>CM063169.1:220727333-221927333 GCA_031835075.1 Saguinus oedipus
AGGGCATAAAATAATGCCCCAGGCAGCACCCGATACAGAGTAGGCACCCGTATGTGGGACTGTTGGTTTCTTCATTCACTGGAAGGTAACTCAGTGTTTGTGTGGTTCTTCATTGAAATGGGGATGAAGATTCAGAGACTTTGGATGGATCCAAGGTCGTATGTGGAGCCACTTTTGAGTGCTAGACCTGTGCTTTCCTGGCTGTGTCACTCGTAAATCAAGCTCCCAAGGAGAATAGACAGCAATAAGGGTGATTTTTGTTGTAATGATAATAACAACTTGAACAGGTAACACGTCGAGTGCTGACTGTAAGACACGTGCTGCTGCAGGCATGTAACTCGCTGACCCCTCACTGCAGCCTAGTGAGGCAAGCTCTGTTAATATCCCCATTCCACAATGAGGACAGGGAGACACAAAGGTGAAGAAATGCCAGGCGTGGTGGCTTGCACCTGTAATCCCAGCACTTTGGAAGGCTGAGGCAGGTGGATCACCTGAGGTCAGGAGTTTCAGACCAGCCTGACCAGCATGGAGAAACCCCGTCTCCACTAGAAATACAAAATTAGCCACACATGGTGGCGCATGCTTGTAATCCCAGCTACTCAGGAGGCTGAGGCAGGAGAATTGCTTGAACCTGGGGGGCGGAGATTGTGGTGAGCTGAGATCGCACCATTCTACTCCAGCCTGGGCAACAAGAGTGAAACTCCATCTTGAAAACAAGTAAAAGAGAGAGAGAGAGGTGAAGGAACTTGCCCAGAGTTCCACGGTGGTTTCCAGTGGGGCTGGGACTCAAACGCAGGCAGCCTGGGCTGGTATCTGTGCTCCAGACCCCGGTCCTGCCCTGCAGCAAATGCTGGGGAGAGGCAGCATCGCTGGATGAGTGAGATTTTGCTCCAGCCCCATCTCACAGAGCCCACTCTGCAATTCCCAAACCCAGAAGAGGATATCTTAGTAGCTAAAGCAGGAGGCAGTGTGCTCAGGGCGAAAGGGCTGTGAGGCTGGAATGAAATCAGATATGCAGAATGGGCTAGGTGTTGTGGCTCATGCCTCTAATCCCAGCACTTTGAGAAGCCAAGGCAGGCAGATTGGGAGTTCGAGACCAGCTTGGCCAACATGATGAAACCCATCTTTATAAAAATACAAAAATAAGCTAGGCACGCACCAGTAATCTCAGCTACTCAGGAGGCTGAGGCAGGAGAATCGCTTGAACCTGGCAGACGAAGGTTGCAGTGAGCCAAGATTGCATCACTGAACTCCAGACTGAGCAATAGAACAAGACTCCATCTCAAAAAGAAATAAAAGATATGCAAAAGGTGTAGCATAGAGACTCTGAGAAGATTCAGATGCATCATTTCTGAAGCTCTCTGGATCTCAACCAAAAAACACCCAGACAACTAGATAGGAAAATAAAACTCCATGGAAAACATTTACAACTAAACAAGGTATGGTTGTATGCAGTTCAGACCCACCTGTGTGACTTTGGCATCTGTGCTGGAAAAAGCAGTGGGAAACAGTGGCAGAACCCCAAAATAATCAACAGGTGTACCCAGAAAGTGCAGTGCACGCTTTGGTGAACAGCACCTGAAGCTGGGAGGCATTTTGCTCTCTCCAGGGGCCAGATGTGCACAGAGCACAGGGGAGGTGCAGGGGCCAGAGCAGGCTTGCTCTTGGGAGCTTTTTGAAACTGAGCCACCACAGCTCCCGCTGAGGTCAGGGTCTCACACAAGGGAGAGACTGCTGGAAATGAAATAGAAGATTGTGTAGGAAAGAGACTGTGGAGGCCATGGGAAGAGAAGGTCCAGGTACATGTGGGAGAAAGTCAGGACGTGCGCTCTGCAAAGTCAAGGAGACAACTGTGAAATAGACGCTCAAATTGCAGGAAAGCTATTTTCTCTAAGGTTAATCTACCCAAAAGCATCCAGGTCAAATTCCACGACTTAGTTTCTGTAAAAAGGAACCATAGACTGGGTGGTGTAAAGGAATAGAAATGTATTATTTCGTGGTTCTGGAGGCTGGAAGTCCAAAATAAAGATGTCAGTAGCCCTGTACTTCCTCTGAAACCTCCTGGGGATGCTCCTTCTGCAGGGGATGCTCCTTCTGCAGGGAGTGCTCCTTCTTCAGGGGATGCTCCTGCATGGAGTGCTTCTTCTGCAGGGGATGCTCCTTCTGCAGGGGATGCTCCTGTAGGGAGTGCTCCTTCTGCAGGGGATGCTCCTGTAGGGAGTGCTCCTTCTGCAGGGGATGCTTCTGCAGGGAGTGCTCCTTCTGCAGGGGATGCTCCTTCTGCAGGGAGTGCTCCTTCTGCAGGGGATGCTCCTTCTGCAGGGAGTGCTCCTTCTGCGGGGAGTGCTCCTTCTGCAGGGGATGCTCCTGTGGGGAGTGTTCCTTCTGCAGGGGATGCTCCTGCAGGGAGTGCTCCTTCTGCAGGGGATGCTCCTTCTGTGGGGAGTGCTCCTTCTTTAGGGGATGCTCCTGCAGGGAGTGTTCCTTCTGCAGGGGATGATCCTGCACGGAGTGCTGCTTCTGCAGGGAGTACTCCTTCTGAAGGGGAATGTCTTCTGCAGGTGAGTGTGTCTTCTGTAGAGGAGTGTCTCTTCTGTAGGAGACTGTGTCTTCTGTAGGGGGATGTCTATTCTGTAGGGAGTGTCCCTTCCGTAGGGAGTGTCTCTTCCGTAGGGAGTGTCCCTTCCGCAGGGAGTGTCTCTTCCGTAGGGAGTGTCTCTTCCGCAGGGAGTGTCCCTTCCGTAGGGAGTGTCCCCTTCCGTAGGGAGTGTCCCTTCCGTAGGGAGTGTCTCTTCCGCAGGGAGTGTCCCTTCCGTAGGGAGTGTCTCTTCCGCAGGGAGTGTCCCTTCCGCAGGGAGTATCCCTTCCGTAGGGAGTGTCCCTTCCGCAGGGAGTGTTCCTTCCGCAGGGAGTGTCCCTTCTGTAGAGGAGTGTCCCTTCCGTAGGGAGTGTCTCTTCCATAGGGAGTGTCCCTTCCGTAGGGAGTGTCCCCTTCCGTAGGGAGTGTCCCTTCCGTAGGGAGTGTCTCTTCCGCAGGGAGTGTCCCTTCCGTAGGGAGTGTCCCCTTCCGTAGGGAGTGTCTCTTCCGCAGGGAGTGTCCCTTCCGCAGGGAGTATCCCTTCCGTAGGGAGTGTCCCTTCCGTAGGGAGTGTCCCTTCCGCAGGGAGTGTTCCTTCCGCAGGGAGTGTCCCTTCTGTAGAGGAGTGTCCCTTCCGTAGGGAGTGTCTCTTCCATAGGGAGTGTCCCTTCCGTAGGGAGTGTCCCTTCTGTAGAGGAGTGTCCCTTCCGCAGGGAGTGTCTCTTCCGTAGGGAGTGTCTCTTCTGCAGGGAGTGTCCCTTCCGTAGGGAGTGTCTCTTCCGCAGGGAGTGTCCCTTCCGTAGGGAGTGTCCCTTCTGTAGAGGAGTGTCTCTTCCGTAGGGAGTGTCCCTTCCGTAGGGAGTGTCCCTTCTGTAGAGGAGTGTCCCTTCCGCAGGGAGTGTCTCTTCCGCAGGGAGTGTCCCTTCCGTAGGGAGTGTCCCTTCTGTAGAGGAGTGTCTCTTCCGTAGGGAGTGTCCCTTCCGTAGGGAGTGTCCCTTCTGTAGGGAGTGTCCCTTCCGCAGGGAGTGTCCCTTCCGTAGGGAGTGTCTCTTCCGT
Organism: Saguinus oedipus; assembly: GCA_031835075.1. NCBI lineage: Eukaryota > Metazoa > Chordata > Mammalia > Primates > Cebidae > Saguinus > Saguinus oedipus. Next base: position 220,730,968 of record CM063169.1, read on the forward strand.
AGGGAGTGTCTCTTCCGCAGGGAGTGTCCCTTCCGTAGGGAGTGTCTCTTCCGCAGGGAGTGTCTCTTCCGTAGGGAGTGTCTCTTCTGTAGGGGAGTGACTTGTTCTAGCTCCAGGTGGCTGGCGGGCATTGGGGTTTTTTGGCTTGTAGCTACATCACTGCAGGCTCTGCTACACATGACCTTGTGTGTCTTAGTTCTCACATAGCCCTCCTGTAAGGACATTGGTCATCTTGGGTCATGGGCCTACCCTACTCCAGTGTGACCTCATCTTAACTAATTATCTCTGCAACGACCGAGCTTCCTGATAAGGTCGCATTCTGAGGTACTGTGGATGGAACTTTCGCATCTTTCTTGGAAGGACATAAAGCAAGCTGTGAAACCGCTACAAAGTGTCAGGGCCTCAATTTTGTCCCTCCCAAATTAACATGTTGAATTTCTCATCTCCAGTACCTCTGATCATGACTGTATTTGGATATAGGGACTTTAAAGAGGTAAATAAGGCAAAAGTGAGAGCATATAAATGGGCCCTAATCCAATTCAACAGGAGTCCTTATCAGAAGAGATTAGGGGCCGGGTGTGGTGGCTCATGCCTGTAATCTCAGCAATTTTAGAGGCCAAGGCAGGCAGATCAGGAGGTCAAGAGTTCAAGACCAGCTTGGCCAACGTGGTGAAACCCCATCTCTACTAACAATACAAAAAGTAGCTGGGCATGGGGGTGTGTGTCTGTAATCCCAGCTACTCGGGAGGCTGAGGCAGGAGAATCACTTGAACCTGGGAATTGGAGGTTGCAGTGAGCCGAGATCGTGCCACTGGACTCCAGCCTGGGTGACAGAGCAAGACTCTGTCTCAAAAAAAAAAAAAAAAGAAAGAAGAAGAAGAATGGAAGTCAGAATTAGAAAAACTGAGAAATGAAGTAATAGACCAAAGAAACAAAAAGTTAAAAATTTCAAACATAAAGACTAAACTAGAAGGAACACAAAACTGAATAAACAGAGAAATAGAAGTTGAAAAGAACAAAAAGTTCTAAAAATCAAGAAAGAAAGATGAAAGGCTTGAAGAAAAAATGACAAATATTCAAAATTTATGAGAAGATTTCACATTTAGATGATAGGACTCCTTGCAGAAGACGCTGAAAACAAGGGGGCAAGTACTATAAATGGTCTCAGGAGAACTTCCCATAAATTAAGAGATTTGAAATTCCACGTTGAAAAAATACACAGCATACCTGAGAATATCAACAAGAACAACTGACACCAAGACACATTTTTGTGAAATTATTGTACTTTAAAGAAAAGGAGGAAGACTGGGCACGGTGGCTCACACCCGTAATCTGAGCACTTTGGTAGGCCAAAGTGGGCAGATCACAAGGTCAGGAGTTCGAGACCAGCTTGGCCAACATGGTGAAACCCCATCTCTACTAAAACTACAAAAATTAGTTGGGCATGGTGGTGTGTGTCTGTAATCCCATCTACTCAAGAGGCTGAGGCAGGAGAATTGCTTGAACCTGGGAGGCGGAGGTTGCAGTGAGCCGAGATTATGCCACGGAACTCCAGCCTGGGCGATAGAAAAGGAGGAAAAAATAAACTATGAACATTTAGACAAAAACAGTAAGTGACTTGTAAAAGAAAAAACTATGTTCTCATCAGACTCTTTGACAGCAATACTTTATGCTAAAAGAAGATAATTAAGGACACTCAAGGAAAGGTAAGCCCAGAATTTTATACCTAGCAAAACTGACTTTCATGTACAAAGAGCACAAACTATGCAAGCATTAAACATACAGTCACTTATAGAACTACAATTAAATGACTGTTATAAGAAAAAGAGTAAAGTATGAATTACTGTATAGCTCAGACAATGTTGACGTAGCACATTTTTAAATCATGAGCAGAATAGGTAGAACATATCAATTATTTTAGATAATTATGTTAGTCACGGTAACTTTAGAATCATTATCCTGGGACTACTGTGTAGGTAATGTGGGATAATGATGGGATACTCTATGTCCTTGAGGACCAGGGTTCTGATGTGGAAGAAAGAATATTCCTTTGTAATACGGAAGAGATTAATTAAAAACCATGTGGTCCTTGTTTTGAATTGGCTATCAGTAGGAACTCTTGGTGTATATTATTTTTTGAATGTCCACTGAAGATGCCTAGAAACAATGACTAACCCAGTGTCACTGAGCGTCCCTAGTATCCAGACTCTTGTCTTGATAAGTCATTTCTCACTAAAAAACAAACACAGAAATACAAATCCAGAACTTCTTGGAGTAATGGCTGATTGCAGTATAAGTGTAAAATGAGGCTGGATCATCTTGTCACATCAGATAGTAAGAAAGCTGTGAAAGACAGCTGGGCGCGGTGGCTCACGCCTGTAATCCCAGCACTTTTGGGAGGCCAAGGAGGGGGATCACGAGGTCAGGAGTACAAGACCAGCCTGGCCAACACATGAAATCCCATCTCTACTGAAAATACAAAAAATAGCTGGGCGTGGTGGCAGGCGCTTGTAATCCCAGCTACTCGGGAGGCTGAGGCAGGAGAATCGCTTGAACTCAGGAGGTGGAGGTTGCAGTGAGCCAAATTTGCACCACAGCACTCTAGCCTGGGCAACAGAGCCAGACTCCGTCTCAAAAAAAAAAAAAAGCTGTGGAAGACTTCACAGACTAGAGGGGCTGGGCCAAAAGGACCCAGGAGCCAGCCTCATTTTCCCTCTGGCAAAAGATGGGAACATTTGAGTTTCAACCAAGGATGATAATTGCAGCGGATGAAACCTCCTAAGATTGGCTTCAATCATGAGTTTATACCGATTTCTTTTCCCCAGAAATATCCTTTGGAGAATGGTAGAGCATCAGTTAGTTTACCATCCTGAAAACGAGTTGGTTTATTTTCCTAGAAAGGTCAAGGAAAGAATTCTGAAAACTGGTTAGTGTATTATCCTAGAAAATTCAAGGAAAGAATTAAGTATTGACCCGCTCTTTTCTGGTGAGTAAATCACAATAGCACATGAAAGGAAGCATCTCTTTGCAGAAATATTCCAGCTAATGTATGGAAATGGAAGGGTAGAACCAGACTATCAGCATTTTGCAATCCTTGATGAATCAGTGGGTCTAGGCCTGGAGCATCAATAGATGCAGTTGTCACAGAGAGGCTGCCAGTCACTGTGTGCCCCTAACTGAAGACACATTAGCACCTACCATCTTGCCAAAGGGACTGGGCCTGCGTGGGGTCAGGCCTCTGCGTCCAGCTGCCAATGTCCAGGAAATCCAGTGGACACAGGAGCACACTGAACCACACCGTGAGGATGTAATCAGCAATGTCCAGACTGTAGGAAACGCGGCAGCTCAAATGCTTCAAGTTCTTTAATAGATAAATTGTATGGAAAATAAAAGAGGCTGGGCACGGTGGCTCACCCCTGTAATCTCAGCACTTTGGGAGGCTGAGGCGGGTGGGTCACCTGAGGTCGGGAGTTCAAGAACAGCCCAACCAACGTGGTGAAACCCTGTCTCTGCTAAATACAAAAAATTAGCTGGGCACGGTGGTGCGTGCCTGTAATCCCAGCTACTCAGGAGGCTGAGGCAGGAGAATTGCCTGAACCCAGGAGGCAGAGGTTGTGGTGAGCCGAGATCGTGCCATTGCACTCCAGCATGGGTAACAAGAGCGAAACTCTGTCTCAAAAAAAAAGAAAAAGGAAAGAAAGGAATGGAGAAGAAATCTGTAGATTAAAATGGGCTTAAAAGGCAGAGCAAAAACTTGCTCATGGACGAGTCTAAATAATTGTGTCTAGAGATGCACACTTAATGTGGTAAAACTATAAAGAGACCCGGGCCGGTGTGGTGGCTCATGCCTGTAATCCCAGCACTTTGGGAGGCCGAGGCGGGTGGATCACAAGGTCAAGAGATCGAGACCATCCTGGTCAACAAGGTGAAACCCCGTCTCTACTAAAAATACAAAAAATTAGCTGGACATGGTGGCGCGTGCCTGTAATCCCAGCTACTCAGGAGGCTGAGGCAGGAGAATTGCTTGAACCCAGGAGGTGGAGGTTGCAGTGAGCCGAGATCGTGCCATTGCACTCCAGCCTGGGTAACAAGAGCGAAACTCTGTCTCAAAAAAAAACTATAAAGAGACCCAGGCAGAGGATTGCTGTTGGACTCAGGCTGGGGGCTACTTTTGGGATGGAAGGGTTGACCTCTGCCTGGGAGATGCAGGGCCTCTGGTAGCTGGCCACGTTCTCTTTCTTGACCTGGGTGGTGATTATAAAGGCGTTTGCCTTATAATAACTCGTAAAACTATACTTTCATTTTGTGTAATTTTGTATCTGTGTTTTATTTTATGATCAAGAGGCTTTAAAAATCCGAGTCACGGCACCAAGAAAAATGTAAATTAAAAAAAAAAATCTGTCTAGTGACCAGGCACGGTAGCTTATGTCTATAACCCCAGTGCTTTGGGAGGCCGAGGCGGGCAGATCATGAGGTCAGGAGTTCGAGACCAGCCTGGCCAACATGGTGAAACCCCGTGTCTACTAAAAATACAAAAATTAGCCGGGTGTCATGGCACATGCCTGTAATTCCAGCTACTCAAGAGGCTGAGGCAGGAGAATCACTTGAACCTGGGAGGCGGAGGTTGCAGTGAGCACTGCCCCACAGCACTCCAGCCTGGGCGGCAGAGCGAGACTCCATCGTAAAAAAATAAAAAATCTGTCAGTAGCTGACAGTAGCTGGAACCCAGACCTCTGATAGACGTTAGCCTCTTCTGCCTCCCTGTTGCGTGATGATGTGGAATTGCCTTCCCTGTGCTGGGCACCGAGCTTGGCACTCTATCCGCTCCTTTCTTTACTATCCTGCTGCCCAGCCTCCCTGTGGGCTCTGAGAAGGTGGGGCCATATGTCCGTTGTTCACTTTGGTGTCCCTAGCACCTGGCACCTGGCACTCAAAACATGTTTGTTGGGCAAGTGAACCTGTGACTATATTTTACAGTTGTAGATATTGATGCTCAGCTGATACATTTCCAACCTGTGCTTATCCACAGCCAGGGCAGGCAGAAGCTGGAGGGTGTCTGTGGCGTTTAGGTCCCAGTCCAGTTTGCAGGAAGGGCCATGAAGCCTCCCCACAAAGCAGCCGGGCTGCAGAGACCACTGTCGTTCTCTGATGGAGCCGTCTCTGGGACAGAGGCCCCCGGCCTGGCCACCTGCTCCTCCTCCCTGTACCTCAGGCCCTGTGGGAGCTGCTGTCCCCCCTTCCCCATCAGCCTCGCATGCTCTGGTTCCCCGCAGGCTCCGCCAAGAGAAGACAGACACAGTCCGCTGCATCAAGTCTTGCCGTCCCAACGATGTCACGTGCGTGTTCGACCCGGTGCACACCATCTCCCACACGGTCGTCTCGCTGCCCACCTTCCGCGAGTTCAGCCGACCCGAAGGTGAGTGGAAGGGCGTGGGGGTCCCGGGGTCCCCTGGGGCCTCCCTCGGCTTCAGCTGAGGGCTTGGCCTGCAAGAACCATTCCTTGTAAGATGTGAAATGCAGGCCGTTCTTTGCCTCTGTGTCCCCCTACTCCCACACTGCACAGCAGCCTGTGGCCCATTCTCGGCTCTCCGTTCAGGGTATCTTATGGGAAACTGTCATTCTGCAGAGAGCCATTAAGCGCTGATTCTGTGACCAGTGCCGGAGAATCAGGGAGGGCCTCTGTGAGGAAGCGATGGCCAGGCTGGGGCCTGAGTGGTGAGGTATTCAAGTGAAAGGGGGAAGGGGAGAGGAGGGTGCCCAGTGGAGCAGGACAGGGCCAGAGGGTCTGGAGGCAGTGGGGCAGTGCGGGCATTTCAGGAACTGGGCCGATGTTTTCTGTTGGAGCGGTAGAGGCTTGGCAAGAGGTGGGCTGGAAGGATAAGAGGAGGCTAGAATCGGAGTTGGGCCTTCAACCTCCAGGCTCTGGGGGAACCACTGGAAGGTTGCAATGGACGAGCTTTGTGTATAGAAACATCATCCTGGGAGCCCTCCATGGCTAGGAATGGGCTTTTGTGGACCCAGGTCCAGGTGAACTGGAGGGGCCGGGATGGAAGCAGGAGGCTCAGATGTCACCCACTCAGTGCTACCACACCCCAGCCTGGCTCTCTAGGAAGCTCCCGGCATGCAGTGTACACATGTGTAGCCTGCCATCACTGCACCGTTTCTCTGGAGCAGGGCCGGGGCTGTGTGCTCCCAAGCCTGGCAGAGAGCTGTGGATGCAGCATGGCGCTGTTCACCTTGCTTTCGGCCTGTGCTGCCCGCGTGCCTGGTCCCCAGCCACCCCTGCCCTCTGGGGAGTCTCCATCCCCCACCTGCAGAGAAGCTTGCCATGATGCGTTCATTCGGCAGCTGTGGACAGAGCCCCTCTGCGTCAGGCTCTGGGGACATGGTGATGAGGAGTCCTCCCGCCCTCTCAGGGGAGGCATACAACTGAGCCACCCGTGAGGACACCAGTGTTTACACCATGACACGGCCATGCAGAAGGGGTGGGGGGAAGGAGAGGCTCCCCCAGCGCGTGGTTGCCCAAGGGGTGGTCCCGGTCCCAGCCCCCCTAAGCTTCCTCCTCCTGAAAAGGAACCGCGCTGAATTGTCACAGGGCGGCACAGACTTGGGTCAGAGAAAATAACTAACTGGTATTTGCCTTTTGCAAAATGATGGGGTTTCACCAAACCACATAGAAATCCTTCCCAAATCCCCGGGGGCTGGTTTTGCGGCCTCTCCGGCCAGTGCCGATCTGAGTGATGGTTATCTCAGGGAGCCGAGTGCCGCCGGGACACCTGCTAGCAGCTTGGGCCTAGGAAATCCAGACCCTGACCTTGAGTGCTGAGAGGACCTTTAGTGGGTCCTCACCAGCTGCTTTCCTCACCTTACAGATGAGGAAACAGGCCTAGAGACAGGACTCCCCCCAAGACAGCCCAGAGCCAGGGCTGCCCTGCTTCACTGCCTGACCTGGGAGATGGACACAGCCCCCAGTCCCCAGACAGCCCAGGCCACCCTCAGCAGTGGCCCCCTGACCCGAGGCACTGTAGATGGGAGAGGAGCCCAGTCCTCTGGCCTTCCTGCTCTCTCCCTCTGTCCCCTCACTCACCTCCCTCCTCCTGTCCCCATCTTCATGAATAGGCACAGTGACAGGACTTCTCACCAGCCCTGCCTCTGAGGAGTTCTGCGACCCCCAGGAAGATCCAAAATCTCTCCTGACTTCAGTTTCCCCACTGATAAAAAGGGATAGGCTATGATATGGGAAGGTCCAGACCCCTCCCTCTCCTCCCACAGGGAACTCTGGCTTCATTGATATTGCCTCGTGAAAGGGCCTGGGTTAGGTCTTCACTCCCCGAGGGTGAGTTCCTGGGGCTGGGGCCGGGGCCAGGCTGCGCTGAGCCTTCTGTGCCATGCCTCCTCAGAGATCATCTTCCTCCGTGCCATCACGCCACCACACCCTGCCAGCCAAGCTAACATCATCTTCGACATAACGGAAGGGAACCTGCGGGATTCCTTTGACATCATCAAGCGCTACATGGACGGCATGACCGTGGGTGAGTGGCCGGGAACTTCAGCTCTACCCAGGCACCCTTCCTCCTCCAACCCCCAAACCCTCTCTGGCCAGCCCAGCTCCCATCTGAGTCCCCTCCCCAAATCCAAGCCCATTCAACCTTCAGGGCCCAGCGCCAAAGCCACCACAGCCCCCAATCAGTCTCCACCGCAGGAGCAGCCAGAGTCAGGAGCCTGGCCTGGAATCTGACCCTAGCTGTGCCACCCGCTCTCGGGCTGACCCCTCTGGGTCTCGGTCTCCCTGCCTGTAAAACGGGTGGGTTCCATAGAGCCCTGCCTCTCACACCATGAATTTCAAATGATACCACCCAAGAAAAGGACTTATCCCAGGACTGGCACAGTCCCACAGTCAGTGGGCGCTAATAGGAGTTTTATTCTCGGGGTGCAGCGGGAGGGATAGCAACGTAGGAATCAGAGGACCCAAGCTCTGGTCAGCCTGGGAACTAGCAGGACTCGCCCGTGGCCTTGAGTGGTGGTCGGTCCCTCCCCACACGTCTGTTGAGTGGACCGGGGCTTCTCGGAGTGCTCAGCCCGTCTGAATGGGGAGCTCACTGCGCTCTCTCCCTGGAGATCGGGGTTTGGGGAGCATGAAGGGGCACTTGGGCATGAGGGGACTGGGGAAGTCCTGTTGGTGGGTGCAGGCCGGGGAAGTTGTTTACAGGCTGGGGCGGAGCCCGCCATGGCTAGGAACAGGCTTTAATGACAGCCTGCTCGTCTGAAAAGACACCGAGGCCCACTCTACTCCCCACACTTGCTTCTGTCATTCATAGCTCCGCTCCTCAACTGTCACATTTTAAAGGATTTACATTCATGGGAAATGAAAACGGTGGCATCTTCCATTTTGGACTTGGATTTATGCTCTGAACACTTTCATAGCAGCTGAGCAACTGATGGACAGTCCCTGCCTTCCCCTGGGCCTCAGTTTCTCCATTGTGAACTGGGAGGAGTGGGCTTCACAGTGCCTTAGGCGCCAGATTCCGGGAGGTCCTAATCAGAACCGGCGACCTGCAGTGCGAGCTGCCTAGAGCGTTTTGGTGCACGGCCTCCAGGGGGCGCCGTTGGACCTTGGAAGCTGAGTCCTCACCGTCCAAACCGGACGGTGAAACTGGCAGCTGGGGAAGAGGAATCGTTATTCCCTGTTGCCCAAGAGCCATTTATAGCAACTTTACAAGCTTTTAAATGGGTTTGCATGTTGTAAACACGACTGAGTCACTGGGGGGCTCCTCACCCCAGCCTCCTCCTGCACTAGCTGGCAGCAGGAATAATTAGGTAATTACAATTAATGGCACTTAGCCCTCCGGTGATTCCAAGGGGAAGGCACATGGTTTGATTGTCTGACATTGTGAAACTTGCCGCTTGCCCTTGAGTCACTCCCCACTCTGGGCCTCAGTTTCCCCTACTGTGGGTGGGTGGGGTGTGCACCCTGACACTGGCCCACAGCTGCCCCCCACCCCCCAGGGGCCAGTCCTGTGCCTGATGCTAGACCTGCAGGTGTGGCTGAGACATAGCCCTCAGGTGATTCCCAGGTCTTGGAAGGAAAGGAGTTTGGAATCGTAGACCCTTCCAATTCACGTCCTCATTCTTTCTGCTTCTGAACTCTTCCTGAGCCCCTACCTGTGCCTGAGCCTGGGCTGAGCCTTGCAGATGCAGAGATGGATAAATGCCACATAGTCCCCGAGGGCTTTGCACCTCAGCAGTGGGGAGATGCCACCCCATAACCAGATCATCAAAATACCGTGCTGAAATGGGCGTGCGCAGAAACAGGCCTCAATGGCCTGGAGAGGCTCTCGGGGGGATTCTCATGGCAGGTTTTGTGTCTTTAGTTCCCACCTAAATCCTTCCTGGGGTGACCCAAGCCAAGAGGTTGGGCAGCTGCTGGGCCTAGAACCAGCGCCCACCAGCACCTTTCTCTGGCTGCACCTGCTCCAGACAGAACCAGCTGGGAGTGTCTGCTTCTCAGCTTCCCATCCACTGGGGCAGAAAATCCTGGCATGTCAGAGCCTGAAGGCTCCTAGAGACCATCTCTTCCAACTCCTTCTTCTGCAGAAGGGGAAACTGAGGCCCAGAGGGGTGACGGGGCTTCCCAGTCTTCTCACAGTGACTCAGGGACACCGTGGGCAATGGAATGGGGTCCCAGGGTGTGAGGGAGGATCAAAGGTGCCATCCTGGCAGCGGGCTTCTGGGAACGGAATGAGGCCACAAGGACCCAGTGGCTTCCCCCAGCATGGTTGGTCACGGGTGCCCTGGTCTTTGGAATTCTGGGCTGGGGCTTCGTCGGGGAGGGACCCAGCCTGGCCCTTGGAATCATTGCGCCTGTAGCCCCGTGTGCCAGGGAGGCCTCCACCTTGTCTGTGCCTCGGTCTGTGTGCAGGATGCCTCACCCAGCTGGGCTCCTGGAGTTGACCTGGTGCTCATTCATCTCAGATGGAGGACCGAGGGCAAGGCCCGCGTATTGGGACCTAGGCTGCGCTGCCCGCTGGCTGCTGTCTCTATACCTACCGCGGCTGATCTTATTTCTCTGTCTGGGATATCTTCCCTGGGCTTTCATATCCCCTCTTCCTTCTTTCTCCTCTTCTGCCCAAAATACCATCCGTATGCCTGGGAGCTTCCTGCCCCGCCGGGGTCAGCCATCCCAGCACCCGGCCCCTGGCCTGTCTACCTGGCAATGGATGGTTCTGCCGCTGGACTCCAGCCCAAGCCTGGAGCAGCCCTGGAAACGTGGGGATGAACGCTCGCCGGCTCCTTGCTGTCGCCAGGCACCTTCACCCCCGCATTCTCCAGTCCTCAGACACTGCCAGCGACGGGTCATGATTGTCTCCCTCGGGCAGAGGAGGCTACGTTAAATTACCACCTGAGACTGTGCAACTGAAAAACCGCAGAGCCTGGGGTGTTTCCAGACTTGTTTTCGGCAGAGCAGTTCTGGTTTCAAGCAGAGACTTAGACAGAAACCCTTGATGGCGGGCGGGGAGGAAGAAAGCAATTTCCGAGGCTGCTGCTCCTGGCGGGGGCGTGGGAGGCTCCTGACCTTCCGGGGAAGCCCCAGCAGCTCTGTGCTATCTGTAGTGCGTGGCAGGGAACACCGCCTGCTCACGCCAGTGCTCCCTGAACACCTGCCTGCTCTAGGCCATGCCCTGTGTGGACACTGGGCACCTAATCAGGAGGGCTTCCTGGAGGAGATGAGGCCTAAGCTGAGCCTCCTTGCATGTGAGGGAGTGACACTTAGCACTTGTGATGATCAGGAGCCAGGGTTTCACCGTCGCCAGGACCCTGTGACATGCTGGGATTAGCTCCTCTAACAAAGGAGAGAGCGAGGGCCAGAGAGGGCAAGAGACTTGCCAGTGGCCACTTGGAGCTGGGGCCCCGTCTTCCCCAAACACCATACTCCCCCCACCCCAGCCGGACCCCAGGGTTGACTGGTGCTGCCGTGAGCAAAGTGGCTGTGAGTTTGGGTGTCCCAGAAAAGCAATCAGTACAGAAGCCCCCGGGGCCGGCCGTGCTTGGTCCTTCCAAAGTGCCAGAGGAAGAGGGAGAAATACTCTGAGTCCACTAAGAACCTGCAGAAGCCAGGGCTTCCTCTAATGTAGTCTTTAAAGACTCGTTCTTAGGGGGGATCACGGAGCCCTCAGCGGGGCCGCACCGTTGTCTTTGTAAAGCCCCCTTGCATTCATTCCTCTTTAACCGGCTGTCAAGGAAAAATGAAGAATGCATTTTCGCCCTGTGCAGAAATGCTCCATTAATGCCTGAGGGATTCTCGGGCCATGACGAAGCTCTCCTTCTCCGACTCTGGGTTCATTCTCAGCTCTGCAGGCTGCACAGGCTGTGACCGGGATGCTCTGGGGAGGGATCTTTCAGGTAGTATCTCCTGAGTGATGACGAATGGAAGAGCCCTGGCTGCAGCAGGGGCGAGCTGTGTATCATCAGCGTGCGGATGAGACAGAAAGGTAACCTGGGGCCGCCCCGGCTCCCCGGGCCGCTGGGCTGCAGCTGCTGTCTGAGCCTCAGACCTCCCCTCTGACCTCCCCTCCAGCCTCCCGATCACCACTTTCTTTTAACTATCAGCCCAGCCACGGCTGTTTGTCTGGCTCCCTCTACCCAGCCTCAAGACACAGCACGTGTGTGACCGATTCGAAGAAGCCTCCCCTGACTGGTCCGTGGCCATGTCTGCGTGACAGGAGGGGCTGCCCACAAGAAGGCCCTCCCTGTTTCTCCAGGGAGGGAAATCTGTGCGCTATGAGGCTTGGTTGTGGCCACATTTCTGTTAAAACCCTGCCAAAGCCGAGAGGAGCTGGAGAGCCTGCAGGCGAAGTCCTTCTTTGGCCTACAGGCGAATTCTGCATGTGGACCTCCTGACCCTTGGGCCTGCCGGGTTGCAGGGAGCTATGGAGTTGTCCTCATAGTTTTTTGCAGGCCAGACCCTCCTGTCACACGGATATGACCATGGGGCAGTCAAGGGAGGTTGACACTCAAACTCACAGCCACATCTATGGCTGGCCCGTGACACGATGAGAGGCAGGAAGCTGGGTGGGGAGGACACCGCATGCGATTTGGAGCTCCTGGAGCATCCAGGGTGCAGGGAGGCTGGAGGAGGCTGCAGGGCCAGGCCTCGGTGGATGCTGTCCTGGGGCCATGGGAGCCACGGGAGGTCTATGCTGTCCACTAAGAGCTTTGTGCTCCCAATGGAGTTTCCAGATCCTGCTGCTTTATTTAACCCATGGGACCTCCTGCGGTTTGAGGTTGCAGTGGAGGTTGTACCCATTCAGCAGGTAAGAAGACTGAGGCTGGAGGAGCTAAGTCTCTAGGATATCCCAGCCAGGAAGTGTTCAAGTTGGGGCTTAGACCTGAACAGCCCAGCTCCAGGCCTCCCTATCCCTATGGCCTGTGTTAAGCCCTGGTTATTTTTTTCTGGTCTACACTGGCTGGCATCTGTCAGCAGTGGCTGCGCCTGAGTCCCAGCCATAGAGGATAAGTTGTGAAGTGCCTCCTTTGAAACAATCACAGTGCTCCTGGCCATGGGGTCTTGGGTCCTGGGCCACCCCTTAATGAGGAAAGAACCCCCTGTATACTCAGGCAACCGAAAGGTAAGGTTCACATGTCACCATGTCACCATGCTGCAGCATGGCGGGGTCCTGAGGGTCTCTGCGGCTCTTTACCTGCCGAGTGCCCACTTGTCCTTGCTCACACAGGTGACGCACCAGGCTGCTCCCTGGGACCCCCAGACCTGCCTCCTTTCCAGGAGTCCTCCCAGCCTCAATGATTCCCAGCGGCAGCCAAAGCTGCATCCCCTGAAGATAGACGCTGGGGTTGGCTGCAGCTTAGGGAGGCTGTTTCTGGGCTGGGGCAGGACCTTCGCCGCTGGGAGTGTGTCTTCATGACAACCTACCCATCTTAGAAGACGTCCAGACCTCATCCACTCTGCAAGCGTGTTTCTGGGCAAGCCCTCTGCTCTGATTGAGTGCGTGTGTGGCTGGGTGTACGGTGTGTGTGTGTGTGTGTGTGTGTGTGTGTGTGTGTGTAGGTGCATGTGAGCGGTGAGTGCATATCCACATGATTTGATCTCTGAGAGTTTTAATTTGTTTTTGAGGCAGAGTCTTGCTCTTTCGCCCGGGCTGGAGTGCAGTGTCATGATCTCGGCTCACTGCAACCTCAACCTCCCGGGTTCAAGTGGTTCTCCTGCCTCAGCCTTCCGAGTAGGTAGGACTACAGGTGTGAGCCACCATGCCCGGCTAATTTTTGTAGTTTTTAGTAGAAACAGTGTTTCGCCTTATTGGACAGGCTGGTCTCAAACTCATGATCTCGTCGTCAGCCCTCCTCAGTCCCCCAAAGTGCTGGGATTACAAGCATGAATCGCTATGCCCAGCTGATCTCGGAGATGTTTTATACCCTCTGGCTTGGAGAAAGGACAGTCCTGTAGTCTCAAGACCGTGTGTCCCAAGCCCAAGCCTGCCCTGGGCCCAGGGACAGTATTGGGAGACTTTGCTGGCAGTTTTGTGTTGGAATCACCTGGTGCCTCCCCTGTACGTTCACCCATCCTGTGCCCAGAGGCCCTTTGCAAGTGCCATATGCTGTTAGGTCCCTGAGCAGCCTGGTGGGACAGCCACCTGGGGCTGGTATCGCCGTTTATGGAAGAAGAAAAAGGGCCCCACAGCCGGCGACTTGGAACTGCACTTCCCAGGCAGTCCCGAAGTCGGTCAGCTCTCCGTTGCCCCCCAAGCCCCTCAGCCCCCCAGGCAGCTCTGTGGCTTCAGCTGTCGCAGCGTTCCTTAGAGAAGCTGAAGGGTTCGGGTCCTCAGCTCTTGGCAGGGGCAGGGCCGGCCACGCAGCGTGGCAGTGGTGAAGTCCTCCTGAACGAAGGTGGACGACCAGCCACTCACCTTAGACACAGTCACCTTGACCACATTTAGGAAGGAAATGCCCTCATGGCAGTCCGCGTCTCATTCGTGTAATTCGATGAAACGATGTGCGTGAAAGCTCCTGGCATGGCTGGCACACAGTGGGTGCGCAGGACGTAATACTGATGGAAACCTAAATGTTCTGTAAATGCCAGTTCTCCCTCATTTGGCCTTGCTGTCTCTCTCTTAAGAGTGACTGTACATTCTAGCTGTGATCAGGAAGGAAGCTCGGGGTTTTGTTTTGTTGTTTGTTTGATTTGGAGACAAAGTCTCACTCTGTCACCCACACTGGAGTGCAATGGCGCAAGCTCAGCTCCCTGCAACCTCCGCCTCCTGGGTTCAAGCAATTCTCCTGCCTCAGCCTCCTGAGTAGCTGGGATTATAGGCACCTGCCATCATACCTGGCTAATTTTTGTATTTTTAGTAGAGACGGGGTTTCCACATGCTGGTCAAGCCGATCTCAAACTCCTGACCTTGTGATCCGCCCGCCTTGGCCTCCCAAAGTGCTGGGATTACAGGTGTGAGCCACCACACCACGCCAGAAGCTAGGTTTTGATGTGCCAGTCAGGTGAGACACAGAGAAGACAGCGCAATAAACGTAGGAAGTAACAGAAGCAGTTTGTTCTTCACAGGTCCCCAGAGAGGTGGGCAGCACCCCTCACAGGGCCAATGGGAAGGGGAAGCGCCTGCAGAATGAGAGAGAGAGAGAGAGAGAGAAGACCTGTGGAACCAGAGCCTTTGCTGGGGCCCAGGGCATTGTCCAGGCAGGTTTCCCTTGAGGAATTCTATTTGGGAGTCTTGGAGCAGGCAGGAGTTCCCTGAGGTTATGCGGCGACTGAAGGGAGTCATTGCTGCCTAGACCTGCACATCCCCATAGGTGTGGGGGTCTTTGGGTTGTATCCAGCTGTCCCATGAGGCGGGGGCCCCCAGGGGGTGGTGGTGTAAGGCGGACATCTGGGTCAACCACCTTGAGGAACTGGGAGCAGGTGGAGAACTGGAGCCGGCGGCAAGGGTGACTGAGCCCTGCTCTGCTGTGGGAGTTCAGACTGCATGCTGAGGCAACGTAGGACGAGAAGCCTGCACAACACCCAAGCTTTTCCGTGAGAGGAAACTTGACAGCCGCTTTTCCACACTGTCTGTGCTAAGTCGTGGGAGCCTCCGAGCTTGGCCAGTGTGTCAACACGCTCCTGCTGCCCTCACACCCCCTCTTAAAGGGAACTACCGCAGTCTGTGTTTTGAAATCGCATTTTAAATTCCATCCGTGGGTGTATAAGGATTATTACCCAATTTCAAGTTTACCATTTGAAAAATGGCAATGGCGTGGGTGGCCCCTTTCAGGCAGAGCGTGATGGAGTCTGCGTGGCCGTGGCAAACCGCTCTAGGCTTGAGGCTTTGTTCTCTGTTTCCAGCTGTGTGACTTTAGGCAAGCTGCATAACCTGTCTGAGCCTCAGCTGTCTTCTCAGCAAAATTGCCACAGTAATATTTGCCTCGCAGGGTTGTCAGGACGAGGTTTGTGCCTATTTTAACGTAAGAGCCGTCTAGTGTGGAGGACACATGAACCGCTGGGAGGAAGCAGCTTGGAACTGGCGGGCTGGTGGGAGGCCAGAGCCTCCTCAGGGATCATGGGACAGGGCCAGGACCATTCAGCCCAAAGTGACTCCAACTACCTGGGACCTATTTGACAGGCAGATCTCACAGCGGAGGGCTGAGGGCTGTGTCATCCTTGTTATCTTATTCATTCAGCAAGAGCATCCTGGGATACTGATGCATCCGCAGGGCATGTGGGGTACTGCCAGGCCCTGCACTGGGTACTGGAGAATAAATCTACATTCAAACTACACATCCTGCTTTTAAGAAGCTCCCCATCCTGCCAGAGTTCGCACAGCTGAAAGTGCTTGTGGTTTAGGAGTTGGTGTGGTTCATGTCTCGGAGGGAGAGAGGAGTGGTTTGTGGCAGGGCTGCTATGTACAGTTGAATGTGTTGCGCACTGCAAAACCTAGGGAGCACCATTCACCGCTTAGTCTATTTGCAGTGCACAACCTGCTCAACCGTACGCAGCCAGTACAAGAGCTTGCGAATGAACATATCTACCCAGCTGTGCCTCTCCTTCTGGCCAGGCAAGGCCTCAGTCAAGGCTTGAGACCATGTGGTGTCCTAGCCACAGGGCCTAGATCACCTCGTTAAAATTATTACTCTTAAGGGGTTAACTGTGCGCTGCTGACCGTGTCCTGCAGCCCATGTAGAGAGTTTGGCCCGTGATCAGTACACATTACAAATGAGATTCAGAAATTCCACCTAAAAACAACAGCGCAGCCGTCCCTGCCCGACGATGAGTGATCGCCCTGTCCTGGCTTTCACGGCAAATCCCAGGGATTAGGCTCTTTCTTTTCTCTGGGGCCCTGTCACCGCTGGGGCCACACCCTGGCCGGCAGCCAAGTTGTTTCCCAGGGCGCTGGGTCCGGCCTCCTCCGGTGGGATCAGCTGCGGCCTGACTCCATCTTGAGCTGGGGGTGTCGTCGAGAGGGTTTCTCAGAGACTGGGAGATGGAAAGAGAACATACGCCTTTTCTGCTTCCTGTGTCGTGACCCCATGGGGCAGAGATGGGTCTGCGGCATCCGGCCCTGTGCTCTGAGTGACAGCCCCTCTGCAAGACCTGCTGTTACCCTCCAGGGTGCCTTGAGCTTATCAACCCCCGATTCCCCAGATGCCAAAACGCTCAGAAGTCACCCCCCATCACAAAGCTGGTAGCAGCTCCTGGGCTCAGAGGGCTTGATAGCGTTAAATGGGGCACAGCCTCTGCTTTTGAGCCTCCCTGAATGGGACACATAGGGGCCCCCCGGGGAGCAGTCCTGGAAACCTCCCTGCTGTGGGTGGCCCCCAGACAGCCAGGGCTGGACCTATAGTGACATGGACAGCATTCATTCAGGGCTCAAGGCCTCAGCCCCAGGAGACGCCCTGTTCACATGAGGGCTGCACTCCACACCCTAAATCGGTTTTCCAGCCCAGGACCTGGCACGGAAGGGTCGGTGGCGTATGGGCTGCCCAGCACTCCCGCTGTGGCCGCCTTGCAGGAGACAGCGCGGTGGGGAGATGGGCCATATTGCTCTGCTGAACCCCTGGGGGCCTGCTACACCCCTCTCTATAGGCCTTTTTGGTGCAGCTCAGGTGAGATGATTCAGCCAAAAGAGATCAGAAGATTACACAGCCCCACATCTGCAGGGTTGCCGTGGACAGGACTGTCATGGCCTCGGGGGGGAGGGGGGCGGGTGGAAGGAAGCCAGACTTGAGACGCCTGCCTTGCACACAGGCAGTGGTGCTCGTCAAGGTTTGGGCTGGAAGACTGCACCTGGTGGGCATCTGAAACTTCCCACCCCCCGTGCCTGCCTGGTCCCCGTGGACACATGCCTGAGCCATCAGGGACCGAGAATCACAGGGGGCAAGAAGACACAGACGCACGCTGAGCAAGTGAAAGGTGTGGGGGTAAGCAGATGGTTTGGAAGGAGTAGGGGAGGGCCTGGAATGGGGCCACATGGGAAACGAGTGTATCCCTTTGACTCTGGGGTCAGCCCGAGGGCCCAGGCAGGGTGAGGTCCCAGCAATACCCGTTGGTGGGAGACATCAGGCCATCCACGGTACTGGGAGCCGGCAGGCAGGGCTGGGCCAGGCCATGTGGACAGGGCCTTGGGACAGTGCAGGGACAGAGGTCCCTACTCTGGGACCTTGACGTGCTGCCGTTCTCATGAGCTTCCGGGGGACTCCTGTGAGGGATGTGGGCTGCATCTCAGACCTGTGGATACTCCGCCTCCCAGATGTTGTCACTGGGCCGTGAGGTCTGTGAGCATGTCACAGAGCCCAAGCTAGAACACCTCCCTCTTAGCAGTGCGCGTGCGCGTCACGGTGAACTGTGCCTGGGCACTGGTGCCTGATGCCGGAAGGCACAGACCCACCCCCGTGCCCTCAGCCTGTGTTGCTGTGACTGCTGTGTTCTGTGCCCCGCTTTTCACACCCATCCCTGCTCCCTGGCCATAGAGGCATCCTCAGCCCAGAGCTTCTCATCTGCCTCATCTGCTCCTACCCTCCGGAATAAAAAATATACGAGGTAGGGAATTTGTGCTTGTCTACCGGTTGTGGGGCTGGCCCCTGGGGGTGCAGTGCTCGGGGATGCCTGGGCTCCAGGCTGGAGGGAAGCACCCGGATGTACCTTCCGGCCCTCCGGCTCTGCCGTTTGCATCGTATTCCCTCCTCTTCCCTCTACTCTGCTTCAGCCACTCCAGCCCATGCCTCAGATCCCAAACGTTCCATGGCCTCTCTCCTCTCCTGGACTGTAGCCGTGACTTTCACCTCCTCCTCCTCTTGGTGAACTCCTATTCATCCCTCAAAGCCCATGTCAGCTGTCACCTCCTCTTGGATGCCCTCCACTCATTCCACATGCAGAGCGTGCAGCTCCTTCTTTTGTGCTCCTGCTGCCCAGGATGAGCCCTGTTCGCAACTCTCCTCATACTCATTCTCCCAGCGAGAAATGCGTGCCTCCCTGGGGGCAGGCCCTGCTCTGAGGAATGCAGCAGTGACTAAGGCAGACATGGATGCCTGCCTCATACACTTTTTATTCCAGAGGTAGGAGCAGATGAGAAACAAGCATAACATGTACACGGTCAGCTGGTGGTGAGGGCTGAGCAGAATGGGGGAGGGGGAGGGGTGAGGGGAGGGGGAGGCGGGGTGCAGCATGGCAGTACCACTTTAAATCTGGTGCTCAGTGATGTGTCAAAGACTCAGGAGTTGAGGAAGTGACCGACACAGAGATCTGGAGGAAGAAGGCTCTGGGCAGAGGGCATAGCAGAGCGCTGGAGTGGCCATGCCTGGGGAAATCCTTCTAGAAAGTCCGCTGTGAACAAGGGCAGAGAAATGCTTGTGCCAGCGGGAGGGGTGTCGTAAAGAGGGAAGCACCAGCAGTGTGGTGTTGGGAGTTTTTTCCTTGATTTTCAATTCCACCAAACAATTGCTTGGTGGAAGAGCCTGCAGGGGTCCATTCGTGCAAGGCTACCCACTGTCACCCTGTTTGTCCTTGTTTCTTCCACGAACACAGAACAGATGCACCCATTAGGGGTCACCCGAACCCAGCCCCCGCAGGTGCCCTTAACTGGCTGCGGGATCCCACACACCTGCTGATTTCGAGTCACCAAGGGGTTAAAAGGAGCTGGGAGCAGCCTCAGTCTCCAGAGCTTCCCTCAGGAATGACTTGTGACCCCCTTAGGCCTCTGGTCTGCACTTTCTGAAAAGCTCTTAATATCTCCGGGCACATTCATAAATTATGCTTGTTTTAAAAAATTAAATGTTTTAACCAAACAGCAGTAGAGGCATAGTGTGCAAAATCAGGGCAAAAAAACAGAGAATGATGATGATATGAATCTTTTGGTGGCTGACCATCCTTAAATCTGTGAAGGAGCCTCAGTGCCTGCCATTACCCGGCCAGCACAGGGGAGGATGTCGGGTGTTTCCAGGAGGACTCTGCTAGGAACGTCCTATCTGTGGCCAAGGCTAGAACCTCAGCTGTCACAGTCCTGAAATTAACAGCAAGCCTTCTGTGGCCCTTGCGCTGTGCCAGGCACTCTTCTGAGCATATATATATGTTACTTGTTCCTCATAGCAACCCTGCAGACCATCATTCCCATTTCCCAGATGAGGAAACTGAGGCACACAGGAAATTCCAGGCTCGGGTGACATGACTTAAGAATGCACACATCGGCCAGGCGCAGTGGTTCACGCCTGTAATTCCAGCACTTTGGGAGGCCTAGGCAGGTGGGTCACCTGAGATCAGGAGTTCGGGACCAACTTGACCAACATGGAGAAAACTCCCTCCACTAAAAAAAAAAATACAAAAATTAGCTGGGTGTGGTGGCGTGCGCCTGTAGTCCCAGCTACTCGGGAGGCTGAGGCAGGAGAATTGGTTGCAGTGAGCCGAGATCGCATCACTGAACTCCACTCTGGTAACAGAACAAGATTCCGTTAAGAGCGAGAGCGAGAGCGAGAGCGAGAGAGAGAGCGAGAGCGAGAGCGAGAGCGAGAGAGAGAGAGAGAGAGAGAGAGAGAGAGGGAGAGGGAGAGAGAAGAAGAAGGAGGAGGAGGAGGAGGAGGAGGAGTCAGTGTTTGGTGAGCTTGGGTTTGAATTGCGCCTCTGGGAGGGGCGGCTGGAGAGACTGGGGTAGACTGACAAGCTCGTGTTTGGGGTCAAGGAGGACCCCAGCAGGTAGGTGGCTGGAGGCTGAGGTCTGTGCAGGAGACATACAGAGGGAGGGGAAGTGATTTCTTTGTATTTATTTATTATTTATTTGGGGCAGAGTCTCGCACCGTCGCCTGGGCTAGAGTGCAATGGCACGATCTTGGCTCACTGCAACCTCTACCTCCCAAGTAGCTGGGATTACGGGTGCCCACCACCACACCCGGCTAAGTTTTTGTAGTTTTCGTTGAGACGGGGTTTCACAGTGTTGGCCAGACTGGTCTTGAACTCCTCACCTCATGATCCGCCCACCTCAGTCTCCCAAAGTGCTGGGATTACACGTGTGCGCCACCACATCCAGCCTAATATCTTACCTGTCCAATCTCAGTCAACCTGGTCATTTCTCCTGAAAGGAGGAGCATCAGACAGCAGATCCTTCCGGAACACTCCCAGACCTTGTCTTCCTTTGTCAAGGCTGCTGAGCTTGGTGGAAGGGGCAGTGGCCCAGGGTCTGGGCTCCAGTTCTGGTTTGCTGCTTGCTGGCTGTGTGACTGTCAGCAACTCACATAACCACACAGAGCCGAATTCTCTCCCCTGTGAGCCCCCGCTGCCTGCGTCTACAATAAGGGGAGAGACGGTCGATGTGCACGAGCTCCGCGGTGACGGTCGATGTGCCCGAGCTCCGCGATGACGGTCGATGTGCCCGAGCTCCGCGATGACGGTCGATGTGCCCGAGCTCCGCGATGACGGTCGATGTGACCGAGCTCCGCGATGACGGTCGGTGTGCCCGAGCTCCGCGATGACGGTCGGTGTGCCCGAGCTCCGCGATGACGGTCGATGTGCCCGAGCTCCGCGATGACGGTCGGTGTGCCCGAGCTCCGCGATGACGGTCGGTGTGACCGAGCTCCGCGATGACGGTCGGTGTGACCGAGCTCCGCGATGACGGTCGGTGTGCCCGAGCTCCGCGATGACGGTCGGTGTGCCCGAGCTCCGCGATGACGGTCGATGTGTGTGAGCTCCGCGATGACGGTCGGTGTGACCGAGCTCCGCGATGACGGTCGGTGTGACCGAGCTCCGCGATGACGGTCGGTGTGCCCGAGCTCCGCGATGACGGTCGATGTGCGTGAGCTCCGCGATGACGGTCGATGTGCGTGAGCTCCGCGATGACGGTCGGTGTGACCGAGCTCCGCGATGACGGTCGGTGTGACCGAGCTCCGCGATGACGGTCGGTGTGACCGAGCTCCGCGATGACGGTCGATGTGTGTGAGCTCCGCGATGACGGTCGATGTGACCGAGCTCCGCGATGACGGTCGGTGTGACCGAGCTCCGCGATGACGGTCGGTGTGACCGAGCTCCGCGATGACGGTCGGTGTGACCGAGCTCCGCGATGACGGTCGGTGTGACCGAGCTCCGCGATGACGGTCGGTGTGCCCGAGCTCCGCGATGACGGTCGGTGTGCCCGAGCTCCGCGATGACGGTCGGTGTGACCGAGCTCCGCGATGACGGTCGGTGTGACCGAGCTCCGCGATGACGGTCGGTGTGCCCGAGCTCCGCGATGACGGTCGGTGTGCGTGAGCTCCGCGATGACGGTCGATGTGCGTGAGCTCCGCGATGACGGTCGGTGTGACCGAGCTCCGCGATGACGGTCGGTGTGACCGAGCTCCGCGATGACGGTCCTGTGACTGAGCTCCGCAATGATGGTTGTGTGAGCGAGCTCCACGTCACAGGTGAAGGCTGAAGAGCTTTAGTCCAAAGCTGACACTTCCCTTCACTTTTCTCCCCAAGGGGAAAGGTGCACTCTAAGACTCTGTTCAGCTACCTGCCGCTGCCCCCTCCAAACTGTCTGATTTAGCTCACGGGAGAGCTGCAGAAGGAGCACATTTATAACAATCAAGAAATACGGGGCCTGGCGCGGTGGCTCAAGCCTGTAATCCCAGCACTTTGGGAGGCCGAGGTGGGTGGATCACGAGGTCAACAGATCGAGACCATCCTGGGCAACATGCTGAAACCCCATCTCTACTAAAAATACAAAAAATTAGCTGGGCATGGTGGTGCGTGCCTGTAATCCCAGCTACTCAGGAGGCTGAGGCAGGAGAATTGCCTGAACCCAGGAGGCGGAGGTTGCGGTGAGCCGAGATCGCGCCATTGCACTCCAGCCTGGGTAACAAGAGCGAAACTCCGTCTAAAAAAAAAAAAAAAAAGAGAAATGCGGCTGATGAGTTCTGCTGAGACATGGTGACTGACACTCGGCATTTTAAATATGTACCTCAGACACCTGTCCGCCTCGCTTCCCGGCTTGTACGGCGTTTCTCAGGCCAGCAGAGAAGACCAGGTTTTGGGAGCTCGGCCCCTTCACCTGCACCACTAGCTCCTGGTGTGACTGCCCTGTCACTCCTCTCTGCTGCTGTTGCTGGATGTCTATGGCGTAGCTAAGGGCAGTACAGTCTGGGACGAGCTGAGCTCTGAGATCAGTCCCAGCCAGACAACCTGTGGCCCCTGCTGGCTCCGTGATCTGGAAGGTGCTACTCTGAGAGCCTCATTTTTCTCCCCAGGAAAAGGAGGGCGACCATGCCTCCTCTCTAACCGCGATGGGAACTGATGGCGGCAGTGGGTACGTGGGGTCCCTCTGACTCCAGCCACGTCCGCTGCTGCGTGGCCTGTTTCTAGCCCAAGCACACTCTAGTTGGTGGCTTTGTGAGTTCTGACAGCACTTTCATGTGTTTGTTAGTTTTTTTCTTTTTTCTTTTTCTTTTTTTTGAGACAGTTTCGCTGTTGTTACCCAGGCTGGAGTGCAATGGCGCCATCTCGGCTCACCACAACCTCCACCTCTTGGGTTCAGGCAATTCTCCTGCCTCAGCCTCCCGAGTAGCTGGGACTACAGGCACGCGCCACCATGCCCAGCTAATTTTTGTATTTTTAGTAGAGACGGGGTTTTACCTTGTTGGCCAGGATGGTCTTGATCTCTTGACCTCGTGATCCACCCACCTCAGCCTCCCAAAGTGCTGGGATTACAGGGTTGAGCCACCGCGCCCAGCCGACTCTAGGTTTCTTTAGAGACCAGTGTCTAGAGTCAGAGACGTGAGACTCAGGCGGACAGACCCCCGCCACCACTGACTGTCATCATTTCCAACAATGGAGAGACATTAACATGCAACGTCAAATAGCAGGAGCTGAAAGACGGCTTCGAGACAGGGCCGAAGACGCGGCCCACAGAACCCAAGAGGCAGCCACGGTCTCCCCACGGGACCGTGTGCTTCGTGTTCGGGATCCTGGGTCCCCGGCACATCAGCTGCAGCTTACAAAGCAGAGCCGAGACATGAAACTGAAGCGCCCCAGGGAGCCTACATTTTTCAATGGGGAAAAAAGTGCTTAATTATATCTTTAAGAGGCACAGGCATGCCGGGGGACAGCAGCAGCGTCTGAGACCTGAAGCTAAATGCCAAGGGTGAGGATTTGGAAGATTAACGCAGTTGGACTCAGCACCGGGGATGAGGATTTGGAGGATTAACGCAGTTGGACTCAGCACCGTGGCCTTTTTTTTCTTTCGGGGGCTTTGGAAAGGTGGGAAGGTAAACACCCCGGCAGGTAAGACAGACAAGCCAGGCGTGATGGCAGTGTGCCTCTTGGTCCTGCCTTTTGCTGCTGGGGTGGTCCTTCCGAATGGACTGCTCTCACTCCGAGCCTCCAGAGGCTCCCCTTTCCTTCAGGAGAACGTGTTGTCTTCGTTCCTAGATTGTGAGGCTTCAAGCACTGATTCTTCTTCTTCCTTCTCTCCCTTTCCTCCTCCTTCTGTCTTCATCTTACGACATGATCATGGCAGAAAGCCTGCCAACCCGGCAGGCCCTGGGTTGGGGACGGTGGGGCAGAGTTGAGCTGATGCTGTCCCTGAACAGGGAGCCCGACTGTGAGCATCTCCTGAAGTGAGCAGATGCAGTGTCACAGTGGAAAGAGACCAGGTGCCAGGTGACACAGGGGGCCCGGGGAAGACTTCTGTGAAGACGCCTGTGAAGCAGTCCAGCTGGCCCCAGTGTCTGGCACATGGGAGATGGCAAATCAGAGCCTATAGGATCAAATGGATGGATGGAACTGGGCCCTTGGAGGCGGCTCTCCTGTTTGCCATGCTGCATGTGGGCACTGAGTGTTCCTTGCTACTTCTTCCTCCTTCCCTGTGACAAGGAAGTTGGCAGTGGTTCTGGAAGAACAGTGGTGTAGAATTGGTGGTGGGGAGGAAGCCACGAGATGACCCAGCTTCCGGGTTCTCTGAGACTGACGAAGTGAGGTGCTGGGGCAGTCCTCCACCAGGTGGCGCATGACTGAACCTTCATATTTTTGGGCTTTGCACATGCTCTTCCTGCTTCCTTGGCTCCTATGTATTCCTCAAAATCCAATTTAAAGCTTCCCGTTTAAAGCTACCCTGTGCAGAGTGCCTCTAATGGATGGATGGATGGATCCATGGGTGGGTGAATGGATGGATTTGTGGGTGGGTGGGTGGGTGGATGGATGGATGGATGATAGATGGATGGGTGAGTGGATGGTTGGGTTGATGGGTGGGTGAATGGATGGATGGTTGGATCCATGGATGAGTGAGTGGATGGACTGGTGGGTGGGTGGATGGATGGATGGATAGATAGATGGGTGAGTAGATGGATGGGCTGATGGGTGGGTAGGACACTCCGAAGAAAAGTGGTATGAGAATCTCCATTCTGCCAGCATTTATTTGGCATCTGTTATGTGCCAGGCACTGAGGACCAGCTGAACTGTTCGGTCCTCTTTCATGAAGTCCTCCCTGGCCACTGGCCTGGGTTCAGTCGAGGTGAGGGCAAGGAGGTGGAAGTCATGTTTGAACCAGCCTGGGGATGGAGGAAAAGTGTTCCTCAAAGCAGAGCCCAGGAAAATGTGGCCAGGCTGGAGGCGTGTGGGCGGGTCCGCCGACAGGGCCTGGCCTGGGAAAGGGGTCCTGGGTTGAGGGGGCTGTGTGCAGACTAGGAGATGCCACGTGGACCTCAGGTCAGAGGGGAGGGATGAGAAGCTGATTTTGGAAGGGCGGGCGGGGCGCACACTCCTCGGCGCCTGCTGTGTGCAGCTGTGCAGGCTGCTGCTTGACCCTCGCAGCGTCCCTCCTTGTTCAACCTTAATGATTTTTCTTGTTAAATGCAAAGAACCTGAGAACATCCAGGTCCTGAACCCGACCCCCATCGGTGGTTCAGCCTCGCGCCTCCGTGCCCCTTCGCAGCGCCCTGCCCCCAGCGCAGTCCTTTGCTTCCTTTCCTGTTTCTCGCCAGGCTGTGCGGCTGTTCACAATCAGAATCATCAGCCCACAGCGTGGAGCTCCAGTCTCCAGCCACTGTAGAGATGAAACTTTATGAAGTGCCCTGACGCGATGTATTCAGGGACAAACATTTTCCATATATTCAGGGCGCTCCTTTCGCGTAAATCAGTTCAAGAGAAATACTGAACACCTGCTGTCTGAGAATTCAGCCAGGCTTTGACTGAAAGTCGGATGGCTTTAAATATTGGAATGCTAGGCCGGGCGCGGTGGCTCACGCCTGTAATCCCAGCACTTTGGGAGGCCTAGGCGGGTGGATCACGAGGTCAAGAGATCGAGACCATCCTGGTCAACGTGGTGAAACCCCGTCTATACTAAAAATACAAAAAATTAGCTGGGCATGGTGGCACGTGCCTGTAATCCCAGCTACTCAGGAGGCTGAGGCAGGAGAATTGCTTGAACCCAGGAGGTGGAGGTTGCGGTGAGCCAAGATCGTGCCACTGCACTCCAGCCTGGGTAACAAGAGTGAAACTCCGTCTCAAAACACACACACACACACACACACACACACACACACACACGTGAAATATATATATGTAAAATATATATATGTGAAATATATATATGTGAAATATATATGTGAAATATATATATGTGAAATATATATATATATATGAATGCTTTTTGATAGCCAGTCGTCATTTCTGAGCGGAGAGAAAAAGGAGGCCATCAAGTTTGTTTTGTTTCTGATTTTGAAGGTTGCTGTTTTTAATCCCTGTTCACAGAGGAGGAAATTGATTCTCAGGAAGGTCCTATACCCCACCTGGGGTCCTACCACGAAGCCAGGTCGATTCCTGTCCTGCCCCTCTCAAAGGGGCTACTTAGAATGTCTTTGGCAAGTCCCTGTCCCACATAGAGCTCATGGCAGGAGCACTTTCTTCTTTCTTTCTGTCTCCAGACTGACCCCCAAGGAGAGACCTTCGGTTTCTCTACATTTTTATTCGGCCAGTGTGAGGCACCCTCTGTGCATCAGAACTGCTGATGATATCATCAGTCCCACGTGCCTCAGGAGGGCGTGTTGAAATTCAGACATTTGGCCAGGCGCGGTGGCCACCCCTGTAACCCCAGCACTTTGGGAGGCTGAAGTAGGCAGATCACGAGGTCAAGAGATCGAGACCATCCTGGCCAACATGGTGAAATCCCCTCTGTACTAAAAATACCAAAAATGAGCCTGGCATTGTGGCTGGCGCCTGTAATCCCAGCTACTCAGGAGGCTGAGACAGGAGAATTGCTTGAACCTGAGAGGCAGAGGTTGCAGTGAGCGAAGATCACTCCATTGCACTCCAGCCTGGGCAACAAGAGCGAAACTCCGTCTCAAAAAAATAAATAAGTAATTATAGACATTTAAGATAAATATATGCACATGTCAACATAATATTATTATACATTTTATGTTTACATTTTTTAAATTTTAGAGTAAATGTAAACATTTTATATAGATATTATTTATATAATTATATTTAATATGTAAATATAATTATATAAATGATATGTAAATTTATAAAATATACTTTATATAAAATATTTAAAATATATAAATGTAGCATATACTATCTATATTTTAAATGATATACTAATATGTTTTATAATATATATTTTATATGTATAATAGTTATATATGAAACTATATAATATACAGAAATATAATAATAACAGAAATAGATCTCTGAGATGGGGTCTTGCTCTGTTGCCCAGGCTGGAGTGCAGTGGTACAATCTTAGCTCACTGCAACCTTGACCTTCTCAGGCTCAAACAGTCCCCCCACCTCAGCCTCCTGAGTAGCTAAGACTACAAGCACACACCACCATGCCTGGCTAATGTTTTGTAGAGACGGGGTTTTGCTACATTGCCCAGGCTGGTTTCGAACTCATGGGCTCATGATCTGCCCGCCTAAAAAGTGCTGGGATTGCAAGCCTGAGCCGCTGCGCCTGGCTGAAAGAAAAACAGACCTGATTGTAGCTTGTGGAGGTGCCTGCCATTCCTCCCTGCAGCGATTCACAGGCTCAGCCAGCCTCTCGCCCTTCTCCTTCGAGCCCAAACCTCTGAATGCCAGGAAGGGTGGTAAGAACCATCTCTGCGCCTAGTACCAGTAAAGTTGGCAGGTCACCATGGCCGGGGGGGGGCGGGGAGCACCGTTGTTGGCCTCAGGCCTTGGGAGAGAAAAATATGACATACAGGGGGTCACGGGGGTGTGTTTGGCTTCAGCTCTGTGAGCCCACACTGACCCTAGTGGGCAGACCCAGCCCAGGGAGGGACGGGCAGGAGAGACCCGGTTGTCAGGGCCTGCTGGCAAGCCCAGGGTGATGACAAGCCTACGCTTTTTGCCGGGAGCTGAAGATGTTCATGGGCTTTCAAACAGGACAAAGCTGCCATGTCATCACCGGGTAGCGGCAGAGCAAGGGTGCTGACAGCCTGCAGAAGCCTGTGCTTATCTCTCCATCGGAGCTAAGGCCCATGTTTGCTTAGGGAACAGCCTGAAATTCCTCCCCAGCTGCCGGGCCTTTCACTTTTGAAACATAAGCCCAGGGAGCGAAAGGGGGGACGTTGTGCCCAGATTCTCCTTCTGAGCGTGAACTTGATATTCCTGACCAGGAACCAGCCACTCATACAGAAGGCCTTCCTGACCCTCCCATTGTCCACTGAACCTCTGCTCTGTCCTGGGCACCGAGAGCTGGAGATGGGCTGTCCCCAGTGCATGTCTCCTAAGCATGCAGAGGAACCGTTTGCAGAATCCAGCCTGGAATCAGCTGTCTGTAGCAGTCGGTAGCTATTTCTCAACGTGTGGCTGTGAAGATGCCGGCCCCACGTTTGCTCTTCACGGTGCATCCAGGCAGGTGTCTCAGAGCGGCTCACACCGGCTCACACCGGCTCACACCGGCTCACACCGGCTCTAGGGAGCTGCTTGTACACATCTCTCGACAAGTCCACTTTCAGTGATGCCACGGGGTACCTGAAATTGGCCATAGAAATTGACCTGTGGTATGATCAGAGAACCCAGCTGTTAGGTAGTTACCCCGAGCCCTACCCTCCATGCCACTTTAGACAAATCCTACTCTCAGAATGCGTGGAACGGAGAAGGGACCTTGGCGGTTCATTCACAGATGTCAACACCCGGAGGCCTGTGCCTGTTCAGCCGCAGACTCTGGGAAGCAGCCTGCAGCCCTGGCTCGTGTAGCTTCCTCTGCAGGAGGGGTGCCTCCTCCAAGAAACCCGTTCTACTCCCCAGCCCTGCTCACCTCCGTTCCTGCCCCTGCTGGACCACGCACACCCTTCACCAGAGCCTGGTGCCTCCCTTTCATCCTAGACCTTCCACCAGCTCTAAAACCAGGATCCTGCTGGTTATGTCTGTAAGCCAGGGAACCATCCCAGCGCCTGCTGAGGAGCACATGTGTGCATGCGAAGGGGATCTGCTGAGCGCTTTGCTCTGGCGGAAAGGCTGTCCTGCACAGCTGGAGCTGACGCCTTAGCAGATGTTGTGCTGGGCAAATGGATCGTGTAGCACAGGAGCACAGGGGCATGGCACTGTTTGCTCCCCAGGTGCAGGAGCACAGGGGCATGGCACCACTTGCTTGCTTGCTGGGGAATCTAGGCCTCAAAAGGGACTCAGTCTCTCCACGGTACAGTGAGGACTGTCCCATACTCACCCTCTCCAGAGTATAGAAGAGTCTCTTTGAGCCTCTGGGTGCCCTGCAGAGGGAAGGCAGTGCCAGCCAGGCCTGGCCAGGGGACATTGAGATGGCAGGCCCAGGTTGGGGAAGAGTCGTGGCACCAGCTCTTGCCGTTACCCCAACCCTGCTGCCCTGGCATCTGCGGAACTGGATGCTCCTCTTCTACCATGGCGTTTCTGAGCTTTGTCTGTGCCCTGTCCTCTGACCACGCTCTTTGCCTGGTCCCTACCCTGGTATAGGCAGAGCTGTTTTCCAGAACGGACGTCAGTCTCCCTCCACCACCCATCCCCCTTTTGACTGTGCTGGGCCCTCCACTGCTGCTCTGATCCTGTCACTGCGGCCACCTCTTGCTTCCCTGTTATCACAAACACTGAGCAGTGAGCTTAGGTCACCCTCCACAGAGGCATCCACAGCAAGGGGTCCAGGGGCATGTCCTATAGGGAGCTGGGACTGCTCTGCTTGGAGAAGGATCCAGGGCCCACTGCAATCCTCACAGGTCCTGGGGAAGAGGATACACCTGCTTCATTTCTTCTCAGGGGTCAGAACTGGGCAGTGAGATGGAAGGAGGGAGACAGATCTCTATCAGGCATCCACTGCGTGCCAACCCCTTTTCTAGTCTCCCTTAAAATCTATCAGGTAGATAGATGGTGGTAGAGCAGAAAACCTGGGCTCAGAAGCTGGCACTGACCCCAGGGCCATCCAGTTTCAAAGCCCACACCCACAGCTTTCCTCCTGGTTGAGCAGTGCGTGATGGAAAGGCTGTCACAGCAAGTCGTGCGTTTACTTTCACCAGTCCCTGGAGATGGAAGCAGAGCCTGAGGTGAACACTTGGAAGGGGATGTTATTCAGGGAACTCGAGCATCTGGCTTAGGATGGGACTCAATGAGGTCTAAGGCCCCTTCTAGCTCCGAAACCCTCGGGGGAAATCATTTCCTGATCTCTACGCTGCTGTGGTCCCTTCTAACCCCTGGCACCCCTTCTGCTCTCTCCCCAGGTGTTGTGCGCCAGGTGAGGCCCATCATAGGCCCATTTCATGCAGTCCTGAAGCTGGAGATGAACTACGTGGTGGGGGGCGTGGTCTCCCACCGAAATGTTGTCAACGTCCACATCTTCGTCTCTGAGTACTGGTTCTGAGGACCGGTCTGCAGCGCAGCCATGGGTGCACCTCCAGGCCAAATCATTGCTGCCAACGACTGTCCCATGTACTTGTTTATACCTTCAGACTTTCTTAACGTTACGTATTTGTTTGTAGCATTAGGCCAACATGTATTAAGCTGAGCCAGATGAGTAAGTCCATCTGACGTATTTTTGGTGTTTAAAAAATGAGTCCAATTGCTCAACTGTTTGGTTGAAAACCTTGCTTATTTTCCATTGCAAAGGCTAAGTGTCACTCCCTTTCTCTGCCTCTAGTCTGGGCCTTGCTAAGGGCCAAGGAAAGAAAAACATTTTTTAGGGGGCAGCCAGTCCAAATGCCAAAAGAAGGCCAGTTCTTGCCCTGAATGTATGAAATTTGACATTTTAGTACTTTTTTTTTTTGCCAATCAGATTTTCAATGATGTAAGCGCACGGCCGATGTAGAATGCACAGAATTGGATGATAAATTCTCCTGAGAAGCGGCATGACAGAATGCCTGGGGGAGCACTTGGAAGGGAAATTGCAGTTCTCTTGAAACAGGAAAAGCCCTTGGTAAAGACACAGCCTGTTAGGGCCTGTTGGGGCTCCAGTGTGTTCACCAGCAGAATGGCTGGGTTTCTCTGCACTCTGCATCATCCATCTTTTCTTATAGGTGGGAAAATAAACTACTCTGTGATCCTCCTGATGGTCTGGGCATGAGAGTCATTCAAGAAGAGGGCTCTCGGCCGGGCGCGGTGGCTCACGCCTATAATCCCAGCACTTTGGGAGGGTGAGGCGGGTGGATCATGAGGTCAAGAGATCGAGACCATCCTGGTCAACATGGTGAAACCCCATCTCTACTAAAAATACAAAAATTAGCTGGGCACAGTGGTGCGTGCCTGTAGTCCCAGCTACTCAGGAGGCTGAGGTAGGAGAATTGCTTGAACCCAGGAGGCGGAGGTTGCCGTGAGCCGAGATCGCGCCATTACACTCCAGTCTGGGTAATAACAGCGAAACTCCGTCTCAAAAAAAAAAAAAAAGAAGAAGGCTCTCTGCCAGCTCAGGAGTTCCACCTAAAGGACTGGAAACTTTCCCCCTTCCCCCTGCCTCACCCCACCCAGGATGTCTCAAGGCTCCTCCTGCCCCTCCAGGTTCTGGGGTGGGGCCCAGCTTGTGTATTGAAACAGCTTCCTACACACATTGGTTTCAATTCCATGCCCACCCGCTGAGAAGCGTGGCTCAGATTTGTCCCATGTGCCATGTCTAGTCCTGCTAGGCACGCCCCAGGGCTCTGGCTTCTGTGTGACTTGCTTCCAGTAGCATCCCTTGTGGCATGTGAATCTCTGCAGACATCCCTAGAGGGAGGTAGTGACCCTTCAGCAGCCATGAGTCCCTGCTAGACACAGGCCTGGGCCAGGCCTGTCACAGGTGGTGCTTCACTCCTCCTGGTGGCCCAGTGAGGTGGGCATGACGACACACAATCTTGAGATGGGCAAACTGGGCTCAGAGAGAGGAACTCAGCTGCCACAATTCATACATTTGAGAGACAAAGAGGGAATGGAAATTCCATTTATCTGAATTTAAGCCCCCTCTAGACTCTATGTCAGCAATAGATGTGGACAGACTGAATTTACTGGGGGACCAACACCCCAGTTGGCATCAGTGGCGGGGCCAGGAGCTCCCGGTGCCCCAGGGCCCACTTGGGCCTCCAGAGACTCCGCATCCAGACTCTGTTTCCACACGTGCCTCTCCTCCAACTTCTTCCCTCGGTTGACGCCATCTTGTTAGGTACGAACCCCATTTGTGGCTCAGAAGCTCTCTCATTCCATGCCTCATTCTGCAGCCTGGACCCTAGCGCTGACTGAGATCTCAGCCCCACGCTCAAGCCAGTACCACTCCAGCTCTCAAGAACATGGTCTCTGCCACCTTTGGGAAGACCTTTCCAAGGTCACTTATTTGGGTCACTGGTCCTTCAAAGCCAAGTCTGGGCCAGCCAGGTACAAGGCCTGCTGGAGCATTGGCCGCTGGAGCTGGTGAGAAAGAAGAGGCTGGATATGGGGCCGGATGGTCCAAGGAGCCACATCCGGAGACAAGACAGGTGCAGGGAACATCCACACAGCTCTTCATGCCAGGGAATTAGTGAAGTCGGGCCCTGGCAGGGAAGCAGGGCTAGGGGCTGCCTGCAGGAATGGAAGGAAGCCTCAGGGCCGGGGCAGGAAACAGGGACACATGGGGGAGGCACTGCTGCCCACTTGCAGTCTTGGGGGCAAATCTGCCAGAGCCAGGCCATTCTGGGCTCAGCAAAGGTTTCTGGGACCCTTCTTCCTTAGCGTCGGGTGGGAAGATGGAGGTGCAGGCTGTTTTGGGAAAGGAGCTTCCCATCCTCCTAACAGAAGTTAGGGCGGGCTGGGTGTGGTAGCTCACGCCTGTAATCCCAGCACTTTGGGAGGCCATGGCGGGTGGATCATGAGGTCAGGAGTTCAGGACCACCCTGGCCAGGATGGTGAAACCCCGTCTCTACTAAAAATAGAAAAATTAGCCTGGCATGCTGATGGGCGCCTGTAATCCCAGCTCCTCGTGAGGCTGAGGCTGAGGCTGAGAATTGCTTGAACTCTGCAGGGCTAGCAGGACGAGTCACTGCCATCCTCCGAGCTTCGAGTCCCAGATGGCATTTGGGAGCGCTGGAGAGCATGAGTGCAAGAGGGCTTCGTGCATTGCAAAGTGCTGCATTCGTGTGTGAGGTCTTATTTTCATTAACCGTTAAAGCAGCGACGACAGCGATGATGATAATGGTTGCCACTGGCAATCCAGCCATGTGAGTGTGCTCTGGAAGCTTGGCATCTTTTCAATCCGGCATTTCTTTTTCTTAATCACCCTGGAGAGACTTGATAGACAGTTGTGTAAATTACCCGCCGGTCCAACTCTTCATATTTCATATCATGCTATGGGTTGGCGTAAGTATCTCATTATACTTGCAAAGTAAGTACTGTCAGAGCCTGGCATCGGCGGCACTAAGGGAACCAGCTAATGGGAGCTGGAGGGGCCTCTGAGTTGTCCCACACAGTGATTCCTTCTTAATTATAGCCTTAGAACAAGGTAACTGAAGGGAATTGCTGAAGGCAAAGCAGTTTGTAAGCAGCAGGAGACAGCAAACACACAGAGACGCCAAGTTGAATCCTTGCTGACCTGGTGGAAGAAACGTGGAGGGAAGGTTCCAGAAGGTCTCGTAGGGTGGTATTCAACCAGAAAACTGCCTGGTTTTTTATTCCTAAAGGAAATCTCTTCTACTGTGCAGAGGAAGTCTGTGGCGTGTGCCAGAAGTGCCTGGGCCACCCAGGGTCCTAGCAGGACCCACTTTAACCTGTAGGTGGGCATTGAGTGTGGGGGGGATGCCAGGGCCCACCGAACCAACTAGAACTCAAGAAGGTAAGCCAGCTTTTCCAAATGTTTCAAGTTTGTCTACATGAAGAAACACCTGGGAGTGAAGTTGGGTTTTTTTCCCCTGATACTTTAGTATGAAAATTTTCAAATATATAGCAGAGTTGGAAGAATTTTACAGTGAGCACCAGGGCACCTTCCACCTAGTTCTGCCACTGGTGTTTTATGAGATCGAGTTGCATTTTGAAGAAATGACAATATGACGAGACAATAAATACAAATAATGTGTGTTTTATAGGCTCGCGTTCAAACCCAGCCACTTACTAGCCGTGTGGCTTTGGGCACATTGCTTAATGTCTGAGAGCCTGGTTTTCTCTGCATCAAAATGAAAATGAGGACAGGTACTTCCCAGGAGTGATTGAAAGGGGGCGATTACATAAACAGTGCAGGAACTGCTGCCTAGGAGGCCCCCCATAAATAGCACTGTCATTACAACACACCCACAGGACAGTCTATCCAGTGAGATGCCACATTTTATCAGAGTCTCGTGTGGACAAGCAGTGAAACCTCAGAAGGTATGAAAGAATAATTGGAGGCATTTCCGTGGGACCCGGCTTCAGCAGCGCCACTCCTCGCTGCTTCGTTCAGGGCCACCAGCTTCTGGAGGACACACTGGCTTGTCATTGGGCAGTTCTTGGCTGAAGCCACTGCCTGGACTTCAGCTGGGCCGTCACCCCAGGCCGGTTCAGCTCCATGTTCCAGTTTGCGTAGCTGTCCCTAACCTAGCCGTCCTCTGTCCACCTGGATGGTGTCTGAGTGCCAGCGACAGTTCCTCATTTCCATTCACGTTTCCCCACATTCATGCCGAAGAGATGGGCGCCAAGAGGCCATCCATCTTCGTCCTGGACACGGAACTCACTCTTGAAGGACTTTTGGAGTCTCAGAGAAGAAACAGAGCCACCATAGCGCTTTTGAAATATGGCCTGTGAGAAGCACAGTGACAGTCACAATTACTCCCAATAATCACGTTACTTGTGGTGGGAGAAAGACCTACTGTGTGCCAGGAAGTCTTCGGTAACCATCCCCAACACACACACACATTCTCTCACACACACTGATGCGTGCACACGCGCACACACGCACACGCGCAAACACACACACTTCCTCCTCAGCCCCTCTGCCATGCCCAGCTCAGGGCCATCTTCTCCTATGAGGATGCTGACTTCATCTGAAATGACCCTGCCCTCCCATCACTCCAGAACTTAGGCTGCCACCTGCTCTGGTTCTCTGTGTAGTGTAGTATGCACCAACAATTCTCTGTGTGAATGTCTTTCCTCCCTCAAGATAGTGGATCTGTGATTTTTACTCTAGTCTACCTGTCTATCTATCTATCTATCTATCTATCTATCTATCTATCTATCATCTATCTATCATCTATCTATCTATCTAATCTATCTATCTATATTTTGTGTGGAGACAGGGTCTTGCTATGTTTCCCAGGCTGGTCCTAAACTCCTGGCTTCAAGTGATCCTCCCGCCTCAGCCTCACATGTGTGAGCCACCATGCCCAGTCACCTGATCTGTGTTTTGTTTTGTTCTGATATGGAGTCTTGCTCTTTCACCCAGGCTGGAGTGCAGTGACTCGATCTCAGCTCACTGCAACCTCTGCCTCCTGGGTTCAAGAGATTCTCGTGCCTCAGCCTCCCAAGTAGCTGGGGTTGCGGGTGGGTACCACCACGCCCAGCTAATTTTTTTAGTAGAGACGGGGTTTTGCCATGTTGGCCAGGTTGGTCTCGAATTCCTGACCTCAGAGGATCCACCCACCTCAGCCTCCCAAAGTGCTGGGATTACAGGTGTGAGCCAACATGCCTGGCCTGATCTCAGTCTTTAAGAGAGCAGCAGCTCATCTGTGGCCACTGCTCCCCGGGGACTTGTCAGAAGGGAGGTGCAGGGCACAGGGAAATTACCCACCTCTATGAGACTTTTTCAGTGGCATCGAGTGTCCTCAGTGGCAGCACGCAGCACAGAAGCTGAGGTGTGGCTGAATTCCATTTGGAGAATTCCACTGTGATTCATGGTGTCCGCTGCAAGTTCAAGGTGTCACCATTTAATTATTAAACATCATGAGGCATTAGGAGGCTTGGGCACGCACTGATAAGTGATCCGTTTCTAACACCGCAGGCTTATTACTGTTTGTGGCAGCTCCTGCACGAACGGGTGTCCATTAACTAAGCAATGGTATAATTACACCTTTAAATTATGCATGGGAGGGTGTCAGTGGTAGAAGTCAGACTGCAGTGATCATTTTGAGTCATCAGACCTCCTGGATGTAGTCTCGCTGAAGATAGCTGTGACCCCGGCTCGTTTTCTGCTCCTTTTCTGCAGACGTGTAGAATCCGCTGCTGGGGTCCACCGAGCTGTCCTCTGGGTGGTTTTCGGTGCTGCAGGAGATAAACACATCTGTCTTCCCAGTCAGACCCAGCAGATGCGCTATCCTAAATCCTGTCCCTTGCCTGCCCTGAACTCCATGGCCTGCTTCTTCATGGAAATTTGCTTTCTTTCTTTTTTTTTTTTTTTGAGATGGAGTCTCACTCTGTTGCTCAGGCTGGAGTTCTGTGACGTGATCTCAGCTCACTGCAACCTCTGCCTCCCGGGGGTTCAAGCTATTCTCCTGCCTCAGCCTCCCATGTAGCTGGGATTACAGGCACCAGCCACCAGGCCCAGCTAATTTTTGTATTTTTAGTAGAGTTGGGGTTTCACCATGTTGGTCAGGCTGGTCTCGAACTCCTGACCTCAGATGATCCACTCGCCTCGGCCTCCCAAAGTGCTGGGATTATAGGCGTGAGCCACCACGGCCAGCCGGAAATTTTCTTCTTTAGAGGAAAGCACTGTTGATCCTACCTCCTTGATCTGGTTTGTAAGACGTTATACCCCCGATACTATCTGAAACCATCTTGTCTCATTCCTTCTGTCCCATCTTGTTGTTCATTTGTTCACTCATTCATTCACTCACCTCACACCCTCCCTCTGGTGCATCAGTTCCCTTCTGTCCTCCCCACTCTATCCAGTGTTCCCGTAGG
Source organism: Saguinus oedipus (assembly GCA_031835075.1). Classification (NCBI taxonomy): domain Eukaryota; kingdom Metazoa; phylum Chordata; class Mammalia; order Primates; family Cebidae; genus Saguinus; species Saguinus oedipus. Next base: position 220,767,685 of record CM063169.1, read on the forward strand.
CTGCCAGATTACTTTTCCAAAACTCCGATGGGATGGAGGCCCTCTTGGTCTAAGATCCTTCAAGGGCTGCCTTCAAGGGCTCCCGCACCAACCTCACGGTGTGGCTATGTGACATAATAAAAAAACATACGCTCTTTTTTTTTTTTTTTTTGAGACGGAGTTTTGCTCTTGTTACCGAGGCTGGAGTGCAATGGCGCGATCTCGGCTCACCGCAGCCTCCACCTCCTGGGTTCAGGCAGTTCTCCTGCCTCAGCCTCCTGAGTAGCTGGGACTACAGGCACACACCACCATGCCTAGCTAATTTTTTGTATTTTTAGTAGAGACGGGGTTTCACCGTATTGACCAGGATGGTCTCGATCTCTTGACCTCGTGATCCACCCGCCTCGGCCTCCCAAAGTGCTGGGATTACAGGCTTGAGCCACCGCGCCTGGCCAAAAATATACGCTTCTATTTAGTCTCTTTCCCAGTTCCTGACACAGAGCTCCTAATCCCTTGGAATTTCCTGGGTGATATGAATGTCTTTTGTTCTAATGAGGTGACTCTCTACCTCTTGAGTGGGGTTGGGGGCTGAGCACCAGAAAGACCCGGCCACAACTGGGAGCCTGTAGTTTTCGGCTCCATCCATACCCTCCAGGAAAGGGACGATGGGGCTTGAGATCGAGCTGATAATCCATCACACCTATGTGATGAAGCCTCCGTACAAATCCCTCAACTACAGGACCCAGAGAGCTCTGGGCTGGCAGACACATCGCATGCTGGGACGTGGGGCTCCCCAGCTCCATGGGGACAGGAGCTCCTGCGCTCGGGGCCCTCCCAGAGCTCACCCTGGGCGCCTCTTCGTCTGCCTGTTCATCTGTATCATCTATAATGTCCTTTACAACAAACCTATAAACATAACTGAAGTGTTTCCCCGAGTTCTGTGAGCCATTTTAGCCAATTCCCAAACCTGAGGAGGGGGTTCTGGGGACCTCTGATGTGTAGCCAAGTCAGACGGAAGTGTGGGTGACCTGAGCACCTGATCCATGCAACTGGCATCTGAAGTGGGGACAGTCTTGCAGGAAGGAGACCATACCCTGAGGTCAAGAGATCGAGACCATCCTGGCCAAGATGGTGAAACCCCGCCTCTACTAAAAATACAAAAATTACCGGGCGTGGTGGCGCGTGCCTGTAATCCCAGCTACTCAGGAGGCTGAGGCAGAAGAATTGCTTGAACCCGGGAGGCGGAGGTTTCGGTGAGCCGAGATCACACCACTGCACTCCAGCCTGGGTGACGAGGCGAGACTGTCTCAAAAGAAAAAAAGAAGTAAGAAGGGAATGTTTTCTACCCTACATCGTGGAAATGCTCTCATCCCGAAGCCTATCTTGACAGTTTGATCGTTGCTCTTCTCAGCCCAACCTGGATAATTGCATAATTAAATTGTGCACAGGGAATTCACCCAGAGAAGGTGTTGGTGGAGGAGGCATCGGACTCCCACTCTCCTGGAAGGGCACCAGGCTCACTCTGTGCCGGATCCCGGCGTGGCGATGCCCAGCGGCACGCACCGGGACTTTGGGTGCCCGTCTGCCTGCAGGTGCAGCTCCATACCCAGAGCTGGCGGTCCTTGCTGCTTGTTTGCTCTGCTGGGTCAAGTCGGAGGCTGTTCCTTGGAGCTGAGGCTCTGCCAGGGTGACTGAAGTGAGGATGCATCCTAGCCTCTAGTCTGGGAAGAGTCAGGGCTTTCGTTTGGGGTTTCAGCCGTTCCCCCTGTTGGTTTCCTACGACATTTTTGGAAAGTGAGTGTCCCTTCCCTTTTCCCTACACCACCCTCCTTGGAACATAAAGCCGTGCACTGGCTCAGGGATCCAAAGTGCCCGTGGTCTGGCTGGTTCCCTGAGCCTTGGGCTTGGTCACGATGCTGGGGAACTACAACAGCCCCAACCCTGGGGGACACATGGCCGTCAGGGAGCCAGGCCATCGCTCAAAGGGCTGTCTTGGGCCCTGGCACCGCTGGACAGAGTGCTGGGTTCCAGGAGAATGGTCCCCGAAGCCAGACATGACTTTTTAAGTTCCCCTCCCCGCTCCCAACACACATACACACACCCCACCACCATTCTTGACCACTGCCGCCTCCTCCACCAGGGCGGGTTCCCAAGGCCCCTTCCCCCTCTGCTGTCCACGGTCTGGGCAGGCACATCCGTGGGTGCTCGAGGGATGGAGGGCAGTGGCTGGCCCAGGGTTGTTGGCTGGGGGTGTGAAACAGTTACTCATGCCCGCAACCCGTTACCCTCCATCTCCCTCCCTCTTACTTCTCGCTCTCTGCAGAAAATTTTGAGGATGAACACATGGTCTCTGCTGATGGACAGCTCACAAACCTTTGCCTGTAATCCTGGGATCACCTTAGCATGCAGTGCAGAAGCCAAAGCTGCAGGAAAGTGTGAAGCCTCCCTCCATCCCCCACACAGCCCTACATGGGCCTAAGTCAGCCCCAGCCCCTGGCTGGCTTTGGGAAGAATGTTAAGAAGTGGGACAGACAGGGGTGGGAGGTGGGGAGGGGGAAGAAGTGGTGCCCCTTTTGGAGCTGAGAATGGGGGAGTGGCACGAACACATGGTCACAGAACTAGGCTGAGGAAGAAGGGGTTGCCTGGAGGGTGGGACCCAGAAGCTACTGAAATGTCACAGCAGAAATGGCCATCGAAAGCCCCTCCTAAAGTCCTTGGTGGGACAGGAGTGAAGTTCTAACGTCGTACATGGGAAATCTATGCAGTTAGCTGAGCCAAATATGACAGCAACATGAGCCAACCACTTTAAACCTGACATTTTATTGTCACATGAGACTGTAGCTCCTGGGGTCCCACCCCCTGGCCACCTTGTCCCAGTTCCCGCCCGTTTAGGGGTGAGTTATCCAAGTTAGTCTGTAGCATAGACAGTGCTCCAGATCAATTCCTAAGAGGCAATGACCTTTTCTGCATTTCTTCCACCCTGAGTCAGACCCAGGAAGAAATCTTCAGATTCCTCAGAAAGTACTCTCTTGAATAGTCTTTCCTGTGTGTACACAGCAGGTGCTTCATTCTTGCTCTAGGGAGCAGAGCCCGCCCCAGTGTGAAGAGTGGCTTTGCATACAAGAAACTATTTCTCCACTGTCTGTCTAGATTGGAGATTCCCCCAGCTGAAATTGTTTCCTCTGAGCCTTTGCTATTAGAAACTGATAAAACCCTTCCAGAAGCATCACGCTGCAAACTTGAGCACCTCAACCCCCAAGCCCAGATCCCAGCAGAGGAAGCCTTTGGCATCCGGGGACCGAATGCTAATGGCATTGAGGTGGAGGGGAATCCGCTCTGGCCTGGGCTGACGGTGACTTACTGTTGAGGGCGTTAGTGTTTTGGGTGGACTAGAAGAAATCTATTCCAGCATAATTATTCCCATCGGGATTTAGGAGGACCGGGCATTCTCCACGTTCCAGTCTCCTTCAGTTCCACAGGGTTCAGACGGGGCTTATTTCTTTCTTTCTGTGCCACAAACACTTGGCAGCAATGACTAACTTAGGGTAACACGAGAAAGCTGACCAGGTCCGCCTGTGGCTTTCCTGCCAGCTTTCCTGTTTGTCATACGACAGTGAGACCAGTGCCAGCTCAGCAGGGCACTGAGAGCTTTGCGTGATCTTTGCAGCTGGATGTGAGGCCCAGCTTGGTGGGCCAACATCTTGGGTGTTCAGTGAGAGGCATTGCGGGAATGGCGGTAGGGGTGAAAGGAGACAGGACACACAGCTCAGAGGTAGAAGCGCAGTCTGTTTCTAATATACATGAAAAAGAAAGGATATTTCTGGCCAGGTGCTATGGCTCATGCCCGTAATCCCAGCACTTTGAGAGGCCAAGGTGGGTGGACCACCGGAGTTTCTGAGTTTGAGACCAGCCTGGCCAACATGGCGAAACCTCGTCTCTACTAAAAGTACAAAAATTAGCCGAGCAGGGTGGCACATGCCTGTAATGCCAGTTACTCGGGAGGCTGAGACAGGAGAATCTCTTGAACCCGGGAGACAGAGGCTGCAGCGAGCCGAGATGGTGCCACTGCACTCCAGCCTGGGTGACAGAGCGAGACTCCATCTCAAAAAAAAGAAAGAAAGAAAAGAAAGGCCACTTCCAACTGGACGGGGGTGACCTCCATGAGAGAAACAGCAGCAGCCTGGCCTTCTCCAGCCCCAGACAACACTGCCAGGTCGGGACCATTATTACCATTTTGCAGAGGACAAAAATGAGCCTCAGAGTAGGACTCCCCAGAGTAGGACACGGTCAAGCTGTTTCTTACCCTCCGGCCTCCTATGCTCTTTCCCCTATAAGCAGAAAGAAGAGGATGCCTTTGGCTTAATGTCTTGATAGACTTTGACTGTGGAACCTATTTTTCCTCCTTGCAAACAACATTCAGTTCAACTTGGTGAATTTCTATTGAAAATTTATTATGGCCGGGCGCGGTGGCTCACGCCTGTAATCCCAGCACTTTGGGAGGCCGAGGCGGGTGGATCACGAGGTCAAGAGATCGAGACCATCCTGGTCAACATGGTGAAACCCCGTCTCTACTAAAAGATACAAAAAATTAGATGGGCGTGGTGGCGTGTGCCTGTAATCCCAGCTACTCAGGAGGCTGAGGCAGGAGAATTGCCTGAACCCAGGAGGCGGAGGTTGCGGTGAGCCAAGATCGCGCCATTGCACTCCAGCCTGGGTAACAAGAGTGAAACTCCGTCTCAGGAGAAAAAAAAAGAAAATGTATTATGTGCAAATCCCTGGATGCATGAAATAAATTTCTTAAAAAATCATATGCATAAAATAAAAACAACAGCACAACAATAGCCAAGCCACCAGGCATAGACACAAGACCTAGGAAGGGCTTGGCATGAACACACTAAATCAGCTTCGCCGGGAGGCCGTTCCCAGTGTTCCCGGCGGAGCAGCTCTGGTGTTATCTCCCTGGGAAAAGGCACCATTTCCCCACCTGCTCCCGGTGGGACCAAACCCAATGCCCAGGACTTTTCACCAACCCTTTCAAGATCCTCCCAAAGAGCTGTTTTCGTCTGTATCAGTTTTCTCATCTGAAAAATGGGTCTAATAATGACTACCTTGCAGGAGTTTTGGGAGTATGAAGCAAGATGGTGAGTCTAAAACGTGGGCACAGTGCCTGGCCCGGAAGAGGAGCTCAGAAAATATCTGTCCCAGTTCTTCTCTTCCTTTCCCAGGCACCTTAAACCAGAGGTAGCCTTGTAGTGGAAAGAGTAGGAGGCGGGAGGGTGAGAAACAGCTTGGCTGTGTCCTACTCTGCGGGAGTCCCTGAGTTTCCGAGGCTCACATTTGTCCTCTGCAAAATGGTAATAATGGTCTCAACTTGGTGGTGGTGTCTGGGGCTGGTGAAAGGAGGGTGAGGTGACATTTACTGAGAATGAATGAGAACTCTCTATTAAAAGTACAAAAATTAGCTGGGCATGGTGGCACATGCCTGTAATCCCAGCCACCCAGGAGGCTGAGGCAGGAGAATCACTTGAACCCAGAAGGCAGGGGTTGCAGTGAGCTGAGGGGCTGAGTTCTCAGTAAATGTCACCTCAGTGGCAGCCCTCATGAGACCTACCCGCAGGGTAATGTGAAGAATGGCTCGGGGTCTTTCAGGCCCCAGTAAAAGCGAGTTTCTTTCATTGTCTATTACACATTTGCTGAACTAAGTTTCGTGTTCATTGTATGTTCTTAGTTTTCTCTCAATGCGCCAGTGTTTAAGACAATGCTCGCTTCGGTTTTATAAGAGAAATGAATTCTAAAAGCAGGATCCAATTTAACTTGACTAACTTTAATAAAACCAACCGGTGCTTTTAGAATCCTAACAATCAAAGTATCCCTTTTTACTTTGGCTGCTGGGAAGCTCAAATCTAAATTTATTTATTTTTTGTTTCTTTTTTTTAACCATCGTATCTAAATTTAATACCCAATTGAATATATCCTATTTGACTTCTTTTTTTTTTTTTTTGAGATGTAGTCTCACTCTGTTGCCCAGGCTGGAGTGCAGTGGCATGATCTCAGTTCACAACAAGCTCCACCTCCCGGGCTCAAGTGATTCTCCTGCCTCAGCCTCCCGAGTAGCTGGGATGACTGCGCCCAGCTAGTTTTTGTATTTTTAGTAGAGACGAGGTTTTGCCATGTTGGCCGGGCTGGTCTCGAACTCCTGACCTCAGGTGATGCCCTTGCCTTGGCCTCCCAAGTTTTGGGAGTATAGGCGTGAGCCACCGCACCTGGCCTGTTTTTCTTTTTTTTTTTGAGACAGGATCTTGCTCTGTTGCCCAGAGTGGCATGATCTCAGCTCACTGGAACCTCCGACCCCCCAGGCCCAAGAGATCCTCCCACCTTAGCCCCTGGAGTAGCTGGGACTACAAGGCATGCACCACCACACTCAGCTAATTTTTTTTTAGGCCGATTTCTGCCATTTCTTTTTCTCAGCAGGGGGCTCCTGTCACAGCGTCCAGGCTTTCATCTGGCTCCCCTCCTAGTGCAGTGAATTGCGCTCCAGGCTTCTCCCAGGAGGCGTCCAGAGTCCGAGTGCTGCCCGGCTACCAGCCACAGCCGGCACAAGCCCGCTGAATTTGATGAGCAAGCTAACCCCTATCCCAGAGCAGGAGCTGAGATCATTCGTGCCGCGGCAGGATGCGGCCTATTGCTAGCAACTCCTCGTGATCCTCAGCCCCCGCCCCAGCAGCGGGTAGCCCGCAGGCCTCGGAGGAAAGAAATACCGTAAACGCAGCAGCCACTGTCATTGCGGTTTTATTTTCTCTTGGGCCTCTGGAGATTCACGCTGCTTCCCCATTATTACTCGTGTTATATCATCAGCCACAATTTTGCTTGTCAACCACTGTGGAGGGAGCTACCATTTGAATACGGGGGCATGGAGGAAAGAAAAAGGAAGCACCCCTTCTCCGGGAAGGCGGGAGGCAGAAAGGGCAGCTGCTGTGTAGCTGTGGCTGGTGACAGACGGGGCACAGCGGGAGGTCATCTAGCCAGGACCCCCTGGGGGCTGGCTGTAGTTTTCCCTGGACTCAGGGGCGCTCAGAGCCAAAAACTGCACAGTTGTGGACAGAGCCGGACAGAAGCCAGGCCCACCTGTTGGCTGGTGCGTGACTCGGTGGGTCTGTGGGCTGCTTTCTGAGTGGGAGGTGACCATGGCCAGCCTGATGCAGGGTAGAGACTCCATTTCCCTGGCAAATGGCTCTAGCATTAGTGATGCACATTTCTGGCCAGAGCAGAGTGGTGGGAAGAACTCGGACCGTGGAGCCAGAATGGCCTGAACTCGAGTCCCCTTCTGCTACGGACAAGCCGCATGGTGGGGCGAGCTGCTGAGCCTCTGAGACAGATCCGGTGACAGAAGTGCCTAGCGTGGTGCCTGAGACCTAGTAAGGGCTCGGTGGCTTAGTCACCTTCCGCCATCCTCCTCCCCTTCAGCATACGGTGAAAAATACAGTCCTGTTTGCTTTGGTAACAAAACTCCAGACACCATCCTGCCCATCCGGACCGATTCTGCACTTCCCTCCATTAATGGAGAGAGGATCCTTGAAGGGACTGTGGTCGCTGTCTCCTTCTCACAACTGTTGCAGTGAACCCCAAGTTTCTCTTCAGACAATCAGTCTGTCAGTGTGTCCAGCTCTTATTCTTTAATTCTCTATTTTAAAGTTTAACTTACTTGTAATTCCACTCAGCAACCTTCTCCACTGGTTCTAATCAGTAGTTAGCATCTGTTCCCCCGGCCCCCGGCTCCATCCTGATTCATCCTGGTCACCTGTCCCAGTCACCTGCCCTGGTCACCTGCCTTGACCTAGGTCACCCCGGCTACCCACTCTGACCCGCCTGTAGCCGTCCTTCCTGTCAAAACACCCACCCTGCCCCTTCAGCTCAGACCCCTGCTCTCTTTAAAATAGTGAATCGGGATTAGTCTACCTTGTAGGGCCTAACCCTAGCCAATAGAGGAATGACACAGCTGCAGGGACGACCCGTCAGGCGTGAGTGCCCCTCCCCGCCTTGTCCAGGCACACGGCCACCACTGCTCTGTCCATGCGCAGCACCCTTCTATAGAGGTAAACTGCCTTGCTGAGAGGATTTATCTTCGAGTGCTATATCTTTCGTGGCATCAAGATTTTACTTAGGGCTGGGTGCGGTGGCTCACGCCTATAATCCCAGCACTTTGGGAGGCCGAGGCGGGTGGATCACGAGGTCAAGAGATCGAGACCATCCTGGTCAACAGGGTGAAACCCTGTCTCTACTAAAAGTACAAAAATTAGCTGGGCATGGTAGCGCGTGCCTGTAGTGCCAGCTACTCAGGAGGCTGAGGCAGGAGAATTGCCTGAACCCAGGAGGCGGAGGTTGCGGTGAGCCGAGATCGCGCCATTGCACTCCAGCCTGGGTAACAAGAGTGAAACTCCGTCTCAAAAAAAAAAAAAAAAAAGACTTTACTTAGAACTGTGCTGGCTAGTATCCTGCAGAGTCTGAAGGGCCAGTTCCTAAGGGTGTGGCCTGGGTGTTCTGAATGTCCCATCTCTGCTTGATGGCAGGCTGTGACCCCAAAACCAGCAGTGATCATAATGAAGCCAGTGAAGTAGTACGGACATGGAAAATGACCGAAATCCAAGACAACTAAAGGCAAATCTGTGACAGGTAAAGTCAGTGACATGTATGTGCTTACCGCAGAGTTCAGCATGCAGTTAGCACGGAACCAATGCCAGCCCTGGCTTAGCCTCTCCTTTCCTTCGGGCATAGGAACGATCCACTTCATGCATAAGAACCATCAATCGCTCGGACGCGGTGGCTCAATGATGCAGGTGAGTGCCATGGTACAATCTCAGCTCATTGCAACCTCCGCCTCCCAAGTTCAAGTGATTCTCCTGCCTCAGCCTCTCGAGTAGCTGGGATTACAGGCGTCTGCCATCACTCTCAGCTAATTTTTGTATTTTTAGTAGAGATGGGGTTTCACTATGTTGGCAGGCTGGTCTTGAACTTTTGACCTCGTGATCCACCCGCCTCAGCCTCCCAAAGTGCTGGGATTACAGGCGTGAGCTACTGCGCCCAGCCAGAAGTTCTTAATTTCAATCAAGTCTAATGTATCAATCTTAGTCATTAATCTTTGGGTTAATGATTTTTGTGTCCTGTTTAATAAATCTTTGCCTATATCTCAATGTCATGAAGATATTTTATTTTTTCTAGAAGCCTTATCATTTTACCTTTTATATTAATATAGGTCATCTTGAATTAAAATTTGTGCATAATTTAGGGTAGGGGCCATGATTCCTTTTTTTCCACATGGATACCCAATTCAGCATTGTTTATCGACAACACCATCCTCTTCCCTACTAACGTGCTCAGGTAACTTTATTGTTAATGAAGTAGCCATCTGGCCGGGCGAGGTGGCTCACGCTTGTAATCCCAGCACTTTGGGAGGCTGAGGTGGGTGGATCACGAGGTCAAGAGATTGAGACCATCCTGGTCAACAAGGTGAAACCCCGTCTCTACTAAAAATACAAAAATTAGCTGGGCATGGTGGTGCACACCTGTAGTCCCAGCTACTCAGGAGGCTGAGGAAGAAGAATTGCTTGAACCCAGGAGGCGGAGGTTGCGGTGAGCCGAAATCGTGCCATTGAACTCCAGTCTGGGTAACAACAGTGAAACTCTGTCTCAAAAAAAAAAAAAAAAAGTAAAGAAAAAAAGAAATAACAGAAGCGGTTTATCACTCCCAGCTCCGCAGAGAAGAGGGTCCCCGCAAGGAACCGAGGGAAGTCTGCAGACAGCAGGGAGCTCGAGCAGCAGGTGGTGGGGTGGAGAGGAGAGAGAGAGGCCTGGGGACTAAAGCCTTTGTTGGAATCCAGATCATTATCCGAGCAGGATTTCCATAGGCGGTCCTAATTGGGGGTTTGGGGGCATGCATGAGGTTCATAGGGTCACCCTGTGACTGAGAAGGAGTCACTGCTGCATAGACCAGCACAGTCCCTGAGGGGGTGGGGGTCTTTAAGGCAAATCAAGTGGGTTGTATCCTACTGTCCCTTTGGAGGCGGTGGGGTAAGCCAGACCATACGGATTGATCATCTTAAGTAACTGGGAGGAGGCGGAGAACAGGAACCTGAGTCAAGGGTAACTAAGCTGTGCTTCTTGTATGAGAAAGCAAAACCTGGATTCAAAACGCATGCTGAGGCTGGGCACGATGGCTCACACCTGTAATCCAATCCCAGCACTTTGGGAGGCTGAGGCAGGCGGATCGCTTGAGCCCAGGCGTTCAAGATCAGCCTGGGCAACATGGCGAAACTCCATCTCTACAAACAATACAAAAATGAGCCAGGCATGGTGGCATGCATGTGGTCCCAGCTACCCAGGAGGCTGAAGTGGGAGGATCACCTGAGCCCAGGAGTTTGAAACTGCAGTGATCATGCCATTGCAGCCTGGGGAACAGGGTGAGACCCTGTCTCAAAAAAAAAAAAAAGCTATAGATCAATTTAGGAGATTGACATAACAACATTGAGACTTCCCATGCATAAATGTGGTATCTCTCTCCGTTTATCTATGTCTTGTCCTCCTTTTTCTTTCTTTCCTTCTTTCTTTTTTTCTCTCTCTCCTTCCTTCCTTCCCTCCTTCCCTTCCTTTCTTTCCTTCTTTCCTTCCTTCCCTCCCTCCCTCCCTCCCTCCTTCCTTCCCTCCTTCCCTTCCTTCCCTTCCTTCCCTTCCCTCCCTCCCTCCCTCCCTCCCTCCCTCCCTCCCTCCCTCCCTCCCTCCCTCCTTCCTTCCTTCCTTCCTTCCTTCCTTCCTTCCTTCCTTTCTTCCTTCCTTCCTTCCTCTTTCTCTCTTTCTGACGGAATCTTGCTCTGTCACCCAGGCTGGAGTGCGGTGGTGTGATCTTGGCTCACTGCAACCTCTGCCTCCCAGGGTCAAGTGATTCTTCTGCTCAGCCTCCTGAGTAGCTGGGACTATAGGTATGAGCCACCACACCCAGCTAACTTTTGTATTTTTAGTAGAGGCAGGGTTTCAACATATTAGCCAGGCTGGTCTCAAACTCCTGATCTTGTGATCCACCTGCCTTGGCCTCCCAAAATGCTGGGATTACAGGTGTGAACCACTGTGCCTGACTTTTTTTTTTTTTTTTTTTTTTAGAGACAGTCTCACTCTGCTGCCCAGGATGGAATGCAGTGGTGTGATCACAGCTCACTGTAACTCCAAACTCCTGAGCTTGAGCGATCATCCCATCTTAGCCTCCTGAGTAGCTGTGAGTAAGTCATGTGCCACAATGCTTGGCTAGTTTTTTTAAATTTTTTGCAGATTTGGAGTTTCTCTATGTTGCCCAGGCTGGTCTCAAACTCCTGGCCTCAAGTGACCCTCCCACCTCGGCCTCCTAAAGTGCTAGGATTATGGGTATGAGTCACTGCTCCTGGCCTTATCTAGTTATTCTTTAATGTCTCTTAGAAAGGTTTTGTGATTTTTTAGTGGCGGTCTTACATATCTTTCAAAAGATTTATTCCAAGCTATTTATCTTTTCATGTTATCGTAAATTGTCTTTAATTTTGTTTTGTAGTCGTCTGTTGCTAGTATATAGAAATAAACGGGCCGGGCGCGGTGGCTCACGCCTGTAATCCCAGCACTTTGGGAGGCCGAGGCGGGTGGATCACAAGGTCAAGAGATTGAGACCATCCTGGTCAACAAGGTGAAACCCCGTCTCTACTAAAAATACAAAAATTAGCTGGGCACGGTGGCGCGAGCCTGTAATCCCAGCTACTCGGGAGGCTGAGGCAGGAGAATTGTCTGAACCCAGGAGGCGGAGGTTGCGGTGAGCCGAGATCATGCCATTGCACTCCAGCCTGGGTAACAACAGTGAAACTCTCGGTCTCAAAAAAAAAGAAAGAAACTTAATTTTGTTTGTTGACGTTTTATCTAGTGGCCTTACCTAATTTATTAATTCAGATAGTTTGCAGATTTTTTTAAATTTCCTATTTATACAGTAATATCATCAGAAAACAAAATCGGTTCTCCCTTTTGCCTTTCCAGTCTTCACGCCTTTTTCTTTCTCTTGCCTTATTTTACTGACCAGGACCACCAGTCCCAGGCTGAGCCAAAGCGGTGACATGGCTGAGAAGAAGAAAGTGCTCCATAGTGGCATTTACGTCAACAGTAGGGTTTTAGAAAATATATACTCTATCCATTAAAGAACTTTCTTTAATCTGGTTTGGCACCAAGAAAAAAAAAAAGAAGTTCCTTTAAAAATGTATTTTTTTTTTTGAGAAGGAGTCTCGCACTGTCGCTCAGGCTGAAGTGCAATGGCACGATCTCGCTCACTGCAACATCTGTCTCCCACGTTCAAGCGATTCTCCTGCCTCAGTCTCCCAAGTAGCTGGAATTACGGGCACCCACCACCACGCCCAGCTAATTTTTTGTATTTTTAGTAGATGGGGTCTCATTATGTTGCCCAGGCAAGTGTCAAAGCCCTTGGCTCAAGCAATCCTCCTACCTTGGCCTCCCAAAGTGTTGGGATTACAGGTGTGAGCCACTGCACCTGACCCTGTCCATTTTATTAATCTTTTCAAACACCTGCCTTGGCTTTATTTTCTCTGCTGCACCCAATTAGTTCATTAATTTCTACTCCTGTCTTGATTATGTTCTTCCTTTCACTTTCTTTACGCTTAATTTACTTGGATTTTAGTGTTTGGGTTTTTTTTTTTTTTTTAGTTTTATGAGACATAAGCTTAGATCATTGATTTTCAACCTTCTTATTTTCTTTTTTTTTGTTTTGAGACGGAGTTTTTCACTCTCGTTACTCAGGCTGGAGTGCAATGGCGCGATCTCGGCTCACCGCAACCTCTGCCTCCTGGGTTCAGGCAATTCTCCTGCCTCAGCTTCCCAAGTAGCTGGGATTACAGGCACGTGCCACCATGCCCAGCTAATTTTTTGAATTTTTAGTAGAGACAGGGTTTCACCATGTTGACCAGGATGGTCTCGATCTCTTGAACTCGTGATCCACCTGCCTCGGCCTCCCAAAGTGCTGGGATTATAGGCGTGAGCCACTGCGCCTGGCCCAACCTTCTTATTTTCTAATACCTGCATTTAAACCTAAAAATGGCCACTTAAGCACTTTCTTAGCCACGTCTCATACGTTTCTGTGTTTGTGTTCATTATCGCTCAGTTAAAAGTGTTTTTTAATTTCCATTGTGATTTCTTCTCCGGCCCACGGGTTATTGAGAACGTACGTTAATTTCCAAACACTTGTGGATTCTCCAATTATCTTTCTGTTATTAATTTCTTGTTTAATTGCACTGTGGTCAGAGAACACACTCTTATGTGAGTTCAGCGCTTTGAAATCTGTTGAGACTTGCTCTTGGGCCCAGCATATGGTCTATTCTGTTAAACGTTCTGAGGTTCCGCTGTTCCTCTCCCGCCCTGGCTCCATCAATAAGTGTTTTAGCATTTTCTCCTTTATTTTTACCTGAAATGCTAACATTTTTGCTTATTTACCGAATATTTCCCCGTTTCTGTGTTTCTCATTCCTTCCTGCAGTTTGGTGCTTCCACTGGGGGTCCCCCGTTTCCTTCAGCCCAAAGAACTTATCTGAGCTGTCGTGGAGGCGGAGCTGCTGGCAGTGAATTTCCTTAGCTTTTGTTTGGCGACATTTTAGTTTCTGCTTCCTTTCTGAAGAATATCTCCTCAAAAGCCTGACCCGTTTGTTTGGCTTTTCTCTTTCAGCAATTTAAAGATGGTATTCTATCATCTCCTGGATTCCAAAAATGTGAAATGCTTCAGCAATGTGCATGTCACCCTTGGGGGCCGTGCCGTCTTCCATGTGTCATTCCAGTGTTAGGATCCGAGCTGTCCAAACAAGCACATTCCGTCATTGGTAAAGCATGTGCGCAAGCCCTTAAAAATACCTTTCCTTCCAGTGTCTCTGCTCCGTCCCTCCCCACAGTGAGGAGCAGGAGCGAGAGGCCACACAGCCTCCGGTTGTGAATTTCCAAAAGGATCCTAATGTAATAGTACCCTCTTTCCTCCCCCAGGTTCTGAGCAAGCTGAGAAGCGCAGCAGGGAGAGGCAGGTGCAGCTCCGCCCCTTTCATCGTGGATGCTGGGGCCACATGTCGAAAGCAAGAGTGGGCATCTGGGACAAGGACTGCAGCTGCCCTTTAATGAGATCCTGTCCTGTGCCCGGCACCACAGTGGGCACATCCCACACCTTTTTTCACTCCACCCAGAGCCCCATCCTCTGAGGCAAGTGCTGTCAGCTCCACTGGATAGGCAGGAGACCAAACTCCTTTTTATATTTTTGAGATGGCGTTTTGCTCTTGTTGCCCAGGCTGGAGTGCAATGGTGCGATCTTGGCTCACCACAACTTCATGGGTTCAAGTGATTCTCCTGCCTCGGCCTCCCAAGTAGCTGGGATTACAGGCACCCACCACCACGCCCAGCTAATTTTTTTGTATTTTTAGTAGAGACAGGGATTTGCCATGTTGGCCAGGCTGGTCTTGAACTCCTGATCTCAGGTGGTCCTCCCGTCTCGGCCTCCCAGTGCTGGAATTACAGGCGTGAGGCGCTGCGCCCAGCCATACGTTGTTATTTTTGCAATGTGTGTTGCCTCCTTTACGAAGGCACAGACACATCTGTCTCGTATCCTGGCCAAGTGAGCGCCTGGCACTGAGAACTTACTTGTCGGTGCGGATTGGGGTGCTGCCCCAGCCCTCGTCTTTTCAGAAGTTGTCTCTTTCTCCTCGGGGAGGGGCTGAGCCAGCCATTGCTCCCTTCCATCCGGATTCCAGTGGAGATGAGCCGGGGAAGTTTCTGGGAGCTGTGCGGTGAGCAGTTAGAGACCTGGCATGACTGTACTGGCTGGGTCACTGCAGGGCGGCTGGCAGCTGCGCTTCATAACGTGTTTACCTGAGTCATCTTTGGCAAAGGTTACTAGGCTCCAGGATGGGACACGCATGTGAGAAATGCCCCTTCTGTGACACACCCACCTCGCTCTAAAGTGAGATGAGGGAGGGAGGGCAAAGCCAGTGGGTAATGAAGTCTAGAGGTTGGCAGAGTGGAGGGATCGATGTGTCTTGTTTTCAAGAAGCTCAGGACAAAGGGCTTTGGCCAAATTCCGTCCTGTGGTGTTTGGGTGAAGTCCTGTCTTCACAAGTGGTTTTGACTCCTTTCAGAGTAAGAATTCTTTTTATTTTATTTTATTTATTTCAGATGGAGTCTTGCTCTGTCTCCCAGGCTGGAGTATAGTGGCACGATCTTGGCTCACTACAAACTCCACCTCCCAGGTTCAATCCATTCTCCTGCCTCAGCCTCCTGAGTAGCTGGGATTACAGGCATGCGCCACCACACCAGCTAATTTCTGTAGTTTTAGTAGAGACAGAGTTTTGCCATGTTGGCCAGGCTGGTCTAGAACTTTTGACCTCAGGTGATCCACCTGCCTTGGCCTCTCAAAGTGCTGGGATTATAGTCGTGAGCCACGGTGCCCAGCCCGTTTTTTGTTTTTTAATTTCTATTCGACAAATGAGGAAATGGAGGCCCAGGCCTTGCTGCACTCAGAGGGTTCTGGCCCCTGACCCAGGTCTGGGTGAAGTTCCAGCCTCTTGACTTAGGGTGGAGGTTTAAATGGGAAAAACCAAACCAAACCGAAAATGTGCACACTCACTAATGGCATTGAAAAGAGCTGCTTAGGATTTCGTAAGCGTAAAGCTGTAAAATCCCATACCCTTCCCTGTAGCCCCGGGCTTGCCGACAGGAAGAGGTCAAGGCCACGTCTGCCTGTGTTTTTCCACTGCTGTGCGCGCCCCTGCTGCAGCTCACCTATCTGCAGCCATGGGCCATGTGCATTTCAATGCAAGGAGGGGGCACTGGCCTTTGCTTAAGCTCGGTGGTGTCGCCCTGGAAGTCCTTCCCTGGGACTGCGTAAAGCAAACAAACCCCCAAACCTCTAATGAGATGGGATATAACAAATCAATGCAGATCTGCAGAGAGGCAGATGATCGAGTCTGTAAAATATTTCCAGAAACCCTGTTAGTTCCTGATGCCCGTGATGGGATCACTGCCTCAGTGGGTGACTGTCCCTTTGCCGCCTTGCCAGATCGGACCTCTGAGTGCCCTGGGAGCTGCTCGAGGAAGATGAGGAGGTAAACTAACTCGCTTCAGCAAAGCAGATCCGTGGCAATCATTTTGTGGCAGTAATTACAGTTTATGGCAGGAATGACACTATTAGCAAAAATAAATACAAACAACACGACTCTCAAGGTGGCATCCTTCACTCTGGTGCGGTTTTTGTTTTGTTTTGAGACAGAGTCCCACTGTGTCACCCAGGGTGGCATGCAGGGGCATGATCTCAGCTCACTGAAACCTCCGCCTCCCAGGTTCAAGTGATTTTCCTGTCTCAGCCTCCCAAGTAGCTGGGATTATGGGTGCCCGCCACCACACCTGGCTAAATTTTGTATTTTCAGTAGAGACAGGCTTTCACCAGGTTGGCCAGGCTGGTCTGGAACTGCTGACCTTCAGTGATCTGCCTGCCTCGGTCTCACAAAGTGCTGGGATTACAGGCATGAGCCACCGCGCCCGGCCACTGGTGCTGTTTTACAGCTATGGTGTCTGGGCCCTGCTCTTGGCACACCCCACGATGGACTTTTTGGCATCCTTCAAAGAGTTCTTTTTCTCTGTCTTTTTTCTTTTTTTTTTTTGAGACGGAGTCTTTTTGCTCTTGTTACCCAGGCTGGAGTGCCAGGGCGCAAACTCGGCTCACCGCAACCTCTGCCTCCTGGGTTCAGGCAATTCTCCTGCCTCAGCCTCCTGACTAGCTGGGACTACAGGCACGTGCCACCATGCCCAGCTATTTTTTTTTGGTATTTAGTAGAGACGGGGTTTCACCATGTTGGCCAGGATGGTCTCGATCTCTTGACCTCGTGATCCACCCGCCTCGGCCTCCCAAAGTGCTGGGACTACAGGCGTGAGCCACCGTGCCTGGCTCTTTTTTCTTTTTTTATTTGAGACGGAGTATTGCTCTGTTGCCAGGCTGGAGTGCAATGGCTTGACCTGTGCTCACTGCAACCTCCGTCTCCTGGGTTCAAGCGATTCTCCTGCCTCAGCCTCCCGAGTAGCTGGGACTATAGGCTTGCACCACCACATCCAGCTAATTTTTGTATTTTTAGTAGAAATGGGGTTTCACCATGTTGGCCAGGCTGGTCTTGAGCTCCTGACCTCGTGATCTACCACCTTGGGCCTCCCAAAGTTCTGGGATTACAGGCGGGAGCCGCTGTGTCCGCCTTTTCTCTCTGTTTCTTTTGTGATGCTAGTGTAGCTGTTAGAGGCACATTGAATAAAATTCACGACATCTGTTTGGAGAGAGGCAGCACGTGTCCTTTGGAAATGGCTCCAAGCTGGTAACCTATCAAAGCGGGAAACAGTTACACCTGAGACTGAGTTCAGGCAGCCACGGGCTTGATACCACGTGAGTTTGGACAGGCCACTTTGACTCTCCATTTCCGGGTGGGTAAAGTAGAACTCACGATGCCTGCCTTGCACCGTGGTTATCATGTGAATTAGAAAAACCAGGCAACAGGTCCCAGCTTCGCGCTGTTAGGGGCTTTGAAACTGCAAGCCAGGGCCAGGTGCGGTGTCTCACACCTGTAATCCCAGCACTCTGGGAGGCCATGGTGGGTGGATCACCTGAGGTCAGGAGTTCGAGACCAGCCTGGCCAACATGGTGAAACCCCCACCCCCGCACACACACATCTCCAATAAAAGTACAAAAAAATTAGCTGGGCGTGGTGTCAGACAACTGTAAATCCCAGCTACTTGGGAGGCTGAGGCAGGAGAATTGCTTGAACTTGGGAGGTGGAGGTTGCAGTGAGCCGAGATCATGCCATTGTGCTCCGGCCTGGGCAACAGGGCAAGACTCTGTCTCAAAAATAAATTAATTATTTAAATTAAATAAAAATGTTTTCAAGAGAAGACGCAAGGGGGGTGACGTGTGAGCACAAGCTTGTGGTCCCCAGGGACTGGTGCTGAATGCTGTGGAGAGGCGGTGGGGTAGGTGAGCTGTGCCACCGCCAGAGGGAGGTGCAGTCCACAAAATGGGCCAGCCCACACGTGCAGACCTGTGCATATCAGGACCCGAGGCCTCCGTGAGGGCCAGGTGGAAAGCCAGACAGGTGACTGCTGTGACCACAACCGGGGATTAAGAGAGGTGCACACATCTCTTCCAACGTTACAAGAACCGCAGGCAGCCCAGTGGAGAGGGGCAGTGCTGATAAGAATGGAGTTCACCGTGTCAGAGGAGGGATGCAGGACCCCGAGTCGACCAGAAGAAACCGAGTGAGTCTGGGGGTTGCAAAGATCACCAAGACCCCAAGGAGAAACAGACAGAACGAGCAGAGGAAACTGCAGATTGTTTGCCCTCTGGGGGGGCCGAGGGATGCCGGGTCTCCCAGACAGCCAGGGAGGGAGGGAGCCAGCCTGGCTCTCAGTTGCCCTGGCAACGCAGCCAGCCTTGGTTCAGGGAATTAGAATGAAAAAGCTGCATGCAAATGAGGTAAATTGCAATTAGTGGGGAAGAGCAAACACTTGGTCCGTCCTTGAGGCCGCACTGGGGAGTCCAGGAGGTATTCGTGCAGCAAAGAATGAGGTCTTAAAAAGAAGAACTTGCATTGCATAAAAGCCTACACCAGGTCTGGGGTGCCCAGGGGTCCCTTAGGTCCTGGTGGATCTCCCGCCTAACGTGGGTGGTGGTCAGATGTCTGGTGAACGTCGGGAGCCCCGTGGCTGCCCCTAATTCGTGCAATTCCCGCTGCAGAGACCAGAGCGAGCAGGAGCAGCTGTCAGCACTGCTGTTATCTCCTTCCCACAGATGAGAAAGCAGAGGCTTGGGAAGGGTGCGTGGCTCACCCAAACTCACACGGCTGGCGAGAAATGCAAAGGTCAGTTTCCAGTCCCCTCCACCATTGGCTTGCTAAGATCCCCAGGTGGTTCGGCATCTGCCCTGATACCAAAAACAAGCACTTTTCTAAAAATGACCCCCCCTCCGCCCCTGCCATATTCTGACAAGTATTCTGCTACCCACCTAGTGGCCCCAAACTGAAACCTGCCAATGCAGCCCTGCCCACCTGCATCTTTAATGACTTTATAAAACATGAGGGAGGGCCAGGGACCGGGACGCATGCCTGTAAACCCAGCACTTTGGGAGGCTAAGGTGGGAGGATCGCTGGAGGGCAGCCTGGGCAGCATAGCAAGACCCCATCTCTAAAAATAAATAAATAATAGTGAAAAATAACTGCGAGGGAGCATTGGACTTTGAGGAAAGCCTCTGACATTCAAGGTGGTAGTAAACAGCTGGGCGCGGTGGCTCATGGCTGTAATCCAAGCACTCTAGGAGGCTGAGGTGGGTAGATTGCTTGAGCCCTGGAGTTCAAGACCAGCCTAGGCAACGTGGTGAAACCCTGTCTCTTCAAAAAATACAAAAAAAAAAAAAAAAAAAAAATTGGCCGGGCGCGGTGGCTCATGCCTGTAATCCCAGCACTTTGGGAGGCCGAGGCGGGTGGATCACGAGGTCAAGAGATCGAGACCATCCTGGTCAACATGGTGAAACCCCGTCTCTACTAAAAATACAAAAAATTAGCTGGGCATGGTGGCGCGTGCCTGTAATCCCAGCTATTCAGGAGGCTGAGGCAGGAGAATTGCCTGAACCCAGGAGGCGGAGGTTGCGGTGAGCCGAGATCGCGCCATTGCACTCCAGCCTGGGTAACAAGAGCGAAACTCCGTCTCAAAAAAAAAAAATTAGCCAGGCGTGGTGTCATGTGCCGGTAGTCTCCGCGGCTTGGGAAGCTGAGGTGGGAGGATTACTTGAGCCTGCGAGATCGAAGCTGCGGTGAGCTGTGACTGCACCACGGCACTCCAGCCTGGGTAACTGAGTGAGACCGTGTCTCTCTCTCACACACAAACCCAGAATAAACAAACAGAAAAAAAATCCCTGAAGTAACAGAGAATTAAGGAAATGAGTGAGAACTTCAAAAACAGCCACCACCAAGACTCCTAATGAGGATCGTCAGAGAGATGGAAGAAGGTACCGAGTTTGTAAACCAAGAACAGACTTCTCTGAGAAAGGAACGTTCTGAAAACAGGAGAGAGATTGTGTCTCCAGTGATGGGCAGAGCAAGAAATAAAGGGATAAATATATTGCCGAATATAGAAAAAAGGCACAAGACGAGGGCAAGAAAAGGCGCGTGGAGAAGGGAACTCCCAGCAGAGGAAGGTGCAGGAACCAGGGTTTCTGGGCAGTCAGTGCCTGCGGTCCCTGATGACTCCTGGTGACTCCTGGTGACTGAGCGGCCGGTGCTGCGGCAGTGCTCACCTGCCCCACCCCCATGCCACCCCCGCCGGAGGACTGCCCAGTCTGTCCTTTCCCCAGGGGTCAAGAGGCAAGTTGTCTACTGTTCCTCTGGCTAACCCTACCTTGAAAGTGATTCCTTATCCCCCAGAGCAGGCAATGGAAAAAGAGAAGCATTGTGCTCTGGTCCGAAGCCTGCATTCCCTTCTGTGGGGGCGGGGGAGAAAGGCGGGGGGTGCCAGTGTTTATTTTCCTAACAGATAGCCCGGGATTATGACCCAGCTTCAAACCACCCAACCAAGAATGTGCTTCTGTTGTTTTGTCTTCAGAAGTCACCTTAGTGTGTAGCGCGGATTGACCCTGGAAAACACAAGTCATGGAAACTAAGACGTGATGAGGGACTGGGCTGATAACTAGCTCCAGTGGGGCAGGAGCCAGCTAATCACCACTGCAGAGAAGCAACAGCTCTGATTCCCCTAAGTCAGCCCAAGCTGGAGGAATACTCACAGTACGATCTGCCTGGCCTGAGAGGGGGACACCAGGTCATTGGAGTGAAGACAGGCGGGGCTGGGCAGAGGCAAAATCCTACAACACAGATAACCCCAAGGGCAGAGAACTCTAGAGGCCACGCCTGCAGATGCAAACAGGATGGAGCCACACCCGCGGACCAAGATGCCTTCCTGTGACCCCAAGACCCTGAAGACAGAAGGATTGTCTTAGATTCCCAAAGGGCAGCTGCCTCTCGAAGTGTCACTAGTGTCATCTGCCCGGTCAGGGGCATCCTTGGTGAGGGTAGGTGTTTGCTGAAGCAGTCACATTGTCACATTTTGTGTATTTGCGTTTGTATTTCTCATACATCCACTGAGCTGGAAGTGAAAAAATAATTGTGTGTATGTTTGAAGTCACAGCGACTTGGGTGAAACTCCTGCTTCTGCCATATACTGGCTGTGTGATCCGGGATAAACCCCTGAGACTTGTTGATCTGCAGTTTCTGTGTCTGCAAATGAGAGAAGTAACTTAAAAAAAAAATTTTTTTTTTGAGACGGAGTTTTGCTCTTGTTACCCAGGCTGGAGTGCAGTGGCACGATCTCGGCTCACCACAACCTCCACCTCCTGGGTTCAGGCAATTCTCCTGCCTCAGCCTCCTGAGTAGCTGGGATTACAGGCACGCGCCACCATGCCCAGCTAATTTTTTGTATTTTTAGTAGAGACAGTGTTTCACCATGTTGACCAGGATGGTCTCGATCTCTTGACCTCGTGATCCACCCGCCTTGGCCTCCCAAAGTGCTGGGATTATAGGGGTGAGCCACTGCTCCTGGCCCTTTAAATTTTTTTTTTTCTTGTGAGATGGAGTCTCACTCTGTCGCCTAGGCTGGAGTGAAATGGTGCAATCTTGGCTCACTGCAACCTCCACCTCCCGGGTTCAAGCAGTTCACCTGCTTCAACCTCCTGAGTAGCTGGGATTAACAGGTGCACACCACCACTCCTGGCTAATTTTTGTATTTTTAGTAGAGACAAGTTTCACCATGTTGGTCAGGCTGGTCTCAAACTCCTGACCTCATGATCCACCCGTCTCAGCCTCCCAAAGTGCTGGGATTACAGATGTGAGCTGCCAGGCCTGGCTACCTTTTTTTTTTTTTTTTTTTTTTTTTTAAGACAGTCTCACTCTGTCGCCCCGGTTGGAATGCAGTGGTGCAATCTCAGCTCACTACAACCTCCGCCCCCTGGGTTCAAGCCTCCCGAATAGCTGGGACTATAGTCACATGCCACGATGCCCAGCTAATTTTTTTATGTTTAGTGGAGATGGGGTTTTACCATGTTGGCCAGGCTGGTCTCGAACTCCTGACCTTAGATGATCCGCCTGCCTCAGGCTCCCAAAGTGCTGGGATTACAGGCGTGAGCCACCAGGACTGGCTAGGAAGTAATTTTCACACTGAGGTGAGGCTCAAGCAAGTCTGCCCTCCTAGGGAGGCTCTGTTCTTGATGGATCCCTGTTCTATGCCCTTAATGCCTAAAGGAAGCCCTCCTTCCAGACACAACTTAATCATCCTAAAGGCTAACACCCTGGTGTGGTGTGTACCGTGGGCAAGCGCACTTCTGGGTGCTTTAAAGGCAGCAGCTCATTCGATACTGATGCAGCCCTCTAAGCTAGGATTTCTTTTCATCACCTCCTATTGCTGATGGGGAAACTGAGGCTCAGAGAGGTTGTGTAATGGAGCCATGGTCATGTCAGCAGCAGCAGCAGCAGAATTTGCTGGCAGAGAACCTTGTTCAGACTCTCTGCCCCTCACCTCTGTGCCCTAGGGCCTCAGAATACTTTTTTTTTTTGAGACAGGGTCTCACTCTGTCACCTAGGCTGGAGTGCAGTGTGCAATCTTGGCTCATTGCAGCCTCCAACTCCTAGACTCAAGCGATCCTCTACTCAGCCTCTGAGCAGCTAGGACTATAGATGCACGACCCCACACCTGGCTAATTTTTGTATTTTTTTTTTTTTTTTGTAGGGACAGAGTCCTGCTAGATTGCACAGGCTGGTCTCTAATTTCTGGCCTCAAGTGATATTCCCACCTTGGCCTCCCAAAATACTGGGAAGAATACTTTAAAAAATGAATCTTCTGGAAGGCTGAGGCAGGCAGATCACCTGATGCCAGGAGTTCAAGGCCTGCCCAGCCAATGTGGGAAAACCACATCTCTATTAAAAATACAGAAGTTAGGCGGGAGTGGTGGCACATGCCTGTAGTCCCTGCTACTCGGGAGGCTGAGGCAGGAGAATCGTTTGAAACTGGGAGGTTGCAGGGAGTCACGATTGCACTATTGCACTCTACCCTGGGCTACAGAGTGAGACTCTGCCTCAAAAAAAAAAAAAAAAAAAAAAGAATCTTCTCTGGTGGGTTTCCACCAAGATACTATATTCTAAAACCATCTCCTTTGCTTACATTGAGCTTTTCCTTTTTTTCTTTCTTTTTTTTTGAGACAGAGTTTTACTCATTACCCAGACTGGAGTGCAATGGTGCGATCTCGGCTCATCGCAACTTCCGCCTTCTGGGTTCAAGCAATTCTCCTGCTTCAGCGTTCCCAGTAGCTAGGACTACAGGCACGCACCACCATGCCCAGCTAATTTTTGTATTTTTAGTAGAGACGGGGTTTCACCTTGTTGACCAGGATGGTCTCGATCTCTTGACCTCGTGATCCACCCGCCTCGGCCTCCCAAAGTGCTGGGATTACAGGCATGAGCCACCGCGCCCGGCCTGCTTTTCCTTTCTTAAATGTCCACTTAAAGTATGCATAACTGGGTCATTAAGAAAAAAAAAAGGAAAGAAAGAAAAGCACAGATAGATGACTTTGGAATTCATCATGGGTGGTGGGGTTCAGCACAGCTCTGCAAGCCAGGCTGCCATTGTGCTCACGAGAAAACACTGAGGTCAGGTCTCCAGGAGGTGCTGGTTGCAGCACAAACCATTATAAACTGTAGACGGGCTTTGCTCAGGGAAGAGCCCAGGGATCCCCGCCATGGGCACGTGCATTACTAAGAGCTGTGTAGAAATGTTTTAGCTCCCTTCTCTACATGAACTTAACACAGTCAGATGAGCAGCAGCAAGTCCAGGAGCATTCCATTTACTGAGTGAGTTTAAGGTTTCAGGTTTCTTTTTTTCCTTGAGACAAGGTCTCGCTCTGTTGCCCAGGCTGGAATGCAGTGGTACAATCTCAGCTCACTGCAGCCTCCATCTCCCGGACTCAAGGGATCCTCCCACCTCAGCCGCCTGCGTAGCCAGGACTATAGGTGTGTGTCACCATGCCTGGCTAATTTTTGTATATTTTGTACAAACAGGGTTTAGCCATGTTGCCCAGGCT
The DNA here is from genome assembly GCA_031835075.1 of Saguinus oedipus. Lineage (NCBI taxonomy): Eukaryota > Metazoa > Chordata > Mammalia > Primates > Cebidae > Saguinus > Saguinus oedipus. The sequence goes on from CM063169.1 coordinate 220,791,847, forward strand.
GGCCTCAAACTCCTGAGCTCAAGCAATGCCCCTGTCTCAGCCTCCCAAAGTGCTGGGATTACAGGTGTGATCCGCCATGCCCAGCTCGATTTTTCTTTACGAGCCCTTTGGAATAGGATCAAACAAATCCAGACACTAAGTCTTGCAAAGATGACACAGATGTGAGGTGACTGTTGCAGAATCACAGCCTCGGTTTGGAAGCTGAGGCCGTGGTTGACTTCAGGAACCTCTAAGGACTTGCTTATTTGTTAAGCGGCTGGAAGATCAGATGAGGAGAACACTGGGCAACGTTTTCTTTTTTCTTTTGAGGCAGAGTGTTGGAGCCAGGCACGGTGGCTCAAGCCTGTAATCCCAGCACTTTGGGAGGCCAAGGCGGGTGGATCACGAGGTCAAGAGATCGAGACCATCCTGGTCAACATGGTGAAACCCTGTCTCTACTAAAAATATAAAAAATCAGCTGGGCATGATGGCACGTGCCTGTAATCCCAGCTACTCAGGAAGCTGAGGCAGGAGAATTGCCTGAACCCAGGAGGCGAAGGTTGCGGTGAGCCGAGATCGTGCCATTGCACTCCAGTCTGGGTAACAACAGCGAAACTCCGTCTCAAAAAAAAAAAGAAAAAAAAAATGGAGACAGAGTCTTGTTCTGACACCCAGACTGGAGTGCAGGGGCATGATCTCAGCTCACTGTAACCTCCACCTCCCAGGTTCAAGCGATTTTCCTGCCTCAGCCTTCTGAGTAGCGGGGACTGCAGGCATCTGCCACCACCCCTGGCTAATTTTTTGTATTTTTAGTAGGGATGGGGTTTCAACATGTTGTCCAGGATGGCCTCGATCTTCTGACCTCGTGATCTGCCTGCCTCGGCCTCCTAAAGTGCTGGGATTACAAGTGTGAGCCACCGTGCTTGGCCAACACTGGGTATTGTTTTCTAGGGAGAGGTGGACAGTTGTATTCCAGTCCCGCCCACCTCCAGCCAGCTAGTCTTCCCTGCTCGTTTGCCCGGAACCTAGCTGCAGATAGCCTGTCCTGTTGGGGGAACACTTTTACCAGAAAAAAGTGCCCACCACATTTGTACTGGAAACCGTGAGAGGGCGGGAGGCAAGACTAGCTGGTCCCAGGTTCCCCTCCATGCACTCAAGGCAAGCTGGGCTCACAAAAGCACCGCTCCCTCAAAACCCAGGGCCGCTTTTAGACCAACAAGGGCCAAGTTTGGTTAAAAACAGTGGAAAATGTTGGTGCTTTCTCCTGGTTTTGGCCCCAGATCAACTTGATGCCCCTCCAGAGGTTCTAACATTTCCAGCCTACAACTTCAGATTCTCAGTTCCTTTCCGAAAACAAGCAGCCTCTCAAACAGGCAAAATTGATCATTTTCGATCTCGAGCTGCTTCTTCCCATTGTGTAAGTCCAATCTTGTTAAACCTGTGAAGGGTGAAGAATGAGGGTCAGAGCTATATGTCTCTAAGTTACATTCCAAATACGACTAGCCGGCTGCTGTGTAGTAAGAAGCAACATCTTCACTGGCTTTTACAAAGATCAGGAGAAGACGTCCCAGGGCAGAGCAGTTTTTTGAGTCTGGCAAGTTTTGCTGACAGGAGAAGGAAAGTGATAGGTTAGAGCCTGACATTTGCCATAGAACAATGTCCTGTCTCCTGACCTGTGCACCTGCCAAGGCCTTGCTCAACCTCTGTCTTCTGTGTCCAAAGAAAGCCTTTCCAACCACTTTCAGGATGAACGAAGCCCCTCTTCTGTGCTCCCATCTCTTTTCTAGCCCCCTGACTTATTGCTCTGTGCACAGCTCCATCCCGATAGACCAGAGACTTCCTGAGACCAAGAGCTGTCTTCCCCTCCCAGGACACCTGCATTTGCTTGAATGAATGAGCAAACCGCTCCTTCCTCCAGCTGCCCCCACCACTGAGTTTCACCTTGACCATGACTGGTGCTTCTCAGACCCAAACCAAGAAGCTACTGCAGGAAAGGGAACCCCTGTACAAATGAGAAGATGTTCACTGATATGGGGGAACACCTGTTTGACCTCCCAGTTTTCTGCTTGTCGGAAACATTGCAATTTTTCCTCAGCAAGTAGATTTCCCCCCATGCCTTCAATTTCTCCTTCCTTCCTTCCTCCCTCCTTTCCTTCCTTCTTTCTTTCTCTTTCTCTTTCTTTTCTCTCTCTCTTTCTTGACAGGGTCTCACTCTGTCACCCAGGCTACAGTGCAGTGGTGTTAAATCTCAGCTCACCGCAACCTCTGCCTCCCGAGTTCAGGCAATTCTCCTGCCTCAGCCTCCTGAGTAGCTGGGATTGCAGGCACGTGCCACCACGCCCGGCTAATTTTTGTACTTTTAGTAGAGTCGGGGGGTTCACCATGTTGGCCAGGCTGATCTCAGGTGACCCGCCCACCTCCACCTCCCAACGTGCTGGGATTACAGGCGTGAGCCACCGCGCCCAGCCCAATTTCTTTTATAATCTGTCCCCAAAAAGGAAAGTTACAAAATCCTCTTAAAAGAATATTCTCCACAGCAGTGGCAGATGAAAGAAAATGTTGCTGAGTTGGGCGTGCCCTAATCTACGTTCACTCTGCTCTCCGCGTCTGTCGCCATCAGCCCACACTTTGTGAGCTCCTATGAAGCGGTGATCTCCTTGCTCTATCATGGTCTCGTACATGAGCAGGGAGATGACTAAGGTTTTTAGAGTCAGCTATGAAGATAAATCAACAGGTCGGGCACGGTGGCTCACGCCTGTAATCCCAGCACTTTGGGAGGCCGAGGTGGGTGGATCATGAGGTCAAGAGATCGAGACCATCCTGGTCAACATGGTGAAACCCCGTCTCTACTAAAAATACAAAAAATTAGCTGGGCATGGTGGCACGTGCCTGTAATCCCAGCTACTCAGGAGGCTGAGGCAGGAGAATTGCCTGAACCCAGGAGGCGGAGGTTGCGGTGAGCCGAGATCGCGCCATTGCACTCCAGCCTGGGTAACAAGAGTGAAACTCCGTCTCAAAAAAAGAAAAAAAAAAAGGAAAAGAAAATAAATCAACATTTTTGTTTGTCTGTAAGAAGTTGATGGCATATATATGTACTGTATATATATGTGTGTGCACATACACATATGTAAATAAATGACACACATGGCTGAAAGCAATGTTATTTGGTTAAGACTAAAGGCATTGTTGGGAAGGGAGGTGGTGGAATTAGATGTTGATACAGTAGGTGTTTCAAATGTCAGATTTCAATGGTAATGGGAAGGAAAAGAAAAGAAAAATGGCTCCTTTAGAATATATCAATTCATCATTTCCCATTTGCAAACATTGAAAAAATGAGAGGAGCTGTATGCCTTTCCTTGAGGGCTGCCTTTTAACTCCCAGAGAGACGAAGTTTGGGCTGCTGTCAACGTTACTAAGGAAACGATGTATGCTTATGAATAGCAAAGCAAATAGACATATAAAACGCAGGTAAATCATTAATTGATTAATATTATTATTGATGGGCCCTGGAGAGACTTACATATCCCTTCTTTATTCCAAGTTCTCAAAAGTTTTCTTTCATCGTAAAGCAAACACTCGACGGCCACTTTATGGATAATTATTCCCTCTTTGCTTCTCACTCTAGAGACGAAGAGGGCTCACTCTTGGATTTTAATGGATCAAAGAAATGGCAAACCTAGCAAGAGAAGTGTGCTTTACCTTTTCCGCCTTTTCTTCTAAACCGACGGCAGTGGTTTTTGAAGAGAATGGAAAATGCATTAGGGAGAGTTTGCCTTCAACACAAAGCACCTCTTGGTTTGACAAACAGATTTGAGTAGAGGCAGAGCCACATCTTCTGACCCTCGATGATGTCTGTTTCAGTGGCGCCTTTCTCGGTGGCTGGATTCCATGGCGGAGGGGTGGGGCCGGGAGGAGGTGCTGAGCAGGGCCAGGTGCAGGGTGGCACGGTGTGGGGGCGGCAAGAGCTGGGGGGAGCCAGCATGCACTGATGGAAAACAGAGGACTCCAGCTCAGTAGCCAGGTGAGGCTGACGCACCCCCAACCCCGGAGGCCATGGTTGCAACACAAGGGTGTGTCCCGCTTCCTATTAGTGAGTCAGCATTTCCTCCTCTGGCACCCAACAGCCCTGGGGTCGCTGTGGAGGTTAGTGGGAGGTGAAACATCCCCTCCGGCTGATCCTTGTTTGCCTCCGGCCCTCCTGGTCCATCTAGACCACTACAGGGGACTCTTCCCTTCGCATTGCGTCCTGCCCGCCATGGGACTGCAGGTGCCCAGTCTGAAATGTGTCCGTGATCACTGCTACCCGGGGAGTGTGCAGTTGGAGACGGATCCTCTCCCGAGGCCACACCTGGGGCAGCAGATAAGGCAGGCCAAGAACACACCCCATGCAGACACCTCCTGGAGTTGTGCCCTCCTTGCTGTGTGACCTGAGCCAGTCACTTAACCTCTCTGTGCCCTAGCCGCCAACCCCCTCACAGCACCTCCCTCGAAGGGCCGCTGAGAGCACGGCTTTGCGTGCAGCGCACGCGTTCTCACAGTGAGGGAAGCAGAGGCCAGCGAGACAGTGTCTTAGTTGGCGAAGGGTCCGGCTTCCTGCCCTATCTCTAGATACTGTGGGTACCCTCGGAGCCTCCACAGGACTTTCAATGAGAGGGGCTCCTCATCCAGCCCACCTCTGCACGTAGGCCAAGGGAATAAGCAGTCTCCCATCCCCACATGGCAGCCCCTTTCCTCCCTGGGAGCTTGCTCAGGGAGGGATTCCATGCCTGTTTGTTGATTGGATAAGGTTGGTCCTCACAGGGAGATGCTGTGGTGCAGGAAGGTGGGAAAATCCACATCCCCAGAGCTGTGAGCCCCAGGGACCTGGGGCAGGAGGCAGGCACAGAGGTGAGGGCAGTTAATTCTGTTGGGGGTCGAGGGACAGGAACCCAGGAAAGCTTCCTGGAGGTGGCTTTTGAGGTGAGTCTTGAAGAATGCACAAAAGCTTGGCAGAGGCTCAGGAAGCCAAGAAGGCAAAGGCATGGAGGTGTAGGGGTGCAGAGGGTGCCAGGCGCCAGCTGTCCTAGGACAGCAGCCAGGAAAGGGGGTCTCCAAAGGCATGGAGGTATAGGGGTGCAGCCAGGAAAGGGGGTCTCCACTCCTTTCTCCTACTCCTGGTGGATGACCTCAGACCTTGTAGATCCCAGGAGGGGAGGGAGAAGCTTGATTCTATGATCCTGAGGTCTCTAAGGACAGACCCCTCCTACCCCACCTCACGCCGTAGGAGCAGGTGCCAGCCTGGGAAGCTCTGGGGGCTTTTTCTTTTCAGAATGGTTGGGGGTGGCTGCATCTCAGCTCCCACAGTTAGTCAACGACAGAGACCCCAGACCTGTGGTCCCTGGTCAGGAGGTCACGCTGGGGCCTGTCCTATGGTGCCAGTGGGCCTCGGTGGAGAGTAGGGAGTGCTGGGGGACTGGGCACACCCCCTTGGGTCCCAGAGGGAGGGCCTATAGAGGCTTCCCCACTTGCCCATGTAGGGTCTGAGAAAGGCCCTGCACGGGTGAGTGACTTAGGGACAGGCAGTAAACTGAGGGAGTGACACAAAGCCTCCTGCTCAGAGATCCCACATTCCACCCAGTCTTACTCCTGTTCTCTGCATTTCTGACAGCCCTCAAACAGATTCTTTCCACGGGGAATCAGCCCGCACACGACATGAATGGGCTCGTTTTATATCAGAAGGCTGAATTTTAACTGACAAATCGGACAGGTTCCCTAAGGCAAGGGTTACTAAGCTTTGTCATTCTCGCTAAAAATGTGATTTATAATATATTTCTATCTGCTAGACACTCCTTTTCCCAGGAATGAAGACCTAGAGCCGAAACAGGAGGTCTACTTGGAATCTTGACCCCACATAAAAATATGCTCCTCCAAAGCTTTCATTAGCATATACACAGATGTGCATAAATCAACATGCGGCATGGCCGCCTGAGCTTCCTTTCATGGCGTTTTAATGATATTTTCAGCAGCCGGACACTTAGAATTCAGACAGGATGAGAGCAAACCACCGTTTACTTTAGAATTTTATGTTTTAAAGCAAAGATCTAAGGGTTTGATGAAAGGAGATGTATTTCCTCAGATCGCTTCTTCCAGTTTATAAAATAAAAACCATTTCTGTTGCCCCTTAAGTACTCTGGTGTTTATAAATGCAGAATATGTCAGATATTAGAGATTAACCCACACCATCAGCCAAGCTTCCCCAGAGATCCTTTGAAGAGAAAAAAAAAACCACACACACAGAAAGTGGCTGAAAGCATCTGACTTCTTAGAGGTCTGAGTTAAAAGTTGCAAACTCATTTGGCCCAAGATAACCAGAAATGCTCTGAGCTAAGTGGGCAGAAACAGATTTGATCTCTGTATCTGATTGCCTGGCAGAAGTCAAGCAGCCAATTTTTCAACAATGTCTCCATATCATGAAACTTCCTAAAAATCTTCAAGGGAGCAACCTGAGCTGGTGAAAAATGATCCCGAATGTCAATAGGACACAGCTTCCCTTCCAAGATGTAATTAGGGGAGCTTGGAGCAGGCCTTTCATATTTGACTTGACCAGTATCTTTTTTTCTTTGTTCTGTCTGTTCTGGAGGGCTTTAGGAGGGCTGCACCATTTCTTTGTTAAGAGGAATGGTTGAAACAAAATTTATATAAGAGGAATCAGTTAAAATTGAATCCATCCAATAGGAATGTTTATTTTACCCAACATTTTTCTGTGTGAAATATTACTTTTTCTAGGTAATATATGTCTTTTACTTAATTATATGCATATTTGAGCCTCTAAGTTCTTTGTTGAAAACACTGATTTTTTTTTTTTTTTTGAGACAGGGTCTCACTCTGTCACTCAGGCTGGAGTGCAGTGGTGCTATCACGACTCCCTGCAGCCTCGAACCCCTGGCTCAATCAATCCTCCCGCCTTAGCCACCCGAGTAGCTGGGGACTGCAGGTGCACATCAACATGCCCAGCTAATTTTTCTGTTTTGTGTAGAGATGGGGTTTCACCATGTTGCCCAAGCTGGTCTTGAACTCCTGGGCTCAAGCAATCTGCCTGCTTTGGCCTCCCAAAGTGCTAGGATTCCAGGCATGAGCTACCACGCCTGGCCCAGAACACTGTTGAAAGACATACTGATCGTATAAACGAAGAACTGCTAAGAAGGCTGATGTAACTGTTAGGCTCCACTGAGAGACATCTGGTGTCTAGAACTCACGATGTCCAGGCTGGTGGGAGCTGGTCTGGAGTTGGTACCCCATGGCAATAGAAACATGAATGCCTGAAGGGTATCCACAGAAGGGACCAGAACCTTGAGAGGACTCAGAGCTCTCAAGCAAAGGCCCAGCGTGGTGACTCACTCTTGTAATCCCAGTGCTTTGGGAGGCACAGGCGGGCAGATCGCTTGAGCCTAGGAATTCGAGACCATCCTGGTCAACATGGTGAAACCCCGTCTCAACTAAAAATACAAAACTTAGCTGGGCATGATGGCGTGCACCTATAATCCCAGCTGCTCCAGAGGCTGAGGCAGGAGAATTGCCTGAACCTGGGAGGTGGAGGTTGCAGTGAACCGAGATTGCACCACTGCACTCCAGCCTGGGTGACAGAGTGAGACTCCATTTCAAAAAAAAAAAATCAAAACCAAAACTCTCAAGCAGGACTCCTCAACCTCAGCACTGCTGACTCTTGGGTGGGACAATTCTTTGTTGTGTGTGGCAGGTGGCGGTGCTATGCCGCATACTGCACGGTGTTTGGCAGCATGGGGGCCTTTCCCCACCAGATGCCAGGAGTGGTCTCCCTCCTCCAGGTGTGATCACCAAAAGGTCTCCAGACATTGCTAAATGTCCCCTGCAGGGCAAAATCGTCCTCGGTTGAAATTGTCCACTGCTCTAAAGAATGCAGGAAGTTGGGCACACTTAGCTCGAAATGAATATTTACAGGGAACATGAAAGCTGTTTGTAGGCATCGTATGAAACATTTATTCTGATTGTTTCAGAAGGCTGAACAAGAACAAACGAGGCAAACCTGTATGTTGACTAAGGAACAAGGAGACCTTTCTAGAAGAACCGCTCAGCTCCCAGTCCCCAGGGTGTGTATGTTTAGACCAGGCTAGGATCCTGACTCAAGGTCCCGGGCTCTCTCCTCGGATGGACAGACGGACCGATGGTCCTCTGCGCAGCTAGAGGAGCAGCCAAGCGCTGAGTTGATGCTTGGCCTCCGTGAGTGCCATTTCACCTGCTGTTGGGAGCAGCACCCAAGGCTTCACAGACGGGCCTCTGCCGTTCCTCAGGGCCCACTCCAGTGCTCCATGGAAGGCTGGCCGAGCAGCGGAGGCAGGGGGCTTGCGGTGGGGCTGGGGCCGGCAGAGGAACAAGCGGACTCACAGGACGTGGAGCAGGCAGGAGAGCCCACTCCCCACCTGACCGTCACGGAAGCCTCCCAGCCGGTGTCTAAGCCGGGACTGGGGCCCAGAGTCCTCAGTCAGGCTCTTCCCTCCGAGCTGGGGAGCCGAGCCCCGGGAGCCGCACCTGCCCAGGTGGACTCCGCTGCTGCGCGGCGCCTGCGCTGGGACCCACGTGTGCCTGGGCCGCACCTCCCCGAGCGCCCAGCAGGTGGCACTGCGCGGCCTCGAATGGCGCCGCGGCGGCTCCTCGCGGGGTGCGTTTCCTCCTCCGCCTCCAGGGCCGTCTCCCCCGCTACACGCCGTCCTGCTGTCCTGTCTTGCCCGTCCTGCCCCCGCCTCCGCAATGCGCTTTCTTTCTGGGGTCCCCTTTTGTTGGCAACGTCTCCGGATGGTGCTCCCCGCTCAGCCTGTGGACGCCGCTGAGCTCCATGGACACCCCGCCGTGAGTGCCCGGGGGTAGGGGAGGCCAAGGCGCGGGTGACCCTGGGCGTCCCACCCCTGGGGTGAGTGTCTCAGCCCCGGCTCCAGGCAGGGTCGTGTCCGCATCAACGTTTCAGGATGCCTGCAGGCCCGGAACGCCTGCCTGTCGCCCTGTCACCCTCCAGGTTGTGAGCGAGCACCCCCCACTTTTATTCCCTGCATTATATGACAAGGCACACGGTGGAGTGTGGTGTTTGGAGTTGAGGACACTGATGAAAAAGAAAAGAAAAGAAAGAGAAAGAAAGAAAAGAAAGAAACAAAAAGAAGGAAAGGAAGAAGGAAAGAAAGAAAAGTTCTAAACATACAAAATCTTGACAAGGAAACATGTTCAAAACCAATCATTGCATTCACGGTAAAGAAAGCAAGGAGGTGGGTGACCGCGCACAGGGTGGATGCAGGCTAGTGCGGGGTCCTGATGTGGAGCCGCTTTGAGGGAAGTATCTGCTCGGATTGCATTGTGAGGGAGGCCTGGTGAGGGAGGCCTTGGCAGCGCATGGGGAGAGGCCAGAGAGCCTCCCAGGTGCAGGGCAAGGGGTGGGCTCTGACTTGGGGGCGGAAACAGAGACATCTGTGGAGCAATGAGAGGCTCTTGGCTGTGGAGGGGCAGCCAGAGACCTGCCCTAACCCTCTTCCCATCCTGGGCCTTGTTTTCTGACATCCCAGGTCATGTAGCAACCTCTCGGCTCCCAGAAGCCCAGGTTAAAAAATGGTCGAGCCATTAATTACTTCACGTTTTGCTTGGGCAGTGCTCTCTGCAGCAGTGGGGTTTGTATGCAGCATATGCAGCATAAAAACAAGAGAAGACAAAGTTGGAAAGGGGGGGTCACTCTGAATGAGTGTGCACCCTTGGCTCATGGTCCAGGCCGTCAAGACGTGCAAGCAGGCTGAGAGAGCAGATGACAGACATGCTTTGCCTTTAGTTGGTAGGGGGTGGGTGGACTGTGACTGCTTTTAGGTAGTGAGGTGAACGTGTAAACAGTGTGGTTATAATAATGGCTAACCGGTTTTTCTTTCTTTCTTTCTTTCTTTCTTTCTTTCTTTCTTTCTTTCTTTCTTTCTTTCTTTCTTTCTTTCTTTCTTTCTTCCTTTCTTTCCTCCTTCCTTCTTCCTTCCTTCCTTCCTTCCTTCCCTCCTTCCCTCCCTCCCTCCCTCCTTCCTTTCTTTCTTTTCTTTTTTTGTGATGGCGTTGCCCAGGATGAAGTGCAATGGCATGACTTCAGCTCACTGCAACCTCTGCCTCCCAGGTTCAAGGGGTTCCCTGCTTCAGCCTCCTGAGTAGCTGGGATTACAGGTGCCCCCCACCACACCTGGCTAGTAGAGATGGAGTTTTGCCATGTTGGCCAGGCTGGTCTCGAACTCCTGACCTCAGGTGATTCGCCTACTTCAGCCTCCAAAAGTGCTGGAATTACAGGAGTGAGCCGCCACACCCAGCTGGCTAACAGGTATTGAGCACCTTATCAGCCACTGTCCTATGCCCTCTCATTGAATACTCACAATGACCCAATGGGATGGCCCTGTCACCATCATATGTCCCCTCTTTCAGAAGAGGGCGCTGAGTCACGCCGAAGTTATATAATGTACTCAGGTCACGTGGCTGGTAGCATTTGAGGCAGGGATCTGGACACAGAGGGCTTGATTCCAGAGCTCCCCTTAACCACAGGCCGATATCGACAAGCCTATGCCGAAAAAGTCCTGAACGATATAAATAAAATAGTCTTTGAGGGAGAGTGATCTCCTTGGAGGCAGACTGAGTGGCCCATCTGGCAGTGGTTGTGTATGAAGGAGCTGGGACAACTATTTGCTAACTTACTGGAATGTCATCACTGGCGAAGCAGCTTCATGTACATCATCATATTTGACTCTCCCAGCAGCCCTGTGTGCTGGGCAAAGCAGATAATAGCAACCCCATCTTACAGATGAGGAAACTGAGTCTCAGGCTGTTGGGTGACTGGCCTGGAAGCTGGTGGTTTCCTGGCAGCTTTGGAAGCTGCAGCCAGGGAGTGGGACTTCAGAGTGCAGCTGGAGCCTTCGAGTGATGACAAGGCCCAGGGTAGGGCGGGCCACGGTGGAGCGGAGGTGAAGGTCACTGCCCAGGTGTGGAAAGGGCTGTGCAGTGCTGGGAGGCACCCTGGACGCCTCATGCGGCTGAGCTGGGCTGGACTGGGAACCGGCCGTCAGGCACCTGCTGCGGGTCAGGCCCGTTGGTAGCTAATTTCAACCACTCTTCACGATTTATCTCGGTTTGTCTCCCTCTCCTCAGCTGTGCTTTCCAGCTCCGTTTTCTGTGATTTTCCCCCATTACTGAGGCTGAGCGCTGTGTGACTCGTGTGACAGCGTGACTGGCAGAGCCCACATGTGTTTGCCTGCAACGTTATTTCTGTCCTCTCCGAGGGCCTCTTCTCGCCCTGTGTCCTCTGCTCGCTTGCCCGCTGTGGAATCCAGCCTCCTTGTTTAGATTTGGGACGCCAGTTCCTGGGGATGGTTTTAGCTCTGAAAATGGAAAAAAAGGACACTTAGCTTGGAAATGTTAAGGACAAAATAATTCATGAGGATTTTAATAGACTGGAGGCCGGGAGGAGCCAAACCATGAAGAAGAGGAGGAAATGAATGACATAAAAATTGGGGGCTTGGGAAGACAATGATAGGGTGGGTTAAAAAGCGGAGGATTTGGTGTAAAGAAAGTAAGTCCTGTTCAGCGTGTTTGGTGGCGGTGAGACGCCGTTCACTGGGTGGACAGAAGTGGAACAGAAAGGGCGGCAGTGAGGGTGAGAGGCGAGGGCCACGGAAGCACACCTGGGAGTCACTGGGGGATGCACAGAACCCAGGAACCATGCACGCGAGGCCTCGGGGGGCTGCCAGCGCTGGGCCGCCCTTCCCACATCTCCTGGGCAGTGAGTGACCTTCACCTCTGCTCACTGTGGCCACCCACACCCTCGGCCCTGTAATCACTAGAAGGTTCCAACTGCACTCTGAGATCCCACTCCCTGACCACAGCTTCCGGCACTGCCAGGCCTCTCACGCCTCCGCCCCACCACACCCCCGACCTCGTCCTGATCTTGGCTCCCTGCACTTCCCCGTGGGCACCAGCCACCCCAGGGCCCCATCTCCAGACCGCAGGGGACATCTTCTCGGCTGCCCTCTTGCCAGCGCCCTCAAATGCCCGACCCTTTTGTCCTTCCGCCCTGCTCATCCGGCAACACTCAAGCCAGGGATTTACAAAGCACCTGTCTCCCCGAACCCATGCTAGCCCCCGCGCCCTGATGGGAGAGCCCACACCAAGGATGTCTGGTGCCCACAAAGCCATGGTACCCAGAGGCAGCTGCTTGCCCGTGCCCTCCGCCTCCTCCTCTTCCTAGCACCAAATGGGCAACATCTTTTCCAGCAGATGGCTCTACCTTCTAGTTCACAAAGGAACAGGGCAGGGCACAGGCATGGATGCCCAGGGCGCTGTGCTCCCCTGCCTAGAAATGCATTTTCTATGTGTAACCACCGTGTGAAGTGCTTTGAGGCTGTGTTTTCTCATTCATCCTTGTGCCAGCCCTTCTTTATTCTCATTCTGCAGGTAAGGAACCTGGGGCTGAGATGGAATGGCCTGCCTGACGATAGTCAGCTGGTAGGAAAACGAGCTCACATGTGTGCCCTGAGTCCACAGAGCTGGGCACCAGGCTTGGTGCCAAGGACAGAACCACAAGCTGGATGGACGAAGTTCCTACCCTCATAAAGCATACGTTTAGGGCAGATGGGCAACAAACAAGGAAATGAATGGCTCCACTGAGTAATTATAGACCGTGCAGGTGTCGGCAAAGGGAGACGTACGCTGGCTTCGGAGACCCCAGCAAGGGAGTCGTGTCCTCTCTTGGCCAGCCTCCTGTCCCTTGCTATCTACCTCTACCTGTTCAAGGGCGGTGCACTCACCCGTGCTTGGGATGCCAGCGTGAGCAAAGCATCTCACCCTCACTGTGGGCAAGTAGCCTTGGTACAGGTGATGAGCTGAGGGCACTGAGGCCCAGAGGTGGAGAGGTACTGGGGTATTTCTGGGGTCAGTCAATTATCTAGGGAAGAAATGGGTCCTTAAAGAGAAAACCAGGGGCTGGGTGCAGTGGTCACGCCTGTAATCCCAGCGCTTTGGGAGGCTGAGGTAGGCAGATTGCCTGAGGTCAGCAGTTCGAGACCAGCCTGGCCAACATGGTGAAACCCCATCTCTACTAAAAACACAAAAATTAGCCGGGTGTGGTGACAGGTGCTTGTAATCCCAGCTATTCAGGAGGCTGCGGTGGGAGAATCGCTTGAATCTGGGAGAAGAAGGTTTCAGTGAGCCGAGATGGTACCACTTGCACTCCAGCCTGGGCAGCAGAGAGAGACTCCACCTAAAAAAAAGAAATAAAAGAGAACATGAGGGCTTGGGTCACCAGCCTTGGATGGGTGCCTCAGCTGGGTCTCTCCACCATTGAAGGAAGATGACCCGGGCCACAGTGGAGGCAGGTTAGTTCGATTCCTATCAACAGATAGTCAGGAACGTTTTGTTCCAGCTGGGATTGCCTAGGATGGGGGTGGGGGCGGGGGTGGGGGCGGTGGCGGGGGAGGGATAGAGGATCTGGGCGCAGGAAGTTTATTGGGAAGTGCTCTCAGGATCACGGTGGGGAGTAAAGGAGGCGGGATTGGGCAGGGGGTGGGTGACACACTTTGAGTGAGTGGTTGTCTGTCCTCACTCAATCCCTGCCACTGCAGCCCATCAATTCATGAGAACACTGTGTCCACCCCTTGCGGCTGAGGACAAAGGCTGGTAGCGAAAGCCACTGTTGGTTGTTGAATGCCTCTTCTGTATTGGACACTCTCTGCCACGCATGAAGCTGTGAGACAAAGATCTTTTTACTTGTTGCCCATTCTCTTCATTCATTCACGCTTTCTTTCTCCTCAGGATCTTCTGATTGGCCGGGCGCGGTGGCTCAAGCCTGTAATCCCAGCACTTTGGGAGGCCGAGGCGGGTGGATCACGAGGTCAAGAGATCGAGACCATCCTGGTCAACATGGTGAAACCCCGTCTCTACTAAAAATACAAAAAATTAGCTGGGCATGGTGGCGCGTGCCTGTAGTCCCAGCTACTCAGGAGGCTGAGGCAGGAGAATTGCCTGAACCCAGGAGGCGGAGGTTGCGGTGAGCCGAGATCGCGCCATTGCACTCCAGCCTGGGCGACAAGAGCAAAACTCCGTCTCAAAAAAAAAAAAAAAATATCTTCTGATTCCCAGTCTTCAGTGTTTCTCCTTTCAGGCTTCTTCATTTTTTTTTTTTTTTCCCCAACGTTTTCAGGACTCCTTTCAGGCTTCTGACCATGCCATCTGCCACTGCTCATGAATCTGTATATACCCCAACCGTGGGCCGCCTCTCTTCCCTTGTGAAATATATGACCAGGCCCACCCCTTGAGGCTGTGTCCCTTAAGATTTCAACTTATTGCTGTCTGTCAAAGCCATCCCTGGATGAGGCTGCAGTCCAGCCACATTCCACTTTTGGCCTGTGCCCGTGTCCTGAGTGTGACCGGCAGAATGGTCTCCCAAAGAGGCCCCCATCCTGAGTGCTGGCACCTGTGAGTGTGTTAAATTACAGGGTAAGGGGGGATTAAGGTGGCTGATCTTGAGGATCTTGAGGTGGGAGGTTATCCTACGTTATCTGGGTGGGACCAATGTAATTACAGGGACCTTATTAAAAAAAGAAAGAGGAAGGAGAGTTGGTGTTAGAGACAGAAAAGGAGGTGTGAAAGAAAGAACCAGAAGGACGGCCGTGTGAGGACTCAGCCCTTCAGCCCTGTGTGAAACTGGAGGAAGAAGCCATGAGCCAAGGAGTGTGGGCACCTCTAAGGCAGAGAAGGCAAGGAAACATTCTACCCTAGAGTCTCCAGAAGGAGCTGATGGGTCGGGTGAGGTGGCTCACGCCTGTAATCCTAGCAGTTTGGGAGGTCGAGACAGGTGGATCACCTGAGGTCAGGAGTTCCAGACCAGCCTGGCCAACATGGTGAAACCCCTCTCTACTAAATATATAAAAAGTAGCCAGGCGTGGGGGCACACACCTGTAGTCCCAGTTACTCAGGGGGCTGAGGCGGGAGAATCGCTTGAACTTGGGAGGCAATGGTGAGCCAAGATTGCACCATTGCTCTCCAGCCTGGGCGACAGAGCGAGACTCTGTCTCAAGAAAAAGAAAAAAGAAGCTGACGGACATCTTGATTTTAGCCCAGTGAGACCCATTTCGGTCTTCTGAACCCAGGACAGTAAGATATTAAATGTGTGTTGTTTTAAGCCACTAAATTTTTGGGTATTTGTTACTGCAGCTGCCAGGAACTAATACACCAAGCAATTCCAACTGTGAACAAAGCTTGCTCTTTTTCCTTCTTCCTGTGATCCTAAGGCGTTCCTGCCTGGTGGCCATAGGTGTGTGCTTAGGGACACGTACCAGTGCAACACAGGTGGATGACGTGAGTTTGGGCCACTGGCTTGTGTGACTTACTTCTGCCCTCTGGCCTTGCCAGTTCTCAATCCCAGATGTGCCACTTCCATCCTCTGGTGAATTGCTGCAGAACCTCTAAGGGTGTGATAGAATCCAGCTTGTGATGGGCAGTACTCGTCACATGGTGATACCACGTCAGTCTCCATATCTACCAGGGCTTGGTAGCATGCCAAGGTGCTTGCTTTCTTTAAAAGTTTGCCGACTGGGGCTGGCTGCAGCGGCTTATGCCTATAATCCCAGCACTTTGGGAGGCCAAGGCGGGTGGATCACAAGGTCAGGAGATCGAGACCATCCTGGACAACATGGTGAAACCCCATCTCTACTAAAAATACAAAAACTAGCTGGGCGTGGTGGCATGCGCCTGTAATTTCAGCTACTTGGGAGGCTGAGGCAGGAGAGTTGCTTGAACTAGGGAGTCAGAGGTCGCAGTGAACCGAGATCATGCCACTGTACTCCAGTCTGGCGACAGAGCAACACTTCATCTCAAAACACACACAAAAAATTTGCTGATGGGCTGGATGTGGTGGCTCATGTCTGTAATCCTAACACTTTAGGAGGCTGAGGCGAGCGGATCACCTGAAGTCGGGAGTTCAAGATGAGCCTGGCCAACATGGCGAAACCCCATCTCTACTAAAAATACAAAAATTAGCCTGACGGATTACATGCCTGTAATCCCAGCTGCCCCAGAGGCTGTGGCAGGATCATTGCTTGAACCCGGGAGGCAGAGGCTCCTGTGAGCCAAGATGGCACCACTGCACTCCCGCCTAGGTGACAGAGTGAAACTCTTGTCTCAAAAATAAAAGAAGTTAGCTGACTGTTGGTAAATTTACTCAGTGGCACAATCAGCATGTTCCAGAGCACTTCTGTCACCCCTAGTGTTTCCATTTGTGGTCTATTTGCAGTCTGTCCTGTGGTCATTTGCCCTCTATTCCTGCTCCTACTCCCAGCTCCAGGCAAATACAGATCTACGGCCTGCCTGCATTGCTTCTGGCCTTTTCTAGAGATTTCATATCATTGTAATCATATGATATGTAGTCTTTTTCTCTGATGTCTTTCTTTCATCATAATGCCTTTCAGGGTTATCCACGTTGCATGCATCTATCCACTCCAACAGTCAGAACAGCGATGACTCCCAGCCCTTGTGAGCCCTGGGCATCGTGAAGATCAGAGTTTCCTGACAGTTCTTCTTTGTCCTGCTCTGTGGACTCTCTCCCAGTGCACACACAGTTTAAGATGCCTATCTGATTTCTGGAGTTCATTCTCCGCAAAGCTCCCACCTCCGGAAATTCCAGCCACTTCGATTTGCAATCTGTGATCTCTGCCTCCTTAATTCATTGAGATTGTCTTGCTATCCTGGGCCTCTGCTTTCTGTGCTGTGATGTGGAACGCGAGTCCAGGCACAAAGCCTGGGCGATCACAGAGATCACCTGGTATATTTCCGTTCTCTCAGGGATCCCAGTCCTATGTTACCTATTAATCAATGTCTGAGAAAGGGTTTTGTTTCTCACATATTTTGTCCAGTTTTTTAGTTGTTTATAGCAAGAAGGCAAGTCTGCCACTAGTTTTCCTTCATGAGCATTATTGTTCTTGGATTTTTTTTTTTTTTTTTTTTTTGAGAGAGTCTTGTTCTGTTGCCCAGGCTGGAGTGCTGTGGCATGATCTCAGCTCACTGTAACCTCCGACTCCCTGGTTCTAGCAATTCTCCTGCCTCAGCCTCCAAGTAACTGAGATTAAAGGCACGTGCCACCACGCCCAGCTAATTTTTGTATTTTTAGTAGAGACAGGGTGTTACCATGTTGGCCAGGATGGTCTTGATCTCCTGACCTTGTGATTTGCTTGCCTCAGCCTCCCAAAGTGCTGGGATTAGAGGCGTGAGCCATCGTGCCTGGCCCTGAATGTTTTTTCATGATCTATTACTTATACACAATCAAATTCACCTATTTTTATTTCTTGTTTAATTAATTAATTTTTGAGATAGGGTCTCACTCTGTCATCCAGGCTAGAGTAGAGCATACAGTGGTGCAATCACAGCTCATTGCAGCCTCCATCTCCTGGGCTCAAGAAATCCTCCTGCCTCAGCCTCCCAAGTGGCTGAGACTACAGGCATGTGCCACCATGCCTAGCTAATTTTTAAATTTTTTCTGGAGACAGGGTCTCACTGTGTTGCCCAGGCTGGTCTAAAACTCCTGGCCTCAAGCTGTCTTTCTACCTTGGCCTCCCAAAGTGCGGGGATTACAGGTGTGAGCCACCAGCATGTGCTCAGAGGGTAACCATACAGCTGGTAACTGCCATCACTATCGAGAGAACAATTCCCTTACCCTAACCAGTTTCCTCCTGTTCCTTCACGCTCCAAGCTCTACCCTCTCCTACCCCATGCAACTGCTTATCTGTTACCACTATAGTTTTTTTGTTTTGTTTTGTTTTTGTTTATTTTTTGGAGATGGAGTCTCCCTCTGTTGCCCAGGCTGGAGTGCAGTGGCATGATCTCGGCTCACTGTAACCTGTGCCTCCCAGGTTCAAGTGATTCCCCTGCCTCAGCCTCCTGAGTAGCTGGGATTACAGGTGCACACTACCACACTTGGCTAATTTTTTGTATTTTTAGAAGAGACACGGTTTCACTATGTTGGCCAGACTGGTCTCGATCTCCTGACCTCGTGATCCGCCCACCTCAGCCTCCCAAAGTGCTGGGATTACAGGCATGAGCCACTGCGCCCAGCCAACTCTGTTCTTTTTCAAAATTGTTTTGGATATTTTGGCTCCTTTGCCTTTTTGTATAAATTTAAGATCAGATTTTCAAAATCTTTTCACAAAGTGTGTTAAAATTTTAATTGGAATGACACTAAATCAATAGGTCAATTTGAAGAGGACTGACATCTTAACAATATTGAGTGTTCCAAGCCACAAACATGGTGTATCTTTCCATTGATATAGGTCTTTTTCTATTTCATTTTGTAATGTTTTGTGTTTTTCATTGCACAGGTCTTGTATATCTTTCATTAAATATATTCCTGGGTATTTTTCATATATTAGCCTATATCTTGCAAACTTGCTACATTCACTTGATATTTTTAATAGTATTTCTATGGATTCATTAGGACTGTCTGTATACACCCCCCCACAAATTGTATGTCTTTTATTTCTTTTTCTTTTCCTTGGCTCACTGTAACCTGTGCCTCCCAGGTTCAAGTGATTCTCCTGCCTCAGCCTCCTGAGTAGCTGGGATTACAGGTGCACACTACCACATTTGGCTAATTTTTTGTATTTTTAGAAGAGACACGGTTTCACTATGTTGCCCAGACTGGTCTCGATCTCCTGACCTGGTGATCCGTAAAATATTAAACATAGTGAGAGCAGACATCTTTGCCTTGTTGTCGATCTTACGTGAAAGTTGAGTCACCACCGAGGACGATATTAGCTGTAACTTTTTGGTTTGTCTTTGTTTCGTAGAAGCTCTCAATCAGGTTGTGCAAGTTCCCTCTGGTTCTAATTTTCTGAAAGTTTTTATTGAGAGGGTGTTGAATTTTACAAATGCATTTTCCTGTTTCTATTGAAATGACCATGACTTTTCTTTTTTTATTCTATTAATATGGTGAATCATATTGATTCACCAAACTTTTAAATCATTTTAGAAGTTAAACTAATCTTGTATTCCCCAAACATGCCCCACTTGGTCTGGATGTGTTCTCCTTTCTATAGATGGTTTGATTTAATTTGCTAATATTTTGTTAAGGATTTTTGTGTCTATGAGAGGAATATTAGTCTGCAGGGAGTGTGTGTGTGTGTGTGTGTGTGTGTGTGTGTGTGTGTGTGTGTCTTTTGCCTGGCGTTAGAATCACAGTAATAGTAGCCTCATATAAAGTAAGTTGGAAAGTGTTATCTCTCTCTTTTCTGAAAGAGCTTGTGTAGAACCGGTGTTTCTTCCTTAAATGCAGGGTAGTATTTACTACTGAAGCCATGTCAGCCTGGAGTTGCTTTATGGGAAGGTTTTTATTTGTAAGTTCAATTTATTTAATTGATGTCAGACTATTGACGTTTTGTATTTTTTCTTGAATGAGTTTTGGTAACTTGTGTCTTTTAAGGAATTTGACCATTTCACATAGGTTATCATGTTTATTGGTATAAAGTTGTTCACAGGCCGGGCGCGGTGGCTCAAGCCTGTAATCCCACCACTTTGGGAGGCCGAGGCGGGTAGATCATGAGGTCAAGAGATTGAGACCATCCTGGTCAACGTGGTGAAACCCTATCTCTACTAAAAATACAAAAAATTAGCTGGGCATGGTGGTGCGCATCTGTAATCCCAGCTACTCAGGAGGCTGAGGCAGGAGAATTGCCTGAACCCAGGAGGCGGAGGTTGCGGTGAGCCGAGATCGCGCCATTGCACTCCAGCCTGGGTAACGAGAGCGAAACTCCATCTCAAAAAAAAAAAAGTTGTTCACAATATGCTCTTTTTATTCTTTTCTGTTTGTTCATTTTGTTTTTGTTTTCCAGATGGAGTCTCGCTCTGTTGCCCAGGCTGGAGTGCAGTGGGGCTATCTCAGCTCACTGCAACCTCCGCCTTCTGGGTTCAAGCCATTCTCCTGCCTCAGACTCCCAAGTAGCTGGGATCACAAACGTGCACCACCAGGCTCAACTAAGTTTTGTATTTTTAGTAGAAACATGGTTTCACCATATTGGGCCAGGCTGGTCTTGAACTCCTGACCTCAAGTTATCCGCCCACCTTGGCCTCCCAAAGTGCTGGGATTATAGGTGTGAGCCACCATACCTGGCCCTCAGTCTCTTATTCTTTTATGTCTATAGGATCTGTAGTAATGCTTTCTTTTTTATTCCAAATGTTGGATGTTTGTGTCTTCTTCTTAGTCAGTCTTCCTAGAGGCTTATACATTTTATTTTTATTTTTTTATTGTACTCTGAGGCTTATACATTTTTTTTTTTTGAGACAGAGTCTCACTCCATCACCAGGCACCATGCTGGAGTGCAGTAGCATGACCTCGGCTCACCGCAACCTCCACCTCCCGGGTTCAGGCAATTCTCCTGCCTCAGCCTCCTGAGTAGCTGGGATTATAGGCACGCGCCACCAAGCCCAGCTAATTTTTTTTGTATTTTTAGTAGAGACGGGGTTTCACCGTGTTGGCCAGGATGTTCTCCATCTCTTGACTTTGTGATCCGCCCGCCTCGGCCTCCCAAAGTGCTGGGATTACAGGTGTGAGCCACTGCGCCCGGCCGAGGCTTATACATTTTATTACTCTTTCAACGAAGTGGCTGTTGGTTTCACAGATATTCCATATTGGCTTTTTTTCTCCTCTTTATTATTTTCTTTTTTCTGCTTGCTTTGGGTTTATCTTTTTCTAGTATGCTAAGGTAGAGTTTAGATAATGGATTTGAACCTTCTTTTTCTTCCAATCTAGGCATTTAAAACTATACATTTCCCTCTAAACATTGCATCAACTTTATCTCAAATTCTAATATGACATTTAATATTTAAAAATATTATTTTTATTATTTTATTTCTTATGGCCCAGAACATGGTTTGCCTATATGTACTTGAAAAGTATGTAATTCTGTCATTATTAGGTGTTGTGTTGTATAAATAAATACTAATTAAAGCAGGTTGATAGTATTGATCAGATCTTCTGTCTTTTCTCATTTTGGTCTAGCTATTAATATTTTAGCCATTGCTAAGAGAGGAATCTTAAAATTTCTAATTACAATTGTGGAATTGTTCCCTTCCATTCTGTCCATTTTTGTTGCATGTATTTGAAACTTTCTTATTGGGCAAATATGTGTTTATGCTCATTGTGTCTCCCTGATAAATCTGCTCTTTTTTCATTATGAAGTGTCCCTCTTCATCCCTAGTAAAATTCTGTTTTGAAATCTATTTTATCTGATATTAATGTAGCCACTTGGACCTCCTTATGCTTATACTTTGTATGGTTTATCTTTTTTCCATCTGTTAACTTTCAACCCATATCTTTATATGGTTACCTTTTTAAAAATTCCATTCTGATAGTATCCCTAATCTTTTTTTTTTTTTTGTGATGGAGTTTCGCTCTTGTTGCCCAGGCTGGAGTGCTGTGGTGTCATCTCGGATCACTGCAGCCTCTGCCTTCCAGGTTCAAGTGATCCTCCTGCCTCAGCCTCCCAAGTATCTGGGATGATAGGCACACGCCACCATGCCTGGCTAATTTTTATATTTTTAGTAGAGACAGGATTTTACCATGTTGGTCAGGCTGGTCTCAAACTCCTGACAGCAGGCAATCCACCCTCCTGGACCTCCCAAAGTGCTGGGATTATACGCATGAGCCACCATACCTAGCCAATAATATCTAATCTTTAATCAGTGTTTATTCCATTATACTTTACTGTAATTATTGATATGATTGGGCTGGGTCTATCATTTTATTTATATTTATGTATTTATTTAGAGACAGGGTTCGCTCTGTTGCCCAGGCTGGCATGCAGTGGCACAATCCTAGCTTACTGCAGTCTTGCCCTCTCTGCAAGGGTTCACTCAACTTCAGCCTCCCAAGTAGCTGGGACTACAGACCTGCATGCACCTCCATGCCCAGCTAAGTTTAAAAAAAAAATTTTTTTTTACAGATGGGCTCTCACTATGTTGCCCAGGCTGGTCTTCAGCTTCTGAACTCAAGTGGTCTTCTTGCCTCGGGCTCCCAAAGGGCTGAGATTACAGGTATGAGCCACCACACCTTTGTTTTCCCCCTTTCAGTTCCTCCTTTTCTTTTTTATTTTCTCATCTGAATGTTGTCCACAATTACATTTTGATTTTTTCATTAGTCTCTTAGCTATGCTTCCTTACACTATTTTTTTTTTTTGAGATGGAGTCTTGCTCTGTCGCCCAGGCTGGAGTGCAGTGGCACAAACTCAGCTCACTGCAACCTCCACCTCCTGGGTTCAATCGATTCTCTTGTCTCAGCCTCCTGAGTAGCTGGGACTACAGGCACATGCCACCACGCCCGGCTAATTTTTTGTATTTTTAGTAGAGATGGAGTTTCACTGTGTTAGCCAGGATGGTCTCAATCTCCTGACCTCGTGATCCACCTGCCTGGGCCTCCTAAAGTGCTGGGATTACAAGTGTGAGCCATTGTGCCTGGCTTTCTTTATATTTTTTAATGGTTGCCCTAAGGAATATAATATACAATTATATTGTATATATAATTGTATATATTATATGTATATACAAGGGTCAGTTTCCCCTCTGTCCCTTGTTATTGTTGTTAAATGTAATATATCCACATACATTATACACCTCACAAGAACATGTTTATTTTTTCCTATGAGCCATTATATGATTTATAAAACAACTGAGAAAAAAATACAAATGGGAAAAAATCATTGGCATTTACCCAGCTATTTATCATGTCCAATACTCGTCAGCTTTTCTGAGGATTTGCGTTTCCATCTGATACCATTTCCTGCAGCCTGAAGAAGTTTCTTTACCATTTCTCGTGGTGCAGTTCTGTTGGTGAGGACATCTCCTAGTTTTATTTTATCTGAACCTGTCTTTATATTGTTTTTATGCTTGAATAATTTTTTTCTGGATATAGAATTCCTGATTGATAATTTTTTTTTTACTTTCAGGAGTTGACAAATGTTCCACTATCTTTTGGACTCCATGATTTCTGATAAGAAGCAGTCACGGATCAATCATTGCTTTTCTGTGTATGTCATTTTCATCTTGATGCTATCAATGTTTGCTCTCTCTCTCCGACTTTCAGCAGTGTGAGGTGTCTTTTTTTTTTTTTTTTTTTTTTTTGAGACGGAGTTTCGCTCTTGTACCCAGACTGGAGTGCAATGGCGTGATCTCGGCTCACCACAACCTCCGCCTCCTGGGTTCAAGCAATTCTCCTGCCTCAGCCTCCCGAGTAGCTGGGACTACAGGCGCGCACCACCATGCCCAGCTAATTTTTGTATTTTTAGTAGAGACGGGGTTTCACCTTGTTGACCAGGATGGTCTCGATCTCTTGACCTCGTGATCCACCTGCCTCGGCTTCCCAAAGTGCTGGGATTACAGGCTTGAGCCACCGCGCCCGGCCCTGTGAGGTGTCTTAGCACAGGCTTCTTTATGTTTATTTTGTTAGATGTTAGTTTAGCATGTTTTGCTTGCAAGATTCCACCTTTCACCAAATTTGGAAACTTTTGGCTGTAGTTTCTTCACATACTTTTTTTGCAGGGTCCTGTTTTCTTTTTTCTGAACTTCTCATCTTGCAATTACACTAATATTTGAAAATTTGGTATCCTCTAATAGGTCCCTGAGATTCTTTCTCTTCATTGTTTTAAAAACATATTGTTTTCTTTGGAAATTTTGTATGTATGAATATATGTGTGTATGTGTCTATGTATCCACGTATCTATCGTTTATCAACCTATCTATCCACTGATTCAATTTCACTTATTTTTCTTCTCCAGTGAAGTTTCACATGCAGAAATTGAATTTTTCAGATTTACAACTTAACGTTTGGTCCTCTTTTTTTTTTTTTTTTGGGAGGAAGGCAGGAAGGGAGGAAAGGAGGAAGGAAGGGAGGGAGGAAGGAAGGGAGGGAGGAAAGGAGAGAAGGGAAGGAAGGAAATCAGGCAATGAGAGAGACATTGCTGACCTGGATCTAGAGGTCTACAAGTTGATTTCTCTTTTTTTTTTTTTCTTTTTTTTTTTTTTTGAGAGAAGGAAAGAAAAAAAGGAGTGAAGGAGAGGAAGAAAGAAGAAGAAAAAGAGGGAGAGAGAATGGAAATGTTGCTTTATTCTAAAAGAAATGGGTATTAATAATGGCCAATCAATATTTCATTTAAACCTATGAGTAGGTGTGATGTGGTATTGACAAGAATGTATATTTTGTGTATTTAAAGTGGAGAGCTCTATAAATATTTATTAAGTTTACTTGTTCCAGATCTGAGTTCCAGTCCTTGATATCCTTATTAATTTTCTGTCTCATTGAGTCTAAGTCTCTATGTATCTGGGTGTTAGGATCATTAGCTCTTATTGTTGCATTGATCCTTTTACCACTATATCTTTGTTGCTTTAAAATCTATTTTATCAGATACGATAATTGCAACCTGTTTATTTATTTATTTATTTTTGCTCTTCATTTAGTTGGTAAATCTTTCTCCATCCCTTTGTTTTAAGTCTTTGTGTATCCTTGCATGTGAAATGGGTCTGGATGTAGCATACCGTTGGGTTTTGGCTGTATCTTTTGATTGAAGGATTTAGTCGATTTAAATTTAGGATTACTGCCATTTGATGTTAACTGGCTGTTTTATCCATTCGTTGATGTAAATTCTTCTTTATGTTGATGCTCTTTACTTTTTGGTATATTTTTAGAAAGGCTAATACTGGTTGTTTCTTTCTATGTGTAATGCTTCTTTCAGAAGCTCTTGTAAAGCAGGCCTGGTGGTAATAACATCTCTGAGTACTTGCTTGTTCATAAAAGATTTTATTTTTCCTTCAGTTGTGAAGCTTAGTTTGGCAGGATATGAAATTCTGGGCTGAAAGTTCTGTTCTTTAAGGATGTTGAATATTGGCCCCCACTCTCTTCTGGCTTATAGAGTTTCTGCTGAGAGATCTGCTGTAAGTCTGATAGGCTTCCCTTTGTGGGTAACCTGACCTTTCTCTCTGGCTGCCCTTAGTATTTTCTCCTTAATTTCAACCCTGGTGAATCTAAACGATTATGTGCCTTGGGGTTGCTCTTCTTGAGGAATATCTTTGTGGTGTTCTCTGTATTACCTGGGGTGGAATGTTGTCCTGCTTTGCTAGTTTAGGAAAATTTTCCTGAATAATATCCTGAAGAATATTTTTCCAGCTTGGATTCATTCTCTCCGTCACATTCAGGTACACCTATCAAATGTCAATTTGGTCTTTTCACATAGTCCCACATTTCTTGGAGACTTTGCTCATTCCTTTTTATCCTTTTTTCTCTATTCTTGTCTTCTCGTTTTATTTCATTAAGTTGGACTTTGACCTCTGAAATCCTTTCTTCTGCTTGTTCAATTTGAGTGTTAAAACCTGTGCATACTTCTCGGAGTTTCCGTATTGTATTCTTCAGTTCCATTAATTCACTTATATTCCTCTCTAAATTGTCTGTTCTCATTAGGATTTTGTCAAACCTTTTTTCAAAGTTCTTAGTTTCTTTATGTTGGGCTACAACATGTTCTTTTAACTCACAGAAGTTTCTTATTATCCATGTTCTGAAGCCTGATTCTGTTATTGGGATACACTCGTTCTCCAGCAAGCCTTGTTCCCTTGTTGATGAGAAACTGTGATCCTCTTTAGAGGGAGAGGCATTCTGATTTTAAGTATTCTCAGCCTTTTTACGCTGGTTTCTTCCCATCATCGTAAATTTATCCACCTGTCGTCTTTGTAATTACCACCTTTCAAATTCGGTCTCTGAGTAGACGTCCAAGTTGTTAATTCCCAGGGCCGAAATATAAGCAACCCACTGTGCCGGCCAAAACAGCGGTGTTAAGACTGATGGTGCTTTTCTGCCTGGGAATCTCCAGTCTGACTTCCTTCTTGAGTCCGTATAGGTGACTCTGCCTTCCTGGAGCTTCAAACCTCGGTCAGAAGGGGAGCCAGTCCCGTTTACTCTGCACCAAGAGCTGCCACGCCGAGGTGCCAGCAAAACCGCTGCATTGGCCACAAGAGTTGCGCTGGAGACCCGTGCAGCTCCTCCGCTGGGAATCTTCTGCTCCATGAGCAACGAAAATTTGTCTGAAAGTGTGGCGTCCTCTCGTTCTCTGCGCTTTCACCGAGAACTGCAATCTTGAGATGTTAGCGGTCAGTCATCTCGGATCGTTCCTTCTGGTCCTCTTTTACAATTTCTTTTTTTGTATTTTTAGTAGAGACAGGGTTTCACCATTTTGGCCAGGCTGGTCTTGAACTCCTGGCCTTAAGTGATCTGCCCGACTTGATCTCCCAAAGTGCTGGGATTACAGGCATGAGTCATCATGCCCAGCCCTTTTTTTTTTTTAATCATTTCTATTTCTCTGCTGAGATTGTTTATTTCTCTCTTGAGGTTTTTGTTCACTGCAGTCACGTTTTGTTTTACCTCATTTGATTTAGTTATAATCGTTGCTTTAAAATCTGTTAGTTCACACATCTATTTCATCTCATGGATAGATTTTTCTTTTCTCTTGAGAATGTGTTCCAATTTCTTACTTGTATTTCAGGTAACTTTTGGATTGTATTTTGATATTATTAATAGTAAGCTGTGGGGATTCTGGATTCTGTTATTTTCCTCTGTTGAGTGTTGTTCCTTTGTTTTCATAGGCAATTTTCTTAAGTGGGCTTGGACAGAAACCTCTATTTTTTCAGGGATAGTTCCAGTTTTGCTTCAGATCTTTTGTATTTCGTTGACCTGCTTTGCGTCTATACCACATGATTTGGTTTATTTAGTGGGCAGTCAGCTATATGGATAGAATTAATTTGGGGGTCCCCTCTATCTTAGTCCATTTTCTGCTGCTTGCGACAGAATATCTGAAACTGGGTAATTTATAAAGAAAATGAATTTATTTCTTACAGTTATGGAGGCTGAAAAGGCCAAGGTTGAGGGGCTGCATCTGGCAAGGGCCTTCTTGCTGATGGGGACCCTCTCCAGAGTCCCAAGGCAGTTCAGGGCATCACATGGTGAGGGGTCTGAGGGTGCGAGCTCAGGTCTCTCTTCCTCTTCTTATAAAGCCAGGAGACCCCCCTCCCAAGATAACCCATTAATCCATTATTCCATGAATGGATTAATCCATTCGTGAGGACAGCGCTCACAACCCAATCACCTCTTAAAGGCCCTACCTGTCAATACTGCCACATTGGGGATTAAAATCTCAGCATGAGTCGTAGAGAGGAGAAACATTCAAACCATAGCACCCTCTCTGAATATTTCTCTTTTGGGATTTTTCCATTCTCTTCAGTGTTCACATTTTTATACATTTACTTTTATGTTTCCCCAGGCCAGAAAGAATGCAGAGTTTTGCACATATGCCCCCAACCACTGCTGTGCACATCCACGTACTACAATTAGTCCCAGGCTAAAAGCTAGAGATGTGAACTTACTTGTACAGCTCCCCATCTCCCTTCCTCCAATGGAGCAGGTACTCCTCATCAGAGTCTGCTTCTGTTCACTCCCAAACCCTTCAGGTGGTTGCTTTTTTATAGTATGTCTAGGTTTTACGATTATTTACTATGGGGTACATATGCGTGGGGTCCTCAAGTAAGGTCTTTGTCCATCTTACCCAGAAGTGGAAGCCTGTCCTACATTGGTCCTCAGAGCACTTGGAATAGCACTGGCCTAAACCACTGTCTCCATGGTGGCCCGATTCAGAATGACATTTGCAAGTTTCTCTTTCACAGTTTTCTACCAGATGTTTCTCATCGAGGTTCAATACCAGATAGTGTCAGAACTGATACCGTAATTCCCAGTTCAGGCAGAGAGAGCACAAAGAGTACTAATATCCAAAGACTGCTTCATATGGATTGACCTGACATAGCTGACTTCAAAGAAACAGTTCTGGCTTTTACAGACTCTTCTCAGTGGATTTCCCTTCTTTCCTGTGAATGGATTTTCTTTTTTTGCTGACCTTTGACTTCCTGTGATCTTGACTGCTGGGAAGCGTAAGGCAGAGGAAGTCCTTAGGCAGGAGATAAACCTGGGCCTGTGCCCACAGAGATGATTTTTTTTTTTTTTTTTTTGAGTCAGAGTTTCGCTCGTTACCCAGGCTGGAGTGCAATGGCGCGATCCCGGCTCACCGCAACCTCCGCCTCCTGGGTTCAGGCAATTCTCCTGCCGCAGCCTCCTGAGTAGCTGGGATTACAGGCACGCACCACCATGCCCAGCTAATTTTTGTATTTTTAGTAGAGACGGGGTTTCACCTTGTTGACCAGGATGGTCTCGATCTCCTGACCTCGTGATCTACCTGCCTTGGCCTCCCAAAGTGCTGGGATTATAAGCGTGAGCCACCACACCTGGCTGACTCTTCTATATTTTTTGTATTTTAATTTCTTCATTTTGGATAGTTTATCTTCCAGTTCATTTATTCTCCTTTATGTCTCTCTAACCTGTTTTAATCCTATCCATTGAGTTGTTACTGTGTTATTTCTCATTTCAGTTCCAGAATTTCTATTTATTTGTTATATAAATACACGATTTCACTTTTTATAGTTCAATTCCTTGCTTGGACTTCTGAATTATTTCTTTGAACATAAGAAACTTGTTGTGTCATTGCCATGTTTCATTCCAGTATCTTAAGTCTCTGTGGGTCAGTTTCTGTTGTATGTTGCTTCTGCTGGTTCTTATAATATCTGGTTTCCCTGTAGAGTGAGTTATTTTTGTGTTGTTCATTCTATTTGAGAATTATTTGTAGTAATAATCTGATGTTTAGGATGGCACCTTCTTCCAAAGACGGTTTTCATCTGGTTCTGCCATATGACTAAGTGTGCCACCATTCTGGTCTGTCTTAATGTTTTGGTTGCTTGGATCAACCAGGTGACCATCAGATTTTTGAAATATTTCATTTGGGTTAAAAAAAAAGTTTTCCTCATTCAGAGGATAGCTTTAAATAACTTGGCATAACATTACCAGAAGTGAAGCCTTTTCTATTTTATGAAAGTTCTTGTAAAAGGCAGGGATTACATCTTTTCTCCACATATATATGGAGAAAATCATAAATCATATATAAAGCCAGCTGGTTTGAGGCTATCTTTAGGTGCTTCATTTTCTGGAATGTACTTCCACCTTTGTCTACTGCTCATATAATTATTTAAGATTCAGCTTACATGGTTTCTCTAGTTGTATTTTTTCATCTCTCCAGTTTCCTAGCTCTTTACATATCTTTTTTTCCTGGCATTATTTATCATGCTGTATCATCAGTATGTATTTCTGTATTCCTTTAATAGACTCAGAGATTATTGATGACTGAGGTATTATATTACTTGTCTTCATAAGACTAGATTCTAATACAGTCCATGACAGATGCTCAAAAACTTCTGGTTAAATTGAAATGCGAAAAATAAAATGTAAAATGGATTGGTAACAATCATGAGAAATAGGTTATTAACTTTACAAATTATGTAGAAATCACTGATCCCTACAATGCAACTGTTACTAACATCTAACATCAGAATGATCACCTCAAACACCAGTAGTCTAATAGTCAGTCACTTACACCAATTATATCTTGACCCTACCCACAATTTCCTAAGTATTTCCTACTGTTTCTCATTTGCTCAACCACCTAACAGCTTTTGATCTCCTTGGCCACTTCATTCTTCCTACTTTTTCATTTTTACACCACACAGTTCAATGTTAACATGTATAGAACTAAGCTAAACATATCACAGACTCTGGATTGACTATCACCAGATCTTCACCTACTTAATTAAGTAGGTGCTATTACTATTCCATTTTACAAATGGAAAAAAAGGCTTAAAGAGATGGTTACTTGTCCAAGTAGTAAGAGATAAAAGAGGGATTCACATCACCCAGGTCTGTCTGATTCCAGCGCTCACGTTCTTTACCAGAGGTTGGCAAACTTTTTCTATAAAGAACTAAATAGTTAATATTTTCAGCTTTGGAGATCATACAGTCTCTGTAACAAGAAGTCACCTCTGCCACTTTAGTGCCAAAGCAGCCATAGATAACATGTAAATGAGTGACTCTGACAGTTTCCAATACAATTTTATTATAAAAAGAGGTGGCGGGAAAAGTTTGGCTCATAGGTTATAGATTGCCAATCCCTGCTCTGAACAAGTACACTACTGTTATTTTTTTCTCCTGTTTCTCAATCTCCAGAGTTCTCTGTTCAACACAAATTTACAGCATTGCTTCTAAGCACAGGGCTGTGATGAAGATGAGAAAATCCCTGCCTCGAGGGACCTCAGATGTGAAAGGTGAGTATATAAACGCACATCTATAACACAGTCTGGTTATGGAAAGTCAGTGCCAAAAGAGAGGCACGGGCTGACCAGATAGTTTTTTGATGAACGCATGAGGTCTTCTGGAGTTGCTGGCATATGACAAAAGCTTTCTAGCAAGAGCATCATAGGCGGAGATGCTAAAAGGAAGTTTCCAATAAAAGAGCCAGCACAAGCATACATTTTTCTATGCACCTGTCATTCATCTTCTATTCTCTTTACCAGCATTCACTTACTTCCTCTTTTCCTTGCCAAAATCATATGCACTTTGGTCCAAATCTGTTTTTGCCTTACACCTCACCTACTTTCTTCTCTGAATTTCCTTTCTGCCTTACCTTTTTGTTTTTGTATTTACTTCTTTCTTGATTACTGAGTCACTGCTGATTCAGCTCTGCAGTGGGCTCAAGGTACAAATTTATATCACAAATTTCATTTGAGTTGAACTCACGTACATCAACATGGTGGCATGTTCATCTGGTTCATCTAAGTCAAACAGCTGTATAACATTGAAAAGAAGTCACTTAGCCCTAGTGAAACATTAACTTGGTTCTGTCAATTCGGTCAAGGTTGAAATCCTCTAGTCGATTTTGGGCAGGCAATAACACCTACTGTTTGAGCAGTTGAATTTCCTTTTGTTTATCTTACACATATTTCTACTTTTTGTCTGTCCTGTTAATCTGTCTCTTTTAATCTTCTCCCTTATAATTTTTTTTTCTTTTTCTTTTCCCATCCTCCTCCTTTCCTGTGCTTTTTGGATTATTAGACTTCTTCTAGAGGCATGCTATTTCCTTTCTCTTCTCTGCAGAGATATATATATATATATATATATATATATATATATATATATATATGAAACAATATGTATATAATGTTATATATATGTGTTGTAATGTTATATATGTTATATACAACATAATATATATAACATTATATACATGTTATCTATTCATATATATTTATATATAAAATGTTATACACACACACACACACACACACACACACACACACATAATGTTATTTACGTATTTGAGATGAAGTCTTGCTCTGTCACCCAGGCTGGAGTGTAATGGTGCACTCTCAGCTCACTGCAACCTCCACCTCCCAGGTTCAAGCGATTCTCCTGCCTCAGCCTCCTGACTATCTGGGATAAAAGGTGCCTGTCACCATGCCTGGCCAATTTTTTTTTTGTATTGTTAGTAGAGATGGGGGTTTCACCATGTTGGCCAGGCTCGTCTCAAACTGCTGACCTCAGGTGATCCACCTGCCTCCGCCTCCTAAAGTGTTTACCATGCTTGGACTCTGCAGATATAGTTAAAAAGATTCTTTGTTCATTAATTCAACTTTTATTGAGCAATTATCACATAGTAGGGCTTGTTTCTAGGTGCTGGGCTGGAGATACAAAAATAACCAAAAGAAGGCCGGAGCGGTGGCTCAAGCCTGTAATCCCAGCACTTTGGGAGGCCGAGGCAGGTGGATCACAAGGTCAAGAGATCGAGACCATCCTGGTCAACAAGGTGAAACCCCGTGTCTACTAAAAATACAAAAATTAGCTGCGCATGGTGGTGCGTGCCTGTAATCCCAGCTACTTGGGAGGCTGAGGCAGGAGAATCGCTTGAACCCAGGAGGCTGAGGTTGCAGTGAGCCGAGATCATGCCATTGCACTCCAGTCTGGGTAACAACAGTGAAACTGCGTCTCAAAAATAAATAAATAAATAAAAATGAAATAAGCAAAAGAGACAAACATCTCTACCCTTGTGGAACTTACATTCTAGTAGTAAGTGAAATAGACAAGTAACAATAAACAGAATAGAAAAGTAAATTACATAATATAGCAAGTATTACGTGCTATGGGGAAAATTCCTGGCAATCAGGAATTTGGGTAGCCTGTTACAATTTTACATAGATCGATCGGGAAGGTCATTAAAAGATCATTTGAACAGGTAGTTGAAGGAAATAAGAAGCAAGTCATGAAGATGTTTGTGAGGAGGTGTTCTATGCAAAAACAAAAGGAAAACAAAACACCCCTAGCATATACAAAGTCCTAAAGCAGGAGGGTACGTTTTCCTGGTGGAGTTGTGGGGTTAAAAAAAAAGTAACAAATAAACTTTATCTGAGGAATATGAGCTCCTTTAAATGACCAGGCCCAGAGAAGCACTGGAATGAAACAGTGGTCGCATCACTCCTCCTTCCCTCTTCTTAAAAACAATAATAATAAATTTTTAGAGACAGGGTCTCACTCTATCGCCTAGGCTGGAGTGCAGTGGTGTGGTAATAGCTCACTGAAGCCATGAGCTCCTGAGCTCAACAAATCCTCCCATTTCAGCCTCTGGAGTAGCTGGGACTATTGCCATGCACCAGCATGCCTAATTTTTAAGAAATTTTTTTCAGAGAAATGGAGTCGCAAACGCACACCATGTTGTCCAGGCTGGTCTCAAACTCCTGGGTTCAAGCAGTGCTCCCACCTCAGCTGCCCAAAGCACTGAGAGACTACAGGCATGAACCACCATGCCTGCCCGTTACCTCCTGAAGCCACATTCTGTTTGGGCTCTAGACTAACTGATGTCAACTAGCCACAGAATGGCTCTCAACGTATAGTACAGCTAATCACTAACCAACACTGTTTCTTAAACCAATGAGAATTCATGACGAACAATCTTTTAAATCTCAACTGATTCGTTCTTTCTTTTTGAAAAAGTTGAGCTTCTCTTTTGTTCTCCATAGCACTCCCCAGGGCAACTTGGAAGTGTGTCCTGGGCAGCAGTGCTCACGTTGTCCCAAATAAACTCTTTATATTAATTTTACCTCAGCTTCTTCCTTTTAAGTAGACAGAGGACAATAGGACAATTTCATGGCTGAAATGCAATGGAAGAGGAAGAGGCCAGTAGATGTGCTCAGAGCCCGTGGGGGTTGGAGGAAGGTCATTTAGGGGCTTTTCTATTGGAAAAACTTGGCTTTTACTCTGAGTGAAGTGGAAATCCATTAGAGGGTTTTTGGCAGAGTTAAATGTTGACATATTGTTTAAAGGATCTAAAACCTAAGGAAGTAAGAGCAGAGAGGCCAAAAGACCAGTCAGGAGTATATTGCTATATTCCAGGCAAGAAGTATGAATATTATGGGGAATATTTTTCTGGGGATGTTTGCTTTTTTTTACATTAGACGGTAAGAAAACTAAAGTTCAAGAGTTTTTGTTTTTATTTTTGAGATGGAGTCTCCCTCTGTTGCCCAGGCTGGAGTGCAGTGCAGTGATCTTGGCTCACCGCAACCTCTGCCTCCCGGGTTCAAGTGATTCTCCTGCCTCAGCCTCCCGAGTAGCTGGAATCACAGGGATGTGCTATTATACCCAGCTAATTTTTGTGTTTTAAGTAGAGATGGGGTTTTGCCACGCTGGTCAGAGTGGTCTCAGACTGGATCTCAAGTGATCCACCGCCTTGGCCTCCCAAAGTGCTGGGATTAGAGACATGAACCACTGTGTCTGACCTATAAAGGTCAGGATTTTGATGCACAAGTACATTTTACCATCCTCTGCTCCTCAGTGGAAAATTGGGAGCTCTTGCTCTGCCAGCTTAAGGATCGTTAAACATTTTGCATTGTCTTGAGCATTGCTATTAATAGGTGATCTAATGGCTAGCACGTAGCACACAGAAATATTCATGGAATGAAGGAATATATAGTCAATTAAATGGATAACCTAATGGCAGTATCAAGTAACTTGCTCGTGCAGCATTCATTTCTTTTCTTTTTTTTTTTTTCTGATATAGGGTATCATTCTGCCACCCAGGCTGGAGGGCAATGGTGTGATCACAGCTAACTGCAGCCTCGACCTCCTGGGCTCAAGCAATCCTCCTACCTTGGCCACCCAAAGTGCTGGGATTATAGGCATGAGCCACCGTGCCCCACCAGGATTCATTTCTCCTGCATGCTCTGGTGGTGTTTATTGTATCTTTACATTCTATTTAGCAAAGAATGTTAAAATGCCATGTTATAAACACACTCCTACCCTCCCAGTGGAATGGAGAGGGTCTGTGTGCATTTACATATTTAAAGTGGTCCCACAGCAATTTGTCAGCCATAGCAGTTAACAACTATACTGTTATGTTTGCTTGTCTCCTTCTTAATAGTTTGTGAGGTTCCTTCAGTTTTGGAACTATCTTTGATTGATCTTTATGTCTCCAGCACCTAGAACAGTGCTTGGCAACAAGTTTTGTTAAAATAAAGAATATACACTGTAATAAAGGGCAGTGGAAAGAAAATATGTGAGTTATCAACACCACCAGCTAGAGAGGCCTTGTCTGATGGCTGTGAAAGATATTATTCATTTCTCTTAGGAAAAAACAATTCTTCCCCTACTGCTGTATAACTTGGCTTCTTGTGTTGGGATGGTATTTGAAGTCTTTGAAGAACTGGAGCAATGTATTCTCCCCCTAGGCAGAGTGCCTGGTAAGTGGTCTGGTATTGATTAGCAAGTCACCAGTGAGTACTGGGAAGTGAGTTTTCAGGATCTGAGACTTGCAAGCTGGTGACAGACCACTCCAGCTTCCAGTGGGCTCGGGGCTGGGGGCACTGATCAACACACCTGAGCGGTGGGATCAAGGTCTTCAGCCTTAGGAGGGGGAGCCTCTGCCTGGCCTCCTTCATTCCCGAGCCCTTCAGCCAGCGTCTCCTCCCAAGAGGGTCCCCTCCACCCAGAACCTCCTCCCTAGGGGAGATCCCTCTGCCTGCGGGTCCCCTCCCATAGGAGGGCCCCTCTTTCTCGGGGTGAACCTCTGTCCCTGATACCTACTCCCAACACCGAGACCCAGTTACGACCCCACCCCACAGGCCCCTCCCTTCCCCCGGGATTCCCTCCGCTGGGAGAGATCCCTCTATCCTCGGGCCCCATCCCATAGGACGCGCCCCTCTTTCTTAGGGTGAACTTCGGTCTTGAATACCCGCTCCCAAGACCGAGACCTCTTCCCTGCTCGGATCCCCTCCCCTGGGGGAGACCCCTTGGTCCGCGGGCCCCCTCCCATAGGACGCGGCCCTCTTCCACAGGGTGAATGTCTGTCCCTGGTACCTGCTCCCGAAACCGACACACTGTTACGGCCCCCTCAACACGGGCCGCTCACCCTGGCGACCGCTCCCCTCGGAGGAGCCCTATCTGCGACCCCTTCCAGTTAATCAGCCCCCGCATCCCTCCGCGCCCTCACAAAGCACTTCCTCCGCGCCCCCTATCTTCAGGCGGGACTTCCGCCGCGCCCCCTCCCCTCAGGAGGAACTTCCGCCCGAGCCCCCTCCCCTCAGGCGGGACTTCCGCCGCGCCCCCTCCCCTCAGGCGGGACTTCCGCCCGCGCCCCCTCCCCCCCTCCCGCCCGGGGCGAGCCTCTGCTCAGCCTCTAGCACTCCGGCCGCGGCGCAGCTTCAGGGCAACGCGGTCTGCAGCGGCGGCGGTGGTCAGGGCTGTGTAGGGCGTGTCCTCCTTTTTCCTCGCTATCTTCCTCACTCCTCGCCATCCTCCTCCTCCCTCCTCGCCTTCCTCCTCCTCTTCGTCAGGCTCTGCAGAGCTGCGAGCGGCAAGATGGCGGCGCCCAGACCGCCGCCTGCCCGGCTGTCGGGCATCATGGTACCGGCGCCCATCCAGGACCTGGAGGCCCTGCGCGCGCTCACGGCGCTCTTCAAAGAGCAGCGGAACCGGTAACGAGCCCGGCGGGGGGCTGCCCCGGGCGGGGGAGGTCGGCTGGGACTTCCGCGGCGGCCTGGCCTAAGCCCAGGCGCCGCCCCCTCCTCGTTGGAGATGCGGAGGGCGAGGCCTGCGCCCGCTGCCGGAGCGCCACCCAGGCCTCCCGACTCCCAGGCACCGCCTCGTCCTCGTGGGTCCTCGCGGGGCCTGGAGCGGGCACCCTCTTCCCCCCGTCAGCTCGTCGGGGTACGAAGCCGCCACCCCGGGAGCCCTTGCCGCGGCTTGCCGGTGCTGTTAACCCAACACAGGCTTAGGCCGCCCCTGTCAGGTGCCAGGGCTGCGCCAGGCCCTGCTGCGGAGACCCACGCGACCCCGCGAGTCATAGAGCTTGTGTTTTAGCGGGGGCGACGCGTGTTGGGGGCATGGGAATTGGACAGTTGTGGGGATGCCAGTCTCTAAGCGTGGAGTTGGGACTGACACTCCTTCCTTCTCGGCGGTAGGGCCCAGGCTGCACCATCCCCTCTGGGGGCAGCGCTCTGTGCGGTGTGGAAGAACACGGGCCCGGAGAGACCAGTCCAGTCCTGATGCCACTGAGGGGCAATTGGTGGTTCCCCGTGGGTCAGCTCTCGTGCTAGGTGATGGGGTGGGAAAATGGAAAGTCCTTGCTCTCTGCTGTACTAGTACGTACAAGAGAACATGCAGCCGCGGGGGTATGTATGTACAAAGAGCAGACGGAACACTGAACACAGAAATACTTAGACCTGAGTTGGTCTAGCTGATACTAGAGGACTTCCTCTCTTTAAACTAGACATCTGGTCTGAGCACTTCCTTTCCCTCAAATGACAGTGGGAAATGTGGAGCTGCTGAAGGAATGCCATTAATAAAAGTCCCTGGTACTGGTCCTTGAGCCTTTGGAGGAGATGCATTTATTGATTTAATGCTTAGGCGTATCTGTACCGTGGTAGACCCTCCTTTTAGTTAATAACCCAGACATCAACCATTTATTGAACACCTGCTATGAAACAGATTTTTTGTTGGGGGCTGAGGGTATCAAGTATATTTGGGAAACTGATAAACACATTGTAATGGAAATCTACGCAAGAGGTGGTGGCAGAGGGGAACATGTGGATCTGTTGGAAGATTGGTGAGCCAGGAGACGCTTTAAGATTATTTCAGGTGTGTGGATTATATGGATGAGAGGACTGGAAGAAGGAACAGTGTCTGCAAAGGGGCCATATGTTGATTTTGCAAAGCTGATGAGACCAAGTAACATAGATTAGGTTTCTGGTACAGAGGAGACGTTTATTCAAACATCAGTTCCCTTTTTATAACTTGAAGAAAATCCAAGCGCCTGAGCCAGTTTAGAAGCCACTTCTTGACTCTGTCTCTTGTGAGGGAAGAAGTTTCTTATCTTGAAAACCGGATGATTGTAGCCACTTTGAGGGATTATTGTGAGGATCTGTAATATGTGTAGCACAGTGGTTTATACATAATAGATGCCATTTATTTAGGACCTGTTATTAAAATATAATAAGGTTATAAGTGACCAAGAGCCCATTTGTGTTGAATCTCCTGTCTTATCAAAAACAAAAGTTGAAGCTATTTCTGGAAGACAATTCTAATTTTGGGGTTTTCAGAGAAAGGGATCCCAGGATCCCATTACCATTTTAGCAACCCCCAAGTAAAAGGAAATTCTTATATCCCATTGTGGTGATTTTAAATATATTCACAAATTCTTTGATACTCTGACCTTTAAGTGGAGGAAGTTAATTCTTTTCTCCTTGAGTGTGGGCTGAACTTAGCGATTTGCTTCTGAAGAGTAGAATATGTCACAAGTGACCATGTGTGACTTCTCAGACTAGGTCATAAAAAGCATTGTAGTTGCCTTTTTGCTAGCTCTTTCTGGGATCGCTCACTCTGACTAAACCGGCAGCCATGGCAGGAGGATACTCAGGCTCCATATGCAGAGAGCTGTGTGGTGAGGAGTTGAGGCCTCCTGCAACAGCCATGTGTTGAACCACCTTGGAAGCAGGTCCTCTCAGCCCCAGGAACATCCTCATCCTCTGGAGACACCCGAAGCCACTCAGAACTGTGCGAGATCATAAATGTTATTGTTTTAAAAATGCTAAATTTTGGGTTAATTTGCTATATAGCAATAAATCATTAATACACCAGTCTAAATTCTCCATGCTCTGTATTAAATGCATTCTGTAACCCATTTCTTAAACAGTGTGTTGGTCAGTAAAATTATTTAACCATTGCGTATGGTCATATAATGTCAGTATTAAGATATTCCTCAGTTATGTCTTCTCTGTGTAAAGTAATTCTTTTTTCTCACATTTGTTTTATACCTTTTGTTTAATGTAGATATTGGTGTAATTCACATTTGCTTAACAAGTTGTCTTGCTGTATTTGCAAGTCATGTTAAATTCTTTCTGAATAAGTAAAACAAATACATTTTAAAATTCTGTTTTAGTTGTTCTTTTATCTTTCTGTTTGTTTGTTTTGTTTTCAGACAGGGCCTCACTTTGTTGCCTCAGCTGGAGTACATTTTTCTAGAGGAGGGGTCTCACTATGTTGTTCAGGCTGGTCTCGAAATCCTGGCCTCAAGTGATCCTCCTGCCTCAGCCTCCCAAAGCATTGGGATTACAGGCATGAGCCACCGTGCCTGGCTAGTTGCTTTTATGATGCATCTCTGAGGGCTATTCAGACCCCACAAAGTGTAGAGCGAGGCGAGATTGGTTGTCATACTCCCATCTGTGCTGTTCATTACATAGCCACTAGCTATATATGGCTACTTAATACATTGAAAATAAGTAAAATTAATGTTTCAGTTCCTTAATTGCATTAGCCATATTTTTTAATTTTTAATTTTATTATATTTTTAGAGATGGTCTCATTCTGTTGCCCAAGCTGGAGTTCAGTGGCACAATTGTAGTTCACTGCAGCCTTGACTTCTGGGCTCAAGCAATCCTCCTGCCTCAGCTTCCCCAGTAGCTGGGACTACAGGTGCACACACCATGCCCGGCTAATTTTTTTTTTTATTTTCTGTAGAGATGGGGGTCTCGCCATGTTGCCCAGGCTGGCATTAGCCATATTTTAAGAGCTCAGTGGCAACATGAAATTGTGACAGCACAGGTATAGAATGTTTCCATCATCACAGAATCTTCTGAAGATAGTGCTGTTCTGTAATTTATTGTTTTCTATAGGGGAGATTGTGTTCTGACTTGAGTATTCTTGAAATAATGGAACATTTGGATACGTTTCTATAAATTCATCTCTTAAACTAATACCTCATTGCTCCTCTACCTGATAAACTTCTTGAATAAAGTGGGCACATCACATTCACTGTATGCCTGGCATCTAGCATAGAGTTGATAGTGACACATGCTTACCAGTTTCTTGTGGAGTTGCTGCTATTTTTTTTTTTTTAATTTTAAATTTTTATTGCATTTTAGGTTTTGGGGTACATGGGCAGAACGTGCAAGATAGTTACATAGGTACACACATGGAAGTACACACTACCTTCCTCCCCTTCACCCACACTTGGCAATTCTCCCCAGGCTATCCCTCCCCAGCTCCCCGACCGCGGTACCTCCCCCATTCCCCCAATAGACCCCTGTATGTAGTAGACCCCCTCCCTGTGTCCATGTGTTCTCATTTTTCTCACCCGCCTATGAGTGAGAATATGCGGTATTTCCTTTTCTGTTCTTGTGTCAGTTTGCTGAGAATGATATTCTCCAGATTCATCCATGTCTTTACAAAGGACAGGAACTCATCATTTTTGATTGCTGCATAATATTCCATGGTATATATATACCACATTTTCCCAGTCCAGTCTATATCATCGATGGGCATTTGGGTTGGTTCCAGGTCTTTGCTATTGTAAATAGTGCTGCAATGAACATTCGTGTGCATGTGTCCTTATAGTAGAACGATTTATAGTCCTTTGGATATATACCCAGTAAAGGGATTGCTGGGTCAAATGGAATTTCTATTTCTAGGTCCTTGAGGAATCGCCACACTGTCTTCCACAATGGTTGAACTAATTTACACTCTCACCAACAGTGTAAAAGTGTTCCTATTTCTCCACATCCTCTCCAGCATC
Organism: Saguinus oedipus; assembly: GCA_031835075.1. Classification (NCBI taxonomy): domain Eukaryota; kingdom Metazoa; phylum Chordata; class Mammalia; order Primates; family Cebidae; genus Saguinus; species Saguinus oedipus. Next base: position 220,831,893 of record CM063169.1, read on the forward strand.
TGTTGTCTCCAGATTTTTTAATGATCGCCATTCTGACTGGCGTGAGATGGTATCTCAATGTGGTTTTGATTTGCATCTCTCTAATGACCAGTGATGATGAGCATTTTTTCATGTGTTTGTTGGCCTCATGTATGTCTTCTTTTGTAAAGTGTCTGTTCATATCCTTTGCCCATTTTTTTCCCCCCCTCTATCAATGAGAGCTTGTAAGGCTGCTCAGGTTGGCCTTGAAGTCATGGCCTCGCCTTCGCAAGTGCCACGACATCCGGCCGGAGCCACTTTGGGCCCCCTTTGCCCATTTTTGAATGGGCTTGTTTTTTTCCTGTAAATCTGTTTGAGTTCTTTGTAAATTCTGGATATCAGCCCTTTGTCAGATGAGTTGCTGCTATTTCTATAACTTATTACTCATTGTGCTTGCTTGGTCTTTTACTTAGTCACTTAGACAGTAATTTCTTTTCCAGCTTCCAGCAGTATAGCTCGTTTTTTCTCTCTTAATCTGTTTAGACAAAATGAGGTTTTTCTTGGTGTTTAATTTAAAAATTAAAAAAAAAAAAAAATTCAGGCCAAAAGGTTTAAAAAAAAAAAATGAAAAGGCAAGTCCTGGACTTAGAGAAGTATTTACAATATGTATGACAAAGCAGTTGTTTCAGAATATATGAAGTTCTCTTGTAACTTAATAAGAAAGGCTCCTATCACTCAATTTAAAAATGGGGCAAAAAAGAAAAGTCTGTGCTTTACAAAGAAAGAAAAATGAAGGCCAGTAAGCATATGATAAAGTGCTCCAAATCATTAGTCATTAGGGAAATGCAGTTAAGACCGCAGTGAGAGACTACTGCATACTATTTAGGATGGCTATTAGCAAAAAATGGAGAAGAACAAGTGTTGCTGAGGATATGGAGATAGGGAACCCTTGCTTGTTGCTGGTGGACATGTAAAATGGGGCTGCCACTATGGAAAATAATTTGGTGCCTCCTCAAAAAGCTGAACATAGAATATGGCCAAGCAGTTTACTCTTAGGTATATAGCCAAAGAAAATGAAAAAGGACAGATGTATGATTCTGTTTTTATGAAATACCTAGAACAAACTTGTAGAGACAAAGTGGATTAGAGGTTACTAGGATTTGGAGAGGGGGAAAATGGGATTTCTGCCTCACGTTTACAGTGTTTCTATTTGGGCGTTAAAAAATTTTTGGAAATGGAGGTGATAGTTGTACAACATTGTGAATATAATTAAAGCCACTGAACTGTAGACTTATAATGGACAAAATGGCAAATTTTATGTTATATATGTATTTTACTGCAGTTAAAAAAGTTAATAATGTAGCAAAATCCATTTAATTGTACACTTTAAATGGGTGACTTGTATGCCATGTGAACTCTTATCTCAATAGAGATAAACAAAACCAATAAGCTACCTCTGTATGCCCGTTAGAATGGCTACAATGAAAATGACTGACCACTGAATTTTGGTGGGCCAGTGAAGCTGTATATTTACAATGAAAAAAGTCACATTGTTTGGAGTGGTGGGGAGGTGTTTAAAGTATGAGCTCCCTCACTGCTATTTTTGTTTAGTAATAAAATAGCATTTTATGTATCCTTTTCCCTACTCAATAGTGCTTTTCTTGAAAGCAGAGACTTTATGGTGTTTCTTAGCCGGGTGCCTGGTCCATTTTGGATACTTTGTAAATGTTGAACTGAACCAAATAGAGCAGTGAGGAGCTACTGCAGTAGCTCCAATGAGCTGATCAGTAATTACTCAGATTACTGAAATGCTATTGAGTTACTTTCCTATGTAATTCATTCATTGAATCATGGCACGCATGATATATGTAAGATCTGTGTTTGGTGCTGCAGCTGTGGTCCCTATGATAAAATGAACTATGTGTAGCTTACTTGGAATTGCTAACAGGAATAGCTCAAATGCTACTATTAAATTTAATCAGTTCGTAATTTGTTAAAAATATATAGTTGTAATTTATATTTACAACATAAATCTGTCAATTTGTAAGTATAACTGTCTTAAGCCTTCATTCCTTTGCTTATACACACACTCCTGATTTTCTCTCACAGTTGAATTATTTCACTTCCTTTTGAAAGTGGTTTCTGACCTTCAGGTGCCTTTGCCCTGTGTTCCCTTAGCATTCTGTACTTACCTCTTTCGAATAACTTAACATAGAGCATTACGGTCACTTAATTACCTCCCAGTCTCACTAGCGTGAGAGCAGCCTGGAGACAGGATTCTTACTTACCTCTGTTTTCAGTACCACTTTCAGACTCAGCACGTAATGAGCATTCAGTTACTATTGAATTTTATTATTTTAACACGTCATTTTCTTGAGCCATGAGAGATAAAAGGAGAGCATAGAAGAAAGACTTTAATTAGGAAGGGACAGGAAAGGTTAAATATGACAAATGACTGAGTTCAAGGGGTAAAAAATGACTTGGTGTTGTTACTTCTATAAATACGTTGACTAACCTTCATAAAGAAAGTGAATAGATTAAGCACTTTTGAGGTCGGCGTACCACAGAGGTAAAAAATAAACCTATCCATCTGTGTATACACACTCATATGAGTTTCCCCCAGACATTACTGAGCCTCCGGCCAGCAAGTGTCTGACTGCACCGAAACACACAAAAACCTAAAAAACAAAAACCCACACGAGTCATCAGCTTGGCTAAGGATGCCATATGGCGTTTTGACTCAACCATGATTCAGCTCAACTTTGTTGAGAGAGAACATCAATTAAGGTACACCAGAAAAAGCACATTTCAGAGTGTGATGGCAATTTCCTTTATTTTTACCTATGCCACGAGCTGAAATACTACATGGAATTGTTTGGTAAGGTGTTCTGACTCAGATTCAAAATACAGAAGTGGTCAGTGTAAGCCACCTCTTACATTCAATTATCTTAAATGCATGAAGAAGACAGGAAAGAGTTGGAGCCAGCCAATGAAAACAAGTAAGGTTAGGATTGTGACCACTAGTACCCTCAGAGCAGTTTCTCAGCTCTTTCATTCTTCCAGCCTTTCGTAGTGGTCACTGGTCACTGGACTGTGAGCAAGGACACTGCGAAGCAAAGTAACTGTGGGACTACCACTAGGCTGAGCTGGGCCCTCTGATGGCCACAAGCTTAGAGAAGTTACATTAGATGAACAGGATGATCCATAAGTGAGGGATGCTCTCTCATTATAGCTATTGAGGAGTTTGTGTGCTGCTTGGAACAGTGCTTGGCACCTAATAGACACAGTTGAAAGTGTTATCGTTGTTGGGATAATTGTCATCATCATCAATGAGAATATTATAAAACTATCCAAAGACATTTAAAAAGACTTAAACGGTAGGAAACAACTTTCTATTACAGGAAACCTCAAAGACATCAATACTTCCCAAATTGATCTATGGATTCAATGCCATTCAGATTAAATTACGGCAGTGTTTTTGCTGGAAATTCACAAACTGATTTTTTAAGTTATTTGAGAAACTCCTAAATTTTCTCTTACTCTCTGAACTCTCATCCCTTTAAAGGTTTGTTTTTGAGATAGAGTCTCACTGTGTCACCCAGGCTGGAGGGCAGAGTACAGTGGTGCTATCACAATGCCACCATGCCCTGCTAATTAATTTTTTTTTTTTTTTTGTAGAGTTTAGGTCTCACTGTGTTTCCCAGGCTGGGCTCAAGTGATTCTCTTGTCTCAGCCTCCCATAGTGTTGGGATTACAGGTGGGAGCCACTGTGCCTGGCACCCTTTAAGGTTTTTTATGTGAGTCCTTTTCTGACTCCCCAGTTCTTAAGATTCTTCTTTGTGCCCTCAGCAAAATTCCCTGTATCCTGAACTCTTCTGTAAACACCCATTTTCATCTTCTTGATCTAAACGACATATGGCTCACTTCTGAGGAACACACCTTTCCCAGAGTTCTTGAAAGTGGGAGACTGTTTTCTCTCCTGCACTCAGTATTCTGCTTGGCTCAGAGGTGTGGTTGTTCTCCTTGTCATTGCTGCTTTTGGACCTTTTTCCTCCACAGACCCCTCCAACGCTTAATCTCCTGACATCAGAGTATCACTGGTTTAATCACTTTTGTAGTTAAAAGAGACCTGTGGGTCAGTCTGCCTCATTCCTTGAAGAGTTTAGCTCTGGTTCACTTATTTTCACTCTGTTACGTCTCCTATCTTAAATCTTGGTTACTTCATTATTTACATATATCATCCTTTCATTATCCTGGCCTCGAATTGCTTTGACTTTCTCTCCCTCAGTGAGCTGGACCTTCATCGCATCTCAGCCACATATCGCCATACCTTGCTTAGGCCTTATCCGTAACCATAGCCGCCTTTCCCCACAGTTTCAAGAGTTCCACTCCCTGTTTTGTCTTCTCTTTAGGGCCCCTGTTTCTTCAATTTTTTTTTTTTCTTTTTTTTTTGAGACAGAGTTTCACTCTGTAGCCCGGGCTGGAGTGCAGTGGTATGATCTTGGCTCACTGCAACCCCTGCCTCCCAGGTTCAGGCAAGTCTCCTGCCTCAACTTCCCACGTAGCTGGGATTACGGGTGTGCGCCACCACACCCAGCTAATTTTTTATTTTTCATAGAGACAGGGTTTTACCATGTTGGCCAGGCTGGTCTCAAACTCCTGACCTCTGGTGATCCACCTGCCTCAGCCTCCCAGAGTGCTGGGATTACAGGTGTGAGCCACTGCGTCTGGCTGGCTCCATCAAGTCTTTAACCTCACCAGGACCTACAATCTTCTGACCCTGCTTCCTATTTACTACCTCTTTTGTTCTTTATTCCCTTCTTCATGTTCACATTGCCGTCTTGATCTGGCTTAGATCCATGAATGAGTAATGAGAGAATTTTCTAGTGTACATCCTCAACTCCCCTGCCTCTTCTCTAAACTTTGTTACGCTTGCCTGGTAAAACTCCAGCTCTGCTTAAATCCAGCTTGCTGTTTCCCTCGTGCCAGTACCCAAATAGCTGAAGAAGGCGAGAGAAAAGCACACAGCCACGCAGACTGTCTCACTTTAAACTGCTGATCACTAACTAAGGTGGCCCTTACTGCGACCTGTCCGTCCTGCTGTTTTCCCTAGTCCCTTGACTCTCCTGCCCACCTAGTCAGGTATTTCATGCCCCATTCTCTTCAAACCTCTATCCCCTCTCACCCTCACTCTCAGCTTTCTGTTTACTGAGAAAATAGGAGCAACTGGAAGATAATTTCCAAGAACTCTTGTCACCCTCTCTGCCCACCTACTGTATCTGTGCCATCATCTGCCTTTGCTTCTGTTCCTGTGGATGAGTGGTCTTGCTCTGAATGTACGTTCCCCATAGGTTTGCACTAAATTCCACTCGCTTTTGCACACAGCTCCAGCAGTCTTCTTTTCTCCTTTTAAAAAATCATCAGTTTTACCCTTTCTATGGGATTGCACTCATCAATTTATAGATCTACTGTTAATTTTTCCCATCCTAAGAAAAATCTCTCCCTCCATTTCCCTTAGTGATAATCCTTCCCAGATCTCAGAACTCCGTCCTCAGGCATCTTCTCTTTTCTGCCTGTATTTACTTTCACAGTATTCTCACTCAGTCTTGTAGCTTTAATAACTTAGTTTGCTGGTGACTAACATTTTTCTCTAGCTGGACTTTTTTTTGAGACAAGGTCTTGCTCTGTCACCCAGGCTGGAGTGCGGTGGCACGATCATCACCCACTACAGCCTTGACCTCCTAGGCTCAAGCAGTTCTCCTGCCCCAGCCACCCTTGCTGCTGGAACTACAGGCACGCACCATCACACTCGACTAATATTTAAAAGTTTTTTTAGAGACGGGGTCTTACCATGTTGCCCAGGCTGGTCTTGAACTTCTGGGCTCAAGTGATCCTCCTGCCTTGGCCTCCCAAAGTGCTGGGATTACAGGCATGAGCCACCGCCCCTGCTTAGCGAGACTTTTCTCCTGAATGCTAGGCTTGTTTATTCACCTGACTACCTCACGTTCTTCTTGTATTTCTCATCCACCAGATATCCTCAGATTAGGCTTTGTTTCTGTAAACTATCAATACGTCTTTCAATTTATGTCTCAGGCTGAAGTTTTGGGGGTCATCCTTCACTCCCCTTTTTTAGACACCCCTCATAACAATTCAGCATGAAGTCCTATTGGCTCTATCTTTAGAATATCCAGAATCTGATTTCTATTTACCATACCTGCTGCTTTCCCTCTGCTCTAAAAACAGCCTCCTAACTGGTCTTCTTCTGTTTTCTCTTTAAGATTGATTCTTTGCAGAGCAGCCAAAGGGATCCTTTTAACATGTAAGTCAGATGCTGTCACCCCTCTGCTCAGAACCTTCCATGGGCCTGGCACGGTGACTCACACCTGTAATCCCAGCACTTTGGGAGGCCGAGGCAGGCTGATCCCTTGAGGCCAGGAGTTTGAGAGCAGCCTGACCAACATGGTGAAAACCCATCTCTACTAAAAATACAAAAATTTGCTGGGCATGGTGGCACATGCCTGTAATCTCAGCTACTTGGGAGGCTGAGGCAGGAGAATTGCTTGAACCTGGGAGGCAGAGGTTGCAGTGAGCCGAGATCCTACCGTTGTACCCCATCCTGGGCTACAGAGCAAGACTGTCTCAAAAAGTGAGAAAAAGAACCTTCCATGGTTTCACACCGGGCTAAAAGCCAGCGTCCTTCCATGGCCTCCTTCGCCTGTGCTGGGGCTCTGTCCTTTCTCTCAGTGGCACTCCTGTTCTCTCACTGGGGTTCATCCAGGCCAGCCCTGACCTCCCTGTGGCATGCTGTGTATGCTTTTGCCTCTAGTCCAAGCTCTTCTCCCAGGAAGATGCATAGTTGGCTCCCTCACCTTTGGATCTGTGCATAAGTAATACTTTTAAAATACAGTTTATCCCTGGTGGTCTAGTGGTTAGGAAGAAAACAGGGTTAAAAATGTCTTATATACAGCATCTTTCTCTAAGAATATGAAGACATTCTCCATGTATTTTCTTCCAAAGCCTTGCAATTTTGTCTTTCATATATTCCTAAATCCATCTGGTGTTACTTTCTGAGTAGTTGTAAGTAAAGATCCAATTCAGTTTTTTTCCTTGTAGATTAACAGTTGTTACAGCACCTCTTAGAACACAGTCCATCTTCCCCAGGAGGTCTTGAATGCTATTGATAAATGCCATGTATCAAGTTACCACGTATGCACAGTTCTGTCCCTGGACGCTCCGTTCCGTTCCAGTGGTTGATTTTCTGTCTCTGAGCTAATTTCACCTTTTCTTAGCTTCTCTTTCTTTTCATGTATTTTTAGAGACAATGTCTTGCTCAGTCACCTATGCCAGAGTGCAGTGTTGTGAGTGTAGCTCACTATAACCTTGAACTCGTGGATTCAAGTGATCTTCCTGAGTCAGGCTCTCGAGTAGCTGGGACTGTGAGTCACAGACCACTAAGCTCAGCTAATTAAAACAAGTTGTTTTTTTTTTTGTAGAGATGGGGTCTTGCTATGCTTGGCAGGTCTCGAACTCCTGGCTTCTGCCTCCCAAAGCACTGGGATTATAGGCATGAACCACTGCGCCTGGCTTTCTTAGTTCCTTTCATTTAACATAGGGCATTTGTTCTGATGAGAGATGGATTTTTTTTTTTTTTTTTTTTTTTTTGAGAGATGGATTTTGAATGTGATGAGGACAGTGGGAAAGAGGAAGCATGTGGTTTTTGGGGAGTGGGGAGAGAGGACTGGTATGCTTGGAACCCTTTAAAGCAGGGGTTGCCAAACCATGGCCAGATCTGGCCTACTACCTGTTTTTTTAATGACCCATGGGGAGTTAAGAATGGTTTTTTACGTTTTTAAATGGTTGGGGAGATAATAAAATTTCATGACACATGACAATTACATGAATTTTAAATTTTGGTTTCCACAAACAGAGTTTCATTAGAACCCAGCCATGTTCACTTGTTTAGGTGCTGCCTGTGGCTGCTTTTGTGCAGCAGGGAATTGAGAGTGGCAGAGGCTGTTTGGCCATCAAAGCTTGAAATATTCACTCTCTGACCCTTTACAGAATGTTTGTGACCCTGCAAAATGGATTGATCTGGGTTGTCAGGAACCGCTTCAGAATCCTGGATGTGACAGAAGAGGAGAAAAGAGTATAAAAAGAAGTTTGTGTTCAGTGCAGATTCCAAAATTTTGCCCTAGGCTGTTTGTGGCAGGAGATACAAATGTTTTTATTTTCTGTTTTTGTTCAGTCCTGTTCCAGTCAAATCAGCAAGATTGATGGTTTTAAGTAAGAACCAGTGATTGTTATTTTAATCTCTGAACCTGTGTGTATTTTAATAGTTTTTCTCACTGGCAGTTGTTAAACTACTCTAAACCATATGCCAGTTTTTAAGTAAATCTAAGGTATTAGAATAAATCTTTTAACAAGTAGGAAGGTCTTAGTTGTGGCATTACAATAAGTAGCATATAGCTTTCTTTTTCAGTAGGAGGTCCCACCTGATAATTTAACTGTAAAATGTGTATACATACAGCATATTAGACCTATCTAACCTGTTACATATAATCACGGGTAGTTTTCTTTTAATTTTTCTCAGATTGGACTTGCCAAGATTAAACCCTACAGATCTGTTCAGACTTGAAGGAAATGAAATTCTATCTTTTGTATAATTCAAAGGATTTTTTTTGGTTCTGTAATGTAACATTTCATCTCTACATTGTCTTCAGGGTATGCATTCCTTTCTGATAGGAATGTCTAACGGTTGGATTTTAATTGTCCTTGTAAGTACTTTTTGTCTTCTGTGAATGAAGTAGCTAAGCTTTTTAACGTCTCCGCGAATATTTTTTGTTAGTTTGGTTAAAGCAGAAATGACAGCAGTTACTAATAACATTTGTGGTACTGGAGTACCGGTGTTTACTGTTTCGTTGTTCATCATCACACATTTAACTGCATTGTCTTGCAGTGAACACGGACTGTGGCAGACAGGACACCAGGACTGCTCCGGATCTGTAGTGCCGAATAGTTTTCTTTCAAGGCTGTAGAGAAAGCAAAAATGTATACAAGAGTTAAATGCTTTCGTAGTATTTACTGTTATTGAATAAAAGCTTTTTGTCCTCATCTGCTGAAAGTTGTTAATATATTATATTGTGTAAAACTATGGTGAATAGAAGCTGTAGCTATTTATTGTATGACTCTAGAGGAACAGTTTTTACTGCCACCTTGTATAAAAGGAAACAGACATCTAAAACATGTTCTTTGTTCTTAAGACATTATTAAAATACAGTTAATTGGGTTACAACTCCTCCCAGACCTGCAAGCTTATCCACTGTATCATTTAAAGGGGAAGGAGAAATTCAGTATTTGCTTAATAGCAATCATAAAATATCTACATAATATTCACATCTACTTTCCAAGTTGAGGTTATATGGATTTCTTAATGGGAAAGGGAGAGTTGAGCAGATACCCCAGTTTCCCCTTCTTTCAATTGCTGACTCAGAGAGCACTGATCTCACTGCTCATGTCAGGCCTGATGCCTGGGTCTGAGCACAGGCTCAGTGAGTGCTTAGATTACGTAGCAAGGTGGTGATTACAGTCAGGGGCCACTGTGTGTGCGAACAGTCTCCTCACTGTTTAAAACTTGAACAAAGTCAATTACTGGGTGTCAGTTCTGGGCCCTAGAGATAGAGAAAAGAATAAAAGATAGTCTCGATTTTTCAAGGACTTACAATCTAGCTGGGGAGATAGGATAAGTAAATATTATCTGATGTGGACAAGTTATTCCAGTCTTATGAACAGAGCTCCAGGGAGGCATAGAGGGAGTCTCTTTGTCTGGAAAAGAGGAGGAGTTTCACCAGGGCTGTGAGTTTTCTAAAGGTTTAAAAGGAGATGTTAGTTTCTCCCAGGCAGAGGATTGGGAGATTTAAAGAGGACTTTCTTCTGCTGGTGGGATATGTTTGAGCAAAGACCAAAGATTGGCGGTACTGGAGTTTTCAGGAGTCCGTGGCGTACAGCCTGGGGAGAGCATATGACAGTGAGCACAGCCCCACAGTAGTTTTCCTTTATACCGCAGACATGAATTATTGTGTGCCAAATGAATGCTGTCATGATTACTCTTTAGTCACTATTAATAGTTATTTGGATTTCAGGAATCTTTTGGTTGGCCTTAGCTCAGTTAAATGCTTTTCATTTGGTTAAAATTATTATAAAGGCATGGTGCATATATAACAAATTCACACGTAGCATTGGGAATTATTCACAACATAATTCATGAACTTAGTATTTATTCTGTGGTCGGGGTATCATTTTTCCAGTTTTCTTTAAGAATATTGCTTTTCTTCTATCTTGTTTAGTCTGCACCATAGTTTGATTCCAAAGCTTTTGCTTTGTGAGATACCAATTTTGAGAAAAGCAGACGTTAAGATCGCAAGGAATGACTTCAGGGAAGACCACTCATAGGGGAAGGGTGGTGCCCACTTGAGAGGCAGATGGCAAAGGATCAGGTGAAAGAAAGAATTCTCATTGCTTTGCTACAGCTGTAAATACACATTTCTTAGTCATCTTAGTAGGAAAAGAGAGGCGTTATTGAAGTTTATTCAATTGCAGAGCTCTACTTTTATTTGACTATAACATTAAGTAATACATGGATTCAAAACTGCATGCAGATGGGGCAGATAGAGGTGATTAGATTTGTTCTTTGTCCTAGAAATTGTGATCAGCCTTAGCATTCTTCACAATGTTTTAAACTCCTGGGTATTTTCTTAGCTTATTGCTGTCTACAATATATTTAGTACTTTTTTAAAGCTACCTTAAGAGTGTTAGTGAGTTGGCTGGGCGTGGTGGCTCACGCCTGTAATCCCAGCAGTTTGGGAGTCCGAGGTGGGCAAATCATGAGGTCAAGAGATCAAGACCATCCTGGCCAACAGGATGAAACCTTATCTCTACTAAAAATACAAAAAAAAAAAAAAAAGTTAGCTGGGGGTGGTGGCATGCACTTGTAGTCCCAGCTACTTGGAAGGCTGAGGCAGGAGAATTGCTTGAACTTGGGAGGCAGAGGTTGCAGTGAGCTGAGATCGCGCCATTGAACTCCAGCCTGGCAGCAGAGCAAGACTTCATCTCAAAAAAAAAAAAAAAAGCGTTAGTGAATATTCTTCTTATGGCAATATTGTCACTAAAAATGGCTTATATACTTGTTTCATACAGTTTATTTAGGCAAGATCAGTGCTGTGCCCTTGAATTTTTATTTTTAATTTGGTCACATCACTCAGTTGCCAAGACACTGAGTCAGTTTCATCGTCTACACTCAGAGGGCTGACTGGGGAGACAAATTATTTTATGTGTGGTTTCCCAGTTTTTAATTAATTTATACTCTGCCTCTTTCCAAAACTGAATTCAAGATGCCTTAAAAAATAAATACAATGAGAAAAAGATAAGGGAGGAAATTAGGGAGAGTGGAAAAACCAGATAGAAAAAGTAAGAATTCATATTGTTGTTAAACATGGTCATAAATTTGACTCCAGACTTAAGAAAGGCCTGTACAGAGAGAAAACCTAATGAATAACGTGAGTTCTGTTGTCTATTCATAAGATAAAAACCCACATCACTTGGTGTATAAGAAGTCGTGGTACTGAAGTTCAGGGAGAGAAGTGTTTCCTCTGGCCCCAGAAAAGGGGCCTCCATAGGTGTCTCCTGCAGCAACTGAGCAGCTCCGTAATCTGGGCAGCTCAGTGTCCGAGTTCTAAATGAACATGTGGCTCCCTGCTGGTCTGGCTCAGTCCAAGGGCGAAATACCTTTTTCAAAGAAACAGCATGGTGATTCTACAGTGAGAGCAAAAGCAGAAAATTCTTACGGTCCGAATCATTTGCGAGAATCACTTAAATTGTTCAATGTAACAATTTTCCTTCTAACATTAAAACAGATTGCCATTTCTTTAGGAGATTTATGGAATGAGGAAGTTGGCTTGCATTTAGGTGCCATGTTGCACAAAAAATTCTTATCTTTAGCGCTCTGGAATGATAGCCAGTGCAGGCAGTACTACTGGCATGAGAGGCATGCAGAGACTAGGATGCCCACAGGGAACAGCCACGGGCTCCTCTTTCTCCCTGGGCATACATTCTTGCTGGAATAATGGGCACACTTTACATTCTCCCTCCCTCTCTCCCTTCCTCCTTTCTCTCCCATCTGTGTCGCTGAACGTATAGAAGTCGGGTATGTGTGTTGTCAGCCTCACAGTGTCTACAGAGTAGATAGTATCCTTGTCCTATAGGAATATTGTCTTACAACTGAACTTAGGTACATATTGGGTGACAGAGGACCGGACTATATTCTCTGTCTAGGACATTAAATATAGATACTCTGTTCTGATTAAGGGCAGATCCATAAGCGCGAGTGGTCACCGGAACTGGGACTTGGGTTGTCATGGGTAGTGACATGACAGTGCAAGCCAGAGTGCCTCAGTTGGCTTTGTGGCTCTGCCAGTTATCGGCTGAGTGATTTGGGCACGTTACTTACTGTCTACTTCACTTACCTTTTCTGTAACATGGAGAGGACGGTGTTGGCTTCACAGGCTGTTGCAAAGACTGAATGAGAAAATACATGAAAAGGGACGAGAACAGTGCCTGGATGCATAGGAAGTGCTCAATATATGCAGATCTTTTATTTGGGGTTATAAGTTAAGGAGCTAGATCAGATAAGCCTACTCCCTCTCCCTGCAGTAGTAGATGAAAGCAGTTTTCTGAACAGGACATTTGGAAATTACAGTCTTTTTTCTGGTTTGTAACAATTTTATCCTTTTTCAGAGAAACAGCACCCAGGACTATCTTCCAAAGAGTTCTGGATATCCTAAAGAAATCCTCTCATGCTGTTGAGCTTGCCTGCAGAGATCCATCCCAAGCAGAAAATCTGGCTTCCAGCCTGCAGTTAATAACAGAGTGCTTCAGGTGTCTTCGAAATGCTTGCATAGAGTGTTCTGTGAACCAAAATTCAATCAGGTAGTATTCCTTGTAGTTGCACACATACCTTTGATTCTGTTTCTTTGTATATTTGCATGCTGGTTCTCTCATTTGGCTTATCTGTTAGAAGTTGTTTTGGGCTGGGCGAGGTGGCTTATGCCTATAATCCCAGCATTTTGGGAGGCTGAGGCAGGAGGATTGCTTGAGTCTAGGATTTCAAGATCAGCGTGGGCAGCATGGAAACACCCTGTCTCTACAAAAACAAAACCACAAAAAATTAGCCAGACATGGTGGCGTGCACCTGTAGTTCCAGCTACTTGGGAGGCTGAGATGGGAGAATTGCTTGAGCCCGAGAGAGGCAGAGGTTGCAGTAAGCTAAGATTATGCCATTGCTGCAACCTGGACCACATTGTGAGACTCTGTCTTGGGGGCGGGGGGGAAGAAAAAACCAACAACAAAAAAAGAAGCTATTGTTTTGACATTTTAGTATCAAACACTGTTATTGCAGGATTTTCCTTTACATCTGCAGGAAACGAGAACAGATGTAAACTACTGATGAAAACTAGTAGAAAAAGTTGTTTATTAAAACTACAAGGAAGTTAAACTTTAAAACAGAACAAAGAAGTGAACATCCTAACATACTGATTTTTTAAAAAAGAAACTTAAAGTCCACTATGTCTAACAAGAAGAAGTCTGCTACAGGTCCCGCCATTGGAGTCTCTTCATCTAGTATATAATGGGACAGCATGTAATAGAGTCTGTTTAACAGTAGGGGCTAGATTTCTTATTTGTATTTATGTTTTAAGGTATTTGGTTCTTTATAGTGTTTTGAAGCTGATTTTGAGTCTGTTCCTAGATTTTACTTGCTTAAAAGTTTACGTGCTGTCCTTGACCTCAGGTTATAAATATTTTAATTACTTTCAATGTTTTAATTTGTTCCTCATCTTTGAACAAGAAGCATATTTTGTAAATGTACAGGATGACCTGTTTTTCCTAAAGATTATGTAAAGTTTCAAGCTATGCTTCCTCTTATTTTATGATGTGCACATTTTTAAAAGTAGTTAAAACAGGAGTAGGTGAGCTGTCCAGTGCTGTTCTTTGCTTTTACATGTTGCTCTCTCCTCCCAGAACCCAGAATCTTTCTTGTTTGATTTTATTGAATCTGCTTTTTATTAAAAATATTTACTTGAAGTCAGAAGCCACAAACAGGATGCTCACTTTCTTTCCTGGAATTGAATGTGGACAGAGCCTCCAGGCTTCCCTGTCACCGCTGTGACGGGCGAGATTGGGCTGGTCCAGAAGCCATTTGAGGGACTCCCTTTGCTTAGGCACATATACCCGAGGCTTTGACATGATTAATGAGATTCTTAAGATGAAAGGAGAGGGGGTAAAAAGTGAGTCATGTAACTTTAGTACTGAACCAGACCTGCCATCCATTTGCAGATACATGGATAGAAACAATAATAATCTTGATAATAATAGTCAACCTTCTAAAATATAACTAGTTATAAGCTAGAAGCATTTGGCCAGAAGGCTAGTTTCTTCTGTCCTTTTCCAGTCAGGGGATGCTGTAGTGTGATGGGGAGGGAAAGGAGAGCCTTAGAACTAACTTTTGACTGTGGCTGTCAGGTATACCTTTGTGCCTGGCTAACCTTGGGGAAGGGAGCAAGCATTTGGTGAGCCTGCCTTCGGCATCGGGCTTTGTCTCAAGTGCTTTACTTGTAGTATCTTCTTTAATTCTTGGAACAAACTCAAGAAATTTTTCCATTTTTACAAAAGAAAAAACTGCAACTTGGAGAGGTTAAATAACTTGTCTGAGAGTCACTTGTTAAGTGAGAGAGACTGGGAACATTCTCTCCATATCCAGACATCTCACTCTAAAGCTTAAGCTCAAAAGCCGTCTGCCCTCACTGTCCTGAGCTTAAGCTCAAAAGCAGTCTGCACTTGCTGTCCTGCGCCTTACACACTGGTCCTGTTGTGGATGACTGCTCCATCCTTACATGGCCACGTGACCCTGGACAGGTGTCTTCCTGAATATCAGTTTTCTCCTCTGTAAAACTGGGTAAGCAATGTCTTCCAAATAGGCTGGTTATGGGATGCAAATGAGATTACTTACGTAAATGCCTAATGTACATAGTGTGCTCAGTAAATGTTAAGTGCACATAGTGTGCTCAGTAAAGATTAAATGTTTCTGCCTCTGCCTTAGGAATGAATATATAATACAAGTTTATGTTAATACTACTTTCTTTCAAAGCAGTCAATTTTTATTTTCAGTTTTGAGTAATATGTGCAAACTATAAAAATTCAAACATTACGAAAATAAATACTATGGCAAGTAAGTTGTCAGTGATCTTTTGCTAGGGCCAGCAAAGCAAGGACTGTGTTGTTTGTGATAATATCTTTTTATTGCATGCAACTTATAGTTGGGCTGAAATGAAAATGAACATTTAAGGGTCTTAGTTTTTCTGCCTCTTCCCTTCTAGGATTGTGTTTTTATTCACTATTGATTTTTAAAAGAAAATTTAAACCATTTAGGGCAGCAGTTTTCAGAATGTAATTTTCTAGTTAGAAATACAACAAAGAGGGCCGGGCGCGGTGGCTCAAGCCTGTAATCCCAGCACTTTGGGAGGCCGAGGCGGGTGGATCACGAGGTCAATAGATCGAGACCATCCTGGTCAACATGGTGAAACCCCGTCTCTACTAAAAAAATACAAAAAATTAGCTGGGCATGGTGGTGCGTGCCTGTAATCCCAGCTACTCGGGAGGCTGAGGCAGGAGAATTGCCTGAACCCAGGAGGCGGAGGTTGCGGTGAGCCGAGATCACGCCATTGCACTCCAGCCTGGGTAACAAGAGAGAAACTCCATCTCAAAAAAAAAAGAAATACAACAAAGAGGCCGGGTGCGGTGGCTCACACCTATAATCCCAGCACTTTGGGAGGCCGAAGTGGGTGGATCACAGGGTCAGGAGTTCAAGGCCAGCCTGACGAACATGGTGAAACCCCATCTCTAAAAACACAAAAATTAGCTGGGCATGGTAGTGCACACCTGTAATCCAAGCTACTCAGGAGGCTGAGTCACAAGCATCACTTGAACCTGGGAGGCGGAGGTTGCAGTGAACCAAGATCGTGCCACTGCACTCTAGCCTGGGCAACAGAGTGAGACTCCATCTCAAAAAGGAAAAAAAAAGAAAGAAATACAACAAAGATTCTAGTAAAGACTTTGTGGCCAAGCTTAACTAAGGCCAGTATTTCTGAGCCAGACTGCAACAAGTACATATTTTTCTGTTGTTTTACGTTGTTAAGGAGTTAATCAAAAGGTGTGATGCTATTAAAGCCTAGATCTTTCTGCATCTTTTGCACGTTGTGTGGACTGGGATTCTTTTTGCCAAGAATGCATGGAATGGGGCATAATACAATAAAGCAAAGAATCTGAGTCATAGGAAACTTCAGGAAGTACTTAAAGAAAACTGTTGAAAACAGTTGGCTCTGCACGTAAGTATAGCCCCTACTGATAGGATTGCTATATTTTCCTGTAAAGAGCCATATAATAAATAATTTAGGCTTTGTAATCTCTGTCAGATTTCTCAGCTCTAACATGATGGTGCAAAAACAGCCATAGACAATGAATGAATGAATGACATGTCTAATTTTGTCTTTTTTTAAAAACCTGATTTAGGAACTTGGATACAATTGGTGTTGCTGTTGATTTGATTCTTCTGTTTCGTGAACTGCGAGTGGAACAGGAATCTCTGTTGACAGGTAGCATGCAATATAATTCGTGGATTATTTATATCTTTATAAAGGGTTCAAAACCGGCACTTTGAGTATTAACAGCATTCATTGAAGCACATGTTCTCTGTTTCATGAGATCGGGAAACTTTAATATCAAAGAATTATAAAGTTGTAGCAGCTTCCCTTCCTGAATGGCTGAATTTTCTTCCTTCCACATTTTATGTTGAAATCTGTCTGTTCTGGTTGCTGTAAAAAAATGCCTTAGGCTGGGGGGTTTATAAACAACAGAAATTTATTGCTCACAGTTCTGGAGGCTGGAAAGTCCAAGATTAAGGTACCAGCAGATTGGGTGTCTTGTGGGGGCTGCTTTCTTCTTCATAGATTGGTGCCTCTTGCTTTGTTCTCCTATGGTGGAAGGTGGAAGGCAGAAGGCACAAACAAGCTCCTTGGGCACAAATCCCGTTCATAAGGGCTCCACCATTATGACCTAGGTACTTCCCAAAGACCCCATCTTATACTAGCATGTTGGGGATTAGATTTCAGCATATGAATTTTGGAGGGGCACAGATACTCAGATCATAGCATGGTCCTAACCCCCAGTACCCAGAATGTGACTGTTTTTGGAGGTAGGATCTTTAAAGAGGTAATTACGGTAAAATGAGGGTATGTGACTAGTGTCCTTAGAGGAAGAGGAAATTAGGACATGGCCATGCACAGAGTAAAGATCATGTGAAGACACAGGGAGAAGACGGCCGTCTGCAGGCCAAGGAGAGATACCTCAGAAGAAATCAGCCCTGTTGACACCTTGATGTCGGACCTCCAGCTACCACAACTGTATACAAATAAATGTCTGTTGTTTAAGCCGCCCAGTCTGTGGTAAGACTAATAGGCCATCTTTTAATATTTATGAATGTGGCAGGCCCAGGCCCTCGTCTAGATTTTGGGTGTGATCTGAACAGTGACCAACACTGAGAAAAAAAACTCTGCCTTAGAGAGCTCACATTCCATTGAGGGAGCCACATGTTGAGTGTCTAAGTCAAGTATCTAGTGTGGTGAAGGGAGCTTGGCTCTGATTGTTAATGGTTGTTGACTTGGGATTGAGAGAAACTCCAGGCTTCTTTTGACTCATTGGTAGAATGGTTTTGGTCTTTGCTCTTCTAGCATCAACACCTTTCCTTTGAACAGGGCTTATTATCTTAACATAGTGTTTTGAAAAAACATAGATTTTTTAATATATGATCTCTTTGTCCCAGGAATTGAAATACTCTATGGGTAAACCTAAATTATTTGATAATAAAATCTTAATGTAGGCTGGGTGTTGTGGCTCACACCTGTAATCCTAGCACTTTGAGTGGCCAGGGCGGGGAGATTGCTTGAGCTCAGGGGTTCAAGACCAGCCTGGGCAGCCTGGTGAAACCCTGTCTCTAAAAAAATACAAAGGCCAGGCATGGTGGCTCATGCCTGTAATCCCAGCACTTTGGGAGGCCAAGGTGGGCAGATCACTTGAGGTAAGGAGTTCTAGACCAGCCTGGTCCACATGGTGAAACCCCTTCTCTACTACAAATACAAAAATTAGCTGGGGATGGTGTTGCATGCTTGGAATCCCAGCTACTCTGGAGGCTGAGGCAGAAGAATTGCTTGAACCCAGGAGGCAGAGGTTGCAGTGACCCGAGATCATGCCATTGCACTCCAGCCTGGGTGACAAGAGCAAGGCCCTGTCTCAAATAAATAAATAAATAAATAAATAAAATTTTAATGTAAATTTCCAGGTGGCTAAGTTAGATGTACTAGATTATAGGTTAAATTTTGTCGTTGGTATAATAATAATTTTACCTTACCAATGAATATATCCTTTAAATGAGAAATCGCCAGTTGCATTTAAAATATGATTTGACTAACAACTTGTTTTATATACAGTTTCAATGCCTGTACTTTGCATATAACATGAGGCATATTCCTATTGATGTTAATATGTGTGCTTCTCTTGGTAGATAGATAAGAACTAGAGGTAATGGTCTTTTTTCACAGGTGAAATAGGCTAAATTAGTATGTTCGAGGCACTGCCTGGCTTGGTTTAATTTCTGTGATTTCTTAGTGTTTTCATTTTAAACTCAATCTGCTAAAAATTTTTGGATCTTGCTATTTGATTTTGAAGCCTTCCTTTGGGAAATGGTAATGAAGATTAATTACATCATTTAGGAATTTACACACAAAATACATCTCCAAGTTTTTTTGAGCATCAGTAATTTAAAAAATATTCTCAAGAAATTGAAAGGATGTAGGATTTAGCTGTGAAATGTTTTTGTGATACTATATATTTAAAGATAACTTCTGAAGTTCCATTTTATAATGAAATGGAAGCATGAGTACTCAGAATTGGGGAACTATAAATTAGCAGTAAAGTCTGTGTTTCACTGTGTCACTTGGGAGGGCAGCTATTTTGAGCTCTCTGTGTGGTATGGTGATTCGATAAGTTCAGAGTGTACTGTGTCTTACAACCGGTAGTCCTGATGGGGCAGGCAGTGTGGTGCTTCAGAGCCGAAGCACTGTGGTGGGCAGAAGGAGGCTTTTCTTTGAACAGTACATGCTAAATAAAGAAGCAAAGGGCAAGTGCTGTCCAAATGCTGTGATTAAATGACTATTAGAGGGGAGCCAGCCCCTCCAACATGTGCTGGATTTCAGTGCCACCTGCCTACGCAGAAGATTTTCTCCTGAAATTATGCCCTTGCTCTCAGGCAGCCTCTTTTTTCCTCCTTACTCCATCATTTTCATCAGCATGTAATATGCTTTCCTATTTTTCATTTAAAAATACTTTCTTTTGACTCCATGACCCCCTCAGCCCATTATCTCATTTTTCTGCTCTATCCCAAATGTGCTTCAAAAGATTCCATTTTTACGATATATGGTAGAAGATTATTTCATCTTTTCTTCACAGGATTAATTTTCACTGAAGCAGGTAGATGACCGGAGAAAAAATTTAAAGGAGCAGGTATCTGAAACTGCTTTTATGAACCAGTTTGTCATTGAGGAATAAATGGGTTGTTTGGTTGTTGGCTTGGCTATTTATTCACTCATATTCACTAGTCAGGGTAGGATCTTACAGATCCATTACATGTTAGGTGTATTAAGAGTTGTTCTTAATTTAGGTAGTTGCTTTTGTATGAGTTTAATTATTTCTTATTGATGTGAGATTCACATAACATTAACCATTTTAAAGTAAACAATCAAATGGCATTTAGTACATTCACAGTGTTGTACAACTACCCATCTCAACCTAATTAAAAATTATTTTTATCATCCTAAAAGGATACCCCGTTTTCATTGAGCAGTTGCTTTCTTTCTGCCTCCCTGTAGCTCCTGGCAACCACCATTTTGCATTCTGTCTCTGGATATTTCTTATAAATGGAATCATAGAATTAATTATGTGACATTTGGTGTCTGACCCCTTTCACTTAGCATAATGTTTTTAAGGTTCATCCACCTTGTAGCATGCATCATGACTTGGTCCCTGTTTATGAGAGAATAATACTCCATTCATCGTGTGTTGGACATTTAGGTGGTTTCCACTTCTGGCTATCATGAGTATCAGTGCCCCTGTGAACATGCTGGTACATGTATTTGTTTATCTGTTTTTAATTCTTTTGGGTGTACACCTCGGAGTAAAATTGCTGGGTCAGATGGTAACTCTGCTTAACATTTGAGGAGCTGTCAGACTGTTTTCTGTCACAGCGGAATCCTGTTACTTTTCACCGACACCGTGTGACTGTTCCCATTTCTTGCATCCTCGCTACTCTTTCAGGATTGTAGTCATCCTGGTGGGTGTGTAGTGGGGGCACTTGATTGTGGTTTTGATTTGCATTTTCCAAGTGCTCAAGTAGTTCTTGGCCATTTGTAAATATTCTTTGGAGAAATGCCTACCTGAGTCCTTTGTTCAGTTTTTAATTGGGCTGTTTGTCTCTCTTTCTTGTGGAGTTGTAAACTTTTTTCTATACTTGGAGATACTAGGGATGATACTGAATCTATAGATCAGTTTGGGGAGAATTGGTGTCTTAACACTATAGAGTTTTCAAGTTCATGAATATGGAGCATCTCTACATTTATTCAGGCCTCTTTCAATTTTTCAGTTGCGTTACTGTTTAGTAGATGGCTTGTGTTTAGTGACAGATAGTATCGGAAGGATGTTACTGAGGCAAGAAGGAAAATGGAAAGGAAGTAATATTTCTCATCACCTTCTTGAAAAAGTCAGCTAGTGAAATGTCTGAATTTTAGTTGGAATTCAACAATGAAATTCGGATTCAACAGTGAAACTTAGAAAATATTTTATGATGTGTTAGTTCAAACTTAATACAAATAGTCTTTTAAAACGTCTTCTGGTTCCTAACAAAGCGCATATACTCTTTTGACTCTCTGTGAGAACTTTATTCTAGGTAGATTTTTAGCAGGGTATGTGTGCCAGTTTTTTGTTACCACACTTGAGGTAAGAACTGTAATTACATTGTCAAAATAATATTTAGAGTATTATTTTCAGGGAATAATTGCAGTGGTGTGACAAATATATTATGCTCATCAAATTTTTTGTAAACACAAGCATGAGTTATTTTAATAGAGTAATTAGTGTTGTTTTTGGCCTTTATTTTTTCTTAATCTATAAAAATAATGTTGGGATTTTTGAGGGTCTTTATAACATTTGCAGTATTTACATAAAGATCCGTTGGTCAGCTGTTTGGTAAGGTAAACTGTCATTTGTACCTGTCTGGAGATTTCTTTTCTTGGGTCTAGGACATCTTTAAGTCTTTTCCTTTTCAGAATTGTGTTCTGATCCTGATCATTAATCTTAGGTGCCTGATGATTTCTTGGGTCAGTTGGTTTTCAGATCAACCTATGCTATTGGCTTTTTCTGCATATTAAGTTTTACACAGATTTGAGTGTTAATATTCTAAAATAGTCAGTAGAATTTTTTTTTTTTTTTTTTTTGAGACAGTCTCAGTCTGTCTCCCAGGCTGGAGTGCAGCAGCTCAGTCTTAGCTCACTGCAACCTCCGCTTCCCAGGTTCAAGCAATTCTCCCTGCCTCAGGCTTCTGAATAGCTAGGAATACAGGTGCCCGCTACCATGCCTGGCTGATTTTTGTATTTTTAGTAGCAACGGGGTTTTACCATGTTGGCCAGACTGGTCTCCTGAACTTGCGATCTGCCCCCTACCCTTGTCTTCCCAAAGTGCTGGGATTATAGGTATGAGCCATCACACCCAGCCAATAAGTTAATTAATTTTGTATGCAGAGTATATTGTTTTGGTAAGGCATATTAATTTTTTTTTTTTTTGAGATGGATTCTTACTCTGTCACCCAGACTGGAGTGCAGTGCCATGATCTTGGCCCACAGCAACCTCTGCCTCCTGGGTTCAAGCAGTTTCATGGCTGAGTAATTTTTTGTACTTTTAGTAGAGATGGGGTTTCGCCATATTGGCCAGGCTGGTCTTGAACTCCTGTCCTCAAATGATCCACCTGCCTCGGCCTTCCAAAGTGCTGGGATTACAGGTGTGAACCACGGCGCCCGGTCATGGCATATTCATGTTATTTCCAAAGTGATGTTGTGGAGAGAGACCTCAATTTTAAAAATAAACAAAAAAGAAGCAAGCAGAAACTTTCTGTTTAATAACATAGAGAATATTTCTTAAGATGTATTTATTCATTGTGTTGAATAATTTATCTTTTTTTTTTTTTTAACTTTTATATATTCTTAGCTTTCCGCTGTGGCCTGCAGTTTTTAGGCAACATTGCTTCACGGAATGAAGATTCCCAGTCTGTTGTCTGGATGCATGCTTTCCCAGAACTGTTTCTGTGAGTATATTGATGAGAATTTTTCTGACTTGTGGGAAGATTGTGGTTATATTTTTCCGTTTTATGTAAAGTTCAAAAATAGGAAAAACTAACCCACTGTAATGGAGTTCAGGACAGTAGTTGTTCCTGGTGGGTGGGTACGAGCTAAGAGAGGGAAACACCTGGGTCCTGGAAGTGTTAGTCTACATCTTGACCTTGGTGGTGGTTACGTGGATGTGTACGTATCTGAGGTTTGTTCATTGGGCTGTATGTACACTTAAGATTTGAGCCCTTGAGCCCTTGATTGTATGTCAGTTTAATTTTAAGAAAATAAAAGTCATGGATAAAGTAATATTGTTAAGGACACTAAAATTTATGAGAAACATTAAACATAAAACATCAAAGTGTGGGCAGTGAATTAAAATTCTTTATATATTGAATACGTATATGCTCAGCACAATGCTGTATGTTTGGAAGATAGGGAGAACTGTAAGATGTGGATAAACAATCAGTTTATCAATGTAAGAAGTGGGTAAGCAGTCCGTTTATCAGTGTCAGATGTGGATAACCAGTCTGTCTGGATTGGATCGAGACCATCCTGGCTAACATGGTGAAACGCTGTCTCTACTAAAAATACAAAAAATTAGCCGGGTGTGGTGGCATGCACCTGTAACCCCAGCTAGTTAGGAGGATGAGGCAGGAGAATCCATTGAACCCAGGAGGTGGAGGTTGCAGTGAGCTGAGATCATGCCACTGCACTCCAGCCTGGGTGACAGAGCGAGACTCTCAAAAAAAAACCAAAACAAAACCATTTTGGACAGCTTATATCTGCCAGGTTTTGGGATAGATGATTGGAATACGGTGGTAACTTATATATTCCTTATTCCTGAAGATTTCATTCTTTGGTTGGGGAAATAAAGGAACAGGCACGTAAGTTGTGATGTAAGAACTAAGGTAGTTAGGGTAAATCCAGGGTGTAATAGAAAAATAAGGGAGAGGGGCTTAAGTGTGGGACAGTCAGAGAAGTGTTACATGTTGCTTTTAGATGATCTCATTTGATCATCACAAAAACCCTATGAAATAGAGTAGGTTTGTTACTGTATTTCATTTTTTTATATCAGAAGACATATTAAGAGAGGTTCTTTGCCTTCACTCTTTGTGCATTTATGGGACAGATGTAACCAAATTTGAATTCCAGTTTTGTCAGCTGCTGGCTTTGTGCTATTGGGCAGGTGAAGCTAACAGATTCTTTATCTGAAATATATGAGTAATACCCCCTTCAGAAGAGTATTATGAAGTTTAAATGAAAACAAAATTCTGCCATCTTGCATAACCCATGATATAATTGACAATCACTGTGTCAGTGACCTTCCCCAGGTCACCTGGCTGATAGCCAGAGGAGCTAGGAGTTACAGCGAGGCTCCGGACTCAGATTCTCTTTCTTGCCCCACTGTACCTCTCCTGTAGACAGCTTGCCCCTGAGGACTATTAAGGCAGTGCCAGCAGTCATTGAGGTATTAGTTTGTACCTGTTGGCTTTTTTCTCCCTAACCAGAATGAGCATTTCAGTGTTTTATAAATGTCACCATTTTAATCTTTTTTCTCTAATGGTAAGTTATTTGCGTTTCGTCTTCTGAGTTCTAAGTCAACTTCAACTTTAATATTTTGGATACTTTTTATTGTGACTAAGTTTATATTTACTATTTTTACATTAAATAACCTACTTATTTTAAAGTGGTGTAATTCTTCTGTAAATCCTTAAAAATATCAGTATGTAGCGAATTTGCTAACGGAATCACTGTTATTTTTGTGTTTTATTTTGTCATGTTACTAAATTGGGCTAACAATCTCATTTCCTTGTTTGGAAGGTCTTGCTTAAATCATCCAGACAAAAAAATTGTTGCCTACTCTTCAATGATTTTGTTTACATCCCTGAATCATGAAAGAATGAAAGAATTGGAAGAAAGCCTCAATATCGCAATCGATGTCATAGGTGCTTACCAAAGGCATCCTGAATCTGAATGGCCGTAAGTATCTTGTTAGAAGTTTGATTACTTTAGGACACCCTGACAGATCACTTTCCTTATAGAGGTTTTAAGTACAAGTTTGCATTGTGATAACTGAACAGTAAGTTAAAACTTAACATGTGTTGACAAAATTAGAAACAGTTTTGAGCAGAATTTAGAGAATTTGTGAAAGAGGTGAATGAAGTGAGGCTTGAGTTGAGCCTTCAAGGTCTCAAAGAGAATTCTTTAAGGGGCTGAGGAGTGGGGGAAACATTCTTGGTGTACGAATAAGCAGTATGAAATGCCCAGGCACTTCTGGAGTGTACAGATCAGACTGTGTGGCTGCAGTAGATAGTTCATTAGATCTCAGTGTGAGCATCTGTGCGGATGAAATAGTCACTGCCATTTAAATTGCTCCTCCCATACATAATACACTGCCACCCCTCATACATAATGTATTATTTCTCTCTGATTGCTTTTAAGATGTTTTGTTGTCTTTTCCCAGAGGTTAATTATGGTATTGGCATAGATTTTTTTGGGTTTACCCTTTGGGGTTTCCTCAACTTCTTCAATCAGTAGGTTTATGTCTTTTGCCAAATTGGGGAAATTTTAGTTGTTATTTGTTTGAATATTTTTTTCAGGCCCTTGTTCTCTCTACACTTCTTCTGGGACTCCATGTTTTAGGTCCACACACAGTCCACGGCAGGGCCAGGGCTGTGGCTCAACTGTTGGGACAGTGAAAATTATACAAGATACAACAATCCACTTTTAGGTTTAGACAGTTTGTTACTTATATAGACAGAAAAGAAGAAGCCAAAGGGGCTAGCTCCTCCTGATTCTTGTTCCAGACACCACAAGGACATGGATGATTAGGATGTGAATCGTGAGATACCCCATTCTTGAGGAGCTCTTCTTGACTGCTTAAAGATGCTTTATACACTGAAAGGGGCAGGGCAGAAAGCTCTGTACCTCATTAGTGCAAACTCATCAGAACCTGTCTCACGACAGCCTCCCTTAGGAGACAGAAGAGCAAAAAGGAGACAGCTCCAGGAACCTCAGGCCTCCCATCTCGTGTTCCAGGATTCATGCAAGACTCAGATTAGCCACTGTTCAGGCTCTGGCGTGCATGGTATATATGGATATGGCCAGGGTCACCAGGGCACTATGTGGAGCTGTTCCCCTTTACTCTGAACATACAAGTGTTAGACTTCTGTTGTTGTGTTGCAAGTCCCTGAGGCTCTGTTCAGTGTTTTTTTTTCTAGTCTGTTTTCTCTCTTCACCAATACCAGTGTCTTGAATAATGTAATTTTATAGTAAAATTTGAAATCAGGAAGTGTGAGTCTTTCAGCTTTGTTGTTTTTCAGTTTTTTTAAATCCTGGATCCCTTGTGTTTCCATATTAATTTTAGGATCAACTTTTCAATTCGGTAAAAAAAAAAACAAAAAACACAACAAACAGCTAGAATTTTGATAAGAATTGTGTGAATCTGTAGACCAATTTGGGGGGATATTGCCGTCTTACCTCGATTAAGTGTTCCAATCCTTGAATAGAGGATAGTCACCTATTTATTTAGGCCTTTTAAATTTCCTTCAGTACGTTTTGTAGTTTTAGTCTGTAAGTACTGCATGTCTTTAGTGCAGTTTGTTCTAAGTATTTTATTCTTTTTGATGCAAAAGGAATTGTTTGCTTTCCTTTTTGGGTGATTCATTGCTGATGTGTAGAAATGCCACTGATTTTTGTCTGTTAATCTTGTATCCTGCAGTCTTTCTCGCTCAACTTATTTATAGTTTAGTATTTGTGTGTGTGTGTGTGTGATTCTTAGGATTTTGTCTGTACAGGACCATGCCATCTGCAAGGAGATCATACTTTTTTCTTTCCGGTTGGGTTACTTTTTCTTTCTTTTCCTTGCCTAGTTGCCCTTACCGGAAATTCCAATACAGTGTTGAATAGAATTGCTGAGAGCAGACATATGTTTTATTTAAGAGTTTAGTGGGGCTGGGCGTGGTGGCTCACGCCTGTAATCCCAGCACTCTGGGAGGCCGAGGCGGGTGGATCATGAGGTCAAGAGATCAAGACCATCCTGGTTAACATGGTGAAACCCCGTCTCTACTAAAAATAGAAAAAATTAGCTGGGCATCATGGTGCGTGCCTGTAATCCCAGCTACTTAGGAGGCAGAGGCAGGAGAATTGCCTGAACCCAGGAGGCGGAGGTTGCAGTGAGCCGAGATCGCACCATTGCACTCCAGCCTGGGTAACGAGTGAAACTCCGTCTCAAAAAAAAAAGAGTTTAGTGGGGAAGTGTTCAGTCTTTCATTGTGTTACTGCCTGTGGGGTTTTCATAGAAACCCTTGTTCAGGATGAGAAACTTTTTTTCTACTTGTACTGATTTTCTTTTACTTGTTGAATGTTTTTATTATGAAAGTCTATTTTATCAAATGTATTTTGTGTCTGTTGAGATGCTCATATGACTTTGTCTTTTAGTCTCTTAATATTTTGTCCAACAGTTATTTTTATACTTTAAATCAACTTTGCATTCCTGAAATAAATCCTGCTAATCCTGATAATAGTATAATCCTTTTTATATGTTGCTGGATTCAGTTAATATTTTGTTGGGGATTTTTGCATCTGTATTCATAAGGCATATTGGTTTGTAGTTTTTTCTTTTTGTGATTTTCTGATTTTGGTGTCAGGTAAATACTCACTTTACATATGAGGTTTTGTTTTGTTTTGCTTCTGCAAGATCGTAAAGGATTGGTGTTCATCTTTAAATATGTGGTGGGGTCCCCTGAACACCATCTGGTATTGGGCTTTCTACATGGAAAGAGTTTTGTTTACTAATTCCATCTCTACTTGTTACAGGTCTGTTCAGATTGTTGTCTTCTTGGGTCAGTTTTGGTAGTTTGTTTCTAGAAATTTGTCCGTTTGGTGTAGGCCAGGGGTCCTCCAGCTCCCGACCTGTGGACTGGCACCTGTCCGTGGCCAATTAGGAACAGGCCCACACAGCACAAGGTGAGCGGCAGTCAAACGAACATTTCCGCAGGGCTCCACCTCTTGTCAGATCATCAGCCACGTTTGATTCTCATGGGAGCACGAACCCTGTTGTGAACTGTGCATTCGAGGAATCAAGGTCACACACTCCTTATGAGAATCGATTATAACCAATGCCTGATGATCTGAGGTGGAACAGTTTCATCCTGAAACCATCCCCCAGCCCCGTCTGTAGAAAAATTGTCTTTCATGAAACCAGTCCCTGGTGCCAAAAAGGTTGGGGACCACTGGTCTAGGGTATCTAATTTGTTGGCACAAATTGTTCATAGTAGAAAACTCTCAATTTTTTATTTAGGTTGATAGGAATGTCCCCTCTTCAGTCCTGGTTTTAGTAATTTCAGTCTTTTCTGTTTTCTTCTTCGCTATAGCTAAAGGTTTGTTAGGGTTTTTGCTCTTTGCAGAGAATGAACTTCTGGTTTTGTTGATTTTCTTTACTAGTTTTATATTCTCTATTACATTTATTTTGTCTCTAATCTTTATTATATTTTTTCTGCTTGCTTTGGGTTTGGTTTGCTCTTCTTTTTCTCGTTTCTTAAGGTGGGAGGTTAGGTTATTCATATGAGGTCTTCTGTCTTTTTACATAGACATGTACATCTACAAATCTCCCGGTAGAAACTGCTGTAGCATCCCACAATTTAGTGTTCCATAAATTTTCATGTTTATGCTTTTATCTTTATTTATTTCAAATTATGACCCATTGGTTATTTGGGAGTTTGTTTAATTTCCACGTGTTTGTATATTTCTTAAATTTCCTTTTATGGATTTCTGATTTTATTCCATGTGGCCAGAGAACACAGTTTATATGATTTCATTCTTTTTGAAATTACTGAGGCTTGTTTTATGGCCTGACAGATGGTCTATCATAGAGAATGTTTCATGTACACTTGAGAAGAACGCATATGCTGCTGGTTTTGGTGGCATGCTCTGTAGATACCTATTAGGTCTGGTTGGCTAGTTGGTTGGTCGTGTTGTTTAAATCTTCTGTTTCCTTGCTGATCTTCTGTTCTAGTTGTTCTCTTCATTATTGAAAGTGAATTATTGTCCATTTTTTTCCTTCAGTCTGTCAGGTTTTTCTTCCCCTCTTTTCAGGCTCTCTTAAGTACACACACACATAGACAGGACACGTATGTTTGTTGATTGTTATGCCTTCTTGATGCATTCAGTATAAAATTTATCTCAGGATAAAATTTATCACAAATTTTGTTGTTGTTTTTTTAAATCTGTTTTTACATATGTTTTGCACATGGTGGTTAGGGTGTGATTAGGGCACAGATTTTCTCCAGGGAGTAATCCCGGAGCTGCATGTAATCCCACTTGCATTCATAGGTGAGGTATGAGCTTTTTCAGTTTTGGCTTATTTCAGGGTAATCTTTTATCATTCTGTTGAAATTATACCTGATTTTAAGATTATTTATTTTTCTGATTATTCACTTGTATTTCAATTACAATTTGCAAAGAAACAGAAGTTGGTACATATATTAATATGCTGTGTTTGACTTAGAAAACTTCTCCCTTTGTATGTAAATATAACATGACAGGATCAACCATTAGAGTCTGCTTACTTACAGAAATTCTCTGTAGCTGAGTTCTGTTTATTTGTTAAGTACCTTGCATCTGATTTTAATCATCTGCAGTTATTTATTTAGCAGCTTGGAATAAAGGGCAAAAGATCATAAAGGGCAAAATATAAAATCTATTAATAGCTTAAGTTAAAGTTATCAGAGTCCACTGGAGGGAATTAAGAAAGGAACAAAGGATGGATATGATCACTTCTGCAGGTGCAGAATACCTTGATTTTGTAGTGAGAGGAACTCTGCGTTTTGTAGCAAACAGCGAGATCACAGAATATGCAGAGGCTTCTGACAAATTGTTGTTTTTGTTGTTAAATGTAACCTCATCACTGGAAATTGGAGAAAACGCACTTTCTGCCTTTTCTCTCCCCTGCATTTTATGCGCTAGGTGGCAAATAGTACAAAACTACATGGTCTTAGATTTCATGGTCCCGTTATGTTTTCTTTCCTTCCTTTGCTTGTTTCTTAGAAAAGGGCAAATGTGATTCCGCTAATTTTGGGTTTTTTAATTTGAGTATACTAGAGACACAGGAAAGTGTAGGCGACAAAGTCTTTGGCACTACTTGGTTTGTATTATTGGGTTAATGTCTTTCTAAAAATGTCTGTTCTTTTGTTTGTAGGTGTGAAAGATGTTTTCATGCTCTTAGATAACCCTGGATGAATCCAAGGGTTCTATTTTGAGTTCATCTAAATCTGAAAGCCCAGTAAATGTGCACTGGTAGGTTAGGTCAGTCAGTGCAGAATTACACAGTAGAGGAAGAGGTAGGACTGCCTCGTGCTGATCCTGTGATGTGTTGGTTGCTTTGTGTCATCTCATTTTCACATTGCTGCCATCCTGTGAATTGTATTTTACCGCTATGTACATATGAAAGTTAAACAGAGTAAACCAGCTTGACCAAGGTCACATGACTAGCATATAGCAGAGATGGGATTGCAAGTGATGCTGAACTCATGGGCCTGTTCCTTTTTTTATTAAAACCATGTCATGTGTTATGAAAATTACCAATTTTCAGAGAGGAGTCTGCATTTCAAAGGTGAGGCATGAACTCTTTCAGTTTTAGCCTCTTTTGGCGTAAACTTTTTTTTTTTTGAGATGGAGTCTCACTTTGTTGCCTATGCTGGATTGCAGCTCACTGCAACCTAAACCTCCCGGGTTCAAGAGCTTCTCCCGTCTCAGCCCTCCCAGTAGCCAGGACTAGAGGCACACCACCATGCTTGGCTAATTTTTTATATTTTTAGTAGAAATGAGTTTTCATCATGTTGGCCAGGCTGATCTTGAACTCCTGACCTCAGGTGATCTGCCCACATTGGCCTCCCAAAGTGCTGGAATTATAGGTGTAAGCCACTGACCCCAGCCTAAACTTTTATTAATCCATTGAACTTTTACTCAGTTTCACTACAAAAATGAAGTTTTAACTGGGAGCAAAGCCTTCTTTTTTGTTAATATTTGGGTTATCTAGTTGATTTATTTCGTATGCTCTAGGAATGTGTCTTGTCTTATGCATATGCATTTTATTATCAGCTTAAGTATAAAGATATTAGGAAGATAACATAATTGTCCATCCTCTTGCAGTCTGAATCTGTTGCCCCTCTTTTGTTCGCTCACAACAGCCATGCATTCCACTTTGATGGCACTTAGCACATTTAATTGTCCATTAGACTGTGAGCGGAGGATTTAGTGTTGTTTGTTATTAGATCCTTAGCAAGATAAATCTGGTATGTGATAAGCATTATTTTTAGTCATGATTCT
Organism: Saguinus oedipus; assembly: GCA_031835075.1. Lineage (NCBI taxonomy): Eukaryota > Metazoa > Chordata > Mammalia > Primates > Cebidae > Saguinus > Saguinus oedipus. Next base: position 220,862,714 of record CM063169.1, read on the forward strand.
TCTGAATCTAAGTGACTGAAGTCCACTTCAGATGGTTTATGCACATAAAGGAATTTATTGGCTTATACAACTGAACAATCCTAGGGTCACTGGGTGAAGGCACAGTGAATCCCGGGGGCTGAAAGATGTCGTATCTGTCTCATCTTTGTCTCGTTTTTCTCCCGTGCTGGCTTTGTTGTAAGGCATGTTTCCTGCTTCCTGTGTTGGCTCCTGTTCTTGCCTGCTCAGGGTTGGCATGGCCTGCGGCTGGTCCTCAGACCAATCTTCTCCATTATTGCTCGTTCTCTGGGTGATCTCACCTCATACCACAGCTTTAAATACCTCTTCTGAAATGATGATTTCCACATTTATGTCTCTGGCCTTGACCTCTTGCCGAGGCTCCAGATTTACATTACAGCCTCCTATTATGTGCTCCTAATTGGCATCTGAAACGTATCAAGGCTGCATCCAAACTTTTGATCCCCCCCCCCCATAAAACCTGCCATTGCTCCACCAGTGTTTATCGTTTAGTAACTGGCATCACCATTTACCCATTTGCTGAGGCCTGGAACCTGAGTCCTGGTTTTCTTTGATGCTCACCCACTTATACTCATGAGCCTTATCTTCAGAATGTGTTCCACATGCACCTGCTGCACACCTCTTCTGCCACAGACGTCTTTCACTACTGCAGCCAGAACTTTCTCACTCATCTTTCTGTCTCTCCGCTTGCCCTCTGAAACATCACACAGTAGACAGAGTGACCTTTTAAAAATTACTGTAACTGTTGTCACTCCTTGCTTAAATAAACTGTCCAGTGCCTTCTTATTGCAACCTAGAAGCAAATCCAGCACTTGTCGTGTCCTGGCTTCTGACTGACGACCTCATCTTATTTCTTACTACTTTTACTCCTGCTCATTAGTTCCACTTGGTCTTACTGTTATACTTTGAACACCCCAAGTTTGTTCTGTCCTGAATCTTCCTACACCTGTTATCTTTCTGCATGGAACCTTCTTAGATCTTTGTGTGGCTAGCTCTTTTAGGTCTCTGTTGAAGTATCTATGATTTCTACTGAGAGACCTTCCCAGCACTTTATGTTCAGTAGTGTTTCCTCTAAGCCTGTATCTTTTTACTTTTATTCATTTGTTTAATTAGACTTACTACTACTGAACATTATACAAATCTTAATTGCTTTCTTGTTTATTGTTTGTTGCAAGAATGTAGAACTAGCCCCGTAAGGCCCTGGAGTTTGTCCTGGTCATCACTCGATGCAGATCACCTAGAACATGTGCTAACAAACTATGGCTCATGGTCTAAATCCAGCCCACTGCTTCTTTTTGTAAATAAAGTTTTACTGGAACACAGCCAAGCTTGTTTAGATACTGTCTATGGCTGCTTTTATGCCACAGTGGCAGAGCTGAGTAGTTGTGATGGAGAATGTTTGGCCTGCAAAGCCTGTTTTACTAACTGGCCCTTTATGGAAAAGTTTGCAAACCTCTTCCATAGAAGGGTTTTTGGTGGTAGTAGTTGTTGAATAAGTCTAGTGACTGGTGGCATTGTTGTCTTTCAGTCACTTCAGGCTTATCTGGTTCCCTGTGACTTTGGTGAGAGACCCCCCCACACAGGGTTCATATCATTGTTTTTGAGAATTCTATACAGGCTTCTTCATTTAACGTCAGTAATCTATTTCTGAAAATCATTGACATTTGGTGCAAAAAAGTGACTGAGAGCTGATTTCCTTCTTATAAATGGGGACATTATAAAATGTTACATGTCTACCCCAAACCCCAGTCAATGTCTTTTTTTTTTTTTTTTTTTTGAGATGGAGTTTCGCTCTTGTTACCCAGGCTGGAGGGCAATGGTGCGATCTCGGCTCACCGCAACCTCCGCCTCCTGGGTTCAGGCAATTCTCCTGCCTCAGCCTCCTGAGTAGCCGGGATTACAGGTACCCGCCACCATGCCCAGCTAATTTTTTTGTATTTTTAGTAGAGACGGGGTTTCACCATGTTGACCAGGACAGTCTCGATCTCTTTACCTTGTGATCCACCCACCTCAGCCTCCCAAAGTGCTGGGATTACAGGCGTGAGCCACCGCGCCCGGCAGTGTCTTAAAATAGAATCAAACTAGAATGCTGTTCAGCAATAAAAAGGAACAACTCTTGGTACAAACTGTAACTTGGGAAAATCTCATGATAATTACAGCAGAGTGAAAAAAAAAAAGCCAGTCAATCCCCAAAGGTTAAATAATGTATCATTCCATTTACATGACATTCCTGAAATGACAAAATTATAGAAATGGAGAACAGATTAGTGGTGGTCAGGGACTGAGGAAGGATGCTTCACTGATAGGTGGGTGTACCTATAAAGGGTTATGTGGAATCTGGAGGTGCTGAACTGTTCTGGATCCTACCTATGAGAGGGGAACTGTGAACCCACCATGATTCAATCACATAGAGCTAAAGACACGCACACAGCTACTCATGAGTAAAGGCACAAGGTAACCTGGGAAACCTGAGTAAGATCTGCACATTGTGTCACCATCAGCATCTGGGTTGTCAGATGCTATAGTTTTACGAGATGTCCATTGGGGAAAACTGGGTAAAGGGTACACAGAATCTTTCTTGGGTTTTATAAAACTGCATGTCCATCTACAATTATCTCAAAATAAAAAGGTTTAATTAAAAAAGAAAAACCCAAACTTGGTAAAGCACCTGTATATGTAACAGACTATCATGTTAGGATGTACACTGCTTAAAATATTTCTTTCTGATTGCCATACAATTAGTATAATTGTCAGCAAACAGTTGGCTTTGTATGTGGGAACATGGAGTCTCTCTCTTTTTTTTTTCTTTGAGACGGAGTTTTGCTCTTGTTACCCAGGCTGGAGTGCAATGGCGTGATCTCGGCTCACCGCAACCTCCGCCTCCTGGGTTCAAGCAGTTCTCCTGCCTCAGCCTCCTGAGTAGCTGGGACTACAGGCGCTCACCACCATGCCCAGCTAATTTTTGTGTTTTTAGTAGAGACGGGGTTTCACCATGTTGACCAGGATGGTCTCGATCTCTTGACCTCGTAATCTACCTGCCTTGGCCTCCCACAGTGCTGGGATTATAGGCGTGAACCACCGTGCCTGGCCACATGGAGTCTCTTAATGCCACCATCATGAAGGAAGTGCTTCTTAAATGTCTGTACACAGTTCTGACTTTTTACCAATTGTGTGTAGAACGCAACTTATGATTTTGTGTATATGTGCACACCTTTTTGTGAAATGTTGTGTAGAGTACTTTAGAATATTAAAAAAGTTTCTTCTGTAAACATTGACTGGCAAGTGTATTGAGAAGTTTGGGAATTAGAAACAGAGACGTAATAACCGGATGGACATATATGAGGTGTGCAAGGGGCCCTTTTTGGGTCGCATTGTCATCCCTGGGGCAGTGCTGTTTGTTGGGGTGAGCAGTCATATGTTCTCTGGGGGCTCAGGCTGTCAGGTTTGGGCTCACTCTTGAAGGAAGAAGAATTCTTGTTATCCAAAGAAGGAAAAAAAGGGGATGCTGAACAGGGGAAATTGTGGCAGATATCCGCAAGAACTGTCAGTATTTAGTGAATGCATGTGCTTTTCATCGTCTGCTGCTGCTTCAGGAGGCAAATATTGTTTATTATCTCGATTTTTGTTGGAGTTGAATCCTGATGCGTTATTACTGGAAGCAGGAGAAACGGAATATGTCGATACTGAAGGGTAGACAGCATTGCCAGTGAGTGTTGGACTGAGACTCAAGCCCAGCTCTTTCAGAGACCAGAATTTGTGCTGTTACTTTACACCCACTGCCTCCCTTAGAGGACAGCATTAAAGGAAGGGTGGCTGGGATGTGCATGTGTGTAATGGCATTTCTGCCAGGGCCTAGCACATGTAGATTCAGAAATCTATTTATGTATTTTTCAGATTGTAACTCATTTATTTTCTAGTAGAGGAAGCATCGTCATTGAATCGGTGGACTGATATTTCTCTAATTTAATGCTACTCACATTTAACCCATTGGAAATGTTACTTAACTGTTTAGCAGGAAAAAGGAGGTTATTTTCTAGAGCGGCTTTGTAAGCTTTGTCCAGATTGCTATGTTAAGCAATTGTGGGTTAGATTTCCCAGATCTCGTAACAAAGGAGAGTGGCATTTATTTTCCATAGTACACTTAAATAAAAATTTTTATGAGGTATAAAAACATTTTCCAGGCTTTTGAACTGAATGAAATCTGCTTTACTCATGTTGTGAGTATAGTGTCGCCATTGTATTCATGTATGGATATGGATGATAGATGGCCTTCATTAAAAAAAAAATTTCCCTGAAACCCCCTGCCTTTAGGACTGTCTCTGTTTACCAGTAATGAGTTGGCCTTTCATTATCTGTTGGCATGTGCTTCTCAGTGCCCACACAGGTGACCTTTACTATCTTCTATTTTGTATATCAGCATTGTAATGCAGATGCTGATTCATCTGTCTGCAACTGTTCACTTACTTTAAAATCAATAATAAATGAGAAAGATTGAAAGAGTTGGGAGGAGAGACCTTCATGCGTTTTGTTTTTTAGTAAATGTGGAGAATGATGTAAAGCATAGTTAGTGCTTTGGCATCAGCAATGCGATTTGTGAATGTTAGCTTTTCTGTAATGACATTTAAATGATGAATTTCAAGATTAAACTGAGGAGTTCTACCCCTGACATTACTGGGATGGGTCAACTCTGACATCCTAGGCAGAAAGTAGCAACAGAATAACCAGATCTCCTGTGGAAAGCCTGTTACTCTTCTGCAGGCTTTCTGTATGTTTTCTACACACGTTTACTGCGTATTCTGTTGCAGAACCCCCAGTGGCCACTTGATGCTCACTTCATGTAAATGAAATGTCAGCCTGCAATCAGTCTGATTGCAGAAAGCAGCCAGCCAGAGGCTGAAGTGAAGTTACAAAGGTCAAACTCCTGTGCAAACATGATTGGTTGCAAAAAGCAACCAGTTGGAGGCTAGGGTGGAATTCCAAAGTTATATACAAGCAAAGACACCACTCACAGTCAGTCTGATTGGTTGTAGACAGAAAACATTCAGAGGATGGAATGAAGTTACAAAGTTGCAAAGGAAGCCTCTGCCTGTCAATCAGTCTGATTTGCTGCGGGACAGCCAGTTTCCCATCTGCCTGCAGAAAAAGGTCAAAGGGAATGTTTTTGCATTTGTTTGTGTCCTCTCTTATTTCCTTGAGCTTTTGTTTGTGGTTCTCCTTGAAAACGTTCCATGCTCATGGATAGGAAGAATTAATATCATGAAAATGGCCATACCGCCCAAAGTAATTTATAGATTCATTGCTATCTCATCAAACTACCATTGACTTTCTTTGCAGAATTGGAAAAACCTCTAAATTTTGTAGGGAACCAAAAAAGAGCATGTAGCTAAGACAATCCTAGGCAAAAAGAACAAAGCTGGTGTCATCGTGCTTCCTTACTTCAAACTATACTACAAGGCTACAGTAACCAATGTAGCGTAGTACTGGTACCAAAAGAGATATATAGGCCAACGGAACAGAACAGAGGCCTCAGAAATAATTCCACACATCTATAGCAATCTGATCTTTGACAAACCTGATGCAAACAAGCAATGGGGAAAGGATTCCCTATTTAAAAAATGGTGTTGGGAAAACTGGCTAGCCATATGCTGAAAGGTGAAACTGGATCCCTTCCTTACACCTTATAAAAAAATTAACTCAAGATGGATTAAAGACTTAAACATAAGCGCTAAAACCATACAAACCCTAGAAGAAAACCGAGGCGATACCATTCAGGACACAGTCGTGGGCAAAGACTTCATGACTAAAACACCAAAAGCAATGGCAACAAAAGCCAAAACTGACAAATGGGATCTAATTAAACTCAAGATCTTCTGCACAGCAAAAGAAACTATCATCAGAGTCAACAGGCAGCCTGCAGAATGGGATAAAGTTTTTGCAATCTATCCATCTGGCAAAAAGCTAATATCCAGAATCTACAAAGAACTAAACAAATTTACAAGAAAAAAAAAACCCAGCCCATTAAAAAGTGGGCAAAAGATATGAGCAGATACTTCTCAAAAGAAGACGTTTATGCAGTCAACAGACATATGAGAAAATGCTCATCATCACTGTTCATTAGAGAAATGCAAATCAAAACCACAATGAGATACCATCTCATACCAGTTAGAATGGTGATCATTAGAAAGTAAACAGCAGATGCTGGAGAGGATGTGGAGAAATAGGAATGCTTTTCCACTGTTGGTGGGATTGTAAATTAGTTCAACCATTGTGGAAGATAGTTGGCGATTCCTCAGTGATCTAGAACAAGAAATAGCCTTTGACTCAGCAATCCTATTACTGGGTATATACCTATAAATTACTATAAAGATACATGCACACACATGTTTATTGTGGCACTATTCACAGTACAAAGACTAGGAACCAACCCAGATGCCCTTCAATAATAAGACTGGATAAAGAGTATGTGGCACATATACACCATGGAATAATATGCAGCCATAAAAAAGGATGAGTTAGTTTCCTTTGCAGGGACATGGATGAAGCTGGAAACCATCATTCTCAGCAAACTAACCCAAGAACAGAAAACCAAACACCACATGTTCTCACTCATAAGTAGGAGTTGAACAATGAGAACACATGGACACAGGGAGGGGAACATCATACACCTGTCCAGGGGCTGGGGGGGAGGGATAGCATTAGGAGAAATATCTAATGTAGATGATGGGTTGATGGGTGCAGCAAACCACCATGGCACATGTATACCTGTGTAACAAACCTGCATGTTCTGTACATGTACCCGGGAAGTTAATAAAAAGAAAAAAAAAAAGGTCGAAGGGAGTAGCCTCTGGTCCTTTTGTTGCTTAGACATGGAAAGTTAGGGTTTTCCTTCTAATTTAATTCTAGGAAGTGGGAGTGAAACAGCCTTAGGTTCCCTGCCTCCAGACCCTATTCTCCTGCCTCACAATTATCTGGTTTATGTTTTAAAAGATCTGTCTGGCTGTAGGAGAGAGGTTGAATGTGGGGGGGTGGGGAGGGCAAGGGAGGGGGGAGCGAGGTGGGGGGAACGGAAGATGGGACACCCTTTCGGAGGCAGGTGTAGTTGTCCAGGTAAGAGGTAACAGTGGTGGCAGTGGGATAAAGAGAAATGGATTCACTAAATTTGCTATGTAGGGATAGTGGATGAGACTTTATGGTAGTTTCTGTTTGTGGAATGAGGAGGGAAAAAGAAAGGCAAAGGCAGGAGCCAGACTTCGGCTTGTTTGAGTCAGGTGGGTGGAACAGTGGGCGGTGGGTCTGGGGAAATCAGAGCTCTGTTTTGGCCATGGTAGATTTAAGAGGTACCTGTCATGAAAATTCTAGAACAGGAAGCACAGAGTGCCAGGGGAATGTTTGTGCAAGAGTTCACCTGGTCTTCGGGGAGGGATGCCTTCTGAGACCATGGGACCTGAACAAAAGGTGGGAAGAAGGGCTGGGGGTCGGGGAGAGGGCGTGGCATTACGATTGTGAGAAAAGATACATATTTTGGCAGTGTTTAGGTTGTGATGTGATTTGTGTTTACGGCACTCTTTGCAAAGAAGTGAAGGCTACATTTTAGGGGCCAGACTTTGACCTGGATTTTAGATTACCTGAATAATTGTGTCACTGAGTTGCCTGTGATAGAGGAGTGAAGTGGATTCCATTTTCCTTCTGTTTCACTTTATCTTGTTTGAGAAGATATATAGATTTTTAAGTTATTGTGGAGAAATTACTGAACTTTTCCTGCCCAGAAATAGCCACTGTTAAGACTAAACTGAGTTCTCCGACGTGACCATCCCTCATCCTGGAAGGCCGAGGAGCCAGGTTCGTCTGAATGATGCTTCTACCAAGATGCAGAAATAATGTCACTCTTCAGGAGGATGGTTATTAAGTAGAACTAAGGGTGAGATTACTTTGCCTGTATATATTGCTTAAATTACATACTGATTTTTTTAGTAGACAGTATATGGTTCAAATACCAAAATGCAGCTGCCTTGCACGGTTTAATTCTGTATTTTTCTTATGAGTTGGAGAACCTTTTTTTCTCTTTTATGTGTCTTCTAATTTTCTTTACCTATATTCTATTGGGATGTTGATCTGTATCAGTGTATAGGAGTATTTTCTAGATTAGGGATATTATCCTTCATATAAAATAAAATACACATATTTTTCTGTTTTTGTGTTTGGACTTTGCTTGTGGTACTTTATTATTACTTATTTGAGACAAAGTCTCAAAGGCTCACTGCAGGCTCCATCTTCCAGGCTCAAGTGATCTTCCTACCTCAGCCCACTGAGAAGCTGAAATCACAGGTACATACCACCACACCTAGCTGATTTATTTTTTAGTTTGTAGAGAGGGGCGTCTCACTATGTTGCCCAGGCTGGTCTTAAAGTCCTGGCCTTAAGCAATCCTTCTACCTTGGCCTCCCAAAGTGCTGGGAATACAGGCGTGAGCCCCTGTGTCCAGCCATGTGATACTTTTTTTTTTTTTTGAGATGGAGTCTCTCTGTGCTGCCACACAAATTTGTGAACTTTATTATAACATGAGTTTTTTGTCATTTTTGTTGTTGTTAATTAAGCTCATCAGCCATTGTTAGTGTTAGTGTATTTTATGTGTGCCCCAAGACAATTATTCTTTTTCCAGTGTGGCCCAGGGAAGCCAAAAGATTGGACACCCCTGATCTAGATGATCTCGGTAGTACTGCGGTAGGTAGCCGCCTTCACCTGAGTGGTATTTGTAGACCTTCCCTCAGCACTTCCAAACTCTACTTTCTTTTCACCTGCATATGTCATGTTCACCAAGGCAGACCATAGGCTGGGCTGTTGAAGAGACTCAGTAGATGTGCTAGGGACTGAAATCATAGAGTACTTTCTTTTACCCATAAGATGATTTCTAGAAAAATTCCAAACTTTTGGAAATTAGCACAGGTAGTTGATTTGTCAAAGAAGGAATTGCAGGCAAATTAGAAAATACTTTGAAGTATCAAGTTTTGTGGGATAAAGGAAAAGCAGCCAGGTGTGGTGGCTCATGCCTGTAATCCCAGCACCTTGGGAGTCCGAGAAGGGAGGATGGCTTGAGGCCAGAAGTTCAAGACCAGCCAGGGCAGCATAGTAAGACACCGTCTCTACCAAAAAAATAAAAATAAAAAAAAGCTGGGTGTGGTGGCACATGTGTGTGGTCCTGTCTACTTGGGAGACTGAGGTGGGAGAATTGTTTGAACCTAGAAGTTTGAGGGTACAGTGAGCTATGACTGTACATCTGCACTCCAGCTAGGGTGACAGAGCGAGACCCGGTCTTCTAAACAACAACAAACTAAAGCAGCGCTTAGAGGAGAGTTTGTTGCTTGGAATGCTTTTTTTTCTTTTTTTTGGAGACAAAGTCTTAATCTGTTATCTGCGCTGGAGTACGGTGGCACGATCTTGGCTCACTGCAACCTCTGCCTCCTGTGTTCAAGCGATTCTCATACCTCAGCCTCCTGAGTAGCTGGGACTACAGGCATGCACCACCACGTCCAGCTATTTTTTTTTACGATTTTGGTAGAGATGGGGTTTCACTACGCTATGTGGCCAAGCTGGTCTCAAACTCCTGGCCTCAGGTAATCCACCCACCTCAGTCTTCCAAGTGCTGGGATTACAGGTGTGAGTCAGTGTCCTTGAATGTTTCTATTAATAAAGAAAGGTCTGGGGATGGAGACAGCAAACCACCATGGCATGTGTGTACCTATGCAGCAATCCTGCAAGATCTGCACATGTACCCCAGAACATAAAGTACGATTAAAAAATAAAAAGGTCTGAAACCAGTGACCGACAGTTCTACTGTAAGAGGATAGAAAAACAAGAGGATAGTAAGTCCTGAGTAAGTAAGAAAGAAGGAAATAAAAGATGAGGGCAGAAATCAATGAAACGTAAGACAAAAACAGTGGAAAAAATTCACAAAGGCAAAAGTAGTCCTTTGGTCAACAAAATTGATCAAGAAAAAAGAGAGCACTAATTACCAGCATTATGAAAGAGTATGTAGTTACCACCTCAGTCTTCAATAAACTCAAACCTTGGTTGAGGCAACTTTCTTCACCAGAGACACTGTGAAGATCCTGCTTTTGAGTCCTGGCTTCCTTTTGAAGCCCTAATAGTATTTTGTTGCTTATAGTTCCCCAGACACACAGCTGCTCTAAGTCCTTTCTTTCCTTTTCTAGGAGTGCTGTTCTCTTTTCCTTCTTCCAGGGATTGACAACACAGCTCCTCCAGCCTCTTAGATCTTCTTGCCCCCTGTCCATCACCCCCTCTGGCCCCCAGACTGTTGGTTAGATATATTTGTTTCTATTATATAATTCTTAGTGTGTGTGTCTGCCAGCATTTAACATGTTCTTCTGTAAATTATCTGTCTAAAAATGGCTATTTATTATTTGGAAGTATGACTTGTGACTTGGAATATTGTGTTTTTGATGTTCCTGTGGGAAAATGCTTTGAATTTTAAGTACCTGAATTATGAATGTGCTTTAAGATCTCAATTTAGTTTGTGTATCCAGCTTGGAATGCATGGATTTCTGTTGGCCTGCACAGATTGATAGGAATACTGTTTGAGAATTTCAAATATTATCCATTATTGTTAAGAATGTTTTGCACCAGAGTGTTGATCAGCTATTTTAAATGCTGTAGAGGAAACAGAATATGTATTTGGATGTCACTTTTATGTGAAGCGACAGGGTATTGTAGTCAAGGTGCTTCATTTGGTTGTCAGACTGAATATAGTTTTATTATATTTTATTTGTTAACAAGTGGTTCGACTATGTGTCAATGTATTTAATGCTTACAATTTTTATTACTATAACCTGGTTATAAGCGGTATATTCCTTAGTTCTTCAGTCTTTCCCTCAGATGTCCTCTGGTAAGTATAATTCAGAATTAATTAATAATACTGTTTAGTCTTTCTGGTTGTCACAGGGGTACTTTGAAGAACTATGCCTATAATCTTTGCCTTGGGGTTTCCATAAGTTGATCTCTAAGTTTAGATGAGTGCATAGCTTGACAATGAGAGTGTTTTCTTGGTAACTTGAGAATTCTTAAAGGTGAATAATCAAGCCAGTATTCATCACTGTGTTGTTGGCATATGTTTAAAGGGAAGTCTGACAAGTCTTTCTCTGGTTCATTGTAGCAGTTAGCTTCTGACTAAAACAATTTAGTATGTTTTTTGTTTATACCTCATCTTGTTGCTAAGGGAAGAATTTTTCTTTCTCAACTTAGATAAAAGCTATAGTAGCCCCGTCTTCTAGTTGAGTCAATTTAAATTATTTCAATAAAGCTTTCAGAAGTAAAATTGGAGAAAAATATTTTTAAGATTTATTTACCTTTTAGCTGCTAATAGATTAATAATATGTGAACCTTTTAAAATATTTACGATTACAGCATATCAAAAATTCACAGAAAAGAAATGCTTTTGTGTGTAAGCTGTGCTGATAAAGTAGATAAGGGCATGTCGATCTTACTGTGTTTCTAGTAACCAAACTTTCCTCCTCTTTTTTCCCTAGGTTCTTGATTATTACAGACCTCTTTCTGAAAAGCTCGGAATTGGTACAAGCCATGTTTCCCAAACTGAACAATCAAGAAAGGTAATCCCCCAGCCAGCGTGGTTTTGAGTATTTAGCATTCCATATAGGGTATTCTGTGCACAGGACTGAAAAGCTGTGCGGTTTCTGAGTTGGCACAGAATCTCTAAATACATGTTTCTGTGTTGGTAATGGTTTTAAATTGGTTGGTTAACATTATAGTTTAGCCACAATAGGCAGTGATTTATGGAGGGGTGCCGAATCCAGGTTGGTGCCATTATTCAGTAAATGCATGTTAAGAAAAACGTTAAGAACAGGATCTTATGCATGCGCCTGGATTTTGGAATAGTAATTTATGTAGCTGTGTATTAAGTTGCATACTTGAGATGTGCTCATTTGTTTATGTCATGGGTATGATTATTTGTCATTCACTCTGCTAGGGGTGTAGGTTTTTGATGGATAATTTGGACTAAAATAAAATTGATACCCATCCACAGTGTCACAGTTACTGTAGTAGGAAAAGCACTGACCTAGGAGTTCTGAGACTTTGGCTATGATTATAGTTCTTTATGTGACCTTGTTAGGATTCAGTTTTTTTTTGTGTGTGTGTGTATTTTTTTTTTCTAAACCTCCATGGTAAGGCACAAGGGATTCAGTTTCTTGACCTGTAAATGAAGGGGATTGGATAAAATAATTTGTAGTACACTTTTCATTTCAATAGCACACATTTTTCCTTACCTTATTAGAAATATTGCCTTAGGAAAATAACATTTATTCAGAAACCGCAGATCTAATGATCAGAATCTTTTAAAGGTGTTAATCTTTTGATTATAGTCATGAGTTTTAGTGGTTTTGGACTTTTTATTTTGTATTTAGGTTGCAGTAGTTAAGCTTTATGTACTTTTTGTAGTCTTTTGCTAATTAGGTCATTTTTCTTCTTTAATATCTTTAACAAAAAGGAAAAGCTTATGCTTTTAACATCCTATGAAATACCAAGTTCATAAGTCCAATTCCAGTGTTCCTTTCCACCTCCCTCTCTCTCTGTCTCTCTGTCTCTCTGTCTCTGTCTCTGTCTCTCTCTCTCTCTCTCTCTCTCTCTCTGTGTGTGTGTGTGTGTGTGTATATATATATATAATCGTATGTGTATATATATATATCTCCATTGTGGATAGAGAATTATTTGACCTAAAAGAAATAATACAATACACAGTGCAAAAAATTAGTAACTTTTTCTAGTAAGGAACAACTGAATACAGGAAGAATGAAGTTTCATTGCATTTTAATAGTCAAGCTGATTATTTTCCATAGTCTATCTAAATTAATGATTTATTACGTAACTGCATGGGGATGGTAGACTAAAAATTTTTTTTTTTTTTTTTTTTTTAAGATGGAGTTTTGCTCTTGTTACCCAGGCTGGAGTGCAATGGCGTGATCTCGGCTCACCGCAACCTCCGCCCCCTGGGTTCAGGCAATTCTCCTGCCTCAGCCTCCTGAGTAGCTGGGATTACAGGCGCGCACCACCGTGCCCAGCTAATTTTTTGTATTTTCAGTAGAGATGGGGTTTCACCATGTTGACCAGGATGGTCTCGATCTCCTGACCTCGTGATCCACCCACCTCGGCCTCCCAAAGTGCTGGGATTACAGGCTTGAGCCAACGCGCCCAGCCAAAATGTTCTGTTTTTTTGATAAAGTTGTATCAGGTGCGTCCTTACTTCATTCAAGGTTCTGCTCAGTTGTCACCTCCCCTTGCCCCTGCTTTATTTTTCTTCAGAGGAGATGGGCTGTCATTTGATCATGTCATTCATCCATCGTGTAGTGTCACACGCCTGCTCGTTACTGTAGCACGTCTCCATTAGACTGTTGGTGCCCACATCATTCATCCATCGTGTAGTGTCACACGCCTGCTCGTTACTGTAGCACGTCTCCATTAGACTGTTGGTGCCCACATCATTCATCCATCGTGTAGTGTCACACACCTGCTCGTTACTGTAGCACGTCTCCATTAGGCTGTTGGTGCCCCGAGGGCAAGGATTCATCCCTTTTTATTTTTCATCCCGCATTTTCAGTCAGTGGTTGGCACATAGCAGGTGCTCAAAAAGAAAAAAAAAAGTTTTTCAGTGAAGCGTGCGTAGATGAATGAATATTCTTTCTCAATAAAGTGTTCATCTAGTATACTGATTAATATTATCTGCTAAGTTGGAAACCTCAAGGTTATCCTTAGCTTCTTCACTTGGTCAGTAGCCTTATCAGTTACACGTAGGACCCTCTCCAGGTCTTAGGTATTCTCTTTCTTTGTCGCAGCCCTAGTTTACCCTGTGGAATCTTTGACTAGATTTTGACAATAGCTTTTGCCAAAAAATTGTGGTAAATCACACAGTATAAAGTTTGCTATTACAACCTTTTTTTTTTGTGGAAAAAGTATAAGACAGGGTCATGCTCTGTTGCCTAGGCTGGAGTGCAGTGGCTACTCACACATGCGATCATAGTGCACTAGAGCCTTAAACTCATGGCCTCAAGCAATCCTCTCACCTCAGCCTCCCCAGCAGCTGGGAGTACAGGCGTGGGCCACCATGCCAGACTGTTACTGTAACCATTTTTTAATGTACAGTTCAGTGGTGTTAAGTATGTTCACATTGTGCCAACCTCTAGAACTTTTTCCTCTTGTATATCAGAAACTCTGTACCCATTAAACAACAAACTACAGGGATCTACCACTTGGTACCCACTAGGATGGCTACTATCAACACACTGAAAGTAACAAGTTTGGGCAAGGCTGTGGAGAAATCGAAACCCTTGTGCACTGTTGATGTTTCCGCTGGTGGGGATATAAAATGATGCATCCGCTGCCTTAGTCTGGTTTCTGCTGCCATAGCAGAGTACTGGAGAGTGGGTAATTTACAAAGAAAAGAAACTTATTTCTAACAGTCCGGAGGCTGCGCAGTCCAGGAACATGGCACTGGCATTTGGTGAGGTCTTTGTTGCTGTGTTACCCCATGGTGGGAGGTGAGAGGGCAAGTGAGTGTGTGTGAACATTACTGAGACGCAGTCCCTGCCCTCATGTGAGGTAATAACCATGCGTTGTTATGTACCGGAATGGAAGTGCTGTGTAAATTCTTAAGCTTTTTTCTAGTGCTAGTTCTTTTCATTGTTGTCAAAATTAGTTGACTTCTTCACCTAGAGGCTGGTAGTCTATTTGGGTAGGTTACTTGGTGGGGAGATTTTGGATATAGACTCATCATTAATTCATGTGGCATGATTCAGCAAAAATGAGAGCCTACATTTAGATACTTGTCTGGTCTCCCTTCCAGGTGAATTGCAGTGAATATTAACAGATTGGACTAGCTGCTCATGGTAAACAGCTCATGTGGTTTTCAGGTTTATGATCTGTATGTCCAGCGCAGTAGTCAAGGACGGATGCTAGTGCCGCCACTTACTACTTTGGTCAAGTTAATGAGGTTAATAATAGTAGCTACCCCATGAAATTGTTGTGATAACTGATTGAAATGTGTGTAAAACTTGACTTTGGCATCAGAAAGAGTTCAAATGCCACCTGAGTACCTCTGTAACCCAGGGCAAATACCTTGACCTGTAACGTGAGCTGTTGCTATTTCTGCTTCCGTGCTGTTACTGTTACCGCAGCTACAAGGTAACAACTGCTACTGCTATGCTGAGGACCTTGCCTTTTTCTCCAGGCAGTATCACTGTTATGTCTAGAAGGCACCATGTAGCCCTTGTCATTTAATCCTCACAAACACTGTGAAACAGGTATTATTCTTGCCGTTTTCCATACTGGAGTTCTGAGGCCCATAGTTCCAGCTACTTGGGAGGCTGAGCCAGGAGAATCACTTTAACCTGGGAGGCGGAGGTTGCAGTGTGCCGAGATCACGCCACTGCATTTCAGCCTAGGCAGCAGAGCGAGACTCCATAATACGGAAAAAAAAAAAAAAGAGGAATCATAATTTTAAGGCAGACTACGTAAGTACTGTGTTTAATCAGGAGAGAATTTGAAATAGAGTGCTAATGACAGCCAGTGGTTGAGAGATGAAATGATGGCTGCGTGGCTCTGCATGGAGGGGTGTGTCTGGTGAACTCAAAGTAGTCTGAGCGATGGTTTCTGGGTTAAAGGAGCAAGACTTTCACACCGATGTGTCATAATTCTGGACAGCTAGCCTCTAACCCCTTGAGCGGGGTCTTTCCTACTTTTGCATCCTTCACACCAGAGTGAGTGAGTCAATGAGTAGCTAGCGTTACTAGACCACTTGTATTCTGTTACATTTTCAAGGAAGAGATAGAGGGAGTTGGAGAGTTGGGTGGGGTGTCTGGTGGGGAGACGCATATACCAGACTGAAGAGCTTTTAGACTCATTTCTAAATAGCGTGAACCATTAGAAGGTTTAAATGGCAGCTGACGTAATCTAAATAGGATCATTTAACGAAGGACAGTCTATTTTGAGGTGATACTCAAACTTAGTTTGTACTTTTATATTTTAAAGATTCGTTTTTGACTTTGCCCCCTTCTGTCCTTCGAAATCACTCAGTACTGACATTGTTAGATCTCTCATCTTGTAACCATATAAAGCTGCATCATACAGGCAGCATCTGCTTGACCGGGGAGAAGTTGAGCCAGAGGAGGCTGGCCTGGGCGTCACTGAGTAAGGAAGGCAGCATGTGCTTCCACCGCTCCTCTCAGCACATGCACCTCTCCCTGAGCTTCATCCGCTGGGACCCCCAGAGTGTCCTGTTGCGGCTGAACAACTTTGGTCTCCAACCCCTTGGGGTCCACCCTTCTTATCCTCACCTCCAGACTGTCCTTTCAGGATCTGCCCCTGATTCAAGATCTGCACTGGTGTTGGGTTCTTTTCTCCAGCTGTAATCCATCTGTTGTCTTTTTCTCATTTCCCTAAATTCCTATCTGTGGATACCTTAACACTCACAAATCTGATACAGTTATTTTCTGTTTCATTTCCAGTAATCGTGCACTAGGTGCCAAATTCCCTGAAGCCAGGAACCCTGACTTCTTATACCTAGCAGTAACTGCTCCATTATACAATCCAATTTAAAAGGGATATATTTAGAGCAGGCATTTGGGTCACATGGTGGCCTCTTTCTTAGCATTCCTTGAAAGTTGCATGTGTATATATATATATGTAGGTAGATAGATTTACTTGTGATAGAGATATGTATAGATAGGTATATCTATATTTTATATAGATGTAAAATTTCAATAGTTTTTGGGGTACAAGTGGTTTTTGGTTACATGGATGAGTTGTATAGCGGTGAAGTTGGTGATTTTAGTGCACCTGTCACCTGACTCGTGTGTGTATATGTATGTATATATATATAATATATATAATATATAAAAATATATAAAATTTATATTATATATTACATATAATATATATAATACATATAATTTATATTATATATAATATATATAATATAATATATATTATATAATATAAATATATTTAATATATAATATAAATATATACTATATTATATATAGTATATATATAATGTATATATATACATATGTATGTATGTATATACTATATATTACGTATATATATACTATATATGTATATATATACTATATATATATACTATATATGTATATATATACTATATATGTATATTATATATACTTAAATATATATATATATATATATATACTATATATATATACTATATATATATATATATTTTTTTTTTTCTTTTTGAGACAGAGTCTTGCTCTGTTGCCAGACACCAGGCTGCAGTGCAGTGGCGCAGGCTCGGCTCACTGCAACCTCTGCCTCCCAGGTTCAAGCAATGCTCCCGCCTCAGCCTCCCAAGTAGCTGGGACTACAGGCGCACGCCACCATGCCCAGCTAATTTTTGTATATTTTAGTAGAGATGGGGTTTCATCATATTGGCCAGGATGGTCTCAATCTCTTGACCTCGTGATCCGCCTGCCTCAGCCTCCCAAAGTGCTGGGATTACAGGTGTGAGCCACCGTGCCTGGCCTGACTAGTGTATATTATACCTGATAAGTAGTGTTTATTCCTTACCCTCCTTCTAACCTCCCTGCTTCTGACTCTCCAGTGTCCATTATACTACTGTGTATATCTTTGTGTACCCATAGCTTAGCCCCCACTTGTAAGTGAGAATGTACGGTATTTGATTTTTCCATTTCTGAGTTCTTCATTTAGAATAATGGCCTCCAGCTGGCTGCAGTGGCTCACACGTGTAATCCCAGCACTTTGGGAGGCTGAGGAGGACAGATCACTTGAGACCAGGAGTTTGAGACCAGCCTGGCCAACACGAAGAAACCCCGTCTCTACTAAAAATACGAAAATTAGCCATGCGTGTTGGCACATGCCTGTAATCCCAGCTGCTCGGGGAGGCTGAGGCATAAGAATTGCTTGAACCCGAGAGGTACAGGTTGCGGGAAGCTAAGATCACGCTACTGCACTCCAGCCTAGGAAACAGAGCGAGACCCTGTCTCTAAAAAAAAGGAAGAAGAATGGCCTCCAGCTCCATCCAAGTTGCTGTACAAGACATTATTTCATTTTTTTTATGGCTGAGTAGTATTCCATTCTGTATATATATCGCATTCTCTTTATTCATCAGTTGATGGATACTTAGGTTGGTTCTGTATCTTTGCAGTTGTGGATTGTGCTGTGAGAAACATACACGTGCAGGTGTCTTTTCCTTTGGGTAGACACCCAGTAGTGGGATTGCTGGATTGAGTGGTAGATCTACTTTTAGTTCTTTGAGAAGTCCCCATACTGTTTTTCCATAAAGGTTATACTATTTTACATTTCCCCAGCATTGCATATGCGTTCATTCTTCACCACATCCATGGCAACATCTATTGTTGTTTTAACTTTTTAATAATGGCTATTCTGGCAGGGTAAGGTGGCATCTCATGGTTTTAATTTGCATTTCCCTGATGATTAGTGATGTTGAGCAGTTTTTCATGTTTGTTGGCTGTTTGCATATCTTGAGAGATGATTATTCTTGTCATGTGCTCACTTTTTTATGGCATTATTTGTTTTTTTCTTGCTGATTTGTTCAAGTTCCTTGTAAATTCTGGTTATCAGTTCTTTGTCAGATGCACAGTTGCAGTATTTTCTCCCATTCTGTTGGTTGTCTGTTTACTCTGATGATTATGTCTTTTGCTGTGCAGAAGCATTTTCGTTTAAGTAGGTCCCATTTATTTAGTTTTTGTTCCATTTGCTTTTGTGATCTTACTCATAAACGCTTTGCCTTGGACAGTGTCATAAAGTGTTTTTCCTAGGTTTTCTCCTAAAATTTTTATGGTTTCTGGTCTTAGATTTAAATCTTCTATCCATCTCAAGTTGATTTTTATGTATGGTGAGAGATCCAGTTTCATTTTTCTACCTGTGACAATTCAGTTTTCCCAGAACTGTTATTGAATAGGAGGTTCTTTCCCTAATTTATGTTTTTGTATGCTTTTATGGAAGATCAGTTGATTGTAAGTATTTGGCCTTATTTCTGGGTTCTTTATTCTGTTCCATTGGTCTGTATGTCTACGTTTATGTCAGTACAATGCTGTTTTTGTTTCTATAGCCTTGTAGTATGATTTGAAGTTGGAGTAATGTGATGCCTCTAGAATCGTTCTTTTTGCTTAACATTGCTTTGTCTATTTGGGCTCTCTTTTGGTTCCCTGTGAATTTTAGGATTATTTTTCTTTTTTTTTTGCCAATCAATGAGAGCTTGTAAGGTTGCTGAGGTTGGTTGGCCTTGAACTCTTGGCCTCACCTTCGCAAGTGCCACGACATCCGGCCGGAGCCACTTTGGGCCCAAGGATTATTTTTCTAATTGTGTGAAAAATGATGTTGGTATTTTGATAGGAATTGTATTGAATCTATATATTGCTTTGGGCAATACAGTCATTTTAATAATACTGATTCTTCCAGTCGATGAGCATGGGATGTGTTTCCATTTGTTTGTGTCATTTGTGATTTCTTTCAGCCGTGTTTTATAGCTTTCCTTGTAGAGGTCTCACATCTTCTTGGTTAAGTATATTCCCAGGCATTTTATTTTATTTTTTTGCAGTTATTTTAAAAGGCATTTTGTTCTCGAGTTCTCAGCGTGGTTATTGTTGATGTATAGCACTGCTACTGATTTGCGTACATTGATTTTGTAACCTTTGACTTCACTGAATTCATTGATCAAATCTAGGAGTCTTTTGGTAAAGTCTTTAGGGTTTTCTAGGTATGTGATCATATCATTGGCAAACAGAGAGTTTGACTTCCTCTTTTCCAATTTGGATGCCCTTTGTTTATTTCTCTTGCCTGATTGTTCTGGATAGAATTTCCAGTCTTATATTGAATAGAAGTGGTGAAAGTGGGCATCTTTGTCTCGTTCAGTTTTTAGGGGCGATGCTTTCATCTTCTCCCCATTAAGTATGAGATTGGCTTTTATTATTTTGAGGTATGTTCCTTCTGTGCCTAGATTTTTATCGTAAAGGGATGCTGGATTTTGTTGAATGTTTTTCTGCATCTGTTGAGATGATCGTATGGTTTTTGTTTTTAATTCTGTTTATGTGGTGAGTCACATTTACTTGGGTTTGTTGAACCATCCCTGCATCCTAGGATGAAGCCCACTTGGTCATGGTGAATTATCTTTTTGATGCGCTGTGGGATTCAGTTTGCTGTTATCTTGTTGAGGGTTTTTAAATCTATGTTCACCAGGGATATTGGTCTATGGTTTTCTTTTTCTGTTACGTCCATTCCTGGTTTTGGTATCAGAGATACTGGAATGAGTAACTCATAGAATGAGTTAGACAGGATTCTCTCTTTCTCAACCTTTTGGAATAGTTTCAGTATGCTTGGTGCCAGTTCTTTGAATGCCTGGTGGAATTTGGCCATGTATCTGTCTGGCCCTGGGCTTTTTGTTTTTTTGGCAATTTTTGTTATTACTGATTCAATCTCACTGGTTGTTATCGGTCTGTTCAGGCCTCCTAATTCTTTCTGATTCAAGCCAGGAGGGTTGTATGTTTCTAGAGATTTGTTCATTTCCTCTAAATTTTCTAGTTTGTTTGCTCAGAGGTGTTTATAGTGTCTTTAAATGATCTTTTGTAATTCTGTGGTGTTAGCCGTAATGTCTCCATTTCTGTTTCTAATTGAGCTAATTTGAATTTTCTCTCTTCTTGGTTAATCTAGCTAATGGTCTCTTGATTTTATATATCTTTTCAAAGAACCAACTTTTATATTTTGTATTTTGATCTTTTGTTTCAATTTCATTTAGCTCTGCTCTGATCTTTGTTACTTCTTTTCTTTTGCTAGCTTGGGGTTTGGCTTGTTCTTCTTGTGACAGGGTTGTGCTCTGACACCCAGGCTGGTGTGTGGTGGCACGATCACTGCAGCCTTGATCTTCCCAGGCTGACATGATTCTCTCATCTTGGCCTCCCAAGTAGCTGGGACTACAGGCATGCACCACCATGCCTGACTAATTTTTTAATATTTTGTAGAGACAGTATTTTGTCATGTTGCTCAGGCTGGTCTCAAACTTTTGGGCTAAGCAATCCTCCTGCCTCGGCCCCTCAAAGTGCTGGGATTACCGGTGTAAGCCACCACACCTAGCCTAGTGTGTTCTTGTTTCTCTAGTTCTTTGAGGTATGATGTTAGATTGTCAACTTGTGATCTTTCGGATTTTTTGATGTAGGCATTTAGCACTATAAACTTTCCTTTTAGCACTGCTTTTGCTGTATCCCAGAAGTTTTGATAACTTGTATCACTGTTACCATTTATTTAGAAGAACTTTAAAATGTCCATCTTGATTTCATTGTTTATCCCAAAGTCATGCAGGAACAACTTATTTAATTTTCATGTATTTATGTAATTTTGTGGGTTCCTTTTGGAATTGATTTCTATTCTGTTGTGGTTTGAGAAGATACTTGATATAGTTCCCCTCCCCTCCTCTCCCCTCCCCTCCCCTCCCCTCCCATCCCCTCCCATCCCCTCTCCTCCCCTCCCCTCCCCTCCCCTCTCCTCCCCTCTCCTCCCCTCTCCTCCCCTCTCCTCCCCTCTCCTCCCCTCCCCTGCCCTCCCCTCTGCTCTCCTGCCCTCCCCTCCTCTGCCCTCCCCTGCCCTCCGCTTTCTTTTTGACTGAATGTTGCTTTCTTGCCCGGGCTGGAGCGCAGTGATGTGATCTCGGCTTACTGCAACCTCCCTCCACCTCCCAGGTTCAAGTGATTCTCCTTCCTCAGCCTCCCAAGTAACTGGATTACATGTTCCTGCCACCACTCCCAGCTGTTTTTTTTTTTCTTGGTATTTTTAGTGGAGATGTAGTTTCACGTGTTCAGCAGGCTGGTCTTGAACTCTTGATCTCAGGTGATCTGCCTGCCTCGGCCTCCCAAAGTGTTGGGATTACAGGTGTGAGCCACTATGCCTGGCCAATATATTTTTCGCTTTTTAAAAAATTTATTGAGACTTGCTTTGTGGCCTGTCATGTGGTCTGTCTTTTCTTAGATCTAGTAATTGTTTTGTGAATCTGGGAGCTCTGGAGTTAGGGGGTATTTATATTTAGGATTGTCTTCTTGTTAGATCGATCCTTTTGTATTATATAATGACCTTCTTTGTCTTTTTTTTTTTTTTTTAACTGTTACTGCTTTAAAGTCTATTTTATTTTATGTAAGAGGAGCTATTCTGCTCGCTTCTGGTTTCCTTTTACATGAAATATCTTTTTCCATCCCCTTTACTCTTGTTCTTTTTTTTTTTTTTTTTGAGACGGAGTTTCGCTGTTGTTACCCAGACTGGAGTGCAATGGCACGATCTCGGCTCACTGCAACCTCTGCCTTCTGGGTTCAAGCAATTCTCCTGCCTCAGCCTTCCGAGTAGCTGGGATTACAGGCATGCGCCACCATGCCCAGCTAATTTTTGTATTTTTGGTAGAGACGGGGTTTCACCTTGTTGACCAGGATGGTCTCGATCTCTTGACCTTGTGATCCACCTGCCTCGGCCTCCTGAAGTGCTGGGATTATAGGCGTGAGCCACCATGCCCGGGCCCCCTTTACTCTTGTTCTATAAGACTCCCTTATGTTTTAGGTGAGTCTCCTGAAGACAGCAAATACTTGGTTTGTGAGTTTGTTTAATCCATTCTGCCAATCTGTATCTTTTAAGTGGAGCAGTTAGATGATTTATGTTCACCATTAATACCGAGATGTGAGGCATTGTTCCAGCCATCATGTTGATCCTTCCTGGGATGTTCTGGGTGCTCCACTGCGTTATTGAGCTGTGCATTTTGTGCTTTCAGGAGATTCCATTCTGGCACCTGTTGACCTTTTATTTCAACCTTTAGAACTTTTAGCCTCAGTTTATTTGTAAAGATTATATGGAAATAAAGGAAAACAGAAATTCTCTAATATTGTGCACAATTGAGTGAACTGTATATTTGTTTTATTTTGTATTATTTGTATTATTGCCACAAGAAATCTGTGGTTTTAGGGGTTCTGAAAATTGCTAAGGTCTGTAGGTGATTTTTCCAGACTAATGATATTTTTCATCATTTGGCCACAGTACAGAAAGCATTTGGTATAGTTTTATTTCTTACTTGAAGCAGTAAATAATTCAAATTTTTGTCTTGGTAAGAAATGTTCCATGCCTAATTTGAGTGTATTTACCTTTATTTCTAATAAGCAGTTTAGATATTCACACCCTTTCTTCTTTAGAAATAAATGAGAATTATACATGCAATGCCAAATAAAAATATAATTTTGAGCAGATGTCCTAATTGATTTATGCTAGATAGATTGACCTATGTATTATTAGTTTTTCCTAGGAGAAGGAAAGAGATGGTTGAAAAGAAATATTTATTTGGTAATTTATATATTGACATAACAATGGCACAGTCTTGGTCTTCAGATTTGTGTTTTCGTAAAGTAAAACAAATAGTAAAGTTTCACAATGAAGACTATCAGAGGAATGCTTAAAGCACCTGGCTCAAGGCAC
Source organism: Saguinus oedipus (assembly GCA_031835075.1). Lineage (NCBI taxonomy): Eukaryota > Metazoa > Chordata > Mammalia > Primates > Cebidae > Saguinus > Saguinus oedipus. The sequence goes on from CM063169.1 coordinate 220,886,249, forward strand.
AGATTGAATCGTGGCTTAGACTCTCAGTGGTTCCGTGGCACTGGACAAGTTAATTAACCTCACCAAGCCTTATTTACCCATCTTTAATGTGAAACTAATGACGGTACCTGCCTCATGGAGTTTTTGTAAGGATTAAATGATACAGTGCTTAGCTCAGTAGAAACGAGTGAATAAACGTTAACTCATTTCACTTTGCTGTTACTATTATTGTAGATGTAGTTATACAAAAAATTGAGCATTTCTAAAATGTTGACTTAATGTTGAAAGTAATGGATATAAAAGGCGCATTAAAGAATTCTAGTTTCTGTGGCCAAGTGACATCAAAGAAACTAAGAATTTAAAAAATAGGTGATTGATGAAGATTAACTTTATTCATAAAATGTTTTTTCTAGCTAGACATTATAAGCAAGGTAAGGAATTTAAAAGAATAATATTCCCTGAAAGTTGCTTCCCTAGGTATCTTTAGCACTGTATAATTTAAGTATCACAGATTCATGCAGAAATCCTTTATGTTTTGCAGAGTTACACTGTTAGACCTTATGATAGCCAAGCTAACGAGTGAGGAGCCACTCACCAAGGATGACATCCCTGTGTTTCTACACCATGCTGAGTTGGTTGCAGGCACCTTTGTGGATCAGTGCAAGACTGTGCTCAAGTTGACCTCTGAGGAGCCTCCAGATGATGGGGTAAGGGAGGCACATTTCCCAATCTTAGGTAAAAGAGAATGGATAGATTTTCTAACTTAGCCAAGTTGTCTATTAGAATTCTTTTTTAAAAGCTTTTAAAAATATTATGTAAGTAATGTATCCATATATGAGAATAGTTAGAAAATTTAGATAAAGGAGAACAGTGTCCTTATTCTTACCATCTAGAGTCAGTGACTTAAAAAAGATGACATCAAATATGTGCACACATGCATAGACGTGCACATGTGTATCTATTAAAAGTGGGGCCTTTCTGTGCCTTCTATTTGCAAGTCCCATTTTCTCTTCTGAATGTAAGCTCTAGGAGGGCAGAAAGTTTGACTCTTTTGTTCATAGTACTGTGTATATGGTAGGCACTTAATATTTGCTGAATGAATAAATAATACATTGTCAGTGTCTTTTGAAAATGCCAACACAGTTTGGGCATGGTGGCTCACACCTTTAACTCCACTTCTTTGGGAGGCCAAGGAGGGAAGATCGCTTGAGTCTAGGAATTCTAGATCATCCTGGGCAACATGGTAAAACCCTATTTCTGCAAAAAACACAAAAATTAACTGGGCATAGTGGCACATGGCTATAGACCCAGCTACTTGGGAGGCTGAGGTGGGGGGGTCACTTGAGCCCAGGAGGTTGAGGCCACAGTGAGCCATGATTGCCCCACTGCACTCCAGCCCTGGTGATGGAGTGAGACCCTTCTCTAAAAAATAAAAAAGCCAACGTAACATTTCAAATAAAGAATTTCTCATTTATTCATCCATATCCCTATAGCTGGACATTTCGGTTGTTTTTGTTTTTTTGAGACAGAGTCTCGCTCTGTCACCCAGGCTGAAGTACAGTGGCACAATCTCAACTGACTGTAGCCTTCGCCTCCTGGGTTCAATCATTTCTCCTTTCTTGACCACCCAAATAGCTGGGATTACAGTTGTGCACTACCATGCCCAGCTAATTTTTAGTATTAATAATTTTAGTATTTTTAGTAGAGATGGTTTCACCATGTTGGCCAGGCTGGTCTTGAACTTATGACTTAACGTTATCTGCCTGCCTTGGCCTCCCAGAGTGCTGAGATTACTGGCATGAGCTACCATGTCTGGCCTAGGTTGTTCTTATTTCTACTTATTTTAGATAGTACTGTAGTTTATGTTTTTATAGTTACATCTTTGCACATTTCCACAGCTATTATCCTAGGACATAATCTTAGAAGTGAAATTGCTATGTATAAGGATATCACATGTTTAAAGCTCTGGATACATACTTCCAAACCGCTTTCTAGGCAATTTGCTTCTTCTCTCCTTTATAGGAGATTCCTAGTTGTGTACTGTCCTGGCTAATTATTTAAACTATTGTTTTTTTCTCCTTAAGCCTGCTTTAGATCATTCGGGTCTTGTTTTACTTAGGCCGTGGAAGTGAGCTTATGTTAATTCTCTTTCCCTCAGAACTTTCCATTTTTATCTGTTCTCCCTTTCTTCTGTCATAAAGTTAGAATTGTTCTTTCTCTTAACCACTCAGCCATAAAAAGGGATGCACTTGTGATATAGCAAGAGGGAAGAATCTCGGAAGTGCTGAGGGAGAGAAGCCAGACAGACTGGAGAACATGTTCATTCTATTTCTCTGGGTTCGGTGGCAGGCCAGACATATCGGTCATGATAGGAACAGATGAGGTGTCACCTGGGTCTGGAAATGAAGGAGTGGAATTGATTGCAGAGGGACATGAGGGAACTTTCTGGATAGTAGAATGTGACACATAGCTGTATAACTTGACACAACTCTGTACTGTATACTTAAGTTGGATGTATTTCATTATATGTATATTATACCTCAATAAAGCTGATTTAAACACATTTTAATGAAAGATGATAGAGAGTTCCTTTGTGTGCTGAATGAACGGTCAGGTGGAAAGGGAGTGATTGATGCTGGAATCACTGTTGGCAAATGGATCAGACTGGAGGAAAGGGACTGGAATACAGAGTGGATACTCATTCACTGTCCACAGGCGGGAAGGTAGAGAATATGATCCATAGTGTTTCCTGGAGGGTGATGTGTAATACTGTGAAACCGTTAACTCCTTTTGTAAGTGCCGCTCATGGTTATGACTGCTTGGCCACGAGAATGTATTTCCTTTTTTGTGAATATACTTTTGTTCAAGATGATTTTGCTGTTGATTTTCTGTGCTTTGTTATGTTGACCATGTTAGGTCTTACTAATCATGCTGTTGCTTTAGTTCTCATTTTCTGTGATAGGAAAGAAAGGTATTTAGGGGCTTGCATTTACTTTCTGGAGATAGACTTGCCTTTGTATCCAGCAGGAGGAGCAGTGAGTCGTGCTTAAGAAAAGTTTTAACAATTCTCTAGTAGATAGAGAAAAGGCAGATCACATCTTTAAACTTTTCAAGGCACATCTGTTTAAAGTACAGGTGATTTTCAGTATTGTCATGAGAAATTCCCGGATAAACCTTTCATATTTAGGAAAATTTATATATTTTCTTCAGACATTTTTTTTCTCTAAGCTGGGAAGTATTTTTATATATTAATGGAATGAAAAATTGTAGACTGGGAACAGTGGCTCACACCCGTAATCCCAGTACTTTGGGATGCCAAGGCCTGTGAGGATTGCTTAAGCCCAGGAGTTGGAGACCAGCCTGGGCAACATAAGGAGACTCCATCTGTACAAAAAATAAAGAATTAGCTGGGTGTGGTGGTGTGCACCTGTGGTCTTAGCTACTCGGGGGGCTAAGGTGGGAGGCTTGCCTGAGCCCAGAAAGTTGAGGCTTCAGTGAGCTGTGATCGCAGTACTGCACTCCAGCCTGGGGAAGAATGAGACCCTGTCCCCCCGCCCCCCAAAAAAGTAGGCAGTTTTCTTTTGCAAAGCCAAATTAATTTGCTTTTGGAAGTTTATTGAGCTGTACATTTATGACTTGTGCATTTACTGTAGATATGTCATATATATATATATTTTAAAGAGGACCCCTCTGCCAGTATTTAAATGTGCCAGAGACCAAGTGTTATACTGGAGCTGGCCTGTGGTGACTTCTAAGAGTTGATTCTTAAGTGCTTAGAAATTTGTGAGCTTATCGTTAAATTGTTGCTACCTTGAAATCATCCATGGTGGAAGTAGTTCTGCCATGGAAACTAGCAAATGCTGCAGATCAGGGCTTTCTACCTGCCTCCGTCCTCCCCAGCCATCTTCTGCCAAACCACTGCATTTACCTGTTTGTGATCTTTTTAGAACAAGATAGATATTCAGTAAAGTTCTCAGTGCTATCACTGAAAAGTGAAAATGGAAATGGTTGTATTTATAGGATGTTTTGTGTTTTGTTTAATTTATGTAATTGTTTGGTTTTAAAATCCCAAGGTCTTCTTCGTGTGTTTCTTAATAAAAACAGTTTTGGGTTTCCTGTTAATGGACTTATTCCTGTCCTTTGATACATTTTGTGTACTTGCTTCGAGTTTTTGTATATTTTTGTCAGTTCTGAATCTTGTTCACTTGTAGCAAGCCTTGCCTTTTCTCTGAAAGCTTAAAAAACATTCTCTTTAGCTTTGTATTTTCTGATACCCGTATATTACAAGAATTCTCCTCAGGTTGTGGGATTTGCATTCTATTTTAATTTTTGCAACCCCAATTTAGGCCATACTGTAGTATCTGTTATGCAGTAGGTGTTTAATACATATTTAATACAAATTCTGTAATACTGTGATTTTTCCACATGTTAAGGGCTTGATTTTTGGTATTATGCAAATAATATTTGCTTTGTTCTTAAAAATTATTTATGAAGTCAGTGAAACATAAAGTTACAAAGTTTCAGCTGGGTGTGGTGGCTCATGCCTGTAATCCCAGCACTTTGGGAGGCCGAGGTGGCAGATTACTTGAGGTCAGTAGTTCGAGACCAGCCTGACCAGCATGGTAAAACTCCGTCTATACTAAAAATACAAAAATTAGCCAGGAGGGGTGACAGGCATCTGTAATGCCTGTCTACCCAGGAGGCTGAGGCAGGAGACTCGTTTGAACCTGGGAGGTGGATGTTGCAGTGAGCCGAGATCATGCCATTGCACTTCAGCCTGGGCGACAGAGTGGGACTCTGTCTCAAAGGGGGAAAAAAAGTTACAGAGTTTCCTGCTTTTTCCCCAGCCTCCATTTGTTTTCTACAGATCTATCTGCATTTTTGTTTTCTTTTCAAAGGTCTTTTTTTGTATATACACACCTATATGTTTTCTGTTTCCATTTGTTACACTATTCTTCAACTTGCTGTTTTCACTTATGATATAACTTGTACATCTTCGCACTTTAACATATATTCATTGTATGTTTTTAATGGTTGAATATTAACTTTATAAACGCATCATAATCTTCTTCATTTCTTCCCTATAGACATTTTAGTTGCTTCCACGTTGCTTTTTTTTTTTTTTAACCTTTATAAATAATGTTATAGTGAACATCCTTGTACAAATTTTGGACAAGTAAATCTGAGATGATAAATTCCTGGAGTTGAATTGCTGGGTCAAAGAATGATGTGTATTTAAAAACTTCCGAGAGATTTCTAAGTTGCACACAATGCAACACAGGATTGCATGAGCTACCCTTTGCACATCTGACTTAATTACTGTTTCTCGTTAGTGTTTTTCAGTGACCATTATGTTTGTTTTGCATATTAGGTTACCTTTTAAAATGCATTGATTAAAAAGCATTTTTCTGGAAATCTTTCTGTCATACGCACTTTTTAAAATGTAGTTAATTTTTGTTTGAATTTATTTCTGTTGTTCTCTTTGTCTTTTAGTTGTTTTTTCTTTGTGTTTAATCTAGTTAAGTTTATCAATTTTATCCTTCTGGCCTCTGGATTTTTTCTTTACTTTCTTTTTTTTTTTTTTTGACAGCTGATAGCCAAGAAGATTTTTCTTGTTTGTACATTCTCCACTTTGAATGTGGAAATATACACCTCCGTAGTCTAGTTCTTTCAGTACTTAGTCCAGTTTTTTATTTATCTAGAATTTATTTTTAAGTAAGGAGTGAGTTATGGATCTAAATGAATTATTTATGTTTTTTGACTATTCAAAATTATAAAATCTTTGGTGTGAGACTGACTGAGTTCAAGTCTTGATTTCTTCTGTAACAGGTGTATGATCTTGGAAAAGTTACTCATTCTCTCTCTGCCCTTCTTTTTCTTAAAATGGGTTGTATTAATATTATTTTTTTTCTTTTGAGATAGAGTCTTGCTGTGTTGTCCAGGCTGGAATGCAGTGGAACTGTCTCAGCTCACTGCAACCTCCATCTCCCGGGTTCAAGTGATTATCCTGCCTCAGCCTCCCAAGTAGCTGGGATTACAGGTGCCCACTACTGTGCCTGGCTTATTTTTAGTAGAGATGGGGTTTCGCTGTGTTGGCCAGGCTGGTCTCAAACTCCTGACCTTGGGTCATCCACCTTCCTCGGCCTTCCAGAGTGCTAGGATTATACGCACGAGCCACTCTGACCAGCTGAGTTATATTTAATATAAGTGTTTAATATGCTGATTGATACCTAGTTAATGTTCCCTAAATGTTATCTGTTTGTGATTGTTTCAGTACTATTTAGTGAATGATCTAACCTTTTCCACTGATTTTTTTTTTGAATTGAGACAGGGTCTTCCCCTGTTGCCCAGGCTGGAGTGTAGTGGTGCAATCATAGCTCACTGTGTTCTCCAGCTCCTGGGCTCGAGGATCTCTCATCCACCTACATCATGTCCTAAATTCTTATATTTATTTGGATCAATTACTAGTTCCCTCCAAATAAGTTGGAAGGAACCAGTAAGATGTTAACAGCTGGAGAAGGGAGAATTCAGAGAGGTATGTGTTTATGTGCAATAAAGGAACACTGAAATGAACATAGAAGTAAATGCAAAAACTGATCTATACAGAAAACAGTTGCAGTCCAGGCAGATATAACTAATTTGCATTTTAATGGGAAGGAATAATTCCGTATTATTATAAGTTTTCTGTAACTTACAAAGCTGTAAAATTGTTCAAAGATACTCCGTGGCAGTGTTAACTGAGACAGGTGAGCTAGACAGGAGACTAATCTTTTTTTTTTCTTTTGCTCACTTCAAAATCTTTCACAATGTTCCCTTCATTTGCTTGTTCCCCCCCCCCCCCAGTGCCTCATTTAATTAATATAGTTTCATAAGACTTTTAAATATCTGGAAGGGGAGTTTACTCATTAATCTTATTTTTTAAGAGAGTAATTTTTCCTGGCTGTTCTTCCATTACTAATTTCCAGATGCTCATTAAAAACACTTTATTAATAAAAGGATTTTAATGACTAAAATTGGGGATGTGTTAGGTGGGGATAGATTAATTTTCTTTTAGGTTTATTTTAGTTAATATCATAGAATTTAAGAGCTGGAAGGAAACTTCCAGTTAATCTCTTCCAACCTCTAATTTTATTTCTGTCATTTTAACATGGAAATTTCAAACACAGACTAAGAAGAAAGTGTACTTAAACTCCATATGCCATCCCCTGGCTTCAGCAGCTTCCCGTTCATCACCATTCTTTTTTCCACCACAGTTCCACTCATTCTTATGCCAGTTGCTGTGGACTGAATCAAAGCTCCAACGTATTTCATCAGTTACTCTAAATGATAAGGAGTCTTCAGACACAAGTGTAATTCTATGAGCACATCTGAAATAACTCATAACAACATGAATTATTGATTAAGTAGTATTCAGATTTTCCCCATCATCTAATAATCATTTTCAAGTTTATTTTGTTGAAACAGCATATGGATAAGGGGCCATATGTTGCAGTTGATTGACCTAACTTCACTCTAGTGTATAGGTTTCCCTTTCCTCCTTTTTTCCTTTTTGCTACTTATTTGTTGGAGAAACTAGGTGGTTTTTCCTGTAGACTTTTCTAGATTTCAGATTTTGATGAGTATGTCCCCAGGGTGGCACTTAACGTCTTCTTCTTTACCTTGCATTTCCTGTGAATGAAAGTTAGTTCCAGAGGCATATTCAGATTTGGGTTATTTTTTGTTTGTTCATTTTTGCAGTAATGTTTCATTGTTGGTGATACTACTTTGATCAAGAAACACCTGAGGCTTGGTTATCTCTCTGTGATGTTAGCAGTTGTTAATTACCTAGATCCGGGAATTCAAAGGTGTTGGAAAACATGGTATTTTAATGTTATTGTTCATTCTTCCTTTAATAGCAGGAATATTTTTTAAAGAGAAACTTTCCCCAGTAAATTCTTGGGTTCTGTGAGGTACACTGGATGAAGAAAGGCAGGAGAAGTGCTTGTTTCTCCCCTTGATTACCAGTCTTCAGAGTAATGAGTTGGTTTTGTGGCATCATCCGAAGATGACCAGCAAGTTGGTTTGTTTTCTTTTATTTTCATTATGAAGTCATAGCTTCAAAACAACTTGCTTTGCTTTCAGTCTGTTGCTGTTGTGATTGTTTCTGATGTTTAATGTGCCATTGCTGTCCAGTGTGAGCCTCATCGAGGTGTTTCTGATTCCTTCCGACATGACCCTAGTAGCCTGTAATGGCTTCTTTGTTACCCGCTATGACAAGATATCCAGCGTTACCTTGTGCACGTTTTGCTTCAGGTCTATTCTTGAAGGAACAGTGGTATCTCGAGATAACAATCGGGGCAGCCACACCTTTTACAAAAGAGGATGTTGAAACCTTGTGAAATTGATGGATTTACTCAAGACTGGTTTTAACATGGTACTAACTTTAGACTTCTAATCTAGATTTTCCCCCCTTAACTCTTTAGCAAAGAAGGCTATGATATAAAATTAGAGATCCAAGATATTAAAAATGTGTTGTTTCTTGCTATTTATTTTGAGATTTCAGAATACTATATTAATTATTACCTTTAAGTCTCCTAATTAGAAAACAGTAAATACACATTTACAATTAACAAGGAAGTAATTTATCTTTCTTTTGAAGAATGTTATCTTTTTTTTTTTCAGACAGTCTTGCTCTATTGCCCAGGCTAGAGAGTACAGTGGTGTAATCTTGGCTCACTTCAACCTTTACCTCCTGGGTTGAAACGATTCTCCTGCCTCAGCCTCTCTAGTAGCTGGGATTACAGGTGTTCTGCTACCACGGCTGGCTAATTTTTATGTTTTTTTAGTAGAGACAGGATTTCACCATGTTGGCCAGGCTGATCTCGAACTCTTGACCTCAAGTGATCTTCTGGCCTTGGCCTCCCAAAGTGAAGAACGTTATCTTTATGGACTAACTTTATAATCTCTGCCACATTTTGTCAATGAATAGGTACTTTATAAATGGGGTTCAGGCTGGGTGCGGTGGCTCATGCCTGTAATCCCAGCACTTTGGGAGGCTGAGGCAGGTGGATCACCTGAGGTCAGGAGTTGAAGACCAGCCTGGCCAACATGGTGAAGCCCCGTCTCTATTAAATATACAGAAATTAGCCGGGCATGGTGGTGGGCACCTGTAATCCCAGCTACTCGGAAGACTGAGGCAGAGGATTGTTTAAACCCGGGAGGCGGAGGTTTTAGTGAGCCAAAATTGTGCCACTGCACTCCAGCCTGAGCGACAGAGGGAGACTTCATCTCAAAAAAATAAAATAAAAATGGGTTTCACAATCCATACAAAAGTTACATTTATAATTTTTATGTAGACTAATGCTATGCAGTTGGTACTAGGCAGTTTCTTAGTCATGCAGTGTATTTGATAAATTATTTAGTAACTGTGTGAAGTAATGTTTTCAAATAACTCTGTCTTTCTCATCTACCAAGATACTGCATAGAAGTTCATATTTACCCAGAAATTATGTAAGTTCTTAAAGCGGGAGTCTTTTCAACCACAGCATTTTACAGGATTTCTGTGGACAAGAAATTAATGTATTTCATGGGATATTTGTATCTTTAAAGTGGAACTTGCATGCTGGGAATGCTTTAAAAAGAAAGTATTTGCATAAATGTTATGTATGTAGCTAGTAATTTTGAACATTTATTCCACTGTTGGAATGTCTTTTTGCTTGAATAAGAACTTTTCTGACTCTTTGCTCCAAGAAGACACATAATGACACATAATCTTGCATTCTCGATGGCAGATGTCTGCTGTTAGTGAAAATGATGAGTTGTTTACATGTTTCATGCTTCGGTTTGTTCTTCATAGTTTTGTTTTTCTCTCTAGACTTATTATAAGCACTGACACTTTAAATGTATTGAAATATTCTCTTACTGTTATTTATAACAAATCCTTTCACTTCAAATATGCTTAAAAGTTATGTTTTCTTTTCTTTCTAGGAGGCACTGGCCACGATTAGGCTTCTCGATGTCCTGTGCGAGATGACTGCGAACACCGAGCTGCTTGGCTATCTGCAGGTTTTCCCTGGCTTGCTGGAAAGAGTGATTGGTGAGTGAAGTATCCCACATTGTACTTTTAGCTAAGAAATTGACTTGTCATACTGTAATGTAAATCCAATCACAAATCCTGAATTTTCAGTGTACTTTTGGGAATTTTGTGAATATAGTATTTTGAGAGGAATCACAGTGTTGTAACAGTTCGGGCGGGGCCAGATAAAACTGAGCCCACATTGTTGTTCAGCCCTTTCTCTTCCGTTTAACTGAAGATTCCTTCTCAGTAACATGAGGATAACAGTGCCTGTTACGCACATAGTAGATATTTCATCAAAATAGGATGTGATGAAGATGGAGGGGCAGGGGAGGTTTGTGATGATGACAGTGGTTTTATATTACTATAGCTTTGCAAAATGTGGCAGTAAATTTTTCCCATTTACATTTAGTGAACATGTAGAATGATGTTGTATACATATTATATATAAAAATCTTATGAGAAAATGGTTTAAACAAGAAGCCATTGTTAAAAGTATTACCACCTTTGCTAAAAAGCTGTTTGCAAAATAATTCAAGTAGAGCCTGTTCCTTGTGGCTAGCCATGCTTAGGTTTGCTATTCATTATTCACCATTTTTTCCTTTAAAGAGATGATACTTACTCTGGCGACCAGTGTATTGAGAAAGATGGCTTTGTGTCTAGCAGTATAGACGAGCTAGCAGTGAGCTGTAGAGGAAGATCCTTAGAGTTCCTCATCAGTGTTGTATTTTGAGTACAGTGCTTTTAGTGATAATTCACACACAACACCAGGAACCCGGGACACTGAGTGATTACAGAAAGAGCCTGAGTTTGGAGCCAGGGTCAATGTGTGTTGTCATCCCAACTCTGCCAAGTACCAACTTTTCTGAGCCTCTTTTCTTCATTTTAAAATTGGGAAAGTGATACCTTCCTGTATAGGTTTGTTGAGAGGGTTAAATGAGATAATGTGGAAACACTGAAATACAGTTCCTGAAAGATTGTCTGTTTTCATTGGCTGCCGGGAGGTGCTCAAGAGGACAGCAGTGGCAAGTTCATTCTCCTGAATGTAGCTGAAGTGAAGTATGTCGAACACATGCTGCCTTTTGAAGATCTGGCCGATCGGATGAGGGGGAAGAACAAGCACTCTTGGTTTCTATCATATGCGTCATCATGGATAGATACTGTGTTTTAGACTTCACTGACTAAAGTTCGTAGCAGAGTGCTTTCATAAAGAAGTTGAGATTGGAAACCTTTTTGTAAGGAGGATGCTAGCAAATTTTTGGCTAACTTTTCTTTGTAGATAAAAAGAAATTCTGAGTTGGGACAGTCATTATGGCTTATATATCTAAAATTAGAGTAAAAAAATTTAAAGCAAGGGCAGAAGAGCCTTTGAATCATTGTTTAAAGATAGCTGTCTGTGCTCTGTCTTTATTCTAGTAAAATAAATTAGATTTGTTTATAGAAAACTAGTAGTACAAGATACTAAAAGTTACTTTTCTATGGAAAATGAAGTTTACTCTTTTGGTTCTAGATCTTTTACGGATGATTCATGTAGCTGCAAAAGAAACCACAAACATTTTCAGTACTTGTGGTTGCGTGAGAGCAGAAGGTGACATCTCCAATGTGGCCGAGGGGTTTAAGTCTCATCTCATTCGTCTGATTGGAAATCTGTGTTACAAGAATAAAGACAACCAAGACAAGGTAAGAGGATTGCTTAGTATGTATTTCACATACATGGCTTCATTTAGAATATAGTCTTTGAAGACATTCACTCTTTTGGAGTGAAAGCCTGAGGTGCTTAGAAAGTAGCTTGGAGAGAGAGATATATTTTGTATGTACACACACACACACACACACACACACACACACACAGGCACACAAACACGTATGTATATATACATATATATTAATCTATAGGCTCTTTGTAGCCTAGACAGATTTCTAACACATAGTAGATATTTACTAACACTAGTTATTATTGCCTGTTATCTTAAGAGAAAATAAAACTTGTATCTATAGCCTATGTTTATGGACGGTAGCATCATAAGCCTTTTCTTCTAGGTGTTTTAAAAGGGATATAAAAGGAATATAATATTTAAGTATGAAGTCTTTGAGGACCCAGTAGGCTGCTTTTAGAAATCTCTTATGTGTGGATGAACTTAAAGGTAATTATATTGAGAATGTGAGAGAATGGTAAGAAGGATCTCAGGGCAGTTGGGCCACATGCTTCAGATCGATCTCATCTTCCGGTATTTTTCCACAGTTTTACTTTGGTTGACATTTGATTTGCTTAGTTAAATACTAATTAAATTTGTACCAGATTATACTTTTTTACGATGATGGCAGAATGTCTTGCATTTTACGTGTGTTTCTGGAGCATGACTTTGCCACTCCCCTGTGAAGGGTTGGCATCTATTTGTCCATCCCCTTGGATCTGTGGCTGCTGTGAGCAATCAAATACGTGATCCTATACAGTTTCTAGCATAGCCCTTAACTGGTCTAGCTGATTCTGTTTCTGGCTTCTTAGAAGCCGGTCACCACGTGAGGAGTATAGATTCCCTGAGATGGCCTTGCTGTGAGTTGCTGAATACACATGGGAAAGGCTGGAAGATAAGATACAACGAGGAGAGAGGAAAAGCCTAGTCAAGGAATGCCAAGGCGCGAGATGTGCGTGAGAAACCATCTTGGGAGTAGATCCAGCCTCAGTTTCTTACTTGCCCAGCTGATGCCACATAGATCAGGGCCCCCCACTACTGGGCAAAACCCTTTCTGAATTCAGGACTCATAGTATTGTGAGAAAAAGTGAAAAATAGGAAAAAAAGAAAGGTGATGTAGGTCCTGTTTATGTTAGTAGCCCAGTCCGTTACTGTTGGTCTGATTCTTCTGCAAATAGCAGTTAGAAACTTTGGACAAAAAACAGCCATGTGAAGACACTCAAATTTGACACAAATTCTGGAGTGCAGTTGACACCGGAAGAAGGGAATGAAACAGTGTATGGCATCAGGGCAGTGAAAAGTCAGTTAGGAAATCTTCAGTGTTTCTTTCTGGCTTGAAGAATCAAAGAACAGTTTGAGGGCAACCATAGCATTAGAAATTGAGGGGGGAATTGTGGAAACTAGAAAACAAACCCAAACTCTGTATCAACTACCTGAATTTCTGCTAATGTCTGAATCACACATGTAGGTCAGGCTGCAAGCAGCTAAACTAAGGATGAACTAATCATATTAAGATTTAGAGCACTTACCCTAGAGTTTATAGTATGAGTCCAACTTATACTGTAGGTCATTGATAACTGCCTTCTAAAAGAAAAATATCAACACCCTTTTTTTTTGAGATGGAGTCTTGCTCTATTGTCCAGGCTGGAGTGCAGTGGCATGATCTTGACTCACTGTAACCCCCGCCTCTCGAGGTCAAGTGATTCTCCTGCCTCAGCCTTCTTAGTAGATGGGACCATTGGTGTGTGCCACCATACCCGGCCAATTTTTTGTATTTTTAGTAGAGACGGGGTTTCATCATGTTAGCCAGGATGGTCTCAAACTCTTGACCTCAGGTCATCCCTTCCTTGGCCTCCCAAAGTACTGGGATTATAGGAGTGAGCCACTATGCCTGGCCTAAATATAAACACTCTTTAGAGGAACATAATAGAATCCAGAATTGCTACAACATAATGTATTGTGCAATGTCCAGGATATAGTTAAAAATTACTTGATGTACAGGAAAATGTGATCTGTTCTCAGTTGAAAAGATAATCAGTGGACACCGACTGTGAGTGAGAAGACACAGATACTGGGTTTAGCAGACAAGGATTTTAAAGCAGCAAATGTAACCATGCCCATGGATGTAAAGGAAATATGCTTCATAGGAATGAAAAGATAGGGTATCTCAGCAGAGAAAGAGAAACTTCAGAGAACCAAATGGAAATTCTAGAACTGAAAAATAGAGTATCTAAAAATTTTAAAAATTACCGAATGTGCTTAACCTCAAGAAAGATCACAGAAGAAAGAGCCAGGACACTTTAAGATGTATCGGTAGAAATCATCTAGTCTGAAAAACAAAGTTGGGGAGAAAAATTGAAATAAAATGTCCATTTTAAGATGTTAAATTTTGGGGTAATTTGTTATGTAGCAATTGATACCTAGAATAATTCCTGTGAGACATGGCACAGAACCAAAGTCTAGACAACTTGCACTTCTAGTATATGGGCACATCATTTTGTCACTCCTCGTCTTCAAGAGTTTGAGACTACTTACTGGACTGATTTTTGCAAAAGAAAGGTGATAGAGAATAAACACTTTACCTTTTTAATGCCCAGGACTGCCTTTCTTGAGCCCAAAGAGGTGGTTTTTCTTGTGTTTAACTCTTCTTTTGTTGCTAATTTGGACTGGCCTCTTATAGGAACAAAATGTAGTAACCCTTAAAAGGCTTGTGAAATAACTCACTGTAGTCAGGACCAGATTGCACATTGAGTGTGCCCAAGTGCTGCTGTGTAGAGGTCACCGGGGCGCACAGGAAGTCGGTGGTGTGTCCTGTCATTTGTGCGGCTGCTAATAGCACTGCTGATTTCTCAGCAAACAGTTTAGAGGGTATGAAGGAGTTCATTCTTTGAGTATCAACTCAAATGCCTCTTTCTTCCAGTTTCTTACCTGTGTCAACAAAAGGCCCGAACCTGAAAGTATTACCTCTGGGATTTTTTTTCTCCTCCCAAAGACTCTGACACAACACCAAAATCTTATTCTGGATGTGCTGGAGTCTTCTTTATTCTCGTAGTCAGCTTCTGCGTCCAGCTGGGTGTTAGGAATATTTGCCTTGCTCATTGTTGCCTTAAGGGATGGAGTGCACTAGCACTCGGATGACTTTGGTTGTAGTTTTGGGAAAATGGGATGGATGGTCATGTATCAGGTCTTTATCAGGGGCCAATAATTCTCAGTGTTTATCTTGATAGGTTGTCCCACTTCTAACCCAGCTAAAGGGAAATTTAGCTCTGTCTCTGCTCCAGGACTAAAGATCTCCGTTGGGGGGGATTTCGTATCATCTAGCCTAATTTGGGTTCCTCCTTTGCTCAAAAGACAAAAGGGACTGATGATTTATTGTTCGGTGTTTACTATGTCCCAGCATTGTGCTTAGTGAATTACCTATATTATCAACTTTAATCTTTGCATCACCTTGCAAAGCAGGTTCTGCTAACCACATTTTAAGGAGAGGCCATCCAGTTAGTGAGATGCAGAGCCCAGGGAAGAACTGGGATTTGTTTGCCTGTTGAGTTCCCAGGGCTGTGCTTACTTCCCTGCACCATGGTGAGAGCTTTTCGAAGGGTTGAAGGAAAGGGTTTAAAGTAGACTTTCTGAAGGACTTCAGGCTGGAGGCTAGTCAGTCTGGGTCTCCTAGGCCAGCCCGGCCCCTTAGACTCCCTCCTGGTTGAAGTCTGGAGCTTTGGGGGTTCTTTCATCTCTGTTTCTGATTTACCCGTTCATCAAATACGAATGTTCTCAGCCTTGGGGATCCTTTGATGGGTAAGTCAGTCAGGTATATCTTCTGTGAAACTTCCATTTTGGGAGCATCTGGGGACCATGCTTGCCTCTTTGAATCAGAATCCCAGACTACTCATGACACAAATTTTCCTAAAATCTTTGTGCGCTGCCTGATTCCTCTGAATTTTGAGCAAGAGTCTTTTAAGCCCAACTGTGTCTGTGTTGTTTGTATAACTTCATCCATTGCAGTGAGTATGGTGCCCACCTTCATATGGCGCCTTAAACTGGTGTGGCCCTTTCCGTTTTCCAGAATTGTTTTCATCTGCTGGGTTTGTTGGAGCCTTGTGAGACCTCTGTGGAAAGGGCTGAAAGGTGTTTCCAGCATAATTTTCTAAATGAAGAAACCAAGGCCCAGAGACCAAGTGTGATTTAATTCAGCTAGCACTCGCTGAGTGGAAAATGCTGTGTGCTGGATGCTCTGGAGAAGACAGTCACTTTAGTGAGGGGAATGACACATGTGCACTTGGAACTGTAGCAAAAGCCCATGTGGCGAGGCCTGTCAGAGAAGAACAGGTGGGTGAAGTGTCCTTTGGGCTGGCTGTGCCAGGAGCATTTCTCTAGAAACAGGCTGGACTGCCAGGAGCATGGTATTAATAGGAAGGGTGATCATGTTTCTTTGAGATTTCTGTCTTTGGGCAAGATTTAAGAGAATCAAAGTACCTGGCCTCAGATTGAAAATCTTCACAGAAGTGTACTTTACCCCAAATTCTCATGAGTCTTTAATGCTTAAGTCTGTACATGTGGTAGATGTTGTGTTTCCTGAATTGTAAAGGAATTGCTAGACTTTCCTTTCCCATGTCATGGTAGGGAGGTGTCAGATCCTTACTTGCTTCTATTCTTACCGCTAGACTTTCCTTTCCCACGTGACGGTAGGGAGGTGTCAGATCCTTACTGACTTCTATTCTTACCTTGTTTTTTTTGTTCTCAACCTGCATAGTATTTCCTTGCTGCAACTGCAGTGATTAGTTTACTTCTAAACTTCTGTGGCCCTAAATGGAGATTCTGTTTTGGCTTCTATTGTAAGCAGCACAGAGATGCTAATGCTGTAAACATGAAGAAAGCACTCTTCCACTTCTTTGTTAGCATAAGGAATGTGTGGTTTACCTTTTTCTTGCCCATTCTTCTTTTCTTCACTATTTTCATAACCTCTTTAAGTGAGTCTTCATTAGGAGAAAAAACAAACATGTTTATTTCATAAAGCTAAATGCAGTTTTCAGATCGGTCAGACAGATGATCTAGTTTATCTACCTTTTCCCCCCAAAGGAAATTGTCCTCCTCCTCCTCCTCCTCCTCCTCCTCCTCCTCCTCCTCCTCCTCCTCCTCTCCCTCCTCCCTCTCCTCCCTCTCCCCCTCCCCCCCTCCCCCCACCCCCCATTCCCAGCAGTCACATACTTGATAATCCCATGTCAGATATGTGTGCCTATAAAACTTTTATTACAAGGAAACCTTAATTTTAAAGTAAGTCTGTACTGTATGGAAAAGTTCAGCATGAAAAGACAAACTTTATTTGGCCCCTTCAGTTCTCAATTTTGAAGGCAGGTTCATTTATGTACATAAAATAATCTTGTAATACATTTTTCATTAACTTTGTCTTGCTCATCATGTTACTTCCAGCATCTAAATTGTACCTGGCACATAGTAGGCATTCAGTAAATTTTTCTAATTTTTTTTGAATGATAACTTATTTAAAGTATTTGTTGAATGTCTACTACATACCAAGTACACTTTTTTAGGTTCTGAAGATATGTAGCAAATAAGACACAGTTCTCCTGTTCGAGGAGTGTAAATTCTACAATTTTCTGACTATATTTACAAAGAATAGTAAAAATAAATAACTTTTCAAATGAAAATTAATGTTCCTCTAAATTTCTGAGTTCTGTAATTATTTTTGAAAGTCTTTATGTTTGAATATATTCTGATTTACTATAATTTGCCATATTTTCATTTGACTTATCCAAATCATATATATTTATAGATTGTAACAACATCTGTAATGTGTAATATTTACAGGTAATTTAAAAATGTTTTTTAAATCTCAGGCATAGGCTTTGTAGGTATGATTGCAGTTTTTTCATCAATCTTAAATAAAATTTTAAGACTGAATTTACAGTTGTTGAACATTCATAACACGATCAATTTTTAGTGACTTTTTTTTTTGGGGTGGGGTGGGGTGGGGTGTGCTACTTTTCAGCCTTTTGTATCTAGTCATGGGGAGCTGAGAGCCAGCAAATTATTAACTCCTTTGTTATTTCCTCCTGTCTGTAATGTTTTCAAGCAGCATATTTGCCTGTTAAATCATGAAATTAAAAAAAAAAAAGCTATGGCTATTTCCTATTAATTTTTTTAGATTGTTGCTCTTAATGAGGATTAGTGCCTATTTTGAATATCAGTACTGGCTGACTTGTCAGTTACTCAGATAATTGATTGAGTGGTTGTTCTGCAGAGAAATAAATAAATGCTGAACTAGTAGGTGTTAGTGTTTTTTTTTTTTTTTTTTTTTTTTTTTTGCGTTTGTAAATTAGGCCAGGTGGCATGGCCCTTGGTGTTCATGCAGGGCCAGCTTCTGTATTCTCAGCCTATACTAGAACTGTGTGGACTTCCCAACCTTCATACTTACCCTGAATGACCTTAACGTGGCCTTCAGATCTCAAGGTGACAGGTACCCTGTTGACCTGTGCAGAAACACTTTCTCTCCCACACTCCTCACCATACTCTCCCACCTTATACTCTACCTATAGTCAGTTTCTGTGTATAATAGACAGGTCATGGGCTGTTAATTCTGATGCTTATTTCAGTGTACATAGGCTGTTGTTTTTGGTTTTACTTACTAAGTCTTTAGTGTGATACACATAGATAAGCTAATCGCCAGCAAAACTGGGACATATGAAGTATTTGATGTGGGTGTCACCCAGTTTTACTTGAGTAACCCCCACCCCTTCTTTGTCATACCACCGTTACCACCACTTTCGTCCTTGCTCTTCCCTTGATGTTTCGTCTTTCGTGAAACCCATGAAACCTTTCCGTATGATAATGGCCTAATTCACTCTCCTTCCCAGATATGTTTTTCCTTCTTTATAGGAAGCTTCAATACCCTCACTGTCTGCCTAATTGGGGAATTTTAGGTAGGCTATTGAAAATGGCTGGGGGACTGGGTGGGGGATTGTTTGAGCTCAGAAGTTGGAGACCAGCCAGGCAACATAGTTAGACCCCCGTCTCTACAAAACATTTAAAAATGAGCAGAGTATGTTGGTGCATGCCTGTAGTCCCAGCTATTTGTGAGACTGATGTGGGAGGATCGCTTGGGCCCAGGAGGTCCAGGCTGCAGCGCACCGTGATTGTGCCACGGTGTTCTAGCCTTGGTGAGGGTGCCAGACCCTGTTTTCGTTTGTTTGTTTGTTTTTAAAGAAACAAAAAATGTCTGAGCAGTGGATTCTCCTGTCACTGACTCTTCTGTCATTGCTTGGCTTGTAACATTGGATCCACATGTGTACTGTTCATAGAGAAACCTTACAACAGGCAAGAGAGCTTATGAGACTTCAGAGTTCAATAAACTCTGAGTTGCCTCTTAGTTGAGCATCTACTAACTGTTTAAATTTGGGCAAGTGTCTTAACCTCTCTGAATTTCAGCTTCTTCATGTATAAAAGAGGGGCATTTGTACCTCCTTGTGGGGTTGGGAGGATTAAATGTCATCATGTATAGGAAATATCTCATGTCTGTATTTCTAGTACTTTCGGAAGCCGAGGCAGGAGGATCACTTGAGCCCAGGAGTTTGAGACCAGCCTGGGCAACACAGTAAGACCTCCCATCCCTAAAAAAATAAAAATAAATGGCTGGTATTCACAGCTACTTGGGGGGCCAAGGCAGGAGGATCGTTTGAGCCCAGGAGTTTGAGACCAGTCTGGGCAACATAATTAAGACCCTGTCCCTAAAAAATTAGCCAGTACTCCCAGTTGCTTGGGGGCTGAGGTGGGAGGGTTGCTTGAGCCCAGTAGGTCAAAACTACAGTGAGCAGTTATCATGTCACTGCACGCTAGCCTGGGCAACACAGTGAGTCTCTGTCTCAAAAAAAAAAGTATGTAATGGATTGCCTTATGTCTCTAACTGTAATACTTCCCTGTCCCGCCTCTTTCCCCTTCCCACCAGTCCCTCTGTAATTGAAAAGATATAGTTCATGCCAGTGTCTCCCCATTGTATGTATTTACATAGAAATTGGTAGACAACATTTCTTAGGGATTTGCAGAGTTCAAAGTAATCCTCAAATTCTGTATTGTGTGTGTATTACTTTTTCTAATAGATGGGCTTTATGGAGGAAGTAAAATGAAAACAAATACGAGAACTTTGTTTAGGATGAGTCGTTTTCTTTCTTGTCATAAATGCTTTCTGACTTGAATTTCTTTTAATGTTATTATCTAGTAAAGAGCCGAAGTGTTTTCTGCGTGAATTCCAAAATCTGTTCTAGCTCAATTCTGAAAGTATGTTAAAGAACTTTTAAATTACAGGCATATGCCTTACCTCAATTGGACTGTATGTTTTTCCTCTTGTCAGAAGCAAGTTGCACCAAATCTCAGCTTATTGATTTGAAGATTGAACGTATAGGCAAGATCTGGCTTGCTTAGAATTCCGTTTCTTTGTAATGTAATCCCAGTTCAAGAAATATGTCAAAATTCATAAATCAAACTGTCACCATTAGTTTCCTGAACTTATGGCTCCTGTAACAGTAAATGAAATTAAAATTCCTATCAGAGGAAACCTGTCATGGTTTAGTTTGTTGCAGCTGTAAATTTTTTTTTGAGACTTAAAGGATGGTCTGCCGTTTGACTCCAAAAGCTCCTTTTCTGTGTCTTGTTATACAATAAATGACTTAGTCTTTTACAGGAAATGCATACCATATTTAAAAAGAAGAATGATACTAATTATATAATTGCAACATTACAGGGTGCTGTTGTGGATTAGCATTACTGCTGCAGAGTAACTGGGCTCCAGGCCCTTGGACCTGTGCTTCCTCATGGAATTCCTACCACCATGCATTCCTCCCTAGACTTCAAGCGCCTTGAAGGCAGACACATTACATTTGGCTTACCACCTGCCCGAACACCTGGTACATAGTGTATTGAAATTAATGGGCACTGGATGATTTTCCCTGCTTTACTGATGAGTCAAGCTTAGTGCGGTTACTTGCTTGGGCAGGCCAAAGGCCGACTCCAGAGCCCATGCTTTTCCTGTTACCATCCATCGCTTCCACTGTCACTGCTAAAGAGATGTTTGAGACTTGCCCTTTGAAATCTATGACCTGATTTATGTGAATCCTTGGGGGAGGGCATTGTATTACAGCGTCATCCACAATTCTTACTGAACTTTTTTCATTACTGTCTGAAGTGTCTGAGTAAATGTGGTTTCTTTTTTCTTTTCCTTTCTTTTCTAAGAAGTGCAGGCTGATTGCAGTGGTTTGATTATATATAGCTCACTCAAGCCTTGAACCCTGGACTCAAGCGATTCTCAGACCTCAGCCTCCCACATAACTGGGACTGCAGGCATGTGCCACCATGTCCAACTACTAAAAAAATTTTTTTATTTTGGTAGAAAAACAGGGTCTCACTATGTTGCCAAGGCTGATCTCAAACTCCTAGCCTCAGGCAATCCTTCTACCTTGGCCTCCCAAAGTACTGGGATTATAGGTTTGAGTCAACTTGCCTGGCCTGAATATGGTTTCTTTAAGGTTCATGTCGAGGGCTATGTTTCAGGGACATGCGTATTTCTGAGAAGCCTAGTTTACCCCATACTGTAGACACAGAAGGGGAGACACTGGGGAAGTAATGTGCTGCCCGGGATGACTTCACAGTTTGTAAAAGTCATGAATCCCGTTTGCTTAACTGCTGCTCAGTTTTCTGTACTTACGCCATACGATCAATGATTAGACAACAGACATCTTTAATTTAATTTGATTTGATTTTTGAGTCAGGGTCTTGCTTTTGTCACCCAGGCTGGAGTGCAGTGGTGTGATCACAGTTCACTGCAGTCTTGACCTCCTGTGCTCAAGTGATGCCTCAGTCACCCAAGTAGCTGGGACTACAGGTGTGTGCCACCACGCCTGGCTAATCTTTGTATTTTTTTTTTGTAGAGGTGGGATTTTGCCATGTTGCCCAGGCTGGTCTTGAACTGCTAAGCTCAAGCAGTCTGCCCACCTTGGCCTCCCAAAGTGCTGGGATTACAGGTGTGAGTCACCACGCCCAGCTGACAGCAATGATTTTAAATGGATTTGTATTTAACAGTAAAAACAATTGTTTCACAGTATCCAAAAGAAGAATATCTGAGACTTAGGTGAAGGGAAAACCAGCTATATAAACTGAGAGATGTACCTTGTTCCTGTATGGAATATCGTAAAGATATTAGTTATTTTTAAACTAATTTTTATTACTAGGCCAATTAAAATCCCAGTGTGAAAAATAAGCCATTATTTTGACTATAAAATGAAAATAATTGAGGAATTGTCATATCAACATTAAAGTATACTTTAAGGCTAAAATAATCAAAACATTGTACAAAAGTTTATACGTTAGTGGAGGTGAACACAGTTTCAAAACAGAACCAGAAGTTATAAAAAGTTACCATGTGATAAGGGTAATCCAGTAACCCAGGGAGAAAAGGAAAGCTTATGTAAAAGATGAACGAACCATGAATAACTGGCTAACTCCTGGGTGGAAGCTAGGCTCACCTGTAGCAAACATCAGAATAATATTTAATTTATTTTTCAGAATAAGCCAGAGTATTTTGTGGATTAGAAACAATGAAGATTATCGTAAATTGACTACAAACAAATCAGGAACTCTGGCTCTGGAGCCAGCCTACCTACATTGAAACCTGGGTTCTGCTAAATAATAGCTGGTAACCTTCAGTAAGTTATTTAGCCACCCTGTGACTCAGTTTACTCAACCAAATTTGGAATAATGTTAGTAGTTATGGAATAGGGTTGTGAAGAATAAGTTAGGTAATTAATAGAAGACATAATAAGCACCTAGGATCAGATACATTTATAATTATGCTTATTTCAGCATTGTTGATATTAAGAACAGTCTGCTTTTCCCATTAATGGAAAATGTGTTTTTAATAAATTATGGTTAAGTGTTATACAATAAAACCATGTCTTCTGAGAGTAGTTAGTGTATTGTTGTAGTGCTCATGCTGTCATAGCAAGTGGGAATTCAAAGCAGGAGGCAGCCTGTGTCTAGTAAGTCCCTTCTCGTGTATGTTTTATATCTATGTTATATGTATATTTAAGGTACACAAAGACTTATGTGCATGGCAAAATGACCCAAAAGAAATACAGTACAGTATTAATAGTAAATATCTCTGGCTGAGAGGATTAAAGATTGGTTCTTTTTTTCTTGTATACTTTTTGTGATCTCTACAGTGAACATGAAATATTTTAATAACGACAAGGTGCTGTTAGAAAAGGAAAGGTGAACATGTCTAGAATGCCTGTTTTTCTCTGTGATAAGAGGAGAACATGCTGTTCATTAGTGATTGTAGTAATTGGTTCTTTGTTCTACTTTCCTTTTTTTTTTGAGACGAATCTTACTTTGTTGCAGGCCGGAGTGCAATGGTGCAATCTCAGCTCACTGCAACCTCTGCCCCTGAGCTCAAGGGATTCTCTTGTCTCAGCCTCCTGAGTAGCTGGGATTACAGGCCTATGCCACCACACCTGGCTAATTTTTGTATTTTTAGTTTCACCTTGTTACCCAGGCTGTCTCGAACTCCTGACCTCAAGTGATCAGCCCACCTTGGCCTCCCAAAGTGCTGGGTTTACAGGTGTGAGCCACCATGGCCAGCCTCTTTGTTCTGCTTTCATAGTACGTACACCTCTTAATCCTTCTTTGGCCAAGATCTGGGGACTTTAGCAATGACATTTTCAGTTATGCCTTCAGTTGAAAGATTTTTAAAAGTAAAACATTAGCACTGGATCTGGAGAATTTTGCTAACTGAGATAATTAATAGCTGGGCTGGCAGTGGTAGGGTGTGTGTGTTTTTGAGAGAGAGTGAGAGGAAGGGACAGAGAGAGAGATAGAAATATAAAGATCATTCTTCCACTTTGTTATATGTTTTTTCCCTCCTTTAAAGGAATAGAATTTGAATTTCCTCTCTGTTATCAGGTGTTCTGACTTGGGTACATCAGCTCTTACTGAGTGCTTGAATGTTTAGTATCTCCTCAGGCTTTATTTCCTTGGTTACATGAGAAAAGTGTTATTATTTCAAATGTTGAAGAGTAGCTCTATCCTTTTCTAAAAATAATAATAATAAGATGGAAATGTCTGTCCCACAACTAAAACAGTTTTGATCTTTAGCATATTTAGTTTTTTTTTTTTTTCCTGGCAGCAGTTGAAAATTAATAGGATCAAAGTTACGTTCCTATAAAAGACTTTGTTTTCAATCAGCGCTTGAAGGCATTGTCTGACTCCCCTCACCCCCACCTTTAAAAAACTGATTGCTTATCTTATTCATCTGGAATTTAATTTCATAACCATCATATTCTAATGGAACATAAATGACACTTAGTTTCAGGCCATGGATTTTAGTTTGAATTCAAACCTACTGCTCTATATTGCAATTAAAGTTGGGAATATTTTTTACTCCAAATAGAAATGAACGTGCTATTTTGGCATAGTGGTAAGAGCTTATAGTTCAGTTCAACAAGTATGTGTTTGCCATATGCTATGTCCCAGCCAGTATTCTAGACACTGGGAATGCAGAAATGGATTTGGCCCAGTTCTCTCGAGGAATTCACAGTGTAAAGAAGGACACAGATGTAGAAACTATCATTTCAATGTCGTAGAGTAAGTGGTATGCTACAGGATTGAGAGCCCATGGAGAAGTGCCTAAGTGCTTGGTGTAAATGGCTCGACCTGCAACTTCAGGAAGAACCTCCTGGATCCAGGCCTTGAAGAATGAATGAGAAAGAGGCAGGTAGAGGAGAGGGTCAGCCTTGCAGGTGGTGGGTAAGCAGGTGTGTGGGACAGTTGCAGGACCCAGTGGTCCTGGGGGGTTGGGCTTGGCCTTGGCCTTGGGCTTGGGGCTGGGGCTGCGCCAGAGAGCTGGCCCCTTGGCTGTGTGACAGGCTCTGCACTCACTGCGGGAGCTAAGGGTTTGGCCAGTTTCAGCCTTAGTAGATTCCTTATTGTAGTTCCCATTTCTCAGAATTATTTTCTTTTTTTCAGATCCACTTATTCTTTTATTGTGTTGTCTGTCTTTGAGTCATTTAAGACACTTATTTTCTCTTGGAGATTGTTTGTATTTCTAGTTTTTAGGGTATAGTTTTTGTTATTTTCTTTCTCATTTCCCTCTTCCCTTAACCCCTCCCCTCGTACTCACCCACAGTTTCTTCTCTCTGTGATTTTTATGTCCTTTAACTTGACCTCATCTTAGGAGAACCTTTTTTCTGTGGAAGTTCCATAGGCCCGGGCTGTGGACTTGTCCTCACACAGGGATTTGCTTTCGTTTTCATCTCCTGGGATCCTAGAGGGTCCACCCATCTCTTACCAGTTTTTTTCTTTTTTGACAAGGAGTCTTGCTCTGTTGCCCAGGCTGGAGTGCAGTGGTGCCATCTCAGCTCACCACAACCTCCATCTCCTGGGTTCAAGTGATTTTCCTGCCTCAGCCTCCCAAGTAGCTGGGATTACAGGTACCTGCCACCACACCTGTCTAATTTTTGTATTTTTAGTAGTGATGGGGTTTCACTAAGTTGGCCAGGCTGGTCTCAAACTCCTGACCTCAGGTGATCCACCCACCTCCAGCCTCCCAGAGTGCTGGGATTACAGGTGTGAGCCACCACACCCAGCCCCCAGCTCAGTTTTTATGTTAATATAATTTCTTTATTTGGGATTCTAGTACCACACTGACAATGTGAATTTGGATGCAGTACCTGCCTGTGGTAATGGTCTTGCCTTGGTCCCCCTTGAGCAACCCAAAACCTTGTTAACTGGTACACAGAGATTTTAAAAAAGTGGCAGCCTGTGATGGGGTCCCATCCTAGCCTGGAGGTTTTCATTCCTCGTCTCTGCTCTTTGTCAGCCAAAAGCCTTGCAGTCCCTAAAACTACCTCTAGGGACCTCGTCCTGGTTGGATACTGGATGCCTCCACTCTTGTCCGCCTCTGTGGCTTTTATTTCTGGCCTCTGAGAATGATTCACACTGCCCAGTGGCAGGACCCAACCCGGGTTCCTGAGCCTTACGGGGTTAAGTGCGAAAGTGAGTCCTGTCAGCTCAGCAAGAGCTGCTGACAGACAGCCCACACAGGTGGGCTCAGCCACTTGGCGTGCTTACTTTCATGGTGCATGGGAAATTTTGATTTAGGGGAAAAAGAGTTTAAATTCTAGTATCTTCTTGCTTTCTAACCAGGCAACCCCTCACATGTTGACTTAACTTGTGAGTCTCCTTTCCTTCCTCTGTAAAGTGGAGATGATTTTACTTGTCTGGTGCATTTGTTGTGAGGATTAAATTGCTATTGATGACAGCAGTCACAGTGACCTTCCATGAATGCCTCCTGCATGGGCTTGAGTGGATGTTTCAGAGGTGTTTTATCTCACCCTCTGCAGAGCCTGTGCTTACTGTGTCACTCTCCTCTCTAAGTTAAATGTGCAGGAAAGGCCCCTCCAAGCCACTCAGTGGTGGGGGTGCTCTCTCAATAGTCCTGCAAGCCTGTAATCCCAGCCCTTTGGGAGGCTGAGGTCAGTGGATCATCTGAGGTCAGGAGTTCGAGACCAGTCTGGCCAACATGATAAAACCCCGTCTCTACTAAAAATACAAAAAAATTAGCCGGGCGTGGTAGTGTATGCCTGTAGTCTCAGCTGCTACTTGGGAGGCTGAGGCAGGAGAATCATTTAAACTCTGGAGACGAAGGTTGCAGTGAGCCGAGATCACGCCCCTGCACTCCAGCCTGGGCAACAGAGTGAGACCGCTGTCTCAAAAATAAAAAAGAGTCCTGGGCCCTCCTTACAACAGGCTTGTTCAGGCAGCCCCCATCATGAAGGGGTGCTAAGAGTGTAAGAAGCATACGGTCCATGCCAGTTCCTTCCCTGCCTTTGAGCTGTGAGAACACCCCTCAACACACAGGACCGGACTGGCTCTCTCACAGGCCAGCATTCTGGTGCTCAGGAAAGCCAGGTGGCAGGGCCCGGGGAAGGAGTACCACCTGTGGTCCTGTGCTGGTCATGTGTAGGCCTCAAAGCAGATCTCCTCCCACCCTCCAAAACTTGCGGTGCCTGCACAGTGCTTGTAAATCCTACAGCAAGTGGCCATTCACATAGGCAGAGGTGTGGCCTGATTTCTCTGTACTCTCTAGCCTCCTGATGTTTTCATTGAGCTAGGAATTCCACTCTTAACTTTTCATTTCCTTTAGTTCAGATCTATGTCAAAATGCAAACACACCTTGGAGGAGAAATGTTTGAAGCCCTCATCCTTCCTTTACATATTTGTGTGGATGTAGTTCTCATTTTTCCTGAGAGCAAACTCTGAGTAGAGCCTGAAGAGACCACGGAGGAGCAAACAGAGGTGCGAAGGTTCTCTGGCCACCCTGCCTTCTCACTGCCTCCCAGGCCCCGCTCCCCTCTCCTTGCTCTGTTCTGTCATCAGTGTCTTCTTCGTGTTCTTTGTGCTACTAATATTCATAGCACGTGTACATTTGGAGGTACCCATGTATCTTTTGGGGGAAAGGTAATATGAACTTGGTTGCTTATGTAGATAGGAAAAACAAAATTTTAAACCTTATTCAAGACCCTGAAAGGGAGACTGCTTCCAAAATGAGTAATAATGACCACAGCCACAGTAATGCAGGCGAGCATTGAATAGTACTGACCACAGCCACAGTAACGCGGGCGAGCAT
This sequence comes from Saguinus oedipus, assembly GCA_031835075.1. NCBI lineage: Eukaryota > Metazoa > Chordata > Mammalia > Primates > Cebidae > Saguinus > Saguinus oedipus. The sequence goes on from CM063169.1 coordinate 220,913,661, forward strand.
TGAATAATACTGACCACAGCCACAGTAACGCGGGCGAGCATTGAATAGTACTGACCACAGCCACAGTAACGCGGGCGAGCATTGAATAGTACTGACCACAGCCACAGTAACGCGGGCGAGCATTGAATAGTACTGACCACAGCCACAGTAACGCGGGCGAGCATTGAATAGTACTGACCACAGCCACAGTAACGCGGGCGAGCATTGAATAGTACTGACCACAGCCACAGTAACGCGGGCGAGCATTGAATAGTACTGACCACAGCCACAGTAACGCGGGCGAGCATTGAATAGTACTGACCACAGCCACAGTAACGCGGGCGAGCATTGAATAGTACTGACCACAGCCACAGTAACGCGGGCGAGCATTGAATAGTACTGACCACAGCCACAGTAACGCGGGCGAGCATTGAATAGTACTGACCACAGCCACAGTAACGCGGGCGAGCATTGAATAGTACTGACCACAGCCACAGTAACGCGGGCGAGCATTGAATAGTACTGACCACAGCCACAGTAACGCGGGCGAGCATTGAATAGTACTGACCACAGCCACAGTAACGCGGGCGAGCATTGAATAGTACTGACCACAGCCACAGTAACGCGGGCGAGCATTGAATAGTACTGACCACAGCCACAGTAACGCGGGCGAGCATTGAATAGTACTGACCACAGCCACAGTAACGCGGGCGAGCATTGAACAGTGCTCACTGTGTGTCAGGCACTCTTCCTAGCCCTTGAATGTATCAGTGCATTCATCCTCATGCTGCTTTCTAGATGGGAAGGTATTATCCCCATTCTAGACATTTGTGAACCGAGGCACATCAGGGTTCAGTAGCTTTTCCGAGGTCGCACACAGCTAATCAAGGGGTGCAACCACAGAAGAACCCAGGCGGCCTGGCCCAGACCCATGCCCTGCACCGCTACACAGCTTCCCACCTGCCTTCTCCTTTCTCCATGTTTGACATGCACTCCGCCTTGGCCAAGTCTCTCAGAGAGGTGACCTCTGGGGGATGTCGTTAGCCAGAGTTTTCCATGTTAGAGTAAATTAAGTTTGAAATAGAATTCTTTTTGTTTACCTAGACTTAAAAAAATTTTTTTTTTTAAGAGACAAGGTTGTGCTTTGCCACCCAGGCTGGAGGGCAGTGGTGTGAACAGGCTCTCTGCAGCCTTAAACCCCTGGGCTCAAGGGATCCTCCGACCTCAGTCTCCTGAGTAGCTAGAACAGTAGGTGCCCATCAGCATGCCTGGCTAATGTTTAAGTTTTTTATAGACATGAGGTCTTGCTGTGTTGCCCAGGCTAATCCCTGGGCTCCTGGGCTCAAGTGATCTTCCTGCCTCACCTCCCAAAGTACTGGAATTATAGGTATGAGCCACCACACCCAGCCCCAGACTGTTTTTAAGTAATTGATATTCTGTGTACAGCCTTGAAAGACTGACATTTCCAAAAAGATAAATTTGTTATAGGAAATTTTTGTACCAAATTTAAGCAAGATAATATGTGTGCTTTAATTGTTTGAGGAAAATGAACTATTGCTTGAAAAGAAAATAGCAAAATTAACTATGTTGAACTTTTCCCAGTCCAGCTGAAGCTTTCCCTCAGAGTTTACTGTGGGGTGTGGGTGGAGGGTTGTGATTGTCCTTTTCAGGTTGAACTTTTTGTATTATTTGTATTAATTGTACATCTTATGTTACAAATCCTTCACTTAGCTCATATTACTCTCAGACATTTGAATAACTGGTTTAATGTGAGACTACTTTCTGGGAATGATTCATTGGTATTTACTTGACATGTTTTAGAGACAGTGTTTAATATATCCGCTGGAAAAATCCAAGAGGAAACTTTAAATGAAATCATTTCCATGACAGAGTTGGGGGCAAGAGAGGGAGTTGGAGTTGAGTTCTCATCGTGTGAACCCCACTCGATCGGCAGGTGGAAACTGAGGAAGAGGGAAGGAGTGGGGAAGAACCAGACGCGGCTCCAGATGCTTCCGAAGTGGCTGTGCCCTCCTTTTTGTGGAGGAATGGCTTTGGTCTGCACCTGCAGCTCTGGACGTACTGCCTGGGGCTGGGGCTGTGGAGAGGGAGGGCCGGGGAGTCTGATGGGAGGCGGGTGGCAGGGGTGTTGACAGGAAAAATCCGACTGGCAGCCTCAGGGAGCTGAGCGAGGAGAGGGCGTGTCCTTTGCCTGTTGGAATTCCAACCCTGGCGACTTTCAGCTACACCCTCCTCCCTCCCCCAACTCCACACAAAACAAAAATTCCCTAAAGCAATCCCAGCTGATTCTAACAGTGTGGCCCAGCAGTGCCTGCTGGCAGGGAGCAGGGGCAGAAAATGCCTGAGGCTCGGAGGTGGGAGCCCAGGCTGGAATTTAGGATTCTGCTGCTCCCCGTTTCAGGCCCCTGGAGAATGTTCCAAAGGGAGGCGTGGAGGTTTCATTCAGTACTTTGGAAGGAGAAATAAATGTTTTTTTTTCTGTATTCTCTTTAAGATAGATTTGTTCTTAATCTTGAAAAATCATTTCTAGCCATTTTAGACAAAAAAAATTAGTACGGTACTAGTAAATATGGATAGGAGAAAAGCTTTTTACATATACATAGGATTCAATAAGTTTTTCATATGCTGACCTTATAAGTCAAATTGTTTTGAAATTATATTTATTTAAAAATGTGATTAGATTTATATTAATTGATATTTGATTCTCTTTTAAGAGTTTTTCTCTGTTAGTACTTTTCGTACATGATTCAACTTGGACTTACTAGAGAAATAAACCCTGGTACATGTTCTCCAAACAGTCGTATTTGTTTAGCCTATATTTATAAAATTGGCATTTTATTGGACTTCTGCTGTGGATACTATTTACTTTTTTTTGAAATTTTTAAAAGAAGAAAACAAAGGTCAGCCTTTGTGATGAGACACACAAACTCCGACTAAATTTACTGCTTCTAAAATGTATGGCAGAGACGGACGCAGCTATTTGTTACCAGAACAGTGGGCCCAGGAGGCCCTGTGCAGTGGGCAGGGGACACCCGGTGCTGCCTCCACAGCCTGCCTCAGTCAGCCCCCGTTGTCCTGAGCTTCCAGGGCTCCCGCCTGACCTTCGGCACGGAGATGTCCACACGGTTCGCCTCCCTTGGCTGTGGAGCAGGGCCACAGTCTCCCCGTGGAGTTGTTGCGAGTTAGCTGAGCCACCGTGTGGAAAGCACAGGCGCTCGACAGACCACCAGCGCCTCCATGGAGCACCACCGTCGTTACCACAGTCTTTCCAGCCGTTGAGAATCTGTGTGAAGACTCAGAAAAACCACTTTGACTTTTAGAAAATTACATAGTCATGGCTTGAGCTGTATGTACTGGGTTTGTGCTTGGAACAAGATACATAATTATTTTTGGTTCAAAAGATTAGATTCAAATTATCGATCATCAGAGACTAAAGTTTCCTAAGGCATATCACAGGGAATTCAAGCTGGCTTTGATGTGTTCCTGGGCTAATCCACAACCTTGGAAGTTCCTGGTTAGTGCAGTGTTTCATGCTCTGACAGCTATCTTTAAGATGTTGTTTTTAGATTGCCAGGTGTTCACTGAAACACACTGGCCATGTGTTTGCACACGCACGTGTGCATACAGTGACTGCGGAGTGCCAGGAGCTGTGACTGAACGCGGACTTGATAGAGCAGTGTCGCCATTTTTGTCTTCAGGGCAAGCTCTTGATGCATAGCTTCGTGTGATGTCTCCTTGATAACAGCCTGAAGCATCAGTAATCTTTATGGCAAGAATTCTAGTGCTCTGTTCTGCATACCAGCTCTGTTTATTCTGCCCAGGAAATATATGGCTTTTCTGGAGTCATAAATCATGACAGTAGGAGTCATACCAATCTAAAAAAGAGGAGATTTAAGTCTTTAGAATCAACAACATCTAAGGTAACATAGACATTATTCTTACTTAGAATCACCGTTCTTACTTAAAGGTAGTATATCTCCTATCTTTAAAGTTAACTTTAGAGACATACTGCCAGAGAAACAAATATTGATTAAGAGCACACTGTGTGCCAAGCATTATGTGAGGTGCTGGAGAGGAGAGGGAAAGAAAAGCTCCTCACCCTCAAGAACTTGAAGCTTAGAGGATGATGATAAATAGCAAAAGATTCTAGAGGCCGGGCATGGTGGCTCACGCCTGTAATCCCAACAGTCTGAGAGGCCGAGGCCGGTGGATCACCTGAGGTTGGGAGTTTGAGACCAGCCTGACCAACATGGAGAAACCCTGTCTCTACTAAAAAAAAAATACAAAATCAGCCAGGCGTGATAGTGCATGCATGCCTGTAATCCCAGCTGTTCAGGAGGCCGAGGCAGGAAAATCCCTTGAACTCGGAGGCGGAGGTTGCAGTGAGCCAATATTGTGCCATTGTACTCCAGCCTCGGCAACAAGAGCGAAACTCCGTCTCAAAAAATAAAATAAAACAAAAATTAGCCAGGCATGATAGCATATGCTTGTAATCCCAGCTACTTGGGATGCTGAGGTAGGAGAATCGCTTGAACTCGGGAGGTGGAGGTTATGGTGAGCCAAGATTGCACCACTGCAGCCTGGGTGACAGAGCAGGACCCTGTTCTCAAAAAACACAAAAGATTCTAGAGTGGTCTGACCAGGCTGAGGGTTCCGTACTCTTCTCGTGCCGTGAAACAGGAAGAAAGGCCTCCTGAGTGAGCTGAGGCTGCACAAGCATGAACAGAGTTTCGTAATGTCCTCGAGAGGCTTGGTGTGCAGACCTGCGTCAGCTCCTCCCTCCTGTCCACCCTGCCCTTCATAAAGCTCTAGTTTTGCAGGTGATGGCGGGTGGGGGTGGGGGGTCACACCTCAGCTGCTGGCATGAGGTCAGCACTGTCCATTGCTTGCTTCTCTCTCTCTAATTTATATACAGTTAAACACAGATTTTTAATGCATGGCTGATAAGTTTTGACAGATGTCTGCACCTGTGTAACTATCACTCCAGTCAGGGTACAGAGAGCACCTCTGTCCCCTCAAAGTTTTTGCCATGCTGGCTGTTGTGTGCCAGTGTGCCAGGACAGCATGGGGCAGTGGAATGATGGCCCTAAGAAAGGAAGAAGGAATGGGGGGGAATGTTGAGTTACATTCTTTCCCCACGTGGAGATAGATGTGTGCTAGTTCCACACTGTGAAGCACCCTCCTTTCTTTGCTTAGACTTCCCTGGGAGCAGTAGCCCATGTACCGGTGGCCCACCTCACATTGTGGCGTGTTTCTGGGCTGGTAAAGACATAAGTCTTTCCCACCTACAGATACCATTCCCTATCTTCACTGAGTGCTTTTAGTCAGGTTTTCTGTGGGCCAGATGCATCTGTGGGTGTGTCCTCATTTATATGGGACTCTGTGTTTGTTCAGCACGTGTGGGGTTTATTCATGCACCAGTAATTATTATTCAACGTTGTTTCCTTTAGTGCAACAAGCACTTACTGAATGCTTACCATGCGCCACTTTTCTGTGAACTCTGCAACACCTGAGTCAGACGCAGTTCTTACTCTTAAGTAGCTCATGATCTGCTGTGGGAGACAGATGGCTAGATGATACGGTGTAGTCATACCCATTATTTCTGACACCCCAAATCCTGATCAGAAGCCTTGACAGAAGCGAAGAAGGCTTCTGATCAAGATTTGCTGTATCAAGAATAACAACGACAATAATAATTATTTATTGAGTACGTCCTATGTCCTAGGCACAGTTCTGAGTATTCATCTCTTACCTCATTTAATGACGACACCCCTCCCACATTGCAGATGAGGAGACTGAGGGCCAGAGTGGTTAAGTATGTACCTGAGACCACACAGCTGTTAAGTGGCGTGAGAAAGAAATAAACTTTCATTTTAAGCCACTTAGGTTTTTGTGGATTGTTTGTTACTGTAGCACGAACTAGCCCATCCTAACTGATAAGAGCACCAGCATGCAGTGTGGATCCCTGAGCCAGTTAAAAGGTTGCTACAGCAGTGGAGGCCTGCTTGGAGTGTGGTGATAAGCCAGGAAATAACAATTTGATGAAGAGTAATGAAAGAGGAAGCTTGCTTTCTGGTGGCCTGTTCTGTTTCATTATTGTTTTCCTCTGGTAAAGAAGTTGAATTTTCATTGTTGTCTTATGTTTTCAAGGGTGACTTCAGTATTTTAATGTTTTTATGTTGGTGATTTTGAGCAGAGACCATATTACCATAAACCACTACAAGCCTAAGCTTATAAACATGTAAGCTCCATGTCTGCTTGCTCCTCATTCTCTCCAAGGCTCCTGGCGTAGTTCTGGGCCCACAGTGAGTGCTTTGGAAACTTTTAGGGATGAATAAATGAATATTCTTAAATCTGTTCATTGTTTGCATGAACTTTTCTAAGTGCTTAATTAATACTGTGTTTACTAAATTTTCATTTCTCACCAACCTTTATGGGAGACTAGGTGATAACTGGTTAAATTGTAATACAGAATCATAGATATAATCTTGAAAAGGTAAAAATTAAATGTAATGAAGCATTATAAGCCAGTGACTGGAACATTGTATGCAAGCCTTTGCTCTTTATTTATTTTTAATCATACACCTCTTGCCACTTTTTGCCTCGTCCTTGTTAGTAGTTACATTAAGATCTGTTTTAAGTTTCACCTCAGGGAACATCAAAAGTTGGTTGCTTGTCTAAATGGCCTTTAATTAAAACTTTAAAAAATTAGACCATTGTGTTAGATTTTCACAAATGTTGGCTAAAACGGAAGAGGTTGATTTAAGTGCGGTTGGGCTGAAGCTGTGCTTAAGTAGATTAAAGTTGAATCTGCCTTTTAAAGAAACTGCATCTGTTTGGGATGCAGTAGGCGTGGTCTCACCTGACGCAGGCGAATTTGACCAGATCCGCCTTTAAGAGCCTCTGACTCCCAGGTTTTACGATTTTTAAAAACTTCTTATTTCGTCTTATGTTTTTACTTCACTTTATGGTTTTAAGTGAGCCGAACAACAAAAGTTAATCATAAAAGACAGTATTTTACTTGTAACAATTACAGGAAAAGTGAAAAGCTTGACGTCACAGGTGAAGAGGAAGTCAGTCTCATCTGCCCCCATGCGTTTCTGAGACCGTGTTTGTATTTATTCGCCCTTGTCTGTTTCCCCTGACCAGCTTGTTTCTTTCTGGAGGTGCAGGTGCTCAGCTTGTTTTCTCTGTCTTTGCATTACCTGACAGAGGGCCCCACCCAGGGTAGGCACTCCCGCTTCATGACTACATCCCGTTTCTTCTTCATCTTTGTGATGACAGGTAGCAGATAAAGCAGGTTGTTTCAGCAGAAGCAGACTGCAGCAGTAGGATTGTTCCACGGTGTATGTTCTCATTCAGTGTTGATGGGCTCCATCCCAGCAGAACCTGCGTCCGCACACCTGTCGCGCCTTCCTGGAAGGCTCCTGGACACCCTCCTGTCTGGCCAAGGCGCTTCCCTCTCGCTCTCCAGCTTGCTGAAGAGAACCTGGGTGAGAGTGTATGTGTTAAGGCCACAGGGAGAGCACAGACTCCTGGAGTGAGAACCAAGGGGCTTCCCGGCCTCAGGGACTGTCCCATGGTTCCTCAGAGGCCATTTTGCTCTTACTCCTGTCTCTCCAGTTGGTCTTGTTTTGCTGATGGCCTCTCATGGCCCCAGCCGTCTCTCCACATCCTCCCCTCTCTGCTCTGGAGCCCCCACTGACAGATGCCTTTCCCCTGTGTTCTGGCTCCAAATTCCAAGTGAGACTAATTGCGTGGCCTCCCTCCATCCCTGTTGTAGTCCCTCACGACCCAGACTGTGGACTGCAGAGGCATCACCCAAGGGCTTGTCTGAGATGCAGATCTCAGGCTCTACCCAAGACACCCTGAATCAGAGTATCCTCAGGGGACTGGAATGTACAGAAGCGTTTAAGAAGTGCTTTGTGGGCCGGGCGCAGTGTCTCAAGCCTGTAATCCCAGCACTTTGGGAGGCCGAGGCAGGTGGATCACGAGGTCAACAGATCGAGACCATTCTGGTCAACAAGGTGATACCCCGTCTCTATTAAAATTACAAAAAATTAGCTGGGCATGGTGGCGCGTGCCTGTAATCCCAGCTACTCGGGAGGCTGAGGCAGGAGAATTGCCTGAACCCGGGAGGCGGAAGTTGCGGTGAGCCACGATCGCGCCATTGCACTCCAGCCTGGGTAACAAGAGCGAAACTCCGTCTCAAAAAAAAAAAAAAAAAGGAAGTGCTTTGTAAAGCTGTGGCCTCTCCTGCATGAAGCACTGTGTAGTCCCTTTTCCTGGAGTAGGAGGCTGTGGCTACAGCATTTTCATCTGGAAGTAGGCCTAGGAAATAACGTTTCTGTGGCCATCCTGCCCCCTCTCCTGTAACCTGGTGACTGTTAGCTGGGGAGGGTTGCCGGACAGTGTTCTGGGGGCAGGAAGGTGGTGCAAGAATCTGGAGAGCTAGAGAGTGTGGTGGTGAGGTGGGCCTGGCGCATTCAGGGCAAAGAAGGAGGGAACGTGGAAACTGGCTGGAGAGACTTGCAGGGCTCCTCAGAAATGAGGCTGAGTGGGAGTAAAGGTTCCATCAAGGTTACGGAAGGCCTTTGAGTTCTAGCTGAGGCCTTTGGATTTGCCCCATCGGCTGCTTTGCCCGGAGGCAGACAGCTCCTTTGCCTGAGCCTCTGTGCCTGCCCCTGGTCTCCGGAGTGTGTGGCTCCTGCGCCCTCAGGTGTCTGTTCATCTCATCAGAGGCCTTTCCTGCCCCTACCCATTAAAGTCGGCCCTGCCGCATCCCCCACCTCTCTCTCCCTGCTCCTTGGGCCCTTCCTTTGCCCCAGCTTGGGCTCTTGCCTTTTCTCTGTCCCTTCACTGCCACCTCCCACACTGCCTTCATGTGCACGCACTTACAGGCACATTTGTGGCTGTTTTGTCTGCTCTGCTCTTTGCAATCCTAGTATGTAAGTTCAGGGAGGGCAGTCAAGGACCATTTGTCTCTTCACCGTACTGGTGCCAGGAGCATAGCATGGTGGTGGAGTAGGCTCACCGAGGGCGGGTGAGCGTTGGCTGTCTTGAGGTGCTAGCTGTGTTAGGGTCTTACCCCCACCTCCCTCCACCAAAGAGTAAATTCTTTGGGTGCTCAGTTTGCTTTGCTCCACTGCACCAAAGCATGCAAGGATTTGCTACCAAAAAAGAGAAAACCCTATCTTAGCTTCGATTTACCCACAAAGGATGATAGGGGTAAAAAAGTCAATGTAATTACCACTGGGAAATGAGGTTTTATCAAGGTTACGGAAGGCCTTTGAGTTCAAGCTGAGGCCTTTGGACTTGCCCCCTCGCCCGCTTTGCCGGGAGGCAGATAGCTCCTTTGCCTGAGCCTCTGTGCCTGTACTCCCCTCCACCGCCCTGCAGCCCCAGGTCCCCAGAGTGTGGCTGCTGCGCCCTCGGGTGTCTGCTCCTCTTATCAGAGGCCTTGCTTCTTTTCTTAGGCTGCTACGTGTTACTGGAGAAAATTGTAATACCTGACTCATGAGTTCCATTCCAGAATTCAGCTAGCCAGTTTCTCCCCAGCCTCTCCGGCAGCCTTTCTACTTCTCCCGGATCCTGCAGTGCGTGCTTGAAATCCTTCCCACGGTGCACACTCACCTTCAGTGCTGCAGCATCGGACACTGACTTTAGACACTTGCTAAGTCCAGATTATCTGCAGGAATCATCTTCTTCCCCTATCACAGGGGAGTTCCCTCTCTGCAGGGCTAGACCCACACCCCACCCCACTCAGACAAGCCTTCTTGCCCGAGGCCCAGACTCCTCAGACTCCCTCCTCTCACACTGCCTTCCTGCTCAGCACGTGATCAGGGCACCTGGTCAGGTTCTGTGGAAGGGTTTCCTTAGTAAGGCTTCTGTTCTATAAAGTGTTTACAACTCCCCTCCCCTCCCCATGAGTTTGAGTCTCATCTCTCAAAAGACGTCTCCCTTGTGTCTGGCTAATCCAGGTTTGTTTGGCCTTGTCCTTTCAGACTGCAAAATCCACCTCCTCCTTCACGAGCATTTGTCTTTTCCCAGTGATAGTTACGTTGACTTTTTTACCCCAGTCATCCTTTGTGGGTAGACTGGAGCTAAGATAGGGTTTTCTCTTTTTTCTTATCAAATCCTTCCATGCTTTGGTGAAGTGGAGCAAAGCAAACTTTGAGCACCCAAAGAATTTATTCAGAATGGTGTAAAATGAGACTCTCTGGATGGAACAAATCACAACATTCCTAAACCACACACATATTTAGTAAGCTGCAGAGTTATTGGAAATTCACAGGCGCTTCTGCCCTACACACATGCTGTTGAATTCTCAGCATCAGACAGCTAGGATGTCAGTGCTGTCTGCTAGTGTCCTAGCAACCATGGGGACATTGTCTATTTTAAGTTGTATGAGGTTTTTCTTCTGAGCCTCTTCACATCTTCATTTTTCAGTCAGCTAATTCCCAACAATCATTGTTATCAGTAATAAAGGATCATATGACAACCTTTTTATTTTATAAATGATAAAAATCCCTTTCAGGTTTCCGATGAAACCTGTTTGAAGAAACATGCTGGTCGGAAAGCAGTGTAAGGTATGCCCCCGTGGAAACACTGCCGGGAGCCAAGGGGTTGCCATGTCATCTCTGGGCCAGTCCTAGAAGGCACTTCTTCCCCAAGGCCATGGCAGGAGGAAGGATTTGACTCAGTGTGGGATGACAGGGAGCAGGAGGTTGCAGCACATCACCGTAGGAAGGTACAGAGTTGCCGGGAGGAGGAAGACACGTCTGAAGGCCAGTAGGAGGGAGACAGAGTGCTGGGGAGGCTTGGCAGGCTTTGTAGTAAAGCTAAACTGGCCAGTGGTTAGGAATTAGCTGAGAGGCATTAAAATGGTGCCCAAATCTTGGAAGATAAACTTGTGTGCTGGTGAATTATTCCTCTCTGTGCCTCTCCCTAATTCCTAGTTGTAAGAAGTTGCTCTAGAATCACCAGGGACTGAGGGGGTTGAATGTGGTGGATTTGCTCCCCTCCTCCACCTGCACCTGGGCGTTCCCTAAGTTATCCCTTACTGGGTGCTCACGTCTTTAGTTCAAATATCTTACAAGTCCCTCCATGTCATAGATCACTCCTCAAATATAAATTACTTCCTAAAAATCCTAAATCTTACTCTTGCTGTTCAAAATATTGGTTGTTTTCTTGAAGACCCTACTAAGATGGAAGCAGCCTACATGAAGATTGTCCCTATTCATACCATATGCTTAGATAAAAAGACTCAATTTCATTCAGATGGCATTTCTCCTTACATTAATTTATACATTTAATATGATCTCAGTAACATCCTCAGGTTTTTTTTTTTTTAAGCTAGATAAGTTCATTCATTTATTTAGATAAATAAATGAGCAGTAATAGCCAGGAAATTCCCTTAAAAACAAAAATAACAGCTAGTTCTACCAGATATTAAAAATGTTATACAGCTTCCATCCTTCAGAACAGCCTGGTGTTGACACATTAAGAGGCTGACAGGCTAATGGGACAGAGTAGAAAAATCCAGAAATAGATTCAAGTGATTTTGGAAATGTAGTGTATGATAAAGTTGGCATCTCAGATCACTGGGGGGAAAGAAAGATTATTTAATAAGAGATAGCGGGACAAGGATATTGCCACCTCTAGGTCAGGAGTCCACCAACCCCTGGCCATGGACTGGTGGACTGGTTCCGGTCCATGGTCTGTTACGAACCACACCACACAGCTGAGCTCTGCCTCTAGTCAGGTCAGCGGTGGCATCAGAGTCTCACAAGGAGCGTGAACCCTGTCGTGAACTGCGCACACGAGGGATCTAGGTTACGTGCTCTTGATGAGAATCTAATGCCTGATGATCTGAGGTGGAACAGTTTCATCCTGAAGTCATTCTCCCAACTCTTCTTCCCCCAAGTCTGTGGAAAAATTTGTCTTCCATGAAACCGGTCCCTGATGCCAAAAAGGTTGGGAACTGCTGCTGTAGATAAAATTGGATCGATCCCTTATAACATACACCAGTTCGAATGAACTCCAAATGGCACAGATACTAATGTAACAGCACCTGAACCCATGCAAGTATTAGAAGAAAACATGAATGAGGTCCATTAAGTAACCTCGGAGTCTAAAAGCAAAGTTGAAAAAAAAGTTGGATGGCAAGAAGCAAATAAGCACATAAAATGATAAAGAAAAAATAGGGGAAAAGATTTGCAACTTAAATCACAAACAGAAAGCCTAATATCCATAATACAAAGAGTTTCCAAAAATAAAGGAAAAAACCAACAGCCCTATGGAAAAATGGATAAAAGATATGAATAGACAATTTACAGAAAAATAAATGCAAAGGGCCCTAAACCAGTGAAACAATGCCCTTTGCTCATAAAAAGAAAAATGCACATTAAACTACTTACTGAAATACTGTTTTTCACCTGTTTGATAACAGATGTTGTTGGCAAGACCATAGCTAACAAATATTCTCTTGCTGTGGTGAAAATACATAATGGAGCCATTTATGTAGATAAGAATCTGGTAGTATCTGGTAAAATTCATATGCATTTGCTCTTTGACTCAGCAGTGTTGTTTAGGATTCTATACCAGAAACTAGTAGAAGATCATTAATTGCAACATTATTTCTTATTCCAAGGAGTTAGAAAGACCCAGGCATCCATCAGGAGAGGATTTCTGGTATGTCCATATAATGAAATACAGTGCATTGTAAAAAATGAATGAAGTAGGCCAGGTACAGTGGCTCATGCTTTGTAATCCCAGCACTTTGGGAAGCCAAGGCGGGTGGATCACGAGGTCAGGAGTTCGAGACCAGCCTGACCAACATGGTGAAACCCCGTCTCTACTAAAAATATAAAAATTAGCCGGGCATGGTGGTGCATGCCTGTAATCTCAGCTACTCAGGAGGCTGAGGCAGGAGAATTGCTTGAACTCAGGAAGTGAAAGTGGCAGTGAATCGATATTGCACCATTGCACTCCAGCCTGGGCAACACAGAGAGACTGCATCTCAAAAAAAAAAATGAATGAAGTAGGCCTCTGTATATTCTGCAGAGACATCTGAGTGGTGTATTATTATGTGAAAACAGCAACTGCAAAACATTTTTATAGTATGCTATATCTTTTGTGTAATACAGAGGGAGAAATATGAATATATATTCATATATTTATAAACATGTACACACATACACACACACCTCACCACATTTTTTTCTATATAATTTAAAAAAGAAACCATAGAAGAATAAACTGAAAACTTATTTGTAAAAATGGTTAACTTTAAGAGGAAAGGCCAGGATGGAATAGACAGGGATAGAAACTAGAATTCTTTGAGTGTGCCTGTTTGAAATCATGTATATGTTTTACTTAATTAAAAAATTAAAAAGGAAATGAAATACAAATATATCTCTTTAAGAAAGAAAGAAAAAGAAAAGGAAGAGAAAAGGGAGAGGAGAGTTGGAGGAAGGAAGAAGGAAAAAAGGAAGGAATCTGTGTCTATCTCACGGAGAGGACATTTGCACTGATTTTAAAACATCATATTTTGACAGTGTAATTCTAGTGGGACATAGCCTAGGAACAGAAGAGCCGCAGAGACATTATAAACTACGTTCTGTTAGGAGCAGCATTGGTATTGTTACTCTGAACTACTTAGGCCATTTTTACATACTGTTGTACATGTGTGTGCTACATACTCTGCATTTATTATAGAGAAAACTGATTATTTAAAGCTGTTGGGAAGCAAGAATTTCAGCATAATGTAGATACAAAGATAAAAGCAAAGAGGTGAAGTTTAAACCTTAGTTTAAAGTTTGAGTTGGAAATAACAATCTGAGTTCATGATTAGTTTTTTTCTTTCCAGAAAGTGCCATTTACTAGCCTCATTCATTGAACTAAAATCACTGAACCCTGGTAACATCCAAATTGTGTTTTCGTAATACCATTTTTCTCTATAGGGAACCAGGGCTCCTTGGAGATTTGACTGGTTCTAGGTGGGGCAGGAATTAGGTAAGGTGGACCTCGGACAAGATAGTTGCCGAAGTCCACCTGCAGCTATGTCACAAGGACACAAGACCCTTGAAGGGCTGTCCATTGTCCAAAGCTGGGGTGGTTTGAGGATGAAAAATGATAAATGACTGCAGTGGATTGAAACATAAAACAAAAAAATCCACACGTTCATAATGATGCTAAGAATGTAAGAATTCACTTTACTCGCCATGGAAGATTACTAGAGCACCAACTCATTCTTCTGAAAATTGGTAAAGGGAAAGAATCAAGCATTTACCCTGCCTTTCAAGTGTGAACTGCATTTCAGGTAATCAAAGAGTTGGTGAAAGAAACATCTGTATAGAAAAACTCCAGCTAATAAATGAGAAAAGGATGGCAGTACTAGAAAATCATCATTTCACAATTGCATCCCATACAGGAGTTTTAAATTTAGGTAGCTGTCATCAATGACTGCTACAGCTCACCAGGGTGATAGGTTGGTAGGGAACTATGTAACGACTGTGTCGGGCCCCTCCGTGCTGGAACCCACTGATAATCACTGAAAGTGAGAAACAAATACTGTGTACCTCCTCATGATACTATGCAGTAAATATAACACCACCTATGAAGTTTTCTTGCTAAAACAAATTAATTGCAACCAAATCAAACCTAGATCTAACTGCCAGTTTAGAGAAAATATAGGCGAGAGAGGGGCATGTTAAAGAAAACGTGGTCACCAAATCCAGAGGGCAAGAGAATCGACAAGACAAACACAGCCAGCTTGCTTAGTGATGTGTGGCATGAAGAGTGGGGAGGAGCATATCTTTACAGATTAAGACGATTTGGGAGGCACAGCAGGCACATGCTCTGTGTTGTCATTGTTGCATTACTGATTTGAACAAACCAGTTATGAAGGACATTTTTGAGATGTTTGTGGATATTTAAACATGGACTGGCTCTTAGGTAATATTAAGAAATTGTAGTTAATCTTTCTAGGCAAAACAACGGCAATCTGATTATTTTTGTTGAGGTGCTATCTGTTAGAAATACTGAGGTATTAGCTGGTGAAATGATTCGCTGAGATTTATTTTAGATACTCTTGGTGGGAAAATATGGGAAAAAGACAGACGAAAATGTGGGAAAACAACAGATGAAACAAAAACCACCGTGTTCAAAAAACATGGTGGTTTTTGAAGCAGAATGTTGGATGTATGAGTATTATACCTCTTTCTCTCTGTACTTAGTGGTATGTTTAGAAATTTACATTTTAAAAAATGATTAAAAAATTTTAAAGAGTTGTTATCATTGTTGACCCTAGGTCGATAGCTCTTGGTAGATAGGGGAATCATCATGGAATCTGAAAGGCAGCTTTATCAACAGAGTAATATGTGCGGAGGGGCGCCATTTACTCCCCCTTCCCCATATACACACATTTTGTTGTTATATTCATAAACCCAAGAGACATTTCTACAGAATCTGCTTGGTGCAGAGCCCTGTGCTAGGTATCTGGGAGAATCAAGCATGAAATGGGCAGAATCCTACCCTATGAGGGCACAGAAGGTCCCCAATGCAACAGTATTGGGGGAGCGGAGATGGCTTGAAAAAGAGGTCACCATGGAGTTGAAACTTGAGGAAGGATGGGTAGCAGTTATGTGGCACTGAAGAGAATATTCAAAAGGAATGAATTACACCAGCAGAGGCACAGAGGAAGAAAGGGAAAGGGTCAGGATAGATTTGGCGGAAGCTAGAGAGAATCTTGGATACACATGGTCAAGGAAAGCAGACCAAGGCCGATTCCCCAGGACCTTGAAGCCAGCCTTGAGCATCTTCCTGGCCAGGAACCATGCCTCTTTTCTCTTGCCTTCTTGAGTAGCCTGGTAAGATGTCTGCCAGGTGCTCAGAAAATGTCTGATGAATGAATTTACTCTGAATGCAGTAGATTGTGATCTGAACAAAACTCTTAAGAGTGTCAGGAAGTTAAAAAATATAAAAAAAATTTCTGATGGAACGTAAGTTATAAACATGTTGGTTGAGTAAAAATTAAATGTTACCACAAGCATTTTGTCACTCTATAAATACAGTTCTAAATAAAGGTTCCCAGATGCAGTTTCACAGAGCAGGCTGTGGCCCAGATGGCAAGACTAAGAGCTGAAGAAGGGGGGCTGAGAGTTTCTAGACCGGTAATGGCTACTGTTTCTTGAGAAGTGATTATTGTCAAGCTCTGTGCTTTCTATATGCCATTTACCTAGGAGAGGCCTTACTCAAGGCCCTTATCCTGTCTTACACATGAGGAACCAAAGTCCTAAAAGCAATTTGCTCAGTCCATTTACAGCAAATATGATTGAAGCAAATTTCATCTTAGGCAGAGTTTTTAAAAAATGTGGGTTGCATCCTATTAACAAGATATGAAACCTATTCTATGGTCATAGCCAGAATTAAAAAAAAAAATGAGACAGGAGGCCAGGTGCAGTGGCTCATGCCTATAATCCCAGCACTTTGGGAGGCCGAGGTGGGTGGATCACGAGGTCAGGAGTTCTAGACCAGCCTGGCTAACATAGTGAAACCCTGTCCTTACTAAAAATACAAAAATTATATGGGCATAGTGGCACATGCCTATAAACCCAGCTACTCGGGAGGCTGAGGCAGGAGAATCACTTGAACCCAGGGATGGGGAGGTTACAGTGAGCCGAGATCGCACCACTGCACTCCAGCCAGGGTGACAGTGCCAGATTCTTGTCTCAAAAAAATATAAAAATAAAAAATGAGACAGGATAAGGGCACATTGTAATAAGTACTGCTGCTGGTTGGGACAGGTGATGTGAAAAAGAGGGGTGTATATGATGAATATATACATGGATGGGACACACACATGTGTTTCTGTATGTGTCTGAATGTGTGTATGTATTAGGTTGCAATGCAGGTATGTTTCTTATAATGAGATAAAGTCAGAGAAAGTTTAAATAACATTGCCGAGGGGGCTCTGGATGAGCTGGATGATAGGCAGACCTGGGCTCTGAGGCCTTCTAGAATGGACCAGACCTGAGGGCTTCCCACAGAGCCATGTCCACATGTGCGAGAGCCACCCGATGGAGCTCAGTCATTCTGAGGCAACAAACTTGTGAGCATGAGAGCTCATTGCAGCTGGGCTCAGCCCAGGATCTCAAGAGGGCTTCTTAAGGAAAGGGAAGCTAAGGGCAGGATCCAGCACCTTGCACTCTCCATGCCTTGCTGGGACCCTTTAGCCAGTGAATTGTTTCATTTGGTCCCATGGCCCGGGAGTACCCCCAGATTCCCTCCCTGATCCCTGTTGTAGCCTTTTAGGACGAGTTCACTCGGAGAGAAAGGACAGGACCACAGAGCCTTCTCAGAGAGAAGACCTTAGATCCATCCTGGGAGCACTTGAAGCTAGCCCTTTTGACTTTCTGAGGCTGCCTTATTTCCTCCAGTGCCACTCTGGAAAACACCTTTGCAGCTTCCTATAAAATTAAATGTATACTGTCACACAATCCTGCAGTCGCAGTCCTAAGGATTCACCCTGGAGAAGTGAAAACACGTTCATACTAAAACCTCTAGACACATTGTTCACAGAACTTTATTTATGGTAGCCAAAAGCTGAAAACTCAAATATTCTTTAATGATTGAGTGCATAAACAGTGGTACATCCATCCAATGGAATACAACTCCTTGTCAACACTCGGTATTGTCAGTGTTTTTAATCTAATCATTCTAGTAAGTGTATAGTGGTATCTTATTTTGTTTTAGTTTTATTACCCTAATGGCTAATGATGTTGGATGTTTTCTCATATGCTTAATTTGCCATCTTTGAGTCTTCTTTTTTTTTTTGAGATGGAGTCTTGCTCTGTTGCCCAGGCTAGAGTGCAATGATGTGATCTTGGCTCACTGCAACCTCTGCCTCCCAGGTTCAAGCAATTCTCCTGCCTCAGCCTCCCAAGTAGCTGGGATTACAGGCACACACCACCACGCCCAGTGACATTTTCAATTTTTAGTAGGGATGAGGTTTCACCATGTCGGCCAGGCTGATCTCTAACTCCTGATCTCAAATGATCTACCTGCCCCGGCCTCCCAAAGTGTTGGAATTATAGGCATGAGCCACTGTGCCCCACCTGAATCTTTTTTGGTGACAAATCTGTTCCAGTCTTTTCCTTATTTTGAAATTGGGTTGTTTTCTTTCTGTCTTAATTTTTTTTTTTTTAAAAGAGAAGTGGTCTTGCTGTGTTGCCCAGGCTGACCTCAGATTCCTTGGGCTCAAGCCATCCTCCGGCTTTGGCCTCCTGAGGAGCTGAGCCTACAGGTGCTTGCCACTGTGCCCGGCTGGATTGTTGTTGTTGTTTTTTTTTTTTTTTTTTGAGATGGAGTTTTGCTCTTGTTGCCCAGGCTGGAGTGCAATGGCGCAATCTTGGCTCACTGCAACCTCCACCTCCTGGGTTCAAGTGATTCTCCTGCCTCAGCCACCCAAGTAGCTGGGATTACAGGCATGTGCCACCATGCCTGGCTAATTTTTTGTATTTTTAGTAGAGATTTCACCATGTTGGCCAGGATGGTCTCGATCTCTTGACCTCGTGATCCACCTGCCTCAGCATCCCGAATTGCTGGGGACTACAGGCGTGAGCCACTGCGCCCGGCCTGGATTGTTTTATTATTGTAGAACGTTGAGCATCCTTTGTGTATTCTGGTTATAAGTTCTTTGTCAGAGATGTGACCCACAGTATTTTCTTCAGTTGGTAGCCCACATTTTCATGCTCTTAGCAGTGTGTTTGGCAGAGCAAGGGTTAAAATTTTTGAAGTTCACATTATCTTTTTTTCTTTTATGGGTAATACTTTTCATGTCATTCTAAGAACTCTGTCCCTGATTCAAGGTCACAAGAATTTTCTCATGTTTTCTTCCTAGAATTTTGTAGTTTTATGTTTTATGTTTAGATCTAGGATCCATTTGAGTTAGTCTCTCTATAAGGTGTGAGGGTCAGGTCAGGGTTCATTGTTTTGCATATGGATGTGAATTATTCCAGCACCATTTGTTAAAAAGACTATCCTTTTTGTTCATTGAATTACTTTTGCACCTTTGTCAAAGATCAAATGGCCCCATTTGTGTTTGTCCACCTCTGGATGTGCCATTCTGTTCCATTGATCTTCGCGCCTGTGTTCACCAGTACAGCATTGTCTTTACTACTGTCGATTCACAGTAAGTCTTCAATTGAGTAGTGTGAATCCTCCACCTTTATGTTAGCGATTTAATCTTCTTTACCCTTCTGTGTAAATATTAGAATAGCTTTTCGGTAACTCTACAAAACTCTGCTGTGATTGTGATTGGAATTGCATTAAATATGCAGCTCACTGTGGGGGGATCCCTGTCTTTACTGTGTTGAGTCTTCCAATGCATGAACAAGGAATGTCTTTTCATTTAGATCTTCTTTGATGCCTTTCATCAGGGTTTTCTCAATTTCAGCATGTAGATCCTGTATATGATTTGTTAGATTTATTTTTAGCACCGTGGTTGCTTGGTACCCATGGGGTATTGGTTCCAGGGCCCCTTTGGCTACCAAAATCCATGGATGTCCAAATCCCTGATACACAATGGTATAGCATTTGCATATCACCTCTGTACATCCTCCCGTTTGCCGTAGACCATCTGTAGACTTCTTAGAATACCTAATACATGTAAATGCTATGTACATAGTTGTTATACTGTATTTGTAAAATTTTTTTTTCCCCCAGATACTTTAATCTGCAGTTGAATGAGTCTGAGGCTGTGGAACCCAGGCATATAAGGGCTGGCTGTGTGTAATATGTGGTGGGGGAGCTACTGTATATGTAACTTTTTAAAAACATTCAGTTCCTGTTCATCTCGCATGTCTAAATATGGTTAACTTTTGCATTGACCTTGTATCCTATGGCCTTGTTCAACTCATTCATTCTAGGAGATCTGAAAAATGGATTCTCTGGGATCCTTTACATAAACAGTCATATCCTGTGAATAAGGATGAAGTTTTATGTCTTCCTTTCCGATTTGTATGCCATTTATTGCCAATTCGTGTCTCATTGAGCCACAAGCCTTAATTGATCATGCTGTGATGTCCCTGCCTGCTGCCTTCTCTGCGGGGGCTAAATGGGAACATAACCCACTTTTTACTGAATGAAGAATTATATTTATGTGTGTGTGTATATGTATGTGTGTGTGTATATATATGTATGCATATATATGTGCATACACACACACACACACACACACACACACACACACACACACACAAATTAAGTGGAGCCACCATGGGCACCGGCATTCGTGGCCACCCCACTGCCCATTGGTCCCATCCTTGGCCCACACAGGACCTGTCTGCTGGAGGGTGGCCCGATTCAGAGAGCCCAGGGCTGTGCATCAGCAGTCTTGAGCATGTCCTGTTACCTTTTAGTTTTCATGTCCTCAAAATGAAGATGGTGATACACTCTGTAAGCCTATGGTTAACCAGAGGTAATATTTTGCAGAATTAAAAAAACACCCGTTATGTAAAGGCTTCAGTGATTGTTTCCATTTCTTTCTGTCTGAAACAACGGACCATGGTTTACCTTAATCATAAACCACCCATTGGTTGGTTTGTTAATAAGAACTCATCTTTTGATAGCACTTTCCATTCTGTAAAGCACTTTCCTGTGCACATCACTGAAGAAGGTGTTTTAAGCCAAGATGATCGTATCTGCAGCTGTGATGCCTGCCATGGATATTTTGTCTGACCAACCTTCATTTTCTCCACACTTAAAATTTCCCCCCCTCAGGCAAGTCCATACACCCACAGCCATACAAAGTTTTTCATACAATTTGCACTCCGTGGTACCTTATTTTTTTGAAATGTCAAAGTTAGAACCCTGCTTTAAGGGAATTGAACTGTGATATGGAAGAGAAGGTTGTACTTGAAGGCCAGGCAATCAGTTCTGAAGTCTGCATGGTTCAGATGCCCACTAGTTGTGTGATCTGGGGCAAGAGTAATTGAGCCCTAGCTTTCTCAGTGGAGAAAATAAAACTGATGCATGCATTATGTCTTGCAGCATTGCTATAAACACAGAAGATAATAGACAGAAAGTACATCATGTGATGCTTGGTATATGAAAATCACCCAGAATACTAACTGCTGCTCCCACTGTTGCTTTAAGCATTGGTATTCTAATTAAATTATGTTTTTTTTGCCAGTGATTCTGAGACAAGAGTTTTTTAAAGTTTCTTCATGGAAGGAACTATACAGTTTTCAGCTTTTTATTCCTCTGCATCATTTTTGCACGTCATTTCTCAGTAAATGTATCGAGTTGAACTTTTCGAGCCAGATAATATTTACCTCATTTGAATAATGGACAATGTTGAACTCGAATGATTTTATGCATATGTGAGCAGTAATTTTAAATACCAGAAAGCTACTATTATATTTCAAAAAAGAATTCATTTGGGTTTTCCTGTTCAAACTTTGCCATGTTACTCCTAAGTGATACCTTACTTATTGAGATGGATCAGCCTTAGGGAGAGGTTTGTCATACTTTGTTATACACTGAATAGCCTATAATTATCAAGATTATATCCAGTTAGCGTAAAGTGCTGTTTAGTTTCTGTTATGTCATTGTTACCAGAGCTGGAGTCGGGTGGGTGTTTAAACCTTTGTGAACCCAAAATTCTTTAATGATGGTGGAATATTTCATGTTTTAATATTCTCTTGATCCACAGTATGTGTTCAAATGTTTTACCAGGTATGTGTTTTTTACGGGTTCATATAATATATAAAATGCATTTCTGTTCCAAGAAAAATACAAGTGGTAAACAGTTGGGAGAGAGCTTGCATATTTTCCTTTCTTTTTCTGTCTGATGATTAATGCATTCAGCTATGTTCAGCCTCACGTTTAACCAGGTTCATGTTTAGTTTGGTTAGGCTGTTTTCCTTAAGAGAACAGAAATGGCCAATCCTGTGCCCTGCCTGCCTTCCAGATGGAGTCTTTGCATTGTTTCCAGATCACAGTGCTTAATGTAAGGTCAGATTTTCTTGTGAAAACAGATTTTGGATTAACTATGCCTGTGCACTTGCACGCAGCCCTTCACACCTGCCAGTGCACTTAAGCTCTAGCTGCCTGCTGGAGTCATGGTTCTGATTTCAAGATGCAAATGAGGATGGAGATTCTGCTTTATAGCCTAAAAATGCAGAAGCAAATTCTTACTGCATGGTTGGTCTGCAGGTCTCCCTTTCATAGAGGCCATGAGGTATAGTGGAAAGAGCTTGATTCTTAGGAGGATTTTATGTAGAAGTTGGCAGACTATGTTGTGGGCCTCCATTTGTAAATAAAGTTTTATTGGAACATAGCCATGTGCCTTTCTTTAATATTGCCTGTGGCTGTTCTCATACTACAGCAGCACAGTTGAATAGTTGCAGTGGAGACTGTCTGGTTTGTAGAGTGTTAACTATTTATTTTCTAGCCCTTTACAGAAAAAGTTTGCTGGCCCCTGACTTAATGCAATAAAAAACCCAGTAGTTTGAATCCTTGCTGTGTTATACAATAGCTGTATGACATTGATCATGTTCTGTAACCTCTTTGTACCTTAATTTTTCCCCTATTAATGTCATTTATCGATTTACTCATTGCATATATATTATGAACTTACTGTGTGCCAGGCACTGCTCCAGGCTCAGGAAATAACAACAGTGAACAAAACAGAAACAAATACTGGCCGTCATGGAGCTTCGTTCCAGTGAAACTTACCTTTATGAGGGTAATTGTACGTACCTCGTAGGGAGGACTAGATGAATTAATATGTGATACCCGTAAAGCATAAGTAGAATACATGCTCAGTGATGTTTGTTATTATCGTTAGGCTCAATGTAGGGTTGTTAATGTGTAAAACTGGAACCCTTATAATTCCATGTTTACTATTCTTGAGGTTTTTATTTACAGAATGAATGATTAGAAGTAATAGGGCCTAGGTACAATTAGCCTAAAAAAGAGAGAGAAGAACTTGTATGAAATTAGGATTCTCCGTTAAGTATAGTATCACCGAGTTCCCAGCTAAGAGCAGTCTGAGATTAACAAGATTGTTCTTGGAGCACAGGATGGCTCAGATGGAAAAAATGAGAACAGGAAAAGACAGCATTTGATTAATATATGTAATTAATGCTAGTGTCGTTGCACACATTAAAATTGGATAATCTAATTAAGTTGTTCTTTGTGCAGAGAGGTCCTAGGATGTGAGGACTCTGTAGCCTAGTGCTCAGGTGTCTCTGGTGAGTGGAATGAATAGGTAGTATCAGAGGACCCAGAAGCTCCTGATTGTATGAGTTGGGAAAATAATTTTGCTATGTTCCCCATTTGTAAAGTAAGGAGATTGGCTGAGTTTTTTGAGGTTCTTTTCAGCTCTGAGTATGAGATATGTGAATTGTCTCTCTCTGTGACCAGATTCCCCAAAGTAAAGCTTTGCATTGTTCTTCTCTTCTGCAAGAAGCTACCACTTCTTCCTTTCCATCATGAAGCAACACTTCTATTCCTTCATGTTTCTAAGCACAGAATGCATAGTATGGGTGTTAACAGGGCCCTGCTTGTCTTGAGAAATTATCAGTTTCTTCAGATTCTTAACGAGGATGATTTTCTTTCATGGGCCTGCTCTGTAAGTGGAAGTATGATTTTGTTGGACCACGTAGTCACGGAAGGCACTTTCCAGTTCTGGCATTCTGAGACTCCAGAATGTAATTCAGAAGACTAAAGGCAGACTGGAAGGAAGAGGGTGATGCTGGGTTGTTGTTGTTGTTGTTGTTTTAAGGAGGGAAACCTCCACAGCTGGGAGCAAGACTAGACTTGCTGTTAGGGTGAGTGGCTGTCTTGCAGTAGCCAACCACACGTAGTGATTTCAGGCCTCAGTAGGCAGCTTCGTCATTTTTATGTGGTGTTTATGTAGTATCCTTTTTCCTCTAAAGCTCTTCCTTCAGAAGGCACATAACCCTGTAGGAAAAGTTTAGATCTTAAAGCACAGATGCTGTGAAATGACCAATTCTATATTGTCTTGCATGGTTACAGACAAGAAAACTAAGACTTGAAATCTGTAGTTTGTGGTTTGTGATCTAGCAGAGATGAAATAGAATTCATACATACTTATTGAGAGTACAAATAAAAAGAGTCATTCATACTTTATGTGGAAACATGTCATTCTTCTGGAGCTTTCATTTTTAAAATATTTAGGAATTAACATGTTTTTTGAAAAAAAAAAAAATCACTGGTTGATAAAGAAGCAAAGTGGAAAAGTATATTTTACCAATCAGGAGTCTTTGCTCTTAAACATTTTAAGTTAATGTTATCTATGATTTTTAATATATACGTATCTACATTCATGAAATTCCAAATAAAAAGGCTTATACAAACAAAAAGGCAGACTGTGTCATCTTAAGCTATGACTGCTCTCTGTCTCTCTCTGGCCCCCCTCCCCCCTTTTTTTGGAGACAGAGTCTTGCTGTGTCACCCAGGCTGGAATGCTGTGGTGCAGTATTGGCTCACTGCAACATCTACCTCTCAGGTTCAAGCAATTCTCCTGCCTCAGCTCCAGAGTAGCTGGGATTACAGGTATATGCTACCACCCCCAGCTGATTTTTGTATTTTTAGTACAGATGGGGTTTCACCAAGCTGGTCAAGCTCGTCTTGATCTCCTGACCTCAAGTGATCTGCCCGCCTCAGCCTCCCAAATTGCTGAGATTGCAGGTGTGAGCCAGTGTGCCCGACCTACTGTTTGCTGTCATGAGAGCAGGGTGTGAGTGAAAGCCCCCTTGTTACCCGTTCCAGAATTTATACACTGTGGTGTAGAAAATCTGGCTCCAGAGTCAGGCAGACCTAGGTTCAAGCCCTGGCTCTGCTGTGGAGTGGACGTGACCCTGTGCCAGCCTGTTTCCCCCCTCTGTAGAATGGGATAACAGAAAGTCCTGCCTCACAGGCTTATAGGGAGGATTAAGTCGGATACAGCATGTAATGTGAACAGTGCTGTCAAATGCTTAGTACATATCAACTGCTTTTATTTTTGTTTGCACAAATATATCCTCATCTTCTGAAATCTAAACCTGGATCACAGACTTCTGTCTTCATTTGCTAATGGAAATCCTTTGGCACCTTAAAAACAAATCGTGAATTGGATGTGGGTTCTGGATGAAGGTGTTACAGACACACTTCCTGCGTCTCTCCAGCTAAATACATCCAGTATCCTGCCATCATATGTGAAACAACTGTGGAAACGCTGACAGGTAGGGAGAAGGCGGCATACTGGCAAGGGGCCTTGCGACTCAGAAATGACAAGGTGGCGAGTTCCCTGGATTTTCTCAGGCTGGTTGTTAGAGAAGTTGTCAACCCAGAAACATCAATGGGTGTAGACCAGAAAGCCCCGAGGAAAGCTCACTCTTTCCCTACAAAGGGCAACTTAAGACAGAAAACTTTTAGACAATAAGTGCCCTATTTCAGCCAAACACCATGGAAAAAAATGTGGCCCCAGCCCATCAACAAAGGCTGAACGGGGAGCCTAACCAGAAACCTTCCCCTGGTTATAATGAGACACTCCTAACCTCTGCTAGGTGGTATCAGAGAAGACAAGCTAGGAGCCAGGTTTTTATCCCTGCTTGGCTATGAGGCATCCCCCAGCCCCCGCCCAGCTGTGCTGTCACCAGAGACTGAGTAGGGAGCATAAACAGCCAGCTCTGCCTAGCAGTAGTGAGGCACCTCCCTCTCCCCAGGTGTCAGAGGAGGTTGAGTGAGCCACCTGGATCTTCACCACAACCTGGCAGTGGTGAGCTGCTCCGCTTTCCACTATCCTAGTGTTGAACAAGCTCCTTCAGTCTTCTCATGCCACTATACCCAGTGTTTAGAGTACAATTAAAAATCATGGGTTACACCAAGAACCAGGAAAATCTTAGCTTGAGTGAGCAAAGGCAGTCAACAGATGCCAATACCAAGATGATGACACGGATGTTGGAATGATCTGATGAGGATTTCAAAGCATACATCATAGAAATGCTTCTGCAAGCAATTCCAGCCACACTGGAAACAAATGAAAACATCTCAGCAAAGAAATAGAAGATACAAAGAAAAGCCATGTGGGGATTTTAGGACTACAAAAGACAACCTGAAATAAAAAGCCAAAACTCAGTGACTGGGTTCAGTGGCAGAATGGAGATGCCAGAAGAAAAAAAATCAGTGAACTGGAGGATGGAATAAAAATTACCCAGTCTGAACAACAGAAAGAAAATAGACTATAAAAAAAAGTTAACCAAGCTTTGGGGATATGTGGGACTTTAATAAAAGGCCGAAAAAATGTTCTAAAGAATAATGTCCTCAATTTTGCAGAAACAATAAACCTAGAAATTCAAGAGGGTCAAGACTGGATTGAGTTTTCTTGGTATAGTTTTGAATAGCAAATGACTCAATTCTCTGGAAATTTCCATGATCCTCTTATCAGTCTTTTATTCTTAATGACTCAGGCCTATTTTTCTTTGTTCAGGATACATCAACTAGCATTTTCAACAAAAGTGATAGTGTTTTTGCTAAATATTTTGTTCTGCTAAACCAGCAGTTACATGGGTATATATCCTGTAGAAATGAGTGCTCATGTCCACCAGAAGCCATGTACACCAACATTCATAGCAGCCCTATTTATAATAGCCAAACACTGGAAACAACCCATGTGTCTATCACTGATAGAGTGGATAAATACATATGGTATTCATACAGTGGAATAATACACAGTGGTGACAGAGGGAGCTTCAGGATGTGCAGTAGCTGGGCACAAGAGAGTGCCTACTGTGTGACTCCGTTTATCCAAAATCCCAGAAGTGGCCAGGGTAATCGAGGGTGACAGAGGTTAGAATACCAGTTGTGAGGGCTTATCAGCGGGGAGAGGACACAAGGGAGTCTCTGGGTGCTGGAAGGTTCTCTATCATTACATGAGTGGTGGTTACACATGTGCCTACATATATAAAACTTGTATAAGCGATACACTTAAGATTTGTGCACTTTACCGTAATAAATTAAATGTTAAAGTAAATGCATACAGTCATTTCTTTTTATCCATGGGGGATGTGCTCCAAGACTCCCAGTAAGTGTTGACACCAAGGATAGTACCAAACCCTGCATATGTGAGGTTTTGTCCTATGCATACGTACCTGTGATAAAGCTTAATTTATCAATTAGGCACAGTAAGAGATTAACAGCAATAACTGATGATAAACTACAACAGTTGTAACAATAGATTGCTTACAATTTCATAGATAGAAGATTTGTTCATACTATTGATCTTAGCAACCTCAGCATACAGTTTTTTTTTCTTAAGTCTAGAACTTTGACCTTTTCACTTAAAGGAAGCACATTAGGGCTTCTCTTTGGCATATTCAAATTGGCAGCGTCACTAGTCTTGTACTTTGAGGTCATTGTTAAGTAAAAGAAGGGTTCCTTGAACACAAGCACTGTGATACCATGGCAGAATGGCTGGGAGCGTAGATAGTGTGGATGTGCTGGACGATGGAGGATTCAAGCCCCGGGAGGGATGATGAGAGAGTTTATCATGCTCCTCAGCGTGGTGCACAACTTAGAAAACAGGACTTGTTCATTTTAGGAATTTTCCACGTAATAGTTTTAGACTATTGTCTAAAATGAAAATTGCAAAAGGCGAATCCTTGAATGGGGTACAACTCTGTGTTCTTCTCTGTAAAATCTTTCTGTTGCTTTCAGGACAAAGTTGAAACTGGCAAGCTTCGCCTTTAGGGCCGCTCCTGATTGGACCTGCCTGGCAGGGTGGTGTCCTCTTCTGTATTCCCATGTACTCTGTATTCGTGTTTTCCTCCAGTGCTGGATGTGAATGGTACTTTTCGCTTGTCCGTGGGGCCTTCTCTCCCCGCTTTCCCCACCCACATCCTGATGTTGGTAAGAGCAGTACCTGTGTCTGATTTAGTCACCAGTACAAGGTCTGTCATGAAGTAGCTTTCTTTTGTTTATCAGATGAATAAATAGAAGATTAAAAGAGGTGCCAGGTGCCAGGTGTTAGCACACAGAGAAATGGGTCTTGGAGAAAGGACCTGAAAATGCCGTGGTCGTGTTTGTGTTGTGCTGATGGCACACTTCCCCAGGACACTGAGGAGATGGGCAGACTTCTCTGTAGGCCAAGGCTGCTGAGGATTTGGCACTAGAGGTCTCTTCCTAGCTCTGCTAAGGCTGCCATTTGTCCCTGACAGCTTTATGGGCCGGCCCCTGTCCATAGCAGGCCAGGTCTGTCTCATTGGCCTCCCCCTCCCCTTCTTCATCCTGAACATCCTCAGGTGCACACTTTGAGGTTTTCCAGCACATTTAATATTATTATTTCAGCCATTCTTTTCTGGAACCCAGAAATGTTTACCTACAATTTGTGTGGTACAATTTTTGTTTAAAAAAACATAAATTTTTAAATTAAGCAGATCTGGGCTTTGCCACTCACTAAGCTCTGTGACTGTGAACAAGTTAACCCTTACAAATCTCATTTTCTTTCTCTATCACATAGGAACATTATTTTCTACCTTGCAAAAACCATTAGGGATGCAAAATATTTGCATGTAAGAGATTTGTGATATAATAGGATACTTGGTGTATGTTTCCTTTCCCTTGACTATTTCCCATTTCAAGCAGAGCTAACAGTTCCTAAGACACATGATGTTGATTTAAAAGACACAGTCCCCTAACTGTTACCTGCACCCCGAGTGTCACATTGCACAGTCTGCCTCAGGTAACAGTGGGGCTTTCACATGTCTTGCCTTGGAGGTCTGGCCAGGCTGTCAGGAGGTGTGGATGGTGAACAGGGGAGAAGGGACAGGATGTTGGCTTCCCATGGGCTCTCCTGTCAGCTCCCTCCGTGTGCCCAGAGGACACACAGCTTAGAGCACGGCCCAAATGAACATCCTGGCTGTTCTTTCACAGTCCAGATAGTCATCCCGAAGGCTGCTCTGTGCCAGATTCCCAGTGCGGACTGGACACTGGAGCTCCCAGCAAGCCTCTTATTTTTTTATTTTTTAAACACCATCGGCAAGCTGATCAACAGTTTCCAAGGCATTGCTTACTGATGGCAAGGAGCTCATCATAATACAACAGGCAATTGAGATTCTGTCCATGGGTTAAAAATTAAAGACTTGAATGTGTCCAGGACAGAATTCTGTTTGTTCAGGCACTGAAGTGTGACACTGTAGATGATGCATTATGGGTGGGGATTGTACCCCAAGTAGCAGAGGCGAAATGCATATTTTTAAAAACTTGCTGTATGGGTTATTTTTGTTCTAAATGTAGCTGTGCGTGTTAGCACAGATGTGCCAGAACCACTTTGCAGAGCTTTGTTTTCTCTGCTCTGCCGTGGTTCACCCATCCCTTTGTGGTATTGTTGCTTTCTCAAGTCGTATCTTGTGGTACTTTCGGGAGGCTGCTCAATGGAGCGGAGTTTTAAGGAGTGTGCACTCAAGTACATTAGAGATACATTCACTTCTTGATTTATATTTTCTCCTGCTTCTGCTTAAAAATGGGGATCTTTCATCTAGCTCTTTAAATACTCTGCTGGCCAGCTTTTGACATTTTGCCTAATTAAACCGTCTTGAAGAAATGACAGTAATGGAAAACTAACACTGTGCTTATACTTTTTTCTTACGATTCAGCTAGTTTAAAGTTCTTTAGAAAGAAGGCAACAAAAATGCCCTAAGTAGAAGGGCAAATAAAAGATGATATTAAATTCTCCCATTTTATTGAGCACTTTCTAGAAGCCAGGTATTGCACAAGACTTTGTGTTTTCTTTCTGTTTACTAAATGACACCTTCTGTTTGCAGTAGAGCTTTCTGGCCTGTTTTTCATGAGGCCAAAATGACTCACTTAAGTTCACATGGCTGAGCAGGTGGCAGTGCCAGGCTTAACTCAATGTTCCTGTGCCTGTCCCTGCTTTCTGGCCATTACGCCTTGTTCTGTGGAAGTCTGAGGAAGCTGCAAGGCTGAGAGTCAGAGACGGTGCTGTGCAAAAGGTCTGCACCGTCCTGCAGAAGGGGTGTGCACCTGGCGCCTCTGAACCACATGTTCGCGGGCCAAACATGGGAAGATATTTTGCATTCCAAATCAGCCGAAAATACCTTTCTGACATCTAGCCCTAAGGTTTCTGGTTGTTTTGGACAGAGCAGACAAGTTTTGTAGCTATGCAGTGATTCAACATTCATTCACCAAATATTTTTTTAGACTTGTAATCAGAAATATACTTAGCTTCTTAAAAATCAGCTAATTTTGTTCATTATTTAAACAAAGATTTTATCTGCTAGGTGAAGAATGTATGAGAAAATTGCACTAAATTCAGATGTAAATGTTTGCTAAAGAAAACATAGTTGTTAATTTTCCTGGAATTTGGTAGTTGAACTCAGAATATATGTATTACTCGCATTGTGTTTTGTAATTCTAGGCACTCCAAGGGCCTCTGCCCTGCATCTTTATTTTGTCACAAGAGCTTGGGGAATGCTACTTACTGCTTTACCCTGTTGAGTTTTGCTGTGGAACTGCAGTATCATTCTCTTCTCTGGATTTCTTTTTTTCTGGAGGTGTCATGGGGAGCAGGGTTAGTTTACAGGGTGCATCTCTGGCATTGTTGGCCTTGCTGTGTTCCTTTGTGGCCGCTGAGGCTCCATGCAGTGGTGCAGTCCTCGTGTGAGAAGCTGGGCGCCAGTGCAGCCCACATTTTATCACCCATCCTGCCTGTGCGTTGCTACCTGGTCAGAGGGGTTGTTGGTTCTTCCTTACTCAGGTCTCGTACCCATCCAAGTGCAGTGCTGTGGGCATATCTCAGCTGGTCAGCAAAACTTGTACTGTTAACTGTCTTTATCTCATAAAATCTTAATTTGTAAGATGTAGGCAGCTGGAGGAATGCTCAGCCTTCCTTTGCTTTAGGGCAAAGGAAAGCCCCGAAGAACATTTTTTACCTGTCAAAAAAGTGACTAAAAAAACCCTGTGGCGTCAGTCAGAAAAAGGGAAGCACAGACAGTTCTAGGGGTGGTGTGAACTGGGAGGACCCTCTTGGGATGCATTTTAACAGTATGTCTCAAAGAGATTCAGAGAGTCTGGTTTTGTTTTTGCCCAGTAATTTTCTTGGGAAGTTCTCCAAAGGAAATAATCAGTGATGAGGTTTAAAAAATTGTATATATAGATGTTCATTACATTGTTGGTGAAAATTTAGTCATGATGCAAATGTCATGAAATCTTTAGTAAATTGTGGTAGATTGTAGTGACTGAATAGAATATACCACAAAAAAATCACATTTTCAAAGAATTTTTAGTGTATGGAAAGAGCTAAAATACTGAAGTATGAAGATGATCTTCATTTCTAAAAAAATTAAGTATTTAATACATGTGCATTGAAAAATGCAGAGAATGTTTATGGGTAGGATCTGTCCCCATCTCAGGGTTGAGGCTTGGCCCCTCACTGAAGGACAGGGTCAGACCCTAGAGCATCTGCTGGGCTGCAGTGAGATTTGAGGGGGACAGTCCTCTAGATGAAATGGACTCTAATTCTCATTGATTCAAAAACTGGAGTTCAGACCTTTTCCTGTCTACCCCTGCATCTGGATCTGCCTCCTGGCCCCTTTACCCTCAGGGCATTAGGGAGATAGGAGGGCCCAGGAGATGCTGAGTGTCCTGGCAAGTTTCCTTTCTACCTTCCAGCCTCCAGTTCCCAAGCCTGGCGTTTGCTTCTTTTGACTTTGGGCGCTCAGTAGACTTACTGTACAGGAATGCTGCCCGTTCGTCTTGAGTTGAACTTTCTCATCAGTACTTTTGTGGTTCTTCCCATATCCCAACTTTGGACAGAATAGTCAGTTGGAAATAAAATAATTTAATTCAGTTTAATGAGGTATATATGTCTGTCTGTCTGTTATTCCTATATAATCTTAACAGAACACAGTAGGAAATTTGCATATTTCAAAGCACACAGTTTGGAAATAGTTTCTAAAAGAAGTTACCCTGAAAAACAATCAGTGGGTAAATAATCTGATGATCTCTGTAACTTTTAAAGAAAATCTTGTGCAATTTCAGTTACTGATGATTTTTTTCCAGGAACAGAAATATTCATGTCATTTACGAATTAATCTATCAGGAATGAGTGTTTACATTTGCCTACAGTATTTAGTGTTGGATTACTCAAATCTTTTGCTTGAGTAATACTTGGTGCTGATGCCAAGGTTATACAAGGAGCACCAGAATTTCTCTCCTGAGACCTTTAAATGTCCTGAGCCCTTTGCTGTCTTCATCTCCCTCCTTCAGGAGATTTACAGTGCCCAGGATTTAAGGGCCATTTGTGCGCAGATGACAGCAGAATGCCTGTTGAGCCCAGACATGTCCCTGGGGCTCCACACTAGGGAACATTCTCAACATATGAGATACGGAAAGTATATAACTGCTGACGTTTACTTAGGTGTCTCCTCTCTAAGTGCCTCCCGCCAAATATGCCCAAACTGTACCCTTGAGTCCCGCATCCCCAGATCTTTTCTTTGCCCTTTCAGCAAATGATCCCACCACACATACAGCTCAACGAGACTCTTAGAATCTTCCAGTTGTTTCTTACTCTTATCACCACTGTCCTAGAGAGCAGTTAGTGTCTGATCTACCTTTACCATGTGTCTTACATCCACCTGCATCTTTCATCTTTCTGTCCCCATTGCTGTCACAGCCTTCAGGCCCGCGTCACCTTTCATTCAGCGTCCGCAGCAGCTTCCTCACTGGCCTTCTTGGTGCTGCTCTTGCTCCTTTCCATGCAAATCTGAATTTTTTTCCTGATCTCCAAGACTTTATATTCTACCCTTCTGTGTATCTGAATCACCTAGGGAGCCGTTAGTTCATTAGCTAAAGACAGGGTCTCCTGCTGCTGCCCAATGCAGTGGCACAGTCAAAGCTCCCTGGAACCTTGAACTCCTGGGCGATTCTCCTACCTCAGCCTGCTGGGTAGCTGGAACCATAGGCGCATGCACCACACCCAGCTAATTTTTTATTTTTTTGTGGAGATGAGGTCTTGCTGTCTTGTTCAGACTGGTCTCTAATTTGTGACCTCACTGATCCTCCCACCTTGTCCTCCCAAAGTGCTAGGATTACATGAGCCACCATGCACAGCCAGGAACTTGTAAACTCTATGTTTGTGCCAGGACCATCACCCCCAAGATTTAGATTAAGTTGGCATGATGGGGGCCAAGATATGGGTAGTTTTAAAAGCCCCACAGGAGATGTAGATTCACAGTAAGGATGGAGAGTCGCTGCTCTGTATCAGTGCTTCTTAAAACTGCATCAGTACATCGTCATGATCTGAAAGGCTCACCTGGCCACCCCTCAAAGTAGTCTCCCTGGCCCTCTCTCACTCTCCAGTAGATCATCTTCATTATTTCCTTTATAGGAATTACCATAATCTGTAAGTGCATTTTTAGTTATTAATTTACTCATCTGCCTCCCCCTGGCTAAGTTTCATTCAGTATGTATCTGTTGGTTATATTTGGCCCCTGCAAGGGTGGAAGGTGAGCTTTTGCCTCTCACATACATATATATTTTCTCAGAAATCATTAAGTATCTTGGGACCAGACAAGGGATGCAAGAATGGGTGAAACATGATTCTTGTCATTGAAATCCCCAGAGTCTAATGACAGAGTGAGACAGGTAAATAGCTGCTCTGTATACAGTGGATGCCATACAGCTCAACTCAAAGAGGGATTCAGTTGTCACTGCCCTGGGAAGGGGCCAGTGAAGGGCCTGGAAATTTGGGGGATAATATGTTAATACAGCTCTCTCCGCAACATGAAGAAGAGAGGGATAGCCGGCTAACCCATCCAGTCACTTTGTGGTGGTGGTGGTGTACTGATGTGTTGGGCTTTAGTTCTGGCCATTAGGGGTGTAGGAGCGTGTCCTTTCTTGGGAGAGAAGCTCAGTTTGTCAGGACGGTCCTGCTCCCACCTTCATGAGGCTGCTTTGCCAATCACTCTCTTTTTTTCACTCTTGGACCACTAGTGAGGAGTGGAGATTTTACCCCCAGAAGACTCTTAAGTGGGTCAGAACAACACATGAATCTAATTAACTCCAAAATCACTTTGACCTCAAGGTGGAAAATTCATTCCATAATAAGATACTCCAGTGAAAGGCCTAAATTCATTGTAATAATAAAATGCCCATAAGAGACACTCCATATTTGAATATTAATTCTATCTCATTATCAAATTCCCAGAGAGATATTAAAATCCAAAGATTACAATTCATTTTAAATTAAAGTCCAAAGGCATTAAAGTCCAATTCTCTTGCCCATGTATGTTCAAATAAATTGAAATTTAAAATGTATTCTCCCTGATTTCTTATTCTGCACAATCCCATTTAGAGGGGCTCTTAATGCCTGTATAGGGTCAGGATTTTTTTTTAACAGCTGTAGCCTGGACTGTCTCTTGCTGGAATGTGTGTGGTTCTTTCAGGAACACCCAGTACCAAACCTCTGATATGCCTCACTTCTTAAAATTAAAAAAGTTAACAGGACACGGGATTATCAAAACATTGCCTCCTGGCCCCTACACACACCAAAGTTAGAAAACAAGCCAATTCCTGGTCTTCTAATAGTTACCCCAAGCAAAAGCATGTCCCAGAAACCAGCACTTCTTACTTGTTGCCAGCTAGCAGACCATAGCAGAAGGTCTGTGATATGAGGGAAAGATGGAGAAAGTCTTCATTTCTGCTTCCCCGGATTTCACTTCGTCTCTGGCAGTTGGTGGCTGGACATTTGGAGCAATCTCTTCACTGATTCTTGGATCCTGCTGTCAGTAATTCCAGTGATGCAAGACCATGCCTTTCTTCTCTCGTTGGTTTTGTAGGGCCCAGTCACAGTTTCTGTTGTAATAGCCACTGAAACTTCTACTCTTTTCTTTTTTCTTCTTAAATTCAATTTTATTTTTTTGAGACGGAGTCTCACACTGTTACACTAAACTGGAGTGCAGTGGCATGTTCTTGGCTCACTGCCACCTCCATCTCTTAAGTTCAAGCAATTCTGCCTCAGCCTCCAGAGTAGCTGGGACTACAGGCACACACCACCATGCCTGGGTAATTTTTGTATTTTTAGTAGA
Organism: Saguinus oedipus; assembly: GCA_031835075.1. Lineage (NCBI taxonomy): Eukaryota > Metazoa > Chordata > Mammalia > Primates > Cebidae > Saguinus > Saguinus oedipus. The sequence goes on from CM063169.1 coordinate 220,948,775, forward strand.
GACGGGGTTTCACCATGTTGGCCAGGCTGGTCTTGAACTCCTGACCTTGTGATCTGCCTGCCTTGGCCTCCCAAAGTGCTGGGATTATAGACGTGAGCCACGTCCACTCTTTTCTAGATTCACTTTCAGTCCGTTAGAACACGGTGCCCAGCCACGTCCACTCTTTTCTAGATTCACTTTCCGTCTGTTGGAACACAGTGCCCAGCCACATCCACTCTTTTCTAAATTCACTCTCAGTCTGTTAGAACACGGTGCCCAGCCACGCCCACTCTTTTCTAAATTCACTCAGTCTGTTAGAACACGGTGCGCAGCCACGTCCACTCTTTTCTAAGTTCACTTTCAGTCTGTTGGAACACGGTGCCCAGCCACGTCCACTCTTTTCTAAGTTCTCTTTCAGTCTGTTAGAACACGGTGCCCAGCTACGTCCACTCTTTTCTAAGTTCTCTTTCAGTCTGTTAGAACACGGTGCCCAGCTACGTCCACTCTTTTCTAAGTTCACTTTCAGTCTGTTAGAACACGGTGCCCAGCTACGTCCACTCTTTTCTAAGTTCACTTTCAGTCTGTTGGAACACGGTGCCCAGCCACGTCCACTCTTTTCTAAGTTCTCTTTCAGTCTGTTAGAACACGGTGCCCAGCCACGTCCACTCTTTTCTAAGTTCTCTTTCAGTCTGTTGGAACACGGTGCCCAGCCACGTCCACTCTTTTCTAAGTTCACTTTCAGTCTGTTGGAACACGGTGCCCAGCCACGTCCACTCTTTTCTAAGTTCTCTTTCAGTCTGTTAGAACACGGTGCCCAGCTACGTCCACTCTTTTCTAAGTTCACTTTCAGTCTGTTAGAACTCGGTGCCTTTTCATTCCTCTTGATCCTGACCTTGATTCCTCTTTTTATCCTGACCTTCTAGATGTTATTTCCTATTTCATTTAGTTTTATGGTTTATTTTTCAAGACGGCGTCTCTCTCTGTCCCCAGTCTGCAGTGCGGTGGCACTAACATGGCTTCCTGCACTCTTGAACTCCTGGGCTCAATCCATCTCCATGCCTCAGCCTCCCCAGGAGCTGGGACTACAGCCATGTACTATCACACCCACCTAATTTTTTTAAAAACATTCTTTGTTGAGATGGGGTCGCTCTGTGTTTCCCAGGCTGATATCAAACCTCCTGGTCTTGAGTAAGCCTCCCTCTTTGGCCTCCTGAAGTGCTTTTGCTCCAAAAAAAAAAATTGCTTGTTTCCAGCTGAAATCAGCCTTATTGCTTTAGTTTGTTTTTATTCTGCCATTGTTTCTCTTCTGACAGTAAGGCTGAAATACTTTTCATATCACTCCAGTTTCTCTTTGATTTTCTGAGCATCCTTGATTTCTAGAGAGAGAACATTCCAGACAAAGACCTTTTCAAATTATGATATTGAATTAATTTTTCTATGTCGGTGCCGGGAGACAGTACCCTTGTGTTTCTCTCTGGTCTTAGCATGTGTGTAAGCTTTTCTTTGCCTGTGACTTACTGTAGGCTCCTTACACATAGCCGTTTTCAAGTTAGCAGAGTGATAGATAGGGGCCTAAGCATGACGGGCACTTTTCCTGTGATGGTTGATACTATTATGAATACATGAATGAGGTTCATTGTAGATTTTCTGATCCACTTGAATGTATTCTTGCATTTTTGAGAAAAGTCGCCCGATCGTGATGTATGTTGTAGCATGTTTGATTTACTTCTGCTAATACTATTTCCAGAATTTTTTAGGGGAAGGGGATCTGTGTTCGTAAGTTCAAAAGGCCTTTAGTTTCTTGACAGTGGTCTGTCTTCCCTGGTTTTGGAACAAAGTCATACTAGCCTTGTCAACTGAGCTGGAAATCTGTTCTTATTTTTCTGTTGTTCTGGAACAACTTGTATGCAAAATAGATGTTCTGCTTCTGGAAAACTGGGTGGAACTCACTTGAGAGCTGTTTTGTGTCTTTGGGTTTGTCATTGAGTCGTGGCCATTTTAGTGTCTTTAAAAATTAGCGTTCTTTTAATTTTTTAAAAATCTTCTCAGGCACATTTTATTTTGGAATTCAAATAGGAGCTGACACTTATAAACATTACAAATGTTAATAAACATATTTTCTTCAAGGCAGTTATCTTTTCTTAAGATCAATTTGAGTACTATCCTATGCGAAAACAAAAATTTTAAAAAAGTCTAAATAGATTAAAATAGAAGAAGTCAACTTTACCTTTCTCATGGGAATTATTCTGAAAAAATTAGAAGATTCAGTGATACAGGCTGGGCATGGTGGCTCATGCCTGTAATCCCAGCACTTTGGGTGGCTGAGGCAGGCGGATCATGAGGTCAGGAGATCGAGATCATCCCGGCCAACATGGTGAAACCCCATCCCTACTAAAAATACAAAAATTAGCCGGGCATGGTGACGGACGCCTGTAATCCCAGCTACTTGGGAGGCTGAGGCAGGAGCATGGCTTGAACCCGGGAGGCGAAAGTTGCAGTGAGCCGAGATCATGCCACTACACTCCAGCCTGGGTGATAGAGTGAGACTCCATCTCAAAAAATAATAATAATAAAAAAATTCAAAGATTCAGTGATATAAATCGGATTAAGAAGAGGTAGACTTCAGTTTAGTGCCTAAAATACAATTTTATTTCACAAAAAAAGACCTTTATTCTTCTGAAGAGGTCCTCTAAGCTGGCTTTTATTCTGCCGTAGTTTCATTTCACTAAGAGGGAGGGTAATAAATAACTAGTCCTACCGAAAAGTCTCCACTTTTTAGTAGTGAGCCTTCTGGCGTTGGGTACCTGAGAAGTTTATGCTCTCCTCCTTGGCAACACTTCCTCCACTGTTCCTGTAGCTGTTGTAATAGAGCCCCGGTTTCTGTTCCCTCAGGAAATGCCCACTTTTCAGTGCCTACTGAACAGGAAGTGGAGGAAGGGAGCACGGCTGCCTTTCCTTTCAGGAGGGGTGCTCTCCTTGGTTCCTTAGTAATTCACATATGTGAGAAGTCCCTGGAGGCAGATTCCCTCCAGTCCCTACGAAAGCCCTTGGTAGGGTAATGAAAGCAATAGATACTTTCATTGGCTCTGAAGTATCTATTGCTTTCATTCAGTCTTTTTTATTTTTAACTACAAATAAGACAAAGTTTTTCTCTTCTTTTGAAATCGTCAACCTCCATTCCAATTTTGTGACATTCTGTACTTGGAATAATTAAGCCACAGAAGTCACTGGCTTTGGTGAAAAACCGTTGACATTTTTACTGACTTTGTTCAATTCTTCTGAACTTGCACTGGCAGTTACACCTGCAGAAGGAGCCACATCAAGATCATAGATAAGGTGAATCAGATGATATACATGTTTACTGACGAGAACTTTTCTAGTTCCCCTAGTGCTCTCTCCTAGTATCCCAACCAGGCCTTTTGCATGCTCTGCACTTGCTTCTCAGGACCTGGGTTACCAGGCTTGTCTACACTTCTCCCACAAAACCTGATATATCTTAAAATTCAGAAATGATTTTCTTGTACTCTGTTGATGTCCAACAAACTTTTCTTGTTTTTTAAAATCTTCATAACCATTAAATTAGATAAAGTACCATCAAAACCTCAAGACATAGAATGTATAGTTAGAGAGCTCTGTGTTCAGCATCTCTTAGTCAGTTGTGAATTTGTCCTCAGCATGTCTTCCATCAGTGACAGCATCAACCCAGAGAGTAGTAATTTCAAAATTGTCTTCATGAAGCCTGGCAATAATTGTTCTGTGCTTTTCTTCTGTCCCTCACTCAAATGCCAGCCAACTGAAACAGCTCCTGCATTTGGGTAGGGGTAACAACGGTAATGGAATCCACATCTTGAGGTCTTATGCCATTTAAGCATCCCTCACTGCTCCTTCTGCTATTCTGAATTCACGATTCTCTTTAACGAGGAATTCTCTCAAGCTCTTCAATCATTCTGTGACAAAAGACTAGAATTCTGGAGCCTGCCCTTCCATTGTAGGCAGCTATTGCTTTAGAAGTTACAGTCTATTCCACCACCCTTTGCCAAGGATGCAAGTGCCACAGCATCTCAAGAGAAGGGAGCAAACTTGCAGCTCCATGCTGACGCCCTCTTGCCTGCTACTGAGGAGGTCTGGTCACTCCCAATTCCTGTCTTTCTCCGGTGATACAGAACAGGCAAATCCCAAAATTGGTGCTTAGCCTGGGAAGTTTCTTGGCTTTGCCCGGGAAATAAATTGCCTAGGTGAGTTGGTGGTGTTAAATGGCAACTGTTTTTGAAGCAGCAGTGTATAGCAGCAGCAGAGGTGCTGCCCCTTGCAGAGCAGGGTTGCCCTGTAGGCACCGTGCCCAGAATAGCAGCTCAGACACAGGTCTGCACTCATATTTATACCCGCTTTTAACTGTGTGTGAGTTAAAGGATAGTTTATGCAGGCATTTCTAGGAAAAGGGTGGTAACTTTCCTAGAAATTTCAGGGCATCAGGTTGTTGCTTTGGAAAGGGGGTGGTTACTTCTGGGTGTTGACATGGCAGTGGCAAACTGACATGACATATTAATGGGCACGTCTTATGGAAAGTGGCTTCCACCCCTGATCTACCTGTTTTAGTTACTCCTCAATTGGTCAGGTGTCTGAGCCCCACCTCCTACCTCACCAGGACAGTGGGGAGCAGCCTGGCTGGCCACCTTAAAAAGGACAGCTCTATTCAAGCCTTTAATATTTTCTGTCAATTTTAACATTTTCCGCTTTTCTCAGAAATAACTGTTTCATCTCGATTTTCACATTTTTTCATAAAATTGTTCATATTTTAATATTTTATTTAGGTTGTCTAAACCTGTTTCTACCTTTTTATTCTATCCTTTCTGGAAAAAAAAAAAAAGTGTCTTTTTTCCTTCCTCAGTCTTCCTGGAATTTTTCCATTCTATTAATGTTTACAAATAACCAGCTTTTGGTTTTGGTTAATCTTCTCTAGTGTTGTTACTTTAATTCACTGACTTTCTTGCCTGTCAGTTTAAAAGAACAAAGATAAGAGAATGAGAGAAAATATAAATGACCTCTATCAGCAGTGAAAAGGAGGCGTCGCTATAGATATTACAGAGACAGTGAGATTAGTATAAACGACTTGATGCCAAAAGTTTTTGACAACAAGAAAACAAAATCAAAACAAAATCAAGGATAAATAGAATATGCATATAGCCCATATTTCTAAAAATTAAACTTGTGGTTTAAAATATTTCTACAACAAAATCTTCAGGCACACGTAATTTTAGCAGTGAATTCTTCAAGCATTTAAGAAAAAACACATATACCCAATCTTTCTTTTTCAGAAAACAGAGGAGAGAACACTTCTCAGCTTATTTTATGAAGCTACCATTACTCTGTTCCCAAATCCGGACAAAAACCTTAAAAGGAAAAAAAAGAAACACAAAATAACTACAGAGCAGTGTCTCTCGTGATCAGAAACATAAAAATACTTCTCAGAATATCAGCAAAGTGGATCCTGTAATACAGAAAATGATAATGTATCATGAACTATGATAGTTTATCTCAGCCATGCACTTTTGGTTTAATGTTAAAAAAGCAGACACTTTCATTCCCCCTTATTAACAGAATAAGAGGGAGGAAACAATATGATTATCTCAATAGAGGAAAAGCATTTGGCACAAAATTTACACTCATTCACGCTAAAATTTGCCACAAACTAACAGCATAAATGAACTTTCTCATCCTGAAAAAGGTATCTATGAAAAAAATTCAACAACTAATTTCACACTTAATGATGAAAGATTGCTTTGTGTCTGACATCAGGAACAAGGCAAGAATTTCTGCTCTCACCACAGCAGTTAACAACATGTCGAAGGTCCGAAGCAACCCACTAAGCCAAATAAATTCAGATGCATTCAGATTGGAAGGAAGTAAAACTGGCTTTATTCATAAAAGAGAATCATTTGTGTTAAGGAATTGATAAAACAGTAATGAGAAGTGAATTTTGAATGGTTACAGAATATGTAAATGAAAATTAATTATATAAAACTAGCAGAGAATAATAAGAAAAAATTTAAATGTCACATACCACAACATCATAAGGCATGAAATATTACAGTTCCACTCATAGGTATTGACCCAAGAAAATGAAAACGTGCACCCATGAAAAGATACACATGCCTGTGTTTATAGCACCTCTATTCATTGCAGATAAAACTGGTTTCAACCCGGCCATCAACACATGAGTGGATAAATAAATGGTAGTATATTCATAATCAGAAATAAGAAGGAACAGCTACTGATACATGTAACAATGTGGATGAATCTCAGAAACATGGGAGATACTTATTTCATAATCCCATCTGTGTTACAGAACAGACAAAATACACCTGTAGTGACAGAAACAGAGGCCTAAGAGGAGGCGGGTAGGAGCCAGATGAGCTGCTGTGGTTGCAGAGCTGGGCAAGGAACTTTTCGGGCTGGTATCTTGATTTGTCTGTGGCTGTGCAGTTGTACTTACAGTTTACTGTATGTAAATTAGACCTCAATAAAGTGCCTTGTAGAAGAAAAGAAAACAAAGCACCAAAGGGGATAGTGAGGAGGCCAGAACGTTAGGTTTCTGGAGTTCCTTCTGAGATTGGAGCAGGTCTCACAGCTTGGTTGGATGGGTGCTGTTTGGCCTTGGGAGATTAGGTGTTTTCACCTTGGCTGCATAACACAGTCACCTGGAGAGTTTATCTAAAACACTCATGCCCAGAGATTCAGATTCATTTGTTCTGGGGTTGGGACCATAGCACTGGCACTTGTTAAAACCTCCCCAAGTGATTCTAAGTTTTAGCCAAGGCTGAGAAGCACTGGCCTAGACTTGGCTCTGAGTTTTGCCTCTAGAGAACATCTGCAGGGCCCAGGCCGCTTGCTTTCTTACTCCTGCTCGAGTTACCCCATTTGTTGCTGCTCTGGCATTGTGCACCAAAGCAGCAGCTCAGGCCTGAAACGCCCACCGCTGAGTGGCACAAAACACCCTGGAAACAAATGCAACACAACAATCAGTGGCACTGTATTTTTGTGAGACTTAGAATTGCTGTGTAAGGCTAAAGCCAGCAGAAGAGTATGGGTGGAAATTACAAATCCAGACACACATCCAGCTCATGAGGCAGTCAAGAACAACGTTACACTAACTTAGTGTAACCCATACCTACTGAATTGCTTATGATTGTAGACGTTTGTCTTTGCGTATTCGAACTTTGCTGAAGGACAGCTAGTAGTTGGTGAAGGATTGCCATATCCAGCTCTTTTCAAATGTGGATGGTAAAGGAAACCTTTAGAATCTCCCAGCCAAGTGAAAATATAATACTACAAATCATTGCCATGTCCTGTGGTCTCATGATGTGCTGGGCACCGTGCTGAATGCTTTCCCTCTTGTTTCATGTAAAAGAATTTAGACTTACTGAAGTTCAGAGACCTCCCCAAGGTCACACAGTTAAGAGGCTGAGCAGGAATTCTGTATATGTGTCTGCCTCCTGCGCAGAGCATGGCATTCCCTCTGCATCCGAGGATGGTGAGTGAGTCATCTTGGGAGGCCACTGCTTTTGTGTCTCCTGCAAGACAGTTTCCCCTAGCAGCTGCTTCTGGGCTTTCAGCTTTCAGAGTTGGCCCTGGGCTTGCCCAGGATGGCATCACGCCTCAGTGGAAACCTTGCTGAAGCATTGTCACATCCTGCCTGGTCATTTGTTCCCTTCAGCATGAGGACTCTCGTTGTGGTGTTTGAGTCTGTTTTATGGAGCTATGTCATAAATATGTTTTTATCAAATATCATTTAGGCCGGAGTCAGTGTAGGGAGATTTGGGTCCACCTTCGTATTGTACTCTTGCCTTCTTTTTGTATTTGCCACTCAATGTGAGAGCAACTGGAAAAATTGAAGCTCCATTTTCTATCAACCTAATGTTTTCCCAAAGGAGTTTAGTTGTTAAGAGTTGGGCCTGTACCCTTTGCAGAGTGCCTGCTCTGGCATTGTTGGCTAATGTGGGAAGGAACATTTAGCTCATCTGTTTGTTGTCGTCTGTTTAGACTTCATTTCCAGAGGCTAAATGTGAATTTGTTTAAGCCAGGCTTACTGTCTCCTGGAGATGCACTACCACGTGAAAGTGTTGACTGAGCTTGGCTCCTCAATGTGAACGGTAACTTGTGACTCATTAATTACAGGTCTGCAATCAACTCCCAACATGTTAGTAAAGAAACAAACAACTTTCTTGTTTAATGAAGTGCTGACAGAAGAAAACTTAATTGTTTCTCTCCTGCCTCCAACATGACCTTGACGCTTGTAGTTACAGCAGTAACTTGGGCTTTGTGGTAACAGGATTGTATTGTCAGTCACCCTTCCTGAAGGTGTATTGGTGTCTACTGTTCCAGTGACCTTAACCTGTGTTCATTCTTAAGTATATAATTGTGTATTTGTCATGATGCCACTGTCATCCTTGTCTAGAACAGGTCATTTATGTTGTAAACATTTAATGAATTTCTATAATGGGAAGTTCCCTTGTATCCTTTCCTAATGCAGCTGAAGGAATAAGAAATATTTATCCAGGAACACATACCCTCAATTCACCCACAACTCCAGTGTAACCATGGTTTTAAAGAACTCTTTAGTTCACCCTTATTACCTGCTTAAATATCAGTTTTTAGTGTGATTTCATTTTCTTCAAAGAACATCTTACCCATTTAGCATATCTCAGAGTTCTCCTTTTTTTTTTTTTTTGGTAGAAAGTGAGATGTTATCTATGCATTGAATAATAAGTTCTGAATACTTTTATTTCTCACTTATCAAAAAAACTGGTTTTGAAAATAAATTTGAAATTTTGCCTAATATAGAGAGGAAGTATAAATTCAGCTCTGTTGAAGTTATTACTCAATTTCGTCATGTGTTTAGGAGCTACTGCCCAACTCCTAAATGAACTATTTGCATTCAATACTGTGAATGTTGCCAGCTACTGCCATCACTCCCAGTACTCTTTACTGAGCACTTACTAAGTGCTAAACACATTTACAATCACTATTTGAAGTAGGCGCTATCATCCTCATTTTACAGAGGAGGGAACCAAGTCTTAGGGTTCCATGACTTGGCCAAGATCAGCAGGGCTCAAAGCCAGGCTTTGACCCCAGCATCCTGGCCCCACAGTGTTTCCTCTCAATCCCTCTGCCGCACTGCCTCCCAGTTCCATGAACGTCATCTTTCATCTTATCTTCTGGCTTTTGCACATGCTCCTCCCCCTGCCCAGAACACTCTCACAGTCCCCTTTGTCTTATTTAATTCCTGATCATTCTTCTCAAGCTAAATGTCACTTCTTTAGGGAGGCCTTCTCTGTGAGCCCCATGCTATATGTTCTTGTAGTAGAACAAACCATTAGATTGTATCCATGGTGAAAACCAACCTCAGTCTGGCGTGGAGGTGCACCCATGTTGCAGAAGGGTTTGGATCACACATTTGTGGAGAGTTGGTGAGGATCAGCTGGATTCTTTCCTCTCAGTCCCACTTACAGGGCTCTTACTTCTTTTCTGGATCTCTGCTTATCTTCACCTCAGTATCAGTCAGCACACGGCAAAGGCATTTGGCATCTCTCCTTTCCCATTTGCAGACTTCACTGTGCATACCCCATCCTGCTGGTAGATGTTGGGCAGGTTATCAGAGGAGAAGTGGGGGTGTGAGGGCTTCCGTGGGAAGTGTTGGATACAATCTCAGGTGGGATCATGACTGGCTTGGCCATAAAACTCTGCTCTGTGCTTCTCAAACACATGATCCCCCTCCAAGACCCACACTATAGTGGCCTAACCCTCCATCCCAGTGCTTCTTAAACTATCTGTGGTGCAGATCCAGTTCTCTCTCCCTCAAACCATCCCGGATCTATATTTGTGTAGAATATAGTATAAAATGAACTACTTGAAAAATAAATCTAAAAAAAGACATAAGAAGTCAAGCCCAAATTTTATCTTAAGATTCAGCCGACATTACATAACTGTCATATTGTCAGTTTCTCAGCTCCTCCCCTCAGTGTCTGTTCATACAAACTGACAGTGGTCTCCAGACCTCGCCTTGAGTAGCACTTATTAGGTAAGTGACCATAGGGAGGGGGACTTCTGAGCCTCACTTATTTATCTGTAAAAGGGAGCCAATAATATTTACTCTAGCGTTTCAGAATTAAAGCAAGTCATTAAAGCATCTGATTGCCAGGCATATGGCAGGTATATCAGTATAAATCAGTATATACCAGATATCTACTAAATAGTACTTCATTTCCCATCACACCTTCAGTGCCTGGAAAAAGATTATAGAAATTCGAGGATTACGAACTAATTTATTCTCTTCTTCCTGGCCTTTGTAAAAGTAAGGATCATAAATAGATTCCTAGCAAGTCTGTGTATTAGAATCAACTGGAGATCTGGTTTCTTTCAGTGGGACCTGGAGTTTGGAATAGTTAATGTTCAGAAGACCGAATGCAGTTTCAGGCTTCTGTGTGCTTCTGTACCATCTTAGGTTATGTATATCTCACAGGGATGTAATGTCAAAATACCGTTGAATTCTGAAAAATAACATTGTTTTATATTCCATTATTTTGTATGTTTTCAGTTTTTATAACTTTAATTTTTAAAAATTACTTAAAACACAGCAGATTCCAGTCAAAATTTATACAGGGCACATTCATAGAGTCTTTGTTTCTGTTCCTCCACCCCATTCTTCTCTTTACCCCGTGGGTGACCGTTATTTGTTTTTGGTTTAACCCTTCATTGTTTTCTTGTTCAGAGTATTTTAAAATATCCTTTATTACACAGAAGATTCTCATATAAGTCTGTTAACATGTTATATTGTGGTTGCATCCTGGCGATCCTCCCACAGCAGTCCATCAGCAACCTTCTCCACTCATATTCACAGCACTGTAGCAATCTACTGTCTTCGTACCATAGTTCATTTCAGCAGCCTGTCGGTGGAGACTTGAGTTGTTTCAGAATAAGTTGGGCTGCACCCAATATCATTAGTCATCAGAAATGTGCATCAAAACCACAGTGATACACCGCTTCACTTACACGGACTGCCTAATAAAGAAGAGACAATAGCAAGTGTTAATGAGATTGTGGAGATGCTGGAACCCTCATACGTGGCTGGGTGAAAATGTAAAATTCTGCAAACACTGTGAAAACAGTCTGGCTGTTCCTCAGATGTTTATAATTGTCACATGATCTAGCAGTTTGACCCCTAGGTATATACTCAAGAACAGGGAATACTTCCATCCACTCGAAAACATGTACATGCACATTCATAGCAGCATTACCATGATAACCTAAAGGTGGAAACAACACAAATGTCCATTAGCGGGTGAACAGAAAAATACAATGTAGCATATTCCTACAATGCACTGTTCACATTACTCAGCCATGGAAAGGAATGAAGCACTGACATGCTGCAACAGGGAGGAACCTCAAGTGAAAGAAGCCAGGTTCAAAGGGCTACATAGGTTTAGATTCTAGGACTCTGTGTATAGGAAATGGCCAAAATAGGCAAATCCAGAGCGACAGGAGGTAGATGAATAGTTGCCAAGGACTGGGAGTAGGGAGAAATAAGGAGTGACTGCCAGTGGGTATGGAGTTTCTTTTAGGGGTGAGAAAATGTTTGAAAATTTGGTTTTGCTAATGATTATATAACTCTGTGAATAGACTGAAAACCACCAAATTGCACACTTTAAAGGTGTGAATTTTATGGTTTGTGATTATGTCTTAGTAAAACTCTTATTAAAAAATGAACTGGGCCAGGTGCAGTGACTCATGCCTATAATCCCAGGGCTTTGGGAGACCAAGGCAGGAGGATCACTTGAGGCTGGGAGTTTGAGACCAGCCTTGGCAACATAGTGAGAACTCATCTTTACAAAAAATAAAATGACACACTGTGCTGTAATGAATAACCTTGTGTCACACACTATTTTATGTGGTAGTGTGTTTTTATGTGTAATTTTAGCAGTGTGGTTACTGGGTCACATGTCATTTTGCTGCTTACACCCAGTCCCCTTTCATGGGAGTTGTTCTGTTGATCGTTCCCTCCAGCTGCGTAGGAGAGTGCCTGTTTCCCTGTGGCCTCACCAATAGCATTTCTTGTCAGACTTGGTTATTTGTTAGTCTGGCAGGTCAGAAATGTGTGTGGTTAGAATTGGTCTCCCTCTTACGAGCAGGTTTGAGTGTTTTCTGATGTCTTTGTAGTTTATTTATATTCTTTTTGCTGCCATTTCTATTTCATGTGTCTCATCTGTTTTTCTATTGTATTGTTGATGTTGTTTAAATTTTTACAAGTTCTTTGTATATTAAAGTATTAATCCTTTGCAGATATCTTCCAAATCTGTGATACCTTACAATTAGTTTTCCCAGTTTTCATTTGCCTTAAAAAAAAAAAAAAGAAAGAAAGGCCAGGCACAGTGGCTCATGCCTGTAATCCCAGCACTTTGGGAAGCAGAGGCGGGTGGATCACCTGAGGTCAGGAGTTCAAGACTAGCCTGACCAACATAGTGAAACCCCGTCTCTACTAAAAATACAAAAAGTCAGCAGGGCATGGTAGCGGGCATCTGTAATCCCAGCTACCCAGGAGGCTGAGGCAGGGGAATCACTTGAACCTGGGAGTCAGAGGTTGCAATGAGCTGAGATTGTGCCATTGCACTCCAGCCTGGGCAATAAGAGTTAGACTCCGTCTCAAAAAAAAAAAAAGTCAAATTTTAAAACCTTTTCCCTGTTGCTTCCAGACTGAATCATAGTTAGGAAAGCTTTTCCTGTTACCAGCTTAGAAAAGGAATACACCCATGTTTTTTTCTGGTACCGATTTTTTTCATTCTTTAAGTTTAGATCTCAGATCCATCTGGAGTTTATCCTGGTGAACAATGTTAGGAAGTGATCTACTTGCATTCTTTTTTATACGGCTACCCAATTGCCTCAACATTTTTTTTTTTTTTAATTCCGGTGAAAAGAAAACGAAGTATCGCTTTTTGTTTACATGTCTGTTTTATATAGTTCTGGGTTACTATAGGTATTTCAGATAATTGTGCAAACAATATTATAACATTGAGTGAGAAAACACAGAAGGAGCAACAAGTCATCTATAATCTCTGACTATAGCCGTGCTGTTTTCAGTGTATAACTTGTCTTCTTTCTCTCTAGGTCAATGAGCTGGATGGCATCCCGTTGATCCTGGACAACTGCAGCGTCAGTGACAGTAACCCCTGTATCCTTGCATGCGAATGACCATGCACTAGTCTACAGCCAGGGCCTTAGCAAAACAAGTCCCCTTCCTTGTGTTCTTTCGGTATGTAGCTGGCTGCCTTGCTTGTTTACTTGTCCTGAGAACCAGATCATTTTCTCAGAGCTACGGTGCTAGAATATCACTTCTATAACCTTTGTACTATGGTAAGCTGATTTCTTCAGGGTGAGTAAGACATTTCAAATGGGCATGTGGCTGAAAAGCACTTAAAAACCTGGGGCAGAGGCAGCCCACCTGTGCACACAGTGCACAGGTGCCTGTGTGGCATATCACCAGTGTCACCTGTCCTGTGTGTGTGGTCTTCACAAATGTGAACAATTGTGTATTGTTTTGCTGTAGAGATTCTGAGTATTCAGTCCTTTGGAAGAACTGTTTTAACAAGGGTTTGGCAACATAGAAACATTGAGGAGCACTCTGGCTCCCTAGCAAGAGGAAGGAGTACTTCAGTGGTGCTGAATTCTCATCGTCAGAGGGGTCGTCCTGCAGCCATCTGCTGCAGAAGCTGGGAGCTTTGACTCTTGCCCTAGCTTGAGGTGGCCACCCTTGCTGGAGGGTGTTCTGCAGAGACCCTGCTTTTTTCCTGCCACTTCAAGTAATTGTACTATACAAAGCTAAGCTAATACAGTGGTGAGTAACCAGGGACCAGATACGGCTTGTTTAGATTTGAGATAAAACTTACTGTTTAATTTCACGAACTTCCCTGGTGAGAGCCAAACTCAGCTGTGTCCCTTGTCCTGGTCACTGCATGGTCCTGTGCTCATTACGTGAGAGTTGGGCGGGGCCGGGGGGCATAAGGCTACTACAAGGACTTTAGGGGCATAAGGCTTCTACAAGGACTTTAGGAGTGTGGCCTGCGGGAGGCAGTGAGGAGCCCAGCCTAGCACTGACTGAGGAGGGGTCATTTTGAAAATCAGACTCTGCGCTATGGCTTCTGCCAAGAAAGAGAAAAGGAGCTGATGAAAATCACGTGTTTCAAAGTAAGTAGACTGAGCAGTACTTATTGTTTCTGCTGTGACACTGTCATTTGTCTGATTAGCCATAGAAAACAATCTTATTTTAAAGAGCATAGTAGCTTGTAAGTTCGGTCAGGAAAAGACAAATAGGCTCAGAAGACTCCTCTTCAGGGTAAAGCGATTTGGTTCAGTGCCTGGTGTCGTGGTGAGTCCCTGTAGGCTGTGTTCATTAAAGAGTGTTGACATTTTTTTAGCCCCCAAAAAAGGAAAGAAAAAAGAAAGCTTCTAGTCACAGGAAAGCAGTACAGGAATGTTCAGGTACAACTGCAGATGTTGCATTTCCCAATGAAAAGGATGGTTTATTATGAATATTCACTCACAGTTTACTTTGCGTAAATTCCCTGAATTGACCTTAAAACCAAAAAATAAAAAGACTGTTGTCCACGAGCGCGTCGTAGGCCCACAGGTGCTCACAGCACCTTCCACATTGGGGTCCTCCTTGACAGATGGCCATTCATTCATTCATTCACTTCTTCCTCCAGGAAACTTTGATTCAGTCCCTCTTGCGTGTTTATGCCCATTGCCGTATTGAACCGTGACAACACCATGAAGCAGATACTATTATCGTCATCCCTGTGTTGTAGATGACGAAATAAAACTGACTCTCTAGCCTGCCCAGAGGTCACAACCAGATTTTAAACATGTAAGTGCCTGACCTTTAGCCGTTTCCCCACACTGGCTTCTTACAAGTCACTGGGAGGAGACAGAGCGCGTGCAGAGAACCACATAAACGTATTCATGTAGTGGAGAACTGATTCAGACTTCCACATTTAAAAATGTGTATGGATGTCTGTATCATTAGCTAGATAACTGGCTTTTAGAATGATAATCAGTGAAACATTGCAAGACCACGGAATCTCCTCTGAATCATTAAGAAAAGATAAAGTACCACAAACATCTTTAGTGTTAATGTGTATTCAGTAATTCTTTGGAGTTTTGTTTGTTAAGCCTACCAGATTTTGAAGGCATATAAAATGTAGTAAGATATGAGACACATAGTGAAATATCAGCACAAAGGGAGAATGAATGATAGTTGAATGGTCAGAATGAAAAAGGATTACAGCCTAGAGATTCCGTTTTTAGATGTGAGCTCTAAATTAAAACCTGGCCTTCTTAGTTCTAAAGCAAATGAGGACATGATACAGATTACAAAGTTTACCTTATTCCGTAGGTAAATCCACATTGACGCTCCTTCCAGACTGTTCTCAGAGAATTATCCAGTGATTCTGACTTTACTCCTCACTTCCCATTCACTCTTTCCTCCCCTGTCTTGTGCTTTTCTTCTTTTTTTAATTCATGAAAATAAGACATCTATATGGGAGTTTTTAAATATCAAAAGGTATTCCGTAAGGGAACAATGTCTCTAGCTCCACTTTCTACGCTTTTTGATTCACTCTCTTCTTCTGGTAGCTACTTTTGTATATCTAAATAATATGCTTTACTGCTTTTTCTTGATATGTCAAGTTTCGGTGTGACCTGTTTATATTCAATATGAGCATTGAGCTTCTGTATACCACCTCCTCTCCTCCCTACCTCATGCTTCCACTGGAGTTAGGACTGCACATCCTGTTCCCTGTTGCCCATGCTGGGGATGAGGCTTAGCATCTTCTAAAGTGTTTGCTATTTGAGGGAGGGTGTGTGTGTGTGTGTGCGTGTGTGTGTGTGTGTGTGAACATTACAGTGTGCTTGGTCAAACCTTTTGCCCATTGGGATATTTTTCTTTATTATTTGTTTGGTAACACATCTTTATATATTCTAGATTGAAGTTCTTTGTCAGCTATATGTGCTGCTAATATTTTCTCTTTCCTGTTCTGTGATTATCTTCTCATTTTCTTTGTAGTTTCTTTTGAATAACAGAAGTTCTTAACTTTTATTCAAATTTATCACCTTTCCTTTATGGTTAGGGTTTTTTGCACATGTATCTTGTTTTAAGAAGTACTTCTTTACCCTGAGGTTATGATGTCCCCACGGGACATCTGCAGATAATATATTCTTTTGAATGCTTTATAGTTTTACCTTTTATATAAAAATCTGTAATTCATTTAGAGTCACCTACGTGTATGGAATGTGTTAGGGTCTATTTCTATTCTCCCCACATTTCAGGGTAATTGTCCTGGCCCTAGTTACTGAAAAGAACAAGCTTTTGTTCCCTGTAGTGCCCCTTTATCAGAAATACTCGTGTAAGTTTGGGTCTGTTTGTGGACTCTGCTTTCTTTCCATTCATCTTTTTTGTCTATCTCTGCACCAATATGATGGTCTTAATTACTGTGGCTTCCCAGCATGCCTTGCTAAAGGATAAGGCAGCTCTTCCAGTTTGTCTCTTCTTTTTTAACAGGTTAGGACTATTTTTGGCTATTTTAATTTTTTAGTAAAAGTTTTAGAATCAGCTTATTAAATTCACATTTGGTCACGTGCACACGCACATACCTGTATATACCTGTACACATACAGATATCTCATACACCACTAACAAAAACAATTTAAAACCCTCACACACTGAGTTATTCACTGAAATTACGTTGACTAAAATGAACTTGATGAGAGTTGATGTACAATACTGAGTTTCCCACCCATGAATGTGTTATATCCATTTATTTAGGATTATTAATTTGCAATTTTACCTTTTTTTATTTTTTGAGACGGAGTTTCGCTCTTGTTACCCAGGCTGGAGTGCAATGGTGCAATCTCGGCTCACCGCAACCTCCGCCTCCTGGGTTCAGGCAATTCTCCTGCCTCAGCCTCCTGAGTAGCTGGGATTACAGGCACGCGCCATTGTGCCCAGCTGATTTTTTGTATTTTTAGTAGAGATGGGGTTTCACCATGTTGACCAGGATGGTCTCGATCTCGACCTTGTGATCCACCCACCTTGGCCTCCCAAAGTACTGGGATTACAGGCGTGAGCCACCGTGCCTGGCCTGCTTCTTGAATTCCATTGCACGGATTTTGGCATGTATTATTTTGTTGCCATTCATTTAAATAGGTTTTTCAGTTTTTATTATAACTTCTTTTCTGACCTGTGTATTATTAGAAATCCATTTCTAAACAATTCAGAGTTGTTTAGTTATTTTTTGGAGCTTGATTTCTAGTATAAATGCGTTGTGATCAAATAGCACCTACTTGATAGCCTCTGTTTTATGAAATGTATTGAGACTTGATTTATGACCTAGTAATAGGGTCGTTTTTGCAGATATTCTATGTGAGCGTGAAAAGCACAACTGTTTTCCAGTACTGGGGTATAGTAATTTATATACATACATTAGGTCAAGTTTATAAATGCTGGTGGTTAAAACTTTTATGTTTTTACTTATATTTTTGTCTACTTTGATTTATCAGTTAGATAGAGAGATGTTTTAAAATAGCCTATGATTGTGGATTCATCTAATTTTTTTTTTCATTATATAAATTTTCCCTTTATATGTTTTGAGGAAAGGTTTTTAGGTAAAGGTATATATGAGGTCCTGAGAAATAGTCCTGTTATCATTATGAAGTGACTCTCTTTATCTCTAAAAATTATTTTCTGCCTCATATTAATGTAGCTGTCCTGGCTTGCTTTGGATTGGTATTTACATGGTATAATTTTATCAGTCCTTTTATTCTCAACCTTTCTGTCTGAGATGTGTTTCTTGTATAAAGTACGTACAGTCAGGTGCCATATAGTAATGTTTTGGTCAACACAGACCCATGTTCAACCTTGGTCTCATAAGGCTGTAATAGTGTATTTTTACTGTACCTTTTCTATGTTTAGATCCACAAATACTTATCATTGCATTACAGTTGCCTACAGCGTATTAAGTACAGTTACATGCTGTTTAAATGATCTTTTAAAACCAAAATCAGAGGAATGATCCTCTCTGACTCTCCCATTTCCCACCCCGCCTTGCATAAGCTCACCCCTGTTCACAGAGCCTCCTGGACTGCCCATCATCCTCAAACGAGGCCTAGTCTGTCACATTCTAAAAGGTCCTCTTCATCTGTATCCACTGTCATTCTCCCCTTCCTCAGCATTCCCCAGGCACACCGACGGTTTTGTTTCTGACAGAGGTCTAAGTTCCCTCAGGAAGGCAGCCGTCCGAGTGCCTCTCACCTGTGCTCCTCCCGGACTTTGTCATCGTGCTTCATACCCAGTGTCCACACAGGGGCTCCTGCCAATCCCTGCCAAAACTTGTTCTGTTCCTTCATCTCGTCACACGTTATTGTTAAATATGTGTGCGTTTATGTCTGGATTACCTACTGGATTAGGTTTTTAAAGACAGGGATCAATTTTTCTCTTTCTCCTCAGTATAAATATACCATTGTCTCGCATGTGGTAGATAACCAAAAAACATTTCTTAGAGAGATACCTGAATGGGAAAAGGAAAGAACAAATAAATGAGCAAACAGCAGCTTGGTGAAATATGTGCGTGTGTGTGTGCGCGCACGCTTGCGCGTGCATGTTTTTATTTATTTATTTATTTGGCGGGGAGAAGGTGGTTCTAACCCCAGGAGAAATTTCTCCCATGGGTTCTTTGACTCTGGTAAATTAAGTATTCTTGGTTTGTCAGTCATACTATGTAAAATTTGATTTAACCCATTTTTCTAGTAATTAACACCAAGCTTTCATTGTACTTTAATTTTAGTATTTTGTGTTAAAAAGCAATAAGATATTTTGGGCATGCTAAGACTAGGAATCAGTGTTGATGTCGAATATCCACTAATAACAATATCACTCTTCTCTGAGCACTCTGGATAACATCCTCCTTGGAATAACGGTGAGGCCTGTGATGCCTTTGGTTAGAAGTCCACACGTGCCCCACGGAACATCTGCAGTCAGGACTGTGTAGAAGATTCCTCTTTCTCGCCACCCTAGGGATTAGGAAATCCAGGCTGGCCTATCAGAGCAAAAACTGCCCCAAGGTAGGGGATGGGGCTAGATGGGTTCCCTTTCCATTTCTTGGAGGTAGCTTTTAGAGACTACTGGGGATTTCCAAATCCAGGGAAAAGGCACCAGCTCCAAGGGGAAGCTTAACTCTCAAGGACCGCCTGGCTGCTGCTGCCTCAGGGACACGAGCCCAGCTAGTGCCCAGCTGTTCACTCACCCAGCTCACTTTTGGGTCACCCACAGTAATGACACAGTAGCCAGTGCCATCGGAAAATTCCAGCTCTGCTACCACAGAGGCAATTTCTTATTTGTCAGTTTATTGTGGGATTTTTTTTGTTGTTGTTGTTTCCAAATAGAAACAGCTGAACTTTATTTGAAGTGTTTTTCTTTCATTCTTTTTTGATCTGTGTTTTGATCTGTTTTCCTTGATGTGGGTTTTTTTTTTCATATTGTTTTTATTGGGGGCGGGGGGTGGGGACAGGGATAGAATGAGAATCCAGACTGGGTCACTCTGGGTTGGTTTGTTTGTTTTCTTTTTCTTTTCTTTTTTAAATTGAAACACCTAATTTGTAAGAAAATAGTATTTACTTCCATACAGAAATATAAGTTTATAGGAATAATCACTGAACAGTAGTTTTCCCAGTAATTCTATGCTGAGGAAGAATGGCACAGTGGCAAGGGCATCAGCCCTTTGGCCAGGCAGACCCACACTCAAGTTCTGCCACTCCTTAATTTCCGAGCATTGCACCCAATCTCTGTATGTTTTAGCTTTGTCTGTAAAATCGGACCTACCCTGACAGGGTTATAGAGAGTGTGAAATGTTATCATGCTTATAAAGTGCCCAGAAATGGTTTCTCAACACTTTAGTATTTTTGTACAAATATTCTATGTAGCTGTTCATTCCTATGAGAAAGGTAAATTTTCATCTGTGATTGCACTGTGGATCAGTGGTGAAACTCAAGTAATAGTATCACCAAACAGAATAGAGTCCAGAAACAGATTCACACACACCCAACAAAAGCCTCACTGAAGTTCACTGAGAAAAGGATAGTTTTTCCCATAAATGGTGCTGGACCAATTTAATGTCCATAATGGGGAAAAAAAATGACCTGGGACTCCTAACTCACACCATTCAGAAATGTTAATTCAGGAAGAATTATAGACCTCAGTGTGAATGGTAAAACAAAAGAGTTTCTAGAAGAATCACAGGAGACTTTGGTTATTAGCTTGGATTGGGCAGAGGTTTCTTAAACAAGGCACATAAAGCCTACCTAAAAAGCAGTACCTGTAAGAGAAAAGACTGTGAAATTATGTTTGCATTACATACATCTGACAAAGGATAAGGACTTCTACAGAACAACAGGCAAAGAAACAATTCAGTTTTAAAAACGGACAGAAGACTTATGCCATTTCGCAAGAGAAGAAATCCAGATGGTCAGTAAGTGTATGGAATGAGTTCAGCATCATTAGTCATCAGGGAAGTGCAGATTTAATCCACAACAAGTAACCACTAGACCCCACCAGAATGGCTAATAAAAGCCTCAGCGGTACTCAGTGATGGCAAGGATGTGGAGTGGCCTGAACTTTAATACACGATGGAGGGATGTAAATAGGAAGAATTGCTTTGGAAAGCTTTTTATTTGGGAGTGTCTGCTAACGTTAAACATATACCTGTCCTATGAACCAGCAGCTCCACTCTAGTATATACCCCAAGAGAAATGCATATACTTGTTATTAGAACAAGAGTCCCCATCTCCCCAGCCACAGATCTAGTTCTGGGCAGCCCAGCAGGAGGTAAGCAGGCATCACCACCTGAGCTCCGTCTCCCATCAGACCAGCAGATGAGTGAGCATCACCACCTGAGCTCCATCGCCCATCAGATCAGCAGATGAGTGAGCCTCACCACCTGAGCTGTGTCTCCCATCAGATCAGCAGGAGATGAGTGAGCATCACCACCTGAGCTCTGTTGCCCATCAAATCAGCACGAGGTGAGTGAGCATCACCACCTGAGCTCCATCGCCCATCAGATCAGCACAAGGTGAGTGGGCATCATCACCTGAGCTCCATTGCCCATCAAATCAGCACAAGGTGAGCGAGCATCACCACCTGAGCTCCATCGCCCATCAAATCAGAAGATGAGTGAGCATCACCACCTGAGCTCCATCGCCCATTAAATCAGAAGATGAGTGAGCATCACCACCTGAGCTCCATCGCCCATCAAATCAGAAGATGAATGAGCATCACCACCTGAGCTCCATTGCCCATTAAATCAGCACGAGGTGAGCGAGCATCACCACCTGAGCTCTGTCGCCCATCAAATCAGCATGAGGTGAGCAAGCATCACCACCTGAGCTCTGTCGCCCATCAGATCAGCAGGAGGTGAGCGAGCATCACCACCTGAGCTCCATCGCCCATTAGATCAGCACAAGGTGAGTGAGCATCACCCATCAAATCAGAAGATGAGTGAGCATCACCATCTGAGCTCCATCGCCCATCAAATCAGCACGAGGTGAGCGAGCATCACCACCTGAGCTCCATTGCCCATCAAATCAGCAGGAGATGAGTGAACATCACCACCTGAGCTCTGTCGCCCATCAAATCAGCAGGAGATGAGTGAGCACTACCTGAGCTCTGTCGCCCATCAGATCAGCACGAGGTGAGCGAGCATCACCACTTGCGCTCTGTCTCCTGTCAGATCAGTGACAGCATTAGATTCTCATAGAAGCGTCAATCCTATTGTGAACTTGCACATGCTAGGGGTCTAGGTTGCATGCTCCTTATAATGCCTGATGATTTGAAGTGGAACACTTTCATCTGAAACCACACACCCCCCAACCCGTCAAGGAAAAATTGTCTTCCATGAAACCAATCCCTGGTGCCAAAAAGACTGGGGACTGCTGCATTAGGAGACGTGCAGGAGTGCTCACAGCAGCCTTATTCTTCAGAACCCCAAAGTGGAAGTAACCCAGATGTGCAGTGGTGGGATAGGAAGTTTAATTGTGGTGTGTTCATGTCGTGGAATACTATCCAGCAGTAAAGAGGAGTGATACTAGCCTTACACTGAGTGAAAGAACCCAGATTCAAAAAGACCATGTACTGTACAATTTGTCTACATGAAGTTCAGGAACAGGATTCATCTATGGTAATGGAAGTCAGAGTAATAGTTATGTGGGGTAGAAGTGTAGGGATTGGCAGGGGAGGAGGAGGGTGCCGGACATGTCTGAAGTCTTCCTCTGGGAGTCACATGGAAGTACGCATATGAAAGAACTTACCTGAGGTGAGCAGTGCAGGTAGGACGTTCTGCTGCACTTGTATTAAAATGGTTTAAATCATTTATTGAATGCTTTCTGTATGCCAAACCCTGTGCTACATATTCAGAATAGTTCTCTTTGGGTTTTTTGTTGTTGTTTGTTTTCACATCATCCCTGCCTCCTTCCTTTTCTTCCTTCTCGCCCCCCCTTTCATGATGTCACTGAAACAGTCCTTTTTGTTGGGAAAACTTGTTTCCATTTTACAAGGGAGAAAATGAAAGCTCAAAAAGTTACAGTAGCTGGTCTAAGCTCTCCCAGCTTGTGTTTGATGGCTAGGGTGTAAGCCCAGCTTTCTCTAACTCCAAGGCTTTGGTCCCAATTCAGCCATCTAAACTCCATGCAGGTCCTTCATTCATGTGAAGGATTAGTGTTACTGTTTTTTTCCATTGTAATTCCTTGAGGGACAGGTGACCACACATCTGTGTTGGATACAACATCTTTCATTAATCCTACTGAGCATCTAGCACATAGTAACCACTCAATAAAATTCACTGCCTGTCTGGACATGGTGGCTCATGCCTGTAATCCCAGCTCTTTGGGAGGCTGAGATGGATGGGTCACTTGAGGTCGGGAGTTTGAGACCAGCCTAGCCAATAAGGTGAAACCCTGTCTCTACTAAAAAAAAAAAAAAAAAAAAAATGCCAGGCATGGTGGCATGCACTTGTAGTCCCAACTGCTTGGGAGGCTGAGGCAGGAGAATTGCTTGAACCGGGAGGTGCAGGTTGTGCTCAGCTATTGTGCCCTTGCACTCCAGCCTGGGCATTGCAGCAAGACTGTGTCTCAAAAGAAAAAAAAATCCCCACCCTGTTTGATCTTAGATCATAGTCAGAGGAGAGTGCTGAGCACTGAGATAGTAGCTTCTTGGGAAGCAGATACCTCTCCCATTTCCCACTCTTCCCTCCTTGTAGACTTGGATTATGTATTCTTCCTCTCAGAGTTCTTCCTAGACCCCTTCGGTGAACTGAGTGCCTCCATTTGGTATGTTATGGTTGGGTTGGGTTTCTCTGCTTTTCCCTGAATACCCAGATATGTAACCTTTCCCCCCGGGAAAGTTTATCCCAGGCAGGAACTGTGTCGTCTTGCTCCCCCACCCTGAGAGCATTCCCGACATTGGACTCTGTGGACCCAGGGGACTCTTTCCAAAATGTGCTCCAAAGCATATTCTGCCCATAGTATCTAACAGGTAACAGGAATATGGGAGAAGCCTTCTTTTAATAAAATGTGGGAAAGCCTGTGTAAAGCGGGTGTTCTGGCTGGCAGGACCTCATGGAGTCTTTATTAGTCACAGGTGTTTTTTGGAGCTTCCATTTGGGAAATTCTGGACTGTAGTGCCATATCTTTGGGAATGCAGGAATCTTAGAATAAACGTAGAAACGTGTTCTGTTCTGCGCTCTTCTTGGTGGAGAGTGTAGCCTAGTATTGGGCCTGCCAAACAGCATCCAGAAGGAGGTTGCTCAGGGAAGTGTCTTAAACACCTTGAGATGGCACAGCTGGCTGGGCTCAGTGTGGTTTGTAAAAGACAGCAACAGATTTTCGTGCCAGGGAGCACCTGCTCTGTGTTCACAGAGCAATGTGTATCTTCTCTAATAGCTCACTTTGCCCATCCGGACGTTTTTTTGATGCTGTGAATGACTGGGACATCTTCTTGCCAAAGCCAGCCAGCCTTCCTCTGGAGGGGAGGCCTCTCTTCTGCTTGTTTCTGTATTGTCAGGATTAAGCAGCTGATAAGCACTATGTGTTCATTGTTCAGTTATTGAAAATCTATTAGTGCTGTTTTGTTTTGAGAAATAATCTTTTGGTATTGCGTCCCATTGATTTGTTTTTTGGGATTTTTTTTGTGAGACTGAGTCTTGTTCAGTCACCCAGGCTGGAGTGCAGTGGTGCAATCTTGGCTCATTGCAACCTGCGCCTCCCAGGTTCAAGTGATTCTCGTGCCTCAGCCTCCCAAGTAGCTGGGTTTACAGGCACGTATCAAAATGCCTGACAAATTTTTGTATTTTTAGTAGAGACGGGGTTTCACCATGTTGGCCAGGCTGGTTTCTAACTCCTCCTGACCTCAAGTGATCCTCCCGCCTCGGCTCCCAAAGTGCTGGGATTACAGGCATGAACCACTGTGCCCGGCCTTAATTTTTTTTTTTTTTAAGTTGTATAGTAATTCTCCCATCCTCAACTAGTGTGATTTATTTGCATAAACCAGATCAACGAAGACAAACAGGTGCACACACTGAAGGTGATTTCACAGGTGAGTGAAGGGAGTTGATTGCAGGGGGCAGGACTTTGAGATGAGTTGATGCTGTTCCCAGCCCAGACCAGTAAGAGTAGCCCACTGCCTCTAACTGCCTCCACTACCCAGATGCAGGAGTGACCATTCAAACAGACCCATCCCCAGTGAAAGAGTGAGGAGGACCTGTTTCAGCCAACTCTCCTAGTATTCCCGCAACAGGCTCCCGGGGCAAGAAGCTGGAAGTTGGAGGAGAAGGACATGCCGGAATGCATATGCATTCAGAAAAGGGACTTGCTTTCCTCACTGAGATGTTTTGGCAGGTAGTCCCAACTGTTTTAAAATGAGACTGTACAAGTAAGTATTCCAAGTTGTGCTCCTTCAGATTTTGTCTGCGTAGCTTTTCGTTTTGTGCCCCTCATTTTCTTAACATCTCCAGAATTACGGGCTAGAAGCTAAACCCACATCAGCACACTAGGAGTTTTGCAGCGTGCAGATTAGCAGACAGCCTGGCTTCACTGTGGCACTGTAACTCCTGGGCTGTTTTGAGATTATCATTCCTATCAGGAAGTGTTAATTCTCTGTACCAGTTATTCCAGGACCATCACGTTAAAAAACAAAAACTTCGGGCCGGGCGTGGTGGCTCAAACCTGTAATCCCAGCACTTTGTGGGGCCGAGGCAGGTGGATCACGAGGTCAAGAGATCGAGACCATCGTGGTCAACATGGTGAAACGCCGTCTGTACTAAAAATACAAAAAATTAGCTGGGCATGGTGGTGCGTGCCTGTAATCCCAGCTACTCAGGAGGCTGAGGCAGAAGAATTGCCCGAACCCAGGAGGCGGAGGTTGCGATGAGCCGAGATCGCGCCATTGCACTCCAGCCTGGGTATCAAGAGCGAAAGCCCGTCTCAAAAAAAAAACAAAAACAAAACAAAAAAACAAAAACTTCTTGGGCCTGTTGGATTCTGTGAAGGATTGTTTGAAGGAAGATCTCCACTGGGATTTAGAAGCAGGCACTTCTTATTTCCTTATCCAGGAAATGGAAAGGCCGTGTTACAGTGGGATCACCCAGCTAAGGAAGATACAAGCTCTGATGACTGTCTGGTTGGAGAAACAGTCCACAGTAACACAGGACAGAACGCTAAGAGGTGGTGGAAGGAAGCCCGGCCTGCTCAGAGGCTCTGACCCAACCTGCAGGTCTCGTTTGTGTTTCTTCCGTTAAGCGACTTGGACTCTGAGAAACTTGGAGGGAATTCAGAGGCCTGCTTTTCTGCCTGGAGTTGACTGCTTCCTGTGGAGTGAGATGGGTGGCTGCAGGGAAAGGGAAGCCTTTGGCCGCTTTGGGCTTTCTAATCCTTGTGGTTTTATAGATCCACATTATTGTTTCATTGGGAGAAAGTATAAAAATACAGCTAACTTTTAGATGCGCTTACCTTTTCAACTCTTACCATTCTTTAGTCTTAAAATCTTCATTGAGATCAAGACAAAAGATGTTGGACCCCGTGGCCATGGACATTGCCAGGGTGGTTTGCGTACCCCGGCCATCCCAACAATGGTGGTTGGTTTTTGGGAGCTGTCGGGAAAGGCTTCTTGGGGAATGGATAGACCTTTTCTTCAGGGTTAACTGAGCACGGCTGAAAACAGGCCCTATGCTGTGAAAGAGCCTCATTGGTGGACAGAGGCCAGGGAAAAGCACGAACAGAAATGGATTGAGTTTCGACCACAAGGACCCATCCTTGCCTTTGAGATTTTTCACGAGTATGACGAGCCTTCTTTTACAAGAGACTCTCGCCTTCGTCTTTAAAAATGGTCTAACCTTAACATTCTCCTAGAAGCCAAGAGAATGATGACTTTGTCAGATTCAGATAGTGATGTGCACTTTCTGAAGATAGGAAAAGCCTGAAGAAAAGTCAAAACATTTTCTCAGTTTTATGAGAGAAGCCAAAATATATCAGAATCAAAACTACTTCCTTCGTGTTTCTCTCCTAAAGCGCTTGTGGAAATGAGAACAATTGCCAGGCACAGTGGCTCACACCTGTAATCCCAGCTACTCAGAGGCTGAGGCAGGAGGATCACTTGAGCCTGGGAGTTTGAGAGCAGCCTGGGCAACATAGTGAGATCCATCTCTTTAAAAAACAAACAAATCTAGCACGGATGTTCCTCCAGGCATAATTAGGAAGCACCAGGAAATCCTAATGGGTTTTTAAGAAGAAAATGATGATTGTGAAAGACCCCAGCCTACTCCCCCTGCTGGGCTTCTGATGCGGGAAAGGGACCTCACAGCAAGTCAGGCACCTGAGCTGGGAAGGTGCTGCACATCGTGGGTGACGTTTTCGAGTTACCACAACAGTGCAGCCCACAGAGTTAGGGATAGTTTTGGGGGTTTGGTGTTGGGGTGCTGTGTTTCTTGGTGCTGTGTACCTGATGGAACCTGTGAACTGCATTTGGCAACTTCCCGTCACACTCCAGGTCTTAGTTCAGTCATCCTAGTTTTTTAAAAACTTACTGTGTTTCTTTTGAAATGTAACATGCATACTGAAAAGTGAAACCAATATATATGTATACACTTAGCAAATAATTATAAAGCAGACATCCCCCTACCAGCACTCCACCAACAGGTCAAGAGGCAAAAACACTGCCAGCCTTCCCTGGGGAATCCATCCAGTCTTCCACTGGCTTGACTGGTGCCAGGCCTTCCCTGCTCATCCTTAGCGTCAGCTCCAGAGTGTGTCTAAACCATGTCCGGTAGGTTGGCCATCTGTGAAATTCATGTAAACGGAATCATAGCTTGCATTCTTTTGTTTCAAAATCATGATGGGGAGATGTGCCAAAATTGTTGTGTGTGTTCTATTGTATAGCATTTCATTGTAAGAAAATTTCACATTTTTGCCTTCTGTTGGTGGACATTTGTCATATTTTCACTCCGGGATTGTTGCAGTTATTGCTGTGGACATCTTGGTTCAGTGTATGTGTCCTGCTACACATACTATGGGTGTTTTTCTAGGCATAGGATTTCTGAGTTTTAGGGCTTCTATATCTTTATTCTAGATGATGCCATACTCCAGAGTACTGGTACCAATTTTCCATCAGCAGTATATGAAAGTTACCTTCACCCTATCTTCTTGCCAACACTTGATGCAGTCAGACTTTTTAATATTTGCAGTTCTGATGAGTATACTAAGTTGTGATTTTATTTGAATTTCTCTCTCTTTTTTTTTTTTTTTTTTTTTTTTTGAGATTGAGTCTTGCTGTCTGTTGCCCAGGCTGGAGTGCAGTGGCACGATCTCGGCTCACTGCAACCTCCGCCTCCCAGGTTCAAGCGATTCTTCTGCCTCAGCCTCCTGAGTGGCTGGGATTATAGGTGCCCACCACCACACCTAGCTTATTTTTGTATTTTTATAGAGATGGAGTTTCACAGCGTTGGCCAAGCTGGTCTTGAACTCTTGACCTCAGGTGATCCGCCTGCCTTGGCCTCCCAAAGTGCTGGGATTGCAGGTGTGAGCCACAGTGCCTGGCTGAATTTCTATAATATTAATAAACACATTTTTGTGACTTTTGTCTATTTGGATTTCCTGTGTTATGAAGAGTTTGTTCAGATGTTTTTGCCCATAATTATGTTAGATGTTTTAAAAACTGATTCTTAAGAACTTTTTTCTATATCCAGGATTAAAGTTATTTGTTCAGTTGTATGTGTTGAAATAGTGTCTCCCATCTACCTTTGTTCTTAATCTCCTCGTGGTGTCTTATTGTTTCATTGAGGTATAACTTACATATAGTAAACTGTCAAAGTTTTAAGTATACATCTTGACATAAGGATACACCGATGTAAGCATCAC
This sequence comes from Saguinus oedipus, assembly GCA_031835075.1. NCBI lineage: Eukaryota > Metazoa > Chordata > Mammalia > Primates > Cebidae > Saguinus > Saguinus oedipus. Next base: position 220,977,251 of record CM063169.1, read on the forward strand.
CCAGATGGAAATACAGAATACGCCCTTCTCCCTAGAAGGCTTCTTGAGTGTCCCATCTCCCTCACTGTTAATCCCCAGATCTAACTTCTGTTCTGACTTCTGTGGTGCTTTAAGGAATAAAACTTTCCAATTTTGATGTCAAATTTATCAGTCCTTCTATGATTAGTGAATTTGGTGTCTTATAGAAGACTCTGAGGTCATAAAAGTACTGTAAAGGCTTTACAATTTTGTCTGCTACCTAGATTTGTAATCTATCAGAATTGTAATTCTTATTTATGGTGTACAGTAGAGATTCCTTTTTCTTTTGAATTTCTCCTTGTGGTTATGCAGTCGTTTCAGTATTTAAAAACCTTCCTTTCACCCATGGCTCTGCAGGGCCACCTTGTCATAAATCACTGTCCAACAGGCATCTCTTTCCTGTGCTCTGTTCTCTGCTCAGTATGCTGGCCTTTTTCTCTATCCCTGCTCTAATACTATTTTATTCACTGTGACTTTATGATCTTGGTATCTGTTAGGGCAAATTTGGAATGTTAACCTTTCATATATTATCCTTCTTATATGTTGCTGGATTCAGTCAATTGCTTTATCGTTACATTCATTCATTTATTCAGCAGTATTTATCGAGTAGCTGATATGTTACATGCTGCACACTGTTCTAGCTGTTAGGGATATAATGGTTGATCAAAAAAGAGACAGTGCTTTCTGAAGGTTTCAGTGTGGTCGGTGGGCACACCACATACTAGGCTCGGGGGCAGGCGCTCGGGTCACCTGGGAGGCTGTGCCCTCAGCATGTTGTGAGATGCCCTCGCTGGGTCTGTCACTTGTACTTTTTGGTGAGCTCCTTGAGAGCAAAGCACATCACGTTTACTTTTTTGTTTTGTTCTGTTTTGGCAGTCCCTGGCACATAGTGGCATAGTGGGTATGCAGTAAGTTCTGGAGCAGGGACTTACTTTTCTATCTTCCTTTGCCTTTCCCACGCTCTTACCTGCTGAGTGTAGTCAGCCCTTCCCGTTTTCCCTTCCAGCACTCTGGTCTTCCTCTCCTACTATCCCACCCTGCCCCTGCCCTGCACCTCACAAAACCTGCACATACTGTTCCTCTGACTGGAGTCCTCTCCTTTCTATCTTTGGCCAGCTCCTAGTCACCTTTCAGTTTAATTTAAATGTTATTTATTTAAGATAAGTCATCATTATCCCAACTCTTAAGGCCCCCTTTTTATTCTTTCACCTTATCCTGTAATGTAACATTGTAGCTTTTATAGTACTTTGTAATTATGTGTTTATTTCTCTGCCTCTAAGTCCTGGAGGCACTGAATTGATACTTAGAGTAAACATAGGCACCATCTCTGCTCCCTCCCCCTTCCATAGTGACTGTCTTTACTTTCCATTTCTTGGTTGAAAATTGGTAAAGGGAAAATGACTCTAAGAATCATGTCATATTTAATGAAATCTTCAAGTGGCATCAGGTGCTACAATGACTTACAAAATACATTAAACATATCCCATATCCATGGGTGTATGGTGGCAGTCAGAAAACAAATGGTGTTGATAACTGAATTGATAGAGGTTTTTATCTATGGACGGAGATAATGTGATCTAGCTTTTTCTGTGATCCCCAGAATCTGTAACCTGTCTGTTAACATCAAGATAAACACCTTATAACAACAACAGTAATAACAGTTGTGTGGGAGACGATTCAGGGAAATGCATGGAGTGGGAGGTTCCTGGAATCTGTCTTTTCACCTAGACAACATTTGTACTGAATCTGATGTAACTGTTTGGTAAACTGGAGCCCATTGAAGTCTCGCAGTGTCCAAGAGAAGACTTGAATGGCAAAGTGCAGTTAACTTCAGTCAATTTCAGCTCTAGCAAGGGGCAGCTATTCCTCTTCCATTCCCAGGCCTATGGCAGACACCTGTACACTGTTCCTAGAGCATCTTGCAAACAGCTGTGGGCGCCCAGTAGGGTAGGCAAGAAGGACCCTGTCCTGCACGTGTCTGGGGTCAGTGCTCTGATGACTGATTTCAACTTTTGATCACAGAAGTACAGGCAAAGGAGCGGAGACCATTATTGTTGCAAGTCCTTCCACCTCTGGCTGAAGTGGCTTTCTGGGAATTTAAAAGGCCAGCACCCTTCCCTTTATTTTTCCTTTGCATCTTTTGGGAACCAGGCATTAAATACTAGGACATTGAAAAACAGCTGTATATACAGGGAAAATTAGAAAGTTACCATAGATGCCCAGGGAATAGCATAGGCTCAGAGAAGACCTGAGAAGGTCTTAAATTTACACCTCAGGCTTATCTTTGGCATAGAGAAAGCCTACAACAATCCAGAAATAATAATAATGAACAGTAACAAAAGTAGTAAACACTTCAACTTAGAGAGTTACCACATTATTAGGGTCAGATGTCTTATTTGAAAAACAGTCATGAGGCATACATAAGAAATAGGAAAGTAGGCCCATTCAAGGGGGGAAATGAAACAAACATAAACCGTTCTTGGATTCATCTACTATATTTTAAAACACGTGTCTTACTAAAGATGCCCAAGGAATTAAAGGAACGTGTGTAGAAAATCAGTAAAACAATATATGGACACACCCAGGCTCAGTGGCTCACACCTGTAACCCCAGCACCTTGGAAGGCCAAGGTAGGCAGATTGCTTGAGCTCAGGAGTTTGAGACCAGCCTGGTAACATGGCAAGATCCCATCTCTACAAAAAATACAAAAATTAGCCAGGTGTGGTGGTATGCACATGTAGTCTCAGCTACTTAGGAGGCTGAGGTGGGAAGATGTCTTGAGCCCAGGAGGTGAAGGTTGCAATGAGCTGAGATTGTGCCAGTATGCTCCAGCCTGGGCAACAGAGCCAGACCTTGTCTCTAAATCAAAACAAAAAGCCCAATATGGACAAAATGAAATGTCAACAAAGAGAAGACCTGAAGATAAAGAGAAATTCTGGAGCTGAAAGTACCATGCCTGAAATAAATTTACTAGAAGGATTCAAAGAAAAATTTGAGCAGGCAGAAGGAAGATAGGACTATGGAAAATATTAAATTCATCAAGCAGCAAGAAAAATGATTCCAGAAAAGTGAACAGAGCCTGAGGGATATGTGGAACACCATCAAGCCAACCAACATATGCATTGTGGGAAATAAGGAAAAAGAGAGGGGAAGAGAGGATATCTGAAGAAATAAGGGCTGAAAACTTTTCACATTTGATAGAAGTTATAAATACATACATCTGGGAAGCTCAATGAACTCCAAGTAAGATGAACTCAAGGAGACCTACACAGAGACACATTGTAATCAGAGTTTTTAGAGACAGAGATAAGGAGAACCTTAAAACCGGCAAGGAAGAAGCAGCCCATCACATGCAAGAGATAATCCATAGGGTTATCAGCAGTTTTCTCATTAGAAACTTTGGAGGCCAGAGGGCAGTGGGCCAAAATGTTCAAAGTGCTGAAAGAAAAATCTGTCAGCCAAGACTCCTTTGTCCAATTGTCCTTCAGACACGAGGGATAAAGTAAGGCATTCACAGATGAACAAAACACCGGTGGAGTTTGTTACCACTAGACCTGTCTTGCAAGAAATCTCAAGGTTATCCTGCAGGGTGAAATGAGAAGACAACAGACAATAACTTGATGCTATATGAAGAAATAAAGATCTCAATAGAGATAAATTCATGAGCAATATACAAGCTAGTTTGTAACTTCACATTTTGTTTTCTAAATATTTTAAGAGACTAGTATCTTTAAAAGGATTACTAGTTTATATTTTGGGGTATACAACATTTAAGGATATAACTTTTTTAGTGTTAACCGAAAGGCGTAAACAGAGCTGTAAAGGAGCAGCATCTTTGGATGTTATTGAAGTAAAACTGGTATAAATTAGAATTACAGTATTATAACTTTATTAAATGTAATCCCCATGGTAACCACGCACACACACAAAAGGCTATAGAATATACACAAAAGGAAATGAAAAAGGAACTTAAAAGACAGTAATGCAAGAAATAAGCTATAAGGCATATGGGAACCAATAGCAAAATGACAAAAATAAGCCCTTCTCAGTGAATATGTAAATGTAAATGGATTGAACTATAATCAAAGGACAGAGACTAACAGAATGGATAAAAACACATCATCTAACTCTGTGCTGTCTACAGATGATTCAGTTTAGATCCAAAGACACAAATGGGTTGAAAGTAAGATAGGACAAGATAGTATAAGGAAATAGTAAGAAAGAGAAGACGTGACTAATATCAGACAGAATAGAGTTAAATCAAAGGTTGCAAGAGACAAAGAAGAACAATATATTACAGGTTCAATACAGTAAAAAGATACAACAAATATAAACATTTGCACAGACCAATAACAGGCCAAAATATATGAAGTGAAAATGGAAGGAAGAAGTAGGCAGTTCTACAATAATAGTTGGGAGACTTTATTACCCTACTCTTAATAATGGATAGAAGAACCAGACAGAAGGTATGTAAGGAAACAGAGGACTTAACAATAAACAAACTAGGTCTAACAGACATATATGGAACACTCTACCCTACAGCAACAGTATATACATTTCTTCTCAAGTGTGCGAGGACATTTTTCAGGTTAGAGCATGTATTAGGTAACAAATAAGTCTCCACAGATTTTAAAAGATATCATACAAAGTATCTTTTCTGACCACAACTGAATGATGTTAGATATCAGAAATAGAACTAAAACTGGAATATTCACAGATTTGTGGAAATTAAAGAATATACTCTTAACCGGTAGATAAGAAATCACAAGGGAAATTAGAAAATACTTAGAGGTCAGCTGGGTACAGTGGCTTATACCTGTAATTCCAGCAGTTGGGGAGGCCAACGTAGGAGGACTGATTGAGGTCAGGAGTTCAAGCCCAGCCTGGGCAACTTGGTGAAACCCCATCTCTATTAAAAATGTAAAAAAAGAAAAAGAAGAAAGAAAACAGAGGCAAGTGAGAAGACAACAGAACTTATGAGACAGCAGAAGCAATGCTGTGGGAAATTTATAGCTATACATGCTTATATTAAAAAATAAAGTTCAAGAAACTAGAAAAAGACATAGAGTAAACCCAAAGCTAGCAAAAGGAAGATGATAAAAATTAGAGCAGAGATAAAACAAACTAGAGGATAGAAAAATAATAGAGAAAATTTTTAAAACAAAAATTGATTTTTTTAAAGATTGACAAATTGAGCAACTTCTAGCTAGGTGGACTAAGGATGAAAGAAGACTAAAATTACCAGAAATGAAAGTGGGGACATTACTACTGAGTCTACAGAAATAAAAAGGATTGCAAGAGAGTACTGTGAACAGTTGTACACCATCATTTTGGATAATGTAGATGAAGTGGACAAATTCCTAGAAACTCAAAACCTATCATAACTAAATTACAAAAAAAATCAACTGGTAAAGCAATTGAATCAGCAGTCTCAGAAAGAAAAACCCTAAACCTGATGCCTTCACTGGTGAATTCTACTGAACATTTCAAGGGGAATTAATACCAATTCTTCTCAAATTTTTCCAAAAAAAATTGAAGAGAAGGGAACACTTGTTTTATGAAGCCATCATTACCTTGGTACAGAAGCCAGACAGAGACACTACAAGAAAACTAAAGACCAGTGTTACTTTTGAATATGAATTCAACAGCATGCTAAACAAATTATATACCATGACCAAGTGGAATTTATTCCTGAAATGCAGGGATGGTTCAACATACTGAAATTGACCAGCATAATATAACACATTAATAGAATGAAGGGAAAGAAACACATGACCAATTCAATTGATGCAGAAAAAGCATTTGACAAAATTCCGTATCCCTTCATGATAAAAACCAACAAACTAGTAATAAAATGAAACTACCTCAGCATAGTAAAAGTCATGAAAAACCAACAAATGAAAAATCAACAGCAAACATATTCCATGATAAAAGACTGAAAGCTTCTCCTCTAAAATCGGGAACAAGGAAAGGATGCCCACTTTCATCATTTTATTCATTATTGTACTAGAAGTTCTAACCAAATCAATTAAGCAAGAAAAAAGGCATCCAAGTTAGAGGAAGAGGTAAAATCATCTTTTCACAGATGATGTGTTCTATAGAAAACCCTGACAATTCCATCACCCTCATACACAAAACTATTAAAACTCCTGTTTTAATGAATTCAGTAAAGTAGCACTATATAAAGTCAACACACAAAAATCAGTTGCACTCTGTATACTAATACTGAACACCTGGAATGGAAATTACAAAATAATTCCTTTTATAATAGTCTCAAAAATAATAAAATGCTTAGGAATTAAGAAGGTGAAAGACTTGTATGAAAACTATAAAACATTGCTGAAAGAAAGGAGACATAAATGGGAACATATCCCATGTTTATGTGTTGAAAAACTATTGTTAAGATGTCAATACTGCTCAAAGCAATTACAGATTTAATGCAATCCATGTCAGTATCCCAATGAAATTTTTTGCAGAAATAGAAAAACCCATTCTAAACTTCATGTGGATTCTCAAGGGACATTGAATAGCCAAAACAATATATAAGAAGAACAGAGCTGGAATACTCATATTTCCTGATTTTGAAACTTATAATAAAGCTACAGCAATCAAAACAGTGTGGTACTGACATGAAGACAGATATCTGGACTAGTGGGACAGAATAGAGAACCCAGAAATACGTCTCCACAAATGTAGTCAAATGATTGTTGAAAAAGATGACAACACCATTCAATGGAGAAAGGCAGTCTTTTCAAAAGATGGTGCTAAGGAAGCTAGATATCCAGGTCAAAAGAATGAAGCTGAACCCTTATCGAACATCATAAACAAAAATTAACTCGAAATGGACTAAATGGAAGACTCTTAGTTGAAAATACAGGACAGAAGCTTCACATGACATTGGATTTGGCAATGATTTCTTAGACATGACCCCAAAGGCACAGGCAGCAAAAGGAAAAAAAAAAAACTGGACTACATGAAAATTTTAAAATATTTTACATCTAAACACCCATTTAACAGAGCAAAAATGCAGTCCACAGAATGGGAGAAAATATTTATCTGATAAGGGACTAATACCTAGAATATGTATAGAATTCATTAAACTTAATAATAAAACAACCTGATTAAAACATGAACAAAAGACTGAATACACATTTCTCGAGTAAGATGTACAAATGGCCAAGAAGCACATGAAAATATACTGAGCATCACTAATCATGAGGAAAATGCAAATCAAAACCACCATGAGATACCACCTCACACCCAGTAGGATGGCCACTATCCAAAACAAGAAAAAAAAAGAACAAGTCTTGGTATGAATGTGGTGAAATTGGAACTCCGGTGCATCACTGATGGGAATGTAAAATGGTACAGCCATTGTGGAAAACAGTTTGGCAAGTCCTCAGAAAGTTAAAAATAGAATTACTATATATATGGTTTAGCAGTTCCACTTCTGGGTATATACCCAAAAGAATTGAGAGCAAGTTCTCAAAGAGTGTTTGTACACCATGTTCCTAGAAGCATTTATTTGCGATAGGGAAAAGGTGGACGCAAACCAGGTGTCTGTTTAATGGAATATTACTATTCAGCCTTAAAAGGAAGGCAGTTCCGCCACACACTACAACGTGGATGAACCCTGAGGACCTCATGCTTGGTGAAAGAAGCCGGTCATACTGTGTTAGCTTATTTATAAGAGGTACTTAGAGTAGTGAAAATCAGGGAGACAAAGTAGAGTGCTTGCCAGAGGTGAGGGGAGGGAAGAAAGGGAATTACTGGTTAATGGGGACTGAGCTTCAGTTTACAAGACAATAGATGCAGAGATGGCTGGTAGTTATACACAATGTTGTGAATGTGTGTAACACTATCAAAGTGTACTCTTTAATAAGGTTAGGATGTGAAATTTTATGTGTACTTTACCACGGTAAAAAAAAAAAAAAATTGGAGAAAAATTAATGTAGGCAGCAGCGGTACCTTAGACATTTCTTGTATCTCTGAGATGCTTATCAGGGGCCTGAGCACAAAATAGTTTTCTAATTAATCATTCTTCAGGGTCAGTTTAAAAAAAATCAAACAGTTCTGTCTGTTTAACAATAGTATCTGACATTGGGTGCCTCTTTAATGCCAGGCGTGATCTTGTTTCATTTTTGTATCCATCCTATGAAATAGTATTTTTATCTTCATTTTAGAGAGGAGGAAATTGAGGCAAATAGTTTATAACTGGCTAGGGCCACTAGCTGTTTGGCAGCCTAACGGCAATGCAGTTTGAACCTCAACTTTTAGCCCCCAAGGCCCAAGAACATGATTTCTTTTCTATACCTTCTGTTTGACATAGAGAGATCATCTTGTCTCCCCTTCATTGGCAAGTGGAAGTCACATGCCTGATAGAGGAGCATGGTGGCCTAACCTGCCCAGGGCCCGTTCCGGAGCTCAACTGCACACATGGCTCTCAGGTGCACCCAGTATGTTGTGCACATGGCAAACACCCCTCCTGCCATCTGTACCTATGACCTGTCCAAGTTTACAAGTAGAACAACTGCCGTGGTGAAGTTGTATAGATTGCCCAAAGCCATGTGGATTGTAAAATGACAGAGCCGGAATTGAACCTACGTGTGTATTATTCCAAAATCTTATTCTTGCCATTATAGACTCCTGATTGGTCCCTTCCACGCAGCTGCCCACAAGAGCTTCTTAATTTTTCTACTTTGCTCTTTCGATGAGTTCTCATTGTGTTAGAATGCAGTACAACAAGCTCCTTACCGTGGCTTGAGAATCCCTAAAAGATCTGGCCTTTACTGACCTCTACGTAATTTTGTCTATTCTCCCTCACTCATTCTTCCCAGCCACACAGGTTTTTCTCTTCAGTGTTCCTCCATGTGGAGGCTTTGCATGGCCTGCTCTCATCCTCAGCCTCTTCCTCAGTTCTCCAGGGATCTGGTTTCTTTTCATCCTTTGATTTCAGCTCCCAGGTTAATTCCTCAGAGAGGCCTTCCCTAACCACCCTCTTCCACAAAGTTGTCTTCTTGTAATTATGCTCTGTCACCCCTTTCAGGCTTTGTTTTTTGGGTTAGGGCCTGCCTCTGCAAGTGCTAGAATGTAAACACCCCAAGGGCAGGGACTGGACTATCCTGTTGTTGTCCACCAGTATTGAGCATTTTGCCTTCATATTTGTTAAATGAATGAATAGATCATGATTAAATTCTTGAGAGACATTCAGATGTAAGATTAACAGTTTGATTTTTGTTCATATCTAAATCCCTTGCTCTAGTGCCAGTCTAAATACCAAGAGGTGTACTGTTTATGGAGAAGAGGAAAACGGCATTAAAGTATTAATTTTCCGTAATTGAATGATTTTTCTCCCCAAACCGAAACAGTGCTTTAGAAATTTTTCAGAGAGAGATGTGCCAAGGAAGAGTTTTAGAACTTAGTCTTATCACCACAAGACCACTTGACTTCTAAATAGTCTAAAGTGTTACTGTCAGTTTTGCATTACACATTTCTGCTGAAGGTTGTCCTGACTTTAAGTGGATATAGTAATGCTCCTCCCCTGATGAGGATAAATGGGAATTAGAGATCTCCTTTTTGAAAGAAGTCAATCAGACTGCAGGTAACTCTGGAGTCACTTATTACTGTTAGAAGTGGAAGCAGACAGCATGAAGTGAGAACCTCCCTCCTGTGTTGACTTTGCAGCATAGTGGAGTCCTTGGGAAGTGCACGCATCTGGTATCTGTGCCTGTTCACCCTGCAAGCCCTCCCCACCCTTGACCACAACTTCCTGGGAGCTGCTGGAGGCGGCGGGGGAGGCGGGGTGAGGAGTCAGGACGGCCATGGTAACTAGTGCTATTGGAGCAGCCGCTACCAGATGCTGAGATACTGGTGTGTACAGCTTCAGAGCACTCCCTGACTCCTTGGGGCCTGTTGTGTCTTGCCTGTTCTAAAATCGCCAGAAGCTCCACCCTGTTCATGTTATTCATTTAACCCTTTGTAACTCAGAACTATTTTGATCTTTGGCTGTACTTCATTAATTTTGAAATATCAGCAGTGCTAGAGACCAACACCAATGTCTTATAATTTCGGTGGGTTCACTTTTTCTGCTCCAAATTTTTATTTCATTTTGAATTGTTAGCTTATTAGCCAGTTCTAAAGGTATTTTACAGAGATAGTTACTCTGACTGCCATCTGCAGGTTTATCACTTGGGATTTCTTTGAAGAGAAAGGGATGTATTTCATGTATCACAAAACCTACCTTGTGTTAGCTTTTGTGATACATCCTTGTACTGGTTTGCAGGCATAGCTCAGAAGTGTGCAGTCACAGCATCCCAGAAGAACTGCTCTGCCCTTCAGAGGTCTCTCTGGGTGGACTGGTCATGAGAGTGTATTTATTGCGGTCAGGGGAGCAGACACGGGAGCCCGTCGGCCTGTTTCCAGATTGACCTCGAACACATCAAATTGCGGGTCCTTGGCCATGTTTGCCTCCGTGTGTCTTAGTTTTCCCATCAGTGGAATGAGAACAGTAGAACATCCACCTCTTGGAGAGCTTGTAAGGGCTGAATACTTTCACCGTAGAGCAGCCCCTGGCACATCCTGTGTCCCGGAATGTGACGACTGCTGCTATTACCTTTACTAGTTTCACTTGTGTTACTATTTTATGAAGGTAACTGACAGTCCCATTTTCAGTCTTGGCTTACATGAGAGACACTTACATGTACAAATCTTCGCTTACACTGAGAGCGGCAGTGTGCTCCAGGAACAGAAATTCAGTGGGGCCAGCTTGTTATCTGATCACTGATCCCAGTGAGCACCAGGTACTTGATAAACATCCTCTTACCTGGCAGGCGAGGCCTGGCACTTCCCGTTTCTACTGTGTTTTCATTGACTTCCATTCATAAATCCCCTATCATCAGGGCCTCCCCTGCCACCATCTGGTCAGCGAAGCTCTGCCGGTGTGCTACTGGCTGCGTCCCCGGTTGTGTGTGGGGACACTGAGCACTGTTGTTTTCTTTAGAAGTTTATTATCGTCCGCAGAATACCACTCCTCCACAAGTGTCTCCTGCAGCATGAAGGCTGACATTGTATCGTAGCTGTGTATCCTCATGCATTTATTAAATTCCCCCTCCCTTACAGCCCAGATCTGACAGAACTCTGGGAGCCACCCCTCATAAGTAGATAAAAGCCAAGCACCAACGGGCAAGTCTTTTAAACACTCGTGTTATTGCCAGGAGCTCCGAGGACCAGTTAGATAGGAGTCTGAGCACACGGTGAGCACACATTCTCTGGAGTCAGAGCTCGAGCACCGTGGCCTGAGTGTCTGCGGTGTGCATGGGTGTGCCAGGCACTCTGCTAACCATGCTGCGTGCAGCGGCTCCTTCCGAGTCTCAGATGTGACATTGGAGTGCTGCCCCAAATCCAACTGGAACTACTTCATGGCCCCACAACCCTTTCGTGTGGTTTAAGTTAGAAGTGGTATTGGTTGTTTCTGACCCTGAAACCTGTGTATGATGGGGATGCCAGACTGTGATGCTTCGTACCACACTCTGCTTTGAAGTGGTTAGTAAAGTGATTCCAGAACATGTCATGTACAAAATTAGTTTCACTGCCACAGGATCCTTCACCACCAAAACCCCGTGAATGTAAGGTACCTGTGAGTGCGGCCCTCCATTGGCCACAGATGCTTTTGGAGTGGGCAGTGTGTGCAGTGATTGTGCGTGGCACAGGTCATCTTCCCATGACTTCACTGCCAGATGGACAGGCCCACGGGTCCTGCTTGGCCTGGCGTGGGTGCTTGAGCTTTCACATCTGGGACGTGAGAGAGGGAGAGCACATGCCCAGCAAGGCCTGGAGGGCGCACTGGTGCCACGGCCCTTCGCCCAGGCCCACGGGATGCAGTGGAGGAAGTGTGAGCCTTGTAGAGAGAGGTCAGGCTGCAGAGAGGAGGCCTGTGAAGTCAGGAACATCTTCCCTTTCCCTTTACAATTTATGGAAAGTACATTATGCAAAGCAAGGGCAGTGAATGCGGCCTCTGCTTCCGCATCTTTAATAAAGTACTGATTTGGGTTATGCACAGAGGTAAAATCTCTCTAGCGGACAGAAGTGTGAAATGTAGTTCTGTCAGAACTCAACCGTGTTTGATGGGGCCTTTGTACCACTTACCACTAAAGGAATCTTGGATTTGCCTTATGGCCTAGAAGCCAAGAAGCAGTCTCAGCTTTCAGTGCAGGAGTATTTCTGAGATGGCTTTTCCCCTCAGGAAAGACTGAAACTTCCTTCTTGTAGCGGGTATGAAATGCAGGTGTTAGTCTGTATTCTGCAGATTGTAACCTATAATTTAGAAATATGACAATTATTTGTTTTTTTCTGCCTTCTTTTACTATTTAACACTTTTCAGTATTGGCAATTAGCCATTAATTGGTAAATTAGAGGGTGTACATACTCATGATTTTAGCTTTTATTTTTAAATGCTATTAAGGCATAACAGGCTACAGAACATAGAACATACAGCACTGCGTGGAAACATTTGAAGCACAGATGTTCGCTCAGATTCCAATATAAAAACTCAGAGGAAATTAGATACCAGATAGACCAACAATTTAGAGAAGGCAGAGGAAGCCAAAATGGGTGGCTTGTGGTGGGGATTGCACACAGTTTCCAGCATCATGCAGGGAGACCTTGTGTAGAATCTGCACCATAAACTCTACTTTAATTTTCTGAGTGAGAAGAGTATGCAGTGGGACGAATGACAGACATCAAAGAGAGCTGAGAACAAAAGATAATCATAACAGATGAAGGTGGAAGTAAAATGGACTTTAGGAAGCAATGAAAATATCTCTTGACATTTGAGCTTACTCTGAAAAACTTGTGGCATCTTGCAAAGTAAGGGGATCTTCAGACATATCTCTGCCGCGGGACCTCCATGGTGTCTGGCCGCCTCCGTCTCCATCCCTGCCTTACTCTCCAGCACCCTGCGAGCAGGACCTTTTCTTTTTGGAGGTGGTCCCAACAGGTAGCACAAGTCCCATGAAACTCCAGGAAGCGCGGGGGTCCCTGGGCAGCCCTTTGGGAAATGTCTCTTTACCTCTCTCTGGAAGAAAGTTCTTAGAGAACAGGGCCAAGGTCAGTGAGGAATTCCCCGCTGGGGATGCACTCGGGTGTGATGGGGTGAGGGGTTGCCTTTTCAGGGCCACACTCTTGCTTGTTTTCCTCTTTGGCTGACAGAAATTGGCATATTTTAAAGTATGTTGTTTTTTTTTGCAATAAAACACATTTTGAGAACAATTTTAAAACTGAACTGCCACTTTGCACTCTAAAATACTCTACGTTTTACCATGGTCCAAGATGTTTGTTTAGATGTGACAAGGGATTTATGAAACATGTTCATCTAGGAAAACCTTTTTCTAACAGGGCAGCTAGTTACACGGGTTTTTAAAAGCCTTAGTGGAGGCAGCCTGCCCATGCTGACTGTCCTCTATGCAGGCCAGCTCTGGGAAAGGTCCTGATCGTGCGCCCCTCCCTGCTCCACAGTGTCCTTTGCAAAGCCCTGCAGTACACAAATCCCTCACCTTTGTGAGTTTGTTATCTAAAAATAGTTTTAAAACATAAATCCTGGATGCAAAAACTACTGACATTACATGTATGTGTTTGTTATACAGATACTCAGTACAAAGTCCGTGTATGTCGGAACATCATAAAAAGTCTTTGAACATATTTAAATCATTTAAATTTACATATTGCATGTTTTTTCAATGCCAGTACTTTTAAAGGTTTATTTACTTATTAATTCAACAAATACTCACTGGTGCTTCCCATGTTCTGGGCCAGAAGTTGGCACGCCTTTTCTGCGAAGGGCCACAGGGTGGATATTTAGGCTCTGCAGTCCACGGCGTCCCTCCGCAGCTGCTCTACCCTGCCCTTGCAGTGCCACGGCAGCCGTGGACACAGGCGACTATGGGGCATGGCTGCATGCTTTATGGATACTGAAATCTGAATTTCAAATAATTTTCATGTGTCACAAATCAGTATTCTTTTGATTTTTTCCCCAATCATCTAAATATATTAAAACCATTTTTAGTTTGCTGTCATAAAAAGCACAGGCCATCATTTGCTGACTCCTGTTCTTCACAGTCTTCTAAACACCGACAGAGCCGTGACCAGAACAGAGTTCCTGTTGCCCTGGGGCCTACATTTAATGATGTACAGGACTTTGGGTAGCACAGATTTCAGTAGCTGGAAGAATAGTTTAGTCTGTTGGAATCTGTCTCATCAAATTCCAGTTTAACATTTCAGCTCACCTGACTGTACTTTAAAGGTGAGCTTGGCACGTCGATCTGCCAGTCGTTAATACCCTCACCGTGGTTTGTTTTTCTGAATCATGCGTTTCCCAGCCCGTGTTCTTCCCCCCTGCTAATATCTGGTCACCTTGCTGATACCAGGCCACCCAGTTCGGTGCTGAGCCCTGTGTTGAACCAGCTGAGGCCCAGTGCAGTGCTGCCTCTGCCATTCAGCAGTACAAGGTGCTTTCCTACCGCTGTGGTCTTGGCGGCCTGGGTCAAGACCCCAGAGTCCCCTGCTGAAGAGCTGGCCAGCACTATCAAGTCCCGCTCTAGTGCTGATTGCAGGGTTCTTTCAAGGCAGTTTTGCAACAAACAGGCTCATGCCTTCTATTTGTAGTAGCTATGGAAACGTTAGAAGCTCTTTTTAAAGCTAAGCAGACAATAAAGCACTTCAGATGTTGGTAGGATTAGAGACTTTAGAAGATGTTTAATTTTCTCCCCTACGCTTTCTTTCTCTCCGTCCCTTTAGAGAGGGAACAAGAGGGCAATGTGAATATTAACTGAGACTTGCTTTAATCTCTCTCGTGACACTTCAGACTGTCTAGGTCTGCAGAGGCTGCACTCTTAACAAGGAGAGGCATGCATATTCATGACCCAGGGCTGCGGACCAGACACGGTTCCTAGGGCTATAGTTTACAATGCTTTTATTTTCAGCTCAAATTTAGTGAAAGAAACAACTATGAAAAATTGATTTTGTAATTGTTATTAAGTCCAAAACCCAAGACAGCAGTGCTAAAATGTTCTCACTGGAAATAGGAACAGATTAGAGGAGGTTTGTGTGGTATTTGATTTATAGATAGACAACACAAACCCCAAAATGTTGGTGCTCACTTCGGCAGTGGAGCAAACTTCACATCCGCCTAAGAAGAATGCATAGGGCTTCCCCCTTCATAAAGTCCTCCTTACACAGAAAGGAAAGACGAATTTCACTTAAAATACCTGAGAGCGTTAAAGTGTACGTTTAAATAAAAAAGTGTTGAGGTTTGCTATTAGTGGCATGGCTGTTATTTCTGATTTTCAAGGCACTGAAAGGGAGTTGAGTCCAGAGTGCTCTTGTGGCCATATTTCTTCTCAGCCTTTCACACTTCCTTGGCTTACATCTTTTTGCATTTTGGATACTAATTTTGGAAGAAGACAAAAAGGCTTTTTCTGCTTTGGGCTTTGATGCATCTTCTGTTAGTTTGTCAGGTCAGTGGCTACGCCAGGAATCTGCTCCTTGTGAAATACTTGACTGTCACATTTTGTTCCTGAGGTGGTATGCCTGAAGCCAGAGGCTGCCAGGAGCTGAGCAGGACCCGTCACCCCAGCTGTGAGCTGTGCCCCTGTTTGAGGGAGTCACCTGGCAGCCCTTCATTCCCAAAAGGGCTTTTCTCCAGTCTGATTCCTTCAGTGCTCCTTTCGCCTTATATATAAAGTAGGCATTGTGTATGTTTGTATTCTACAGAAATTACCTACCAGACACTTCAGGGGAGTGGGGGTTGCTATTAAAATACCACGATAACAGCATTTTCACAGAATGTGACAGAAATGTTACCCTGCAACCCCAAGACGAACGTGATTAAAATCCACCCTGATCCATCCACATGGGCATTCTGGTGTTCTGTTGTCATAGACCTTTTATTTACCCAGTCCGGCCTCCTTGCCTGGGTTACATTTATATTGGTTTACTTTCATCTAATCTCTCAAACCCTGAAAAGCCCTGGGTTGGGAAACCACACCAAGAACAGGAGGCAGAAACACAGCCTGTGGGTTGCTGCAGTGCTGCCATGGCCCACCCCGTGGGGAGCGGGAGATCGCATGCTTGCATTTGTGCACTTAGCAAATATTTCCAGGCACCACGCTAGGGACAGAGCCCAGAGAAGTGAGTGCTATTGGTCTTGTTGCAAGAGGTTCACAATGCATTAGGGCATACAGAAATACAAACAGTCGTAGCTTACCTAATTTCAATAAGGCTGGGCTCGGTGGCTGTAGTCCCAGCTATTCGGGAGGCTGAGGCAAGAAGATCGCTTGAGCCTAGGCATTGAAGACACAATTTATTTTATTTTATTTTATTTTATTTTTTGAGACAGAGTTTCGCTCTTGTTGCCCAGGCTGGAGTGCAATGGTGCATTCTCGGCTCACCGCAGCCTCCGCCTCCTGGGTTCCAATGATTCTCCCGTCTCAGCCTCCCAAGTAGCTGGGATTATAGGCATGAGCCACCGCGCCCGGCCTGAAGACACAATTTCAACAAATGTGTATTGAACATCCAGTTTGTGCTGGGAACTAGACTCACTGCTAGGATAGAGAAGTCAATTAGATGGGGCTCCTGCCCTCAAGCTCACAGACTCAGAAACAGGTAAATACAGTGCAGTGTGATGAGAACTGTTGAGAGAGAGAATGCTTTGGAAACATACAGCAGGTGCACCTAATTTAAGCAGGTGTCAAGGGGTAGCTAAGACAGGGAAGGCTTCTGGCTTTCGGTGATGCTTGGCTGGGTCTCGAAGGCTAAGTGTGCCCCATGAGAAAGGAAGCAGCAGTGAGGGGAAGCACATCCCAGGTCAGGGATTTGTGTGTGCAAAGACAGAGGTGAGGCCAGTGTTGCGACACTGCCAGAGCCTGAGGGGTGAGGGTGCCTGGCAGGAGAGGTTGGTAGTGGCTATCTGGCAGGGTCTTGTGTGCCCTGGAGTGGAGCACTTCCATAGTCCCTTTCTCCAGAGATATCCTGTGTTTGCCGCTGGCAGTGACAGTGCTGGCACCAGACTCTTCAGTTTCTGAGCCAGCCACCCCTCTGATCTCAGGAGCTCTGAATGCATTCTTGGGAATTTCAGCTTTTCTACTTTAATTATATTTAAGTGAATAACCAGGACTTTTCAGATAGAAGAAGTGTTATGCTTCTTTCACCATGAGAGAGTTATACTTATGAACAAAAATTCCCCAGTCTTACACATTTCTTGCTCCTTGAGTCAGTTCTCCTCATAATCACTGCCTCTTTTTCCTACAAAAAGTGAGAAAATGAATTTGTATATTGACAGTGTCATCCTGAGTGTGAAATTCATTGCAGCAAATAATTCATTGTTGAGAAATTCATGAATATGTTGGGAGTGCTTGATACCTGGGCTCATTATCTTTATTCTCTATACTGGCACAAAGTGGGGGTTCAGTGATTGTGGAAAAGAGGGGGTCATTCAGATTTGGGTTTTATGCATTTGAATATTGGAATAGGTTCTGTCTCCAGAAAAGAAATGCAGCCTTATAAAGGTCCTGGACTGTGTCATGAGAGAATGACAGATAAATAACAATGAGAACATTTTCCCCACCATAGACGATGACTGATGATAGAACAGCATCAGCTGGGCACTGACAGTCCTTTCTGTGCCATCTGGAAAAGGTCAGTCATTTATACCCACCAGTCGTTTCCATGCTAAACCTCTGAAGACTATCAGGTCATTCACTCAGCACATGTTGGCTGGTCCTTTGCTTTGTGCCAGGCTCCGTGTCGAGGCCCCAGGAATACATGACCACAGCCCCTGGGGTGCCGGAGCTGGGAGATGCAGGCTGGGAGCCTAAGTGCTCTGAGTGGGGAAGCAGAGAGGACCCTGAGCCCCACGGGGAGTCAAGCGGGCTTGTTGGGATTGCCAGTTCACCGGTGTGTACTGGAGGGACTAAGATGAAGCAACCTTTTTAAAGCCCAAAAAACACTTCCTGAGCATACAACTGCCCATATTTAGTACGTTTCCGCTGCCTGACTTCAGTGGACAGTGATTTTTACTGTTTTCTTTTGAGGCTGTTGAACTAGGGAGAGAAACTGTTGGGCTCATTTGCTTTCCCAGATACTATAAGAAAGAGCACTGGCTTTGTGAATGTCTAAATGCTCCCTGTGCTCCTGTGCCGTGTTGGGGGAGCTGGAAATGTCTCAGAACTGGTCCACAGCATCACACAGGGGTGTCCAGGACTGGATCAGAAGGCTTCGCTCTTTTTAGCTGTAGGGGACACTGACACCCCGCTTCTGGCATTGGCACTGCAAGAATGGGAAGCATCTGGTAATCCTCAGGGGACAGGACTCGTTTGTCTTGATGCCTCCATCTGCTCATGGGCGGGGAGGCCTCTTTCTTTGGAAAAGTCTTTATTCCACCCTCGGGTTTTTGTTGTTCTCCCGTATCAGGGTGCCAGGCCCGGTAGGGACACATCCTTTCTTGGCTGTCTCCTATATATGTCCCTGGATCTAACCACTGAAGACTGGCCCTGCAGTCATTTTTATACAACTGCAAAGAGTAGCAGTTGAATGCCTGCATGAGGCTTACACAGTGCGTGGTGATTAAATCAGACGTCCTGGTCAGTAATGTGGCAGTGCTAGCCCAGTCTTCCTAGGTGTCTCTGGTCTCCTGCCAAGCGGAACGTGCCAGGTGAGCGCCTGGGCACAGTGAGCCCCGATGCTTTCAGGAGCCTGAGTATTCAAACCAAACACAGCAAATCCTTCAAAGGCCTTCCAGCTTCATCTTTAGGATCCTGAATGCGGGAAATTCCACAGAGACTCCTAGGAAACAATTCTTCTGTATAACCGGGCTCACATTAAACACGATGGCTTCCCTGATTCTAACCTGACATCTTTGTGACTGATTCTTTAGTGCTTCTCTTATTCTTTCCCTGTGAGTCAGTAACATAATTATTCAACAAAGGAATGTGTGTGTGCACGCACGCACGTTTGCCTGTGTGTGTTCCTGTGTTTATAAACTTCAGTTTGAGCTACTCTAAGTCTTTGCTCCTTGTTCATTCATTCAGCAAATACTGAGTAAATCTCTGGGTCCCAGTGGCTGGACATCACACATACATGCTGGATGTATATGTGCACATGCATGCGTTGCCGCTTTTGGATGTGTTTGCTCTTTAGATGCATATTCAGAGAATGCATCCTCAAGAAAAACTCGTTCATTGATACTGGATTTTCCGTGTTTCTGTGCTCCTCTACTCCTTTTTCCTGATAATTCTTATGTGAAGTTATCAAACAGGAAAGTATGTTGGCAAATTCCTTCACTCTGGCTGCAGTTCTGACCCAGTGGGTGATATATGCCATCCGAAACCTTACCGAAGACAACAGCCAAAACCAAGATGTGATTGCAAAGATGGAGGAACAGGGGCTGGCAGACCCATCCCTCCTTAAACAAATGGGTTTTGAAGTTGAAAAGAAGGGCGAAAAGCTGATCCTGAAATCTACTAGAGACACCCCTAAGCCAGTAAGTACCTTCAAGGGAACTGTCCTTCCCCTTTGGTTTGTAGAAAGCTGTTCCTACTTCCCCATTGCCTCAAGCAGGAGGCTCTGTAAGAATATGGGTGGGAGAATTGTGCCTTCTAAAGTGATTTACCAAGGAAAGTCCTAAATACAGCTGTGAACAATTTTTTGTTCTGGCTTTATGCTGCCATTTTCTTACAAAAGATAAAATTTCTAACTTATCCTAGGTGCGAAATATAAAAAGCATATCAAAGTTTATATGTGATCTAAAAGTAAGTTACTCATAGGAATTAGATTTTCTTTAGAGAAGACACTTTTAACGTTCACTGTAGTTTTAAAATCAGAAAACTCCTTGAATAATATTGCATGAATTGTTTCAGGTTTCTCTTATTTATGATCACTGACCAAAGTCCTGGGTTTTTCCCCCTTTTACTGATAAACTTTCTGAATAGATTTGTTACATCTGTGATTTTGTTTCTTTTTTCTTCTTAGTGAATGAACTGCATCCAAATACCTGAATTTTCGGGGTCTGTTTCATGGAGTTTTCATCTTCTGCAGTATGTGAAATCGCAAGTGTTTGAAGATTTATAAGTACAAATTTGGGAACTTATAAATCTTTTAGGTAGTAGAATTTGATGTGTATAAGCTAAAGTGAAGGCAATTAAGCAGTCTCTTGTTTCTTCGCTTTCATGTAACTGCGTGATTTTGCCTGTGTCCCCCTGGATAGAATGTGCATTTAGTAATATATTGTACCTTCCTGCGACAGCACATAATAAACCAGTCTCTCGGAGGGCAGTCCCTTTGAAAAAACTTGGATGTCTGCTTGGACTCTGTTTGTCCCTTCAGATGGCAAGTCAGCATCATCCTTTATATTCCTCTTCTCATCGGGTTTCCTGAATGCTGGCAGGCAGTTGAATTAGTTTCTCACTGTGATTAATTCTAGCAATCTCTTTTCACCCCTCTGCCTTTCCAAAACATTGACAAGACTCATTTCCAGTTAATTAATTCGAGAACCCTCCCTCTTCATTTTAGGTACGGGGCTGTCTTGTCACTGAGCCCTATCCCTTTGGAATGTGGCAGGGAGCGAGGCTGGTGAGAGAACATGTGGGCATTTAACCCTTCTTGTTCCAGTTCGTCCCAGAAGTAGACATTCCCAAGACCCATTCCATGTCAAGGTGAATGCCTGCGTTTTCCCCAGCTTCATGCCTCTGTCATGGGGGAAGGAAGAGCTTTGTTCTGCCCTGGTCCAGTGCCATAGCATTTAAAGTACATTTCCATCCTCTTTGATTTGAAAAGCACCAGTCTCATAAAGGTGCCACTCAGTTGTAGCTGTGTCTTCACTGGAATTGGAAAAGTACTTTTAGAGAGCAGGAATTTATTTGACATCTAGCTGTCTTATCTGTCTGTCTAGCTATCTGCTATATGAGAGGTAGGACTGATTAAATGAACCCTGAAATAACTTAATCCAGATCGTTCATATAATCAACAAAAGCTCTAACATGAATGCTTCAGACATACTATCTTCTTCAACAACCATATCACTAAACTATGGTTATACTATATATCTTTGCCCAATTCATGTTGAACCTTCCAGAAGAAAAACAATAAAAACCCATCCAAAGTTTTACGGAAATACTGATTGCTCCCAAATAAAGTGCTTTTAAGTTTTGTGGAGGCATACTTAAAACTGATTTGTAAAAATAGCTGAAACCTGTTGAGAAAGAAAGAAAAGTTTTCCCACGTGCTATCTAATGTCCTCTGTGTAACTCTGAAGACACATCAGCTTCTAGGGTTGTAGCAATCTATGAATAACATTTGTTATCTCATTTATGACTTCCCATCAGTAAACAAGCCATTGCAAAATTTAAAATTACACAAAGGAGTCATTCTGTCCTGGGACATAAAGAGTTAAAGCTCTATCCTCTAGATAGAAGCCTGGCCAAAGAGAAAAAACAGTGGGAGTCCCTTTTCCCTTTTAACAAGTTTGCAATAGACACTTCTTTTTTCCTGTCTCAATGGCTGTGTGCACACCAGTGGAATCACACAAACATGTCGGTATGAGCTATATAATAACAAACACAAATAAATAAAAGGGAGCCTTGTGAGAATACAGAATGGGGCAATGGTTATGTGTTTTCTAAGTAGGAAGTGTGGGGCCTGCATAGTGAAAACATGCTGATGACTGCATTGTGGCTGCCTTTGATTCCCTCGGATGGATTAATTCTTGAGCACAACAGCTTCCCTGTCCTCTACCGTGGACTCGGAGCTTCTGAGAACCTTGTTTTACATGCTATAGAGGATTAATCACCACCTCAATCAGGCATTTAGAAGGAAGAAAAAAGCAGGCCAGCTTTACAAAATTTGTAAAGAGGCGGAATGGTCACAGCAAGTTTTGTGACCATATTATTGCTTTCAAGAGCAAGCTGACAAAGCTTTTAGCTGGCTTCACTTTAAAAGATAGAGGGGAAGGCTTCTCTGCTTGATATTGAGTCCAAGTATTTGCAGAGTGATTATTTTTTAATACCTTAACAATGGACCTGAAGATTTCAAAAATACTTGTTTTTGCAATCTTAAAACAGTCAGCTCTGTATCCACAGGTTCTGTGTCCACAGACTGAACCAACTAGGGATCAAAAATCGGAAAAATAAAGTAACAGTGCAAGTCCAAAAAATAATGCAAATTTTAAAATACACTGTAAAAACGATTTCCATAGCATTTACATCGTATTAGGGGTTACAGGTGATCTGGAGATGATTTAAAGTATGTGGAAGGATGCAGGCAGGCTACATGCAAGTACTGTGCAGTTTTATACCAGAGACTTGAGCATCCATGGCTTTTGGCATCTGAGGGAGGCTCCTGGAACCAGCACCCCACGGAATTCAAGGGCCAGCTTACTGAACTGTTAGGGTTTGTTCATACTAAGGCATGATTCTGGTTTTGTTTTTAGGAGCCAATATTGAGATGCATTTTTTCATTCCGTGACTTCACAATCCAAGCACAGGGCATTGGAAACTGCTAAAACATGTCCTTTGAAAACTAGGATATAGAAAAAATGACATGATTTGGGCTACCAGTTAGCAAGTCTTTAAATCAAAAATTAATGTTTTTTATATGTTCATCTTTATGTCCATTCTCTTTTGAAATCATTCATGTGTTGTCCTGAGAATAAATGGCATTTAAATGTTATTTCAATGCTTCTCTTTCTTTCTTTCCTTCTTTTTTCCTTCCTTTCCTTTCTTTCCTTTTCTTCCTTCCTTTCTTCCTTTCCTTTCCCTTTCTTTCTCTTTTTCTTTTCTTTCTTCTTTTCCTGTCCTTTCTTTTCTTTTTCTTTCCTTCCTTTCTTTCCTTTTCTTTTTCATCTTGCTCTGTTGCCCAAGCTGGAGGGCAGTGGAGCAATCTCAGTTCACTGCAACCTCCGCCTCCCAAGTTCAGGCAATTCTCCTGCCTCAGCCTCCTGGATAGCTCGGATTACAGGTGTGCATCATCATGCCTGGCTAACTTTTGTACTTTCAGTAGAGACGGGGTTTCTCCATGTTGGTCAGGCTGGTCTCAAACTCCTGACCTGGTGATCCTCCCACTTCAGCCTCCCAAAGTGCTGGGATTACAGGTATGAGCCACTGCACCAGACCTTAAATGATTTTTTTTTACTGTCCTTTAATTTCTATTCTTGAATGAATAAACCAAGATGTTAGAACAAAAATGCCAGTCTTTGCAGGAAGAAAACTTTTTTTAAAAAAATCTATCATCAGTGAGTTCTACACATAAGTGCTTCACATGTAAAGCAGTAGAATTGAGGCAGAATTTTTAAATGCAGAAAAGGTGAGGAAAAACTTTATCATTTAAGATCTAATATAAAACCAAGCCTTTAGTGGGGAAAAAACAAAATCCCGCCCCCTGGGTGCTGTCCAAGGTTCTGATAATTTTAGCTGTATTGGTTTGTCCACATGAAATCAATAAAAAACCTTGTTTTCAAATTTTAGATTTTTAAAAATGTATTTGCATGACACTATATCTGTTTTCCTCTTTCCTACAAATTTTATGTATTTATTTAGACTTTGAGGTCAAATATGTGATACTTTACAATATGAATTTGATTCACCATTCACAGTATACATGAATGTTTAAGCTTTTGCTGTGAACACAGTGGTCATGGTATTAACACATCCACCAGACTTTCCTCATCGAAACCAGAGACATTGCTGTCAGTGGAAATTAATTTTTGGGGTTTTCCCTAATTATTTATTCTTGCTTAAATTAGAAATGTTGTATTAAATTAAATGCTTCATTTTGTTTAAACAACATCATATACATTATTCATTTACTTACAAATTTCTATGTGTATCTTACATCACTGAAGCAAGGGCTCGTGTAATCTTTATAATATGGATTTAGTTTTTCCGCTACTTTGTAAAGTGTATTGGCCAAGAATATCAGCTCTGAAGCTGGAATTCCTGGGTTCCAGTCCCTGCTCTTTGTCTTGCGTAACCATGCGCAGATTCTATAAGCTCTGGCTGTCTCATTTTCTCATTTTCAGCCCCACTGAAAATGGGGCTCATAACACCACCTGTCTTATCAGTGCATAGGAGAGCACAAGCAAGTGATTGTGTGTAAAGTGCTCAGTCCTGGTATTAATCCCATTATATGAATGAGGAGGTTGAGTCACAGAGGTTATGCCCAAGGTCACACAGCAATAAATGCTTAGCAATTAATTGGTGTAGTTAATTGGAAGAGAGTGAATGGGAAAAAATAGCTTCTTTTCCCAGAATAGTGGAAAATTAATGTAGCAGAAATGCCTGGACTATGGCTTCGGACATTGTATTAGTGTGTTGTCCCATTGCTATACAGAGCTACCTTAGGCTGTGTAATTTATAAAGAAAAGAGGTTTAATTGGCTCATGGCTCTGCAGGTTATCCAGGAAGTATGGTTGGGAAGGCCTCAGGAAACTTAGAATCATGACAGAAGGGGAAGCAGGCAGGTCTTATGTGGCTGGAGCAGGAGGAAGAGAGTGAGGGTGTGTTGCGGGGGGTGGGGGGGTACTACAAACTTTTAAACAACCAGATCTCATGAGAACAGCAAGTGTGAAATCCACGCACATGATCCAGTCACGTCCCACCAGGCCCCTACCTTCAGCATTGGGGATTACAGTTTGACGTGAAATTTAGGCAGGGACACAAATCCCAACCATGTCAGACATGGAGCAAGGAGAGTGCTATGGTAAGAACATAGCCTTGCAGTGAGAAAAGCCCAGGTTCACATCTCAACTTCACTTGCCAGCTGTGTGGCCTTGAGCAAGCTGCTTAACCATTTGGAGCCTAAGTTTCCCCCTCAAGGACTGTACCGCACTTGGGAGATACAACAGTGAACAAGACAGACATGGTCCTTGCTCTCATAAAGATTATCTTCTGGAGAGGGTGACAGAAAGTTATGAATAAGTGAACAAATACACAAAACAAGAGCATTGCATATTGTAGTAAATACCATGAAGAAAATAGGCAAGTTGATGGTAACTGGGATGTTCTTTCTGAGCAAAGGCCAGAAGGTTGAAAAGGTGCAGCGGTGCCTCAGAGAGGTGTTCTGGAAGAGGCAGCAGCAAGTGCAGAGGCCCAAAAATTGGAAAAGCTTCACCTGGTCAGGGACCAGGAGGGTGGCCGGGGAGAACATCATGAGACCAGGTCAGAGGGGTCAGCAGGAATCAGATCGTGCTGGGTCTTCAAGGCCATGGGAGGCATTGGAATTTTGCTTGAAGTGCATTGGGAAGCTATTGAGCCGTTTCTAGCAGAGGAGTGCAGAGATTCAGCTTGCAGTTTTGAGTGACTACTCTTGCTGCTGTGTGCAAAGTCAATGGGAGAGGAGAAAGAATGAAAGCAGAGAAATCACGTACGGGGTGGCTGATGACAGTGATCTAGACAAGCATGGTGGCAGTGGAAATGGAGAGAGAGACTTGAATTAGAACTGTGTGTCTGAGGGAGGGTCCATAGGACTAGCTGAGGGTGGGGCGCATGAAGTCAACAAGAGTAGCTCGTAAGATGTGTTGAACAGCTGGGTGGATGATTATCCCTTCCCTGGGTTGGAAAAGTTTGGTGTGAAGATTAGTTCTTGTGTATGTTTTATTTGTGGCAAAGAGAATTCAGAATTCCATTTTGGGCAAATGAAGTTTGAGATGCTTTTGAGACATCCAAGTGGACATGATTTTGACAAGTAATTGGACCTACAAGACTAGGGTTCAGAAGACAGATCTGTACCGGAAATAGATATCTGGAATCATTGGTTTTATGTATGAAGCAACCCAGTGAAGCCATGAAAATCAATGAGATTATCTAGGGTGAGGTTGTAGAAAGACTAGCGAAGGAGGCCTGCTGTCAACGTGTGGCTCACAGTCTAAACTTGCTCTCAGCATTAGAGCATAAGGCTCTTCAATATGACCCCTCAAAAAAATTTCAATGGCTTTATCACAAAAATGTACCATAATAGAATTGAGCATTCCCTTCTCTTTTTAATATATTTATGTATTGGGAGGAGAGGGTCTTGCTGTATCACACAGGCTGAGGTTTAATGCCACAGTCACAGCTCCCTGCAGCCTCGAACTCCTGGGCTCAATTGATCCTCCCACCTCAGCCTCCTGAGTAGCTGGGTCTGCAGGCGTGAGCCACTGCACCCGGCTGCCATTCCTTTCTTGTTAGACATTTTGTGTTTCTCATCATTCGAAATGCTGCAGTAAACATCCAGAGCATAAAGCCTTATCTTCATGTTAGGTTGCACAGTGTGGGAGGTCAAGGAAGGAAGATAAGTGGTTAAAGAAGATTTGTCTCAGAAAACTACTCATATCAGAAAAGATAAGGAACTTCCAAATCTAGTGGTGGTTGACTAGGGAGTTCTGACCAAACCTCTCTGAAGGCAACTGAAACACAGCACAGAATAGTTTCAGCTACTGTTCAGAGATACCAAGGAGCTAGCAAGACACAGGGAGGAATTCCGGGGCCAGGATCTGGGAGTGGAAAGAGGCCCGGGAAGTTGAGCGTATTCGAGTTGCTGTTTCCTCTGAGAGTATTTTTCATTTCAGAGGAGGAGGCAGAGAGGCTAAGAGGCCAAGGAGTGCTTACGAGTTTTGGGAGCCAAGGGATGTTGTGCTGGTGAACCTCCATTGCTGCAGGGGAGACCCAGTGGGCTGAGGCAGAAGACTAGCAGTGAACCGGAAGTAGTTCCTCCCAGAGAGACCACACTCGGTTTCCAATCATTTCCACCCCAGAAACTGAACTAAAGTTACCTTCGTGTGCTGTGACATGTGATGTCGATGAAGCACTGTGTCCTGGAGTATTGCCAACCCAGGGGTCTGGCAAAAGACATCTCAGGAAAATGGCAACAGTCCTTGGTCTTACATTATTTGTATAATTTTTCATACATGTTGTCTCAATCAAAAATAGGAGGTGACAAGACCACAATATGAAAGTCAAAAGAAATGGTAACAAATAGAAACAAACAGAGGGGCTCCTGATACTGGAGTTGTCAGGCCATAATTTCAGACAACTTTGTTCAACATGTTTAAAGAGACAGAGGACAATATTGGAAACGTCAGCAAAGAAAGGACACACTGATGGGGAACCGAATGAAAATTCTTAAACTGGAAAAGTAGAACCAAAATTATGAAATCAATGGATGGATTTAGCCACAAAAAAGATAAATAGCAAATGGAAGGAAAATAGGCCAGTGGAAAACATCCAGAAAGGATTGCTAAGAGACCAAGTGATGGAAAATACAGATGACAGAGTAAAAGACATGCAGGATGCAGTGAAAGGTTCTCATATCCCTATTTAGGGTCTGAGAAGAGAGGGAAAACATGGGTCCTTTAGTTTTTAGTAATAATACCTCAAAGTCAGCCCCAAATCTTGGGTTTTGAACGTTACCAAGAAATCAGTATTGAGAGAAAATTCACATGAGCATCATGATCATAGCCCAGACAGGTCATTCTTCTACTTCCTTCAATAAGCCAAGCAGTAATTGTGAGCAAGGAGAAGAGGACTCCATTTCCAGAGATGGGTCTCTCTCTCTCTCTCTCTCTCTCTCTCTCTCTCTCTCTCTCTCTCTCTCTCTCTCTCATTTCTTGCCCCAGCCAGCGTGTCTAGTGACCACCACATAGAAACTTCTCTTCCCAGCCTGCATAAGGGGCTGCAGTCGATATGTGGCTGGCATGCAGCGCTCTCAGCCAGCTCCGTGCACTCTAAAGAGACTCGAGTGGTCAGTGCTCACTCGATCCTCCACGTGCTCTGACAGGCTGGGCTTTGACTGGGTATCTGGGCACTTGGTGGCTTCTTACCCTGTTGCATTATGCTGACTAGTTACACCCACACTAACCTCCTCTGTTACATCATGGGTTCAGGGAGTTATTTCCCGCTTATGAGTATAGCATAAGCTGTCTATATGTCTCTGGGTAAGGTAACTATGTTTTATCTCCACACAGCCTCTCACCAACAACGTATGTTGATCCCTACAGGGCAAACACGATGTTGGCAGGATTTTGAGTAGAAACATGATTTTCACCTTTTCTAAGACATTCTTTAGTACAATTCAAGGGAAACATGTTTACAAGCAAAAGGACATTCTGATGGGTGTTACGGGCTGAATTGTGTCCCCTCAGAATTCCCATAATAAAGTCCTAGCCACAGAATATGACCATATTTGGAGCCAAGGTTTTTAAATAACTAAGTTAAAATAAAGTCATTAGGGTGAACGCTTATCCGGTATAGCTGCTGTTCTTATGAAAAGAGGGCTTTGGTCACTGATCCAGAGGGAAAACCATGAAGAGACAGGGGAAGACAGTCCTCTGTAAGCCGGGAGCACGGCCTCAGAAGCACCCACCCTGCCAGCACCTTGGTCTTGGACTTCCAGCCTCCAGAACCGTGAGAGAATAAATTCCTGCTGTTTAACCTCTCAGTGTGTGACACTTTGTACAGCAGCCCTGGCAAACTAATAATATGGTGGGAAACTTGTTTGCCAGTTTGTTTGAAACACAGCAAATATACCTGATGTCCTTCATAATGGAGGATAAGGCATATGCCACAAAGATTTGTTTCACACGTCACAATGGGATGGAGCAGTTCTGGAGAGATGCTAGCTGAGAACGTTCCAAAACGGAGACAGACTCAAGGATCCCAGTGAACCCAGGAAGATGATCAAAGAGAACAGTGCACTGTAAAATTGCTGAGAATCACGGAGAAATACTTAATCTTTAAGGCAGCTTGGAAAATGGGGACAGCAGCTTCTGAGGTGACTCCTACAATTGTACCTCATGCCTTCTGTGAGCATGGGCTGGACCTACTAAATTGACTCTTACAGAATATGGCAAAAGTAATGGATATCACTTGCATGATTAGATTTTGAAAGAGTGGAACTTCCATCTTACTGTTACTCTGGCCTTCTCACTTGCTCAGTCTGATGAAGTGAGCTGCCATGTTGTGAGATATTCACATGGCAAGGAATTGACAGAGGCCCCCAACCACCATTTTATGAGAAACAACCACCTGAGTGGTCCAGGAGGCCAGACCCTGCCCAGCCAGCCCCGAAATGACCACATTCTTAGGAGAGACCCAGAGCTAGAGAAACCAGCCAGCAAGCTGCATCTGTATTCTTGCTTCACGGGAACTAACAGATGTTCTTATTTTAAGCCCTTGAGTTTTGGGATAACAGCAGTAGTTAACTTACACCAGAAATAACACAGGTTACCTTCAGAGGAGTAAATATTAAACTGACAGCTGACTTCAACAGAAATATGTAAGCCAGGAGGAAACAGAATGCTATCTTTGAAGGGTTGAAAGTAAATAATTGCCAGCTTAGAATTCTCTATCCCTGCCCTCCCCCCTCGCAAAAAGAAAATGAGAAATGAAAAGGGAATAAAGCTGTTTTAGATAAACTCTAGTGGATCATCACCAGCAGACTTTCACTAATAGAAATGCTAAAGGGTATTCTTCAGACAGGAAACAAAGTCTCAGGGAAGATGTAGTTTCAGGTAAGGGTGGTTATATCAGTATGGAGCATAGCCTTAAAGTATATTAAGCAAAAATTGACAGAACTAAGAGGAAAAGTAGAGAAATCCACAATTACAGTGGAAATTTTTAATACATTTCTCTTAGTGCTAGTAGAATTAAGCAGGCAAAAATATCTAAGGATATTAAATATTTGAACAACGCAATTAGGGTTAACCTTAGTAGGCATATTGAGCCCTGAACCCAATAACTTTTAAAGCATGGAAAAGCCAACCTCATGCATGAACATAAATCCAAAGGCCCTAAACATGATATTAACAAACCATGTATTTTAGGGATGTAAGATTGATACAACATTTTTTAGAAGTCCGTAGCTGGGCACAGTGATATGTGCCTGTAGTATCAGCTGCTCCGGAGGCTAAGGTAGAATGATCACTTGAGCCTTGAGCCCAGGAGTTCAAGACCAACCTGGGCAAAATAGCGAGATCATGTCTCTCAAAAATAAATTTTAAAATGTTTTTAAAAATGTTAAAGTCAATTAGAGAACCACCATATTAAGAAAACAAAATCATGATCAACCAGTGGGAAAAAAGTATAATAAAATTCAACATTCAATTGTAATAGTAAAAAGAAACTTAGCAAATTGGGAGTGGAAAAGAACTGTCTTATTCTGAAACTCCTACAGCAAACATTGGACTAGATGAAGAAACGTTGGAAATTTTCTTTCTGCTATTAAAACAAGGTAAAAAAGGCTATTAAGATTCACCGCTTACATTTACCTTTATGTTGGGTAGGTGAAATAGCCAATAAAATACAGGGGAAGAAGGAAGGTGGAGAGAGAATCATGGGGAAAGAACTAAGAGAGTAGGATTATTTATACAGCTAATGCAAAAAAAAAAGTCTGCATAAATTGTTAGAATGAATAAATGAATATAGCAAGGTTGCTGGATACAAGTTTAATATACAAAGGTTCACTGAATTTCTACATACTAGCAACAGAGTTAGGAAATAATTTTTTAAAACAAATTCTAAAGTGTATAAAGAAATGCAACAACAACAAAACCAAGAATAGCCAAGACACACTGAATGAAGAACCAGGTGGAGAAGTTGCTCTAGTAAATATCAAAACTATTAAAAGCAAGCTTAAAGAGTATTGTACTAGCGCCAGGATAGATAAGTAGACCACAGGATAGTGTCCAGAAACAGACATGTGGGCACAATATGTTTTAAAAGGTAGCGTTGCAGAGCATGGGGTGGCAGGCAAGGAAGGCGGTCATTTCAACAAATGCTGGGACCACTGAATATTGGGGGCTGGGGGCAAAGGTAGGCGATCCTTCCCTTATACCATATGAAAATATCAATTCCTAGATGGGTTTTAGATCTGACAAAATGGTAAATAACATTTAGCAAAATGCTAAAACTTAAAATAGAGTCTCATGACTATATAAGATAAAAATTTTAAGTATGTTACAAAAGCCCCTAAAATGAACTTCATAAAAAATTGAGAAACACCATTAAGAGAGTGATGTCCTCCAAGGAAATCAATAGGAATATATGTAAAATAAGGAATTCGCTCACAAAACTGTGTAGATTGAAGTCCCACAATCTGCTGTCTGCAAACTGAGGACCAGGAAGGCAGTGGTGTAAACTACAATTTGGGTCCAAAGGCAGAGAACCAGGAGAGTCAGTGGTGTAAGTCCCAGCCCACAGGCAGAAGACCGATGTTTCAGTGCAAGCAGCAGGCAGACACCGCATTTGACGTTCCTCTACCTTGTTCTTTTCAGGCCCTCAGCAGGTTGGATGATGCCCACCCACCCTGGGGCGGACCGTCTGCTTTATGCTATCCAGATTGCAAACTGTTCTGGAAATACCCTCACCGACACACCCAGAAACAATGTGTAACCAGGTATCTGGGCATCCTGTGGCCTAATCACGTTGACACATAAAATTAACCATCAGAAGTCCACCCTTTGTCAACTTGGCACCCATACCTGTCTCCATAAACCATACTTAAATCTCCAGATGAAGACAGTAGCTAAGTCATCATTCTGCCTAAATGATACAGATCTCTCGAGTACAAGTGAAAAGGCACTAACCCCTTCACCTGCAGAGGAAGTAGAGTCCTTAAGTGTTTCTTCCTCTCCTTGGTCTCCTGTGACTTAAGTACTGTGATGTAGCATTAACAATGCGTAAATAGTGTACTATAAAGTCAATACACCTACGTTGCATGGTTACGCTTTGTAGATATACACCCACAAACACTCATCATAAGATTGGTCATGCGGTTGCTGATACTTGTAACTACCTTCTACTACTGCATTGCATGTAGGGAAGGCAATTTACCCAGAGTGTCTGTTTCAGTAAAGACAAAATGCTATTCCTTCTGTGATGGGAGCAGTCCTTGTCATCTGCCTGCCACCAGGTAGCTGGCCAGTCATCTTGGGGAGTCGTGCCATGTTGGGGCTCAGTGTTGGTCTCGGCTACTGGCCGACTGGACATTCAGTGGTGTTCAAGCAGTCTTGGTGGGTGGAATTCCATGTTGCTGAGCACATGACCAGCCTCCATCACTGCCACTATGGCCACTTTGTCATGAGCCCCATGGACAGTGACAGGAGTGTCTGGGAAACAGGCTGCCTGGCATTCCCACAGTGGGTTATTCTCTCCACCAGATTTTTGTAAATCCTGCTTTGCTGAGGTCATCTTTTGGTGGCCATTCTCATGGAAAAATGTTTTTACATGTTTTTTCCCTTTCAGGTCTCCCCACAAACCTTTTCCCCAGACTTCCTTGTCCCCAGCCTTTCTATCATGCTCCTTCCATGTTCCCGGCCACCCAGCCAGACCTTTGTCAACAGCTCATGAACTGGTAGATAATCACACGTCTGGCTGCCTCTCCTTCCAGGCACCATGCACAACTAGGTGCCCACTGAGGAGGTTTCCCTTCATCACTCTCCTTCAGGGGTGCCCCAGAAAGAGGCTGTCAGGCTACGGCCATCCAACTTCAGGTGGTGCCTGCGAATCATGCATAGCATCTGAGACCCAGGCCCAAGTCCTCTCTTCTGTCAGCTGATCATAGGACACTCCCTGAAGCTGTCATGCAGGCTTCAACACTTCTCTCTGTGGGAGAGAGAAGGCAAGGTAGGAGTGGGGCCATGGGCATTTGGGCCACTTCTTCATGGAATTTGTGCCTTCAGGGTCTGCTGAGACCTAATCACATATACACCAGTTCCAGTTGATGATGGAGTACTACTGTGCACGTCCAGCTTTGTGGCTTGGTGGGTCAGCTAACACAGGTCATGTTGGGCAGCTCAGGTCATATGGTGACTTGATGGCCCCTGGTTCAGTGTTCTGTCTGTGCTAAGGCTCAGCAATATGCCAAGAGCTGTTTCTCAGAAGGAGAGCAGGTATCTATGGAAGACGGTGGGGCCCTGCTCCCAAATCCTGAGAGCCTGAGCTGTGATTCACCTATGGGGCCTGCCACAGGCTCCATGCAGTGTCCCTGTCTGCCACTGACACCTTAGCACCACTGGACCTGCTGGGTCTTATGGCCCGAATGGCAGAGAGTCTGCTGGAGAGCCTCCTCCTGCTCTGGACGCCACTCAGAGCCAGCAGATTGACTGGTTACTTGGTAAAAGGGCTAATAGCACCAAATGAGGACTATGTTGTCGCCAAAATCCAAAGAGGCCCACTAGGCATTGTGGCTCCTTTTCAGTTATAGCAGGGGCCTGATTTAACAATTTATCCTTCGACTTGGAAGTGCTGTCTTGACATGCCCCCACACAACTGGATCCCCTAACAATCTCCCTGAGGTAGAAGGCCTCTGAATTTGAGTTGGCTTGACTTCCCACCCCTGACACACAAATGTCTGACTAGTAGGTCTACTGTCATTGCTACTTTCTGCTCACTAGGTTCAGTCAGCAGCGTGTCATCCATGTAGTGGATTCACCTGATGCCTGGTGGAAGGGAAAGGTAACCAGGATCCTTGTGAACTAAATTATGATGTTGAAGGGAGGGTTGCTGTGCCCCTGAGGTAGGGCTTGCTAAGTGAAAGCACACTGCTCCCGATGGTCTTTACTTAAACAGGTGTCAGGCAAGAACACTTGCCAGATCAGCAACTGCCTGCAGGAGATGTGCTAATTTGCTCAAGCAACGAAACCCTTTCTGGTAAAGCAGCTGCAATTGGAGTCACCGCCTGGTTGAGTTTATGATAATCCACTGTCTGTCATCTTCTAAGATCCATCTGTTCTCTGCACAGGCAAATAGGTAAGTTGAACGGATGAGGGTGTGGTGGGAATCACCACCCCTACCTCCTTTGGATCCGTAATGGTGGCACTCATCTCCACAGCTCCTCCAGGAATGCAGTATTACTTTCAGTTTACATGTTCCGAGGTAGAGGCAGTTCTAGTGGCCTCCACTTGGCTTTTTCCACCATAGTAGCCCTCACTCCACAGGTCAGGAAACCAGTATGGGGATTCTGCCAGCTGCTGGGCCTGTCTATTCCAATTTTGCATCTGGAATTGAGAAAATGACCACAGGATGGGTTCAGGGACCTGCTGGGCCCACCAGGAGATGGACCTGACCTAAAATTCCATTGGTCGCTAGTGGACCATGGTGATATTCTGGGTCTCCAGCAGGGCCCACAAAATGTCTGCTTATTTACTTTTCCTCACCGCACAGTTACTCTGGTAAAAGGCCGTGGGAGAATTCTGAGGCCAGGTTTTGCTCTCTTACCCAGGCTGGAGTGCAGTGGCATAATCTGGGCTCACTGCAACCTCCATCTCTCAAGCTGTCCTCCCACCTTAACCTCCTGAGTAGCTGGGACTACAGGTACACACCACTGCATCCAGCTAATTGTTGTATTTTTAGTAGAGACAGGGTTTCACCGTGTTGCCCAGGCTGGCCTTGAACTCCTGGGGTCAAGCAATCCTCCCACCTCAGCCTCCCCAAGTGCTGGGATTCCAGGCATGAGTCACTGTGCCCAGCTGAGAAGTATTAATAGTATAAAACGTTGGTAGGTACTGGGGTCCTTCCTCAAAGGGACCTGGCCTTCCTTTCTCTCTAGGGGTGCTGGGTTCGTCAGCTGGCTCAGGTATAGAAATTGAGGGGCATGTCCCTCATTTCTGTGATTCAGGTTAGACTTTTGTTCACTTGACCTGGAACATGTACTTTCTGTTTATGCACGTACTTGGAGGAATTGAGTAGCTGCCCTATCTGTTGCCCTTGCAGGAACACCATGATCAACTAGTCCTTGTCACAGTTCCGCGTGAGTCAGACCCTCCCCTTGGGTCTGCTGTTCATTACGGTGGCTGTGCCTCCCCTCCCTTTGGTGGGTAAGGGCTGCCACTTGGCCACTGCCACCCTGGCATTCAGTGGCACCCACTGCATTTACGTTTCCCAGTTCACTGACCACAGTTCCCACATAAGTCTGGCTTACAGAGAAGAGCAATCACAGAGCTCTTCAAGGAGTCAGAGCCCCTCAAAATTATGCTGCTCAGTCGAGGGGACAGGTGTGTCTTCCAGACCCTCCCAGGGTGAGCGAGTGGGTCTCCCGTGGCAAATCCACTCTCGCGTTCCAGTATCCCTGCACCTTTGAGTCTCTCTGGGCTCTCCCTGCCACCTCACTCTGCGGGAGCCCCAGCAGGGCCGCGGCCGTTTGCTCAGCATCCTCTAAGAACAAGGCAGCCTATAGAAGGCCCCAGATGGAATCCCTCCCTTGGATCTGGTTTGTGGGAGTTGTCGACCTTGGTGCTCAGACACGATGAATGACTTGCTATGCCTGCCCAGTGGGTGCGGAGCCTGGTCTGCCTCTTCCTCTCGGCCAGGCTTCCTCCCACCTCCACCCTGCAGTGCCAGCTTTGTGTCCCCAGTACATCTGCAGCCACCAGAGGGGTCTTCCTTAAGTGGGAATCTCCTGTTTGGGGCTCCCACTGCCTTCAGGACATGGCCGAGGCTCCTTAGAGAGGCACATGAGGTACCTCCCGTGCCCTCCTCCAGCCCTCCCTCCCTGGCAAGGTGACCATGCAGTAGCCGCACAGGACTCGGCAGGTCTTTTCCAACTCGAGGCTGATGCCCACTCAAGCCCCCACCTACAACCTGTGCCCACTGGGTGCGCTCCCAGAAATCTCCAGGAAGGCTTCCCTGAACAGCCCTCTGCTCCTGTGCTGCCTCTGTCACATTTGCCTTTCCACATCGCACTGAGCTAACTGAGGGCCAGGGCGAAAGCACGCTATTGATTCAACCTTCAGCAAACACTGGGCACTAACTATGCACTTGTATTCATCAGCTCGGGCCGCTGTAACAAAATACCACTGACTGGCGGCGTAGGCTACAAAGTGTTTTCTCATGGTCTGAATACTGGAAGTCCCAGGTCTAGGTGTCGGCAGGGCTGGTTTCTTCTGGGGTCTCTCTCCTTGGCTTGAGGCCTCTCTTGGTTGTCCTGTGCACGTGGCCCCTGGGTCTCCTTGTATGTCACATCCCCTTCTCTTACAAGGACACTGGTCAGGTTGGGTTAGGGTTCATCCTAACCCAATGGATGAACCCTAGGGTTCATTCTTTACAGAGGGCACCCAATGTTAATTTAGTGCTCTCTGTAAAGGCCCTGTCTCCAAATGTCACATTCTG
This sequence comes from Saguinus oedipus, assembly GCA_031835075.1. Taxonomy (NCBI): domain Eukaryota; kingdom Metazoa; phylum Chordata; class Mammalia; order Primates; family Cebidae; genus Saguinus; species Saguinus oedipus. Next base: position 221,013,391 of record CM063169.1, read on the forward strand.
CAACACGTGAATTGTGGGGGGTGTGGGGGCGACACAATGCAGCCCACCACAGTAGGAAATGTGCACAGGGGTCATAGGAGAGGCTCTGTCCCTGCTCTTACTAGTAGCCCAGAAAGATGCAGACTGAACATGAAGTTCATGTGGGGCCCAGGTGAGCAACTGCAAGGCCTGGGTCCCATCCCCGCTGACCAGCTGCAACCTCATGTTCGTCCTGATCCTTCCTCCTTTCTATCCCTCTCTGCTGAGACTTGCCTGCACCGGTGCCCCTGTGCAAGGACCACCCGTGTCAGTGCTCCTGTGCAAGAAGGTCCCTGCATATCACCCCCACACTTGTATCCTCATGGGACATAAGGGAGTGATGGTTCCTTCTGTGTCAGCTTGACCAGGCCATAAGGTGCCCAGATATTTGTTTAGATATTATTTTGGGTTCATGAGGGTGTCTCTAGATGAGATTAGCATTTGAATTGAATTTGAATTGGTAGACCTTATAAAGCAGAGGGCCCTCCCCAACATGAGTGGTTCCCATCCAATACACAGAAGGCCTGAACATAACTAATGGCAGCCCATCCCTCCAGCAAACCAAAATCGAAGTCAAGGTTCCATCCGGTGGGTTTCTGTAGGGCGCCTTGCTTTTAGAAGATGGCTGAGCAAGTGGCAGCCGCTGTGCTGGGGCTCCTGCAGAGTGGGGTGGGGATGAAGTGCACAGATACTCCTGCTCCAGCAGAGGATAGCAGAGCCCACCCGCTTCCATTGGCAGCATCTGTGTGGGTCCTTCCTCTGGGCTTTTATTCACATTGTTCTCCCCACCAAAACCCTGCTCTAGCTTTAAAGCCCTGCCACAGTGCCCACCCCACCCCCTCCCCACTGCAGAAAGTCTTCCAAGGACTCGGGCCCACCACAATCTGCACCTTCCACTAACCCCTGGGACGTGTACCCATTGCCATAGATTGTTTCATGTGTTAGAATGACTCATTCAGAGCCGGCGCCGGCAGAGAGATGAACGGGACACCTGTGGGAAACAGGCAGCGGGTCCTTGCAGTCTTGAGCCTGGTCACGACAGCCCAACCTGGCTTTCCCACAGCTGTGCTTTGATGACGCCTGGGCTCATGTGTCCAGCCAGCCATCCCTTCAACAAATACCAAGCACCAGGCCCTGGGCTGGGCACTGGGACAAGACAGACAGTGGCTCTCAACCGAGGCACTGAAGAAGTGCAGCTTTAATTGTGACAGGGCCTGCAAGAGTGTCCAACAGTCTCATAGCACGTGCTTCATGCCATCAGCACCTGTGAGCCCTGCAGGGTTGAAAACCTGAATTCTGCCCAAACATCTGCCCCCCATCTCCTCTCACCTTCTGCTTCATCAGGACCTTCGAGCAGCAACTCCCTTGATTTCTCACCCCCAAACCTTCCAGCCTGCACCTGCACCCACCTGTTCCTCTATCCCTCCTGATACAGTGAAAGAAGCCCACCTCTGTCCAAGGCCAGCCCCTCCACCTGCGAGCAGACGCGGCCCATTCCACATCCACAGGGAACTCACGTTTGGAAAATCCTGTGTCCTGCATCTTCCACCTCTCCCTTCCTGCCACCTCCTTTCCCATAGGCTCAAGCCTCACCCATCCTAAAAGAAAAAGAAAGTGCCTCAATGCCAGATACCTTGTTATCCATTATTTAGCTAAGTTGTCTTCAAACATTTTGTCTACATCTCCCTAAAGAATATTGAAAAAGTCTATCAACCCATCAAATTGATTTCTAAATATTTTCATCTCATCTTAACTATTTATAGATGCAAATTATATATTTTTCAACTAATAGCTGAGATGCTTTAAAGTAGAATAATTACATCACTCCCTCAATGACTTTAACAGAATTCAAATACAGAAAAATGTAGTACCCACCACTATCCGTTTTGAAATGGAACATGGATAAACAGAAGCAAAAACAAAAACCACATGATTATCTCAATTGACGCAGAGAAGGCATTTGACAAAATTCAACAGCCCTTTATGCTAAAAACCCTCAATAAACTTGGTATTGATGGAACATATCTCAAAGTAATAAAAGCTATTTACGACAAACCAACAGCCAATATCATACTGAATGGGCAAAAACTGGAAGCATTCCCTTTGAAATCTGGCACTAGACAAGGATGCCCTCTCTCACCACTCCTATTCAACATAGTACTGGAAGTTCTAGCCAGAGCAATCAGGCAAGAAAAAGAAATAAAGGGTATTCAAATAGGAAAGGTGGAAGCCAAATTGTCTCTATTTGCAGATGACATGATAGTATACCTAGAAGACCCCATCACCTCAGCCCAAAAGCTCCTGCAACTGATAAGCAACTTCAGCAAAGTCTCAGGATATAAAATCAATGTTCAAAAATCACAAACATTCCTATACACCAATAATAGACTTAAAGAGAACCAAATCAAGAATGAACTGCCATTCACAAGTGCTACAAAGAAAATAAAATACCTAGGAATACAATTCACAAGGAATGTAAGGGACCTCTTTAAGGAAAACTACAAACCACTGCTCAACGAAATAAGAGAGGACACAAACAGATGGAGAAACATTCCATGCTCGTGGTTAGGAAGAATCAATATCGTGAAAATGGCTATACTGCCGAAAGTAATTTACACAATCAATGCTATCCCCATCAAACTACCATTGAATTTCTTCACAGAACTGGAAAAAACCACCATGAATTTCATATGGAACCAAAAAAGAGCCCGCATAGCCAAGTCAATTCTAAGCAAAAAGAACACAGCAGGAGGCATCTCACTACCAGACTTCAAACTATACTACAAGGCTACAGTAATCAAAACAGCATGGTACTGGTACCAAAACAGAGATATAGACCAATGGAACAGAACAGAAGCATCGGAGGCAACACAACATATCTACAACCATATTATCTTTGATAAACCAGACAAAAACAAGCAATGGGGAAAGGATTCCCTATTTAATAAATGGTGTTGGGAAAACTGGCTAGCCATGTGCAGAAAGCAGAAACTGGATCCCTTCCTGACACCTTACACTAAAATTAACTCCAGATGGATTAAAGACTTAAACGTAAGACCTGACACCATAAAAACCCTAGAAGAAAATCTAGGCAAAACCATTCAGGACATAGGAGTAGGCAAGGACTTCATGAATAAAACACCAAAAGCATTGGCAACAAAAGCCAAAATAGACAAATGGGACCTAATCAAACTCCACAGCTTCTGCACGGCAAAAGAAACAGTCACTAGAGTGAATCAGCAACCATCAGAATGGGAAAAAAATCTTTGCAGTTTACACATCTGACAAAGGGCTGATATCCAGAATTTACAAAGAACTCAAACAGATTTACAGGAAAAAAACAAACAAGCCCATTCAAAAATGGGCAAAGGATATGAACAGACACTTTACAAAAGAAGACATACATGAGGCCAGCAAACATATGAAAAAATGCTCATCATCACTGGTCATTAGAGAGATGCAAATCAAAACCACATTGAGATACCATCTCACGCCAGTTAGAATGGCGATCATTAAAAAATCTGGAGACAGCAGATGCTGGAGAGGATGTGGAGAAATAGGAACACTCTTACACTGTTGGTGGGAGTGTAAATTAGTTCAACCATTGTGGAAGACAGTGTGGCGATTCCTCAGGGACCTAGAAATAGAAATTCCATTTGACCCAGCAATCCCATTACTGGGTATATATCCAAAGGACTATAAATCGTTCTACTATAAGGACACATGCACACGAATGTTCATTGCAGCACTGTTTACAATAGCAAAGAACTGGAACCAACCCAAATGCCCAACGATGACAGACTGGACTGGGAAAATGTGGCACATATACACCATGGAATATTATGCAGCAATCAAAAATGATGAGTTTGCGTCCTTTGTAGGGACATGGATGAATCTGGAGAACATCATTCTCAGCAAACTGACACAAGAACAGAAAAAGAAATACCGCATATACTCACTCATAGGTGGGTGAGATAAATGAGAACACATGGACACAGAGAGGTGGTCTACTAGACACTGGGGTCTATTCAGGGGAATGGGGGAGGGACAGCGGGGGGGGGGCTGGGGAAGGGTAGCCTGGGGATGAATGCCAAGTGTGGGTGAAGGGGAGGAAGGCAGCAAAACACACTGCCATGTGTGTACCTATGCAACTATCTTGCACATTCTGCACATGTACCCCAAAACCTATAATGCAATAAAAATTTTAAATAAAAAAAATAAAAAAATAAAAGAAATGGAACATGGCTTATTTTAATGTTTGGAAATACAGTTGGCCCTCAAACAACACAAATTTGAACTTCAAGGAGCCACTTATATGGATTTTTTTCAACCAAACATAGGCTAAAAGTGCTGCATTTGCAGGATATGCCCAAATATACTGAGGAAAAGCTACATTTTTACTTTTAAAATCTGCATTTTCATGTCCCTTCACTCAGAATGTTATCCTAAGGTAGTTTGTTTATACCTGAAATTCTAGAGAATATGATTTCACATACAGAACTAAATTAAAATACATAACAAAGATGCCTGGAAAAATCCGAATATTTGGAAATTGAAAAGCACTTTTATGAGTAACCTGTAGGTCAGAGAAGACATTAAAAAGCAAATTGGAAATATGTGGAGCTGAATGATAAAGAAAATAACGATATCTGGAAATTGTGAGATGCAGCTAAAGCAGTGCTTGAGGGAAATGCAGAGCTTTACTCTGTGTTAGCAGAGAAGAGAGATCGAAGACTGACGAGCTAAGTTCCCACCATAAGAAACTAGAAAAATGAGCAAATGAAAGGCAAAGAAGAAAACAATAGCTGGAAAAGCAGAATCAGTGCAACTGAAAATTGTCAAACAATAGAAAATCAATAAAACCAAAAGCTGGAACCTTAAAATGATCAATTAAGTTGCTAAATCTCCAGCTAGAAAAAAAACCCCACACTTGATGGAATCAGCACTGACAGATGGGACATCACCACAAGTCCTACAAACATTAAAAGGGAGATAAAGAAAAATTATGACTAACTTTATGCCAAAAGTGTTGATAACTTAGATGAAATTATTTCTGTGAAAGACATGAATTATTAAAATGGACACAAGAAGAAATAGAAAATCCAAATAGCCCTATATCTATCAAAGAAGTTGAAGCTGGGTTCAGCACTTCACACCTGTAATCCCAGCATTTTAGGAGGCTGACATGGGAGGATTACTTGAACCTAGGAGTTCAAGACCAGCCTGGGCAACAGAGCAAGACCCCATCTCTACAAAAAAATAATCGGCCGAGGTGGTGGCTTATACCTATAGTCCCAGCTCCTCAGGAGGCTGAGGTGAGAGGATTGCCTGAGCCTGGGAGGTTGAGGCTATAGTAAGCTATGATTGTGCCACTGCACTCCAGCCCGGGCAACAGAGCTAGGCCCTGTCTCTTAAAAAAAGAAAAGAAATTGTCTTCCCACAAAGAAAATTCCAGGCCTCAATCATCAATCTTAACTTTCTCTAAAGGATGACTCACCTGGCAGCTGGAGTGATCTTTCTGGAGTGCAGATCTGTCCTGCCATTCCCCTACCTGAAATTCTTCAGTGGCTTCCTCCCCAGGATGGCATTCGAGGCGACTGATGATCCAGCTGCTGCCTCTTGACGCTGTCATCTCTAACCACCATCCTTCCCCACTCTGCCCCTCACTCACTGCACACTACTGCAGAGTCAAGGCAGTGAGTTTGTTGGGCATTTGTTCAAAGTTTCCAAGAAGTAACATTTAAGCAGCGCCTCAAGCGCTGAGTTGGGTGAACCAGAGGAAGAAGAGGTAGGTGGAAGAGCTCCCCGCAGAGCTAACTGCAGGTCTGACCTCCTTCCAGAGGTGAGAAAATCCCCACACGGGATTATCCAGCCCCGCAGCTCTCTGGCGGCAGTACCTGCTCTCCCCGCCAGGGGGCATTTGGGAATATGTGGGAGCGTGAGGTGTCAGTCACTACGGGATGCCACTGACATTTAGTGGGCCCAAGTGTCTGACATCCAGCAGTGTCCGGAACAGGCCCCACAGTGAAGAAGTGCCCTGTACTCTCAAGTTCGCCTCTGGAAGGAAGTTAGATGTGCAGTTAGCTCTGCCGGTAGCTCCTCCACCTGCTCCTCACCCCCCTACCTGCCCCCTACCCCCCACCAGCATTTGACCTCTGCTTTTCTTGAAAACTTTTCTGAACTAAATGCCCAAGAAACTTACTGCATTGAATTTGCCTCCCCTACCCCCAGCTTTTCTTAAATAGAAGTCAAGTTAAATTCCAGAAGGAGAGACTTTTAACTTGACTATACTCAGAAAAGCACTAAGAAGGAGGGGAGAGGAAATGGTAATGTTTACTCTGTAACCAAGGCATCCTCCCCACTCCTGAGAGAGGCTTTCGCCAGCTCTTGGTATTCCTGAGCTGTGCGTGGTTCCCCTGGAGCTGCTGGCTCACACCTGGGCCTGCACTGTTGGAGCAGCTTCCTGCCTCCACCTTCCCCATCCCCACTCATCTTTGCTTTTTATTATTTTAGCCCATCTTCTATGGGAGCTCCAGGACTTGCCAGACTCTCCCCGTCCCTGCTCCCAGGCTGGGAGCGCATCTACCTGAGGACCCTTGGCCCTGCTCCCCAGGAAGGTCCTTGGGAAGAAAGGTGAGACTGCACTTCAACCAAGGGAAGGGCAGGAACTGTCCTGGAGCTCGCCCCATCTGCGTTTGCCAGGACACATGGCAAAGAAGCACTTAGCCTCCGTCTTCGTATCTTTTCCCCCGCTTTTAAAAAAAATTTATATAAAGTTTTTTTTTTTTTTTTTTTTTTTTTTTTTTTTTTTTTTTTAAGTAAAGATGGGGTTTCACCATGATGGCCAGGCTGGTCTTGAACTCCTGACCTCAGGTGATCCACCCACCTCAACCTCCCAAAGTGCTAGGATTACAGTTGTGGTCTTGGTATCTTTTAAAAAATTTTTTGCATTAGTAATTATGGGTTGTGGTGTTACTGAAATCTGAAAAACTCAAGAAGTCCCCCTGCGCTGTTGTGGCTGATTCTTTGCTTCTTTAAATGTACAACTGAGTCTAAAGACTTGTCAGTCAAGGCAGGAAGATTAGCCTCACCCATGTGAAGGGAAAATTGGGAAGAAAAAAAAAGCCTTGTCTGAACTTGAAAATAAAAATGCTGATGTGGTTTTTATTCCAGAAACATATCTTACTGATTAGGAGCATGGAGCGCCCCTGGCTCCTGGGTGGGCCAGCTGTACTTGGCCTCCCCACTCTGCCGGGCCAGGCTGGCCGCCCGCAGGATGTCACAGGCAGCGGGCCACTGGGATCTTTGCTGATGGGTGTGGCGCACGCACACGTGCACACATAGGCACTCAGAAGGTCCCCTCGGTCAGCACGTTCGCCTTCAGGCAGGGGACAGAAGGCAAGTCCCTGTGGAAGCAACATGGACCCGGAGTCAGACGGGTCGGGTTTAAACCCAGAGCTGTCCATGGGCAAGTGACAAATGCTTTGAGCCTTTGTTTCATGGTGTAAGACAGGGACCATGGCCCCTGCTTCGTTCAGATCCATGTGATAATGCACAGCCCATGGCCCAGCTGACACATGATGGACGCTCCATGAAAGGCCACCATTCCAGGGTCTAGTGTGGTACGTGGCCAGACCAAGACCCTCTCCACCGCCCCCCTACCCACAACCACCCCCTGCCATCTGAGGCCGGCTTCGGCCAGGCAGCCTTTCCCTCTCTGGGTTCTCTGCCCTGGGTTTGGGCTGCAGGAGAGGCCTTAGCCTTGGTGGACCTCAGTGTCCGTGACTGTGAAATGGAGCCGACACCTCTGCAGCTTCGACCACACAGGGCTTGTGGCTTGGCGTGGCCACAGACGCCTGCCAGGCAGGAGGCTTCGCCAAGAGCTGGAATCCTCCCGGGCCGGCCCAGCTGGCATTCTCTCCACAGTTTCATTGGGTTGGGTTCCAGAGCGATGGCAGCGATTGATAATGCCGTAATTGGAGTGACTTGGGTATTTTCCGAGGTGCTACCGCGATGACTCATGCTGGGCAAGCCGAGGGCCGCACTATCCAGCTGGAGTCCGTTGCAGACCCTCAGCTGGCTCGCGGGTTCCAGGGCAAGGGTGTCTGTATGTGAGGCCTGGAGTCACCGAGACCCCACCCTCAGGAGATGCTCGCGTGGAGCGTTTGCTCACAACGGCCTGCGGGGATGGGGCTTACTCCGAGGCATTCAGCTGGCACCGAGAGCTGGCACTGAGAGCGTTTCCAGCTGCAATCTGTTCCCTGCAATTAATAACTGTAAATAACAAGTCCGCTCCTCCGCCTGGCTCCCCACTACTCTCCGCTTCCCTCCCAGCCCCTCAGCTGCTCCCCTTCCCGTGCCCACCCTCCCTCTCCTCCCCCTCTTTCCTTCCGTCGTCGGGGGTCCCTGCCCTCCCTTCTCCAGGTCCCTCTGAGCACACCCAGTTCCCTTCCCACAGGCCAGGCCTTGGGAGACAAGCTCTGGCGCGGGGCAGACGGGTGCTGGGGAGGTGGAGACAGCGCGCTCCCGAGCCCTCGGCCACTCCCCCTGCCCCGTGCAGGGCCGGGCTCCACCGCGTGCGCTTCGGCTTGCACCGGGGAGACCCACAGTCCCCACAGTGGCCGGGGAGGATGGTCGGCACCTTCCACAACTTCCCGCCGCCCGCGTGGCTGCAGCGCCGTGGCCCGGGGACTCGAGGCCACAGCCCAGGAGCCAGGAGCGTGGAGGACCGGTCTGCGTGTGCCCCGCAAAGGGGGCCCTTCCGAAGCGAGCTCCCCTTCCTGCCTCTCCTGTAACCACTGGGAGCAGGAAAACCCCAGGCCCGCCGCGGCCGCCCCATGCCCCAGCCAGGTCCTACAGAGCCGGAGGGACCCTGCAGGGGTGGGGCCAGGCGGGCGCAGGTGGCGCCGGGTCAGGGAGAACCCGCTGTTCACAGGGTCGGGAGCCCACGTGTCCCCACTGTGGAGGGTGGGGTTGCAACCCGGCCTCCCCGATTCTTGCCGGGGCGAGGGGCTTCTGTTTCCTTCTGTGTGAAGCGGGGCTGAGCGACCGCGTCGCGCTGAGCGACCGCGTTCTGGGGCTGCAGTGAAGGTTCTAGGCGAGAACCGCAGCTCCGCGCTGCCCCCGGTGCTGGAGAGCCGCCCTGGCAGCCGAGGCCGCGTGTGTCCAGCGCCGATCCTGCACTGCCCTCTGCGGGATGGCCCGGCCCGGGCCTCGGCCCCCAGCCCCTCCGCCGCCCGGCCCCGCCACCATCTCCGCCCCGCGCGCCCAGACCGCTCTCGCGGTGGGTCTCGAAGATTCTCCCGCACTCAGGGGTGTCCCGTAGCCCTCGGCGCCCCTTTCTCCACAAAGACCATGAGGCGGACCCTCCCCAGCGTCTCCCAGAGCTGCGGCGAGTTGTTTGCATTTCACAGAGGGAGAAGCTGAGGCATGGACAGCGACATCCCGACCCTCACTCAGCCTCTCCTGAGCAGTGCACGGCCTGAACGCGTCCTGCCAAGCGCCAAGCGCAGCCTCCTCCCCAGCGCGCCCGAGCCCTCTCTGCAGCCCCACGCGGTCTCCTCCCGGGTTAAATCTGTCCACTTGCGCGTTCCTTGGAAGCCGTGACCGCAGCCCCCAAGCCCTCGCGCCTTTGCCCATGCTGCTGTGGCCTCCCCTGCGCGCCTGTCCCCTACCGGTCTCGGCTCTTTTTGAAAGTAAAGCCCCTCAAGTGCCACCCACTTGCATCTCCCATTGGGATCCCCCTTCTCCCACCCCACGGCCCCTCCAGTGTACCTCAGTCTGGTTGCGACTCCCCCTCCCCCGCCCTCCTGCTGGGTTCCCTGCTCTCCCTGCTGGCTGCTTCACCCCTGTGCTCTCCACAGAGCTTCTCTCTTCTACACTCCCTGGAAACCCATTCAGTTCTTCAAACACCAGTAATTCTCCCACGACGCCCAAATATGTGCAGGTTGGAAGCAGACCTGAGCTCCAGACTCCTACATCCAACTCCAGGCCACCGTGATGGCTCGCCTGGCACCCGCCCCAGCCCAGACCTGCCCCTACGTGAAACTTCCCAAACTCAGAAAATGACAACTCCTTTCTCTCCGTTGCTCCCCACGAAAGCTTTAGACTTGTCCCTGACCCCCTCTTTCTCTCCAGTCTCATATTTATTCCATCAGAAAATTCCAGGGCTCTACCTTCCAGACATGGCCAGAATCCCACCTCCCAGGCTAAGCCACGGCGGGCTGCCTTTGCTCTTTCTGGTGGTCACAGCTGTGCCTTCCCTGGGCTCCCTGCCCCTGGTGTGGCCACCCCAAGTCCCCACCCATCATCCTTTCTGACCTAAGTCAAATCACGTCATTCTTCTGCCAAAACCCTCTGAAGACTCTCAGCTCACTCAGCACACAGCCCAGTGTTCTTGGAGCCTGCGGAAGCATACTGCCTCGGCTTCCCCTTCTGCAGCTGTGGCCGCTGAGGTGCTCCTCACTCAGGCCTGGCTTCCTCCTGCTTCAGGCCCATGGCACCAGAAGCTTCCTTCACCTGGACACTCTGCCCTCAGACATCTGCCCCCTCAGTCCCAGACCTCCTCCCAGTCTCTGCTAAAATGTCCCCTTCTCCATGAAATTGAGAAGCCTCCTCCCTGCAGTGGCGGTCTCCCTTTCCCTGTTTCCCTGTTGTCTGGGATTTGCAGCCGTCTGGCTGGCCCAGGGTCTATTACATGCACTGTGTGGCTCACAAGGGTAGCATGTGGGCCCCTCTGCTCACACTGCATCCCTGTGCCTTGGGCAGCCCTGGCACATGGCAGATGCCCAGCAAACATCTGCTGAGCGAACAGCACAGGGACAGCCACCTGCTCCTTTCTCAGAAGCAGGAGGTGACACAAGGTGGTCCCAGGGGCAAGTCCTCTTCTGTCCAGGGCACTCCAGCCTTCCACTCCCACTGCCTTTCATCCAGGGCCGGAGCGGGTGGTCCTGACCTCAGTGCCCTGGATGGCCAGAGGGTCAGCATCAAAGCCGGATTAGCTCCCTAGCTTAGCCCTGGCTGCCACATTCTTGTGACAGTTGTAGAACTGGAGAGCATCGGCAGGCCCAGTGTCTCAGCCTTGGACTCAGAGCTCTGGGAGTCCCTGCTACCACACATGCTCACACACGTGCACACACACATACATGCTCACACACATGCACACATGCTCATGCACACTCACATGCACACACATGCACGTGCACACACACACACACACACACAAACACTCCCTGCTGCTACCACCAGTTATGGAGCCAGAGGTCCTCAACTTTGCTACCAACTCCTTGCAGCCTGGCAGGAGACTGAACACTGGGCGGGCACCTCCTGTCAAAACCCTCTTCTATAGCATCTCATCTACAGGAAGGAGATGCCTTCCTGCAAAGGAGAGGCAACAGAGTTTGCATCCCCTGCTGCTGCCCATTCCAAGGGCAGGGCTGGCTCCACTGTGCCTGCTCCTCCATGGTGAGGGAGAGTTCCTCCTTCTGGACAAGCACCAGCTTCTCAAATAGGAAGTCTACGAGCGACCCTACTGCTCACCATGTAGACCAAACAAGGTAACCGTGGAAATGCTCAAAGCACAGTGGCTCTCAGGGACCAGGTGGTAATGACCGGGGTGTAGTTACCATAATTCCCAGCTTGGCTTGATGCTGCCCGAATCACAATCATCCCCTCAACTGGCTCTTACTTTATTTTGCCCTCCAGCGGGGAAATTTGTTCTCCCCCTTCTTCCTGGCATGTGGCACCTTGGACCTTTCTTGCTGGGTCGCCAGTCTCCTCCAGTTCAAAGGGAAACTGCTCTCTGAACAACAATCAGAAACATGAGCTAGGGTTCCAGGCTCTCTCGGCACTGGCACTGCAGAGAGAGTGAACACCAGCCTCTTTGGTCTGCGTGGGCAAAGCCCTGACACCCCACCAGGATTCTGGCTTGCTTGCCTCTGTTCAGGTGCCCTGGCCAGCCCAGGTACCTAGTAACCTGTGTCAAATCACATTTCATTCTCTTTCTGTAAAAATTACTGTCCGTAGTTTTCCCCATCACTGCTACCACCAATCCATTATCCCATGGGTGGCTGTAGGGAGGAGGTACAGTCAGGAGAGGGCCGGCAGTTGAATGGCTTTGCCTGGGGGTCACACACCCTGCAAGTAGGAAGTGGCCAATACTTGATTTAAAAAGAGAGCACACTTCTGCTTCTGGCCAAAATGGAGTAACAGGTGCTTTACCTTACCTGCAACAACCAAAAGAATCAGACAGAATATATGAAACAGTGGCTTCCAAGACCTGATGTCAGGCGAAATGAAATGCAGTGATCCCAGGGAGAAAGGAAACGAGCAAGGTGAGCCCTCCAGTCGCCCCAGATTACTGCCTCGAGAGAGTCCCCCAGCCATGGCGCAGGCAGGGGGAAGCCAGACAGATCCCAGGAGACTCCCAAGTTGCAGAGGTGGGGCTGAGAGTCCAGGAAGACCACGGTAGATGCTTAACCAAAGAGAGTTAAGCAGGGAGGGAAGTGAGAGATGTGCAGAGGTTTCCCTTCAAGTGTCCCCCAGAATGAGAGGAAAATAATTGAGGCTTGTGGAGAGAATCTTCTAAAGGATTGAAGAGAACAGTACCCGGTACTTACACAGGCCCAGGAATACCACCTGTTTCACCAGCCAGACTGGAACCATCTGTAATTCTGGTGGGGACATTTGGTGTATTTGTGGCTGAGGTTGGAAAGGGGTGGGTTGAGTAAGAAAGGCCTTGCCTTGGTAGTGGAGAATAAAATTAATCCTAGACTGACTACTTATCCAGACCTGCCTAATAAATGTATCATGAAGAATGAGACTAATTCCAAGTAACTTAACTGCATCCCGGAACAAAGCATATTAAAGCAAAGTTAGCCACTGTTTTACCAAATGGCACACAAAGCAGGAGACATTAACACTGATAAAATGAGGAAATGATTAAGCAATCGAAACTAACTCGTGATTGACACAGATGTTATAGTTAGCAAAGAAGGACATTAAAATAGTTATATGGGTGCAACGGTTCACACCTATAATCCCAGCACTTTGGGAGGCAGAGGCAGGTGGATCACTTGAGGTCAGGAGTTCGAGACCAGCCTGGCCAACACGGTGAAACCCTGTCTCTACTAAAAAAAAAAAAAATACACAAATTAACCAGGTGAGGTGGCACACACTGTAACCCCGGCTACCTGAGGCAGGAGAATCACTTGAGCCCTGGAGACAGAGGTTGCAGTGAGTGGAGATCATGCCACTGCCCTCCAGCCTGGGTGACAGAGTGAGACTCTGTCTCAAAAAAAAGTTAATCCTGTTACCATTGCCACTTCTGTCTTGTTTATGAAGTATGTTTCAAAGCCAAAGGCTAATTAATGACATTTTAAAACACAAAAGTAGGGGGGAAATGTATTGGCAACATATTTGCACTATTAAAAAATGTTAAAGAAAATACTCCTTGCAGAGGAAAAATACCAGATGGAAATATAGATCTACACAATGAATCAAGAACATTGAAAATGGCACCTCCATGGGTATGTAAGATTTAAAAAATTTTTAAATTCTCCTTAAAAGATAGTTGAAAAGAATGCTTAAATAAATGGAAAAAAATACCCCATATTCATGGATTGGAAGACTTAATGTCAACATGGCAATGCTGCACAAAGTAATCTATAGACTCAATACCGTAGCCATCAAAATTTCAATGGCCTTTTGACGAAATAGGAAAGCGAATCCCCAAATTCATATGTAATTGCAAGGGGTCCCAAATAGGCAAGAAATCTTGAAAAAGAACAAAGTTGGAGGCGTCACACTTCTGCTTTCATAACTAACTACGAGATGATAGATTTAAACCTGACTATATCGACAATCACATTAAATGCAAATAGTCTAAACACCCCTGTCTTAGTCCCTTCAGGCTGCTCTAACGAAGCACGTTGGGCTGAGTAATTTATAACCAGCAGAATTTACTGCTCACCGTTCTGGAGGCTGGGAAGTCCAAGATCGAGATGTCAGTAGGTTGGACGTCTGGTGAGGACTGCTGCTTCAAAGATGGCACCTTGTAGCTGTGTTCTCACGTGGAAGGGACAATCACCGTGAGATTAAAAGTAAAAGGATAGAAATAGACATAGCATAATAACAGTTGTCACAGGGAAGCTGGAATAGCTATATCATCGAAGTGAATTTCGGAGGAAAGAATATTACCAGGGATAAAGAAGGCCACCAAATAATTATAAAGGTGTCAACGAATCACCAAGACAACAATGTCAAATACCTCTCTATTTAATGACAGTGCTTCAAAATGCATGCGAAAACTGATAGAACTGAAAGAAGAAGGACATCACAATCATGGCCAGTGATTCCAATCACCGATAGGACATCTCTCAATCATCGATAGAACAAATCGACAATCAGTAAGGATATACTAGAAGATCTGAGCAACATTATCAGCCAGCTGGACCGAATTACAATTTGTAGAACGCTCTGCTCAGTCACAGCAAGATAAACCTTCTTTTTAAGTGTACAAGGAACATTTACCAAGACAGACCATATTCTGGTCCATAAAACGTACAAGGATTCAGCCTACACAAAATATGTTCTCTGACCATAATGGAAATCAGAAACACAACAATTAATGATATATTGACAATCCCCAAATATATGCAAATCAAATGACATACTTATATTCCATGAGTCGAAGAAATCAAAAGTAAAATTAGAAATTATATTAACCTGAGTGAAAATGGAAACACAGCACAGGATTTGTGAGAAAGTCCTAAAGCAGAGCTGAGCCTGACTCCAGATGCTGCCAAATGCCTGTGTTAGAAAAGACGAAAGATCTCAAATCAGTGACCTCAGTGCCACCGTAAGAAACTAGAAAAAGACTAAATTAAACCTAAATTAGCAGAAGAAAGGAAATAATAAGGATCAAAGTGCAAACCAATGAAATAGAAAATAGAAAGTTAGTAGAGGAAGAAAATGAAACTACTGGCGGGCTCTTTGGGAAGATCAGTAAAACGGATAAAATTCTAGCCAAACTGATGAGGAAAAAAAAGAGAGAAGATGCCAATTACCAACATCAGAAATGAGAAAGGTAGCATCACTGCAGAGTCTGCCGATGTTAATGGGCTAATAAAGGAATATCATGAACAGATTTATGCCTATCAATTTGACAACTTAGATAAAATGATTGGATTCTTTGAAAGACACGAGCTTCCAAAGCTCATTCAAGAATAAATAGAGAACTGGACTATCCCAATATCCATTAAAGAAATTGAAATTCAGCTACTCAGGAGGCTGAGGCGGGAGAATTGCCTGAACCTAGGAGACGGAGCTTGCGGTGAGCCGAGATCGCGCCATTGCACTCCAGCCTGGGTAACAAGAGCGAAACTCCGTCTCAAAAAAAAAAAAAAAAAAAAGAAATTGAAATTGCACAAAGAAAACTTCTGATCCAGATGCCTTCACTAGTGAATTCTAATAAACACTTAAGGAATTCTATACAAACCCTCAAAATATTAAAGAAGAGGATATATATCCCAACTTATTCCGTGATACAAAATTGGCGACAGAATAGAACTACACTGTTCAGGACTACAAAACAATCTCCGTCATGAATGCAGATGCAGAAATTCTAAACAAACTTTATTAAGCTGAATCCAACAATATATGAAAAGAGTAATACAAGTACCACGGAGGGTTTATCCCAGGAATGCAAGGTTGGTTTAAACATTAATGTATTTACCATACTTTTTAGTTATCAAACTTGAAAAAAAACTCACGTAATCATCTCAATATATGAAGAAAAGGCATCTGACAAAATCTCACATCTAATCCTTATAAAAACTCTCACCAAACCAGAAATAGAAGGGAACTTCCTCAATCTGACAAAAGACATCTGCAAACACCCTGCAGATAACATCATACCTAATGGTGAAAGACTGAATGTTTTCCCCTGAGATCAGTAATAAGAGAATGATGTTCACTCTCACCACTTCTATTCAACATTGTACTGGAAGTTCTAGCCAGGGAACTGGGTCAAGAAAAATAAATAAAGGAAATCCAGACTGGAAAGAAGGAAACAAAACTGTCTTTTTTTGCAGAAGACATGATCATCTATGCAGAAAATCCAGTGAAGCTACGAAAAGCTACTAGAACTTATCACTGAATTTAATAAGGCTGTAGGAACAAAATCTATACACATAAATCGTGTTTCTGTACACTAGCAACAAGCAATTGAAAATTAAGAAATACTTGGCCAGACATGGTGGCTCACGCCTGTAATCCCAGCACTTTGGGAGGCCAAGGCGGGTGGATCATGAGGTCAAGAGATCAAGACCATCCTGGTCAACATGGTGAAACCCCATCTCTACTAAAAGTACAAAAAATTAGCTGTAGTCCCAGCTACTCAGAAGGCTGAGGCAGGAGAATTGCCTGAACCCAGGAGGCAGAGGTTGCAGTGAGCCGAGATCGCGCCATTGCGCTCCAGCCTGGCGCCTGGCGACAGAGCGAGACTCTGTCTTAAAAAAAAAAAAAGAAAAGAAAAGAAAGAGAAATACTTAAGGATAAATCTGGCACAAATGTGAAAAACCTGTACATTAAAAATACACAGCTGAGTACTACACAAATGAAGAGGGATGTTGGAAGACTCCAAATTGCTAAGATGCCATCTTCCTCCCAAATTGATCTATAGAGTCAATGTAATTGGAATAAAAATTCCAACAGGCTTTTTTTTTGTAGAAACTGACAAACTGACTCTAAAATTCATATGGAAATGTGTGGAAAATAGAAGAACCAAAACAACTCCCCTTCTCTTCCCTCCCCTTCCCTCCCCTCCCCTCCCCTCCCTCCTTCCTTTCTTGCTCCCTTCCTCTCTCTCTCTCTCTCTCTCTCTCTCTCTCTCTCTCTCTCTCTCTCTCTCTTTCTCTCTTTCTGATGGAGTTTTGCTCTTGTTGACCAGGCTGGAGTGCAGTGGTGTGATCTCAGCTCACTGCAACCTCCCTGCCTCAGCCTCCCAAGTAGCTGGGATTACAGGTGCACACCACCACACGACCAGCTAATTTTTGAATTTTTAGTAGAGACAGGGTTTCACCATGTTGCCCAACGGGCATTGCTGTGTTCAGTAGAAAGAAATGCAAACCTGGGCCGGGCACGGTGGTTCACGCCTGTAATCCTAGTACTTTGAGAGGCCAAGGCAGGTGGATCATGAGGTCAGGAGATCGAGACTATTCTGGCCAACATGGTGAAACCCTGTCTCTATTAAAAATTCAAAAAATTAGCTGGGCGTGGTGGTGCACGCCTGTAGTCTCAGGTACTCGGGAGGCTGAGGCAGGAGAATTGCTTGAACCCAGGAGGCAGAGGTTGCAGCGAGGAGAGATTGCGTCACTGCACTGCAGCGTGGGTGGCAGAGCGAGACTCCATCTAAAAAAAAAGTTAGAAACGAATCAGGGTCCACTGGCAGCCCAGAGGCCTCGAGAGGGAAAGCAGAGCTCGGTCTGGGCTTCGCCTTGGGCAAGTCCCCTCCCCCAGTTGACCCACAGTTTCCACCTATAAAGTGAGGGCAGGAGCTGGACTCTAAGGACACGCTGAGGAAATCCGGCCACGGTGCAGCCAGCTGGGGCGGAACGTGTCACTGGTCATCCGTGTGATTTTGATGCTTGCCTTGGCCATGTGTGGGAAACTCTTTACCTAGTTTGTCACCAGCTCTGCCTCTTCCTCACCCACCTGTGACCCAGGCACATTCTCGTGACCTCTCTGAGCCTCAGTTTCCCTATCTGTCGAGTCGCGATCACAGCGCTGACCTCCAGGGCTCACTAGGAAGCGGGGGTGAGGGGTGCCCGTCGATCGCCCAATGCAGTGGCTGGCACCGGCCATCCTCAGTTTCCCTATCTGTTGAGTAGAGATCACAGCGCTGATCTCCAGGGCTCACTGGGAAGCGGGGGTGAGGGGTGCCCGTCGATCGCCCAATGCAGTGGCTGGCTCCGGCCGTGAGCTCAGAACATGGCGGCCGGAGATATCCACCAGCAACTTTCAAGCCAGAGCCCTTGCCAGGTTGCCTGCCAGTGGCCAGAGACCAGGCTCCGTGTGACCCCTCCGCTGACTGCGGTCCCCCCTCCCCCTCTGGAGCACCAGGCGAGTCCACGGCCGCCCTGCTCCGAAGTGGGTCCCAGGTGGCAGGCGGGGGTAGAGAGGATTCAGGGTGCTGCCTTCTGTCCTTCACACCCTGCAAGGGGCCCCTTCCAATCAGAAGCTGTTTCCATGGCAACCCTGCTGGGCCCCATCCTCGCCGTTGCAGCCAAAGACTCCGCTGCGGGCCGGCCTCTCCACTGTCCCTCCTCGAAGGCGTGATTGGTCTGTTCTCCCCTGTGAATATGTCCAACAACACGTTTGAACAGAGTCGCTCCTCACAGCCTATCCTCAAAGCCAGCACCGAGGCCCCACACCCCGCCCCCCACGCGCCGCCCCTCGCTAAGCTGTGGCCCCCGCCTGCCCAGCAGGGCAGATTGCCTGGCAAGCAGTCAGCTTGTAATTAGCACTCATTAGCGCTCCAGCAATCTGCAGACGAGTCACCTGTGGCCAAGTCCCTTCTGAAGGGTTGAAACGAGAGGCAGGCAGCGGCCCTTTGTGTGGATTTCTGCCCCTTCCTGCTCTTCCACCCCGAAAGTTCTCATCTGTGGAATGGGCCGGCAGGGAGGGTGGCTGAGGTGGCACTCACAGTGGGTCTGGGGAGCTGGGTGGGCCTGGGTCCTGGCCCCCCAGCCAGCTGTCCTTCCTGAGACAGCGTCTCTGCAAACACTGTGCGTTCACGAGGTCCCTGCAGGAGGCAACCCACGTCCAGCAAGAAGATGAGGCTGTTGCGTTGAGGGGGTGGGTGGTACAAGCAGGGAGGCGTCATCCTTGGGGAGAGGCAGAGGGGTCTTGGGGTGGACCCAGGCCCCAGCATTTCTAGAAGAAGAGAGAGCGGAGGGGCTGGGGAGGCGGCCAGTGGTCCCCGCACAGGGAGAGCAGAGCATGTGCAAAGGCCCAAAACAGGCATCCGAGCCCTGACTGTACTGGCCGACCAGAAAGGGCGGCCTCCCCACTGCGAACACCGCCTGGCCTTCCCTCCCTCCCTCCTTCCTACACACCCCTCCCTCCTTCCTACACACCCCTCCCTCCTTCCCTTCCTCCTTCCTACCCTCTGTCCCTCTTTTCTACCCACTTCCTCCATCCTTCCTTCCCTTTTTCCCTCCCTCCTTCCTTTCCGCTTTTCTTTCCTCCTTCCCTTCCTTCCTTCTTTCCTCCTTCCTACACACTTCTGCCTTCCCTCCTTCCCTCCCTCCCTCCCTCCTTCCTATCATCTGGTAGGCAACAAATAGATCCTACTTTAGAGTCAAAGACTCTTAGACCTCAAATGCTCTGGTCCTGGGCCCAGCTGGCCTGATTCCCAAATGGGAGAACTCAGCTACAGGGATTTGCATGAATCGCGCTGCGCCTGGCAGAACCATGATCAGAACCCAGAACCCTGGACTCCTGCACTGCGGTCTTCCCATGACACAAAGCTGCTGAGGCCTCCACCTCGGTGCAGGGGCAGGGAGTGCTCTCTCTCTTGTTTTAAAGCCGGCCACATTTCTCTTCTGGTTTCAAATTGATGTTCCGAGAATAGTTGGCTCTATCTGCAGAGTAGGTCCCTGTCCACAACGAAACCTTCAGAGATAGGAAGGACATGCTGGCAAATCATCCTCTTCTGAAGGATGTAGGGGACAGGAGAGGGCTCAGCCGACAGGACAGGCTCTGGGACGGCCTTTGGTGTTTCCCTGGGGTGGGGACCTCTACTGTGCCTTGGGGGACGTGTGCAGCCCTGAGGAGGGCAGCTCAGCTGCCTCCACCATGACCAGCTCCTGACCGTGCAGTGACTGCTTAAGAGTGACAGCTCCTCAGGCCCTGGGAACAGCAGGGAGGGGGCTGGTGACAGGGGCTTTGGGGAAGGCAGCCCCATGGCCTCCAACCCCCCTGGAGACTCAGCCACCTGCGTGACCTCCCTGTGTCCAGGCCCCAGGCCACCCAGGGACGACTCCTGGCAGCTCTGGGCAGTGGTCAAGTCCTTGAGGAAGAGTGGAGGGGGTGGCCAGGCTGAGGGCACCCGGGTCTGTGGGGGAGGGGCGGACCCCGGGGACACGGCTGAACCCTGGCCGGGGTTTGTCTGCTGGCCGCCCACCTCTGAGGATGGTCTGGCTTTCCCAGCATGGTCTGTCAGGAGCGGGGTCAGGGCCGGGGTGCATGTATTTGGGTTCATCACATATCCCTGCTGCGAGGTCTGCCTTGGCCTTGGTGCGGGAGAGGATGTTCGTTCTGGCTGCACCCCATGGGTTGGGGGGCGTGGAAGGAAGAAGAACGCACGGGAACCATCGATCCCATTGATTTCCCGGGCTGTGGGAAGAGGTTTCTCTCCTGCAGGATTTTTGAAGCGCAGTTTGGCTGGGCTTGGGCGTCTTCTTCACTAATTGAATTCCATTTGTGCCAGAGAGAACAGAAAAAATACTGTTTGGCTGTGCCGGCCCCTCCCCCTGCGGCGAGGAGGAGAAAAGTGTGGATGGAGAGGACGCCCTTCAGGCCGTGTGAACGAGCCCCAGCTGTGCTGACCCGAGTGCCCGAGGCTCCTCACAGGGCAGGTGTCCCCGGGACAATAGCCCCTGGCCCCCCGGGCAGCCTTCAGGGGCAGTGGCAGGCACTGGGGATGGGAGGAGCAGGGACCACCCTGGGGAGAGAATGTGGGAGCCAGCCGGGGTCCTGGGGGCAGAGCCTGAAGGAAGCCCCGGGGCACCGCCCTGATGAATGCAGCCCCGGTGAGAAGCGCCCGTGTGAATCCCCATTCAGAGCAGAGCCCTTGTTCTCTGGAGTCTGCTGCCTGGGCAGCCGCAGATGTCCCAGAGTGGAGTGGACGATTCTACAGACACAAAGGCGCTTGTCGGGAGCTGCCGCTGTGTTTTGTTTGGGTTTGGGTTTTTTCGAGCCAAAGCCAGTGAAGCGAGGGAGGCCTTCACTGTTTGGCTGTGCCGGCAGTGAGGCAGTAAGGCAGTGAGCCCGGGCCACCGGGATGCCACCCAGCCCCAGCGCTCCCGTGGCGGCTGCCCTCCCAAGAGCAGTGGTGACCAGGGGAATGATCACGATGGTGGTAGAGCACTGTTCATGGCCGCTCACCGGTGTCTTCTCATGTCCTTGTTATGGATGAGGAGACCGAGGCCGGGAGGCTAAGCGGCTTGCTTCCACGCTCACACAGCCCCACGGTGTCCAGAATGAGTGCTTCCCGCCCAGGCTGTCTCTTGGACGCCCCTGTGTCCAGCCCTGTCCTGGCACTCCTTAAGGAGAGGAGGCTGGAGCCACCCAGCTTCTGGAGCTCAGGGCCTTTCCATCCTCGGGGGCCTGTGGCTGGCAGACACCTCCCATCTCAGAGCCACGCCTCCCTGCTATGTCACACCTTATGGGGTATAGGTCCACTGAAGACTTTACCTGGGACCAACATTGTTAAAGATGGGAGATTGAACCCCAGTGGACACTCACATCCACCCTGGCTCTTATGGCTGCGTGAGCCAGGCTGAGAATTCAGCAGATGCCCTCGTCGGTGGTCTGACTGTGGCCTGGCCCTCGCGGCTGACGGGCTCCATGTATCTCTGGGCCATGTTGGCTCAGCTGCACCTAGCAGTTTAATGAACACGAGCAAACATGGGAAAAGCTGGCAAACCCCCTCCCAACAAGGGCTGTGGTCCAGGTCCTGGGGGGCTCACGCTGCTCTGGCAGCTGAAGATATGGGGAAGCCCCCAAGACCAGCAACCCTTTATCCATGCTGTGGGAGACTAAGGAGAAGGGGACTGCCTTAGGGAGCTCCCAGTACAGTGACACTCCCCCGCCCCCGACAAGGGTGCTCCTCATGTAAAGTGGGCTAATGGAGGTGGCCCAGGGAGCACTGACCCTGAAACAGACAAAGCCACCACTGGCTGGGCGTTCCACACTGTCACTGCCACAGCCTGTCGGGCATTGTCGACACCTATGACTTCGACAGAGCCCCAGCACCCGCCCCGGAGGACAGCGCTGATAGAGAGGAGCCAGGAGCACAGAGACGTTAACTGGCTTACCCCCGTCACACAGCGGTAGAGGAAGGGACCCACGCAACCCCACCCTCCTGGGCTCCCAGCAGTAGACGGATGAAAAATGAGGGGGTACCCAGGGATGGGGGCAGGGATCGGAGGACCAGGAGCTAAGGCTGGGAGCAGGGAGGAAGGCGGCCAGTGCTCGAGTGAGTGTGGAGCCAATGCCAGGCGCCGGGTGTGGTCTAGGAGTCGGTGTTCTAGCTCCAGAGCCAGGACTCACTCTGCAGGGGGAAGCCATGGGGAGGGTCAGCACCGGGAGCCAGGTGTGGGCTGTCACAGCGGCTCCCTCTCCAGGCCATCCACCCCATTTCCACCCCACAGGTGGAGTGTGGGCGGGCAGGGCCCAGCAAGAGTGCTGCTTTCCTGGGCTGAGTCACACACAGTGGCCTCAGGGATGGGGAGACAGGCAGATGTCGGGGAGAATGTTGAGGCTGGTGATCGGGAACAGCCATGGCCTAGCCAGCTTGGGCACTGTATGTGCCGTCCAAAGCCCAGAGGCCTGGGAGAGGAGCTGGCCCAGTGGGGCAGTCGGTGGAGAGCCAGGCCGGGCAGCCGGGAGACTGGGCTGCAGAGCCTCAGGGCGCCCCGGCCTTCTCCAAGGGTGCCCAGCATGGGGGCTTCTCCCAGGCCCAACACAGCACTCCCCAGGGATTTACTCTCTGGAGTGGGACCCTGACATCACCCCTGCCACCCCGTCTTCCTTGCTGGGCCGGCCTTCACGCGGCTGAGAATGATGACATGGTTGATAATTGCAGCCACCATTATCTGGCACGTTTCACATGCTGAGCCCTCAACCCCAGATATTCATGCCACCTGCTGCCCTGCCCCCATGCTGTTCTTACCCTCCAGGTCCCTGTGTAAGTGGCCTCTGGTAGGTTCTTTGCATGGATTTTCTCTGCTCCTTGCAACAACCCTGTCCCCATTTTACAAATGATAAACTGAGCCACACAGAGGAGAAGTAACTCCCTCCTGTCCTCCGAGTGTCCTAAAGACCCTCCTTTGCCTGGTGAGTGACACACCGAGCCCCTCCTGTGACGGCTCAGGTAAGTGGCACCCCTCAGACCCGCCTCTCTCTGGGCGGACTGACCCAGCTGCGGCAGGCACTTCCTCACCCAGCCGTGGGCACAGGCCAGACCCTGAGCCCAGCGGCCCTATAATTTCAGATGTAGCTGGGCATGTGTGTGCTATCGGGTGATACTTAAATCCTAACCTTTTCAAAAGCAAACCCAAGTAAGTACATATTTGAGAACCATAATTCCAAGCTTGGAGGCCTCCCTCAAGGCGACGGGGAGTGTGGCATCGTGACCGCTAACCCGGTCCGTCCGCGGCCTTGGGTTTGAATGTGTCTGTGTCCGGCCGGGAGGTGAGCTGCTGACTCCAGTGCCTGTCCAGCCCACACCTCTGCGTGGCAGCGTGCAGCAGGACTCCCGAAGCTCGTGTCCAGAGCAGAGCCTGGTCTCCACCTGAGACTGGGTGGTGAGGAAACACTGCCTCTGGCCCCAGTGAGCATGGAGGGGTGAGATCCCGGCAGCCCATGCCACTGAAGGCTCAGATGAGGGCTGGTCAGGGCTGGTGGCTGGGAAAGCTACCCCTGGGAGCCCCTCTGGGAGCCTGCAGGGGGCCTCGTGGGTGTCCATGGAGCTGGATGGGAGAGGGCTTCCCCTGCACTCCAGTGCAGAGATGGGGTGACCACCTGCCCCCTACCCCGTGGAGCTCATAGAGTTGGCCAATATGGCCTCCTTCCCACAGGGGCTGCACAGGGCTCCACTCCCCAGGGACAGGGACTTGAGGATGGGGGGAAAATGGCCCAGGGCAGTGGTAGGCAGGAGGTGGCCGATGCCACAGCCCCTCCCACCATACCCTCTTGGCCTCATTCCTCCCCTGCACTTCACGCTCACCTTCAGGGTGTCTCCTCTGTCTCTGACTGTCCCCTTGCCACCACTGCCTGCCTCAGCCATCTCAGCTCAACACCTCCACCACCTGGGGAGTCTCCCTGCCAGGCATGAACTCGGGGCGGTGGGGTGGATGGAGGGGTGGACTGTGCCCTTTCCCTGTGCCCGGGGGACCTGGGGAGTCAGGTGTGGAGGGAGGAGCCTGGCGCCGATGCCTGGAGGGACCAGAGGGGGCCGTGGGGTCCTGGGCCTGTGGTACATCCCCCACTTCAGTCTGAACAGGACCTGCCTGGGAAGCACTTGGATTCCGCTGACTGAGACGAGGTCATGTGACCGTGACTCAAGCACCCAGGGGCCTGGGAGAACAAAGCTGCCGAGCGGCCAGCAGCAGTGACCGAGCATCCCAGGCTGGCCGCCTCTCTCCAAACACATTAGCAGGCTTGTGGGAGATGCACACTCCCTCCTCCCTCATCACTCATGACACAAATGCCATTCCCAGGTGGCTGCGGGCCAGACTGGCTCTGCTCAAATGCCGGCTGAGCGGGTCCCAGCCCCAGACCTTGGTGGTCCCTGCCCCCTGCAAGCCCAGTGCTGCCATCTGCATCTCAAAGGGCGCAGAGAGGGCCCAGGGTACTGACGGGCACTGGGCTGGGCCGCCTCCTCGTCCAGGACACCCTGCACCCAGCCTGCCCCCAACACTTGGACCTGACACATCTTCCAGTGCCTCCCATGGAGGGTCTCAAGTGGCAGGGGGCATGTGCTCCTGGGCCCTCCACGTCAGGTTCTAGGGAAGGAGGGCCTGGAAGGACTCCAAGCCTACCTGACTCAGGGCACCTTGCTCAGGTACAGCCCCTGGCCCTACCCGCCACAGCACCCTTTTTCCTACCAGCTCCCAGCACAGGTGGCTCGATCCCACACACAGACACAATGTTCCCCCTAGGCCTTTGCACATGATGGCCCCACTCCTGGCAGTTCTTCCCTCTCTCTGTCACCCAGGCCCATGAATGTTCTTCCTATGCATTTCACTCCGATGCTCCCTACTCCATGAAGCCCTCCCTGACTGCACTCCAGACTAGCATGCCCAAGGGCTGGCCATACTTCAGATCTCACAAACACACACGTACTCACACACACAAGCACGCACATGTGCATTCACACATGCACACACACATGCACAAACACGCACACACACACCTGCACACACTCACACATATATTCGTGCTCACACATGCACACACATTCACACAGGCATTCACATGCTCACGCGCACACACACACTCCTGGCCCTCCAAGTGCCCTCCAGGTGGCCCACAGACCTCGGCCAGGCCTTTAGTCTCATCCTGGCAGAAGACTGGCTGGAGTCTGGTGGCCAGGTCAGGCGAGTGGCCTGGGCAGCCTCCCTGGGCACCACCTGATGGGGGCTGGACCCGCCCAGTTGCTTCCTCGTTGAGACCCGCCCTCCCCAGTGGGGTGAAGCCAGGGTTTCCTCCCTGCCCCCATGGCTGCCACAGGCTCTTGGCCATGGGCAGAGCTGACGGGCCCCAGATTGGAGTTGGGGCAGGCCTCTGAGGGTCGCAGGGTCAGGTGATGCTGGGGGCCCCACTTTGGTTGAGGGAAGATGACCCAGTCCTGGCTGAGGCCCAGGCACTTCCCCACAGGTCCTGTACCCATGTCCCTGTGGGACAGGGCCGAGAGTCCCCGTGGGGACAGCGCGAGCTTCCCTCGGGATGGCATGGGGTCTCAGGATGAGCTGTGGGGTCAGTCCCAGCTGAAGTGGGGCCCGCCCTGGTCCTAGCTTTGGCTCTGGTCAGTTTCCCTGGGTGTAATGAGATGGCACCCACAGGGCAGTTTTGCAGGCTCGGCGATGTAATCATGGCACGTGAGAGGCTGGCGGACAGCGGGGCTGCCCAAGTTCCTAGCGCTTGCTCTTCCGGCCTCAGGAACATGCCCCTCCCTGGCACAGTCCCCTCGCTCAGCCCCAGACCCGACCCTTCTTCCAGCTCACCAGGCATCCCGGCTACCCACCGCCTCTCCCCTTAAATAAACACCAGCTGCTTCACAGGCCCAGAGCACTTCATTCTGTCTCTCTCTGGATAGCTTGGGAAGAGTTTTCTAAATGCAGAAATGAGCCCACGCCCCCTGCCCTCGGCTCCCACCAAGCCCTGGGGTGTTCTCATGGCAGAGGCCCCACCCACCCAATGCCCACTCGCACATGTCCTCCAAGACCTCACTCCTTCCCTTTTCCTGCCTGGCCCCTCAAAACCCCACACCTGCTGTTGGCCTGAGGCTGCCTGCCATCCCGCCTTGCTCAGGTCGGCTGTGGACCCTGGGCACAAGTATGGAGTCGTCTGCTCGGTCTGCTCGGTGACAAGCCCAGGGCTCAGTCTCTGATCCTCAAAAAACCCTCAGGCAGGCAAGGCCCAGGACAGCCAGAGGCCTCCTGCTACAGTCCAGCTCCACCTGGCCGAGCCGGGCCAGGCTCCAGGGCTCCTCCTCTGGGCCCCCCTCCACCCCACCCTTCCCTGCATCTCAGGCGTCACTCTGACCCCTGGCACAGGGGCACTCTGCCATCGGGAGCAGAAGGTGGTCTTTCGGGGGCCCGGCTTGGCTTTTGGCCTGTGGTCACTCCTTGGCCACCTATGCCAGGGCAGCACTGAGCCCCCAGGACAGGCCACCCCTGAACAGAGTGGTGAGGATGAGGGGCTCCCAGACATGGCCCCAAGGACCACCTGCCACCCCACCTCGCCATCCTGCTGTCCCCTCTGCCCCCGAAGCACATGGACTCTTTCTGAGACATGGGTTTCAGTGTTGCTGGGCTGGGCACCTCTGAGGGTCACTGGCAGTTGGGCTAAGGGGGTCTTGCCCACCCAGGCATGGAGAGGCCGACCAGGGGTCTCAGGTCCATCTGAGTAGCCGGGAGTCATCTGGGAGGCAACACCCAGCCTTGGGGCCAGGCCGGGTGGGTGCTGATGGCGGCAGGGACCTGGGTGTCTCTTGCTGTTCCTCTCAGGCCTCTTCTGGGGGCCAGGGGGCCTTTCAAGGACGGAGGGGACCCTCAGTGAGCCGGCCCGCCACATTTTGTTCCCGACCTGATGGGAAGCTCCGGTGGGGCCCCTCGCCCTCCCGGCGGGGCCGTGACTAAAGCCGAGCCCCGCCCGCCCCAGTGACTGGGCCTGGCTTTGTGCGCTGGCCTTTCTTTCTCTGCCGGACCATGGAAAAGGCGGCGTCAGCGCCCGCTTTGTCTGGCCCCTCCGCGCCGCTGTTCTCAGGCCGGGACAAAGCCGCCTGGTTCACAGCCGCCCGGGCGGATGCAGCCATTCACTGTTTGGATAATTCGACCACAAAAAGCGTGTGGCCCTTTCGCCTCCATCAGCGGGACTCAGCGCCCCGCCCCCACGGCCTTTCGGGCTCTCTGGAGAGAAAGTTCCCACAGGTTCCCGGGGCGGGCGAGAGCCCTGGAAACAGCTGCTTTGGCCTCTAACAGGCCCTGTTTAAATCCCGGGGCTGGCTCTGTGGCCAGGGTGAGGGATCGATTCTCCATCGAAAAACAGGACAAGAGCCCCCCCGTCCCAGATGCAGGGCCCTGGGGCCCTGCTGAGCTCTGCCCTCCCCTCTCCCCTGGGAGCCAGTGCCAGGCTCTGGCCAAGTCCTCCCTCCCTCGGGCCTCAGCTTTGCTTCTAGAGCTGCAAAACTTGGGGATAAACCATGTTTGCGTCCCAGGGGTCACCGGGGCCGGGGTCGGATCACCGGACCCAGAGCGTGGCACATGGTAAGAATTGGAAAGCACCCAGCCCTTCCTCCCACACCCACGGGTGCTGTGTGCCCCACAGGCTGCAGAGTGCGGGGCATGGGTGTGAGAGGCGGAGGGGGTGTGTGGCATGTGTGCAGTAATCCGGCTGCCACACTGAGAAAGCGACGCACCGCTGGACCCCACAGCCGAGGCCCTCAATGTCCTGCCAGACCTAAAACCAACTTTCCACCCAAGGCCGGCTACATTTCTCCCGCAGACCTCGTCTGAGAAACCCTCTTCCTCCCGGCCCCGCTCTCTCCCCAGCTTCGGCACAGCCTCGCCTCCTTCCTCCAGGAGCTCAGGTGGCCGCCCAGGGCTCTCCCATACCCGCCATTCTCCCTGCCCGCGTCCATCCTTCGGCAAACCCCGCTGGCTCCACCTCTGTGCCATGTTCAGCATCAGACATATCCACCCCCAGGTCCCAGCACTGCCCTCCCTCTCCTGGCAGCTGCAGCGGCCTCTGCCCACATTCCCTGCCTGCCTCTGCGTCTCTTTTCCTCCAAGCTGTGAGCCCCTGTGGCCCCCACACAGGCCAGACAATCCAAGGGCCACCTTCGAATGTGTCCGTGGCCATGGAATGAGCAAATGATCAGCCTGAGCCCTTGCCCTGGGGGTTCAGTGCCTGTAGCAACCAGAACCAGCAGAATCCCAGCCCCACTCCCCAGCGGACAGCCCCCTCCGAGGGCCGTGCGGACTGGGACACCTCCAGGCCTGCTCTGGCTGTCTTGACCGTGAAGTGGGCAACGACTCCTCTGCTTCCTCGGCCACACCCGGGCCCTGGGCACTCTCAAGTCCCCATCACTGCAGCCCTGGGTGTGGTCATGCTGCTCCTAGGGACGGGCAAGCAGCCCTTCACAGGGACTCTCACTGGAAGGAGAAGGGCTGGCTCAGAGACCCCTCAGCCACACACAGCAGCCTCTGGAGAGAGCTCCCGCACAGCCTGGGGCATGTGCTTCAGGTCTTGGCAGCAGCTGCCCAGAGCTGCCTGTGCTGGGAACGCCTGAGCCCTGCAGAGCTGATGCCTCACCTGCTCCTGGGCTTCCCTGTCTGGGCAGGGCCCTGGGCTGTGGGGGCCACTGCAGGAGGCCTTTGCAGCTGTGGTCTGGGGCTGCGGTGAGCAGGCTGGGGCCCCACTGGGGCCTGGCTGGGACATGTAAGCAGCCTCTGGCCTGCCAGGCCCCTTTCTGCCTCATGTGCCCAAGGCCCTGGGGAATCCGCTCCTGACAGCATGAGAAGGGGCATGCTGCAGGTCCATCACCTCCTTTTACAAGTGGGGAAATTCAGGCAGAGGAGGGGACCTGCTGGAGGCTGAACAGGATGGAAGCAGCACTCTGGGGCTGAGAAACCTGGTAACTCCCTTTAGACGAGGCCCTCTGCTGGGCCAGGCTACGCCAGTCCCCAGAAGCCCTCTCAGTGCCATTGCTCTTAATGCACGGGTCACCCAGCGATTCCCAAATGTGTGCCATGGAACCCCACGAGATAGAACATGCTTGACCACAGAAGGGCTCAGGGACCAGGGAGAACAGGAGATGCCACGTGAAGCATCAAGCAGTGGCATGGAGCCAAACAGTGGCATTTCAGGCCGGCGAGAGAGGTGCCGTTGGAACCAGACATCCTGGGGAGCCACCACCCCCTGCCAGAGGCCTGTGGCCCCATCCCCACGGGCAGCACCTGCACACCCTCATGTGCCCAGCCTTGCCCAGCAGGCAGGCATGGCTCAACATGGACTCAGTCTCCGTTCCATCCGGCTCAACCTCGGTGAGGCACCCTTTGGCCTAGAGCCTCAGTTTCTCCACTGTGTCTCAGGGGACTAAGTCCCACGCACCGCTATGAGCCAGTGACGAAGCCCAGATGTCCTCATGGGGCCTACCTCTCTGCCCCTGGCCTCCAAGGGCCAGCTGCACCTGGGCAGGTACCTGGGACCTGGACCACTGCGGCCTGTGCTTTCAGAAACTAGGCAGGGCAGCTTGAGGCAAATCCTGGGATGGAACTGCAGCCACCCTGGCTGGGGACAGCTGGGGACAGCTGGGACCACCGCTACAACTGAGACACCACCAGCAAATTGCAGACTCCAACAGCAGCTAGACGTTTTCACCCAATCTGTGCAATCAAGGTAAAGCTTTTAGAAGCTGATTGTGTCTAGAGTGACTCATTAGACGTGATTGTGAATGCTCTTGCAAATTCAGTTTAAAAGTTCAGCACAAAGGCAAAATTGTTTGTTTTTGCAGTGATGATAGACATACAAATTCTGTGGTAAAAGCAATGTTCTCATTAAAGTCAGACACCAAATGGGGTAGAGACGAGCTTGATGGTGACGCTCACAGAATTCCTGACTGCAGCTGACCGAGCGGCAAAGCAGAACCTGGGGTTATTCACCTCTGCCCCCGTCTCCCCGTGTGCCCAGTCACAGGAGCTGCACGGCAGCGCGTCTGAGACGATGCCGTGTCGTCTTCAGAGAGCTCCGACAACCCCATTAAAAAGTGGGCAAAGGATACGAACAGACACTTCTCAAAAGAAGACATTTATGCAGCCAACAGACATATGAAAAATAGTTCATCATCACTGGTCATTAGAGAAATGCAAATGAAAACCACAATGAGATACCATCTCACGCCACTTAGAATGGCGATCATTAAAACATCAGCAGACAACAGATGCTGGAGAGGATGTGGAGAAAGAGGAACACTTTTACACCGTTGGTGGGAGTGTAAATTAGTTCAACCATTGTGGAAGACAGTGTGGCGATTCCTCGAGGATCTGGAACTAGAAATACCATTTGACCCAGCAATCCCATTAGTGCATATACCCAAAGGATTATAAATCATTCAACTGTAAAGACACATGTACACATATGTTTAATGCAGCACAGTTCACAATAGCAAAGACTTGGAACCAACCCAAATGCCCATCAGTGATAGACTGGATAAAGAAAATGTGGCAGTATACACCACAGAATACTATACAGCCATAAAAAAGGATAAGTTCCCATCCTTTGCAGGGACATGGATGAAGCTGGAAACCATCATTCTCAGCAAACAGACGCAAGAACAGAAAACCAGACACCACATGTTCTCACTCATAGGTGAGTATTGAACAATGAGAATGCGTGGACACAGGGAGGAGGGGCTTGGGGGACTAGGGGAGGATAGCGGGGAGTGGGGGTGTGGGGGAGGGATAGCATTGGGAGACATACCTAATGTAGATGATGGGGGGATGGGTGCAGCAAACCACCAAGGCGCATGTGTACCTGTGTAACAAACCTGCACGTTCTGCACATGTACCCCGGAGCTTAAAGTATAATAATCAAACAACAAACACAAACCAGGACCTGCCCCGGCACACAGACCCCAGCCCTGCCGGCCGCTCGCCGCCCAACGCAGAAGCCTCCAAAGCGCGGCTTCGAGGATGAGCCCAGGAGACCCCGAGATGCTCACGCCTGTCTTTGCAAACAGGTTCTCTCAGTTTGGCTTGTGATTTGTTAAAAAAAGAAAAAGAATCAGTTAGAAGCGTAATCAAAGACTTGAGCAAATGAAGCACCGAAACACTTCGGCTTTGAAATGTGGAATTGAGCTGACTAGAAACACAGCTTGCAAACCCAAAGATGTTAGAAGTCCGCCGTCCCTGCAGAAGCCAGACGGGAACTGACCACATTAACCAGGGAAGGCTCCGAAGAGACAAGATTTCCTCTGGAAATCGTACCAGTGTCCTCGGGAGCATCTTGACCCCTGGGAAGCGCCTGCTCGTGGAGTTCCTATGTTCCTACCATTCACTGGGTAAATTGATATTCTGGATTGAAATGGGTTGGAATTAAGTAAGCCCACAGTCTTGCAGCACCTGCATTTGAAGAATCATTAAAAATAATCACAGAAACAATTTATTTGATGAGATTTGTCTTGTATTCAAGAAAATTCGTATTCAAATTCAACAAATGTTTGCACTCTGAACGGAGGCCAAAAGACAGCACCTGTGGGAACATGTGGGCTAAAATATTTACACATTTCAATGCAAAGTATCAGAACTGAGAATATGCTGTGTGCTCTCAAGGCACCCCAACCCTGAGGAGAGAGACGATTTTCTTCATCCAAATGTCATCATCTACCCAGAAGTGTCCATCAATAGCTCACATCCACATTCTGGGGCCATTGAAATGTGAATGTCAGTGGATACCTCTGAGTAGACCATGACTTTTGGATTAATGAAGATTAATCCAGGCTGGGCGCAGTGGCTCACACCTGTAATCCCAGCACTTTGGGAGGCTAAGGTGGGCGGATCACTTGAAGTCAGGAGTTCAAGACCAACCTGGCCAACATGGTGAAACCCTCTCTCTTCTAAAAATACAAAAATTAGCCAGATGTGGTGGTGAGCGCATGTAATCCTGTCTACTCCAGAGGCTGAGGCATGAGAATTGTTTGAACCTGGGAGGCAGAGGTTGCAGCGAGCCAAGACCATGTCACTGGACTCCAGCCTGAGTGACAGAGCAAGACTAAAAAAAAAAAAAAAAAAAAGATTGGTTGAGCGTGTGGTGGCTCACGCCTATAATCCCAGCACTTTGGGAGGCCGGCCAAGGCAGGTGGATTGCCTGAGCTCAGGAATTCGAGACCAGCCTCGGCAGCATGGTGAAACGCCATCTCTACTAAAATACAAAAAATTAGCTGGGAGTGACAGCATGCACCTGTAATCCCAGCTACTCAGGAGGCTGTGACAAGAGAATCACTTGAACCCAGGAGCCGGAGGTTGCAGTGAGCCAAGATCTCACACACCCCTGCGCTCCAGCCTGGGGAGACAGAGCGAGACTGTCTCAAAAACAAAATTAGTTGGGTGTCTGTAATCCCAGCTGCTAGGGAGGCTGAGGCAGGAGAATTGCTGGAACCTGGAGGCGGAGGTTGCAGCCATTTGCCTAGATCGCGCCACTGCACTTCAGCCTGGGCAACAGAGCAAGACTCCGTCTCAAAAAGAAAAAAAAGATCAACTCAAACTTTGAAGATTGCAGGAAAATAAACTTTAAAAATAATAAGTCTATATTTTAAAAATATGCTGTACAGAGAAATACCATGGACCTAGAGGCAGATGGGCTCAAAAACGTGAGTATGACCAAGACTCAATACTCCACGTGTTATTTTTCAAAGGTCAGATAGTCATACATTGGCACTCACCGTGGGCACGCCTGGCCCTTGGAAAGGGTCCTGCCCAGCCCCTGCAGAAGCCACAGGGTAAAGTAGCGAACACCTCAGGTTGGCAAGGGCCCTCGACAGACTCCAACCTGCCTTCCTGCTTCCTTTTGACTTAAACTTCTGCTCCATTATCACCTCCTCCAGGAAGCCTTCCCGGGCCCCAGGCAGGGCTCCATGGCCTCCAGCCTCCCTCATCAGCGCCTTGCCCAGCAAGGAGGCAGTGAAGGCTTCTGGACAAGGGGGCCTGGAGCTTTGTCTTGGAGGTGACGGGAGTCTGTGTGGCAGAGAAGACAGGTGAGGCCCCAGGTGGGGTCTGAGATCAGTCAGGGAAGCTGGAGGGTGGAGGACGTGCTTGGGGAGAGGGCTGTGGTCTCAGCAGCACTGAGGTTGGTGGCCCCTGTCCTTGCAGCAGGCCTGGGAGGACGCTCAGCCCAGGATGCTGAGCTCTGTCCCCAGAACCGGGGAGGCTTCATGCTGCTGATCTGGCAATGGGAGAGCTGGGAGCAGAGCCTGCGCAGACTCTAGCTATGGATGAGGCTTTATTAGCCCAGGGAGGGGAGTGGGCCACACAGCTGTCAGGGCAGTGGGTGGGGAGGGACGTGACAGCATGCCCCGTCTTACAGATGGAGCGGTGGAGACCGAAGTGCACGGCCCAAGAAGCTGCAGACGGAGACAGAGCCCTGAGCTAGGGGTCCCGAGCCCTTTACACGGAGAACTGCATCCTCAGCCATCCAGGGCCAAGCTGCTCCTGCGGCCCCACGGAGCACCCATGGTTGACCAGGCTGGAGGCCCTGGGGGTGCAGAGCTGGATGCCGGGAAGAGCTGGTTCCTCCCAGGTCAGTTTTACAGAGGTGGAAACTGAGGTCTAGAGAGATGCCACTGGCTCGCCAGAGCCCACGAGGAGGGCAGCTGCTTCCCCAGAAGCCAGGACGCCGGGACTGGAGCGGGGCCTCTGGGCAGGGCCCTTCTCGGGAGGGAGCCTGCTGGTGGCTCTCATGGAGGAGAGTAGAGGGAGGAGGCAGGAAGGGAGGAAGGCAGGCCCTGTCTGACCAGGCAGCTTCTTGTAAAAACCAAAGAAAAGCTGCCGGGAAACTCATCTGCAACCGGTTTGGCCAGTTCCTAACATCCTCCCCGAGCACTGGGCTTTAGGCTCACTGCTGCTCAGCTCTTCTCCCAGGCCTGCCTTACAGCGAAGGGGCTCCCCCATGGGCTTTGTTCCCAGGCCTGTAGCAGGAGGACTTGTCCAGGCGCCGAGAGCCCCGCTGGTCCTACCATCCTGGACATGGCCTGGCGCTGAACCCTGGAGAAGGAGCTCAATGCCGAGCCCTCCCCGGCTGCCTGTCTAGCATCCAGCAGGGACCTCATGTCCCCTGGCTCTGGTTTCGCCTCACCACAGCCCCTGATGGGGGAAACTTTCTCCCAGTCAAGGGAACGTATGTCTCAAGAGGGGCTTGTAAGTGATACTGAACAGAGCAGCCCACCAGGGTGATCTCCGCCGAGCACCCCAGCCCCGCCCAGGAACCCTCCATGGCACTCCATTGAGCAGAGTCCACACTGCCCGGCCTGGAGTTTCAGATGTCCTGGACACAGCTCTTCCTCCTGCTCCAATCTTATTCCCTATAAATGTGCCTAATGGGGCGCCGGGCTGCCTAGGATCCCACTTTTGGAGGATGGGAGCTCTTAGCTCTGCGAGTGCCCAGGCCAGGGTGGGGGTAAAAGACCCCGTGTGTCTGCTGGGAGTGGATGACTCTCTAGAGCTTGGGCAGGAGGGTCTGGGGGGCTCAGAGGCTGATGGGACTTGGGGCCCCTGGGCTTGGCAGAGGCATCGGCAGCCCAGGTGTCGGCCAGAGCTCCAGCCCTAGGGTAGGGTCTGGGTATCTCCCACCACCCCTTTCTGGCCTTGTGTACTTGGCCAGGCCGCTTAAGCTCTCTGAGACTCAGTTTCCCCATCCAGACCTAGGGTTATTCCCCACACCCTACAGGGCTGTGGAGAAGATGGTCCTTCACACAGGACCCTTCAAATGTTCTTAAATAAAAAAACAAATGAATAAAGGAATAAAAAAAAGTGGGTGGGAGGCGACAAGAGTTTTTCCATCTATCCAGAGACCGAGCTCCCAGGGGCTGTCAAGGCCATACTCCCCACTGGCCTGGCTCAAGGTCACAGAGAGCGGGGCAAGCGGCCTCACTGGCACCTGGCTCCAAGTGGCCTTAGGCTTCCTGTCCACACCTGCACTGGGGTAACTCTAGAACCCACTCCGGTCTGGGTAACAACAGCGAAACTCCGTCAAAAAGGGATCAAGGAGTCTGAGCTAGTGCCAGGCAGGGCGGGTCCAACAGCTGAGGACCAGCCAGTCTGAATGATTTCTGTGGGCTCTCAACATAGGGGTGGCGTCCAGTTGCCCAGTCTCTGGCCCAGGGGCAATTATGGCAGAGGAATATTACCTCTTGGGGGCTATGTGCCAGGCAGAGGAGGAGGGGCCCCGTGCTGGGGGGTTTGCACACCAAAGGCCTGATCCGGCCCCTGTGATCTCTAAGGATTGGCTGGCTGGGGATGGGCACTCTCTCCCCAGCCAGAAAGGTTCTGTGGGTATGTTTTTGTTTTTAGACAGGGTCTTGCTCTGTCACCCAGGGTGGAGTGCAGCAATGCAATCACAGCTCACTGCAGCCTCGACCCCCTGGGCTCGAGTGCTCTTCCCACCTCAACCTCTCAGGTAGCTGGGGCCACAGGCTCACACTACTGTGCCCAGGCTAATTTTTTTTCTTAGAGATGGGGTCTTGCTATGTTGCCCAGGCAGAAAGGTTTATGTCAGAATGTTATTATGGGATGGAAAAATACACAGACATACACAAAACACACCCTGTGTGCCTGGAGAGCTACGTCCCCATCCCTTGGGGTCCTCGTTCTCTGCACCTGTAAAGTCTGGAGAGAAATGCCTGGAAAGCCTCCCCACACCCCTATCTCTTGCAGGGACACCCTGGAGCCCAGGCAGCCCA
The DNA here is from genome assembly GCA_031835075.1 of Saguinus oedipus. Taxonomy (NCBI): domain Eukaryota; kingdom Metazoa; phylum Chordata; class Mammalia; order Primates; family Cebidae; genus Saguinus; species Saguinus oedipus. The sequence continues at coordinate 221,049,371 of CM063169.1, forward strand.
GCTCCAGCCCTGGCTGACATTGCATTCACATGTCTGCCTAGCACTTCACAGTTTGCAAAGGGCTCTCTGACCTGGCCTCATGCCTTTGAGCAGGACTGGGGTTCTTGCCTCTAAGGTGCAGGCCGAGAAATGAACCTGACAAGGGAGGTGACTTGCCCAAGGCACCACAGGGACCCCGGGTCCCCTCCCATCTGCCCCAGAGTATCGATGGGGACCTCTTACCATGATAGCTCTGGGGAGGCAGTGGTGGGAGATGCTCACTTGGTGGCACTGGGAACCCCATCCAGGCTGCCACCCAGGTTGGTCTGGCTGGTGAAATGGTTAATGTTCAAACCACATGCCCCCGCCCCATGCAGATAGACTCACCGAGTGCAACGGAGAGGTAAGGTTGGGCCTCCCTGCCCACTTGCCTGCCACCCAGAGGTAGTGGCCTTATCGGGTGAGAAGACACCCTGGGGATCACCGGGCCAGCAGAGAAGACACCCCAAGCAGCGGGACAGCGAAGGTGAAGTCCTAACCATGGCTACTCTGAAGAAACGGCTTGGGTCTTTCTGCTTAATTAAAGAGTAACAGAGTCGTACACAGACTTGCTAGAAAGCTACGGTCATCGGGACAGTAAAACAATAGATTTGGGACAGAAGAGAGAACCCAGAAATTAATGGACCCACTTATATGAGGTCAGCTGTTCTTCGTTTATTTTTTGTTTTTTTTTTGAGACCAAGTCTCACACTGTCACCCAGGCTGGAGTGCAGTGGTCCGATCTCAGCTCACTGCGGCCTCTGCTTCCTGGTTCAAGCGATTCTCCTGCCTCAGCCTCCTGAGTAGCTGGGATTACAGGCGTGTGCCACCAGGCCTGGCTAATTTTTGTGTTTTTTGTAGAGAGGGAGTTTCACCAAGTTGCCCAGGCTGGTCTCGAATTCCTGACTTCAAGTGATCCGCCTGCCTCAGCCTCCCAAAGTGCTGGGATTACAGGCGTGAGCCACCGTACCCAGCCTCAACTGTTGTCTGTCAAAGGAGCAAAGACAGACTTTTAACCAGTGGCACAAGAAGTGGTGGATGGCCACGTGCCTAAAAACAAACATAGACACAGACCTTATACCCGTCACAAAAATCAGCTCAATGGGTCATCGGCCTGAGTGTAAAACACAGAACTGTAACACTCCTGGAGGAGTGAGAAACACGGGAGAAAATCGACGTGACTTGGGGCTTGCTAGTACTTCTTAGAGCAACCTCAAAGCAGAATCCGTGAAAAAAAGAATCGATGAGTTGAACATTATAATTTAAACTTCTGCAAAAGACACTGTGAAAAGAATAGAAAAGCTACAGGCTGGGAGAAATGTTGGCAACGCTTATCAGATAACCGGCATCCAGAATATACAAAGAACTCTTAAAACTCAACAATAAGGAAACAAACAACCCACTTAAAAACTGGGCAAGAGATCAGAAAAGACTTCTCACCAGAAATGAGAAATAAATGTGTTTAATATCTTGGGCGGGCTCGGTGGCTCACGCCTGTAATCCCAGCACTTTGGGAGGCTGAGGTGGGTGGATCACCTGAGGTCAGGAGTTTGAGACCAGCCTAGCCAATATGATGAAACCCCGTGTCTACTAAAAATACAAAAAAAAAAAATGAGCTGGGCTTGGTGGCGGGCACCTGTAATCTCAGCTACTTGGGAGGCTGAGGCAGGAGAAGCGCTTGAACCCGGGAGGTGGAGGTTGCAGTGAGCCAGGATGACATCATTGCACTCTGGGCAACAAGAATAAAACTCTGTCTTCAAAAAAAATAAAAATTATTTACTATCATATGGGCTGAGCCATCGATGGCAGAGAGGCGTAAGAAAAGGTGTTTAACGGCGTACAATTGCAAATGAAAACAGTGAGATATCATGACACAGCTATCAGAATGGTCCAGATCACTAATAACGCCAAATGCTGGCGAGAATGCGGGGCCACAGGAGCTCCCGTTCCTGCTGGCAGGAACGCGAAACAGTACTGCACCGTGGAGGACAGGTCGGTGGTTTCTGACGAAGCTAAACTTACTCTTCCTGTATGATCCAGCAGTCTCGCCCCTTGGTACTTACTGCACACGCACGTCCATCGCAGTTGCATTCACCATCACCAACACTTGGGAACAACGGAGACGTCCTTCAGGACGTCGAGGGGTCAGTAAGCGGCGGTGCGGCCAGGCCGTGGAGGGTGACTCAGCACCAAGAAGAAAGGAGCTCTCCAGCCGAGAAAAGACAGAGGAAATGCTTTCCTTAAAGTTTTTCATTTTTATTTTTTATTTTTGAGACAGGGTCTCACTGTTGACTGGAGTGCAGTGGTGAGATCATAGCTCACTGCGGCCTCAACTTCCTGGGCTCAAGCAATCCTCCCACCTCAGCCTCCCGAGTAGCTGGGACTACAGGTGTTCACCACCACGTCTGGCTCATTTTTAAAAATGTTTTGTAGAGTCACGATCTGTCTATGTTGCCCAGGCTGGTCTTGAACTCCTGGGCTTAAGCAATCCACCCGCCTCGGCCTCCCAAAGTGCTGGGATCATGGGCTGAGCCACCATGTCAAGCCCGACACAGAGAAAATGTAAATGCACCTCACTTAGTGAAAAGGCTAAGAATGATTAACACTCTGGCCTGGGCAACAAGAATAAAACTCTGTCTTCAAAAAAGTGAAGCCCAAGAGGTCAAGGCTGCTGTCAGCCAGTCTGAAAAGGCTACAGAATGATTCCACATAGATGACATTCTGGAAACGGCAAAGCTCTGGAGACAGTGAAAGCATCAGGGACAGCCGGGGGGCAGGGCGGGAGGGAGGCATGGACCGAGCAGAGAGGGTGCTCAGGTGGAGAAGGGGCTCTGTGTGACTCTGGTGGTGGATCTGCATTGTTATTCACCTGTCTAGACCCATAGGATGCCCAGCGCCAAGAGGGAGCCCTAATGTAAACCACGGGCTGAGTTGGTAACGTATCGTGTCAGCTCTTCAATTGCAAGGAATACGCCACACTAAGGCAGGATGCTAATAATAGGGGAAACTGTGAGGGAACATATGGGAAGGCTTTGTACATTCCCCTCAATTTCTCTGTAACCCTAAAACTTCTCTAAAACACTAACATCTTTTTTTTTTTTAGATGGAGTCACCCAGGCTGGAGTACAGTGGTGCAATCTTGGCTCACTGCAACCTCTGCCTCCCAGGTTCAAGCTATTCTCCTGCCTCAGCCTCCCGAGTAGCTGGGATTACAGGCACACGCCACCACGCTCCCCTAATTTTGATTATTTTCAGTAGAGACAGGGTTTCACCATCTGGGACAGGCTGGTCTCGAACGCCTGACCTCAGGTGATCTGTACACCTCGGCCTCCCACAGTGCTGGGATTACAGGCGTGAGCCACCCTTTTTTTTTTTTTAAGTAATACATGAGTTACAAACACATGATGGTGTGGGCAGGCTGGGCACACTGGCCTGTGGTCCCAGGTACTTAGGAGGCTGAGGTGGGAGGATGGTTTGAGCCCACTAGGTCAAGGCTGCTGTAAGCAGTGATTGTGCCACTGCATTCCAGCGTGGGCAACAGAGTGAGACCCTGTCTCAAAAAAGAAAAGAAAAGAAACAATAGTATGTGTGAGTCTCATAAACACAATATTGAACAAAGAAGCCAGACAGCAAAGAGGATGGGCTGTGTGAGCCATTCCTGTGCGGGATGCAAACAGGTGACAGGGACCCACGTTGTCACAGTCAACACAGTCCCCTGGTGGGACCGTGGCCACCGTCCACAACCCGCCTCTGGCCTGGGTGCCTGCGACAGGAGGTTTGGTTTCTGAAAATCTGCTGGGTTGTACACTTCCACTGCGTCCACTTTCCCGTGGGTTACACTGCCCTGAAGAGTTCCAGAAAAAACAGTGTTTGCGGCAGAAAGCTGGAAATCCCAGAAAAAGAGAAGGACGATGCCTCCCTTGTCTACTCAATGCCAAAGGGGTCTCCAGATGCAGATAACCCTGGCCCCGGGCCGGGCTGCTCGACTCCGTCCTCACCGGGGACAACTGAGCACAGGGCCAGCAGGAGGAGGGTCAGCGGTCCTCCCACGGTGTGTGAACCACAGTGTCTTGGAAGGTGCTCTCTTGCTTCAGGAAATGGCCCCTCGATGCCACCTCAGCCAGGCCCAGAAGCCAGGGGGACTCAGTTCCTGCCTCTGAAGGGGTCCCAGGTTGGTGGCCCACCCGTGGGAAGGTGTGGGGGGTCAGGGATGCCTGGAGCCCGTGCTGGGACAGGCACCTGAGTCCTCTCTGCGAGCCCCATCCCAGCATCTCTGAGCTACCCCAGGGTACCCTGCGTCTTCGCAGAGGTGGTGGCAAACACAGGGCCGGGCCGGGGCTGGGTGGTGACATCATGGGCTGAGCTGTGCCAGCTCTTTCCCGACCTCGGAAACCCCAACATCCCGCTCCAGGAACTGGCCTGCGGCGTTGGCTTTGGCCGGGCGCCCCGGGAGTGTGGCAGGGAGGCCCCGGGCCCCCATCTCCCTAGTAGTCAGCCCCGAGGCCCCCCCTTCCCTTCGGGGGCTCCCAGGGAGCCTGGGCCAAGTGTGAGAACCAGCAGGGTCAGCTCCCCGGGTCCCGCCCCCGCCCCTCCTTCACTGCAAGAAAAATAAACAGCCGTCCCGTCTCTCTGAGACTGGAAACACCACCGCAGCCGCAGCCTCGGCCGGACTATGGGGCTGACTCACTGCCCAGCCCAGGCGGGGGCAGCGAGAAGGGGCCGGGGCTGCCCTGAGGAGCCCTGTGGTGACCCCTCTCTCCACCATGCCAGGGGGACGGGAGGACACGTCCATCTCCGGACTCCTGAGCTCGGCCACCTCACCCTGCTCTCTCTCCGGCCGCTCTGTGCCCTCTGTCAGCCAGGCCTTGACCTCTCCCAGCCCCAGGGGCCTCATCAGCCCAAACCAAACACCGGCTGGAGCATCTCTTGCTCTGTCCACGGTTGTGGACAGGGAGGAGCATGGCGGCTGGGTTCAGGGGTCCACACTGGGGCCCCAGCCAGGCCTCATGTAGTAGAGCAGGAAAATAAATGTGTCAGAGTGACTTTTAGCCAGGGTGGAAATGGAAACCTGCCTGCCTGGGGACCTCAAGCTTTCGGGAATCTGATGATCCTGAAGTCACCATCGGTCTCCCATGCCGCCCACGCTCCTCCTTCAAGCCTTCCTTCTTGTCCATGGACACCTTCCAGTGTCCCCAAGCCAGCTCCCTCCTGTGGGTGGAGGGCATGGGCAGGGGGGCAGCCCCTTTTCCTTTTCTCCAAGATGCCTGGTTGAAGATCCGGGCTGCTTCTCAGAACCTTACAGCAGACCTGCACTGCAATTTGCCAGGGGCCTGGCAGGCCTCAGTGAAGCACCTCTGCGTGCCAGGCTGAACCCCTTGTCCTTGAGATGACTCAAACTCCACCTGGCCACGAGAAGGGAACAAAAGGGCAGGGATGAACTGGAGATAAGTCATCTTTTGTAAATTTAACTTTTAAGTTCAGGTGTTTCTTTTTATTTGTTTTTTGTTTTGTTTTGTTTTTTGAGATGGAGTCTCGCTCTGCTGCCCAGGCTGGAGTGCAATAATGCAGTCTCAGCTCACCGCAACCCCCGGCTCCCGGGCTCGAGTGATTCTCCTTTCTCAGCCTCCTGAGTAGCTGGGATTACAGGCATGCGCCACTGTGTTCAGCTAATGTTTTAGTAGAGACGGGGTTTCACCATGTTGCCCAGACCGGTCTTGACTCCTGACTCCAGGTGGTCCACCTGCCTTGGCCTCCCGAAGTGCTGGGATTACAGGCATGACCACTGTGCCCAGCCTTAAGTTTAGGTTTTTAAAGTACATGTGCCAGTTTGTTAAATAGGTAAACTTGTGTCATGGGGGTTTGCCGTACAGATGATTTCATCACCCAGGTGTTAAGCCGAGTGCCCATTAATTCTTTTCCTGATCTCCTCCCGCCCCCAACCCTCCACCCTCAAGTAGGCCCCAGTGTGCGTTGCTCCCCTCCGTGTATCTATGAGTTCTCATCATTCGGCTCCCACTTACATGTGAGAACATGTGGTATTTGGTTTTCTTTTCCTGCGTTAGTCTGCTAAGGATGATGGCTCCATTCCTGTTCCTGCAAAGGAGACGACCTGGTTCTTTTTGACGGCTGCTTAGTGTTCCACGGTGCACAGGGGCCACATCTCCTTTATGTAGTCTATCATCGACAGGCATTGAGGTTGACTCCACATCTGCTGTTGTGAAGAGTGCTGCAGTGAACTGCGTCTCTTTAATACAATGATTTCTCTTCCCTGGGGCGTAGACCCAGGAACGGGATTGCTAGGTTGGATGCTATTTCTCTTTTGAGGTCTTTGAGGAACTGCCACACTGTCATCCGCAAGGGCTGAGCTGAGTTATGCTCCCACCGACAGTGCGCAAGTGTTCCTTTCGGAGAGATGGGACTTGCTGCCCAACCAGGAGCGGCAGCATGGTGACCTTCGTAAGGGCTCTGTGGGCAGGAGATGGACACTCCCTGAGACAAGGAGCCGTCCTGTGCCCGAAAGAGGGGTTATCCTGGGTGGGTGTGGGTGAGGATGGAGGGGGAGCCTGGGCAAGGGTGCAGAGGTGGCTGTGGCTGGAACGTGGGGCACAGGCAAGTATGCCTTTGGGGTAGTCCTGAGGCGCTTGGCCTTGCACAGAGTCGAAGGCTCATGGGCTCTGGGGAATAATGAGGGAGGAGCTGGTGGCTGAGCAGAGGGCCTGGCGGGGCAGGGTGGATCAGAGGGTGACGGAGCCCTGCTGGGTTCCCACGCCGGACAGCAGGGCAGGTGTGGCCTCGGGGTCAGCGAGCGGCGGGAGGTAAGGGAAAGCCGGGTGTCTGGCCCTGGCGGGCAGGAGTGTCAACCAATTAACCTGTAATCGCCCAGGGAGATGCTAAGAGGATTTGCCTTTTGTCCGGCTAATTATTCTGCTTGGACACTTTTCCTTTCCTCGGGGAGCTCAGGCCCTTTGCAGAACTTTAATTAAAAGGAAGCCGCTTTCTCAATTACCCCAAGGGCGGGGAAAGCAGTGAAAACCCCAGGGTCGCCCTCCCCGGCTCAAGCCAGTGGTCTGAGGGTCTTCCTCATCTGACCCCTGGGCTGGCTGGAGAGCCTTCCCCGGTGCCCCTGACAACACAGTGGGGACCTCTGCTAAGGTCGTGGAGGCAGAGGAGGGAGCTCCTGGCCTGAGGCCCGAGGCCCCAGCCCCAGTGCTGGCTCTCCCAGGAGCAGCACTGCGCTGAGAAGGGCCCTGAGATCCATAGTGAGGTCCCGGCGCCTTTCCTGGAGCCCTGACAACAGGCCACTTCCTGGTCCCCGCCAGAACTTCAGGGGGCAGGCATTGCCAAACAGTAATGCCGATTGAGGTCCGCAAATGTTTGAGGACCTGGAGTCCAGCCTGTGAGCCCTGCACACCCGTCCCCAGCCCCACAGAGGTCCCAGGAGGACAGTGAATGTTCACTGCTGCCAAAGGAATACCAGGAGATCACAGGAGTCAAATTGCTGTTACCACGAGCGAGGCACAGCCTCTGTTCACTGCGTGCCAGTCCTGCTGCCATTGACACCATCGAGGCACAGCCACCGCTCCCTCCGTGCCAGCCGTGCTCACTGCTGGGCTCTCAGGACCTCCTCCAGGCCTGATGTCTTCCCCAGGGGGGCCCAAGCCCTGTTTTACCGAGGGAGAAATGGAGGCTCCCGGGTGGAGGAAGGCGCCCAGGGTCAGCCTTGACAGGTCCATGTCACTGGTGGCTTCTCCTGCGGGTACGTGGGGACCCCAGGCTGAAGGATCCCTGCTCTGTCCCCAGGGGCTCAGGGCCCAGCTGAGGTTGGTGGGCTGGTGGAGGAAGATGCCCTCCTGTGGGGCTGACCCCAGCTGCAGCCGTGGATACTCCCAAGCCAGGCTCTCCCGGAAGTGAGAGGGAGCGAACCCCCGGGTCTGCAGACGTGCAGTCACTGGGCTTTGACTGTGCTGCTCATGCTGCCACTGCCAGTGGCAGATGCCCTGCCTGCCTCTGTGCCCTGCACACTCCACACAGGCTACGTGGTCATGAGGAACTGGAGGGGAGAAAGCCCCATTTTGCAGATGAGGAAACTGAGGCTCGAAATATTAGGATACCCAGATCTAGGTCTATGTGAAAGCAAGGGAGCTGGGCACTGACATCAAGGCCATGACAGGTCCCAAACCCTGGGTGGCCCAGTTCTGTGCAGGGTCCCGCCAGCCTCTCAGGAGTTCAGACTCTGCTCCAGGCCGGGAAAGGGGTGGGGTCATGGGACTGCATTGGGTGGCTGCATGGCATGGCCCCTCACAGCACCTGGAGTAGATCAGCAGGGACTGGGTGCTGGAACTCCTGCCCCTGAGCTCATCTGTGCAGTGCTGGGGCTTCCTGGAGGAGGCGACATGTGAACAGGTCTCGAAGGATGCACAGTTTAGCTGGCAGAGGAGGCTGGATGGTCACCTTGGGCAAGGGACAGTGAGCCGGCAGACCCAGCCAGGAGCCGTGGCTCCGAGAAAGGTTCCTGTGGTCCTGTGGGTCTCAGCGCGGGGCTCTCTGGCCCTATTCACCGGAACCTGGGGGTGTTTGGGCTCCCAGCAGCGATGGAGCTCTGCGGTTGTCTGGGGCTGACCTGTGTGGTCCTGCATGGCGTGGAAAGGCGAGGCGGGCATCCGCTCTTTGGAGAAGGCTCCTGCTCACTTCGAAGGCAGAACTGAAGCTTCGAGAACTCATTCATTCACTCACGTATTCACTCATTGTTCTTTGTCTATTCTCCCGTTCATTTGTTCTTGTGTGTTCGCTCATTCATTCATTTATTCATTCCCTCGTGGCGTCTCCTTCCTCACACTCTCTCCTTCATTCGTTCACTCACTCACTCTTTTACTCGCCTTTCATTCCTGGGTTCAATCCGTTCTTTCACTGTTTGGGAGGCTTCAGCAGGTGTTGGTGTGGGGCCCACGAGGAGGGACCTTCCCACGAAGAAGGTGATCAGCAGTGGCGGCTGGCAGCTTAGAGCACCCAGCGGGTGGGACCTGCCCAGAAGTGGCCAGGTGATTCCCTGGCCCTGGGGTGGGGCAGGCAGTGGCCCTGCACCCTCTGGATCCAGCCCCTGCTGCCTCAGCGTCCCTCGGGCCTCCCAGAGCTCCCCTCCCCTGTGGGCACTCAGGACAGAAACCAGCCTGCCTGAGCTCCCTGCAGTCCTCCCCCGTCACCACCAGTCAGGCCGGGAAGGTCGGATTCCACCCTGGGCATCAGGGGCGGCACTGCCTCCTCTGTGGCCCACCGCCCTCCCCGCCTCTCACGGAGCCCTGGGCCTGCCTGGGGACCTTGCCAGGAAGCTCCTTCTGGAAAGGTCCACACTTTTGTCACCTCACAGGGTCTGCCCGGGAGGCCTGGGGCTGGATGGTATGGGGTTGGTTTCATAAGATGGGTCACATTGGGCCCTGCACGCCCCGGGGCACAGGCACGCTCTGTCCACTCGCCTTGTTCCCCCCAAGGCACACCCACAGGCAGAGCAGCAGCCAGGCCTCCTGGGACGTGGCAGGTGGACCAGCGTGTCCTAACCCTGGGTGAGCCAACCTGTGCCTGGTGACAAGGCTCTCTGTGCCGCCCACCCTGACCCACGACCTCGGCGACTGTAACTAACGTGCCCGAAAGCTCTCCGAGAATTTCTGGAACTCTTCCTTCCCGTGGTGGTCTCACTTAGGAGCACTCGAGTCTCCCGGGTTGGCTCTCACCAGTGCTGAGTGTGGTGACAGGCTCTGTCCAGGGCCACCCCCTCGGGTCTGCAGAAGCCAATAGCCCAGCCTCAGGGAGCCTCTGTTTGGGGTTGAGCCCCTGGCCCTGGGCAGATGGCTGTGGCCTGGTGTCAGCCAGTACCATACCTAGGGGGCTCCAGAGAGCCTCGAGTACAACTTCAGGGCTGGACTTTGTGGTTTTCAAATGTTTCTAGCAGCAGAGCCCCTTTGTCAAACCAACCCTTTTGTGGGACCCCGGCTTGTAAAACCATCACAGTGGAGTGCCCTCTAAAGGGGTTCTGAGGGCCAGACCCTGTCTGAGCAGGCCCTGGTACCCGCCCTGAGCCCTAGACCGAATCAGATGTGCCCCAAAGCCCTCCCATACTCTGCACCCCAAAATGACATCTGGCTTCGTGGCCTCTGGGTCAGCCGTACCAGCCAGCCAGGCCCCAAGCCCCTTTCCCTCCCACGTGGCTCTGCAGCTTCTGCCGCCTGGCTGCCCCCCGGACCCCTCCCAGCGTGAGGACAGAGATGAGCTCCTCTTGATCCACTGCGGCCAATTGTCCTGTGTGATTTGTGAGCCCTGCTGTGTGCCAGGCTCCGGGGCACACCAGAAAGATGGCCACCTTCCGTTCTTCTCCGGAAAGGTCTCCAGACCCTAAGGATGGGTGGAGGGCCCCATCAGGGTCCCCCAGCCCCAGAGTGTTCCTGGGTCTGACACCCTCAGTACAGTGTTCCCGGGGAAGTCTTGACATTCGGTGGTGCTCAATAAATACATTCAACGGACAGCCTGAGCTCGTGCTCTCAGCCACCTGAGCACAGCAGGGCTGGGAGGGACCAGGCCTGGGGTGGGAAGAGGGGGCGTCGGCATCGCCTCTGAGCGTCCTGGTGCATCTGGCAGGCTCCTGCATCCTCTCTTTATTTTGATTTTTAATTTTTAAAACAGAGATGGGGGCCGGGCGCAGTGGCTCACGCCTGTAATCCCAGCACTTTGGGAGGCTGAAGTGGGCGGATCACAAGGTCAGGAGTTCGAGACCAATCTGGCCAACATAGTAAAACTCTGTCTCTACTAAAAATACAAAAATTAGCCACCTGTACCGAGACCAGCGAGGCAGTGGAGACCCATAACCAGGCGGCGCCGAAGGCGTTACGAAGCAGACACCCAGATAGAACGGCAAAGTGGGACTATCCAGGGCCAGCAGCCTTCCCAGCTGACAGCCTCAGGACTGACAGTGTTCCGGGCCCAGAGCCTCGCACTGATTCTGACCCAGGTAATTAGTCTCACAGGTGATTATTATTAACTAACAGGTGTTCGGTGTCTTCTCATAGAACCAAGATAAACTAGGTAGGCAGCTGGCGCCCGCTTACACTGATCACCAACAAACTAGAAAGTATTCTCCATGAGGGAGCCACGGGGCAGGTCATGTATCCCTGCTTGAAAAATGGTTCTCACCAGTGTGATATACATACACTGTTTTGCTACTTTAGAATGCCCCAAGCTGTTTTCCACTTGCGGGGAGGCTAGGTTTTCCTTGACACTGTTCTTAGCAAACAATATATTTTATCATACACGCAGTATTTCTCAACATGCCTGTAATCCCAGCTACTCAGGAGGCTGGGGCAGGAGAATCGGGTGAACCCAGGAGGTGGAGGTTACAGTGAGCTGAGATCATGCTATTGCACTCCAGCCCAGGTGACGGTGCAAGACTCCGTCTCAAAAAAAAAAAGAGATGGGGTCTCACTGTTGCCCAGGCTGGTCTCAAACTCCTGGATTCAAGCAGTCCTCCTGCTGTGGCCTCCCAAGTTTTTGGGATTGCAGGCCTGAGCCACGGTGCCCAGCCAGGTTCCTGCAGCCTCTACCTGGCGTTTGGTTCTGTACTGAGACACTCTTCTTTCCTGAGTGTGCAGGCAGTCTCCCTGGGCTTCCTCTGAGCTGGTGTCTTGGCATCATCTCACCGTTGAGCCAATATCTGGAAAATACCCATCCTCTGGTTCCACAAAACATCGCTGTGTGCCTGCCATGCCCTGGGCTCTGCCACTGGGCTACTGTGGTGACAAGCCTGCCTCTACCCTCAAACAGGGGCATACATGTCAGTCAGAACAAACCAGAGGCTTCGGGGCCGCTCTCAGTTGCCAGTGACTAGGCAGCATCTTTAGGTGGAGGCCTGGGGGTGAGGCCTGAGGATCCAAAGGATGGCCACAGGGAGGTCTGTGGGGAGAGGCAGGGGCAGAAGGGCTGAGGGTGCCATGGGGACTTGTTTAATGGAAGTTAGCGGACGGGGCAGGCACAGACCTGAGAGTGTCAGGACTAGGGACATCCTTGGAGGTTTTGGACTGGCCGCTGGTGCAATCTGATGTCTGTGTGACTAAGGTCACTCAAGTGGCAGCTGAGAAACGGTAGGAGGGCACAGAGTTGAAGGGACAGAAGATGGTGCTTGGATGGAGGGGATAGGGTGGTGGGGTGCAAGTTGGGTCTGGGAAGGAGTGTTCAGGGGACAAAACTGGGGACTCATAGTCTCACGGCCTCACCTGACCCACAGGCAGATGAGGGAGTCCGGGGAGATTCCACAGGGAGACTGTGACCTCCTTGGAGATCAGAGGGATCATGGTTCCTGGCAGAAGGCCTGGTGGGGCACGGGAATGGTAAGAGCCACTGGTCACTGGACATCGGCTCTGCACCACACCTCACTCCTGATGCCCACGGGAGCCCTCGAGCAGGGGCCAGGATGACCTGAGCCTGGCTGAGGGCCAGGTGCTTTGCTGCACACAGGGGCCCCACATGTCAAAGGTGGCGCTCACCCAGGCCTGCCACGCCGTCCCACATCCGACCGGCAGTCATGCCTGCTGTGCTGTGAAGCACCAGGACCTCGATTTTCTCCCCAAACCCCAATTCCGGATGCCCAGCTGCAGTCGGCTCCGATGGACCCTCTTCCATCCCCTGCTCCAGAGGAGCTGCCTCTGGGGTCTTCTCCGAGCCTCCCTACCCAGGTTTCCTGCAGGAGGCTGAATGATGACTCGCCAAGATGTCCAGCCCCTGATCCCTGGATTCTGGAGAGGTTGCCCTGCAAGGCAGATGGGTTGAGTGGAGGATTTTGAGATGGGGGGATTATCCGGGATGATCCGGGCCAGCCCTAATGCAATCACAGGCATCCTTTTAAGAGGGAGGCAGAGGGAGCCTTCGCCCTGAGGCCATGGGAAGAGGAGCGCAGGGAGATTTGAAGATGCTGCCCTCTAAGACCAGGTGCTGCCACTGCAAGCCCAGGGCTCCGGCAGCCATCAAAGGCTAGCAGGGGCTGGCAGGGTCCTCCCCTGGAGCAGAGGGAGCTCGGCCCCGCCCACCCTTGGATTTGGGCCTAGGGATACCGACTGCAGACTCTGGCCTCCGGAACTGTGAGACAAATGTTGTTTCGAGACCCATTTGTGTTATTCGTTGCAGCAGCCCCAGGAAACTGTGCCCTGGCACCCCAAGGTCCCCAGCATGGAAGCCTCTTTGCTGTCCCCACCGGCAGCTCAGCCACCCTTCCTGGGCCTCTCCAAGCCTGGGAGCTCCTCGGGGACATCTTGCTTTCTTGGGGCACAGCTCAGGGGCCAAGAAGGGGCAATCAGAGCAGCACCCCCAGTAGGAGGACGCCCACCCCCACGCGGCTCACTGAGGCCCCGCCAATGGCTGCAGGGAGTCCTGGGCAGGGAAGGGCATCCCCACGGGAGCGGGGAGGGCTCCAGCCAACCTGAGGATGTGGGGCATCGCTGCACAGCTCACCTGAGAGGAGGCGCCAGAGCAAGGGCAAGACGGTGAGGTTGCCCAGCGAGTTCAGGAAGGTCTGGGGAGCTCAGGGAGGGGGAGGCTGTGCGGGGCGGGGCCCGCGGGGTGACTCAACCAAGCGTGTGCTTCAGGCCCCAGACCCTCCATTGGAGCTCTTTTAAGAATAAAAACAAATATTTGTGTTGCATATGTGTGTGGTGGGGTTGAGTTCTCTTCTTAAGGCTAAAAATAGGCGCATCTCCGCATCCCCGCAGGGATTCCTCCCGCCCCACCCAGAGTTGTGCAAGGCCCGGTCTGGAGCTCCGGGTCTCGTGCCAAGTTTTGACTTCACCACCGGCGACGGGTGTAGGAAAGGTGGCAGAAAACGATTATGGGATGGAGGTTGCCCGTTGCAGCTGCGGAAGGCTTGGCAGGGCCGGGCGGGCCACGCCCAGGCAGGCGGCCTCAACCCTGTCCTGGAAGAAGCGTCATGCCCGCTGAGCCCCGGAGCGTGCCCGGGTGAAGCGACTGTCTACCTGAGGGAACTGCCCAGGCCAGGCCGGGACAGTCCTAGACTGACTGGCCCCAGCTGGCTGGTGTGCAGACTGAGGAGCCTAGTGAGGGGGACCCAGGGCCCACTGGAGGCTGGGAAGCCTGCAGGGCCTGTGCGGAGAGGGGGTGGGAGTGCAGGGTGGACATGGGGAAATGATGGTCAGCCACTTCACGGGGTTCAGGAAGGACGGGGACGCTGCAGCCCTGGGTGCCTGGATGGGCAGAACAGTGTGGGGCTGCAGCCTGGCATGAACATAGGGACCCCCCCAGGAGAGGGGTCTGCAGGGTGCTGGGGGAGTCCAGGCCAAGTGGCCCCAGGTGATCGCCGGGTGGACGAGGGACAGGTGCCTCCCACCCCAGGTTCCCTGACGAGCTTGCATCCTGGCTCCTTTCCCCACCCCTGGGGGCGCCCGTTAGCAAGTCCCCCCACACCCAAAGGGTAGCTGGGGTGCCCAGCCTGGGCCAGGCACACCCTGGCCTCCTCCGGGCTTCCCCTCCCCGGGGTCGCTGCCCAGGGCCTGCCTGACCTCTGTGCGAGGACACCCCATCTGCCCGCGAAATGCCTCCAGAACCCCATGCTTCTCCGGTGCCCCTCTTGCCCTGACCTGAACGTGACCTCCCCGCCCTCTCCCTGCCTCCTTTCTTGCCCCCCAGACTTTTCTCTGCACTGCAGCTTAGGGACCCTCTTAGAAATGAAGGCAGACCATGTCCTCGTCTGCCACCAGCCCTGCAGTGCTCATTGAGTCACTGAGAGAAAAGGCCACATCCACTTGGTGGCCCACAAGGACGCTGCCGTCTGCCCAGCCACACCTCCGCACTCTCCCGCCTCACTGTCCCAGCCGCCGGTTGCTCTCCCACCCCCAGCCTCGGCCCTGGAGCACGGTCCACGCCCTCCACGCCTCACTCCCTCCGCTCCCAGGTGTCTGCGCTGCTCTGCCTCCGGCTCTTCCTGAGCCATGCTGACCTCCTCCCATGCTGAGGATTGATGATTTATCACACCTGCTGTCTTTGTGGTAGGTGTTTATGGTCTCACGCCCCTCCAGACTATCACCTCCCTGTGGCAGGACTTTTGCTGGACACATGGGAGGGACAAAAACATCTGTGGGACCAATGAACAAGGGTGAGCGGAGAGCTTTTCACCTCTGAAGGGAACTCCCTGTGTCGGGCACAGGAGGAGAGGCTTCCCCTGTGCCCGACACAGGAGTGGGCCAGGAAGGACTCCAAGGGTCGCACTAAGGAGACGCCCTCTGCCCTCCAGGGGCACAGGGCTCCGTGTGCTCTGGCCACCAGATCGTGCTGAGGGGATGTCAAGGGCAGCCCTGTGGGACAGGGCAGGGTGGGAGCCGGGGCTGCAGCTCAGCAGTGAGCCAGCTCGGGGAAGGATGTGGATCCTCCAGGGCAAGAGGCAGGAGGGCACAGGCTTCCCTCCCTTACGTCCGTTCTGCAGAGCAGGAAGGCCAGGCTCAGAGGCCTGGAGGAGCAAGTGCAAAGAAGGCCCTTTCCAGCTCGCAGGTGGCCTCCGTCAGCTGCTGCATCCCCCGACATGGGCGGCCTGTCACACAGGCAGCTGTGGGCACAGACACCACAGGGGAAGTGGGGAGGATGCTGAAGGGTCTGAAGTCAGGGCCAGCCCAGGGCAGAACTGAAGCTTCGAAGGAACTGGCCGGCCAGCCAAGGTTGGATGGGCTCCCAGATCTCCGGCCCTCCCAGCCACTGGGACCCGACACCTTACACAGTGAGGCCCCCAGGACTGGCCTCTGCCTGGGAACAGCAGTGAGGCAGGCCTGGTGCGGGGACTGCCTGGGCCAATCAGAGGGGCAGGAAGCCCCCTGGCATGGGCAACACCAGCAGGGCAGGGCTGGCCAGGGCTGAGTACATGGGGACCTCACCCCATGCAGTGGTGAGCCACCGAGTCGGGGCTTGAGGGGCTGGCCTGGAAGAAATGCTCCCAAAATATGAACCTTAGAGGTGGAGCCTGGGCTGGGGTCAGGTAGGCCTCCGGGCCAGCCAGCAGCATGGGCGAGGCCTCCAGCAGGCCCCCTGGGAGGATGTGCAGGGCAGCCTGAGGGGGCTGGGCGGGGCTTGAACCAGGGCCAAGAAATCAGTGCAGTCTGGGCATCAGCGCCGGGCATCTCAGAGGCTTCCTCATTCCTGGGCCTGTGGGAGTAGCCGGACCCCGGCGTGCCGCTCCCGCCAACACTGCTGATTCGATTACTGTCTCTCGGGAACCGGGGCCTCCTGCCAAACTGCCCGGCCCAGGCCCCATGCACGCCAGCCCCGTGGGCCCCACCAACCACCAAGTCCTGGCCCCGGGCCACCCCCTGCTCTTAGATGGGGAGACTGAGGCCATACATCCAGGAGGGTTTCCCCAGAGGCTGCCCATGCATCAGTAAGGAACAGGGCTGGGACTGTGAGCCCAGTGCTTTTTTCTAGCTAATGCCCATTCTTTGCATCCTGAGGGGGGTCCATTCCCTCGAGAAGCCCACCAGGAGGCCCCTCCACTGGGACCTGGGTCTGGGGCCAGATCTGTGGGGGCCCAGGCTGGGTCTGTTTGAACAGCAATTCTGCCCGATGCCAGGCTGCTGGGACAGCGGGCAGTGGCCAAACCGGCCCTGCCACATGCCTCCGGCCCTCAGGGGAGCGCTCTGCCCTGTGCACGGCTCCCCGCAGGCTGCAGGCTGGAGGCCCTGCGGCAGGCCGGCTCTGGGGAGGAGCAGCGGAGCCTGTGGCCTGTGGCTGCTGAGCTTCAGGGCCCTCGTGCTGCCTTCCCAGGCCTGGTGAGGGCATGGCAGGTCCCCGGGCTGTTGAGCTGAAATCCACCAGACCCAGCTGGATGGACCTACATGGACCCTGGGAGTCAGACCCCACCCTGGTCAGAGGGGAGCAGAGGTACAGGTGCTGGTGGGGCCTGCTGTTCCTGCTGTCCCTTCTTCTTACAGCAGCTCTGGCCCAGCCCCCAGTAACCCCCCAGGTGCCAGGCCAACAGCCCTCCTGTCTGCAGCCCCAGGCTGGTGCTGTCCAGCAAGGCCTCAGGGTCTGTGCCCAGCACCCCAGTGCCCCTGGCTGGGTGAGGCCAGGCCAAAGGTACCTGGAGGCAGGCAAGTGGGTGGGTTCTGGGCAAGGGTCTCCGGTGTGAGGATGGGAGGGACAGCCCACAGAGGAGGATGAGGAAGCCAGATGGCTGCAGGCACATGAGGGCCTCGGGAGCTTGTCCTGGGTGGGCAGAGCATGTGTGCCCACTGGTGAGGCTCCAGCTGCAGGTGCATCGCATGGGGACTCCACACACACTCACTTCTCCGATTCCAGCTTTTATTGGACTGAGCACTCCCCTCCAGGGCAGGCTGCCGTCAGAAGGGCAGGGACGAAGCACCTTGTCCACCATCACCCCTGTCTAGACCCCCCCCATGCCCATCTCACCCAGGCGAAGGGCCTGTTGCTGACAGACGCCAGGGGAGGGCAGGGGCTCAGTGGGGTACCCGGCAGCCAAGGGACAGTGCGAGTGGCTCGGTGGCATCAGGGGCCCCGAGGGTCTGTTCAAGCAGAAGGAGGAGCCTGGTTCGGAAGATGGGGCATGGGGATGGGGGATGGAGGATGGGGGTGAGGGATGGAGGATGGGGATGGGGGATGGAGGATGGGGGTGAGGGATGGAGGATGGGGATGGGGGTGAGGATGGAGGAGGGGGATGGGGATGGGGTGAGGGATGGAGGATGGGGGATGGGAGTGGGAGATGGAGGATGAGGAATGGGGGATGGGATGGAGGATGGGGATGAGATAGGGGATGGGGAGTGGGATGGGGGATGAGGATGGGGATGGGATGCTGGTGGGGATTGGATGGGGAATGGGATGGGGGATGGGGGCCACAGCCACCCCCCTCTCCAGTACCCAGTGTAGGTCACAATAATTTAAAGACATTATAGACATTTCGACGCTATATAACAACATAAGTTAACCAGGTTCCTTGCAGAGAGTGCCGGACCTACAGACTTGGGGGTGTTCTGGGACTTGGGGAAGGTGATCGGATGGGGCCAGGCTGAGGGTGGGGCATTCACGGTGGCCTGGAGGCTTGGAGGGTCCAGGCGTGGTTAGGGGCACATGGGTGGGACCACAGGGCTGGGGCCCAGGAGGAAGTCACTTGCCCCAGGCTGAGTCCAGGCCGCTTGGCCTGTCGGTGCTCAAGAACACATTTCCACGGGCTTCCAGGAGAACACCCCCTAAACCCGGGCCAGGCCTCGGGCAGTGGAGGGCGCAGCAGGAGCCAGCTGCAGACCATCCTTCTGTCACTTAAGCTCCTCAGAAACATGGGTGGAAGCGTCTAGAAAGGACACGACCTTCCCTGGATCCAGATTTTCTCAGCATCAGGATCAGGGTAAAAGGACTAGGGCAAGGCTTTGCAAACCCTCAAGGGCACCGAGGGGAGTGCAGACCCCAGTGAGGCTGTTGGGGGGTGGAGGGAGCAGCTGAGTGCTTCAAGGCATGGGAGTCACCTCCTGCCACCCTGGAGGTCCCGCTGTGCTCTCCCGGGTCAGAGCCCCAGGCTGGGCAGGAGCCAAGGTGTGAGCCTCTGCTCGAAGCTGCAGGTCCTTGTGCCACTCTGGGCCTCAGAGTCCCCATCTGTCACATGGGACAAACATCCCTGACCACAGGTCCCTGCCTGCCCACCCCTCAGCAGCACTGTCCCATGGGTCCGGCTGGCTCCAGGGGGAAGGGGGGCTCTGTAAACTGGAGGTGCCAGGCAGGAAGGGTGACAGGGTGAGGGCAGGGTCGAGGTACTCCTGGAAACTGATGTGGGTGACATTTTGATTTGCTTGACACTATTTTTTTTTTTTTTTTTTTTTTTTTTTTTGAGACAGAGTTTTGCTCTGTCACCCAGGCTGGAGTGCAGTGGCGTGATCTTGGCTTGTTGCAACCTCCACCTCCTGGGTTCAAGTGATTCTCCTGCCTCGGCCTCCCGAGTAGCTGGGACTACAGGCACTCACCACCACGCCCAGCTAATTTTTGTATTTTTAGTAGAGACCGGGTTTCACCGTGTTGGCCAGTCTGGTCTGGAACTCCTGACCTCAGGTGATCTACCTGCCTCGGTCTCCCAAAGTGCTGGGATTATAGGCGTGTGCCACCGTGCCCGGCCATCGATAGGATTTTCAAAAGAAGGGAAAACGGCCTGGAAGAGCCTGTCCGTGGCTCTCTTCCAAGGCCTGGTCAGGGCTGTGTGGTCCGCCAAGCCTCTGCCCAGCTCACTCCTAGGATCCACAGGCACCGTGTGGTCCCCACCAACACCAGGCTGCCTCAGCTCTGCAGGGACAGAGGGCTGGTGGGCGGGGCCAGGAGAAAAAACAGGGCGGTGAGGGGATGGGCTGACCTGGAGTACGGAGCTAGGACTGGCTACGAATTCATGCTGAGAATCCTCTTCTGATACTAAGAAAACATAAATAATTTGTGTCAACATCTGTCCCCACTGTCCCCGGGCCCAGTGGCAGACCTGGCCTGGGAAATGGTCTGGAGGGACCAGCCAGCGTAGCTGTTCTGTGTCCGTGCCGCCAGGTGGGGCAGGGGATGCTCAGTCTCGTCGTCACTTTGCTCTCTGAGATACACGTGTGTCCTGGAGGTTCCCTTTCCCAGAGAGAAGAAAGGGAACTTGCTGGGCTCCAGCGGGGAGCACCGGGACCCCTGGCCTTGCTCTCTTTGTGGGTCTCGGTGGCCGTTCTGCCGCAGGAGGTGGGAGGAGGTGGCAGGAGGGAGCCCCAGGGAGGTGGGCAGAGGACATGGATCCCGGCTGGTGCCCTCCTGCACCTGGAGCTCCCTGCTCTGCACCCGCCCCTGCCTGCTGCTGGCAGCACCAAGGCAGGGAAGGTGAGGACGTGTGAAACGCTGCGGGGTGGCTGGGCTGCCCGAGGCCACCTCCGGGCACGCCGTCACTTGCAGGTGAAGACCTCGGTGCGCTCGCTGCAGCTGTTGCATTTGACGAAGCAGCACCAGTGGAATTTGCAGTTGCACTGCCACACCTTGGTGTACTGGTGGGTGTTGTAGCCGCGGCCGCAGCACATGGTGTCACAGCCGTCCGCGCCCAGCGAGGTGCGGTTGCAGAGGCGGCCCTGCGTGCCCACGCTGCCTGTGGCTGCGTCCTCCTCGCAGTAGTTGGGCGACTTCTCAATGTACACCAGCTCTGTGTCCATGGGCTTCTGATAGCTGCGCAGCTGCTTGATGCGCAGGAAGGTGGGCTGCCGCAGGCGGCTGGCGCGCACCACCTCCACCTGCACGGCCGCGTTGTACTTCTCCTTCAGCAGGTGGCCCACCTCTCGGAACTTGGGCAGCGTGGTCCAGCAGGTCTTGGTGGTGCAGGAGCCGGACACGCCGTGGCACTTGCACTCCAGCTGCATCCGGTCCTCCAGAACCTGCGGGTGACGGGAAAGCTGCTCGACATGGCATGGCCTGAGTTGGACCCCTTCGAGTTCCCCTACCCCTGCCTCCAGCCCCACCCGGGAGCCCGCTCCTCCACTTCGGGCTGTGTGACCGCAGGTAAGTGTCTCTCCCTCTCTGAGCCGCAGCCTCCCCACCCATTCCATGGGGCTAACACTAGGTCTCCACCACATAGGAGGTTGCGAGGGTGCGGTGAGACCGTTTGGGACATGGCAGAGCCTGCTGTATGTTTATGGAGGTGTTTTGTTAGCCTCTCGCAGCCCTTCAAGGAGATGCTATGGCCTCATCATGCACTGGTGAGGAACTGAGGCTTGGGGGCTGTGGGACCTGCTGCAGGTCACAGGCAGCAGGGCAGGTAGGCCCAGCAACCGTAGGTGCTTAATAAATGCGTGTTACCCCTCACCACCACCATCTCTCCCGCTCCCAATCCTCAGACTTGGTGTAGGGTCTGGCATGCAGCTGGTGCTTAACAGATAGCTGTGTAATGGGAGCCTAGAGTGCCCGTGGCCCTCAGCGTCTTGTTTTCCCGAGGCCAGGGGTGGGCAGGGGAGGCAAGTACAGGGGTCAGCGAGGCCTGGGCATGCTGAGAAGCCGAGAAGCTGACAGCCCCCATCCGCCCGCTGCTGTTCTTTCTCCCCAGCGCTGCCAGGGCCCTCCGAGGGTGCAGCCAAGTGTTTTCCTTGGGCCTCCCTCCACGGCCCCGGAAGGCTGATTCCCAGAGCCAGCCCTGACCCCAGGTACTCATTTACCCGGATCGAAAGGGCCCTGCCAGCCGGGCCTGATTGAAGATGGGGAATTATTAGCTGGCGCCCTGCGGCTGCAGAGGAGCCATTTGTCAGCTGTCAGAGCTCTGCTGGCCTCACTCGGCAGCCCTACCAGGGCTTGGCCACCCTCTGTCCCCCGCGCCAGAACTCATGGTCATGGGGCACCTGCTGTCAGCCCCCAGCTCTGGCCCAGTGGAGAAGTCCCCCAGAAAATGAACGAATGAATGAGTGCAAGAAAAAGAGGGAGAGAAACAGCCCCACCAAGGTGGCTGCTGCCCCAGGCACCTTCCTTGGCCTACTGCATGAAGTCCTCTGGGGCTCACGGTTCAGCGTGGGACACAGAGAGGAAGGTGCTGCAGGAGCCCAGGAGAGCCCAACCCTGCTAGTGATGGTGCTTGAGGTAGGGCTTCTTGGAGGAGGTGTGGGTATTGATGGATGAATCAGAGCTCATTAGACAGGACAGTGACCCAGGAGGGGTTCAACATGAGCAAAGGTCTGGAGATCGCTGAGCAGGAAGGAGAAGACTGGGCCCAAAGGCTCGTGGGGCGGGGGGGTGCTGGGTGGGCCCTAGGCTGGTGGCCTGGAGCTGGGGGTGTTCTCAGCTCTGCATCAATGATGCCTTTGGGCAAAGACTGGAGAGACTGGGGAGGAGGTGAGAGAGGGAGGCTGAGGGTGGGAAGAGCCCAGGTGTCCTGAGAAGACAGGGCAGCTTTGGGGAACTGCAGGGCGGGGAGGCTGAGCTGTCATGGGCCAGAGCCTGGACTCGGTGTTTGGGTGACCTGGGAGTATACCGGGAGCTCCTCCCTGCCTCCTGCCCCTCTCCCATCCTGTCCATCACCCCAGCTCCCTGTTCATCTCTGCTGGGATCTGTTCCCTCCTCAGAAAACCCCTCCTTCCACTAACCTGCCCTTCAAGCCTGGAAGCTTCCCTGGCCCTGGCCACACAGCCTACTGGGATGCTACCCAGGCCAGGTGCCACCCCAGGAGCTGCCCTGATGTGGCCCCTCACAGAGTTCCCAGCTGGGAGAAGTTCATCCCCCACCCCAGCTGCTCACCCTCCTCAGATGGGCCTGGATGTTTGGAGACCTGGCAGTCCCGTCCAGACGAGAGAGTGTGCAGGTCACAGGGTCCAGCCCAAGCTGCCCTCTAGTGCTCCTGCTGTGGCCCAGGATGGCTGCCGTGATGCTGGGTTCTGCATCCCTGCCCCTCCTCCCTCCCCTGTCCCTGTCTCCTGGTCTTCCTCAAGGCCAGGGAGCCCAGTCGCACGCTACTCCCACCTGGGGACAATTGGCCCCACAGACAAAGCTGATTGAGCTGCTGTTTGCAGAGCGAGGGGCCACATCCTCGCTTGGCTGGGTCCCCTGGTCCACAGCCTCTCCCAGGAAGTGATCACGAGGTTCAAGAATGTGCCTTTTCCTTCTCCAGCGCCCTGGGCATTCGAGCGACAGCGCCGGTGGTGCCAGGCCCCCTGCCCCAGGAGACCACCTGGCAGGGCACAGAGTGAGCCCATCTTACTCAGAGAAGCTACAGGTGGCAGCAGGGGCCATTCCTCCAGGCCTTGATCCTCCTCAACCCTGGGGGCTTGGTTTGGGGGGTGACCTGAGGGGGCTCCGGGAGACGGCTGATTCAATGTTCTTTCCAGAATAAAGGTGTAGCCTGGGCTCTGGAAACAGTGCTCAGTTGCAGCCAAGCAGGGGAGTCCACCCACCCATCCTTCCATCCATCCAGCCACTCATTCATCCATCCTTCCATCCACCCATGCACCCATGCACCCACTCATCCATCCACCTACCCATCCACCCATCTTTTCACCCATCTTTCCATCCACCCATCCATGCACACATCCATCTACTATCCACCCATCTTTCCATCAGTTCATATACTCATCCATTCATCCAGCCAGCCAGCCAGCCATCCACCTACCCACCCATCCTTCCATCCATCCATTCTTCTATCCACACATCCATCCACTCATCCATCCAGCTACCCATCCACTCATCCTTCCACCCATCTTTTCATCCATCCATCCATCCATCCATCCATCCATCCACTCATCTACCTATCTACCCATCTTTCTATCCATTCATCCACTTATCCAACCATCCTTCTATCCACCCATGCACCCACTCATCCATCCTATGTACCCATCCACCCATCCTTCCACCCATCTTTCCATCCATCCATCCACTCATCCACCCATCCTTTCATCCATCCATCCATTCATCCATCCACTCATCCACCCATCCCTTCATCCATCCATCCACCCACTGACCCATCCTGTCATCCATCCTTCCATCCACCCATGCATCCATCCATCCAGGCATCCATCCATCCAGGCATCCACTCAACCATCTACCCACCCATCCACCCATCTAACTCTATCTACCCTTCCATCTATCCTCCCATCCACTCATCTATCCATCCATCCACCCACCCACCTACCCATACTTCTGTCCATCCTTCCACCCACCCACCCATCTTTCCATCCATCCATCCTTCCATCCATCCATCCCCTCATTCATCCATACTTCCATCCATTCATGCATCCACTCGTCCATCCACCCATCCTTCTTCCATCCATCCATCCACTCATCCATTCACCCATCTATCTACTCATCCATCTACCATCCATCTTTTTATCTATCAATGCATCCACTCATCCATCTACCAACCCATCTATCCATCCATCCATTCACCCATTCATCCATCCATCCACCCATCCACCTATCCATCCATTTATCCATTCACCCACCCATCCACCCATCCATCAATCCTGCCGTTCATCCATCCACCCATCCATTCATCCAACAATAACTTAATAACCACTTGCAAGTAACCTCCACATCTACAAGAGAAAGTCAAACCCTGGCCTGGTGTTCAAGACCTGTTCTGTGCCAGGCCCTACTTGCTTCCCAAGACCTATGGCCTTCAAGGCTCCACTCTGACACTCTCCTAGACTACCAGGCCCTCACCGTCCCAGGTGTGACCCCTGCACCCTCATGTGGACCCAGTTCCCATAGCCAGGCCCCTGTGTGACTCCTCTCTGCCCTGTGCTCAGCCTAGCACCTGGCATAGAAAAGGGCAGTGGGTGACTGGTGGCCTCAGCTCTGGTCCCTGGGGCCAAGGGATTCTTCAACTCCTCTTTGCCTGGAAAGGCAAGTCTGTCCCACACCTGAGGAGCACCCTAGGCCCTGCTGCCCTTGGTAGAGCCCCCAGGCCTTGGAGCCAGAGTCGGCGGGGCGTTCCACTTGGCTGGCTGCCCTATCTCAGGCCATCTTGCCGCCATGCGGCTGCTCCTCCCAGCCCAGTATCTGAGGCCCTCATCTCCAGCAGGCGGGGCCCAGCTCTCTCTGACTTCTTCCCCAGTGCGTCCCTGCCTGGATTTCCTCCACTGCCACCTCCCCACACCCTCAGCCCCGTGCAGGAGCTGCCTGCTCCCCAACAGCACCCCCCCCCCCCCCCCGCCGACAGCGTCCACCTTCCTCAGGTGGCTCCTGCCTCCTGGGGGCATCCCTTCCTTGCTGAGTAAAAGACTGCCTCTGCCAGGAAGTCTTTCCAGGTGTGCTGATGTGACCTCTGGGACCAGGAATGCCAAGGGCAGAGACATGGGCTGTGGCATGGGACAGCCCCCCAGCCGGGGTCCCCAGCTGAGCCCAGCTCACACCCTGCATGGAAACGGGGTCCCTGAGGGCTGTGAGCATGACTTCAGCACTCAGAGCCTAGGCTCTCACATCTCTGGGGGGGTCAGCCTCCTCCAGGTGTTGGGACGCTCAGAGCCGCACACGTGGAGGACGCAGAGGATCCCGCCTGCCGCACACCTGCGGGGGCTGCCTGAGGCTCGGAGAGGCCGCAGGTGACAGCGGCTCCAGCTGAAGCCCCCACCAGCCACACCCACACTCTACCTTCCTGCCGGCCTCGTTGTTGTGCAGGTTCATGAGGCGCCGCGCATTCTTCTTGATCTCCCGCGCATCCACGAAGCGCCGGGAGAAGTCAATGCCGTAGCGCACGTCGGCGGAGCAGCCGCCCCACTTCCAGCCCTCGGCCTGGTTGTAGTAGCCCTGCTTCTCACGGTCGCAGCCGCAGTTGCTCAGGTTGCCTTGGCTGCAGGCCGCGGTGACAGCATGCGCTACGCCGGCCGCGGTGATGGCATACGTGAAGGCAGCCTCGCGGCTCCCTGCGGGGACAGACAGGTGCAGAAGGTGAGGCCCCAGGGCCCTGGGCGGGGTGGGTTCAGGGGACGGGATGCCGGGCCTCGATCCACCTGCTGTTGGCCGGCTGTGTGACCCTGGGCTCATCGCTTGCCCCCTCTGCGCCTCTGACACACCAAAGTGGGGCTGATGGGAACCACCTCTCAGGGCTGTGGTGGGGGCAGTGCCTGGTATACAGCAGGCTCCAGTGCACCATGACCCGCCCCTCGCCCCCAGCATGCAGTGCCACCTCCAGCTTCTCTTCCTGTTCCCAAGACTCTGGGCAGGAGAGGCCCAGTTTCTCCAGCCCTGGAAGTGAGCAGTGGGGAACCGTGGAAGGGGACGGGACTCCATGGTTCTGCCCCTCCCGTCTGCCAGCCTCCCAGGAGCCCCTCCTCATGGACGGGCATTTGCAATGACCCCCGTGGGGACCAGGCGTGCATGGCTAATGCAAGCTGGAGCCACAGGGAGCATGGGGGTCCTCGCCCCCACCCCCAGACAGGACCCAGGCAGAAGTCACACTGCTCAGAAGCTCTTGGTTGCCATCCCCCTCTCTGTCCACCCACCTCTAGTCCATCTCCAGACCCTGGAACCCTTTTCCTCACCTCCTCCCAACACCCCTGCCTGGCCCAGGGGCCCCGGCACTGCCTGGACTCGGGCAGCAGTCCTTTCTGCCTCCCTCATCCCCCCAGCCACCAGCTGGCTCACTCCAAGGCAGTCTGGGCAGGGCCCTTACTGGCGCCTTCACTGCTCCCCTCTGCCGGTAGAGCCCAGCACACGGCTGGGCTGGGAGGGGAGAGTCCCAGGTCAATGTCTGCTGGCTGCCCCAGCCCTCTGTCCCTATCCTCTGCCCAGAACAATGATTCAGCTGGGCACAGCAGCTCATGCCTGTAGTCCCAGCACTTTGGGAGGCCGAGGCCGGCAGATCACTTGAGGTCAGGAGTTTGAGACCAGCCTGACCAACATGGTGAAACCCCATCTATACTAAAAATACAAAAATTCCCCTGCTGTGGTGGCAGATGCCTGTAATCCCAGTTACTCAGGAAGCTGAGGCAGGAGAATCACTTGAACCCGAGAGGCAGAGGTTGCAGTGAGCTGAGATCATGTCACCGCACTCCATCCTGGGCAAGAGTGAGACTCTGTCTCAAGGAAAACAAGAGCGCAGAAGGGCCCCCAGTGTGAGTGAGGGCAGCTGGTGGGGGTGTTACCAGGAGGGTGGACAGGGTCAAGTGGAAGGAGTTGTCTCAGCCACAGGTGGCTTAGGTGGCCAGGGATGGCGGGAGGGAGGTGAGGGGCAGGTAGGAACTCGAGCCTGGCACCAAGATGTCCCAGCCTTGCCCAGCCCCCACCTCCCAGGGCCAACTCACGGTGGAACCAGGACTTGTGCTCCATGACCTGGCCGAGACCCCCACTCCTCCGGCCTCGGCTTCTCCATTACCACGGGATGAAGCCTAGTGTCGCGGGTTCTTTAAAATCCTCTAGCAGGGGAGCTTTTGTGTGATGGATATTCCTGAAGAATAGGTCAGAGGAGGGCTACTGGGACTAAGGCAGGGGAGGGACGCAGAGTGGGGTGGGGTCCCTGAGGCTGGGACGGTGGGACACAGCTGGCTGGGAAGCTCCTTGGTCATCTGAGCCCCCGTCTGCCCCCACCCTACCTGGTGCCCAGGCTCCTCACAGCCTAGAGCTGGATGGGGAAGTTCTGTGCCCCATCCCCAGTTTACTAATGTACAGATTGGTGAGGAGACACTCCCAGGCCACACCCTAAGCTCCTGGTGTTACCCGGCCCAGCTGGTGCGGTGCCCATGTCCAGGCTGGGGGCCTTGGTCTACACAGGCCTCACAGTGGCCATTGGGCACGGGAGCTGGACGAGAAGCTCAGGGCCCTGGTGGGGCCCCACAGTGGTCCCCTGTGACTGTCCACACCCCAGCCTGCCCTGTGACCCCAGCCAGTACTCATAGGGGGCAACTCCCTGCCTAGGCTAGTTTGGCATCTGCATCCCTGACACACACAGAGCTCAGGCTGGGGACATCGGGGTGGAGGCAGGGACCGTGGCATGGGCAGAGAGGCCTCCATGCCACAGCTCGACCCTAGTCCCTGCTTGTGCAGCTGAAGGATCAGAAGCCCAGAGCCCTAGCCTGCCCGCCCTGCTGCAGTCCTGGCCTGCACGCCCAGGGCCAAGGGGAGCTCTGGCCAGGGAGGGCTGGGCAGGCTGCCCCACACCCTGCGCCTAATCCTGCACCTTAAACGGAGGTGATAGCAGCATGCATCTCACGGGGTCCTACGTGGGTGAGCTGAGGCAGCCGCGGGCTCAGGACCAGCAGGAACACGAAAGTGCTGAGTGCGTGTGGGCTGCTTTATTCATGTTGCCCGTCTCTGAGTAGGCCCGGTCCTTGGGCCCCACGGTTCTGGCCTGGTGCAGCCTGAGTGGGTGCTGACTGTGTGTGTGCTTGTGCACTTGTGTGCATGTGTGCGTGTGCATGCATGTGTGTGAGGGCGTGTGTGTGTGTGAAGGCATGTGTGTGTGCATGTGTGTGAGGGCATATGTGTGTGTGAAGGCATGTGTGTGTGCATGTGTGTGAAGGTATGTGTGTGAGGGCATGTGTGTGGGTGCACGTGCATGTGTGTGTACATATGTGTGTGCGTGTGTGCATGTGTGTGAGGGTATGTGTGCATGAGGGCATATGAGTGCATGTGTGTGCGTGTGTGCACATCTGTGAGGGCATGTGTGCATACGTGTGCATGTGAGCATGTGTGTGCATGTGTGAGGACATGTGTGAGTGTGTGTGTGAGGGCATGTGTGTGCGCATGCATGTGTGCATGTGTGCGTGTGTGCATGTCTGAGGGTATGTGTGTGCATGTGTGATGGCATGTGTGTGTGTTCCCGTGCATGTATGCGTGTTCATGTGTGTGTGTGTGTGCGTGCATGTGTGCTGTGTGTGAGGGTGTGTGTGCATGTGTGCATGTGTGTGAGGGCATGTATGTGTGCATGCGTGTGTGCCAGGTGTACTGCCCTCTTTCTGTATGTCTCTGCACACATCTCTGTCCTTCCCTCTCTGTTTCTCCCTCTCCCTCTGTCCCTCTCTGTCCCTCTCTGTCCCTCTGTCTCTCTCCAGCCCCGCCCGGCCCCCACCCCGGCTTAGGCTGAGTCAGCGTCTCCACACTAAGCTCTTCCCTGCCGTTGTCATAAACAGATCATTGGAAAAAGTCATGCCAGGTCCAAACACGCCGGTGCCCGCGCGCCTCAGGCCTTTGTTCCGACCCAGCAGAGGCCCTCACATGCCAAGGGGCAGCCCCCCAGGTGGGAACAGCAGGCTCCGAGTGGACAGGACCTGGCCCTCTGGGAGGTTTCTCTCAGTCCCAAGGCATGGGGGAGCCCGGGAGGCCCCTCCTGTGTCCAGCCCAGGGTGGCCTGCCCTCAAGAGTGCTCTGGCAAAGCCAGCACCCACCTGTGTGAGGTGGCACAGAGACCCCTTCCTCCCTGGGGCTGCCCCAGGACCTCCTGGCACCTGGATCCTGGTGGGCAGTTTCCTGAGAACCTGTGGGCTCCTCGGGCCCTGGGGGCCACATGGCCTTGGGTGGGTCACATGGTCTCCTTGTGAGCTCAGGCTCCCCTTCTGTGATTCGTGGACCACAGGCCCCAAGGTAGCCATGTGACAGTCCCCAGGCCAGGCAGGGCCTCAGGACAGGCTCCAGCCATGAACAAAACGATCCTCCCGGAAAGGCAGCAGGAGTCAGGCTGGGCGGTGGCTGAGGGCCAGGCCAGCTGTGCCCCCGTGAGGCAGAGGGAGGGGCCCTACCCACCCTGGGCTCTCTGTCCTGCCTCTGTGGCCCAGGGCTCTGAAGCCTTTGCCCATGGAACCCATGTGGGAAGCTCTGTGGGGACCTCCCTGTCCCCATTCTCAGGAGAGACCCAAACCCTGACAGAGTCCCAGCCCGTCTCAGCCCCTCCTGGGGCAGGTGGGGCACCAAGGCCCCCAGGGGACCTGGCTGCACCCAGGGTCACACAGTGGGACCCAGGCAGGGGGAGCCCATGTCCTTGGCAGTGGCCTCTCCGTGGCCAGACCCCATCCCCACCCCACTCTTGTACTGTCTGTCAGGGCCCTGCCCAGGAGGATGGAAAATTCCTAACTTGGACGAGTTCCAGGTGGCCTTAGAGGGGCCATGTGGAAGGATCTGGGACCGGAGGCCCAGCCACCACCCAGCCCACAGGGGCTCCGTGCCACCCCAGGAAGGGCCACAGCCCCTCAGGTTCCCTCCTCCCGGCTCCAGTGTGCTGCCTTCCTGGGGAGGGGCGGCTCTGGCTCATCCCACCCACGTCAGGCGTGGGCTTAGGCGGCTTCACCACCAGGAAAGTCTTTCTGACTCTGACCTCCAAGACCCCGGTGTCCCTACAGACCTGGATGCCTGGCCCCTGAGCCTCAGAAATATCTGTTGTGCTGCCTTGGGCTGGGCCCCTGCGATGAGGGTGGAGGTGGGGAGTGACCAGGGTCCTCAGCCTGGGGCCTGCAGACCACCAGGGTGTGGCCAGCTTGAGACTGGGCCCAGCAGGCATTGCCTCCCAGCCTGGCCCCATTGACCTGTGCTCACCCATCATGTCCTGGATGTAAACGCTGGCCTGGTATACAGCAGTCACTCAATGAATGCAGGCTGAAGAACAACCAGGCGTGGTGAAGGTACTGCCCTCCCATCCCGGCTCTGGCTCTCCCCCAGAAACAGCTGGTCAGTGACCCTTGCCCTCAGACTGCCTCACCCCACACTGGAGGATGGTGTCCTGGGACTGATGGTCAGATCCAGGTTCAAATGTCCCCTCTGTCCCTGACCAGATGACTCGGGGCCACTGTCTCCTAACCTCTACGGGTGCAGCACCACTTGATGGAAGTCTCACGAGAGCCGCAGGTGTCAGCGGAAATCTTCCAGTAGCCACATTCAGAAAAGTGGAAATAATTTTGGTGACCTTTTTTTTTCTTTGAGATAGTTTCACGTTGCACTGCCCGGGCTGGAGTGCAGTGGCGTGATCTCGGCTCACTGCAACCTCCGCCTTCCAGGTTCAAGCGATTCTCCTGCCTCAGCCTCCCGAGTAGCTGGAACTACAGGTGTGCACCACCACGCCCAGCTAATTTTGTATTTTTAGTAGAGATGGGGTTTCACCATGTTGGTCAGGCTGGTCTTGAATTCCCAACTTCAAGTGATGCACCTGACTCAGCCTCCCAAAGTGCTGGGATTACAGGCATGAGTCACTGTGCCCAGCTATTGAACTTAATTTTGATAGTATATTTTATTTAACCAATATATCGAAAATCTTACCATCTCAATATGTAATCAGTGGCAGAGTTAGTTATTCAAGAGATGCTGTCCTTGCTTTTGGGGTTTGAGTCTCCAAAATGCATGTGGATCTTGGATTTTGATCTACACCGACGGCACAGCTCGGTTGGTACACACCTTATTGCAAACGCTTCCCTGCCAGACTGGCCTGGGGCCACCAGAACGAACAGCACAGCCCTCGAGGCCTTGTCCTTGCTGGGGGTCAGGGGGTCCCTGGGCCCGGACTGCAAAGCCCTACAGGGCCGCAGATGCACCTGGCCTGGGAGTCACCCTTTGTGCCCACCGCCCCGGCCTCCCAGACACCCCAACACGGGTCCCTTGGCCCCTCAGACTGTCCAGCAGCCAAGAGCCCTTGCTGAGCCCATGCTATGCACAGCCCAGAAGACACTCCCTATGCAGAGCTCACCCCCGGCGACAGCTGTGCTGGTGTCCCGGGCCACTCACATGAGCATGGATTAGGGGCAGTCCCTATGCCTGGTCATGTCTTTGGCCGGCACATGATAGGCAGGACTCAGTGTTCCCTGGCAGCTTGAGGGTGGGGCTGGGGGCCTGAGATCACGCAGTCACTGCCTCAGGCACAGGCCAGTGGTCCCCGAGGACTCTGGGTTCCAGCGGGGGCAGCAAAGTGCTTGGAAGGAAATGACCCACAGAGGGAAGGCTCTCACCTGCTCAGAACCTCCTGTGCCTCCTGGGCCCTCCAGAGCTTCACCGGTGCTCCAGCCCTGCCCCCACCCTCCAGCCTCTCCTGTTAGCCCTGGAAGTTCTTGTCATTCCTGATAAATGCTCTCAGTTTTCTGGCCCCGGGGCCTCAGCACATGCTGTTCCACCCACCTGGCACCCCCCTTCCCTTCGCTCACCTCCAGGCTGGCCTGGGTCACCTCCTCCAGGAAGTCCTTGCTGACAACCCTGATTTGACAGTGGCACCTGTTAGAAACTGCCTTGCGTCTGGGCGCAGTGGCTCACACCCATAATCCCAGCACTTTGGGAGGCCGAGGTGGGCAGATCAAGAGGTCAAGAGATAGAAACCAGCCTGGCCAACATGGTGAAACCCCGTCTCTACTAAAAATACAAAAGTTAGCTGGGTGTGGAGGCATGCACCTGTAGTCCCAGCTACTCAGGAGGCTGAGGCAGGAGAATTGCTTGAACTGGGGAGGCAGAGGTTGCGGTGAGCCGAGATGGTGCCACTGCACTCCAGCCTGGTGAGACTCCATCTCAAAAAAAAAGAAAGAAAGAAAGAAAGAAACTCCCTGCCTTGCTTGGGGGCCTCCGGTTTCCAAGAGACGTTCCTGGGATACAAGGTTCTCCTGACACTCAAACTGCCCCTTTGTTCTTCTCCCCCCACTGTGGCAGAAGACTGCTCAGCTGGGGACAGTCACCGCTAAGCTTCCTTTCAGTCAACGGAAGAGGTAAGTCAGGGGCCTGGGTGAGCCACAAGCCTCTCTTGACACATGAGGCTCAGGAGGCCTGCAGGCATAAGGGAGACCCCAGCAGTGGAGGGGAGCCTAGTGGGAGCCTTGACCCTCTGAGGGGAGCGGAGCGACTGAGACCGAGGGCCCAGGGTTATCAGAAGAAACGTGTCTAATGGGTGGAAGCGAGCATATCACCCCAGACACACACAAGCACCCACACCAGGTGATGGAAAAGGGACTGGAATTTGCACAGGGAGTTGACTCGCCCTTCTAAGGGTCCCCTTTCAGCCCTCTAGATTTAGGCACAGCCCAGGGTCAAGGCCTGAAAGGGGCTGTCCCACCCACGCAGGCCAGTTCTCCTCGGAGCCAACCATTAATTGGCACCGCTTGAGCAGCTGTTCCCACGAGTGTCCCGGCAGCCTGCCAGCCTACGGCCCAGCTCCCAGCCCGTGCCAGGGCACCCAGCTGGCCTTGGACATGGCTGCCCTCCCTGATCAGGCCCTCTTCCTGCTCATGACTCCCCACAGCTGAGCCCTGGAAGGGGAACAGGGCCTGGCGTGCTTGGGGAGGAGGAGGGGAGGAGGAGCCACATACGCCTGAAGCTCTGGTTTTCAGAAGGGATGCGGGGAATGAGGGTGAACATGGGAGGCAGCCACTCACACGCCAGGCTAAGAAGTTAACATTATCCCGAGGCCATAGGGAGCTATTGAAGGTTTTGCAGGAAGAGCTTCTGTTTAACTCAGCAACTAGGGCTGGTGTGGGCAGGAGGCAGTGACAGCTGCCAGGGGATGGCCAGAGAGGCACACCCTGCCGCAGCCATGGGGCAGAGCCCTGGGGTGCGCAGGGCAATGACACCAGGTTTCTGCTGAGATAACTGGCCGGGGGAAGGCTGAGAGTCAAGTAACAGGGTGCTGAGTGTGCCAGGCCAGAGGTTCGCATGGGTTGAGAGGAACGGAAGCTTCAGGCAGGAGTGAGGCCGTAGCTGAGAGGCCAGACACTCAGGCCGCCAAGGGGGCCGAGGGGCCGAGGTGCACCTGGAGGAGCCGGCACTGCCCAGCTGGGACTGGGCAGAGAAGGGGCAGCCAGAGGGATGGGAGGAAGCACAGGCTACGAGCCAGGGCCCAGAAGCCAGGAAAGACGGGGGACAGTCGGCAGCAGGAAGGTCACGAGGGCCCAGGCCAAGAGCCGGGGGTGATCACAGGTGTGAGATGAGGATGGTGGGTGTGGGTTTGCCTCCCAGACGCT
Source organism: Saguinus oedipus (assembly GCA_031835075.1). Lineage (NCBI taxonomy): Eukaryota > Metazoa > Chordata > Mammalia > Primates > Cebidae > Saguinus > Saguinus oedipus. The sequence goes on from CM063169.1 coordinate 221,082,748, forward strand.
CGGGAATGTAAGGGGGGTGTCAGGCGGGATCCATAGCAGCAGAGCCTGAGATGGGATGTTGCGCTCCCGGGATGGCGGGACAGAACAGGACACACAGTTAGGCAGGACACCAGACGTATGGCCGCAGCCTGATCCCAGGCCAGACACCCAGGGTGGCCCCTATGTCCCCCACCCCGTGTCTCATGCTCCCAAATAAAGTCCAATCTCCCAGTCCTCAGTGGAGGCGCAGGGCATTTCCACGTCTGCCCCCTCCCAGTGAGGTGAGGGACACCTGACCTCAGTTCCACCATGACTCTCCAGGGGCTCAGCTGGGAGGCAGGGGCACTCACAGCTGCCTCCGAGCCTGAGAGCTCAGCGAGGAGGGGCCGGGCAGGCAGATGGGCCCTGGCATAAGTGAGCACCATGCCAACGCCCTCCCTACCGGGTGGATGGGCAGCCCCGCCTGCCACAGCTGGCACCTGCAGGGAGGGAGCTGCACTTGGGTGGTGGGGCCCCAGGGAGCAGGCGGTGCCACCCTCCTCACTGTGCCAGGCGCCACCCACGGGCTGCTCACCACAAAGGGGCCCCCGGGGGCTTTTCCCTGCGCCACCCCCAGCCCCACACCAGCGTTCCAAGCCCTGCGGAACCTAGCTCTGGCCTGTGTCCCGGCAGCTGTGGCTCTGCTCAGCTCCGGGATCAGAAGGACAAGTTATGCCCATGGGCTGGGCACCCCTGCAGGCCTGGCACTATGCCCGAGTCATCCCCCCTCCTCTGCCCCTCACCACAGCCTGGAGGCCAGGGCACATCACTAGCTCCACTCTCACGCACACAACACAGTTTACTGAGTATGCAGGGGAACTTCAGGGACCCAGGCAGGGGCCTACTGGCTCAGAGCTGACGTCACCAGTGGGAAAGCTGAGACCCTGAGCAACCCCAAGTGATGAGCTCAAGGTCACACAGCTGGATTCAAACCCAGGTCAGCCTCCAAAGATCACTTCTTCTTTTTTTGAGACAGAGTCTTGCTCTGTCACCCACGCTGGAGTGCAGTGGCTCGATCTCAGCTCACTGCAACCTCCCTCTGCCTCCCAGGTTCAAGCAGTTCCCCTGCCTCAGCCTCCCACGTAGCTGGGATTACAGGTGCCCGCCACCATGCCCAGCTAATTTTTTGTATTTTTAATAGAGGTGATATTTCACCATGTTGGCCAGGCTGGTCTCGAACTCCTGACCTGACAGGTGATCCACCTGCCTCAGCCTCCCAAAGTGCTGGGATTACAGGTGTGATCCACAGCATCTGGCCCTAAAATCACTTTTTAAAGCCCTTCTCTGGGTCTCAGTCTCCTTGTCTGTAAAATGGGCATGATGGAGCCTTACCCCAAGGCTGTGAGGATGGGGGGCGGGGGGTGGGTTGTGGCCTCAGGCACTGTGCACAGTCAGCAGGGATCTTGCCAGCCCACCTGGCAGGTTTTGGTGCTTGCCTGGTGTCCACTAAACCAGAGGCCCACCCCCTCCACAGCCCAGACTCCTTGTCTGCATCCCCACCCACTTGCCCTGCCCTCCAACCTTGGATTCCCTGTGCTGCGTTTGTCATGCATGCTGAAGGATCCTGCGCAGCTCACGTGGCCCTCTCTACTTGGAAGCCCCTCCAGTCTTGGAATCCACAGCATTCATCCTGCCCCTCCTGTGCCCCGACTACCTACCCCATGCAGGAAGTGTCAATATTCCCTACTGTCCAGATACAGGAACAGAGATGTCGCCAGAAGAGGCAAAGTGCCTCTCTCTACACAGCTTCTAGACAGCGGCAGAGTGGGCCCCAACCACTGCATGCCACCGCCAGCACCGCCACACCACCAGCCTGCAGGCCCACATTCACGTCAGACGATGTCCCCCGGCCCCGAGCAAGGACCCTCATCTGCACACACAGCCTGGCTCCCATCGAGGCCTCCCCTGTCCCACACAAGGCGGTGCCCTGTAGGGAAGCCAAAGAAGTCGCCAGCGGGAGGCTGGCATCAGTGGGCGGCCTGGCCCCCTGCGCTGGCCGTGATGGCTGGGCCCCTTGAGCCCAGAGACGCCCTTACCTACTCGGAGCTCTTGCCCGAAGACGGTCTTCTCGCCAAGGGCAGAGCAGTTCCAGCGTCCGAAACGGAACTGGTACTGGCACTCATTGATGCCCATCTGCGCCCCCTCCCCAATCACAATGATGGCATCAGGTCGGCTCTGGCAGATGGCACGCTGCCGCGGGGCGAGGCCAGGAATCTTGTTGCAGATGATGTTGGCTCCCAGGGCCACCACGGATGACAGTGCTCTGTGGAGGAGAGGAGACAGAGGCCGTGAGATGGTGGTGGCCAGCACCCCTCCTCGCACCCACACCCTTCCCAAGCCCTGCATTAGCCCCACCCACCAGGGATAGCCCCGCCCACCAGGGAATAGCCCCACCCACCAGGTCTAGCCCCACCCACCAGGCTAGCCCGCCCACCGGGGCAGGAGCAGATCCCTACCCTCAGGGGCCATTTCCCATCAGCTCCACGAGGGACCCCCGGTGACCACACATGTCACCCCAACTCACACGTGGGACCCCAGCCACACACACCCCTGGCCTCTGAGCCTCAGAATGCAAGAATCATGCAATCACAAGTCCCGTGGCTCTCCGGGCCACTAAATCAGATACGCAGCCCCTTCCAATTAGAGAGGACCGTGCTTGGGATGTGGCAGCCACCAACTCGGGACTGTCTGCAGCTGCCTCCAAGCAGCAGACCCCAGCTCCAAGACCGCCGGGGTTTTCCCTCCATTTATAGATACCCTGATGGCCCCTCCATGGCAAATGGGCCAGGCAGGCCGCTGAGCAGGCAGACAGCCAAGCCCACCTGGTACCAACTCCAGCTCCGGCCTACCTTGAGAGCCTCAGTTTCCACACCCATGAAATGGGGGTATAAAACACCCATCCCCTCACACACCCACAGGCTCAGACTAGCACAGGGAGAAAGGCTGCACTGTGAATTCTCTCCTGTTGGGGTGACTGGGTGCACGCAGAGGAAGAAATCAGGCCTGCAACAAATTGAGCACCTACTGTGTGCTGGGCTCAGCAGGGGCCTTATTGCACCACACGGTAACACGCAGTGCTTCATTCCTCTGTGAGCCTCACAGTGGTCCCCTGAGGAGGCCTTTGTCATTAATCTCCTGGCAGCTCTCAGGACCTGAAGCCCTAGACAGGAAGCCACAGGCCACATTCACTCTACTTGAAGTGTTATCAGTGGGATTGTTTTTTGTTGTTTTGAGACAGTCTCGGAGTCTCGCTTTGTTGCCCAGGCTGGAGTACAGTGGTGTGATCTCCACTCCCTGCAACCCCCACATCCCAGGTTCAAGGCAGCCTCTTGCCTCAGCCTCCCCAGTAGCTGGACTACACCCGGCTAATTTTTGTATTTTTAGTAGAGACAGGGTTTCAACCATGTTGGCCAGGCTGGTCTCAAACTCCTGACCTCAGGGGAATCCAACTGCCTCGGCCTCCCAAAGTGCTGGGATCTGTTGTTTTGAAGCAGGTATGAGCCAGGCTTTACGTGTTTATTTAATGAGGTGAAATTCCCAGAACACAAAATGGACCATTTTGAAGTGCAGGGTTCTGTGGCATTTAATACATTCGGTGTTGTGCAACCTCCACCACCATCAGGTTCCCAGATATTTCCGCCACCCCAAGAGGACACTGTCCCCATCAGTCCCTCCCTGGCCTCTCCTCCCTGACCCTGGCAACCACCAGTCTGCTTTCTGTTCCCATGGATTTTCCTATCAATGGAACATTCGTTATGTGACCTTTGGTGTCCAGCTCCTTTCACTTAGCGTCGTGTTTTCAAGGGTCATCCACGCGGTAACACACAGCGCTTCATTCCTCTGTGGGGCTGAGTGATAGTCCACCGCGTGGCTGGACCACGTTTTGTGTATCCATTCATGGCTGGTGGACATTTGGGCTGTTTCCACCTCTGGACTACTGTGAGTCATGCTGCCACGAACATGCGGGCGCAGGTTTTTGTGTGAGCCTCTGTTTTCAGTCTCTGGGGCATGGACCTAGTTGCTGGGTTGGGTGGTCATTTTGCTTTTGAGGACTTGCCGGACCGCCCTCCACCGAAGCCGCACCAGTCATCTGGTGTTACGCACCCACGAAGGGTCGGTGAGCTGGAAGGAGGCGGGCGGCTGGTTTGAGGCCGACCTGCAGGCAACGGTGGGGTTTCAGCACAGCGCTGGGCTTCAAAACAACAGATCAGGCCTGTTTAGTGAGGGAGCAAGATGTGGGAGCTGGGGGACCACCAGGGGCTCCCTGAAGCTGATGGCCGTGGCCCTGGGCGCTAGTGTGCTAGGGACCCTTCTTCTGCCTACTGCCCGCTTGCCCTTTTCTTGAAAGAAACAAGTCAGTGATTTTCCAGGGCAGCGACACCCACAGCCAGCTGGAAAGTCCCCGGGCGGCCCGACAGCACGTTCTGCAGCCGGGCAACACTCAATCCCCGAGGCCCGCCCGGCCTGCCCGCTAATCTGGCCAAGGCCTCCTTGGGTCTCCCACGGGCACAATGGGCAGAAAAGCCCCAGGCTGGCATTGAGGAAGAGCATCTGGATGGGTGGGGCTGTGATCGGGTTGGAATCCGGGGAATTCAGCCCAAAGTAATTGTAGATCCTCGGAAAACCGAGCTGGGGAAATGAGACGGATGGGAACCCTGCCAGGCACCCGGCTTGGCGTGGGGTAGAGCCTGCGTCAGTCCTGGCCTGAGGGATACTCTCCAGGCCCAGATTCTCCCAGCAGGCTCAAGGCCGAGAAGGCCCCATTACCTGGAGTAGGTGCCCTTGCTGGGGGGACCCTGATGGGACTTACTGTGCGCCCCGGGGGCAGCAATGAATCATTGCGATGGCCAAAGGCCTGGCCTCCTGCCTCCAGGCAGCTGTCCACCACTGGCCCTGCCAGCACCTGGATCTGACCATGTCACTCCTCTGCTCAAAGCTCGTCCGTAGTTCCCATTGCCTAGGGGACTATCCAAGTCCCTGTGCCTGGAACCAGAGGCCTCTTGGGAATCTGGCCTCGGATGACCCCACCTCCCAGCTGTGTCTGCTGGGCCCTCTCCTGCGTGCTTTCCCTTCGCTGTTTTTCCGTCTGACATATTCCATTTCCCTTTCAGCACCCCAGTGAAAGCCCCCTGGGCTCAAACTCCCATTCCCTGGCACTCAGGAGGAGCACGGTGGGCGCTTGTTTTGCTGGGTGGACTCATCTTGCGGTCTCACAGTCACTGTTCTGTGCCCGGCTTCCCCCCCAGGCAGCGGCCCCCCCAGGACAGTGTCAAGTCTACGCTCAGTCAGGACTCAGGGCTGCCTGGTGTGGTCATCCTGAGTGTTTGTGGAATAGATCAATGAATACGTGAACAAGTCAGCATTTAAGAACCTCCTGTGAAAGAACGCAACTCACTGGAAAGACGAACAGCCCAGTAACGAGCAGAGCGCTCTCGGAAGACAAGACACGCGGCCAACAAGCTCTTGAAAAGCTGCTTGACCTCCGGAATCACTGGGGAAGTGCAAACCAAAACCAGGAGGACGAGGACATCAAAAAAGAAGGAAAGAACAGAACAAGTGTTGCCAAGATTGCAGAGAATCGGAAACCCTCATGCATTGACAATAGAAGCAGAAAACGGCGGCTGACAGTGTGGCAGTTCCTCAGCAAGTTAAACCTGGCGTTACCCAACGATTCTACCCCTTGTGTTCACATGAATGGAAGGCAGGTGCTTAGACTAAAGTTTGTACACAGATGTTCATAGTAGCACTATTCACAATAGCCAAAGGCTGAAGCAAACTCAAATGTCCAGCAGCTGAGTGGACAAGCACGTGTGGTCCATCTACACAATGGAATATTACGCAGCCACAAAAAGGAAGGAAGCCCTGAATTATGTGCAGTGTGGGGGAACCTCAACAGCACGGTGTGAAGTGAAGGAAGCTAGACCCCAGAACCACATACTGTGTGGACAGGAAATTTCCAGACTAGGCAAACCCATGGAGACAGAAAGTAGAAAGGTGATTGCCAGGGCTGGGAGGAGGAATGGGGAGTGGCTGCTAATGGGTGTGGAATTTCCATCTGGGGTGATGGAAAGTTCTGGAACTGGGGTAGTGGTTGCATCACATTGTGAATGGACTCAATGCCACTGAATTGTTCACTTTAAAATAAAGCGGTAAATTTGATTTTATGTATTTTAACCACGATTTCAGAAAACTCTATCCATACACAGGACTCACGCACTCAGTGAAGATGAGGACCCAGTTGAAGGGGATGCTGGAGGCCCACCCCACAACGCCCTGCTTGCTCTCCTGCACACTTACCGGGGTGTGTGGGACCGACGGAGCGGGGAACTAGAGCCCCCAGCAGCCCCCTGCGTGCCCGTGCACAGGTTAAAGAGGAAGGGAGGGCATCGGGGAACAGAACATAGGCTCGTGCACTGTGTTTTCTGCCAGGAGTAGAAATAGTCAGATGTGGTTGCTAATTCAGAAATAATTGCAAAAGCATCTCCCTTACCCAGTGGGGGCGTTTGAGTTTCCACTGATGATTCCAAATGCTCCCGTTCTGAGGGTCAACTCTGGGCCACCTCACCTGTGTACCATTTAACCCTCACCTTGTTAGGTGAGGTGTGCAGACTGGCGCTCCCAGAGGCCAGGGAACCTGCTGGGGGCTGCGCAGCCAGGCTGGGAGCCCCGACTCTGAGTCCAGAACTCAGGCAGAAGGAGTGCCACATGGTAAGTGTGCGGCACACTCTAGAACAGGGCCTGGGGCGGCTTCTTATTCTCAAAACAGCTTAAGTTCTTTCTCTGCTTAAAATCCTTCAGGCCACGCATCCACTGACTCCAGGCACACAGCTGGCTCCCGTGCAGCTGCCGTCCCTGCCCTGCCCCTGCTGCCCTGGGCACTGTCTGCTCTGACCCCTGCCCTCCCTGAGCCAGCCTGGCCCTGCCACACTCCACGCCTGGCCCATGCCATTCCTTCTGCCTGGAGGGGAGGGGGCTGGAAACGGGAGTGACTGGGACTGGCCTTCCTTAGGGAGAACGGTGGGCGTGGGAAGTGGGGTAAAAATATCTCCCAGCTAAATAGCTGGCGACTTGGAGGAGGCCAGAGAGCCACACAGGTAGCGTGCTGGGGCCACCGGGGAGCGCGGGCCAGCATGGGCACCCTCAACATGGCCTGTGGGTAGACTCAGCTCCACTCTAAGTGTGCTGACTCGCAGTGCCAGCTTCCCAGTCCTCAGCTGCTTGCCTGGGTGCCCAGGGGAGGTTGGCCAGGAAGGCTCTGAGTGACGTGAGTGCAGAGATTCTGGGAGGGGGACGTTCACGTTTCAGTCGCTGACCTTTTCCATGGAAAAGTCTGCCCCCAGCTCGTCCCCCTGCACTGAATAGGGCCTCGGGACACAGGTGAGATGGCAGGTGGGATGGGGAGGTTGCAAGTCTGGAACGTCTCCGTGCCCCAGGCGGGCCCAGTCCACTGCAGGGCGGGGGGCGCTTATGAGAGAAGACTTTGGCCCTCCAGACCAGAAGCGTTCCCCTCATTCCCCAGGGACTGTGGGTCAGACCCTTCGGTCTCAGGCCAGCGGCCAGCAGAGGCCCAGGAGCTCCCTGAGGTGCATCTGGCCTGGGCTTTGTGCTGGCCCCGTGCTCAAGGAGGGGCTGCGGCCGGGTAGTGGGACGACCTGGCTCTTTGGCAGAGCGGCCCCAAGGCGGGGGGGCTGCCTCCAGGAGGAGGTGGCTGTAGTGGGGGTGAGGGGAGCTAGACCTCCAAACCACATACTGTGTGGTTTCATGGAGATGAAATGTCCAGACTAGGCAAATCCAGCCCCTTCAACCACTGCCCGGTGACAGATGGGAGCAGAAGTGGCCAAGAGGCAGGTCCTTGGCTGAAGCATTAGCAGGAACCAGGCCAGCCCCGCAGCCCTGGGGTGCCTGAGTCTGCATCTTCCTAGCTGTGAGGCTCAGGCAGGTTTCTTAACTGTGCCTCAGTTTCCTCCTCTGTAAAATCTCAGAGCCGCTGGGAGGGCCCATCATTTGGCGTCCACAGCACAGGCCGCTGGGCTGCAGTGAGAGCCCTCATTGTTACCCCTTGAGGCCTGAGACTGGGAGCCCATTGGTGAGCTCATTCACTGGATGCACAGTCTCTGACCCCCAGGATCCAGCCGCCACCTGGACACCAGGGCAGCTTCATCTACGGGGCCCCAGGCCTGAGACCAGCAATTGTGAAGCCCCTGGGTATCCACGTCAGCCACTGCCTGCACCACTGATGGTCCATTCCCGGATCAGTCCTTCCCTGCGACCCAGCAATCTCTCTCCTGTGCCCAGCATAAACCCATGTGCTTGTGATCACCCACAGATATGCACTTGGGTGAACAAATGGGGAACAACCCAGGTGTCTGTCAACAGGAGGATGGCTACATAAAGTGTGGTCCATGCACGTGGCGTGCCGCTACTGGCGAGGAAACCACTGACGCTCATCAACACGGATGGCCTCACCGACAGCCTGGTGCGGGAAACGAGCCAGGCAGGAGGACATGTGGGTTCCAGCACTTAGAAGAATCTCCAGGACAAGCCCACCTCATCTGGGAGACAGAAATCAGAACAGTTACCCTTGGGTGGGTGGCATGACTGAGGCAGGCAGAGGGAGCCTGCCAGGATGGCAGAATGTTCTATGTCCCGAGACAGGTGGTGATTACATGGGTGCACACGTGTGTAAAAGCGCATCAAGCTGCCCACTGGAGATTTCTGCATTTTACATAAGCTATATCTCAGCATAAAAGTCAAGTGTTAATATGTGACTTTATTGAAATGGAGCAATAACAAGGCAGGAATGGAAACTCCAACCTTCTTATGATAATTAAAATACAGAAAACAGGCCGGTGTGATGGCTCCCAACCTTCTTATGATAATTAAAATACAGAAAACAGGCCGGCTGTGATGGCTCACGCCTGTAATCGCAGCTACTTGGGAGGCCCTTGTCACTCAGACTGTTACAGGTCAGTCGAAGCCAGCTCACACCCCACTTCACATAGGGTTGAGAAAATGCCTGCTGTCTATGCCAGGGCCTGGCACTTAAAACTGGGGGACAGGTGGTGAGGACTGTGGAGGTGAAACCACCCAAAGTAGCCCATGAGAGGGCACACGCCCCTGCCAGCGACAGGACAAGCTGTGTCTTTCTGGTGATGAAGCCTGGGAGAAATCAGGCTATGCGGTGACACAGATGTGGGCTCGTGTCCCGAGGAGGCCTGGGAGCCAGGCATCTCCACCTCAGTACCCCATTTCTCCTCCACATTCCCAAAAACAGACCCCACAAACCACAGCCCAGCTCCGTTTGGCCCTGGAAGGCGAGCAGCCCCACAGCAGCAGAGCCTCCCACCTGGCTGAAGCCCTGCTTCCTGCCTCACTGTGGACAGACACCAGGGCCCAACACGGCACGCAGGCAGTCCTAGTGCTGCCCACCCCAGCCAGTTTCAGGGTGGAAGCAGCCCCTGTCCAGCCACTGAGAGCGTTCCCGAGAAGGACCAGGGTGGTTCTCTGGGGAAGACGTGGGATCTGACTTCTTCCTGGATCCCAGCTGGAGTCTGCCCGGGCCTTAGCATCCCAGAGGCCACAGAGCCACAGGAGCCAGAAGCAGGAACCCTGGGGCCATCTGCCCTCCCCTCCCAGATAAGAGGCACCTCCCTCAAAAAGCTCATCGGAGGTCAGAAAGGCTTTCCCCCTGCATGCCTTGCTCTCCCCCCAGGGCACTAACCATCCTGCCCCCCACCATCCTGCCCCCCTACCATCCTGCTCCCCCACCATCCTGCCCCCCATCCTGCCCCCCATCCTGCCCCCACCATCCTGCCCCCCACCATCCTGCCCCCCACCATCCTGTCTCCCCACCATCCTGTCCCCCCACCATACTGCCCCCCATCCTGCCCCCACCATCCTGCCCCCCACCATCCTGCTCCCCCACCATCCTGCCCCTGGCATGGGCCTACCCCACCTGGCACCAGCAGGATCGTGGCTTCGGGGTCTGCCTGAGCCTCCTCCCAGCCCCAGCCCCAGCCCAGGCCACTTAGGCTAGGTGGTCCCGGGCCCGCCCCTTCAGCCCTCACTCTTGCCCACACCCTTTGCTGCTCCATTCCTCCTTTGTGACAAGCTGGCCCCGACCTGCTGATCCCTCCACTGCAGAGCCCCTTCCTTGGGGAGGTGTTCCCACCCACCAGCCCCTCTGGGAGCACCCAGACTGTGCTTGACGCGTCAGGCTGTCCTAAGGCCACTGTGTCAGTGGCAGACTGCCCAGGGCAAGGGTCCCCAGCATTGCCCAGCACCTGGCCAGGCCCTGTGCTCACCTTGAGCCCCAGGGGTAGGAGCATGGGCAGCCCCCTCCCCAGCTCTCTGGGTGGCAGGGCCAGGCTGGCTCAACCTAGGCCTGGTCTCCGGCCTCCCTCCCAGCCCTCGGCCCTGGCTGCCCCGGGCTCCTGCAGCCCACGCTCCTGGCCTGGGGCACTTTGTAATTCTTCCTTCTCTGGCATCTTCTGGCAAAAATATTTGAAGAATGTTTCAATTATCTGTGATCAGCCAGGGAGGCGGGTCTGGGTCCACCTATCCAGGAAGTAACTCAGCAGATGTCTGGGGGGGCAGTACCTGGCCCCCATGTCCACCCAGAGCCAAGTCCTCACCAGCTTCTTCCTCAGGTGGCAGGGGGCTGGCCCTGAATTCTCCATCCACACTGAGGCTCATCTATGGCTTAGGAGCCCAGCAGGGTTCCTTGGGGCTGAGTATGGGGCAGGGGCTGGTGGTGGCCTCAGTGTTCCTGCCTGTCAAATGGGGATAAGAATGTCAGCCAGGTTGGGGTCATTCAGCAGACCCCGTGAACCGCAGGCTGCTGACTGGCCAGACATCCCCACTCATCCAGAAAAGAGCTCCACCCGCACCTGCCTCATAACGCCTGGCCCCACCGAGGCTCCGGTGCTGCCCTCAGAGGAGGCTGGAGGGGGCGTGTTGCAGCCCAGAGCTGGGCACACCGGTGGGAGGGAACCAGAGACTGAATAGGACAGGTCTGCACTCAACAGCTGGCACCACACGCTGGGGGCACTCAGGGGCCACCCGTCCTTCCCCAGGGCCCCAGCTCCGTGGAGGCAGGTGGGATGGGGCTTGGGCCAGGGGCTTTGCCCAGCCACCCCAAGGTTGCTCTGAGTCTCAGCTTTCTCATCTGAGAGCCGGGGCCAGTCAGCCCTCCTTTGGGAAGTGTCCGTCCTCCCTGTGGGGAAGGGACAGGCCCAAAGCACTCCCCTTCCTGAGCAGGCCATTTCCCTCCCTGTCCCACCCCTTCCCCACTCTGGCTCCCCCAGGTGGTTCTTGCCAGCCTGACCTTACAGATGAGGAAACTGAGGCTGAGAGAGAACAGCCAGAGGAGAACAGTGTGGGTAGGAGCCAGGGTAGAGCGTCCCCAGAGGAGGCACAGGCACAGGGAGTGGCGGGGCGGCGAGGAAGGAAGGGGCTGGGGAGGGCAGGGGCTGACACCTCCAGGGCCCAGCTTTCTGCCCCTCCCTGCCCCTCCTGGCCTCAGTTTCCCATCTGGGTAGTGAGGGACTGAGGTGACAACCTGGGTAGCTGCAGCTGTGTCCTAAAGAGGTCCGCTCGCTCGCTCGGGTTGGGGTCCTGTGTTTGAGTTCTGCTCAGCCACTGACTCTCACTCGCCTCCCTGAGCCTCAGTTTGCTGGTCTGTCCAATGGGGAGAACTGCCCTGCTGGTGAGCAGGGCATCCTGTGGGCTGCCCTCCACCGCGGTCCCACCTGCCACTCTTTCCATGCCACTGCTCCGCTCAGCTCTCAGCCCACAGTGTTCCCAGGGAAGGGAGCAGTGTCTGCTTGCTCCCTCGCTCCTCTGGCAGGCGGCTGTCCTTCCACCCTCCCTACATAGCTGGCATTCCTGGGCGGGCAGCTTGGGACCCCACCCTGGAGAAGAACCAGACTGCCTGGGAAAAAGCTGACGAAGAGCTGGGGGCCCCAGGCAGGGCTGAGGTCGCTGCAGGTGGATGAGCCACAGCCAGAGGGTCCATTGCACCCCTGGACAGCACAAGGAGCGAACAGCTAATGAGGTCACAGGCAGACACTCCCAGTTACCATATCTGCTAAATCTGTGAAATAAGAGACTCACCCACCCACTATGACCCCCAAACCACAGGACACTGACCTCTGACTTTGGAACCTTCCAGATCTCTACCAGCACACAGGGCTGGTCACGATGCACCCAGGTGCTGGCCACACACACTGGACTAGAACCTCCCCCTCCAGGGGCAGGCATCCTGGCCTCTCCAGCAGCTATGCAAGATTCCAGACTCAGCCTAGTGCCTCCTCCTCCAAGAAGCCCACCAGAGTCTCTCTCAGTTCTCCCCTCTCCACTCCCTGCAGGGTCACATCTGTGCTAGGCTCCTGAGGAAGCCGTTGGGGCTGAGATTCAGCTATGCCCTTCCCTAGGTCTAACCCCTGGCCCTTCTCTTTGCTTCCCACATTACAGATGGAGACAGCAACACCCAGAGATGCCACAGTACCCGAGACCCCGGCAAGGATGGCACTCAGTCCGAGCCCTTGCCCTGATGCCACAGATCTGTTGGATGCATCAGCGCCTTGCAGGCCTGGGTGACCAGGATGCCAACCTGAAACCTCAGGACAGATGGGCGGGTGGACAGACAGGTGGAACAGGTGGGAGGGAGCTGGCACGCCCCATTGGCCCATGGCCAGGAAGAGTCTGGACACTTCGTGCTTGTGTCACCAGCGCGGCCTTCCTGTCTGCTCTGGACTTGGCTGAGTGGCAGGTCTGGGGGCTGAGCCATCACCTCTCTGCAGACCACAAGGCAGGGCTGAGCTCCTGGCCCTGGGACTCAGCCTCAGTCCACAGTCCTGAAGGATCCTCCTTCCAGGAACAGACGGGAGCCAGGCCCAGAAGTTCTCAGACAGAGCAGAAGCCGGAGCCAGGCCAGCCCCACAAGGCAGTCTCTGCCATCGGCATTCTCCAAAGCTGGGGACCCAGACTGGGCCAGAAGCCCCCTGTGCTCCTGTGAAATGAGAGCCTCACCCACTCACTGCCTGTACTTCAGAACCTTCAGAGCCCCTGTGCATAATTCCACACGCCCTCACCTTCCAAGCAGCCCGCTTCTCTGGAATGCTCCCTCCAGGAATTCCTCGGCCGCCACAGCCTACTAGCCAACTGCTCAGCTTGGATGCCTGTGGCCCAGGGTCCCCACTTTCCCGGGAGCAGCCTCCCCCACCTCTTACCAGCCTGGCTGCGTGAGTGCTTCTGGAGCCAGTCCCCCAGAACTCCAGAGGCCTTGACTGAAGCGGCCTGAGGTCCTGAGTGCTGTCCCTGCCATCCCCATGGCAAGCCCCCAGTTGGAGCTCATCAGTGAGGAGCAGCATCCCATGCCGGGCCACACAGCAACGTGGCAGCGATTTGGTATCAGAGGCAAGAGCAAGACCTGACCCGGTGGCTTTTCCCCACCTCTGGGCTCTGCCTCTCCCACCCTCCCTTCTGCAGGAATCCTCGTCGTCAGAGGCAGTAAGGCTGGGCTCTGGGCTACAGTCCAAGCTGACTGCAAAGCCTGGCTTCTCCCAGCCTCTGAAGGTCGGGGCCAGTCCCAGCCTCCCGTCCAAGGCTGCTCTGTGGCAGGCGCTGGACCGCAGGAGGACTCCCCCACCAGAGGGGGGCATCGCACCCCCTGCCTGGCTCCTAAAGAAGGAGACCAGCACACAGTGGAGCGCCACGTGACCCCTGCACCTCCAGGAGCGACAGCCTCGGGGGGAGCCCCAGGCCACATACTGGTGAGGCAGGTTCTGAGACAGAATGGGGGGGCCATCTGCAGTCTGCAGCCCTTGGCCCAGCGCCCTTCCCCGGGTGTCAGCCCACAGCAGCCCAGCCTGGCCATTTCCGGCTGTGTGCTCTGGACTACTGCAGACGTGGAGGAAATGGAGCTTAGGGCTCCTGACTCCCTCTCCAGTGCTCTCTCCACAGCTCCAGCCTGCCTGGCATCCAGCCACACCTCCAGCAACACTCCCTGCACACCCTGAGGCTCAAGAAGGCGTGCCTGACATGCGACTCCACCCCCAGCGATAAGGCTAAGCAGACACTGCAGCCCACAGGCGTGTGGGCCCCGGAGGCCAGCCCTCCTGAGGCTGAGGGGGGCATGGGGCACACAGGAAGAGCCCCGGGAGACGGATTCGGCAGAGTGTGGAGCTGCCTTCCTGGGGGTGGGGTGGTCAGCCACACCTGGAAATTCCCAACACTGCCCGCCAGTGCCAGCAGTGAAGTCACCTTGGGAAGACCTGAGTCAGGGGAGCCAGAAAGTCATCCAATCCCTGGCCACCCACTCCTCCTTCCCACCTGTTCCACTGGGGGCCAAGCACACGTGGGGCCACCACAGCCCCTGCCACCCCTGGGCAAAGGGCCCTGAGCTGGGAGCTCGCTGGGCCCCAGACCCACAGGTGGCTATCACCCTCTGACAGATTTGCTGGGCACTGGCTGAGTGAGTGCCTGGTACTTCCCTGAGCGCTGGGGAGGGGGCAGGCAACCCTGCACCCCCAGACCTGGCCAAGCACACTCCATTGGCACCCCTGCCACCAGATGGTTCTGCAGCCTCAGCCATCCCCTCTCCTCGGCCCCAGAGTAACCGGGCCCTGCGTCTACGGCCAGCGGGCAGGACCAGCCCCCTCCCTTCTTCCCATCCTCCACCTCATTGCCCAGAGGGGTTTTTCTAAAGCTCTGCCAAAGCCACTCTTCCCTGCCCTGGGCTCCCCAGACCTGAGATCACTGCCTCTGGTGCCGCCCCCACCTCACCTTGCCCTGCCCCAGCCCCTCTAACCTGCTGTTCCCACTCCTTATGCCCAGCTGCCACGCCCTCTTCCCACCTCCAGGCCTTTGCCCACATCTGTCCCTTCCCCAGAAACCCACCTTCCTTCCCTCCAGCATGCCCTTTAGGGCCAGGTCAGAGGCTGCCTTCCCTGAGAGGGCTTCCCTGGGCCACCCTCTTCACAAATGGTTTAGGACTCCCGCTGCGGGTCCCACGGGGCCTTGGGTAAATGACGGCGGAAGGGAGGGAGGCAGGTACTTTCCTTCCCAGCCACACCTGCACGCCTGGCCAGCCTTGATCACCGGGCCGTGGGGACTGCCATCCAGCTGTGGCATAAAGGGAAAGTTCAGGGTGGTGGTGGGGCCAGCAGGAAGGGGGGAAAGGAGGGGGAGGACCTGGGGAGCATCCAGACCCACCACCCAGATGGGGAAACTGAGGCCCAGAGAAGGGAGGGATGCTCTCAAGTTTGCCACAAACCCACAGCTGAGCCAGGAACAGGACCTGGGCATCCGGGACCACACGCAGGCTGACCCAACACAGGCGACATGCTGGCTAGGCTGGTCTCAGAGCTCCTGGGTCAGGGACCAAAACAGGACAAGGCCCAGAACAGAAGCCTCTGGGCTTCCCGTACCCACAGAAGAGCTGCACCTCTGGTCCCAAAGCCAACCTTGGAGGCAGCCCCTGCCACCTTGAGACCTTCGCTCAGGGCCCAGGGACTCTTGGTTTCGCCTGAGGCTGGAAACCCACCTCGGTAAGACAGCGGGACAAGTGGCATGGACCCGACAGTCAGGTGGCCCCGGGCTCAAATCTGGGCTCAGCAGCTTGACCTGGGCCAGTGACTCTGCACCTGACTCATCTTCTTCACGCCACCACCTGCCGTGGCAGACAGGCCTCTCCTCCCTCGCCTTCTCTGGCAGCCAGTGGGGACGCGGATTCCAAAGCAGACCCCAGGGGCTGTGCACACCTCGGTCCTGCCAGGGCCTTCTGGGGGAACCTGAGTCCTCCAGAACTGGGAATGCCTCCTCCTCTGTCCCCCAGGCAGGGGTCTGCAGGGCAGGCAGTATATTCTGGAGGACTTCCCACTGGAAGGGGCTTTGCCATCTGTCTCACCACTCAGGACTGCGCAGGCCTGAGTCTCAGCTCTGGACGCCTCTGCACCCTGGCCACGCCAATACCCGATACTCAGAGGCTGAGACACCACCCATCCCTGTGCCCGGCTCCCTCCCTCCAGGGGGCCTAGCCCATTCAAAGCTCCAACTGGGCTCAGAAGGGTTGGAGCAGGGACCACCACTCAGTGCGGGGGGCGGGGGGTTCCAGAAAGCGACAGAGGGCCTGCAGGTGTCATGGGAAGGGACTTCAAGGGATGCTCACTCCGGCTCTTCCTCACCGCTGCACCCAGCGAGCTGCCTGTCGGGTGGGTGGCTTCCTCCCAGGCCCAGCTCTGGGCACCTACAGGCTTCACGCTCTAAGGCTGCAAAGGCCACTTGGGGTTGCATGACATTAGTGTCTTCTGTACATAGCCTCAGACCCAACCTCGTGGCAGCCCCAGCACCTCAGCTGCCACCTGCTCCAGCCTGGGGACAGAGGAAGTGTCGATGGCCCCGTGCCAAGCCTCACCTGCCACTCCACCACTGAGACTGTGGATGGCCTCGGTGGAAAGGCCAACCACTCCACCCGCTGCTTGCACAGAGAACCTGTGATCGCTGCTTCTCTGCCCAGGCAGGGCCCCTCCCCGGCAACCCCAGCCCTTGCTCCTTCTGCATCTGCTTATATGCCTCCGGGGCTGGAGAGCTCACTGCCTCTCTGCCAACAGCCGAACTGACCCAAGCCTCAGGACCCACACTCAGAGGATGAAAACGCCCTGTGGGAGGGGCAGGAGTGGGGGAGGGGCCCCAGGAAGGCTGAGCAGGAAGACAAGGAAGGGGGGAGGGAGCCACCTGTATCCACCCCTACCCTGCCGGCCAGCCCGAGGTGAGGCCCCCAGCCCCGCGCCAGGGAGGGAGGACAAACGGTGGTTTTGTCCTTGGCCAGCGGGCGGCCCGCGCCACACAATGACCCTTTCATCAGGCTGAAGGAGCCCTGGGCCGGGGTTTCATCTGACAAGGGAGGGCGCCCGGCCTCCTGTCCCTTTGGGAGGGGAGCTGAGCCCCATCTGAGCCGGACCCAGGGTCGTGCAGGGCAGCAGCCTTAGGAGCCTGCTGTGACACCTCCATCTGCCTGGGAGGACGGCGAGCAGCATGAGCGTGACAGCTCGGGCTTCGGCTGTGCGTGGGCCCTGGTTCTGGGGGTTCCGCTCCCTGGACCCAGGCTGATGGCCTGGATACCCGCAACCAAGCCCTCTACCTCACCCCACACCACCATGCCACACCTCAGGGCCTGCCAGGGTGCCCCGAGATCAGAGCCTTAGTCCACACCCAAGCAGGGGCCCCAGGCTCCCCACAGGCACCCACCTGCCCTGCAAGGCTGACTCGAGGCTCCAGGGGTGTGGTGGGGGGAGGGGAAGGGCAGGGCTGTGACTTGCTGGGCTGCGATCACTGTGTCCGCAGAGGAGCCCAGGAAAGCTTGTGAATGAGGAAATGCTACTGAGCCGTCGGTGCCTCAAAAATCACCTCCTTCAGCGTCACCAGCTCACCTCCCATCAGCACCTCCAGCAGGTGGCTGGAGCCTGAGGCCCTGAGAGACCCAGATTCCTCTTCCTGTGGGACTGGAACAGGTGAGGAGACTGGACCTAGGAGAGCTGAACCCCTGGGCTCTGAGCACCCTTGGGAAACAGCCTGTTCTCGAGATCTTGGTGTCCCATTGGCCACCTCAGCAAGATGCTGTGAGGCTCCCTGCAGGGGAAACGCTTGGTGAATGCGTTTCACAGTATCGTTCCTTCTTCACATGCCTGTTTAGTCTGGCCAACTCCTATCCATCCTTCAAAACCTTGTCTGCCAGTTATTTCCTCTGGGAAGCCCTCTGAGACACCCTAGAGGGTCCATCACTCCTTCCTGAATGAACGCAGCTGCTGGGCCCCCCTTTGTGCTGCCTGTGGCCGGCCTCCCTGTTCCTGATAGTGGAGAATTGCCGGTCTCCTGAGCACTGACTGCACCAGGCATCAAGTGAGAGCTTCCCACAGCCACCCGGTGAGGTTCGTGTCCCCATGATCCGCACTGGAGAGGGAAGAGCTGAGCCTGGGGACACAGCCAGGCAGTGAGGGGCCTGCGGAGTCAGGATGAGGACCCAGCTCTTAGTCACTATCATGCCCCTTGGCCTCACAAAGACTCAAGGGAAACCGTGTAGAAAACGGTGCATTGTCCCGCGGGCCTCAGCACACAGCTGTGGAGCCAGCAGCACCCCAGGACCTCCCGGCCTCCCGCCGCACACAGCTGGTCCCGGATGCACGTTCTCCCCTTTAGCCAATGGTGGATGAGCCTCAGCCACATGGTGATGAGTTTGGGGGAGTTTCCTGTGATTAGACCTCCAGTGCAGGTCCCCAGTTGAGATCTCATGAGATTTCCCAGCTCTAACCCCACGTGCACACCCTCTATGGAATGTTCCGCACTTTCAAGTTCCAACTATACGTGGCCTGGTCTGAGCCTTGGGATTATCATCCCAAGTGACCCTTGAGGAGACTGAGGCCCAGAGAGGCCCATGGACCAGCTCAGGGCACACAGCAGAGCCCCTCCCAGACCTGGATGGATGCAGACCCTCCAGGCTGGGAGCTGCCCCTCCCCAAGGGCGACCTGAACACGCCTGAGCCATGGGCATGTCCTGTCTCCACACAGGCCACGGTGCCACGGGAGCAGGCTTGGTTCAGCTCCTCCCCCCAAGGGTCATGGCCACAGTGCTTCTGGGACTGCGGCTGGCATCACCGACAAAGCCACAGCGGTGGAGCCGGGAAGAGGCCTGGCCTGGCAGGGCAGTGGTAAGTGCCCCCCCAAACCCCGCCACAGCCAGGTGGTCGGTGAGTAACCGCCCTGTCACCCATGACTCACTTGGCTCCCCGGAGCGGGCGGTCACCATGAGAGGCTTCTACCGGAAGACCTGGGGGGGTCGTCAGAGCCAACCCCCACATCTGGGAGAGGAAGGCTGAGACCGGAAGAGACCTGCCTGGGACAGCTCCGCCTGGTCCTGGTCAAGGCCTCAGCCAGGCCCCCATTCCAGCTGACCCAGCACCGCAAACCTTCCTCTTGGCCTGTGGTCCCCCACCTGCCCTCCCTTGGGCACTGACTAACCACCCCCCTACAGCCCTGGGAGCTCCTGCGCTGACAGCAGAGCTCTGCACAGAGGCGAGTGCGGGCCAGAGCCGCCTAGCGTGGCTGCAAGTCAGCATGCAGCGGGTCGCAGGGCGCTTCCAGGCCAACACACCCGTCCAACCCGATCAGCCGCAGGGGCCCAGGCATGCGTCTGGGATTCGGTGTGCACGGACCACAGCCCAGGACCGGGAGCTATGGGAGCAGCTCAGATGAAAGGGGCAGGATCAGCTGTCGGCCAGTGTCTGGGATCCCAGCAATGGGATCTGGAAAGTTCCTGAAAGTTCTCTGGAGCAGAAAGAAGCCCCCACCCAGCGCCCCCTCCTAGCCCAAAAATCCTCATATCCCAAAGGCCGATCCTACTCCCACCTATGGTCAGCCTTGCACCCACCCAAACAGGACAGGGGAAACCCAAGACCCGCCTCTCTCCCTCCAGGGAACATGTCTTGATTCGTCTCTGCTTGGGCAAGGCTGGCGTCAGCGTTTTCCTCCCCGGGGGGCAGGAGCTGCCGAGGGCAAGGCAGGGATGCAGTCTGCCTTCCTGTCCCCCACAACCCGGGCCGGACCCCAGCACTGGCCCAGGGTGTCTGGAAAAGCTGCTTCCTCCGGAGAATTTCTGCCAACACAGCTGGCGGTGTAGTCACTGCAGGCCCAGATGAGGGGCCAGCCCCGAGCCCCGAGGTAAACCTGGGGTCTTCGGAGGTACACTGGGCACCGCCTTGCCCCAGAGGCCCCTCACTGCTGCCTTGGCATCGACTCCCACCAGGCTCCTGGGGCCCCTGCGCACCTCCCTCTCTCCGACCGTTACCCCAACCCGCCCTCCCCTCCACCCCAGGACTCCTGGTTTCCCACCCCCGGACACCTCTCCCTGAACACCGAACCTCAGCCAGCCGGCTCCAAAAAAGATTTCCCAAGCATCGGAGCTGCCAATTCTCTAGCAAGGCTTAAGGCTGAATTGCCAGGATTCTGGGGATGGGGAGGCTTTCTTGCCTCCAACCGCCAGAGGCTGAAATTCCAAGGCCCCCTGGTTGATCCAGTTCCTTGGAAGGACACCAGAAACAGGACCCTCTGGCCTAGCACTTTGTTAGCCTGGGTACCCACTGATCAGGCGGTCCCCACCCGCATGGGCCCTGCTACCCCGCCCCCCTCAGGCGATGCCTCCGCAGCCGGGGCTGCCCGCCGGGCCTGGAGCGCTCTCTGTGCCCGGACCTTGTAATTATGTCCCACAGCCCGGGAAACCGCGGGCCTCGCAGCATCTGGCTGCGGTTGCGAACTTTTGTTTCAAGATGCGCGACTATTTATAGAAGGAAAACTGGTAGGATAGTAATTTCCTAGGAGCTAGAGAAGAAATTGGCTGCGTCTTTATTAAATGGGGGTGGGGGCGCGGCGATTGATTAGGACTGCGAGCGCACGGTGGGGAGGGTGGTGCGGGGAGCGGGAAGGCGGCGGCTGCCCCCTCTGGCCGCGTCAGGAGACCCCGGACGTGGCCCGCGTGTAAAGGAGTAGAGGGGGAAGGGAAGAGAAGGAGAAGGAGAGCAGGCTCTGAGGTTTAATCAGTAGCATCCAGCTTAAATTCCCCCAAACGGCGGTTCCATAAATCAAACTTCTTTTTAAGTCAGAGGCCAGAGCATATGCGTCCCATTAGGAATTGGGCGAAGCCACCGCTGCGCGCCCCCTGGGCTCACTGAGCCGGCCTTGGCCCTGCCCGGAGCTTCTCAGAGCCCAGTGGGCTCTGCCCTGCCAGACGCACTCGCGCGCCCACGCTCCGCACTCTCCCGCGGTCCAGACACTTGGGCTAATACGGCCGCCCTTGCACAAGGTGCGTCCTCCTCGCTCCCAGGTGAGGATTCGGCAGGGGCAGGGATCAGGCCACCCAGCGTGGCGAGAAGCCGCAGCGACTTAGGGGTACAGTCCGGGCGCTGTCCGGTGGAGCGCATCGTGCACGTGCGTGCCAGTGTTTGACGAGGGAGCGGGTGTGTCCTGTGGCTCTCCCAGGTGTGCCATGTTATTGCGTGCCGCGTGGGTTAATATCGGGAGGGGTCCCCGGGGGTCCGGGACTCCACTGGGATGCGCAGGGAATCTCGGCGCCACCCGCGTGCCCCCGGGCCCTAGCGCTGGGCGTGCACAGCCTGCTCTACTCCAGCAGACGAGCTGCTCTCGGACCATGCATTCTCTGACCCCAAAGCCGGGACTTCTCACTGCCATAGCTGCCCGCCAAGTGCTCCACCTCGGCGGCTTAGGCTGGCGAGGCGACCTAAAGTCCCCCGGCTCCCGCGCGCGACGGTGACCCGATACCCCGCCCAAGGGCCTCGCTGCCGCGTTCCCTGCCCGCCCTGTTCCAGCGCTGGAGGCCCGTGGGGAGCCCACCCGCCCACCCCGCCCGTCGCCCGCGGCACTCACAGGTAGCTGCCGCTGGACAGGAGGAGAAAGATCTGCGGGCAATAGACGGAGACGAGCGCGCTGCTAGGCGACAGTAGGAGCATGGTGGGCCGACGCGCCTGGCGGGACTAGGCAGGCTCCGAGGGCAGGGCGCCTGGGCCAGCTGAGGCCGGGACCCCCGCGGAGCTCCCCGATGCAGGGCGGCAGCGCTAGGCGCTAGGAGCCGGGTCTTGCGGGCCCGGGCGCAGTTGTCGCCCGTGCCCCGCCGCCAGGGCCGCGCATGGCGCTACGTCTGGGGCAGCGGCGGGAGCTGGGGCTGGAGTGCGGGGCGGGGACCCTGCCGGGGACAGTGGGCGCGCCTTGGCGGTGGTCTGGACGTCCGTCCGTCTGTCGGTGCGAACCGACTCTGTCGCTCGCTCTGGCTCACGTCTTCAAGTCTCCCGAGGCGCGCAGCTGCCATTGGATGGGCCGCCCCTACATCCGCCTCCTCCCCCCGGCGGGTTTTTTTAAAGGGAGGCTGACCAGAGCGTGCGGTGGGAGCCGCCTCCAGGGCTTGCCCAAGCTGCCTTGGCCGGGACACGCGTACCCCCACCTTTAGGGAGCCACACAGCTCTGGCCTTGCTCGGGAAGGTGCACCTGGGGACGGCTCCGCGGGGGAGCTGGGCGGGAGCTGTGCTCCGCAAAGTTTGCGCGTGTGTGCATGCACGTGCCTGTGTGTGCCTGCGGGAGCGTGGGCAGTCTGTGAGGGCAGGTGCGTGTGCACAGACGCACCGAGTGTGCTGAGCCTCTGCCCCCGTGCGCCCTAGGTTTAGTGAGGCTGCTGTGGGTCGCACTTGTGCACTGCCGTGGCGAACCAGGCCCAGCCCTGTGCTGGTGCTGACCCTGTAGGACGCTGCCTGGGCACCTCCTTGGAGAGGCCGCCAGTGGGAAGGCATCGCCGGCAGGTGCTGCTCTCGCACACAGAGGCTTCCCCATCCCACTGCTTCTGCTCTCCTTTGAGGGCTTGGTGGGGATGGGTTTGGGGAGTAGGCCTGCAAGAGCGTTCTCCCTATTCCAGTTATTTTTATTTTTATTTTTTAGTCCAGAAACATAGGTCTAGTGTTTCACCTCTTGTTGTTCTCCAGTCCTGGCTCCACAGGACCATCCCTCCACATCTGAACCACGGCGCAAAGCAGGAAGATGGCAAGGAAAGGGAGGGCTGGACAGTCTGGCCCGTTGCCCTGAGGAAGAGGATTTTTCTAACTCCAGACCTGGTGTGGAGGCTTGTCACTCAGGAGGAAGCAGCCCCCTCCATCCCTCCACCCCCATCCCCCACCTCCGTCCCTCTGCCTCCATCCCTCCCAGTCCAGGGCTCTTGAGCCCTTCTGCTTTTGGCCCCAAAGGCAGGGACAGCCTTGCGGCAGGGCTGGTCCTGGAGCTTCAGTGACTCCAGTTCCAGTGAGCAGAGGGTGTCCAAAATCCAGACAGGCTCCTCCAAGTTCTGCTTTGACCTTCCCCAGGGTTGGAGCTGAAGGCCGCTCAGTCCAGAAAGGGCCCTGGGTGAGGAACTGTGACTCCCTGAAGCCATCAGATTTTCAAATTGCTCAAGGCCCATCTGTTCCTGGGCCCCGACCCCTAAGGGGATTGTGCATTCTGATTCCTGATGGTGCTGGAGTCCTCCAGGGGTTGCAAATGTGAGTTGCACCAGGTTTAGGGGCACATGTGCCCAGGTGGCTCCCCTGCATACACTAAACACATGCAGCGTGAAGAGGAGTGACCACGGAATCTCCCACCAATGCATACAACCTCTGATCTGTGGTCAGATCTTTATGACTCTTAAAATCCCAAATCCTGGGATGTAGAGGCCCCGGAATGCACTATCTGGAGGAGTCACCGGGGTGTCAGTGACATCATAGTCATTAACAATAAGAAAGCCTCTCCTGGTGTCTCCAGGTGCTCACTGGCACACATCCCCACCACCAACAGGGCAAAGGCCCCAGCACTGACATGGGCAGCATGCAGTGAAGGGAATGTTGTGACCCCATTTTTTGGATGAGAAAAGGGAGGCTGAGAGGTTAAAAAATCTCACTCAAGGCCATAGCCTAGGCGTGACAGGAGGACAGAGCAGACGGCCCATGATCCCAGACTCCTTCATGCAGTGGGCTTCCAGGTCATTTAACCTCTTCAGACACACCTGGGCCCAGCTTCCCCCTTCTGCCACTGTGTGTAGCCAAGATGGTTTCCGAAGAAAGCAGGGTCCTTCTCTCCAGTCCTGGCAGAAGCGGGTGAACCTCGAGGGAGGGGTTGGCTCTCCTTCCCTCAGCAGACCCGGGGGAGATCTCCGGCTTTCCTGGTCGTCATTCCACAGGGTGTTGACAGACCGCATTTTGGAAATCCAGGAGGTGGGGTGTGTGTGTTTAAATTGGCACTCCAGGCAAGAAGTCTCCCCTCTGGGGGTCCTGGATAGGGCCTGAGGGCAGAGCCAGGGCCACACAGAAGGAAACTCAGCCACTGCCTCGCCCTTACCTGCTCACAGCGGGAGGCTGACACAGGGGCCTGGGGCTCAGACTGGGCTAACAGGGAGACCCGGTGGGGTCTCGGTCATGCAGACCTCTCTCAGACACTGGCCACCATCCTGTTCAGGATGGCCAGAGCTGCAATCCCATTTACAGAAGGGACCAGGAGGCTTGGGAAGGGCATGCAGCCGCAGAAGCTGGGCTGCGGTGGACAAGTCAGCTCCTTCTGCTACCTGCGAAGTTCCCAGTGCTCTTCCCACCCACTCACTGGGGGAGGAGGAGGAGGCGCTGCTTTCTGATGACTGCTGCAGAAGAATGGACGCTAGGAAGAGAGGCCCGCAGTGGGGGACCACAGCCAACTGAAGCCCAGCTCTGTCACTGAATCTTGAAGACAGTGACTTAGCTCTTATGCCGAGTTTCCTCATCCTTGAAACCGGTAGCGTAAAAGCGCCTAACTCTAGGGGTGCTGGGGTGGGGGAAGGCCTCAGTTCTGAGAATCAGGCTGCAGAGACAGAGCCTCATTAAGGGTTGCCATCACTTTGGGGGGCCCAGCAGGAGTCACTGCAGGACTGCTGGAGAGGCAGGAAAACAGCAGCCTGCCCACTCCACCCCCAGCCCAGCAGGCTCGACTTCCCACACCCCTAACCTCCGTAAATAAACACCTGGGGACACAGCCTACCCACAGACCTATGATAAGTAGGGACACTGGCAGACACGCCCGCCCAGACCTGCAGGACTGAGGCTAGGTCGGTGGCTGCCTCTGAAGCCACCGGTTTTAGTCTCTGCAGGCCCTGGGCCTCAGTTTTTCCACCTGTAAAATGGAGGAGTAGAGAAGGGATGGATGGTGATGGAGAGATGATCCCCAGCTCCTGCTTCCTCCTCTCCGCCAGAGAAGCTGCGTCTCCCGCCAGTGGTACCGGGACCAGCCCCTCCCACGGCTCTGTTCACCGCCTTCTCCGTCGCCTGCAGCAGGCGGCGCACAGTAGGCGCGCAGGGCGCGGCCGGGCGCGGGTCCCCGCAGGTTCGAGGAGCGCAGGGCCTGCCGCGGGCCGTGGGCGAACCCGGCGAGGTGCACCGCACCCCCTATTCCTCACGCCGCTTCTCCACCCCCACTTCGAGCGAGACTGAGACAGATTCTGTCTAAAGGAGATCTCGGCTCAACAGGTAAGGACTCGGCTGGGTTCAGGAATGTGGAAATACGACTCGGAGCAGCTACCGCAGAGAGCAGCTAGCGCGGCTCGCCGGGCGCCCGCCCGCCCGGCCGCGCCAGGGGGAGCGCGGCGAGAGGGGGCCAGGCCCAGGGCCCAGGGCCCCGGGGCGGGCGGGGCGCGGGCCCCGGACCGAGCCCGAGGCGGCCCGGCCGGCCCCACGGCCCATCCCGAGCCAGCCGAACGAGTTGTCAAGGTAATTTCAACACGTCTGGGTGATGGATAGAGACCAAGGGCCGCGGCGGGTGCCCTGGCCTGCGCGCTCGCGGCCGGGTGCGCGCCCTCGCCCTCCCCTGGTCCCCCCAGGCGCTGGACGCCCCCCGACCCCGCCCCGGCGCACCCTCCAGGCGGCGAGTACTCGGCCCGGGCTCGGCGCCCAGCGCAGCCCGGGGGAGGGAAGGCGCGTCCCATCCCCGGGGCCTGGAGCCCAAACAGGTGAAAGTACGCGCCGGGCACGCTCGCCGCTACCCGAGCCCGGCCGGGCAGCCCGCGCGCCCCGCTCTCTCTCCTCCCACCCTGGGCTCGGCGCCCCTCGGGAACTCAGAGGGTTCGGCTGTGTCTCCGCTGGCTTAGGGCGAGGATCTGACACACGGGCCAGCCCTGGAGCCCAGAGAGCTGCCGTGGCCCCCTCCGGTCCCCACGTCCCCGCGGGGACGACCTGGAGGCAGCTCCTTCGTGCTGTCTTGGCCCCTGGCTGCGGTCCCCGCCCACGGGATACTCACCCGAGCTTCACGTAGAGGACGCCAAAGCAGAGAAACACGTAGAAAATCCACTTGCGAAAGTTTCTGTGCATGATCCAGGGAGGGGGGCTGCGCCATAGACAGCGGCGGCCGGAGGGGACGCGCGGGCCCGGCAGGGCCGGGCAGGGGCCAGGGGGCTGCGGGCAGATCGCGCTCAACCGGCGCTGCGGCTCGGGCGGCCGGCGACGCGCGGGCACTCGGCGCGCGCTGCCACCATGGTGAGCCCGGGATGCCGCCGCCGCGGCCGCCGCCGCCGCCGAAGCCGCCGCGTGCGCCCGGGGAAGTGACCCAGGCTGGGTGCCGCAACCTCGAAGCCGGATTGAGCGACCGTGGGCCCCTGCAAGCGCGGGCCAGGGGCCAGGGCGCGGCTGGCGGGCGGGTGCAGCCTCCACTGGGCGAAGCCGCCTGAGGCCGTGCGCGCCTCGCCGAGTGCCGCGGCGGCCAATGTGTCCGCACTTGTCGGCCTCCCCAGGTGACTCGCGGCCCCGGCAAGCGAGCCGCGAGCGAGCGAGCGAGCGCGCCCCAGGTAGGAGGATCCGCCTCCCGCCCGCCCTCCTCGCTCGCCCCGCGCTCTCTCCCTCTCTCCCTGGCTCTCGCCTCCCTTTTCTCCTCCCTCCCCCGTGACACACAAACGCATCTAACCCTCGGCGCCCCCCTCCCGAGGCCAGCTCCCTTCCGATTGCCCTCTGGGGACTGGTGGGGTGGGGGAAGAGGGCTTGGGTGACGGGGGCTGGGGGTGCGGCGAGGGTGCGGCTCAGCAGAGACACCTGCGCTCCTCTGCGCACGCGGGGGTAGGGGTGGGGGTACAGGTGGGGGTGGGAACAGACTGGTACGGGTCGCAGTGGCCACTTGGCTTCCAGTTTCTCGTGGGGGAGGGAGAGACTATCCACTCCCATCGCCTCTCTGAGTGCACTTCCCCGCCCCGCAAAAATTATCCGCAGGAGGTACTCTGGGGCCATACTTTTAGTCCAGGCGTCGCTGCCACTCCAGTAAAACTCGATGGGAGATCCCCACAACCCCAGGTTCCAGCACCGCTGCCACCTGCGCTAGCCCAGCTTTGGGACCTAAAAGATGACAGACAGACTAGCCTGGCCACATGCAGGGAGATGGCCTGTGTGGCCTCCTGCAGAGCCCGGTGGCCAAGCACCGTGATGGAGGCCTGTGGAAGGAGATCGAGGGGCTTCCCGGCCACTGGAGGAGGCTCCGTGCCCCGCACCCTGGTTTTTGTGGCCTCTGCAGCGCCCAGCCGTGTTCAGGTTCCCTGAGGAGAGCTCGAAGTCAGATTGACTCGGCGCCTCGCATGCCCAGAGCCCATCTAGCCTGATTCAGCCCTGGGCGAGTAAGCACCAGGGTCCCGCAGACCCTGCTGCGCCAAGCCCCACCTGTCCCCAGGGGCATGGCCCCGTACCCACGGTCAGATTGGTCAGATCCCTGTCCAGGCAAGGCTCCCCACCTGCTCTGTGCTTTCTCAGCCCTGGATGGCTACGGTGCTGCAGGAGGACGGGACAGGGAAGATCTCAGTCCTCGAGGACCAGCAGGGACTGCGGCCATCAAGACAACAGTGTGTGTGTGTCAGGGTTGCATGCGCCACCCTCTCCCACCTGTCCAGGCCTGGGGAGAGACCTCGAGTTCAGAGCCTGCCTCCCCTCCACCTGAAGTCCCGCCCGAGCCCCTGCCCCTGATCCCTACTTAATCCCTCAAAATCCCTGAACCTTCTCCACAACCCCGGTGCAGGCCATTCCTGGGCCCCTCGATCTGAGGCCTCCGGTGCAGCCGAGCCCTGTGTGCGGATAGGAGGGTTCCCAGAGAAAAGGGACGTTGGAGATAAACACAGACCGGGCAACCGAGGCACAGGAAGAAGTGAAATGGCAATAATAACTCCGCCCCTGGGTGGCTCAGGCGCCCCAGAGCCCCACTCTAGGGCAGCCAGGCCCATGTCACGGCCTGGAAGCTGGGCGCGGGGAGCAGGAGGGTCTGGCCGGGTCCTCGCAGCCAGTAGCAGGCGCGGGCGCAGCTCGGGCGCGGGAGGATGCTGCCACCCGGCGGCGGCACTGAGGGCGCTCGGACGCGGGCTGGAGGTGGCGGGCGGCGGGGTCGTGCCGGGCCCCCGGGCCGCGAGGCGGGCAGGGACCCCACCCGCGCCCAAAGTCCGGGACCCCCGTCCCCGCTGCCGCCAGCCTCGGCCTCGGCGCCCGTTAATAGGGCGGATCGCCGGGAGCTGTCGGGCAGTGGCGGAGCTGGAACCTCGAGGATGGCACCGGAGGCCTCCCCGCTGCGGGTCTGGGCGCTCGACCCTCACCCGGCCGCGCCGACCCTCATCCTATCTGCTTCCCGCCCGAGGTGGGATCAGCTCTGGGGCCGGCCGAGCGGGGTTCATCAGGGAGAGGAGGGGGTGACGGTCGGCGGGCGGGACGCCCGGGTTCGTTCGCCGCCTCGGCGGCATCTCAGTGCCTCGGTTTCCCCGGGAGAGCGGGAGGCGGGGCCGCGCCTCGGAGAGCAGAGAGATCGCGGCGTGGTGCTGCCCCCTGCCGGCCGCGGGGAGAGGCGGCACGCGGAGAATGGCAGGGCTGAGCGGGGTCCGGGCTGCTCGGGGACGCACGAGGGGCTCCCACCACGGGGTCGGTTTCTCCGTCCTTGTTTTAGAGAGTTCTTGAATGGCTCCAGGGTTGGGGAAATGTGGGGTGGGAGGCACCACATCCCACGCGTGCACGGCACACACACACCACGCACACTACACATACACAATACACACAAACACAATACATGCCCAACACTCACCACACACCAACACACACCACACACAAACACAACACAACACAAAAAACACAACACAAAAAACACATGCAACACAATACACAAACCCACACAATGTACAAACACACCACATACACATCACATACTACCCACAAAGAGCACACACAACACATACCACAAACACACACAAAACACGACTCACACACAATACACATAACACATCACACCCCACACATAACACGTAAACCACACCACACACAACACAAACACACAAAACACGCATAACACACCACACACAACACACACACCTTACAGACACACCACACATACAAAACACGAACACACACACAACACCACACACACACGCCACATTCATACACTATGCGCACACACCACACCACACACAGGCAGCAGGAGTTGCCCAGGGCAACAGGGCAGCTATTCCTGATCTTCCACACAGCCAGGGCTCCCGGGGCTAGTCCCAGGCCTCTGAGGTCTTCGTGATCCCAGGCAGGCCCCCCTCCCCCCACATGGGATCATGGCTCTGAGTTTCTTGAACGTGAGGGTGGCCAGGATCTGGGCACAAGGGTCCCACGCCTGTTGTGGGTAGTGGGTGATTGGGGGGGGAGGTGGAGCCTGTGCTTCTGCTGGGAGTGGGAGCCTCTCTGGTTCCCAGTCACCATGGAGACATGGCAAGTATCAGGACACCCTGGGGCCCCAGATGGTCACCTTTGGGCCCCATGGAGCTTAGCTACTTCTTACCTGTGTGACCGCAGGTAGAGCTGTCAATGTCCCCAGCATGGGGGACATTGACATGGTAATCATAAGCCCACACCCCGTGGGGTTCTTCTGACAGGGGAATGTGCTAACTCAAAACTGATTCACCTGGCATTTGCTCATGCCTGTAATCCCAGCACTTGGGGAGGCCATGGCGGGTGGATCACCTGAGGTTGGGAGTCCATCCCTACTAAAAATACAAAATTAGCCAGGAGCGGTGAAGCATGCGGTAATCTCAGGTACTCGGGAGGCTGAGGCACAAGAATCGCTTGATCCCAGAAGGCAGAGGTTGCCGTGAGTGGAGATCGTGCCATTGCACTCCAGCCTGGGTAATGAGAGTGAAACTCCTTCTCAAAAAAAAGGATTAACCTAAAAATTGAGTACAGTACCCAGCGCACCCGGGCATTCAATCAATGCAGGTTCATGTCCTGACCTCACAGGCCTATGCCGGGCAGAGCTTAGGGCATGGCCCAGCAGGCCAAGCCAGGTGCCTGATCCCCCTGCCAGACCACCCCCTCACCGGCCCCACGGTTCCCAGAGGAGCTGACTGTGGGGTGGCCATAAGCAGGACCAGTCTGGAATTGCCCAGGGGGTTGGGGCAGGCATCCATGTGCCCTGCCCAGGTCTCCTTGAAGTACAGAAGTGTAGGGAAGGAGCCCACCATGCCTCCCTCTGCCAGGCCCATGGTGGACCCATGGGCACCCTGGAGCCTCTTTTCTCTTCTCTGGGCAGCAAGGACTCTGAGTTCTCTTTTTAAGCTGCTGACTCTATTGGGTTTTCCTTCTCTAAACATGGAGGGTTTCTGGAGGTGATCTGCAAGAAGCTGAGATCTGAAAGGGCTTGGCCCCTGCGGGGAGACACATGTTCTGTATGGCTGGAGTGGAGGCAGAGCCTTGATTACCCACCCAAGGATTCTGGGCTTGACCTTGAGGACAGTGGGAGCCATGAACTGACTCCATAAAGGGGAGCAACAGGGTTGAGTTTCCAATTTAGACAGCCCATGTGCCAATGACACCACATTGGCCCTTGTCCAGGGTCGACATGGATATGTGTAATACTGGGTGGGTGGGTGGATGGATGGATGGATGGATGGATGGATATGTGTAATACTGGATGGGTGGATAGATGGATAGATGGATGGATAGATATGTGTAATACTGGATGGATGGATGGATGGATGGATGGATGGATGGATATGTGTAATACTGGATGGGTGGATAGATGGATAGATGGATGGATAGATATGTGTAATACTGGATGGATGGATGGATGGATGGATGGATGGATGGATATGTGTAATACTGGATGGATGGATAGATGGATGGATGGATGGATATGTGTAATACTGGATGGATGGATAGATGGATGGATGGATATGTGTAATACTGGATGGATGGATAGATATGTGTAATACTGGATGGATGGATGGATGGATGGATATGTGTAATACTGGATGGATGGATAGATGGATGGATGGATGGATATGTGTAATACTGGATGGATAGATAGATGGATGGATGGATATGTGTAATACTGGATGGATGGATAGATGGATGGATGGATGGATAGATATGTGTAATACTGGGTGGATGGATAGATGGATGGATGGATGGATATGTGTAATACTGGATGGATGGATAGATGGATGGATGGATATGTGTAATACTGGATGGATGGATAGATGGATGGATGGATATGTGTAATACTGGATGCATAGATAGATGGGTGGATGGATATGTGTAATAGTGGATGGATGGATAGATAGATGGATGGATCGATATGTGTAATACTGGATGGATGGATAGATGGATGGATGGATATGTGTAATACTGGATGGATGGATGGATAGATGGATGGATGGATATGTGTAATACTGGATGGATGGATAGATGGATGGATGGATGGATATGTGTAATACTGGATGGATGGATAGATGGATGGATGGATATGTGTAATACTGGATGGATGGATAGATGGATGGATGGATGGATGGATATGTGTAATACTGAATGGATGGATAGATGGATGGATGGATGGATGGATGGATATGTGTAATACTGAATGGATGGATAGATGGATGGATGGATATGTGTAATACTGGATGGATGGATAGATGGATGGATGGATGGATGGATATGTGTAATACTGAATGGATGGATAGATGGATGGATGGATATGTGTAATACTGGATGGATGGATAGATGGATGGATGGATATGTGTAATACTGGATGGATGGATAGATGGATGGATGGATATGTGTAATACTGGATGGATGGATGGATGGATGGATGGATATGTGTAATACTGGATGGATGGATGGATGGATGGATGGATAGGTGGATGGATGGATATGTGTAATACTGGGTGGATAGATGGATGGATGGATATGTGTAATACTGGATGGATGGATAGATGGATGGATGGATGGATATGTGTAATACTGGATGGGTGGATGGATGGATAGATGGATGGATAGATATGTGTAATACTGGATGGATGGATGGATGGATATGTGTAATACTGGATAGATGGATGGATGGATGGATGGATATGTGTAATACTGGATGGATGGATGGATGGATAGATGGATGGGTGGATATGTGTAATACTGGATAGATGGATGGATGGATGGATGGATATGTGTAATACTGGATGGGTGGATAGATGGATGGATGGATGGATGGATATGTGTAATACTGGATGGATGGATAGATGGATGGATGGATATGTGTAATACTGGATGGATGGATAGATGGATGGATGGATGGATATGTGTAATACTGGATGGATGGATATGTGTAATACTGGATGGATGGATGGATAGATGGATGGATGGATGGATAGATGAATGGATGGACAGATGGATGGATGGATATGTGTAATACTGGATGGGTGGATAGATGGATGGATGGATGGATGGATGGATATGTGTAATACTGGATGGATGGATGGATGGATGGATGGATATGTGTAATACTGGATGGATGGATAGATGGATGGATGGATGGATATGTGTAATACTGGATGGATGGATGGATACGTGTAATACTGGATGGATGGATAGATGGATGGATGGATGGATGGATATGTGTAATACTGGATGGATGGATAGATATGTGTAATACTGGGTGGATGGATGGATGGATGGATGGATGGATGGATGGATGTGTGTAATGATGGATGGATAGATAGATGGATGGATGGATATGTGTAATACTGGATGGATGGATGGATGTTTAATACAGGATGGATGGATGGGATTGCTGTGGGTGGAGATAGCATGCCCCCTACCCTCACCCTGTTCTTTGTGGACCAGTGTGGGCTGTAATGATAGAATCAGATCTGGGTGTGGTTTGCTTGAGATGTTCCCAGTTTTTGAACTGGAAGTTCCACATCTCAGGAACCTCTCATTACCGGGCGCACAGGGATGGTTGGTCACCCTAGATCTAAGATTATAAAAGGAAATATGACTTCAGTGTTTCCCTGGGGACAGACAGTTTTCCTGGTGCGGTGGCAAGGGGCTTCTGAGATGTGTTTTATGTGGGATGGGATAGACTATTAAAAGGATTTAAATAATAATAACGGCTCCTATTTAGTGAACAGCTTCTGTGCCAGGCCTGTCCCAGCTGCTGGACCCCCCTGAGTCCCTGTGAGCCTGTAAAGCAGGGCCCATTTGCACCCTCGTTCTCTGGGTTCATTTGTCCCCACACTGGACAGGCATTCCTGCGCACCTGTCATGTTCCAGTCTGGAGTGAGGTGCTGCGATGTGGAGAGAACAGACCCCCGCCTCTGGGGGCTGGCAGGCTGGACGGGGAGGTAAGGACACAGAGGTCACAAGACGCAGGCCTGGGACCCGTGCACCTGAGTGCACCTGTAACCCAGTCGCCTCCCCGGGGGCTGCCTGCATGGTGTGTTGTGTCTGTCACCGGTTGGAAGTTTGATTCCCGCACTCCAAAGCCTCATCCCAGTTTCTGGAGATGGAATTCGGGGAGCCGTGCTCACTTCCTCATCCTTTCAGCTTCCCACAACAAAGCCACCCACAGGGCCTTGGCCCTCATTCCAAAATAGACCCTGCTCCGACCCCCCCCAACCTCCGCCACTGCCACCTACTGGTCGGATTCCACCCAGAAGATGAAATCGGCCCCAGCTGTTCCTCTGCACCCTCCAGCCAGCAGCCAGGGGAGTCTTCCATAAATGCAAACGAAATCAGGCCGCTTCTCCTGTTTAAACCTTCTATGGCTCCCCATTGCTCTCTGAGATATTTCAGAGAAGTGGGTCTGGGGTGATCCTAAGAATCCTAAGACCTCACAATCTAAACTAAAACCCGACTGGCTAACAACTTAAAACGTTTCTAAATGGGTGAAAGCAGTGGAGATCTGGGACATGCCTGTGAGCACGTCCAGCACAGATGTCTTGGGTAAAGTACGAGGACACAGAATGTACCACGTGCCTGTAGGTGTGGCATGTCTAACAGCTACATAGGATAGAGCGTCACAAAGTTATTAGCACACTTATTCTTCAACAAGAAAGGAAACTTTAAAAAGAACTTTTCTGCTTCCCACAGTCAGGGTGCTCACAGAACTAATAGGATGGACGCACGCATGAAAGGGAGGTCATTAAGGAGAACTGATTCCCGTGATCACAGGTGAAGCCCCATCATGGGCCATCTGCAAGCTGAGGAGCAAGGAAGCCAGCAGTGGCTCAGTCCGAGTCTCAAAACCTCAAAAGTAGGAAAGTCAACAGCGCGGCCTTCAGTCTCCAGCCCAAGAGCCCCGGCAAGGCGCTGGTGTGAGTCCAAGGGTCCAAAAGCCAAAGAACTCGGAGTCTGATGTTCAAGGGCAGGAAGCCTCCAGCACGGAGAGAGATGGAGGCCGGACGCAGCAAGTCGGCTTCGTCCCCCTTCTTCCGCCTGCTCCTTCTAGCTGCACTGGCAGCCCACTGGGTGGTGGGTCCATCTGCACCTTGGCCAAGACTCCAGCTGCCGGAGCCTGGCAGTGGGCTGACAGCGGGGGTGAAGGGGGCCGGGTGCGCTGAGGCTGATGCGGAGGTGAGCCCCCATCTCTCCAGACAAGAATCTGGAGCCCAGGCGAGGCCTGGTCTGTGCTTGTCGGTGAACCCTTCCTCAGTAAGAGAGCCAAGGACCTGAGTTGGGAGGGAAGCTCCTGGCCCTCTGTGACCCCGACATACAATCACTCCTCGCCCGTGGTGACCAGCATGGCACTGATGGGGCAGCTCTAGGACCCTGGCTAAGTTGCGTTTGCTGGTGGGCAAAAGCTGGGTGCCCTGGGCAGTCCTTTAACTCCTTCTACTTCCACTAGTATCACCTTTACCCTGCCCCTCCCCACCCTCCACCCTGCACTGGTGGCTGCTGATGGAAGATCCAGGTTTGAGCTTTGAAGCAGGAGGAGGGAGGGCCCTTCCCAGCGCCTCCCACAACAGAATGCAGGGATCTTCGATTTCCTGCTGGAGTCCCTCACGGGGAGAAGAGATGTATGCCCAGGGCTGAATCCGAGACTTCCAGAGTTCCCTGCATGAAGCCCACCTTCCACAAGTGCCATGACCCAGTGGGACTGACTCAGCACATGATGCCAGAGTGTCCAGCACCCAGGGCTGAGGCTGGGTTAGGCTGCAAAGGCCACCGAAAGCCAGGCCACCACTGGGACCTCATCGCTCGG
This sequence comes from Saguinus oedipus, assembly GCA_031835075.1. Lineage (NCBI taxonomy): Eukaryota > Metazoa > Chordata > Mammalia > Primates > Cebidae > Saguinus > Saguinus oedipus. The sequence continues at coordinate 221,117,830 of CM063169.1, forward strand.
ACACAGTGCTTGGCAGCCTGTCAGCTGGGGTTTCTTGTGGCCGCGTCACGGGCATTCAGGGCTGAATCGTTCTCTGGTGGGGGCTGTCCTGTGCCAGGTGGGATGCTCAGCAGCGTCTCTGGCCTCTGCCCCCAGGTGCTTGTAGCACACAGCGCCTCCTGAGGTGTGGCAACCAAAAGTGGGCCCAGTCATTGCCAAACGTCTCCCGAGGGGGCAGAATTGGCTCCAGCTGAGAACCACTGGCCTAGCTCTGAGCTTTGGACTCGGGTATGGAGGACCCAGATTCTATTCATCCTGTTTCGTGGATGCCCCAGGACAGGGCCCGGGTGGCCAGGCTTATGCTGAGCCACAGGCACATCTGAGCTCCTGCTTGCAGGAATCAGAACAGACCAAATAAACCACTGGTTTTTCAGCAAACCTGCAGCCGTGACCCTGGGCCTGCTCAGCCCACACCAAACAGGACCCGTGAATGACAAGAACCACTGGTCTGGTCTGAATCTCTTGCTTTAAGGGTGAGAAGGCCAAGGCCCAGGGAGGCTGCCAGCATCACACGGTTGCCAAGCAGGGGTTTGAACCCCAGCATGCTGGCCCCAGCAGCCAAGGACTCTGGTGCTGACAGTGGGGTCCCCCAGGGCTGTTGCGCCATCTCTTACTGGGTGACCACAGCTGGCAGGTCTGACATCAGACCCATGACCTGGGGTCCCTGGCTGTGCCACACAATCTTCCTTCCCTGCAGGGTCCTGGGGAGGTGAGCACACAGACCTGGACTTCCACAGGGGTCCCCAGGTCAGCCTGAGAATGTGCACAAGCCACCAGCAGTCAGTGGCCAGGGTGTGAGGGTGGGCTCCAACCCAGGCTCAGAAAATGCCTTCATAGCTGTAAGGCTATAAAGCTGTGTAAGGCTTCGGGCAATGGCTCAGACTGAGTCCAATTTGAACCTGGGTCCTCCGTGTACACTCTGTGGGATCCAGGCAAGCCATTCCTCTGTGGGACACCTCATCCAAAGGGGTGGATGTCCGCATCACCTGGAGGCTTAAGGAGGTGACACTGTCTACCCAGCAGGGTGCTGGGGTCTCCTCGGGAGCTGTCACAGACAATCCTGGGTTCCCGGTGAACAGAAAGTGAGCGCTGGGGACAGAGTCTGGAGACCGTGGGGCACCAGGCTCTGTGACCCCGGGCCTCAGCTTCCCCATCTGTGAAAGGGCACCCAGCACCTTGATTGTTGGGTATATGAAGCCTTAAGTGAGAGCCTGGTACATGCTAAGTGTTCAGCTAAACCAGTGGGTGACACTCACTGCTGAGACCAGGGCATGGCCAGGGCGGTTGGAGTTTGGTGGTGGCATTGACGGTGATCCCACCTGGACTGGGGCTGACTGCTCTTCAGAGTTGCTACGCCCAAGGGAGGGAGCAGATGGCAGGTGCGGGAGGCAGTCCAGCTGTCACCCTCAGGTGGGCAGCCAGGGTCGCTGGGGAGGCGGTGGGTGGAGAACATCCCCGTGGAAGCAGGCAGTGAGAAAGTCCAGGCCAAGGCCAGGGACAGGGCCTAGCCTCTGGGAAGGGGGGTCCCACCCACGTGCCCTACTTCCTGGCCCCCTGAGACCACAAAGAGCTGCCGCTCCTGAACATTCCCCACTTTTAATGCACTGTTAGCTGCATTTCATGTCACCCTGAGCACTCGAGGTGCCTTTGCCCTCCCTGCCTGGTGGGAAATGGTCCCTGACAAAAGGAGGGTTTGGGGCTTTTATAACGCTCTTTTCAGGAACTGGAGCCGAGATGGCAAAGATTTCGCAGGATGGGAATCACGATGCAAATCAACATGCCTCAGACATACACGTCAAACTAACGTCCTTGCCAGTGAAAGTGGCTAGAATGTGGTCTTCTCATTCAGCCAGGCCAGGAGGAAATGGATCCGGATCCCAGGAGATTAAAACACGTACAAGTCAAACTGAAAGCTTAGAGGGCTGCCTGCACACCATTGAATCATGTTGCCTCCACCTGGCGCTGTAGTCACAGGGCACTGCGGGCCACTGAGATGTGAAAACAGGTATATTACGGTATAGGATCCATCCCGCAGGGCTGTTTCTGGTGGTGGAACCTTTTTTTCGTCTTCTTTTTTTGAGACTGGGTCTCAGTCTGCTGCCTAGACTGGAGTGTAGTGGTGTGATCTTGGCTCACGGCAACCTCCACCTTCCGGGTTCAAGCGATTCTCATGTCTCAGCCTCCCAACTAGCTGGGACAACAGGCATGAGCCACCACAACTGGCTAATTTTGTATTTTTAGTAGAGACGGGGTTTCACCATGTTGGCCACGCTAGTCTTGAACCCCTGACCTCAGGTGATCCACCCACCTCAGCCTCCTAAAGTGCTGGGATTATAGGCCTGAGCCACAGTACTCAGCCCTGGTGGAACTTTTTAAAGTTCCACCCAGAGAAAGGCCAGGTGTGATGGCTCACGCCTGTAATCCCAGCACTTTGGGAAGCCAAAGCGGGTAGATCACTTGAGGTCAGGAGTTCAAGACCAGCCTGGCCAACATGGTGAAACTCCATCTCTGCTAAAAATATAAAAATGAGCTGGGTGTGATGGTGAACGCCTGTAGTCCCAGCTACTCAGGAGGCTGAGGCACAAGAATTGCTTGAACCTGGGAGGCAGAAGTTGCCATGAGCTGAGATTGTGCCACTGCACTCCAGCCTGGGTGACAGAGTTAGATTCTGTCTCTAAAAAATAAGATAAAAGCCCAGAGAAAGAGCTACAGACTTTCTGAGATCTGAGATTTCCTCCACTCCCACCAGGACCCATAGCACAGGCCAGGCGGGCATGGAAAAGGCCAGATGAGGGACACACAGAGGGGCCTGCAGTTCCATCCCAGCAAGGAAAGCATGGGCAAGCTTCCAGCCTCATCCATTTGGGTCGGGGGCTCATTCGCCAGGACTGGTGGCAGCAGAAGAGTGAGGGGTGGCATCAACTGTGTTTGATGGCCAGGCCATTCTGGCCAGGCCCCATGGTCTTGGGGAGAAATCAGAGGTGGCTCTGCCTTTGAAGGAAGATGCCACAGAAACTACTAAGAACCCAGTGCCATGAGCGCTTCAAAAAAACATGCACCACACAGGGGTGTTCAGGGAAGGCTTCCTGGAGGAGGACAGCCACTGCTGAGCCCTGAAGGGTGAGCCAGGCAGACAGTCCAAGAAAGCATCTTCCTGGCTGAGGGAGAGCACCAAGGTGAGCAGGAGCAAAGCCTGCAGAGCCACGCATGGGGCCACACGGGCACTGGCTTCAAATCAGCATTGGGTGAGTGGACTTCTCCCAGGAGTTTCCATCTTTTGCTCTAAAATGGGGTGATAGGGCCGGCCCTGCCCCATAGAGCCGCTGCAGGCACTTCCCTGGGGCTCCCAGGAGCACACCCACTCTCGTCAAACCCACCTCCACTGAGCTCCAGCCCTGGTTACCATCACCCTTTCTCCCCTAAAGACCCCTCATGCTCTCTTTGGGGCACATTGCCTAGAGCACCCTCCTACACAACCTTCTCACCAGGAGACTCCTCTTCAGCTTACTGAGGTGGCTGGCACCTCCTCCAGGGAGCCCTCCTGGTTGTCCAACGTAACCTTAGATGCTCCCTTCCCTTGCCTGCACACACCCTCTGCCTTCCCATCTCAGCCCGGACCCACTGCATGGTGTCTGTCTGTCTCTTCGGGCGCAGCTTCCAGGAAGGTCTTGGGCCAGGGCTGTCTGCACTCGGCCTTCCCCGAGCACCTCAAGTGCACAGCGGTGCCTGAGGAACTGTCAGAGACACACAGCATGGCTGCGGCTGCCAGGGGCTTCCCAGTGGTGACCATTGAGAGGGCTTCTTTGGCAAATGTTGTTCTTCTTGTTGGCAATGATGATGACGGTGGTGGTGGTGGAGGTGATGGTTATGATTGTGGTGCAGGTGGTGATGGCGGTGAGGGGGTTAATGGTGGAGGAAGTGGTAGTAGTGGTGGTGATGGTGGAGGTGATGGTGATGGTGGTGATGGTGGTGGTGGTGGTGGTGGTGATGGTGGTGGAGGTGATGGTGGTGATGGTGGTGATGGTGGTGATGGTGGTGGTGGTGGTGGTGGTGATGGTGGAGGTGATGGTGGTGATGGTGGTGATGGTGGTGGTGGTGGAGGTGGAGGTGATGGTGAAGGTGATAGTGATGATGGTGGTGATGGTGACGGTGGTGGTGGTGGTGGTGGTGATAGTAATGATGGTGGTGATGGTGGTGATGCTGGTAGTGGTGGTGGTGGTGGTGATGGTGAAGGTGATAGTGATGGTGATGGTGATGGTGGTGATGGTGGTGGTGGTGGTGATGGTGAAGGTGATAGTAATGTTGGTGGTGATGGTAGTGGTGGTGGTGGTGGTGGTGGAGGTGATGGTGAAGGTGATAGTAATGATGGTGATGGTGACGGTGGTGGTGGTGGTGATGGTGGAGGTGGTGATGGTGAAGGTGATAGTAATGGTGGAGGTGATCGTGGTGATGGTGGTGGTGGTGGTGATGGTGATGGTGGTGGTGGTGGTGGAGGTGATGGTGAAGGTGATAGTAATGGTGGTGGTGGTGGTGGTGGTGGAGGTGATGGTGAAGGTGATAGTAATGGTGGTGATGGTGGTGGTGGTGGTGGAGGTGATGGTGAAGGTGATAGTAATGGTGGTGATGGTGGTGGTGGTGGAGGTGATGGTGAAGGTGATAGTAATGATGGTGATGGTGATGGTGATGGTGGTGGTGGTGGTGGTGGAGGTGATGGTGAAGGTGATAGTAATGATGGTGATGGTGGTGGTGGTGGTGGTGGTGGTGATGGTGGAGGTGATAGTAATGGTGATGGTGGTGGTGGTGGTGGTGGTGGTGGTGATGGTGAAGGTGATAGTAATGGTGATGGTGGTGGTGGTGGTGGTGGTGGTGATGGTGGAGGTGATAGTAATGGTGATGGTGGTGGTGGTGGTGGTGGTGGTGGAGGTGATGGTGAAGGTGATAGTAATGATGGTGATGGTGACGGTGGTGGTGGTGGTGATGGTGGAGGTGATAGTAATGGTGATGGTGGTGGTGGTGGTGGAGGTGATAGTAATGGTGATGGTGGTGGTGGTGGTGGTGGTGGTGGAGGTGATGGTGAAGGTGATAGTAATGATGGTGATGGTGACGGTGGTGGTGGTGGTGATGGTGGAGGTGATAGTAATGGTGATGGTGGTGGTGGTGGTGGTGGTGGTGGTGATGGTGAAGGTGATAGTAATGGTGATGGTGGTGGTGGTGGTGGTGGTGGTGATGGTGGAGGTGATAGTAATGGTGATGGTGGTGGTGGTGGTGGTGGTGGTGGAGGTGATGGTGAAGGTGATAGTAATGATGGTGATGGTGACGGTGGTGGTGGTGGTGATGGTGGAGGTGATAGTAATGGTGATGGTGGTGGTGGTGGTGGTGGTGGTGGTGATGGTGGAGGTGATAGTAATGGTGATGGTGGTGGTGGTTGTGGTGGTGGTGGTGGTGGTGATGGTGGAGGTGATAGTAATGGTGATGGTGGTGGTGGTGGTGGTGGTGGTGGTGGAGGTGATAGTAGTGGAGGTGATAGTAATGGTGGTGGTGGTGGTGGTGGTGAAGGTGATAGTAATGATGGTGATGGTGACGGTGGTGGTGGTGATGGTGGAGGTGATAGTAATGGTGATGGTGGTGGTGGTGGTGGTGGTGGTGATGGTGGAGGTGATAGTAATGGTGGTGGTGGTGGTGGTGGTGGTGGTGATGATGGTGGAGGTGATAGTAATGGTGGTGGTGGTGGTGGTGGTGGTGGAGGTGATGGTGAAGGTGATAGTAATGATGGTGATGGTGACGGTGGTGGTGGTGGTGATGGTGGAGGTGATAGTAATGGTGATGGTTGTGGTGGTGGTGGTGGTGGTGGAGGTGATGGTGAAGGTGATAGTAATGATGGTGATGGTGACGGTGGTGGTGGTGGTGATGGTGGAGGTGATAGTAATGGTGATGGTGGTGGTGGTGATGGTGGTGGTGGAGGTGATGGTGAAGGTGATAGTAATGGTGGTGGTGGAGGTGGTGGTGGTGGTGGTGATGGTGGAGGTGATAGTAATGGTGATGGTGGTGGTGTTGGAGGTGGAGGTGATGGTGAAGGTGATAGTAATGATGGTGATGGTGGTGGTGGTGGTGGTGGTGATGGTGGAGGTGATAGTAATGGTGATGGTGGTGGTGGTGGTGGTGGAGGTGGTGATGGTGAAGGTGATAGTAATGGTGGAGGTGATGGTGGTGATGGTGGTGGTGGAGGTGATGGTGAAGGTGATAGTAATGATGGTGATGGTGATGGTGGTGGTGGTGGTGGAGGTGATGGTGAAGGTGATAGTAATGATGTTGGTGATGGCTATGATGGTGGTGTTGGAGGTGGAGGTGATGGCGAAGGTGATAGTAATTGATGGTGGTGATGGTGGTGGTGGTGGTGGAGGTGATAGTGATGATGGTGGTGATGGTGACGGTGGTGATGGTGGTGGTGGAGGTGATGGTGGAGGTGATAGTAATGGTGGAGGTAATGGTGATGGTGGTGGTGGTGGTGGTGGTGGAGGTGATGGTGACGGTGGTGGTGGTGGTGATGGAGGTGAGCGGGTTGATGGGGAGGAAGTGGTGGTAATGGTGGTGTTTTTGTTGGTAGTGGTGCTGATTTAGAGAATCCAAAAGAGCAAGATCTCTTCTTTACCCACTGGGTCCAGTTTGGAACCTGGATGGGCCCTCATCATGTTCTAGGCCCTGGACAGGACCTGCCCTCTTGGCTCTGTTTTCCATGGAAGCGATAGGGGGAGGGGGTGTGGTGCTAGGTGACATCAGGGCACCCTTCTCGGTCCTGGAGTCACAGGACCTCTTCTGTGGCGAGGGGAGGGGTCAGTCTGTCCTTAGTGGGTAGAGGCAGGACCAGGATTAGGGGTCAGCAGCTGGGCAGTATCGGTGAGGGAGGCCAGCCTGTGCTCTCACAGCTGTCTGAGCCTGCAAGCCAGCAAGTGGCCTGGAGTCCACAACGTTTCCTGCAAAGGATGATTTGGATTCCTGTGAGATGAGGCCCCAGGGGCGGTTCTGAGGTGAGGCTGGTGACATCCAGGGCCTCAGGGCACTGACAGCTCCTTCCTGGGACCCCACTGATCCCATTTCCACCTCACAACCAGACCCTGAACATGGAGCCTGAATGTGGGCCTCCTGTCCCGGCCTCACCGTCCCAGGCTCCATCTGCACAATGGTGCAGTGACACCGGTGCCTCCTGAGAAACCGGAGATCTTTCCCCCAGGCTCCCAGGATTCACGCAGCTCTTCATCCACAGCCAGTTCCTGGCCTCTGGCCCTTCACCCTGTCCTTGACCTTACGGTCTGTCCAGTCCCTGGTTCCTCTACCCCCTCTCTGACAATGCCCAGCAGGCCCACCAGAGGGCACTCCAGGGCAGGGGAAAACCCCAGTGGGCGCCAGGCCTGGGCGCGGGAGCTGGGACTCCCAGGACGAGGGGATCTATCCTGCCCTTAGGACACAGGGTGGGAGAGTGCAGGGCCTGGGTTCCCAAAGACCTGGCTTGCAGGCTGCTGGGCCGTATGATCCTGGCAAGTCCCTCGCCTCTCTGTAGTACTGCCTGCCTGGGAGGGCTTCAAAGAGGACCCTGTAGGACCGGGGGACACTTGGCTGCACCCCTATCCCATGTCCCCACTGAGGCCAGGTGGGGTCATGGCGTCTGGGACCTTTGCTGTCCCCATGAGGAGAAGCAGGATGAGCTTTTGAAGATACAGTCCCCAGGGGCTGAGGGGTCTGCAGGCCCCAGAAGCACCCTCTTGGCCACCCAGGACACACAGCACACGGCAGGGGCCAGGCCCAGCCCCAAGGTGGCAAGAGAGGTGTGGACAGGCCCGTTCTGTTCCTCCACCCACTGGGCGCAACGGGGCTGGGTCTCCCTTGGCTTCTGTGAGTGGTGCGGGCGTGAACCTCAGGGTGCGAGTGTCTGGTGAGTCCCTGTTGCCACTTCTCCCGGACTGACGCGCAGGCGGGGCCTGCTGCGTGCCACGGTGGCCCTAGCTCTCTCTGTGGTGTCCACAGCAGCTGCGCCGTTCACCTTCCCACCAGCTCGCGCGTGCGCGGGCTCCGCTCTCTCCACGCCCTCCCCTGCTCTCTCCGGTCATAGGATTCCTCCCTGCGGTCGCTGTCGTGGCATCAGTGACAGTGAATGGGAGCCGCACTGTGCTCCATTCCCGCTCACGGCTGAATCCCACCTGCGCTCTTCCCCGGGACCACAAGGTCAGGAGGGAGAGGGCCCCTGAAGCCAGCCCCACACCGTGAGTGGCCAGGGCAAGGGGGCGGTGGGCGGGCAGGCAGGGGCGAGCTTGGTGCATCTAGGAAGGTTCCAGAGCTCCATCCTTCCACAAGTGTCGACCAACAAGCATCTCCATGTGGGCCTCATGTGCCAGGCCTGCGCTGAGAGGCCCTGAAAATACCGAAATCAGCTCCAAAGTGTAGTAGTCCCTGTCGGCCCAGGAACTGCTAAATCAAGCTCAGAGGAGAGACAGACCGGTTGGCCAGACAGACAGACAAACCGCTCGCTTCTGAGCTGGATTGCGCCGGATGTAACAGGGAGAGCCGAAGGCAGATCAGGGAGGGCTTCCCTTAGGCGGTGCCACTTGGCTGAGTCTGAGAGGCAAGGAGGGGATAGCTGGGCCCTGGCAGCCACCTGCAGGAACACGTTAAGTATTATGTAAGGCCCCGGGGTGACACTCGGGTCAAAAGGACGCCAGCAGCAGGCAGGGCTGGGCCTGAGGCCAAGGACAGAGCTGAGTCCCGGCCTGTGGCAGTGGGGCCAGGGCGGGCACCGGGACCTCCAGGGTGTCCCGGTCCAGGGAGGGGTCCTCCAGGTCATCAGGGTCCAGGAAGGGGTCCTCCAGGCCACCCCGGTCCAGGGAGGAGACCTCCAGGTCATTGGGGCCCAGGGAGGGGAGCTCCAGGCCATCTCGGTCCAGGGAGGGGACCTCCAGGCTGCCCCTGTCCAGGGAGGGCTGCTTGACTCTGGGCTCTGTTTCCTGCGCTGACTCAGAGGGCCAAAGCCTCTTTGAGGAGCTCGGTGGGGCCGCCCTCCTGGTCCACAGCCTGGTTGCCGGCTGTGGTCTGTGCCAAGGAACAGGAACCCCAGGTCCCATACTGCCTGTACAGGACCTCTCCGCAGAGCCTGTCCCTTCCCTTGGCCCAGGCATGGTATCAGGGGTGGCTCCTGCCGTGACCCCGCCCATCCAGGGCATTTCCACGGCCAGCGACACTGGCAGGTACACAGGTGTGTTGCCATGTGGTATGCAGGCGACGGAGGGGCACATGCCATTTGGGTGGGCAGGGACTGGGGGCAGCGGTGCCCAGGGTCTACAGGAGCGGAGCCCCTAGGGTTCAGGGGAGAGTGCCAGGACAGGGAGTGGGCAGGAGAGGCAGGGCAAGAATGACTAAGGGGACCTGGGGACACAGACAGGAGGTCACAGAACAGGTCAGGGCCTGTGTCAGGGGAGAGGGGACAGGAAGGGTTCTAAGACAAGGATGGAGAGGCAGGCAGACCACGGGGAACCCCTGGACTGAGACCCCGAAGCAGCAGGCTTGAGGGACCTGGAGAGAGGGCCCTGCAGGTGGAGGGTGGAGGCCACCATGCAAAGGCCCTTCGGGGGGCGGGGGAGGGCAAGGGCTGCAGGAGAGCGGGGAGAGGAGGCAGAGACTTTCCCAGGCCCATCCCTCCCAACTCACCCCTCCCCCACAGGGTCCCTGGGCCCTGCTCATTTTAGGGCTGAAAGAAACCCGTTTGAGTCAAACTGGAAGGGCCTCCTCTGGGAATCCAAAGCCCTAAATCACAGCGCCTGGGCAGCGGGTTCACTCCAGGACACACTGGTCTTCTGACTTCAGTCTTCCTGTGTAGCTGGGGGGATGGGCGGCCCTGGCCCCAGGCCCCCACTCCCCACCGGAGCATTGTCTGCCAGGCCAGTGGCGGAAGCAGAGGCTGCTGGGGCAGGCGGGGCCTGCAGGAGGAAGCCTGGGCCCCCAACCCGCCTCTAGCCCTCCGCTCAGCCTCCACTTGCCCCACCCCCTCTGCCTCTGGAAGCTGGGGGGCAGAGGCTGGACATGGAGACCCGCCCTGCCTCCACCAAGGGCTCCTCAACCCCGGCCAGGACCCTCCCTGTCCTTCCACCCGGCCAACTCAGCCCAGCCCCCTGCGGATTCTCAGGACAGTCTGATTGTCTAGCCTATGGGTGACTGACCCACGGTTGCCCTGACTGAGGATGTCGGCCACCACTCCACCCAGGGGGAGGGGAAGGGAGAAAGCCAAGGCCTAGTTTACCAGGGAAATGACCCCAGCCTGGCTGCTTCCTCCTCCCTAAAGAAAGAATTCAGCCACCGGCCCTTCGGGAATCTGGACCCAGGACAGAGGCCTGAGGTGCCATGTAGGGGCATTCTCCAATGAGAGGGGACAGCTAAGAGGTGGGGGATGTTCCGTGTGCACTTCCTGCCTGCTGAGCTCAAGAGCCTGGGGGCTGGGAGGCTGGAGACACAGGCCAGCAAAGCAGCAGCAGAAAACAGAAATGATGTTGACAGCTACCACCTGGCACCTGCCTTAGGAAATGCACTGAGCACGAAGGAAGCAGACGTGCGGGTGGCCAGGCGACACCGACGCTGCGTGGATGGGGCCGGGATTCGAAGCCCAGGCTCGGGTGGGCACGTCCCAGGCACCTGCTGCCACGCTTCCCGGAGGGTGGAATTCTCCATTTCAGGATGGGGGCATCTCAAGGTTTCTAGGAACCAAGGAGCTCGAAGGAAGGAGCCAGGGATCGCCTTGTCCAGAAGGGATCTGGGGGTGTGACCAAGCTGCCACAGAACATGTATTTAAAAGTAAAGGTGAAAAATGAAGGGAAGGTGGAGAGAAGATGGGTCTAAGTGGAGCCAGACATGAGCCCACAGCTTTGGCTTCAAGCTTCCCAGCAGCAAAGGCAAAAAGGGAAAGGGGCAGTTTACACACATTACTAGCCTATGGGGCCTACTCCTGAAGCCTCCCTCCCATGGCGGACTGGGGATGCTGGAGGAAAAGAGCATGTGGAATTCCTTCCCAGACTGTACACAATCAGAGCATTTCGCTGTCCCGGGCTCCGGGGCTTCCAGGTGAAACAGCCCCTACTTGCCAGGCCCTTAGCCTGTGCCTGTCGCACCCCCTGCTCCCTCCTCACAACAGCCGGGGCACTTGAGGTCAGGGTCTCAGCTGTCACTCTTCCAACCCTGTACACGAGGGGATGGAAGGAGGGAGCCAGCACTTCGTGCGGATGTGGTGGTCCGTCTGTCCCTGCAATGCAGACGCTGGCTCTGCACAGAGACCCTTTTCCACAGCCCCGCGTGTGTGCGCCTCTCTGGGGGGACCTGTCCTCCCATCCAGGTGCCTCCCGGACGTGGGGCCTGTGCCGGGGGGCTTGGTTTTCTGTCTGGTGGCTGCTCCCAACACCCTCAGCTCTGTCCTCCCCAGCCCTGGCCAACTGGGCTCCTCCCTGCAGGCCGGGCAGCTGCGGGGGGAGCACGGTGCTGAGCGTTCAGTGATTTCAGTGTGGCCGGCCCCCAGCCCAGTGGCTCTGAAGGTGCCTGGAGAACTAATGGCTGAGGCCCCCGCTGGGCAGTCCAGGCCTCTCACATGTCTGTTCAGCAAAAGAGAAAGCTCCTCCCCCCACCCCACCCCTAGATGTCCCCTGCCCCTTCTGCCCTGGGCAGGTGATGGCTCCATACAGGCCAAGCCCGGAAGCAAGTGGATGGAGGCCGAGGACACGGGGGTCCCCTGGAGTGCGCTCAAACCGTGGCATCCGTTTGACCCACTGTGGCCTCCAGAGCCCCAAGCCCATGTGGGCCAGAGGTACAAGAGTGTCCGGGAGCCCAGAGAGGCCTGGGGCTTGCTCCTGTTACCCCAAAGCAACAGCCCCTTTCTTTTTCTTTTCTTTTCTTTTTTTTTTTTTTTTTTTTTTGAGATGGAGTTTCGCTCTTGTTACCCAGGCTGGAGTGCAATGGCGCGATCTCGGCTCACCGCAACCTCCGCCTCCTGGGTTCAGGCAATTCTCCTGCCTCAGCCTCCCGAGTAGCTGGGATTACAGGTACGCGCCACCATGCCCGGCTAATTTTTTGTATTTTTAGTAGAGACGGGGTTTCACCATGTTGACCAGGATGGTCTCGATCTCTTGACCTCGTGATCCACCCGCCTCGGCCTCCCAAAGTGCTGGGATTACAGGCTTGAGCCACCACGCCCGGTCAGCAGCCCCTCTCTTGTGCTCCACAGTCATAGTGGGAGGGCCTGGCTTCTGCTCCCCGTGGGGCTGGGCTAGAATTAGTCTTTCCTCCCTTGGTATCAGCTGGGCTCCACCAGCTGGCGCCCCTGGAGAGCCAGGCAGAAGTGAAGGCTTTCCGGCCGGCCCAGGGCTCACATGACACCGCCACCACCTCCTCACAGGGCGGTCGCAGGCCCAGCCAACCCAAAGGAGAACGAGCGCCGCCCTGGACGGGGTGTGGTGAGGTCGTAGGAGGCGGTCGGATGGGAGGTCCAGCTTCCGCAGCATCCTCCACTCCTTCTGGAACAGGAAATCCGCCCTTTGCCCTGGCCGCCTTACCCGGCCCTCCCTGGAGCACGCTCCAGCCACCAGGCCTGCATTTCCAAGCCCTGCTGTGGCTTTTCTCTCTGCCTTCCCAGTCCCTCACTCTGCCTGCTCCAGCCGGCCCTGGAGGCCAACCCAGTGGGCACGTTCACTGGCTCCCTGTGCCGGGACCCGCCTGCGGCCTCTGCTGGTTCAAGGAGCCTGGCAGGAGACCTGCGGGTCCCCGTCACCAGCGGCTGCAGCTCCCTCCCCGTTTGGCCACCAGCCCCGGAGAACGGCTCCTTCCCTCCTAGCTTTTCCTGAGCCGGGCCCACGCCTTTGTCCTGTTATTAAACGTTCCTCAAGCGGCCCACACGGAGGGGCCACGCTATCTGCTTCCCCCAGGAAGCCAAGAGGGCCACCAGCTGTCACCCGCAGGTCTCCGGCCAAGGGGCTGGCCCCTTCAGACTTCCACAGCGAAGAGCTGCTTTGAGACGGTCACTGCCCTTGCGCTGGCTCAGTGGGCACAGGGCAGGCTGCAGCTCCAGAAAGACTGGCCCCAGCAGGGGAGCCGGCGCCAACCCGACAGCTGAATCCACAGCCACCGCCGCGGGTCCAGGCCCCCTGCAGCCTGGCTGCCCCACACGCAGGACTGGGGGCCGCTCAAGGCCACCGGTGGGACAGTCCTCCTCAGTGGAGATGGCAGCAGCCCCCACCCCCTTCCCCACCCTGGCTCCTGGGTCCCACAGTGAGGCCTCCCGGGTACACAGTCTGGGTGAGGGGTTGGCTGCTCCAGATGGCACATTCCGACCTTACATCCCCAGCCCAGCAGAGCAGGGGTGTCAAAGGGGAAGGGGCAGTTTGGGGAGGCGAGAGGGGTGGGGTGCACTTCGGAAGCCTTGAGAGGTGCCCTGAAGGCTGGAACCTCCCCCGGGGCAGCCGGAGAGCCATGGCTGTGACCGGGCACAGTCCCCTTTTAAGAAAACTGCCCTGGTGGCTGCTAATGGGGGAATGGAGGGACAGAGGCCGTGGAGGGAGACTCTTTTGCTGGAGTGTGGAGGGCTTCGGGGCAACAATGCAGCGTAAACAGAGCGGGCCTTGGCCAGAGGCGGATGGAGCCGGGTGTTGAGAGTGGGACGGGCACAGTGAGAGGCAGCCATACCAGCCGCTCCTGCTGGCCAGGCCTGGTGGCCAGTGTCACCCTCCCAGTCCTGGATCTCAGGGACACCACTCCCCAGGCCCAAGCGGCTGAGTCACGTGTGCTGCCTTGAGGGCACCTGGCCATTGGCTTGGGCAGATTCATTCTGATTTAACCCAAAATAATGACTTGGTGGCTTTCCCAGCTGCAGCCTCCAGGCTTTCAGGCCCCTCCCCTCCCAGATGCCCCTGGGCTGGACCTGAGACCAGCCCAGAAGAGCGTGAGGAAGACTACAGGGTGATGGGGTGCAGACACCCCTATCTGCACTGGGACCCGTGGGCAGAGCGCACCCTGTCGTTGCCCTGGGCACCGTGGCCATCTGCCAAGGGACAGATAGATGTTCCTTCCTAGTCCTCAGGCCTCGGGCACTCACAGGGTGAATCGGACCTTCTCCTGGGCCCCCACAGTACCCCACACCAAGCCCTTAGCATGCTCTCAGCATGGAGGTGGCTTCACCCCTCAGCCCCTCTACCTGGGATGCCACACTCCTCTTCAGGGCCAGGGGAGTCCCCTCCTAGGGCCGCCGTCCCCAAAGCCCCCAAGGATGCGTCACTCTCTCTCACCCCAGGCCACCCAGGAGGGTTGACGTCAGTCACACGTCTGCCCCTCTGACTGGGAGAGCCCCGGAGCAGGGGCCCCATCCCACACCCCTGTGATTCCTTAGCCTCAGCCCATGGCATGAGCACCAATGGCCATGGCACCTGAGACCTAGCCAGAGCGCCCCAGTTTCCTAGGCACCCGCTGTTCTCCTCAGCCTCTTCCATGCATGCTGGGAAGCAAGACCCATCATGACTCTAGGCACAGAAGGACAAGAAACAGAGAGGTTGAGTAAGCTGCCCGACGATGCACAGCTGGGGTCAGCAGAGCCTGGCTCCCAGCACGAGGCATCCTATCCGAGGACACTAGATCAGCAGCTAGAGGACCCGTGGCCGAGCATGCAGGCCGGCCTGGCACGTCTGTGGCAGGACCCCCTTGGGCCATGTCACCTCTTCTTCTCCCCTGGATCGCAGGACAGCAAGATGGTCACACCCAGATGGCCCAAGTGTGCACACTTACCTTCCGCGTCGGAGCACCTGGTCGGAATCTGCTCACAAAGGATGCACCTCGAGACGTGCCCGCTCACCAGGTGCTTGTTCATTCAGAATCTCCCAGAGCAGAGGGGGCTGGGGAGAGAGGACGCAAGGTGGCACTGGGGGTGACAGCAAGACTGACTGCCTTACGAGGCCCTCGGGGGCTGGCCTCCAAGGCTGGGTCCCCCAGGAAAAGCCTAGACAGAGGGGAGCCGCAAACCCGCCCCAGCCCAGGGCGCCCACTCTCTGCCGGCCAGGCCAGGCCTCCCGCCTCCTGCCTCGAGCTGCCAATCACTCACCCATCAGACCAGCGTGATGCGGTCACTCGCTCTCCTTCCCAGGTCGGGGAGGCTCCATGAGATGTGGGGGGATGTGGGTTCCATGGGCTGCAAGGCCTCCGACCGCCCGACCGCCTGCCATTGTCGATTCCCAGAGATTCAGGGCCTCAGACTCTAGGCCAGTGATGGGTCCCTGGGATTCTGGTCCCGGTCCAATGGGGCTCTGGCTGCCCCGGGCCTGGTCAAGTCCTCCCTCTATCTGGGTCTGTTTCTCCATCAGCAAACATTGACAGTTGGGTTTAGTGACTGATAGTCCTTCTGACTCTAACTGGAAGTGGCTCTGCAGACATCGTGCTGGCAGGCCAGGAGAGGGCTTCAGGAGCCGAACGGCGGGTTGGGGAGGATGGAGTCTGTCTACGGAGCCCAAACACACTTCACGGGGGCCTGGTGGGTGAAGGGCATCACAGCGATGGAGGTGGGAGGTGAGAGATGGGAGAGGCAATCCCAGCATAGGAACCCACACAAGCAGTACCTGCACAGCTCGGCCCTCCCGTCCTCCATTCTTTTTTTTTTTTTTTTTGAGATGGAGTCTCGCTCTTGTCACCCAGGATGGAGTGCAGTGGTGTGATCTCAGCTCACTGCAACCTTCACCTCCTGAGTTTAAGCAATTCTCCTGCCTCAGCCTCCCAAGTAGCTGGGATCACAGGTGCCCACCACCATGCCCCGCTAGTTTTTGTGTTTTTAGCAGAGACGGGGTTTCACCATGTTGGCCAGGCTGGTCTTGAACTCCTGACCTCAGTGATCCCCCTGCCTCAGCCTCCCAAAGTGCTGGGATTATACGCATGAGCCACTGCGCCCGGCCCCCATCCTCCATTCTGATGGTGACATTGGAAATGAGACACCAGGACCCCGGGGTTCAGGTGGCCAACCCAGCTTTCAGTCCCCCAGTGTGGCCCCATGTGCTACGCCTTGGGTAGGTCGCCAGGGCTCTGAGCCACCTCCTTCCTTGTGTGAAAGCCTCGCTCCTGGATGCGGCAGACACGGCGCATGGCCTCTCGGAGTGGCATGCCTGACGGGTGTGGGGCTCAGTGAGCACAGGGCCTAGGCCTGCAGGTGAAGCCCAAGGAGGTGGTACAGCTCCACCTGGCTGCCCTGGGGACACAAGATGGCATCGGCAGCGTGGGTGTGAGCCCCAGGAGCGCAGCTGGGGGCCTGGCCATTTTGGCACCCCCCTGCCCCTCGGCCCTGTCTCCTGCACCCAGGGCCCTCGGGGGATCCCAAACCCCCACCTTGTTCCCATGAACTGGGCCCTTCTCTTCAGCTTCCCTCAGTTAGGAAGCCAGGTCCCATCTCAACGACCACCCCAACCTCCCCGGAAGAATAATAAGCCTCAGTCTTCCCCACCCACTCCTCCCCTTCCCAGAGCCTGAAGCCCCTGGTGGCTGCTGACTAGAGGGCAGGGGAGCACTTTTTCCTGGAATGTCAACTTCCAACATCTCCGGCCCCAGCTTCCTGCTGGCTCTGGCCCTGAAACTGACAACACAGCTAAGAAGTGGCAATTACGATCTTCCCTCTCTTGTGTGTAGGAGGGGGTGAGGATTCAATGAAATATCACTGTGACACTCTCACCCAGGGCTCCCAGAGAGGGCGGCCCCAGCCCTATGACACCCATGGGCCTGGGGGAGCTCGTGGCTTTGAGGGTGTCGGTGGCCACGGGGGTGCCCCGGCGCTGGACTGGGCTGCCATGTGTTGCTATAGCCACCAGAGGGCAGCAGAGGGAAGCCGTTCCGCCCTCGGGAGCTGGAGCCTGTGCTTCCTGCAAGGAGGGGAGACAAGGCGGCCCGCAGGGTCACTCGAGGCCAACATCGGATCCGGCTCCACCGCTGCTTCCCGCTCGCCTAGAGCCAGCCTGGCCCCCATCTGTGCTCAAAGGGCGCGCTGCACCCGACCAGACATCTCCAACCCAGAGATTCAGCTGCGGCCCTGGCCGCCAGACCCACGCCCACTTGGAGTCGGCCCCCGCCCACCTCCTGTCTGCAGATGGGGAAATTGAGGCCCAGCCAGGGCAGGGGATTGGCTGACGTTGTGCAACAAATTCAAGTCAGAGACAGGCCCAGCTCGGGCTGCCAGAGCCGAGGCCCGCTCGGGACGCTGCTGGCCCACACGGGGCCCAGCACGGTCCGAGTCTCACCCACAGCTGGGTCCTTCCGGCCCACTCCGCCCGCCCCTGGGGGAATTGACCCTCCTCCACCTCCCAGGGCCCACAGGAGTGGGCAGGAGGCCCCCCTGGGCCGGGCACCAGGTGCCAAGTCGCTGTCTCCGCCTCGGGGGCTGCTATGCAACGCCATTTCCAGTTCTCCGTGTCCTTCCTTCCATCTGGGAGGTCCGGGGCTGCCGGGCCATGCTGGTTCCTGTGGCCCTAGGGCGTGCCCAGCGCAGACCCTGGGAGGGAGGGGGGAAAACGGGGGTGAGGGAAGTGAGTCACCCCGTTGGGAGATGTCCCTGCTTAGTTCCTGCCTCTCCACAGCTTCTGCGAGGCAGGTCACACCTGCAGGGGGCCCTGGCTGCACTAGGGGAGGCAGGGGGTGGGGACGCCTCCTTGCCCGGCCACCCAGCGTCCGGCCCCAGCTCAGGAGGGCCAGTGGCCTGAGTGCTGGGCTCTGTGGCCGGAAGACTCATGTTCCAGAACAAAGCTGCTTGGCAGGTCTGAGCAAGCTCATGCTGCTGTTCCCAGACCCGGTGCAGTGCACAGAGGGAGCCTGCCCATGCCCCCAGCGCCGTGGCCAAGAACAGACGCTGATTCCTGCTGTGACCCCGCGCGCCGCCTCTGTTTCCCCCATGTGCATGGGGGTGGCGTGTTCGCAGGGCAGGGGCCCCTGCAGATCAGGGTGAGGCTGCAGGCCAGGGCTGAGGCCTGCACCAGCTCGGTCCGGAGATGAGTGAGTGACTGCGTTCCCCGGCCCCTCCACAGTGAGGCCGCCAAGTGCCCGGAGTCCGGCTCCGGCTCTCAGCCTGCCTGGCCCCTGTGCGGTGGCATCAGGCCGGCAGGGCAGGGCGGCCGCGGCAGCCATCTTCCCGGGGAGCTGGGGCCTGGCCAGCAGCGCTTCCCAGCGGCCTCCTCCCGCGCCCTGAGTTGCATTACCTCATCGGGAAGCCATTCCAGAAAGGAGCTGCGGCGCCCTGGGAGTGGGAGAGGGGAGAGCTGCGTCAGCGCCCTCCTGGCAGCCTCGGTGCCAGACAAGGGCCGGCGTCACGCCTCCGGGTGTCTGCCTGCCGATCGACTGCTGGGAGAGCAGCTGGCTTTTGTCAGCATTTCGGGGTGACTGGGCCGGGCTGCAGCGGGCAGGTGGCGTGGCACGGCCCGTGGCCGGCCAGTTACCAGGTGGGCAGAGGATCTATTTCAAGAGCCAGAACCAAATGGCCAGGCACGAGGGGAAGCCAGGTGCAAGCAAGCTCGATGGCAGAGGCCAAGCCCTGACCCCGCAGTCCCAGGCCTCAGTTTCCCCCCAGGCCAGCCCTCCTCACCCCGGCACCTGTCCTCTGCCTCCGTAGCCACAATGAGCAGGTGACTACACTCCCTGCTGCCCGTTGGAGTAAGCCAGAGGCCCTGCCACCCACAGCCAGCTTGCAGGGGCCTTTCTGGACCACAGGGTCAGGGCTGAGACGGGTGGGGCTGCAGGGGCAGCTGAGGCGCTGGGGAGGTCGGAGGAGCTTCCTACCTGTGGAGGAGACAAGGGCTGCTCCCAGCTCTGCTCCTGGCCTTCCTGACCAGTTTGGATTCCAGAAGCACCTCCTGGTGCCTCAGTTTTCTCATCTGGGGTGTGCGTGTGTGTGTTTTGTAGACCGGGACTTGCTCTGTCACCCAGGCTGGAGTGCTGTGGTGCAATCATGGCTCACTGCAGCCTCTACCTCCTGGGCTCAAGCAATCCTCCCCCGTCGGCCTCCTGAGTAGCTGGGACCCCAGGTGCACACCACCTTGTCTGGCTAATTTTTGTGTGTTTGTCTGTTTTTATAGAGACGGGGTCTGCCTATGTTGCCCAGCCTGGTCTCAAACTCCTCAGCCCAAGCGATCCACCTGCCTCAGCCTCCCAAAGTGCTGGGATTACAGACATGAGCCACCTCGCCCGGCCTGGTTTTCTCATCTGTAAAATACGTTGACAATGCCCACCCCAGAGAATGGTTGAAAGGACTCGTGAAACCACGTAGGAGACACAGGCAGACAGGCACTCGTGGGGGTCCATGAGTGAGCCCCAGCACCAGCTCCCCCAGGCCAGCTTCCAGTCTTCACACGGTCTGAGCCAAAGGAGTCTTCCTAAAACAGAGGACTGTGTGGTGTGCTTCTCCACTAAGAAACCTCTTCCCTCAAGTCAGTGACGCTGTCCTCCAGCCCCACCCGACTGCACATGTGCCCAAGCTCATCACACCTTTTCCCAAACTCTGTCCGTCTGGAAAACTCCTACTCACCCTGCAAAACTCCATGTGAGATGCCCACTGTCCCGTCTAAAATACCTCACAGGATTGCTGTAAGAACCAAATAACATACTTGTGTGAACACACAGGCATCGTTGCCAAGTGAGGGGTTGGCACTCATGGATGTCCCTGTTACTTATTAGAGCAATCATAACCGAGGACGCAGTCGTGGGCAGGAGGTACCACTGGGGATAGGAATTAGCAGGAAGCTTTTCTGGCTTGGAACTTAAGCCCAACCTTGGCAAATGGTAGAATTTTCAGAGAAGAAAGGAGGAAATTGGAGGCCAGTGCGGCAGTGTTAAATGTGGCTAAGTCCTTGGTCCTTCTCTCATTGAAGGGTGGGCCCTATGGCCTCCCTCTTGAATCCAGGTGGGCTTGTGACTACTTCAACCAAGAGAATTCGGCAGAAGTGCTGCCGGGTAACTTTCAAGGTTCACTCATAAAGGCCATGTGGCTTATAACTTGGAGTCCTAAGTTGCCATCTAAGAAGGAAGTTCAACAACCTGAGACCTCCATGCTGTGAGGAAGCCCAAGCTCCATGAGGAGTCACATGGGGGTAGGCTGGTTGACAGTTCCAGCCTTCTAGCCAGCCCAGCCCAGGCACCAGCCATGTGAATGCAGAAGCCATCTTGGAAGTGGATCCACCAGCCGCAGGTGTCCTGGCCCCCAGCCATCTGAGTTTTCTCTGGTGGGGTACAGAACTCACACAGCAGAGTGGAATTGTCCCTACTGTGCCCTTTCCGAACAGAATTCCTGAGCATAATAAAGTGGCTGCAGTTTTAGTCACTGGGGGCTGTTTGTTTGGTAGCACTAATTAACTATAACAGGTGAGAAGATCAGAACTTCCTGGTACTTAAAGTCAGCCACACAGCCCCTCGAAGCAAGGTTGTCCCACCTGGAAGTCAGTCCCAAGATCAGGTTCTCCCCACTGCTCTCTGCATTCCCCAGCCCAGCCTGGCCCATAAGCAGTGCTTGCGACATGAGGTTGCTGGAGCACTCCCAAGCCACTCCCCACACCTGGGAGGAGCCTCCCCTCCTCAGGATCGCAGGGGGCTTTGCAGCCTGGATGACTGTGGACCCAGAAGCTCTGGGGGGTGATCCAGGTTCTCTGTGTCATGACTATCCCTCTGTGCCTCAGTTTCCCTACCCATGGAATAGGGCACAAAACTCATAATCTCGCTGACCCCTCTCAGCTCCTACCCTGCTTCCCGAAGGCCTTGTTCATTCTCACATGTGTCTCCCCCACGTCCTCTTACCCACATGACTCTGCCTGCCATGAAAGCAAGAGTCATGACTGGAATCTCACTGCCGAATGATCCGAACCTGGCACCCAGCCTAGGCCGAAGGATGGATGCCACTGGTGTTTTCTGAATGGATCAATGAGTCAGTCAATAAACTGAGTGAATGAATGAACGAAAGAAAGAGCTCTTTCTATACTCACTTGATCCATTTGTTTCCCCTCCCATACAATAATCGCAGCCCCAAGAGTCTTCCCTCGCATGCCTCACATGACGGGGAACTCACCACCTTTCAAGATAGCCTATTTCCTGTTGCCGCAACTCTGATCAGAGAGTATTTCCCTGAGCTGGCCTTGTCCCTGGCCCCTCCCCAGGAGAGAGGAAAGAAGGGGAAGGCAGAGGAAGGAGCCCTGAGTCCCCATGGTCCACAGAGCTTATGTCTGGTGAGTGCTGAGAGCAGTTGGAGGGACTCCAGAGCTCCAGAAACCCCTTGGCTCTCTCTGTGCCCGGCCCAGCTAAAGTCCCAGGGTGGGCGGGGGGCAAGGCACTGTCCTGCTCTGCCCAGGGCCCAGCTGGGCCAGGGCCAGCGCGCCAGGAGGTCCGCAGGGGCAGAGAAAGCAACCCGGCTGGAGCGGAGCTGGGGCAGGACAGGTGGTCTGTGCTGTTTCCATGGCTCCGGTGCCTTTGCCTGCCTCGCTGGCCTGGGAAAAACAAGCCAGGCACTGAGCAAACAGCGCCTGTGACCGCCCTGGACAAAGGCTGGGCTGTTTAGGCAGCCAAATGGGCCTCCCCAGCGGAACATCGGTTTAGACCAGGCCCGTCGGAGCTGAGCTGCCAGGCCCCACAGCCTGTCCCTTGGGTCTCTGGGGAACAAGCTAGGGCTGGCGGGGGGCGGGGGGGCAGGGAGTGGAGGGGAGGGGCTGGGAGGGCCAGGGCAGGCAGTACCCCAGTTCTGCCCTCTGGGCACACAGCTCCCTCGCCCAGCCATTCAGGAGAATGAAGACAGCACAAGCTCAGTAGATAAAGGAGGAGGGTTTCTCTGTTCAGCCGCAGTGACTGGAGCTCAGTAGCCGCATGCCCCGTGGGCCTCCCACCCTCCCAAGGGGCTCCCCTAAAGAGTGGCCAGTCCTGTGCCCACGTGTGAAAGATATTTTTACTGCTACTGTGGACAGATGCTGTCTTTGGCCCCAAGCCAGGCAAACCCAGAATGCCAGAGAGCAGTGCAGGAGGCGGTCCTCCCCGGGAGGGGAGGGGCTGGGGACAAAAGCCCTCTACAGGGGCAACTCAGAGGGCTGCCCTCCTGGTTCTGGCTCCTGAGACAGAGCCGAGGCCCAGGTGGTGGCTGGCTCCGCTAGCAGAGTGCACTGGACTGGCCCAGGCCCTCCCTCCCGGCCCCTGCCCCCCCCCCGGCCACGTGATTGCTGTGCTGACATGAATCTTTGCTCTAGGCTGCCTTCTGGGGAGACCCAGAGTGGGACAGGAGCTCAGGGAGAGGCCTCTGCCAGTACATGGGTCACAATGGCATCTGCCATCCTGGAACTCAGAGGCAGAGGAGACGGGACCCTGTTATCCCAATCATTGTGACTGCAGCGTGGGAAGCTGAGGGGCACTGAGGGTACAAGGACCCTGAGCTGAGGGACTAGGCTGGCCTGCAGGGGAGAGGCTGTGATTTTAAGGAGAAAGGAGACAGAGAAGGGGTCCAGGTCAAGGGGTGCTGTCTACAGAGCAGCCCCCAGGCCTGCAGAAGCCCCCTTGTCTGTGTCGTCATGGGTTCCCAGGCAGCGTCGTTCCCAGCACCCTTTCCCCTGCCCCTTCCCCACTTGAGGCTGGACTACTCCCCTGCCTGCAGGGGAATTCGTGGGGTCTCAGCCCCGCAGCCCCGGGGCAGCAGCACACTATGCTGAGCTGGCAGCCGTGTGGGCCCCCAGAAGCTCAAGCCAGCAGGAAGTCAGCGCTGCCCTAGAGTCAACGCTGGGGACTGAGGGAAAGGACACGGATGGGCAGGGGCAGCAACTGGACCCTGTGCGTGCCTGACCCTATGCGCGCTCTGCAGCTCGAAGGGACACAGCTGACCCGAGTTAAGCAGAATGGGCCAGGCCTTGTGCTCCGGATCGGATGGGGCTTACCCAGGGAAGCCAGGACCTTTGGACCAACCCTGAAGGGGCCACAGGTGAGGGCTGTGTGCCCAGGAGGGAGTTCCGAGATGCGGGGCAGAAGGCGGGAACCCACAGGTGGGCACTGCCCCAGGGCCTCCTTCTTGTCCCACGGCCCTGGGTGTCCTGCAGCCCCGCACTCGGCCTCCTTCTGGGGGGTCTGTGCCCATCCCCACCCCCTTGCCCTCATCTGCCCCAACCCACCACGCCTTGGGGCCTTCTCTTAGGGCTTCCTAGCCTCCACCGCGCTTCGCCCACCTCTGCCCTCATCACCCAGGAGGCCTTTCCCAGCCTCAGGCTCCACAGCTTTTCACCAGCCTCTCGGCCGCTGGCAGTGAAATTTATAGGGGCTCCCTCCAGGCCAAGGGTGCTTCCGTCTCCTCCATGGCAGCGTCCGTGGCCCCGCGCGGGGCCCTGGGTGAACACATGGGCTGAATGAATGAAGGAATGAATGAGTGCACGAGGGACACATGAACACACGAATGAGGGAATGGCACTGGGGGGTCCGTGAACAGCTTTGTTGCTTGCATTGAAGATGGTGAAGGCTTTTCCTCCCGCTCCAAGCGTGGAGGCCTCTGTAGAAACCGGCCCCGCCAGCCCCAGGAGGGCGGAACTCTGAGCTCCAAAGCCAAGGCACCAGCGCAGAAAATGGCTTTGAACTCTGGGAGGAGGAAAGAAGTCCCCCCGCCCAGGAAGGACCACCACTCTGGACACTCCCAGGAAAGGTCGCTGGGGGGCAGACCTGAGCGGCTCCGCGAAGGGCAGCCCCGGTGAGTCAGGGCCTGAGTCAGCGCCCCGCGCGTTCCCAGCGGCCCCGCCGCGACCGGCAGCCGCCCTGGGCGCCCCGGGAGCCCGCCCGGCCCTGCCGAGCGCCGCGCTGGGTTGGAACCCGCACTTTCCGGGAACTCGGACCTCCCCCAGGACGCCTTCCCAGGCGCCACCGGGCCCAGCGGATCGTCGCCGTCCAGGTGCGGGGCGGGGTGTGTGACGGTCAGGCCCGGAACCCGGGCAAGTCGCGGCGGTGCCCCCTGGCTTCCCGGCGGGCACGCTTCACCTCTGCGCCCCCAAACCCTGCGTGCTGCGGTTCCAGCCCCCTCCGCATTCCCGCCTGCTCCTCCGGGCCTGCCCGTTCCCTCGGCCTTCCTGGGAACCTCCCTCTATCTCCGCATCTTCCGCCGCTCCCTTCCCTGCAGCGGCCCCGACTCCGGCTGGGCAGGGAACCCCGCCCTTGGCGCCACGCCCACTCCACCCGCGGCCACCTTCCCGCCCTCCGTCCCACGCCAGGCCTTCAGGACGGCCTCTACCCCGGCCGGCCCCCGGCACAGGCCTCGGCCCCCTCCAGGCAGGGGTTGTCGCCACCCTCCACTGAAATGGCGGCAGCCAGCTCCCTCCTGCCGCACCCCGTGGCAGCCAGCTCGGTGCCTGGCGGCCCCGCCCACCCGTGTCTCGCGTGGCACCCACGGCGCTGTTCCTGTCCCGCCTCCCTTCCCGAGACCTCACCCGGCTCCAGACTCACATGTTTACGCCTTCAGCCCTGCCCAGCCTGGACCCCACGTCCCCTCCAATAGTTCTTGTTTTTCTTTTTTTTTTTTTGAGCCGATGTTTCGCTCTTGTCGCCCAGGCTGGCTTGCAGTGGCGTGATCTCGGCTCACCGCAACCTTCGCCTCCCGGGATCAAGCGATTCTGTTGCCTCAGCCTCCCAGGTAGCTGGGATAACAGGCACGAGCCACCACGCCCAGCTAACTTTGTATTTTTAATAGAGACCCGGTTTCAGCATGTTGGTCAGGCTGGTCTCAAACTCCTGACCTCAAGTGATCCACCCGACTCACCCTCCCAAAGTGCTGGATTATAGGTGGACCGTGCGGGGTGGTGGTGGGGTCCTCTCCGGTATTTCTGAGGACAGCTGCCCAGAGAGAAGGGCTAGGTGGAGAGGATTGGGCCAGCAGCAGCAGGCCTGGACTGTGACACTGGTACCAGGTACGAGCCTCGGCTGGCTCTGCCTAGCCTATGTCCGCCCAGCTGCAGAACCTCCACCTTCAGCCTCCTGCAGCAGCCCCACATCTCCATGGCGTCCCTGGGAACCCTGCTGGGATCAAGAACACCTCCCCCAGTGTCCCAGCCTGTGGGAGCTGAGCCACAGCACCAGCCACTCCTGGACAGAGGCTGCCTCATGACCTCTGACCTCTGTCTCTCGGGTTGGCACGAGAGAGACTGGACTCCTGCAGGCCTCGGGGCAGAGGCAGATGTCGGCCTCCAGGGATGTCACTGCCAGAACCCCAGATGCACCAAGCCATCCGCACTCCCCCATGCACTTTCTCTGCTGCAATAACACATACCCAGATCTGAGCCCTCTCACCTGGGCCACTGCCAACGTCCCCTAAGGCCCTACACCCCGCCCCCAAGAGCCCCGAGGATCTTTCCTTTTAAAGATATTCAGACCTCACAGATAAGTCTGCCCAGGCCAGCCCCTCCCCAGTTCCCAGGCACTACCCTGACAATGGCCACAGCTTCAGAGCAGCCGAAACCTGCTGTGAGTGAAAAATGAGAAGCTGTCGTTTTAATTTTACTTTCTCTGATTACTAATGAGGTTATTTCTTCTCTGTGTAAAAACTTCACTGGTGTTTAATTGGATTTTTGTCTTTTTGTTAATGTATAGGAGTTCCTTTTGGTTTTTTGCCTTTTTTTTCCCCCCCTGGAGATGGAGTCTTGCTCTGTTGCTCAGGCTAGAGTCTAGTGTCGTGATCTCGGCTCACCGCAACCTCCACCTCTCAGGTTCAAGCAATTCTCCTGCCTCAGCCTCCTGAGTAGCTGGGATCACAGAGGCCTGCCAGCACACCTGACTAATTTTTGTATTTTTAGTAGAGATAGGGTTTCACCATCTTGGTCAGGCTGGTCTCAAACTCCTGACCTCGTGATCCACCCACCTCAGCCTCCCAAAGTGCTGGGATTACAGGTGTGAGCCAACCCACCTGGCCAAGAGCTCCTTTTGTACTTACATATATTATGAATTCAAATTTTCATAGATAAAAATGAATATTTAGAGGCAAAATCGTGATTCTCATGCAAATAAAAATTGAACACACCTAAGATTTAATTTAATTCATTAGTAAGGAAACCAGGAAGATGTTAAAACCAGTTCAAAGGAGAATCGGAAAGACAGACACGTAGGCAACAAGGAAAGCTGGAACACATTTGCTTATTGCTGCAAACTGCTTACCATCATATGGGGCAGTACAGCTTGGGATTATCTTTTCCACGGGACAGAATTCAATTCACTCTATGGAGCAAAATTCATTTGCATTCTGTGGGCGGGATCATTGGCCTTATAATTGGTTTTCTATAACTTCTCCCCGAAACAGCTGTAAAATAGCTTAGTCCAGCCAGGCGCCATGGCTCATGCCTGTAATCCCAGCACTTTGGGAGGCTGAGGCAGGCGGATCAAAAGTCAAGAGATCGAGACCATCCTGGCCAACATGGTGAAACCCCATCTCTATTTTAAAAATACAAAAATTAGCTGGGCGTGGTGGCACGTGCCTGTAGTCCCAGCTACTCGGGAGGCTGGGGCAGGAGAATTGCTTGAACTGAGGCGGAGGTTGCAGTGAGCCGAGGTCTCACCACTGCATTCCAGCCTGGCTCCCGGCGACAGAGCGAGACTCTGTCTCAAAAAAAGAAAAAGAAAAATAGCTTAGTCCATAGCATAGCAGTTGAAGAAGGACCCCATAGAATCAGATCATTCCCAGTGGGGTCACTAGACAGATGCCACTCAGCACACTACTGAAAGGACACCCACACTCCCACAAGCCCATTTCCAAGTCCATGACACTTCTTTCCTCTATGTTGCATCTTTCACTTTGCTAGCTGTTGTCATGAAGTGATGTTACCATTGATCACTGGTTTCATCTGTGATTTGTGCTGTTTGTATCTCATTTGCAACCCATATAGAAACACTCAGTTTTTTGCAAGTCGACTTAAAGTATTGCTTTTCTTTCTTTCCTTCCTTTTTTTTTTAGTTGAGATGGAGTCACCCAGGCTGAAGTGCAATGGTGCAATCTCAGCTCACTGCAACCTCCGCCTCCCAGGTTCTAGTGATTCTCCTGCCTCAGCCTCCTGAGTAGCTGGAATTACAGTTGTGTGCCACCATGCCGAGCTAATTTTTGTGTTTTTAGTACATACGAGGTTTCACCATGTTGGCTAGGCTAGTCTGGAACTCTGACCTCAGGTGATCCGCCTGCCTCAGGCTCCCAGAGTGCTGGGATTATAGGCGTGAGCCACCGTGCCTGGCCTAATTCCTCTATATATCTTATAATTTGGTAGGGCAAGTTCTCCCCATCTTGTTCCTTCTTCTGCTTCCGAATAGTCCCGGCTATTCTTGGACATTTTCAATCCCATATGAATTATAGAATCGGCTTGTCACAGAAATCCCATCTCTCTCTGTCTTTTAAAAAAGTATATTCCTGAGAGAGTTAGTGTCAAGTTTCTTCTATATTTTAGCATTACCATAAATGGGAGACTCCAGTCTTGTTACAGCTTCTAACTTGGAGTTGCTGGTAAATAGGAACACTGCTTATGACTGATCAGGATCTCATGTGAATCTGATGAATTTTCTCTAGAAGCAGTAGCTTTTACTTATTAGTAGATTTATGGATTTTTTTTTACTAGTAGCTTTAGATACTTTTTTCTCTCTTTCCTAGATCTTCTGAAAGTCATTATGACTTACCTTCTAGTGGAATGTTGAGATTTTAAGTTGCGTTCTTTCATTTGTCCTAGCTGGCATTCACTGAGCACTTCCAATCCGAGGGCTCACCTCTTCCTTCAGTTCTAGGGATTCCTATTTTATATTTCACTAAATATCAATTATCTTTCCTTCCCACTAACATATAGTCTTGGGCCACTGACTGAATAAATGAGGCAGCCTCTGGATTTGCACTCCCTCTTTTTTAAGAAGCTACTCGCGGCCGGGCGTGGTGGCTCAAGACTGTAATCCCAGTACTTTGGAAGGCCGAAGCGAGTGGATCACAAGGTCAACAGATCGAGACCATCCTGGTCAACATGGTGAAACCCCGTCTCTATTAAAAATACAAAAAATTAGCTGGTTATGGTGGCGCGTGCCTGTAATCCCAGCTACTCAGGAGGCTGAGGCAGGAGAATTGCCTGAACCCAGGAGGCGGAGGTTGCGGTGAGCCGAGATCGTGCCATTGCACTCCAGCCTGGGTAACGAGAGAGAAACTCCGTCTCAAAAAAAAAAAAAGAAGCTACTCGCTGTTCTGTCATAATTTTCCTTATTGGACAAGTCATTTTTTTTCTTCCAAACCTTTCATAATTTTTTTCTTAGCGCTTGACTTAGAAATTTGACTGTGATTTGCTTAGGAATTATTTTACTCTGCCTGGGGTTTGTTGAGCTTTTTGGATCTCCAAGTTAATGCTTTCTATTAATACTGAGGAGTTTTCAACCATTATTTCCTCAAATGTATTTTGCCCCTATGTCTCTCTCCTCTCCTTCTGGGACTCAATTATACGTATTTGTGCTGCTTGGTACTGTCCAAGAGAACACTGAAGTTCTCTTCTTTTTTCTCCTTTTTTTTTTTTTTTGAGATGGAGTCTTGCTCTTTCACCCAGGCTGAAGGGCAATGGCACAATCTCGGCTCACTGCAACCTCCGTCTCCCAGGTTCAAGCAATTCTCCTGCCTCAGCCTTCCAAGTAGCTGGGATAACAGGTGCCCACCAGCACGCCTGGCTCATTTTTGTATTTTTAGTAGAGATGGGGTTTCACCATATTGGCCAGGCTGGTCTGGAACTCCTGACGTCAGGTGACCCACCTATCTTGGCCTCCCAAAGTGCTGGAATTACAGGCATGAGCCACTGCACCCAACCTTTTTACTCTGACTCTATTTCTCTCTTTTCTTTGAGTTAAGTATTTTCTGCTGATTCGTCTTCAAAGTTACTGATCCTTTGTTTTCCTGCCGTTTCCAGAACTGGGGCCCATCTAGTAAATTTTTTAAATTGCATTACTGTTCATTTCAGCTCTAGATTTCTCATTGATGTTTCCATTTGTCTGTGCAAATTCTCTGTTCGCTCATTGATATCGTATTTTCCTATAATTCCTTGAACATATTTTCCTATGAACCTATTTTTTTTTTAATTCTTCAAATGTATTTATAACAGATACTTTGGAGTCTGTACCCGCTAAATCTAAATTCTGAGCTCAGAGATTACACCTGTTAGCTTCCTTTATGAAACACATTTTCCTGTTTCTTTGTCTAGTAATTTTTGGTTGAAAACTGGGTATCGTAGCTAATGTATCATAGCAGCTTTGGAATCAGTAGTGGAATCATGGAAAACCAGCCAGGGCCAAGGACTCCAGGAATGACAGGTGCGGCAGAGTGGGGAACTGAACCCGTCCCAGAGTTCATCAGAGCTTTCACGCTGCCACTTCCTCTGCCCAGTTTCCCTCACTATTCTTCTCCCCAAATTTGTTTCATTGTGCTTAAGAATCACCCGCTGAGGGTAGTCTTTCCAATAACCCTGACCAGGTTAGGACCCCTGGTTAAACACTTTTGTAAGTACTTTCTACAACTGCAGCAATTGTGAACTTGTTTGTGTGCTTTCTTCTTTAATGTCTATCTACTGTACTACGCTGGAAGGGAAATGAGAACAAGGACATTGTACGTTGTTACCACGTGCCTGAGGCACAGACGAGCTCAGGAAATATTTGTTTAGTGAATTCATGTTGCCCACTTTGCCTCAAGGACATTTTCCAAATTTGCTGTCTCACCAGAACACATGAGAATGTTCGTTCCCTGAACACCCACTGGTACTTAAAATTTTTTATAAGTATCTTTGATGATCTTTTTATGCGCTTTTCCAATCTAATAGCTGAAAATTGTATCTTAGTCTAATCTGGATCCTTTGACATTGAACATTTTTCACATTTGTATTGGCAATTTGAAGTTTCTCTTCTGTAAGTTTCTTTCCTGTGTCATTTGCGAACATTTTGTCTTATTTCGTTAACAAAGAGACTTTCACATGTTACTGATATGGTCTGATTCTGTGTCTCCACCCACATCTCACCTTGAATTGTCATTGGAACTGTAGGAATCTCATGGGAGGTAACTGGATTATGGGGGTGGTTCCCCGTGCCGTTCTCATAACATTGAGTGAGTTTTCACAACATCCGATGGTTTTATAAGGGGTTCTTCTCCCTTTGCTTTGCACTTCTCTGCTGCCTTGTGAATGAGGTGCCTGCTTTCCCTTCACCTTCCACCATCATTGTAAGTTTCCTGAGGCCTCCCCAGCCCTGTGGAACTTGAGTCAATTAAACCTCTTTCCTTTATAAATTACCTAGCCTTGGGCGGGCACAGTGGCTCACGCCTGTAATCCCAGCACTTTGGGAGGCCAAGGTGTGTGGATTACTTGAAGTCAGGAGTTCGAGACCAGCCTGGCCAACATGGTGAAACCCTGTCTCTACTAAAAACACAAAAATTAGCCAGGCATGGTGGCACATGCACCTGCTGTCTCAGCTACTCTGGAGGCTGAGGCAAGAGAATCACTTGAACCTGGGAGGTGGAGTTTGCAGTGACCCGAGATTGCACCACTGCCTTCCAGTCTGGGCAACAGAGTGAGATGTCATCTCAAATAAAATAAATAGATAAATAAATAGATAAATTACCTAGTGTTGGGTATTTCTTTGTAGCAGTGTGAACATGGACAAATACAGTTATATTAGAACTATTTTG
Organism: Saguinus oedipus; assembly: GCA_031835075.1. Classification (NCBI taxonomy): domain Eukaryota; kingdom Metazoa; phylum Chordata; class Mammalia; order Primates; family Cebidae; genus Saguinus; species Saguinus oedipus. The sequence continues at coordinate 221,148,548 of CM063169.1, forward strand.
TCCAGCACATAGTTTTCCTCCATTTGTTCTCTGCCTTTTCACTCTGCTGATACTGTTTCCTCCTGTGCATGGAAACAAACCGTGCATCTACCCTCCATTCTTTCCTTTCTCGCCCTGATGTGAGTCTCACTGCTTAGAAAGATATTTCTTGGCTGGGTGCGGTGGCTCATGCCTGTAATCCTAGCACTTTGGGAGGCCGAGGTGGGTGAATCACCTGAGGTCAGGAGTTTGAGACCAGCCTGGCCATGGTGAAACCCCATCTTTAAAAAAATAAAATAAAAATAAAAAAAAGAAAGAGATTTCTCAACCTCAAAATTAGGTAAATATCTATGTATACTTTCTCCTAGTGTATTTATGGTTTCGGTTTTTTTTAAACCTTAAGATTCTTAACCCATCTCAAATTTATGTTGGTACAAGAAGAGAGGCATGGATCTAATTTCATTTCATCTTTCTCAATGGTGGTCTGTTGCTCCATCAATTCCTTATTTAAAAAAAAATATATATATACCCAAACCAGCTGGGCTCCATAGTACATGCCTGTTGTCCAGGAAGCCAAGGTGGGAGGATCACCTGAGTCCAGAATTTCAAGACCAGCCTGGGCAACACAGCAAGAGCCCATCTCTGAAATATATCCCATACCTTTACCTCTTTCTAGATTTTCTATTCTGTCTGTTGATCTACTTACTCCAGTGACAGCCCTGTGAGGTTTTGAAAATGTTTGCTTTATAATTCATTTGACGATCTGACGTTAAATCTCACTAGAAATTATTGATTTAGCCAATATTTACTGAGAGTACAGCGGCGAATGAGGCAGACACAAGAGTTCTGTTTTCCTGGAACTTATAGTCTGTTCAGACACCTATTGCTCATGCCTTCAAAAGCTGGTGAACAGGCGGGGCACGGCGGCTGTTTGAGAGGCCCAGTGGGTGGATCACGAGGTCAAAAGATCAAGATCATCCTGGCCAACAAGGTGAAACCTTGTCTCTACTAAAAATATATAAATTAGCTGGGTGTGGTGGCGTGCACCTATAGTCCCGGCTACTTGGGAGGCTGAGGCAGGAGAATCACTTAAACCCAGGAGACAGATGTTGCAGTGAGCCAAGATCATGCCACTGCACTCCAGCCTGGTGACAGAGCGAGATTCCATCTCAAAGAAAACAGAATTTGGTGAACAGTAAGTGGCAAGTGCTCTTCAATGCCAAAGGGTGGGAGATCAACCCTGGCATGTGGTACTGTGTCCCCCATCCTAAGAATTCAAAGGTCCAGGAACCAAGGAAAACGCTAAGGTCCAGGAGGTGAGACTGGCTTCTCTCACCCGTCCCACATCCTCTGACTTTGTTAAGTTCAAGGTCCCAGTGCCCACAGGGAGATTCTGCCACCAGGTGACAAACTACAGGTCTTGAGGCTTCAGTGAACTCTTGGCCGTTTTGGCTTCTTCATGCCAGTGGACCAACAGGGAAAGAAAGGAGTCACCATCCTGGCAGAGTCATTGGCCCTGACCTCAAGGGAAGCCCTGCTCAGAGCCAGATGATTCACTGCAGTGCCTCTGGGCACTTCCAAGATGGCCCCAGCAGGGACCTGGCAATGGCAGCAGCCACAGCTGGCAACGGCAAATGCAACTGAGGGCTCGGACCCCCAGAGAGAAAGGTGAGGTCCCCACAGCAGGCCATGGAAGTGCTCGTCCGGAATGGTGGCGGAGGATCGAGATGAAGTGATCCATCTCGGCCTCAGACCAGCTGCATAGCGGAGAATGTAACTCCTCCCACTAATCATCTTGTCTTCAAACTTGCAGAGCTTGCTGTGGCCACCACCATGAAGAGAACGGTGGCAGACTAGACGTCATCAAGGGCACACGCAGCCGTGAGGGAGGCACCAGACCCCTCTGATGCACCGCTTCAAGGTCTTCTCAAGCCCAGCTCCTCCGTTCCCACCACAGACGGTCTTCAGTGGCTCCGTCCAGCTTCGGGTGGGTGCCAGCAGCCACAGGGTGCCTTGCCTTGGGCCCGCGCTGGAGATCCCTTGCTTCCTGTGCAGGTGCTTCTCTGAACATGCGACTCAGGGCTCCTCATGGAACCCACTCTGCAGTCACACTCATGCAACCTGGGAATGCTGGAAGGTTAACGTCTACAGAGCCGCCCCGGCTGCTGACATGAGCCGATGGAGAAATCTCAGCTCATGAGTGAACAGTTCTGAGATACGCTTCGTGAGATCCCCCAGAAACCCCCACCGGAGCAGGTACGGGCCCTCTGCAGCCGCAGCTGACTTGAGGAAACGTCCTCCTGTCGTTTCCCTGAGATCTCATGTCCAGCTGAAATGTCTGCAGGCAAGTCTTTGTCTCAAGCTTGGCTTCCAAGGAAACCAGACTAAGGTACGTGCTGTTGTGGAAGGACCATGCACAAAAGATGCACTCGCAGATTTAAATAAGTGTAGTAAGTGTTATGGGGAAATGATACGGGGTGATGTGATGGGACTGTAACTCTGGATTTGTGCCATCTAACATGGTAGCCACTAGCCATGTGTGACTATTTAAATATAAATGCAGGCTGGGTGCAGGGTGATGGCTCACGCCTGTAATCCCAGCACTGTGGAAGGCCGAGGCAGGTGGATCATTTGAAGTCAGGAGTTCAAGACCAGCCTGGGCAATATGGTGAAACCCCATCTCTACTAAAAATACACAAAATTAGCTGGGTGTGGTGGCGGATGCCTGTAGTCTCAGCTACTCAGGAGGCTGAGACAGGAGAATCGCTTGAACCTAGGAGGTGGAGGTTGCAGTGAGCAAAGGTAGCGCCATTGCAGTGCAGCCTGGGCGACAAGAGCGAAACTCAATCTCAAAAATAAATAAATAAACACAGACAAATGCAAATCAGTTACAATTAAATGAAATTTAAAATTTAGCTCCTGGATCACACTGGCCACATTTCGAGTGTCCAGCAGCCCCACGCGTCTGGCGGCTGCCTCACTGCAAAGTCCAGATACAGAGCATTTCCAGCCTCACAGAAAGGTCTGCTGGGCAGTGCCACTCCGAGTCATCTGACCGATGCCTGCTGCTTTTGCCACAGTGTTGAGATCTGGCTAATTTTACTTTCTGTCTGTAGCACAGAGACCAGCAGAGAAGCAGACAGTCATCGAGTTTGCAGAAAGCAGGCAGGAAGGGAAAGAGGAAGAGAGAGACGGGAGAGATGCAGGAGCAGGAGAAAGGAGGCAGGGAGGCAGGGAGGGAGAAAGGAAGCTCCCAGCCCATCCCCGTGGAGCAGTTTGCAGCTGGGGCCTCAGGCCTGGCAGGTCGGGGTGTGGACGGAGGGAGTCTAGGATGCTGGCGTTTACTAAGCACTCACTGTGTGCCCGGCACCATCCTAAATCTGAATTCTCTGCAGTTTTCACATGATACCCTATGGTTGTTATTCGATTTCACAGAGGAGGAGACTGAGGCCGGAGAGGTGACACAGCTTGTTCAGGCACACGGGACCCTGAGTGGCGAGCCAGGGTCAAGCCAGGCAGCTAGCCCAGGCCTGGTTCCTTCCCCTCGCACCACTGAGGTCAAAGGTGGGAGGATGCAGTGAAACAGGAGCCGAGTGTCCACATTCCCTTCCTTCCCTCCTGGGCCCAGAGACCTCAAAGACCTTGCCGATACCCTCTGGCCAGCCCCCACCAGCCCTGCCAGCTGCCCACTGAACCAGCCCCTCTGCCTAACGCCCAGCCCTGGGGCGGTGGCAGCCAAAGGGGGCAGGTCACACTGCTGCCAGCTGGAGCCCAGGCGGCCGAACCACGTAGAAGCCCTGCCCCTGATGTCAGCACCACCAAAGCATCCTCATTAACCGCCCCCCCACCGGGTGACACAGCGAAGCTCTTCTGCATGGGATGTGTGGGAGACTCACCAAGCCCCAGGTGTTCGTAAGAAGCTGGGATGGAAAGTCTGACTTGTTCCTTCCCAAGCGTGGGATGGCTTTTCCATTGCTAATTTCCGAGGAATCTGGTGAAGTAGTGGAAAGACCGAGAAGGCGGGAGACTGGGTCTCACCCTGGCCCATCCTGGCTTTAGACAAGAACCACAGAGCCTCAGTCTCCCCTTCTGTTCACCAGAAACCAGGGCCCTGTCCAGCTCTGACTCTCCAAAGTGCCCAGGTGTGAGTGAGGCTGACCGCGCGACAGTCACCTTGAGGCTGCAGCCTTTACAGCTTTTGTTTGTTTTCCAAACACGTCTTTGGGAGTGAAGATGCATCAATCATGACTTACACATTTCGTTTCAGAAGTTATATTTCACTAGCAGGAGTACAAAGGACTTGAGAACTGGATCTCCCTCCCCACTCACCCTCAGGATGTCCCAACCTTGCCCCTGGAGCAGTCAGACATCCAGTAAAATGAGGGCTTGGATGCTGTGCGCTGGTCGCCAGGACTGACTGTGCACCAGGTCTGCTTTCTCCGCACCCACCCTGGGAGACTGGTACTGTTTTATTCCCATTTTATAGTGATTCTACCTCCCTGCCAGAATTAGAGCAACCCTTCACCATCACTTCCTCCAGGAAGCCCTCCCTGACTCCCAAGTCTGAGCCAAGGTCCTTCCCAGGTGTCCTCCACACCCTAGAGTGCACTATCCACTGTGTCCAGCCACATTGAGGCGTCCCTCCCTTCTTGGTTTTGCCCACACTGAGAGCGGCAGCCCTGCCATGTAGGGCCCAGCTGCCACTCAGCCAGCCCCTGATGGGTGCACCCTGTATGCTTCCTACCCTGATATGAGGGGGCCTTGGCGAGGGCCTGATGCCATGCAGCTCACAGGACTCTGGCTTTTGGGGCCAGAATCAAACTGCCCATCTCTTGTGCAACCAGCTGCGCCTTAAAGGCGCTCAAATCTTGGGACTGAGAAATTAGTGGACTCCTAGCCTGCAACTCCTTAGGAGTTCAAGGCAGGCATTTTTTAAAAAACTCAACTCACCCTCTTCCCCCAGCTCATTTTCCCGCCCTGACATTTCCTTTAGCTGGACCGACTTCTATGTTTGATTTTAATGTTGGTGTTTCTAGTCCTGCTGGCCATCCGTGAGGCCGAATGTCTATGAATGCAGAAAAACAGGACAATTTGCCCAAGGAAGAGATTTCTTTAAAGTGAATTCTGAGTGTCCTTCCTCTTTCAGAATGTTCCATCTCCCTGAGTGCTCCCTACCCTGGGATGCTCCCTCTCCCTGAGTGCTCCGTCTCCCTGCAGTGCTCCCTGCACCCTTTTGCTCCCTGTCTCTGGAGTGTTCTCTCTCCCTGAGCACACCCTCTCCCTGAGTGCTCCCTCTCCCTGAGTGCTCCCTCTCCCTGCAGTGTTCCTTCTGCCTGGAATGCTTCCTCTGCCTGCAACTTTGCCTGGAGTGCTCTCCACTCTCTTCTGATGAGAAGCTACTCATCCTCCTTGAGCCACCTCCCAGGAAGCCTTCCTGGGCTCCTCCCCTGCCTCCTCTGTCCTCCCACACTCATGCCCACCCCGCATGCCTCCTTTCTCACCACACTCACCGTCTGTGTTCAGGAAGCCTTCCTGGGCTCCTCCCCTGCCTCCTCTGTTCTCCCACACTCATGCCCACCCCGCATGCCTCCTTTCTCACCACACTCACCGTCTGTGTTTTTCCTTCCCTCCCCACCTCTCCTACCTATAGCCAGGCTCCGAGCCCCCAAATGGCAGACCAGGGTCTCATGCCTTTGGGGAGGCAGGGGTCTGTACCAGTGTGTAGCCCAAAGGAGGCGTCTGTGAGTCAGCTGCTGAAAGCCAGTGATGCCAGCCACCCTGGCTGGGAAGGATCCAGCCCAGTACCTCATCCCCATCCTTGAAAGAGTGATCTTATTCATTTATATCTGGGGAAGCTAGAAGGATGCTTAGAGAGTGTCTCTACAACCTCCTCTTTTAACTCTGGGGAAACTAAGGCCCAGACAGGGAGCACGTTGCCCAATGTCACCTTCTCTAAACCTCTTCCTCCTGTCCTGAGCCCTTGCCGTGGCAGAGCTGAGCTCCCCAGCACCTTGGCAGAAATGAACCTGAGTGCATGCTCCCCACCCACACAGGTGTGCGCATGCGCAGGAACCCTCACTGCCTCCGCCAGATGGGCAGGCAGGGCTCACAGACCCCTAATCAAGTGAGGATACTGAGTCTCCGGAGGACAAGTGATGCACCTCCAGTCAGCTGTGAGGCTGGGACATCAGACTCTGGGTTGTGGCTGTCTCCTGTCGCAAATGTGCCCAATCCAAATTCACAGAAGGTGCTTGAATCGCGTGCCTACCTGGCATGTGTGCTTTTTCTGTCTTGTCTGTTCAGACCATGTTTAAGCATGTGGGGATGAATGCCGCAGGACCCACATGTGGGCCTGGCACGTTTCTGGGCTAGTTTAGCACGTCGTAGTTTGCAGCTCTTGGTGATGTCCCTTTCCCTTTGCAAATCCACTGACAGGCCCCGGAAGACCCTGTTGACAAGCTGTTGTCCCTGTGACTGAGACACCCAGTGGCAGGGACTGTGGCACAGCTCAGGAGAACAGTACCATGTAGCTTTTATTTATTTATTTATTTTGAGGCGGAGTATCGCTCTGTCGCCCAGGCTGGAGTGCAGTGGCGTGATCTCGGCTCACTGCAACCTCCGCATCCTGGTTCAAGCGATTCTCCTGCCTCAGCCTCCTGAGTTGCTGAGATTACAGGTGTGTGCCACCGTGCCCAGCTAATTTTTGTATTTTTAGTAGAGACAGGGTTTCACCATGTTGGCCAGGCTGGTCTCAAACTTCTGACCTCGTGATCTGTCTGCCTCTGCTTCCCAAAGTGCTGGGATTACAGGCGTGAGCCGGCCATCCAGCTTTTAAAAAGGACATTGGTAAGCAGTGGATGACAAATGTTATTTTCCAGGAAAAGTCAAGACGCTGAATTAAAAGTTCATCCTGAGCTGTGAGGAATAATTTGCCCACGGAGAGAGAGGAGGCGAGGGAGCCCGTCTCCAGGTAGCAGAGCTCTCCCTGGGTGGGACGGTTATTGGTGGCAGCCTTTATTTCCTTACTGATCATCTATAGGATATTTAAAAATCAATCTAATAAAAGAAAAATAAGAAGTGCAGGAAGAGGGAGAGGCAGTCACCTACAAAAGTCTAAGATCTTTTGGACCTGGTCACAAAGGGACGCCCTCCAGGAGGTTCGCCAGGGCCGCGCGGTCCGGGGCTAGGCAGGGGATCGAGCTCAGCCCAGGCCAACACGCGGACACACCCGCACACGCAGGCTCCCGTGGGCCGCGCCCCGCCGCACCGGGGGCCGCATTGGCGTTCCGACGTTCCCAGCCCGCGGCGCCGCGCGGGGACAGTGGCGCATTGTTCCCTGGACACGCCGGGCGGTGCAGCGTCCTCGGGGCTTGGCGCGGCCCCGCCGCGATTTGCATGCGCTCCAGTCACAAAGGTTCAAGGTCAGGAGCACCGGGGCGGCCCAGCCCCGCCTGGCCCAGGAGCTATTCTTCACCCCGGCGGCGGGAATTCCTCGCCGCCCGCGCCCGAGCCGCCCCTGCGCGTGAATGGCCGAGCGCCGCCACCGTCTGAGGCGCTTTGTGTCTCGGCCCGGCCAGCTGGGCCCGTGAGGGACGTGCCAGCTTGGCCGGCGGCGCCCCCGCGCCAGCGCCCCTCGCCCATGCTAATCAGCCTGGCAGCGCGTCTGGGCCTGCGGCCCAGCCCGGCCTGGGAGCCCCTCACCTTCCCTGCCGGGAGCCCCCTCCTGCCAAGCCCCTTCCCCCAGCTTCCCCTGATGCCAGGAGACCCCACTTACTCTGCCAGGGCCCCCCCCCATGACCCTAGCTGCCAGGTGCCTCCACCCCATCCCACCTCCACCCCATCCTGCCAGGAGAATCCCTCTCCAGCTGCAGGGAGTGCCCTCTGCCCTGCCAGAAAGGCGGGCACACCTTGCAGGGATGGCTAGCTAGGGAACCTGGAGCCTACCACCCTGCTGGGGCTCTGACACAACTCTCAGTGGGGCCTGGGGCATCTTCTCCCGGCCTCAGTTTCCCCTGAACAACAAGGCAGGTTGCCTTCCATGATCTCTAGAGGCACTTCCTGAGCTGGGGTCTCTCAGCAGGTGCCCGGAGGGTAGTGGTAAAGACGGCACTCCCCCAGCTCCGGCCTGCTCTGCCATTATCCAGCCTGCTGGCCTGGGAACGGTTAACCCCAAGCGCTGAGTCTGGGGTTGCGGTCTCCAGAGATGCCTGAGGACTAGTGGAGCTGAGTGTTCCAAGTTGGGACTGGCCGGGCTGGCCCTCCGAGAGCGCTGCCTTTATCATCCTTCCCACAGTGAGGCCCTGCTCAGGCAGTATTATCATCCGCCCACTAGACGGGGAGCTTCTGGTGGGCAGGGACTCCTGAATTCCCACAGCACAGCGGTACCCAGGACACACTGAATGACCTCACAGTTGGACAGGCAAATGCCTACCAGTGTGGGTTACTCTGCTCGATGGCGGATGGCCACAGGCCACCGTATTTGGCATTTCCAGTACTTGGAAAGAGGCTCAGAGCCTTTCTTGGGAGATGGGAGCAGGCTTCTCCTGGGAGATCCCCGCTGGGTGTCTGGGCTCCATTGTCCAACAGGAACATCCCCAGTCCCAAGCCTCTGGGGAAGCGAGGAAGTTGTCTTTCTGCAGAAAGCTGTGCGCAGGTGCACAGAGCCTGGCCAGCATGCCCATCAGCGTGTCTAGAGGCTGGGGCTGCAGATGTGGGGCCTCTCGGCATGAGGCTGCCAAGGACCCATAACTTCCTGTAGCATCTGTTCTCCTGGCATGTGTGAAGTCAGCAGCCCCACCTGATACCAGAGACAGCCCCCAGTGTTGGGGGCACCATACTCCGGGGTGCATTCCACTCAGAGCACAAGGAGCTGGGCCCCATAGACAGACAGCCCCAGCCAGTCTCCGGCCCAGGAAGGAGGGACCAGGTGAGGCTGTGAAATGGGACACCAGAGGAGGGCAGCCAGCCTCAGACAGACCCTCGGATAGCAGAAAATCCAGCCTGGGGGTTCGAGGCCTTTCCCCAGTCCTCTCTCAGTGTGCAATACAGGTTCTAAACAGAGAGTGGTGACCCGGCGACTCTCCCTTTCCCTCCAAACCTCAAATATGAAGTGGACATAATGACATGTGCCTCACTGCTCTAAGAATCTCAGGGCCAAATGCAGTACATCACGCCTGTAATCCCAGCACTTTGGGAGCCTGAGGCAGGCAGATCGCTTGAGCTCAGAACTTCCAGACCAGCCTGGGCAACATTAGTATGAGACCTGGTCTCTATAAAAATAATAATAACTGTAATAAGGCCAGGCGCGGTGGCTCATGCCTGTAATCCCAGAACTTTGGGAGGCTGAGGCGGGCAGATGACCTGAGGTCAGGAGTTCGAGACCAGCCTGGCCAACATGGTGAAACCCTGTCTCTACTAAAACTACAAAATTAGCCGGGCGTGGTGGTACCTGGCTGTAGTCCCAGCTACTCGGGAGGCTGAGGAGGAAGGATTGCTTGGGCCCAGGAGGTGGAGGCTGCAGTGAGCCATGATGCAACCCCTGTACTCAGCCTGAACAAGACACTGTCTCAAAAAAAGACTCACTTAGAACCCTGGATGTCACCCTACCTAGCACCGTGTTGCTGGCTTCAGTTTCCTCAGTGTCCCTAACCCAGTCCCTGCTTGGCTGGCCAGATACCACCCCAGCTGTTTTCCAGCCACCTCAGCTTTGTCCTGCACATGGTGTTCTCCTGCCTGTGGAATGCCCTCTCAGGCTGCCCCTCCCTTGTCCATTCACCCCTTGCCAGGAAGCTCATACTGCAAGGCTTGTTTCAGATACCACCTCCTCCAGGAAGCTGCCCCTGATCCTTTCCTCCTCCCTTTTCCCACCTGCCAAGGTTTTTGATGCCATGATAAGGAATTTGGCTGTAGATCCTAGGGCAATAGGGAGCCACTGCAGGTTCTAAACAGGGAGCAGTGACCCGGTGACTCTCCCTGGTGGCCTCAGCAGGGAGCATGCACACAGGGGTTCTCAGACATCCGGAATTCATAGGCTGGTCAAATTTCAAAGGAGTATTGCAGAACTACTGAAGATTGCCAACTTTCTATTTTCCACGTTAGAGCCTTTAGAAAAATAATTATGATCTCCCTTTTTGAAAGAATATCTTTAAACCAAAAAAAAAAAAAGTAGGAAGACAATCTCAGGACAAAGGCCATTCCTTTGTGCTGGATAAACAGAGCCTTATGGAAAACTTGCCATGTGGTCCTCATATTTGATGGCTGGAAAACAGTTAGCGGTGGTATCCGGCCTAACACTGGAACCATGATCAGGGCTGGGCCTCCATATGGGTAGAGGAGTCTCAGCATCTCTTCCTGTCCAGACCACAGGTTTCCGGAACCCCGCTAGACCAGATGGTCTCCATCCTGGTCCCCTGGCTGCTCTGGGGCCCTTTATCCTGGTGGTTCTCAGAGGTCAACCCAGATGAGTATCGGGCTGGCCAGTGTGATGAGTGCCCACCATGGGGAGAACCCTGGGGCAGCCTGGAGGCTCACAGCAGCCTCAACCTCCTGGGCCCAAGCAATCCTGACTCCAAGACGCAGGGACGTTTATGAGAATAGATAAGAGGGGACAAGGCACAGATGCCCTCTGTCTGTCCCCACATGTGAGGCCAGGAACAAATATGTGTGTGCGCACGAGCCTGGGGCCACCCTCGGAGGAGGGAATCCATGATGCATGACCAGCCCAAGTGGAGCATCTGCACTGAGCCTTGTGGAGTGTTCTAGAAGGAGACTCATCCTCCCTTCCCAGGGCAGGCTGCACTGTGGATATTCTGCTGATCAGGCGGTGGGTACCATCCATAATTAGCACTGAAATCCTGGGCTCAGCAGCAGAGCCGGGAGGCGCAGGGTGGTGACTGAGGACTCAGCATTGACGAGAGGCCTGAAGCTGATTAGAGGCAGGTTGCAGGAGTTGCACCTGCTCTATTAGGTGACGTGTATGTGTAATCTTGTTTCCAGCTTTCCTTTGCCCTTTAATCCTTCTTTGTCAAGAACAAATTTCAAGCCATCCTGTTTCCGAATGATCGCGTTTGAAAGGGGATGGTCTGCATTAACCTCTGACCGGCGCTGGTCCGTGTGTCAGTGCTTGGCCGCTCGCTTTAAGCAGGCTGTGTTATCCCAGACTTGATCCTCCGAACATGACGTGACTCAGCACTCACATCAGGCCCTGGGCTAGGCACCGAGGACACTCAAGACACAGTCCTTGCTGTCTGGTAACCATAGGCAAGAAGAGCCTATTCCCCAGGAGTGGCTTGTCATAGCTAAGGGATCCATCCCAGAAAGCTTCCTGGAGGAGGTGGTAGCTGTGTGGAGACGTGCACATGGTAAGCGCTCATTAGTGTCAGCCGCTGTTTTATTCCCAGTAGGAATAAGAGGGGAGAAGCTCTTATCACCATGAGGGTGGGAAGCGCATGCCCTTCAGATGGAACAGCATTTGAGAAAAGACAAGGAGTTCTCTCCCAGCCAAGTGGGGCGTGGGGCAGGGAGTCACGATCGGTGATCAGGAAGTGGGGACGTGGTGAGGCTGGAGAGAGAAGCAGGGGACCAGCCCTGCTTTGGTTCTTAAAAGAATTTTGTTTTGTTTTTAAGGTGGGGACAGGAGCTGTGGATTTGAGAAACCACTCTGGCAGCGGCTGGGGGGAGGCTGCAGTCAGGGAGGCCACTATTCAGGTGAGGGAAAGTGTGGCCGTGGAGAGGGGAGGAGCGCAGGCTGAATTACAGGGGGGTTTTAGGAAGGACAGCCGGGACTTGTACATCTAGTGGCCTTAGGGCCCTGGCTCATGCTCAGGATGGACAGATGCAGAAGGGGTGCCCCAGGTCAGCCTTGGTTTGGGGCTGAGGCCCTGTGTGACTGGGCCGGGTGGGGTGGCCCCCGGAGTGTCCTGCAAGACAGCCCCATGCTACCATGATGGAGGGGCCTGATGGTGGGAGGCTGCAGGGGGATCTTGGTAGTGGCCACTTCATACGGGGTTACTGCTTCCCCTCAAAGACACATGGAGGACTATGGAGTGCATACCTGCAGGGCCACTCTCCACGCCAGAGTGAAGAGCCGGGGGGCCTGGTGGAAATGTGCAGGGCATGTCACGCCCACACCTGAGAAAACGTCCCAGTCCTGACGGCACCAGCAAATAAGCAGTTAAAAGTATTCCGTGGCTTCCAGGGTCACAGAGTGGAGCCTTCCCCAGAGTCAGGAGCCTGCATCCAGGGTCACTGCCCCTGCAGAGCTCAGAGCCCAGACCTCCCTGCCCACTCTCTTTGGGAGTGATTGCTCAGCAAAGACAAAAAGGCAGTGACCCCCCCGTGACCAAAGCCCCAGAGCCGGGGCCTAACCCCGACAGTGCTGTTCCTGCCATACCAGGTAGGATGAGACACCTCTGTGTAAAACACGGGCCCACACACTCCCACGATGTCGGTGCAAAAGCAGTCTGTTCGCTCTTCCTGAAGTGCTGATTGGTAATACTATATTCAAAAGCCTTTAAAAATCGAATCCTCGGTGACGTTACAATTATTCCCCTTGGAGTACCCCCGGGAATTTATTAGAGATACACCACGAGACATTCATAGCAGCAGGTTTGCAAATCACCTCAACGGCTAACCATCAAGAGTGAGGTAAAGAAGTTACATATGGGACATGTAAACAGTGGATTCTTCTGCAGTCATTAAAGTGTGACCTAGAAACACTGAAGAGGAGGTGAGTTGTTTGCTGCATGTTAGTGAACGTGCAGAGAAGAAAACGTGACGTACGACCACAGTGATTTTAAGTATGGATTAGGAACAGACAAGGAAGGCTGAACGAAGGTACACCTGGATGTCAGCTGTGTTTCTCGGAGTTGGGGTTTTATCTGTTATGTTCTCAGGGGTGCTTTCCCATGTTTGCAAACTTGCTGACGATGAATATGTATCACCCGCGTTTGCAAAGGGAGTCAGTTGTGTGTGTGTGTCTCAATGGCACAGAAATAAAATGGCAAGTTAAAGATTCACAGTGACTCAGTGCTTCCACAAAGCAAGTTTCTCTCTCCCAGCTTGGAAATTACGATGGAAAATGCCGGATGTGTGAAGCCTGGCTTGAGCCCTGTTTGTCCAGAGCTGGGCTCCCCAGAAGGGCCGTCCCCAACCACCTGGGCAGGGTCATCCAGGAGGAGCTGGTTATGTGTACAGGCCTTGTTTCATGCAAGATTCTTGGGACCAGAATCTCAGAAATATCTTTTCTCCCCCACCCCCGCAAGAAATGTCTTTGTGTGTACGTCAAGAAATATACATAACAAAATTTGTCATTTCAGTGCATTAGGTACATTCACATTGCTGGGCAACTATTACCCTGGTCCGTCTCCACACCTTCATCATTCCAAACTGAAACTCCATACCTATTACATAATAACCCAGGGCCAGGCTCGGTGGCTCACACCTGTAATCCCAGCACTTTGGGAGGCTGAGGTGGGCGGATCACAAGGTCAGGAGATTGAGATCATCTCGGCCAACACAGTAAAACCCTGTCTCTACTAAAAATATAAAAAATTAGCTGGGCATGGTGGTGCACACCTGTAGTCCTAGCTACTCAGGAGGCTGAGGCAGGAGAATCCCTTAAACCTGGGAGGCAGAGATTGCTGTAAGCGAACCACTGCACTCCCGCCTGGGCGGCAGAGTGAAACTCTGTTTCAAAAATATATATAATAATAACAACTCAGTCTCAGCTCTCCCCAGTGCCCTGTAAGCACTGCTTTACTTTCTAACTCCATGAATTTCACTACCCGAGGGACTTTGGACAGGCGGACTTATACACTATGTGCCTTTTCGTGTCTGGCTGACTTCGCTCCGCACCACGTTTGCAAGGTTCATCCCCGTCATAGCATATGTCAGAACTTCATTCCTTTTCAAAGCTGAGTAGTACTCCATTGCACATCTATATAAGCTGCACATCTATATAAGCTGCCTTTTCCTTCCCGTTCATCTACCCGTGGACATTGGGGCTGTTTCCACCTTCTGTCTATCATGCATAAAGCTGCTGCTTTGTAGCAAAAGTGTGCAAATATTTGTTAGTGTTCTTGTCGTCAGTTCTGGGGGGTCTATAGTTAGGAGTGGGACTGCTGGGTCCTGTAGTAGTTCTGTGTTTACGTTTCTGAGGAACCCACAGCAGCTGCACCATTTTACATTCCCACTAGCAATGCTAACATTCCCACCAACAGGGCTAGTTTTTACAGTTTTTATAAAGACGAATTCTCGCTATGTTGCCCAGGCTGGTCTTTAGCTTGTTTTTGTTTGTTTGTTTGTTTTGAGACGATTCTCACTCTGTGGTCAGGCTGGAGTGCAGTGGCAGGAACTCGGCTCACCGCAACCTCTGACTCCCTGGTTCAAGCCATTCTCCTGCCTCAGCTTCCCGAGGAGCTGAAATTTGCCTCAAACTCCTGAGTAGCTGGGATTACAGGCATCCGCAACCACGCCCAGCTAATTTTTGTATTTTTAGCAGAGACAGGATTTCACCATGTTGACCAGGATGTTGAAATCCCGTCTCTGCTAAAAATACTAAAAAAATTTTTAGTGGAATCGAGATTTCACCATGTTGGCCAGAATGACATCGTGATCCGCCTGCCTTGGCCTCCCAAAGTGCTGCGAGTACAGGCATGAGCCACCATGCCCGGCATTTTTTTTTTTTTGAGACAGAGTTTTGCTCTTGTTTTCCAGGCTGGAGTGCAATGGCTCAATCTCGCCTCACTGCAACCTCTGCCTCCCAGGTTTAAGCCATTCTCCTGCCTTAGGCTCCCAAGTAGCTGGGATTACAGGCTGCCACCATGTCCGGCTAATTTTCGTTTCACCATGTTGGCCAGGCTGGTCTTGAACTCCTAACTTCAGTGATCCACCTGCCTCGTCCTGGGTCTTGAGCTCTTGAGCTCAAGCAATTCTCCTGCTTTGTCTTCCTAAAGCGTTGGAACTACAGGTGTGAACCACCATGCCCAGCCAGGAGTTCTTTATATATTCTGCAAATGCGAGATCTTTTTTGTACATAAAGTACTCGAGTTTAAAGCAATTGTTAAAATACTGATTTGATTACTTTTTAAATTTGGAAAACATAAAAGGGAGGTACAAGAAGCATTCGTGTTTATATGCTTTGACTCAGCAATTCCACATCTAGGGACTGGACATGCAGAAAGATATAGCTCGAAGAATGTTTATCATAAAAGAAGGAAGGAAGAGATGGAATTGGAAATAACATCAATATCCAATAATCTCATATGGGTTAAATAAAATACAGCCCCTCTGTGTATGATCACAAACGCTGTGAACACTAAATGATGTGTGACATTTAGAATATAGCCATGGTTAAAAAGACAAAGTTGTAGTATTTACAGCATGATCCATTTGTCTCAACAAATGCATAATTGTGTAAAAAGAAAGAAAGAACGTCAACTGTTAACAATGGTGATCTCGTGTGAGGGAATCTCAGGATAGTTTTGTTCTTTGTAATTTTTTCCAATTTTCCAAATTTCATACAGTAAACGTGTAGTCTCGCAATTAGAAAAAAAAAAAATGTTATTTTTAAAGGTAGCCGCAAGCGTATATATAAGGTTATCCTGATTATGTAAAAATCCGTATAGTTAGATAAAAAGATACTCCAGACGCTTGGTGACTCGGAAAGGTTTCTCCTTTTCTTACTTTGTACTCGCCTAGGTTTTACAAATCTTCCACTGTCTGGTTGTTTTATCGGGTTTAGGGAGGGGAAAAAAACTAGCAAAAGTCGTTTAAAGTGGAGACCTAATTTGCGCGAAAGTTCAGAATCAGCCCCACGGCCCACCACGCAGGCCCCGCCCAGGCCAAGGCCCCGCCCTTGCCCCAGCCAGGCCCCGCCCCACAGCCACCGCCCTCCGAGTCTTCGCCTGAGCTTTCTGAGGGCCAAACAGAGGCCCCGCCCAGTCCCCGCCCACCCCACTGCGACGCAACGTCCGCACAGCCCTCGTCGTGGGATCTAAGAGATGGCCCCCCAGAGGCCCCGCCCCCTGCACGTAGAGACCCGGCCCCTAGACTTTGCCCCGCCTTCTCAGCTGCGGAGCTACGTCCGCGCGTCCCGTCTCACCCTCGCTTGGGCTTCCGGAACGGGCCGCGCCGAGGCCCGCCCCCCGGTCGCCCCAGGCCCCGCCCTTTTGGCTACGGCTGCTGCGTCCGCGCCGCGCGTCGCGTCCTCGTCCCGGCTTCCGGGGCGGGACGGAAGAGCGGGCGGGCCCGGCCAGTCCAAGGCGCCGCGGCTTCCGCCCGGGAGGGGCGCTGGTCCCAGACGAGGTCGTGCGCGCTTCCTGCGATGGTTTTTTTGCTGTCCCCGCCCGCCCCCAGGTGCGCGGGACGTAGAGGCGGGACAGCGGGGAGGCGGAGATGAAAGAGGCCGGCGGCGGGGCTCCGGGGGCGCGCGTGCCAGGCCCTGCCGCAGCCCCCGAGAGGTCGGAGGTGCGGAGCCTACGCACTGGGCCGGGGCCAGCCGGCGTGTCGGCCTGCGCGGAACGCACGGCTCGGGCAGAAAAGTGACATCAGAACCCTAGGCTCCGTTGTCAACCAGGGTTACTGATGTCACCCCCTCTGCACGGGGAGGAAGGTGTGGCCCAGTGAGGCGTCCTCCGGTCCTAGTCAGGGTCTGCCCTGGGTGGGACGGATTGCGGGACCCCTCTCCACTGGCTGTGACAGCCTTAAGCTGATGAGCTCTCTCTAGCCAGATCACCCCTTATGGCAGCTGCCGTGTATTGGAAAGCACGAGCCAGGCCATCCTGGACTTAACACGTAAACGTGTTATCTCAGTACTCCTGGCAGCTGTATTAACGTGCTGGCCTCACATGCCACCCCCTTTCAGAGGTGAGGGGCCGAGGTCAGAGAAGCAGCTTGCTGGAGGCTCTGGAGGGCAAGGGGGCACAGCCTAGATTTGGACCTAGATCCCCGATTCTCAATCTCAGCGGTTAGCCTGTGTGCTGACCCGGCACCCTGTGATAAGAATTTCCCTTCATAGGTGTAGCTGGCCGCCAGCTCTGTTGATTACCTTAGCTCACTGCTGCCTCATCTCCAGCCGGAAGATCCGCTTACCCAGAGCTAAGCCCCTCTCCCAACTCTCAAGCTGCTCAGCATCCCTGAGCTTGACCCAAGTTGCCTGAAGATCCCCACCTACCTGTTACCCCAGATCTTTGAATACTGGCTGCCTCCCTTTGCTTGAGATGGGAAAGGATGCCCTCTGCCCAGCATCTGAAGAAAGGGCATGAAGAAGTAGGTGAGCCCCGGATGGCCCATGTGTGGCACCAAGCCTGCCGGGCCTGTAGTGCCAGAGCTACAAGGGCACG
Source organism: Saguinus oedipus (assembly GCA_031835075.1). NCBI lineage: Eukaryota > Metazoa > Chordata > Mammalia > Primates > Cebidae > Saguinus > Saguinus oedipus. The sequence goes on from CM063169.1 coordinate 221,165,869, forward strand.
GCAGGACACCCCCAGTGTGCCCACACACAGTGGCAAGCCAGCCCCCAGGACACTGAGGCTGTCTCTCCCATCTGTAACCCATCCTTCCTGGCAATGCGGAGGGGCAGTCTGGCTTTTTCCTTGGCTTTCGAGGTTGGTATATGCTGGATGTTGGCAGCAGACGGGACACCCCAGCACAATGAGCCACAGCAATCCAGACTTTAGCCCCAAGTGTACCTCAGAGCGGAAGCTCCACATTTGATTTTTTTTTTTTTTTTTTTTTTTTGGCTCCATATTAAAGAACAAAGCATAGGAACTGGACAGGCCCCTCTGTAAACAGAAAACACATGTTTTCTAAGAGCATGGGCCCTTCCTTTCCTTGTTTCATCTCTCATGGACAGAGGCCTCCTTAGGCCCGCTGACTTCAAGACCAGGGAGGCTGTGGGCCAAGGGCTGAGCGGAGGTGATTCTTCTTTGCTCAACTCAGGGGCTGACACTCACATTCTTGAAAGGGGGCAAGGACAAGTGTTAGTGGTCTGCTCAGCAGTGGGGTGTGGTCTGAGGAGGAAGGCTCCTCAGGGACCTGAACAGGAAGTGGGGGGCCTGGACCATTTGTCTCCTCTGAGCACCGAAGAATCATTTAGGGTTGGCCAGGCACGGTGGTTCACGCCTATAATCCCAGCACTTTGGGAGGCCGAGGCGGGTGGATCACAAGGTCAAGAGATCAAGACCATCCTGGTCAACATGGTGAAACCCCGTCTCTACTAAAAATACAAAAAATTAGCTGGGCACGGTGGCGCGTGCCTGTAATCCCAGCTACTCAGGAGGCTGAGGCAGGAGAATTGCCTGAACCCAGGAGGCGGAGGTTGCGGTGAGCCGAGATCGCGCCATTGCACTCCAGCCTGGGTAACAACAGCGAAACTCCGTCTCAAAATAATAATAATAATAATAATTTAGGTTTCTCCCGGAGCTAAGATGAATACGTGTTCTTTGGAGCCTGCTAGCCACAACCGGGCAGAGACCTCTAACTCAGAAGAAAATCCTGATGTCTGTAAAGAACAGGCATTCTGGGACTGAGTACCCCCTGCTGTGTGGCCTTGGGCTAGCTTCTTAACCTCTCTGGGCCTCATGTTTCTCGTCTGTAGAAGTGGGATGACAATAGTTGTTTAATAGCCCCATCAGACACGTAATTAGAAGCTAATTAATAAGTGAGCAAAATCAAACATTGTCTCAGTTTCAATGCTGAGCTATTGTAGAGTGGCCCAAGAATCGCCTACAGACACTCAGGGTCCCTGTACTCCAAGGAGCACCTCTTCTCCCCCTGCCTTCTGTTGGGCACAGCCATTCACAGACTGGCTATGACACCTCTTTGGAAGCAGCCATCTTGGGGACAGATCATTCCTTTGAATCCTCCCAGTAGCCTGAACTTTGTCCTGTAGGGGAGATTTGATTTTGGGAAATAATCAGACATCCTTTAAGACAAGTCTGCTAAATGGATGCTCACAAGCCAAGCCAGGGCCAGCTTGGCTGGTCCAGCGCCAGCTTGTGCCACGACTATAAAGTCAGTAGCCACAGCTTCATGCTCCAAAGGCAGTATAGAGCCACGAATGGATCACTGTCACTGGTGTTGGGGTGTGGGTGTATATGTCTGAAAACAGAGATAATCACACACACCCGTGAGCTCGGTGGAGGAACCAAACCAAAGCCTGCGTAATTAACACAAGGCTACCTTTCGTCTCTCAGCCCACAACTTGATTTTCATGGAAATTTCTCTGCATGGGAAAATTACAAGCATTTCTGAGGCAGGCTAGTGTGAGAGTACGGCGGCATGCTTTCCTGGCATGCTGGGGTTTAGAGGTGGGTCCCCCAGCCTGTTCCTCACCAGCTGTGTGGCCTCTGGCCCCTTTCTTCATCCCCTAGCCCTTGGTTTCCCCATCTCAGGTCCTCCAGGGGGGAAACACAGGCCATGCCGACATTCGTGGGCATTCACAGCATGTGCGGTCACATTGCTCATTAAAACACTGTAAAAATTAATTGGCATTCACAAAGTTCTAGTCACAACAGCAAACTTTTTTTTTTGAGACGGAGTTTTGCTCTTGTTACCCAGGCTGGAGTGCAATGGCACCATCTTGGCTCACCACAACCTCCGCCTCCTGGGTTCAAGCAATTCTCCTGCCTCAGCCTCCAGAGTAGCTGGGATTACAGGCACACACCACCATGCCCAGCTAATTTTTTGTATTTTTAGTAGAGACAAGGTTTCACCATGTTGACCAGGATGGTCTCGATCTCTTGATCCGTGATCCACCCACCTCGGCCTCCCAAAGTGCTGGGATTACAGGCTTGAGCCACCATATCCGGCCACATTTTTTAAAATCAGAAACAGGCCAGGCACAGTAGCTGATGCCTGTAATTCCAGCACTTTGGGAGGCCGAGGTGGATCACTTGAGCCTGGGAGACAGAGATTACAGTTAGCCAAGATTGTGCCACTGGACTCCAGCCTGGGTGACAGTGAGGCCGTGACTCAAAAAAAAAAAAAATTCAGTTGTCCATCAGTAGATAAATAGGTAAACAAACATCAATAAGCATATGATAAAATATTACAATGCAGTAAAAAGGAAGGCGCCATTGATAGACTCAACAATGTAGACACATGTCAGGATCCCAAGCAAGAGTTCATACTCCATGAGTTTTAACGTTTTTTTCAAATAAAGTCAAAGTGATCTACAGTGATAGGATTCAGGTTAGTGGCTGCCAGCGAGTCAGAGACTGCCTGCAAGGGGCCCTAGGGAAGCTTGTGGTGATGGCTGTTTTCCTTCTTGATCTTGGTGGTAATAGGAATAACCTTTGCATACATTTGTCAAAACTCATTGAACAGTAGAGGTGAAAGGGATTTTGCTGCATGGAACAAAAATTAACTGGTATTTATATTTTATTTTTCAAATCTTGTAGAGAATATTAATGACATAAAATGCTCACAACCTATTCAACAAAAAGTGTAAAATAACGTACAGTGTGATGTAATGATTATATAGGTACATGAATATATGTTTGCATTTATAACATGGTCCATTCACATAGGTATGAACACAAATATGCATGTGCACATAGACACACACAGTTTGGAAAATACAGCAGAAGGACTTTCCACCAAATGCACTCACTAATTACCTAATTACCTCATGGGAAATTGTTTTAATTTTTTATTCTAAATACGTTTATCCTCTTAGTAGTTCTTTTTTGGACTTTTCTGTAATGAACACTTTTTTGTGTGTGGAAGAGGAGTCTCTTTTGCTTGCCATATTCTTATTTTTATTGTTAATTGACTAAATTTTATATACTTACGAGGTTTAATATATTATGTACATAACACTTTTTATAAACAAAAACAAAGCTCTTTCTTTTCAGTTGCAGCAGGCCGCAGACATGGGGCTGGGCTCCAGGTCAGGGTGTTGAGGACATCCCGGTTCCCAAGAAAGGCAACCGCCTGGCAACGCTGGAGCAGATGGAGAGGGAGTGAGGGGGTGTGGCTCGCTCCCCAAGTTCTTTGGCTCAGCTTCAGCGCCGGGTCATTCTTAGGGACTGCTGTGCCCACTGGGCACTGCAGAACTTCTGGTGCTCATGGCGAAGGACAGCCGGGAGGAGCCCTGTACCCAGGCCAGACCTTCCTGTTTGGAGTACTGGGACCCAGTGGCCCCGTGCACCTTTCCTGAAGCTTCTGGGCCCCAAGTGGTTGAATGCAGTGTGGGCTGGGGAGTCGCAGACTGTGCCTCCTGCATGCGTCCTCCATTCCAGGTTCCTGTGTGTTCCGTGGGCCCATCCACCTGTCTGGGCTTGGCTAGGCTGTGACCTTCTCTGAGGACAGGGCCCTGCCTGCATTTGGAGCTGCCGGGACCTCAGTGTCACCCCCCACTCTCGCAAGCTGGCCTCACAAAGGTGCCCAGGAGGAGACCTGATTGCCGGCTCCTTTCCCCTCCCTGGCTGAGCAGATTCTACGACAGCCTGTGGAACTTAAAATAAGAGCCTAAAACTGTGAAAAAAAAAAATTTTAAACCAAGTCACAAATGGGAAAGCTGAGGCAGCAGCAGGTTAAGGACACTTTGTGATGTAGTGTTCTCTCCCAGTGCCTTCGTACCGTAAACTTCACAGTCCGCGGTCCCTGCACACGGGCAGCCACAGAAACTGGGTTTAGACTCTCAGGTGAAGGCTGCATTGGAAGCATGGCAGGCTCAGAACTATTCCACCACATGGTGGGTCATTGGCTCTGCTCAGTTCAGTGAGGCCTCACTAGTGTTTCCCTTTAAAAATAAGTCAAGGTAAAAGAAAAAGTTTTTAAAATGTAACAGTTGTGTATCTATTTCTCTAATTGTAAAGAAATAAACTGTCATGTGATGGGCTGGAGGCTCTGGAGCAGCAGGCCTGGGAGGGAATGTTTTCTTTCCTTGTTTTTTTTTCTGAATTATCCAAACTGTCTTTAACAGTGTGTATTGCTTTTATAATGGGAAGAAATAAAATATACGTACATTGAAATTAATCAAACGCCACCTGAGTCTACATGTCAGATGATAAATGTGACAATCAAGGGCACTATTTATCGAATTCTGGTTTGTACCACATCTCCAACTAGGCTCTTCCACGGGCTCCTCAGAAGGCCCTGCAGGTGGGAGCTAGCACCAGGGTCCCTGAGGCAGCACTCAGCATCCACGCGGCAGAGCCAGGGATGGACAGGGATTGTGCTGTACTCATAACGACTTCCTGCCTTTGTTTTTAAGACAAGGTCTTTCACTGTGGCCTCAGCCTCCCAAGCTTGAGCAATCCTCCCACCTCAGCCTCTGGAGGAGCTGGGAGTGACAGGTGTACACCACGGTACCTGGCTAATTTTTGTATATTTTGCAGAGACAAGGTTTCACCGTGTTGCCCAGGCTGGTTTGGAATTCCTCGGCTCAAGCAGTCCACCCGCCTCGGCCTCCCAAAGTGCTGGGATTACAGGCGTGAGCCACAACGCCCAGCCCCGTCTCTTAAAGGTGAACATTTTCCCTGAATACAATGATCTTCAGTTAAAATATTTGTATCAGCGCGGTGGCTCACACCTGTAATCCCAGCACTTTGGGAGGCCGAGGCGGGTGGATCATGAGGTCAAGAGATCAAGACCATCCCGGTCAACATGGTGAAAACCCGTCTCTACTAAAAATACAAAAATTAGCTGGGCATGGTGGTGCGCGCCTGTAATCCCAGCTACTCGGGAGGCTGAGGCAGGAGAATTGCCTGAACCCAGGAGGCAGAGGTTGCGGTGAGCCGAGATCGTGCCATTGCACTCCAGCCTGGGTGACAACAGCGAAACTCCATCTCAAAAAATAAAATAAAATATTTTGTATCTTATTTACATAGAATCTGAAATTATTTCTGTAAACAGAATGTGGTAAAAGAAATAATAAAATCATAGATTTTTACCTTTTTACTTATGACGCAGTTGACCAACAGCCAGTCAGGATCAGTGATGTAACTCTCGGAGCCTAGGACAAAATGAAAATGTGGGTTCCCTTGATCAAGAATGACTCAGAATTTTAAGATCAGGGACAGCCAAGCATTGAGTGTGGGGCCCTTCTGCACAGGGGGCCCTCTGCCTTTGGGCAGGTCACATCCCACAAAGCCCTGGTATGATAGAACTAGGGCGACAGCTTCCTTTGGGACACACTCTAATCACCAGTGACCACTAGTCAGAAAACAAATGAGCTCAAGCTTCAGGAAGATGAGCCATTCCCAGTGCATTTTCCAATCCTAAAAATAGTGGTCACAGCGCAGGAATGGAGTTCCCAATGAGGACGCAGTGGGAGACAGTCAGACTTCCCTTCCCAGGAAAGGGCCAGGGTCTGCATAGGAGCTTTCATTAAGAACCAGGAGGCTGCAGATTCTCTTGAGATGTCAGCATGTTGGGAGGCTGAGGCAGGAGAATTGCTTGAACCCGGGAGGCGGAGATTGCAATGAGCCAAGATCGTGCCACTGTGCTCAGCTAGGCGACAGAGCGAGACTGTCTCAAAAAAAAAACAAGAAAAAAATGTCAACATGTGGCCCACACCCTGATGGAGCTTCAGTCACTCTGCTATGGAGCAGGCGAGGCTGACCCTAGGCCTTGGGGAGGTTTCATGACCACTGATGCCAAGGCTTGTTACTGTGAAAACACCGTAAGAAACTTCAGTTACAACTACTGTGTACCCACAAACATTTTGAAAAAGATTTAGTATGAAAAAGTAAAGTTATCTCATTAATCCTTATCTTGATCATGTTGAACTGATCATATTTTGGATATATTGATTTAAATAAAATATATTATTAAAATTTTTTCCCCTCACCCCCTCCTAAAATTTTTTTTAAAGGAAAAGGAAAATATTCATCTCACTGCCTGTGGAAAAGGATCTTGGGGTTCTCTGGCAGGTAAATTTCCCCCTAAGGAGGTCCCCTGTGGATGCTGGAAATGAACCGTCAGCTGACAGTCACCTGCAGCTCCGAAAACAAGGGCTCCACACAGTACCTCAGCCAGCGGCCGCCAGCCCGCCTCCACCATCTCTATGTCCTCAGCCCCACATCAGGTTCTGGAAGGTTCCAGGGGGAGTGGGCAGTACCCTCAGGGGCTCTTGGGGCTGAGGCCTCTTCCATGAATCACGTGTGGAAGCCCGGGACCAACCTCAGAGAGGATCACGTCTGAGAAGCTGTTTGAGGGGAGAATATCCACTTAAGAGAGAGCTTCTCCACCCCTTCGGGGCACCGCACACATTTGGGGGACAAAAGACAAACATTCTTCCCACCCCAGTCCCCAACCAGGCTCCCATAGCCTCTTCATTTTTCTTTAAAAAAGAAGAAAAAAAAATCCCCATTCTCCTCAACCTGCAACTGCTCTCTGGAGGAGCTGGCCTGGCCCCGAGTGTCTTCTCCATAAACACGTCTGGTGAGGAAGGACGGACAAACGGAGGCCTCAGGCCCAGCTGGCAGCCAGAAGTTCTGTGCCTCCCAGCGCCTGCAGTCTCGAGGGATGATGCTTGGCCACTTTTGCAGATTCCTAGACCTGGGGGGGCCACTCAGTTGCCTCCCTCAGCCCAGGCGTGTCCTCAGAACCCTGGCCTGGGAGGGTTTGAAGCCAGGTAGGGAGAAAAGGGTAGAAAACGGTGGTGCCAGGGAGCTGGGCTGTGGGAGCCGGGTCAGGCCAGCGGATCATCCCCGAAGGTGGAGCACTAACTGCGGGCTGAAGGCAGGGTAGGTCTGGGCCCAGGACCCAGCATGGAACCCCTTCTCCTGGAGCACGAGGGGTCACAAGAGTCCCTCCACTCTAGGGATCATGGGCGACCGACAGCCGGGTGCTTCGGGAAGAGACAAAGACAGCGTGTTCCTCCAAGCCCCTGCCTGCTGCTCCCTCACTGGGGACATGGGCTGCGTGCCAACAACCTTTTGGGAAGCATCTCGTGCCCACCCTCACCACCCCGCAAAAAAACCTTTCTCCGAAACACTTGGCAGTGGGCTTAAAACACTCAGGTGCCGAGGACTCGCGCAGAGATGAGCCCAGCAGGACTGGGGCGTGGGACTTGCTTGTTTACCTCTTAAGAAAAAAACGCAACGAAAAAAGCGCCTGGGTAGAATTGGAAGTTCTGGGGCTCTCTGCGCCGCGGCCTCCGCGCGGGTCTCTTCCTCCCCTCCCCGGCCTGCTTTTCCTCCTTCTTTCCCTCTTTGTTGCCAACCTCAGAGCCGCGGCTGAAACCCAGCCCAGCGTCCGCGGAGCCCGGAAACTTCCAGCTCCGCGACTGTGCAGAAAGTTGGGGGGCGCGGCCGGAGTGACAGCAGCGCCTCGGGGGCGGCCACAGCGGCCACCCGGGACCTCGGCCTCCCGCGCCTCCCGCTGCCCCGGCCGCGCCCTGGGGACCTCGGGCAGCCCGCGGGCCGGACGTGAACTTGACCCAGCGCTGCGCCCGCCTGGACCGCACTCGGCGCGCTCGGGACGATCTGGTAAGCGCTGCCCCTCCCGCCCTCGCCCGGCGGCACTGGGGTCCGGGTCGGGGTCCGAGCTCGACCGCGAGGGCGTGCCCCGGGGTGGTGGGCGCCAGGGCGCCTCGGCCACTGCACCGGAGCGCGCGGCTGAGCCCGCGGCCCGGCCTGGCGAAGTCAGCCCCTGGGCTCCCAAACAAAGACTCGGAAAGTTCGGAAGGGAATCTTTCCCGACATTTTCCCTCACCTCGGGCTCAGGGCTGAGGCCATCAGGGCTCTTAAAAGGGAAAGAAGAGCTCTCTGGTTTTCCCCTGGTGTTTTCTTCCCTGGGCTTTGCTCTCCACCTTTGGCTGGAGAGGAGGAGGGACCTTGGATGACCCTCTGAGGCCAGGCTGCCCAGGGGCAGCACAGGAGGTGAGGGCCTGTGGGATGAGGGACCCCCTACAGCAGCAGGGAGGCAGGCCCGTGGCCGCTGCAATGCTTGCTTCCTGGGGCTCAAGTGGAAGCTGCTCCTGATCCACCCCCAGGCACCATCCCGAGTGGCTTCCCTTGGTTGTCCTGGGTGACCCTCCTGAGCAAGACCCCCTGGCCACTAATTGCCATGTCGACTCTACTTGGGCAGCCACAGTGCCAAGTGAGCCTGGCCGGTGCTGGGGCACAGGACAGCCATGGACAGGACCCCGGGAGGAAGAGAAGCTGGAACCCTGCAGGGCCTGTGCCTTAGGGAGCAGGTGGGGGACCCTGCTGCCTCCCCCATTCCTGCCTGCAACAGGCTGAGCCCACACCTCCAGCCAGCTTCTCTGTATGCCCCTCTCTCTGCCTGAGACAAAGCCTCTGTCCCTGTAAGTGGTCTGATCCGGGCACTCACAGGGTAGAAACCTACCCTACCCATGGGTGGTGTGGCAAAGCCCTGGGAACTCCCAGAGCTGTCCTAGGCCTGGGCCTCCACAAGCCTCCCAGTTTGATCAGGTGCTCCCATCCCAGTTTGATCAGGTGCTGCCAGCCACAGCAGGGACCTCGTCTCAGGTCTTGATCCCAGCGGTGGCCAGGTCCCCAGCATTCAAGAGACCATTGCTAACTTGGCTCCATCCCCGGGTGCCTATGCTCCCAGGATCCTCCCTAGGGGAGCACCCAAGCCGAGAGGGCTGGGCAGCCAGAATCTGAGGGGACGCCCCATCATGTCCCCGGACTCTGAGGCAGGGCTGTCACATGGCAGCCTACAGGCGTCGTTTGAGGCACAGAGAGGGTTTGCAGTGACGGCAGGGGAGCGGAGTGCCCAGTGGGTCTAGCCTCTTGCTGCCATGAGGGTAAGGGCTGGGACTGTCAGAGCTTCTGACTTCAGAAGAAATTCACATTTGTACATGAAATGTCCAAAATTGGAACATGTTACAGGACAGAGGAAACACTCTCAGGTTGAACCCAATCAATGCCCCCCAAACCCCGAGGTTGCAACCCCTGTGTACACACGAACTGGCTAGTGTTCAAAGGAAGGCAGATTTCTTAGTGACCCTGGCCCCAGCCCAAGATTTGAGCAGAAGGCCCCATGGCCTGGGGAGCAGGGAGGGAGGAGAGTTTGTATCTCGAGAACCCAGCACCACAGGGAGGGTCAGCCTCCACAGGCATGAGCTGTCCAGGTAACTAACACTTGCTTGACCCCATTTGAAGTTAAAAATCTCCCTAAAATGAGGAACCTGACCTGCCCCATCCCCAAACCCTCTGGGGGAGTTTCTATGTCCATTCATTCAGGGAATAATAAAGGAAAGACAGGAAGCAGGCCGGGCGTGGTGGCTCACGCCTGTAATCCCAGCACTTTGGGAGGCCGAGGCGGGCGGATCACAAGGTCAAGAGATCGAGACCATCCTGGTCAACATGGTGAAACCCCGTCTCTACTAAAAATACAAAAAATTAGCTGGGCATGGTGGCGCGTGCCTATAATCCCAGTTACTCAGGAGGCTGAGGCAGGAGAATTGCCTGAACCCAGGAGGCGGAGGTTGCGGTGAGCCGAGATCGCGCCATTGCACTCCAGCCTGGGTAACAAGAGCGAAACTCTGTCTCAAAAAAAAAAAGAGAGGATGCAGAAAGTGAACCTGAGCTTGAACTTTCATGTCCCGGGCAGTAGAGCGCAGGACACCGCCAGCCTGGGCTTCCAGGGCAGCTCTGCACTGAGGCCTGCCTTCCCCTGCCAGTACCTCTGGCTGGGTAGCCTCACCTCTCTGGGCCTCAGTTTCCTCACTCATAAAAGGGGCTTAATAAGACTTCTGCTGGCCAGGCGTGGTGGCTCATGCCTATAATCCCAGCACTTTGGGAGGCTGAGGTGAACAGATCACGAGGTCAGAAGTTCGAGACCGGCCTGGCCAACATGGTGAAACCCCGTCTCCACTAAAAATACAAAAATTAGCCAGGTGTGGTGGCGCACACCTGTAGCACATCCCAGCTACTCCGGAAGCTGAGGCAGAAAAGTTGCTTGAACCTGGGAGGCAGAGGTTGCAGTGAGCTGAGGAGATCATGCCATTGCACTCCAGCCTGGGCGACAGAGCAAGTCTCTGTCTCAAAAAAAAAAAAAGAGTTCTGCCTCAGTTACGTTGTTAGGACAACAGTGACAATCCCTGTGAACACCCAGCGCTCCGCTAGCACACAGCAGGCACTCAGTGGCTGGCTCCAGGGGGCCTGTGCCTGCTGGCCTCTCTCACACCTCACCTGCTTCTGGGCAGCTTAGGAATTTCTCTCTGGCATCTCATGTCAATTTTGCATCACTTGCCTCACCCCGCCTTCTGGTGTTTGTTTCCTTACCCTGAAGGAAATAGTCACTGAGCCCCCCCACTGAGAGGGCTGGGCGGTCAGAGTCTGAGTGGGTCAGACCTATAATCCTGTATGGAGTACGGAGCGCAGACAGGTGAGACGACACGGCCCTGCCTTAGGAGCTGCCAGATGCCCTCTGCAATGACATCCTCAGGTCAGGTTCTCTAGGCTAATGCCAGGGAAGGTGTTTCCTGTGCAGCCTTTGTTGAATGCCTCCGGAGACAGACAGCTCACCACCTATCTGGCAGCGTGGCCAGAGCTGTAGAACAGAGTCACCCAGGCACCTTTGAGCCTTAACTGGTAGAAACACATGTGGGGCAGGCCCATAGGTGGTGGCCCTGAGTCAGAGGCACCTGGTTTTACTGGAGAAAACATGTACCTTGTAAGAAACTTCTGAAGATGTGGTGAGGTGTACAGAGAGTTCAGTCTCCAGAAAAAGCCCTGCAAATGATGGATGCGTGTTTTCACAGAACAGAGCCCTGTTTCCTCTTTTTGCAGACAGCCCATTTAGCAATGCCAGGGCTGTGCTGGTGACCCCACCCACCTCCTAACAAGGCAGCCACTGTCCCAGGGGACAGCCAATATAGGCTTTGATTTTCCAAGGTTAGTGTCCTTGGGACCCTAATTTTGGAAAACCAGGAAAAAATATAAGGAGTCACCACATGGAAAAGAAACCTACTCCAGAAACCTGGCTGCTGCATTCAGGAAGCTGGAGCGGAAGGTCAAGGTGTTTAGGCCCAGGGCGCTTCACCAGGGTCGGCTGCAGAGTTTGCAGGGTCCAGGGCAAGATGAAATGTGGTGCCCTCATTTGAAAATGCCTGAGAATTACAAGATGGTGATGGTGGTGAGCATTAAACAGAGCTTGGGACCCTTCTGAGTGCAGGGCCTTTCTAAGCTCAGCGCCCCGTGTGGTGAAATGTATAGGTCACAAACCCACAAAGCTGACCCTCTCCCTCACGTGTGTGTTCGTGCCGCATCCCGCCGCCTGGGGAAGGACCAAAGGCAGCTTCACTGAAGGAGTACAACTCCTCGTCTTTGGCGTTCATTTTTTATTTTTGGTGCCATCATTGATGTTCCATGCTAACTTTAGAACATTTTGAGTCCTCACAAAAGAAAAACATTTTTCAATCACCTGTGACATCACACTCAGAGATAAGCACTGAGAAGGCCTCAGCCAGCTTTTGTCAAAACATTTTTTTCTAACGATGGAGTCTTGTTCTGTCACCAAGGCTGGAGTGCAGTGGCGCGATCTCGGCTCACTACAACCTCCACTTCCCTCGCTCAGGTGATTCTCCTGTCAGCCTCCTGAGTAGCTGGGACTGCAGCTGCACACCACCACGCCTGGCTAAGTTTTGTATTTTTAGTAAAGGCGGGGTTTCACCTTATTGGCCAGGCTGGTCTCGAGCTCCTGATGTCAGGTGATCCACGCACCTCGGCTTTCCACGGTGCTGGGATTACAGGCATGAGCCACCATGCCGAGCCTGTCAAAACATATTTCAAACCAAATTAGCATCTTAGCATCTTATTAGGTGTATCATTTTATCTTCTGCTTGTTTCATTAATATTTTATCACAATAGTTTCCTAAGTCAGAAGATACGTCCAGCAAGTGGACTTTGATGACCATTTGGGATCCCGTTGGACAGATGTTCTAAACTAACCCGAATTATCAGGCACTTGAGTTCTTCCCAGTTATTTCCAATTTTCCCCATTAAAGATAACGCTTCCAGGAATGTTTGTCTGCATTGTCCTGACTACTTCCCGTGGGGGGTGAAACCATGCTTTAGCAGTAGGGCTCCCAGTTAGGTCTTTAGGGGTGACATTTTGGCTCCGGCAGCCTCTTGGGGTGTTCTCTGAAAAACCGCCTTGCCCAAGTGCCTCAGCCTCCATGCCTTGTGCAGTGACACCTCAGCCCCCACATTTGACTTTCATTTTAAGAGAAAAACCCAACTCTTCCCGCAGCTGACTTGACTGGTAGCGAAGCCAAAGACTTGAAGCCAGTCTTTGTTTTTTGAGATGGAGTCTCACTCTCATTGCCCAGGCTGGAATGCAATGGTGCGATCTTGGCTCACAGCAACCTCTGCCTCCCAGATTCAAGCGATTCTCCTGCCTCAGCCTCCTGAGTAGCTAGGATTACAGGTGTGTGCCACCATGCCTGGCTAATTTTTTATTTTTTAGTGGAGACAGGGTTTCTCCATGTTGGTCAGGCTGGTCTTGAACTCCCGACCTCAGGTGATCCGCCCACCTTGGCCTCCCGAAGTGCTGGGATTACAGGCGTGAGCCACCTCGCCCGGCCTTGAAGCCAGTCTTGAGCACTGATGGCCCCCCCTGCATTGGCTGTGTTTATAGCCATCTGAGAGGTGCTACCTTCGGTCCCCCCATACAGATGAGGACTGGGGACCTCCGCACTACCCTTATTGTGAGGATACACTAGTGACTATGAAGCAGAAAAGACCCTTTGTCCTGCCAAACCGTGGGCAGGATTCAGGGATCCAGTGTGGCTGCTCAGGTGGCTGGACGCTGAGCCTGTCAGGCCAGGGCTGGGAGGAGGATGCTAGCCTGCTGCCTGCTCACAGGGAGCACTCAACAAACAGCGGCAGGAGGAGGAGGAGAGGGCGGGGCGGCAGGAGGAGGAGGAGAGGGCGGGGCGGCAGGCGGAGGAGGAGAGGGCGGGGCGGCAGGAGGAGGAGGAGAGGGCGGGGCAGCAGGCGGAGGGAGGCTCTGCGGGGCGTCTCCCAGATGGCGAAGGCTCCTGAGGGCAGGGATCAGATCTGTGGCCCCCGTACCAGCCCAGCGCAGGAGAGCAAGGCGTGTGAACCTTTTGATGAGGTCTGTGCCCGCACCGTCCTTATTCCCCTTCACAGGCAGCGGGGCATGTTGGGGCCAGAGGGGAGGGCCTGGTAGTTTCCTGTGGCAGCTGCATAACTTGCGGCTTAGTGGCTTAAGCAGTGCACCTTTACTACCTTACAGTCAAGGGGGGTCAGACGTCTGGTGTGGGGGTCCCAGGGCTAAAATCCAGGTGTTGGCAGAGATGGTTCCTCCTGGAACTCCAGGGGAAAAATCCGTCCCTTGCCTTTTCTGGCCTCTGGCGGCACCTGCTCGCCCCGGCTTCTCGTCCTTTCTTCTGTCTTTAAAGCCGGCAGCATCGCCTCATTCTGTCTCTGACCGCGGCTGGAAAGGAGTCTCTGCTTTTAAGGCTCCGTGTGATTGGACTGGGTGCAGCTGACGAATCCAGGCTGCCCTCCCACTGCAGATCTTTCACTGGACTGGGTGCAGCTGACGAATCCAGGCTGCCCTCCCACTGCAGATCTTTCACTGGACTGGGTGCAGCTGACGAATCCAGGCTGCCCTCCCACTGCAGATCTTTCACTGGACTGGGTGCAGCTGACGAATCCAGGCTGCCCTCCCACTGCAGATCTTTCACTGGACTGGGTGCAGCTGATGAATCCAGGCTGCCCTCCCACTGCAGATCTTTCACTCAATCTCACCCGCAAAGTCCCTTCGGTCTGCTGAGGTACCACCTTCCCAGGTTGCAGGGATTAGGGCTTGGACGTATTGGGGACATTATTCTGCCCAGCAAAGATGGTAGGGAGTCTGAGCATCTGAGCTTCTCCAGCGGACTGAAGAAATGCCTCTTTCCCTCTTTCTCCCCTTCAGTAGCTGTGAGTCCAGAATAGCGGCCATCTACAAGGTCACACCTGGAAGGATCTGGGGAAACTGAGGCCGCAGAGGCCTTGCCCAGGACCCCAGGCCAGGCCCTGTGTTGTCCTCCACAGATGGCCCGTCCGCACCTGTGATGCACTGCCTCGGGGGTGGAAGTGTTTTAGCCTGGAAGGACACCAGCTTGAGGACTCTGTAGAGTTCTGGGCCTGGGAGAAAGTGGGGGATGGGGGGAATGTCATCTGTCGGGTGGCTTCCACATACTCAAGGCCGCTTTATGGAGGTTACCTTTTCATCCCCCCAAGCCCAGTGGGAAGTGAAGATTTGTTTCCTCATCTCATAAGTAAGGAAGCTGAGGCCCTCAACGGGGCTGTGTTTTGTCCGTGGAGAAGAGTCCCCTCCTCCCAAGAAGCCTTTGGCTGGTGGAAACTCGGGTGTGAATGGGCTGTTGCATGAGCAGGAGGGTGGGTGTGTGGCAACGTCAGTGTGGCCCCCGCAGAGCCCGGGGCACAGGCCTGTGCATCCGCTGACAGGCAGCCAAGAAGGCCTGCACTCATACCTCTGATGGCAAAGCTGTCGCAACAGGCTCAGAGAAGCGTGTCAGTTTTCCCAGAGACACACAGCTCTCTGGAGGAGTGCAGGCCTCTTAGCTCCATCGCCTGGTGCTATGCATTCCTTGCCCGCGGCTAGAGGGAGCAGAGTTCCCTGGGGTTTGATCTGAGGGGTGGTTCGTGAAGGCTCCTGAGGGCAGGGATCAGATCTGTGGCCCCCGTACCAGCCCAGCGCAGGAGAGCAAGGCGTGTGAACCTTTTGATGAGGTCTGTGCCCGCACCGTCCTTATTCCCCTTCATCCCTTGTGGAGCGTGCTTAGCTGCCTCTCTGTAACACAGTTTTGCCTGATGGGAATTCTCTGCCTCGACCAGGGCCAGCACAGGGCATAGTAGGGTGGTTAAGAGCCCTGGGTTTGGGCTGAGCGCGGTAGCTCATGCCTGTAATCCCAGCACACTGGGAGGGCAAGGCAGTAAGGTTGTGTGAACCCAGGAGTTTGAGGCCAAGCTGAGCAACGAAGGTAAACACACACACACACACACACACACAATACAAAAATCAGCCTGGCATGGTGGCACACGCCTGCAGTCCCAGCTACTTGGGTGGCTGAGGCAGGAGGATAACTTGAGCCTGGGAGGTCGAGGCTGCAGTGAGCTGTGATCACACCACTGCACTCCAGCCGGGGCAACAGAGTGAGACCCTGTCTCAAAAAAAGCAAAGCAAAGCTTTGGGGTGGGAGTTGGGGTGCTCGGACTTTAAATCCCAGGTCCCCCAATTTGGTGTGATCTCAGCTATGCTCCTGACCTCTCTGTGCCTGACTTCCTCCAGCCGCAAAGCGGGCTAAAAATAATGCCGCCCAGACCCCAGAGGCCCCCTAGGAAGCTCTTGCTGGGCAGCTGGTCCTGCCCCAGAGCCCTCCCGCTCCACGCACCCCCACATACACTCCAGGGCAGACAGCCCCCCACAACCAAGCCAGGCCTGGTGGCCCTAGGACACTCTTGGCCACAAGAATTCAGATTATTTTCTCAGCAAATTTCTGACCTCTGTCCTGGGGCCTTGGCAGGGCAGGGCTGCATGGTCCTGGGGATCTGACTGAAACCTCAGCCCCCCACAAGGACAACAGGTCTGGGAACGAACTCAGGCAGGTTCTCTGCCAACCAGAAGCGGCTCCTGCTTGCCTGGACCCCACGGGGCAGGAAGAGTGGGCGTTCATATCATTCCCATTTTGCAGCCAGGCAGACTGAGGCCCAGAGAGGCCAGATAACTTGCCTCAGGCCACACAGTTGGCAAAGGATAGGGCCAAACCTTGGTGATGGCCAGACTCTAAATCCAGGGCTCCATGAGGCCACCTCTTGCCTTAGGAATATAGCCTTCCCTGGCACTTACTTAGCCAAGAATCTTTCTAGAAGGGTGGCAGGCCTTCCTGCCCCATTCCCGGAACAGGCCGGCTGCTCTCAGGGCCAGAAGAACCAGGGAACAGCTCTTTGGAGGAGGGGGCTTGTGAGAGTGTGGGGGGCAGCACTGCAGCTTGCACATGGCAGGGGTGTGGGGTCGGGGCCTAGGTGTGTCCATTTCCCCAGCACTGGCATGGCACATCCTGACCTGAGCAAGGTTGAGCTGCCTGGAATAAGAACTGGAGGAAGAGAACCTTCCCCGGGCGGCATGTGAGGCTGGGGTGGCACTCCACGCAGGACGCTGGCCAAGGGCATGCCCCCCTCCAGGCCAAGGGTCTTGGGAGCCTCCCCTCCTGCTCCTGCTGTGGCCTCCCCCTCAGCCCTGGCATGGGAGGAGTTAAGCTGCCTCGGGCACCTTGGCACATTGCGCTGCCCAGAGTGTCCGGCTCCCCACCCCCACTGCTTTTCTTCCTTTTTGCCTTTTTCCTTCTTAATTAATCATATGCTGCTGTCCAATTTAAATATGGAAATGCCCAGGCCGAGGTGATGCAATTATTCATGAGGGCCGGGCAGCAGTCCGGGGCTCTCGGGCTGTGGGGAGTGCGGTGGCATCGCCTCCGTTCTGATGTGTGTGAAATTATGTGCACAAAAGGCGCCTCCTTATCTGGGTGTGTGAACTAAATAAATAAATAAGGGCTTTTGTTTGTTTGCCGGCTCCTGCACATGGCCGCTGGGACTCAAGCGCTCGTGTTGTCTGCGCCTCTGTGGGACTCGGGAGTCGGGAGGCAGGGGAGGCCCCCGCAGGCTGGCCAGGGGCTGGGGGCTGGGGGCCGGCCGCCGGGCACCTGGGGCCCTCTCCCTCCCCTGGCACCACCCTCACCCTGCAGCCCCCCCACCATACACACCCTCACTGGAAAGTTTGCCCTGCCCGGGCTGGGCTCCCAGGCAGCCTGGCACTGTGCCAGGCTCGCCGCCGAGCTCGGGCAGCAGGGTGGGGCGAACGCAGAGCACGGAGGACGGGGCCTGGCGACCTGGGCACCAGCAGAACCTGAGGCCAGGGGCCGGGGGCCCAGAAGGTGAGGGCACCTTGGGTGGGCACAGGGTGGGCGCTTGGTGGGTGACAGGCCATGCGGCCAGGCCCAGGAGCAGGCCTTATGGGTGCGGGGGGAGAGCGGAGGTTGGCAGAGGAGGCAGGCACAAAGGAGGGCAGTGCCAGGCAGCTGCGGCCGACATGGGCATCGCTGCCCGCCTGCCCCCAGCCGGCCTCCCTGCCGACTGGGGCTGACTGGGGCTCCGAGGGGAGGATGCGTGTGCAGGGGCCCGGGCAGGAGCAGCGGCAGGAGTGGCAGACACCAAGCCCAAGCCGTGGCCACAGGGCTCGGAGGAAGGGCCGGAGCAAGGCGGGGCTGGGGCTGTCAAGGAGAAAAACATCCCAAGGCCTGCAAATTGCTGCTCTCAGCTTTTCCCCCCGCCCCGCCCTGCTTCGGGGGGAAAAAAAAGCAGCGCTTCCTCTGGAGGCGGATGCAAAAAGGATGCAGAATTTTAACCATCTCCTGCACCGGCCCGTCCTTCCTGAGCAGGGTTTGGGCCCGGGCCTGGCGCCTTGGCACCCTGAGAAGGGAAAGGCCAGAGCAGCCGCCGCTGGTTCTGGGGGACCGGAAAGCCCAGCCTGCTCAGCGCCTCCATCCAGAACCTGGGGCCCCGTGGCACCTGCACCAGGGTGGAGGATGGGAGGCAGTGGGAGCCTGGTGCCCTGGGAGGCTGCACCTCACGGTACCAGTCACTGCCCAGTCTGCTGGCCTCCTCTTGGTGTTAAACACGGTATCCCGGCCCCCAGTTGGAGACCCCAGCCCTGTACTGTGTGGGGTCTTGGTTCCTGCTGACCTGGGGCCTTCAGCCACACTGGCATCCCGGGCCTTCCTTCTGATTTCCGCTTTAAAAATAATGTGGGAGTCGAGGGCTTCGCACACTGTAGATTCAGGGCAGGACTTCGGGAATGAGCTCAGAAGGTGACTGATCACTGGGCAAACGGCAGGCAAGCCCCAAGTGCCCCTCGCTGGGCGAGACGCGGGGCCATGGGTTCAGGCACCGGAGCTCAGAGGGATGGTCTGGGCTGCCGCGCCAAGGCACAGAGCCTAGGACTCATGACATGCTTTCGTTTTAATTTATTTTAAAATCAGAAGAAAAAAATGACTATAAAATAATGAATATGTGATCATGAATTCAACCTGCTTATATTGGTCTTTAACCTGATGCAGTGGTAAAATATGATTTTTAGTATTTATAGAGAAAGGGGCTCAGGAAGCCGAAAGTGCCCCAGCCCAGGAAAGGCAGGAGTGTCTGTCCCAGGACAAAGGGGCAGACGTCTGGCTCCCGGGGAGGCTGGCGCACCTGGGTGCCCTGTGAATCTGGCTTCCACGAAGGCTAGATGGGACAGGTTGCTCCAGCCTGCAGTCGACGGGAGCCAGGGCATTGTGTGTGTCCATGCGTGTCGGTGTAAGTGCACATGAGTGTGCAGGTGTCCTCGTGTGCACGCCAGTGTTTGACAAAGGACTCCCAGACACCACATGTGTTAGTCCCAATTCTCAAAACAGGGGACTGCAAGGCCAGGGTCAGGAGACAGTGTGGCTGTGAGGGCCTGGTATTCCTGACAGTGATGCGTGGGGAGTGCCATTGTCTCCCTAGGAGAAAGCAGCCTTCAAGGTCCCTGCACCCCAAACCCACGAGCTCACACAAAACAACGTGAGCCACAGACGCGGGCCACGTCTGTAGTTTAGCATCTTCTACTAGCCACGTTTTCGGAAAGTGAAGATAAGCAGGTGAGATTCGCGTTAGTACCAAAATTCATCGTAATCTAATATGCATTTCCCAAATCTGATTTCAATGTGTTGCTTAGATGAAACTATGAACGGGGTATTCTGCCATTTTTCCACATTCGATTCGGCCTCTCCCCATGTCAAGGGCTCAGTTGCTGCATGTGGAGGAGGGGCTACCTGGGTGGGCATGCAGGTTTACCGGGTCCCTGTGCCCCCCACTTCCCCACCCAGAGTAGTGGAGACTGGTTTTCTGCTTCTTTTTTGCTGGTGGCCCTTCCTGGCCGGGGAGAGGGATGCTTCCACTGGTTCATCGGCCCCCAGCAACCCTGAGAGCTAAAAGAATGGGTGTTGGGGCTGCAGGTTCCAGAATGAGGGGGGCTGCTGGAAAGGCTTCTTCGGCTGTGCTCCCAGACACCAGGGGACGACACAAAGGGCTGACTTCAGACTCACAATAGTGGGGCGGTTAGTCACAGTGCCAGGGCAGCGGGCAGGCAGACAGAGCCCCCTGTGTCTGTGCCTGGTCGGGCTGGGCCCTGCAGCCCCCATTTCCCCAGCTGGCTTCCCACCCCACCCCTGCCTGCTCCCCACATTAACCCCCTGCCGCCTGCTGCCTACCTGGCAGCCTGGCCGGGGCTCCCTTGGCCAGGCTCTGGTTTCCACCAGCCACCCTGGCTAGAGGCACACTCCTTCTAGAAGCCGGGCTCGGGCCTGCATGATTTCACGGGCCGTCTCAGGAAGCAGGCATTGGAACAGCTCCGTCACTGTGGCCGGGCAGCGTCCATGCAGCCTGAGAGGAGATTTTCAGATTAGTGAGAGAACCCAGTGTTCAGGGCTCCCCACTTAAAGATTTCATCAGCGTTTGCAAGCATTCGCCATTCAAGGACTGTGCATTTCTGGAAACAATGAAAAGCCAAAACTGTGAAAAATTAAGGAGTGGCCCTGGAGCTGGTGTCTGGAGCTGCACATTTTAAAGTGAACAGACTGATATAAATATTTTAATCCTGTGTATAGATAGATGGATAAGATAAAATAAATTAGTCATGTTCTGGCACAGTCTGGAGACTCTCTGAAAGCAAGACTCATGTCAGCCTTTGCTGTTTAGAGGTTACAATTAAAATCTCTCCTTCTAGATGGAGATTCTAGAGCCTTGGAGATGGAATTCGATGTTTTGCTGTGATTTGGCATTAAATTAGTGACCCACGGGGAGGAGGGTAACTTCCCCTTAAAAGGTATAAAATGAAGTTCTCAGTCTCACTTTTTAATTAAAAATATATATATATATATCTGCAAAGATTGTGCATTCTGGCTTTTCGTTGCTAAATTAAAGTGGCATGCGTTTTTATTTTAGAAGGCAGAGATGTTTTGCTGTGCCCAGTGTGCGGAAGGGAAGGAAAAGAAAGATCTTTTGAAAATGTGCACACCTACTTACAGCTTAAAAATCCCAAGTGCCAGACATTTTTCTTGGAGGAAATAAATGTCTTCAATGTATTAATCTGACCTGTTGATTATATTCTGTAATGATTTATTTTAGAATTTAATCCTTGTCTAGAACCGAGGCTGTCTTTGGAAAGTGAAAGACCTAGTTCTCTTTGTCCAGGCGACATTGTGCCTCTCTGTTAAAATCACTGACCACGGGGATCTGGACCCAGGCAGCTTTCGGACAGAACCGGTCTGTGCTAGGCAGCTCGGCCCACTCAGCCTTCAAAAAAGAAGGATGGGAGACATATGCTCGGCTCACTTCATTTTGTTCTGATTTATTTTAAACCGCTTAAGATGATTTTAGCACAAAGAGTGGTGTATCTTACTTGCATTCTGAGAGCCACTGGATTTTCAAGCTAGAGTACAATTTTTTTAAATCCAAATTTAGAAATTGCCTTACAGAGAAGACAGCAGTATGCTAGTTTGCCTTTTAACTCACTTTTAAAGAAAGATACTTAAGATCAAGTACATTGAATTTGGAGATTGGTTCCCCCTCCGTTGTTAGGGGCTGGAAATGGCCCATTTTTCAAAACTAAGGTCAGAAAAGGGGTGTTTCTGGCAAAGGACTTCTTCCAGGCTGGGCTCGTACCACAGAGATTGTTCCACACATGTGTCCCGAGTCCTCGTACCAAGTTTTTACTTCCAGGGAGGAGTGTGGCATTGAGTTCCAATGTCATCATATGGATAACAGTCCCTGCCTGGCTAAGTCACTGTCACAGGCAGTCGGGCCACTTCCCAGCATGACCCACAAGCTAGATGGTGCCCCTCGAGTGGTTAGGAGACCCGTGCAAATAGTATTCTTTTAAAGAAGCCAATGCAATCTTCACAAATTGCAGTCCCAGCCTGGCTGCTGGTACTACCTCTAATAGTGGGAAAAAAATTTAAGATTGGGGACAACAGGAAACAGGTTGGATCCCCAGGGAAAGCAGCCCGGAAGCTACAGTAGGGGATGGGGGACCCCAGGGCTCTGTTCAAGCCCTGGGGCTGTTCCCTTTATTCCTCCAAGCCTCCGCTCCCCGGATTTAAAATGAGAGCAGCACCCAGCCCAGCCCGCCGTCAAGGGCTGTTGCAGGAATCTGACAACAGCCAGCAATATTTGCATAGCCGAGCTGCCCAGTTTCATTTTCTGTTTGAAAGTTTCTCTGAAGGGTGACGTGCTGGAGACACGGGAACAACTGCTATCGTCTTAATAACTTTTCTGGCAAAACAGGACGATGATTGTTTTTGTTAATCTCGAGACTGTTAACAATAATTCATTTCATTCTCATAATGAAACTTATCTATTTGACTTATAATCAATACGATCATATCAGTCATACAGTCCTTTTTCTGATCATGAAAGCAACATATGCTCACTATAGGAAATTTGGAAAATATAGAAAAACGCACATAAGGGAAGAATTATTCATCCTTTCTCCCACGCAGAGGCAAGCTCTGGTCACATTTTCCTGTGTTTCCTTCCAGGCTCTGCTCTCTGCTGAGTGGCTTGCATCAATTCTCATAGCATCTATTTTCAGATAACTCCATGGGCTTTTATGACTGGTCCTCCTTGTCACCTTGGCCCTTCTGATCCTCAGTGGCTGTTGCTTCTCTCTGGCTGCCTCCTTCAGGGGGGCCCCGCTCCGTGTCTGGGTGCTCATGGAAAAGACCTCGGGCTCCCCAGCAGCCAGGCTCCTTGTCCTGCCATGCTGGGAGCCCTGTTGGGGCAGCCCAGACACACGGCCAGCACAGTCCCGTGGCAAAGCCAGGCCTGCAGGAGGGCTCAGGACGTCAGGGAACGGGAGCGAGTGGCATGAAACCCAGTCTCTCGCAGGGCCCGAGCCGTGGAGGTGAGCATGCTAGGCCTTCCCATGTGGGAGCATGCTGGGAGGTGGGAAGGTGCAGGCAGGCCATCCCTGACAGAAAATCCAGGGACACTGCAACATGGATTGGGGGAAGGCATGTAAAAAGCAGCCTCAATGCTTGAATTCTCAGCAAAGAAAGATGCTCGGGGCCAGGCATGGTGGTTTACTCCTGTAATCCCAGCACTATGGGAGGCCGAGGCGGGTGGATCGCCTGAGGTCAGGAGTTCCAGACTAGTCTGACCAAAATGGTGAAACCCTGTCTTTACTAAAAATACAAAAATTAGCCGGGCGTGGTGGCACGTGCCTGTAGTCTCAGTTACTCAGAAAGCTGAGGCAGGAGATTGCTTGAACCTGGGAAGTGGTGGTTGCAGTGAGCTGAGATTGTACCACGGCACTTTGCCTGAGCAACAGAGCAACACTCCGTCTCAAAAAGAAAGAAAGAAAGAAAGAAAGAAAGATGCTTGGGCCAAATAAAACAAACCACTTCTTAGACGTGCAAAGTTTCATTGGAACTGTTCGGATAATGTTTCCAAGGTGTTCAGCGTTATGGCCCTGGCTTACACCCGCTGCGTGGTTGCGCATTAGGGCCAAGTGACTTGGTAGGCAGAAATCCACCAGAGCTTCAGTGCAAGGGCACAATCCCCCAATACCATGTCACAATCATGCACATGCCTTGGCCGGTCCCAGAACCAGGCCTTGGAGAGGAACCACACCGACCTCCCTATTGCCTTCTGAGTAACTGATCCAAAGGCATTTTTAGAATAGCCAGTACATTCGTGACAGGAGAAATGCAGTCTGTGAGGTCCACCTTAACCCCCTTAGAATAGTGTAGTGGCCTCAACATGTTAGCAACAGATCACTCAAGATTTATTACAAACTCAAGCTGCAGACAAACTTCACAGGCGAGATCATAGTTCGCAGTGTTAGTTACAGTATAGAAATATCAGCAAGACATGACACAGGGAATCGTAGGGGACATGACAGTAAATTATATCAGAGCTAAATAATGGAACACTGTGTCGCCCTTAAAGCAATGTTGACACTTTGGTTGGCCAAAGCAGGCAGATCCCCTGAGGTCAGGAGTTCGAGACCAGCCTGGCCAACATGGTGAAACCCTGCCTCGACTAAAAACACAAAAATTAGCTGAATGTGGTTGTTTGTTCCTGTAATCCCAGCTAGTCCAGAGGCTGAGGCAGGAGAGTCACTTGAACTCTGGAGGTGGAGGTTGCAGTGAGCCGAGATCGTACCATTGCACTCCAGCCTGTGTGACAGGAGCAAAACTCCATCTCAAAAAATAAAAAATAGAATAAAAATATGGTATTGGCAAAGCGTTTGGAATGGCATGGGTGTGTATGGGGTACAACACTTTCCTACGGTGCCTGTAGTCTCAGTACGTATGTGAAGCATGTCCCTGTCTGCATATGTGCACTGAACGATAGTTGGGAGGGAAATGCAACAGGATGTTATTTCTGGATAATGGCATGTAGGTGAATTTTCCTTTTTTGTGTGTATTTTATACTTAACACATATTTTTTATTTACTACTGAAATTGTGTCTTACCTATCTTCGTATTTTATTCTTAAATTGCATATACTTTATGCTTCCCTGTGCCTTCCTTAAGCACATGGTATTTTTATAATCAGGGAAAACCCGTTTTTGAAGGCTCGTTACAGAAATACAGACAAATAGAGACAAATGGCACGTTTTCTTTCAGTCACTGGGGACGAATGATACATACAGCAGAAGTATTCGTTGGCCAACAAATAGGAATAGTAAGTCAATATTATTCTTCCTTTCATAAGAGAGTTGTATGTTGGTAGCTTATTAATCAAATACTATGTGAGTGTTCTAACCAAACACATGTACTTGTACAGCAAGGCAGAAAAATCTCAATGAAGATCGTATGTGGACTGGGGAAGTGTTTTTGTTCCCTAACAATAGCATTAAGAAGGGGGAAAGGACGGTCTTCTTCTTGAATCGTTGGTTGGATGACAACCCTCCCATGGCGAGCCCTGCTGCCTGATTTTCAGTCTGGGCTTTCTGCTTCCCCCGTTTGGGTTTTAAAGACAATTTCAAAGATTCTGCAAGGTGATTCCTGAAGAAGTCCATAGATCCTGGATTCATAGTGTCAGATAATACATTGTGGTCTTCGAGTGGGAATCCTAGTGGTTTATTTAGACTCGTCAGTTGCCTGATTAAAAAAAGAAAGAAAGAAAAGAAAAAAAAGAAAACAATTATTTTCTTAAGCTTGTATTGCCCTTAAAATAGTTCTCTGCACTCTTAAGTCACCTGCCTATTCACGACAGGAGCGCACCGCTCGCATTAAGAGACAAGAATTTTCTTTCTTAACCATAATGTGCCAGGATTTTTGTTATATGGAAAAATCTGTCCATGTTTCCAACTAATATTTCTTAGCCTTCAGGCAAGTGCGACTTGCTTCCCTGTAAAATGGATTCCCAGAACCTGCGGTATCGGGATGGGCAGAATTCTTTAAAATGCAGGGCCCAGGGCAACCCCACCGCGTCCCATTGGCTCTAGGCGGTCCCCGGGGCTGCCCGCCGGCCGCACAGCCCCCTCTCCCCGGGCCCCGCCCGCCGGAGCCTCAGTTTCCCCGGCAGAGAGGGACGGAGACGAGGCAGGGGGCGCCTGGGCGGCGGGGACCGGGCCGGCTCGGCCAGGCGCACCCGGCTGGGAGGTCCCGCGGGCCCTGGAGCCGCCCGCAGCCCGCCCGTGCCTCCGGGGCGCGACCCCCTAATCCGCTTTAGTCAATATATTGTGAGCTCCGCTTGGGCAAAGTAAACAGGCGCCGAACAAAGCGGCGGTCGCCACCCGCGACTCCTGACCCCGGGGTCGCGCCCTTTGTTCGCCCTCAATGGGGCAGCCCCGCCGCCCGGCCCGCGGCTAATTGGGTCGCGTGCCACCGCCTCTGCTCCGACCGCACCCTGGACTCCGGCTGGGACGCGCCCTCGGACTCAGGCCCCGGACCCGCCCGCCAACTACGACCCGACCCCGGCCCGGGACCCCGGCTCGAACCCTCCTCCCTGCCCAGGCGGACCAGGTGCCCCGCTCGGACTTGGACTCGGACCCCGGCCCCAGACTCCTCCTTTGGGCCTCGGTTCGAACCCCGGGGGCCCGCCCCGCCCCGCTGCAGACCGGACGCCCTGCCCGCTGGGGACCCCGAGCCCCAGGCCTGGTGCCGGACACGGTCCTGCCTCCTCCTGGGGCTGCCTGGAGGAGGCGCACCGAGGCCTCCTGGCACAGAGAGCCGCTGCGGGCCCGGGCCCGGGCCCTGGCCCCGTCAGACCCGACGCTGTCTGGCTGAGACTGGCCCGTGCCTCCCGCCCCGGGGACAACGGTGCTCCTGGTCCGCGGAAGGTCCCCGTGCACTCTCGCGGCCACGTGGGTGCCTGTCGCCTGGGGCGGGCTGGGGGAGGCCGCGGCGACACTATTCCCGGGGTCCCAGGGCCGCTAAGCTGCCTCTGCAGGCCCCTTAAGGACCTCAGATGGCCAGGATGCAGAGGAGGAGACGTTTATTAGTCCTGGTTTTTCTTTCTCTGCTCTTTATTTCTGCTTGGAAGCCTGTCACATGGGAAAGAAAAGACGCTCGATCTCTGCGAACCCCACATCCCCATCAGACCCTCTGCACGTGGGCTCCCTCCCCACAACCTTCGTCTTCCTCCAAATCGCCATCTTTCCAGCAGCTGGGAACGGTTCTAGGCCAGAGGAGGATGCTGAGGCCATGAATGCATCCGCTCACACGAAACTCAGGCCTTGACCGTTTCGCGTCTTTCTGTTTTGTTTTTCCTCAAATGTTGGACAAGGTTCTTATTTTTATCTCAAGAAGCTTTGGAGCCTTAGCTCCTTGTAATTTTTGTAAGGATTCTGTCTGATTTTTAAAAAGGTACTTTCTTTTGTACTTAGGTGCAAAAAGGAAAGAGAAAAAGGACTGTCTCGAGACTCTTTGCCTCTGAAGATGAGCGGAATGGCCAGGCGGGGCCCTCTGCCTGATTCTCAATTATTTCAGTTTTGTTCCCCAGCTGCAAATACTGCTACGCTTTGCACAGGAAGCTTTTTTTTAATGTTGAGTTTGTTTTGGAGCTTCTGGATTGCAGGGTGGACTGTTCTAACGTGGAATGTGGCTTTGGGAAGGCGTGTTGTTCAGGAGTTGTATATGCCGTGCTGTTTGTTGTGAGGTTGGAGCTGGGTAGGGGTCCTGCCATGAGTAGGGGGAGGCAGGTGTGGTAGTCACCTTCTGGGTGTGCGGGGCAGATCTCCATCTGGGAAGCAAGGCCCCTGGGAGACATGCCTTACGATTCTTGCCTTTCGTAGAACCAACTGCCAAATAGCAGCCCGGTGTCTCTTTACCTGCCTTCCTCACTTCTGGGCGTTCCTCCCGAGGCCACTGCTTCTACATAGCCTTTCTCCTTCCTGAGGAGCAACAAGCCAATCTGATCAGCCTAAGTTTGCCTCCGTGGAATGCTGATGCCCAGGCTGGGGACCCTGCCACCCCTCTCTCAGCTGTGCTTGCAGACACAAGATGGTGAGACTTCTCCCAGGCTGTGCTCAACACTGATCAGCCTTTGACACTGAGACCACGGGGCAGGTGGCTGCCAGGTTCACAGAGCGCTGTAAGCAGGGATGAGGCTTGGGTGGGGCTTGGAACCACCCCAGGTGCCCGGCCAGGGAGGCTCTGGTTGCAGGGGCTGGCAGTCCGGCAGATGAGGATAGAGGACGAGGTTATTGTGATCCTTCAGCTCAGGCAAAGCAGCTTTGTGACACGGACTCCGGTGGGGCAATTGTGTCTGCGATTTTACACCGAAGACCTATTCGCCCCAGTCTAGTTTTGGGGGCTGATCAGGATGCACCTGGCAGGGAAGGGTGGGCACCTCGGATGGTGGAAGCCACTGCAAGGAAGGTGGGGGCAGAGTTGCCAAAGCTGGACCAGCTAAGGACCTACGTTTCAATGGGGCTCTTTTGCCTGGAAACTGTTCATAAAATAAGCCTATGTGTGTATGAGTGTGAAGGGATGGATGGTGATGTTTTCCTTAAAAAAACAAAAAATAGCAATGTGCACGTGTGTACACAGCAGTTGGGTTCCCAAGTCTGTGCAAGATCAGGCCTAGTCACCACTCCACTCTCCTGGGCCTCAGTTTCCCCAGTCTTTAAAGAGATAGGAGAGTTCTCGTTCTGTCTGTCGCACGGCCGTGAAGAGTCACATGAGGCGAGGTGAGAACACATTGCGTAAATGACAAAATGCTTGCGCTGGACACGCGAGGTGCTGTCCTCACTACCTCAGAAAAAACCTCTACTTCAAGCCCGTTGTTTTAGGATTCAAATGGTTAGTGACTCACATGGTGCCTAGTACTTACTAAGTGATCGGGATGATTTTGTTGACTCGAACTGTGGTGTCAAAACCCTCTGCACTGGCTGTGAGAAAGAGGTGGGCTGAGCACGGTGAGAAATGGAGTCAAAACAGAGAGCATCCCCAGCCTCTGAAGGCCTTCAGACATGACAACGAGATGGCCCCCACTTTGGGGGATTGGAGTGGACAGTCTGGAGGCCCTCCTGTGATATACGCCAGACAGCCCTAAGTGTTTATCCTGGGGTCCAAGCCTGTCACCTGCAGCCCTCCTTGACCTGCCCAGCTTGGACTGGGTACGTGTCTGCTGGACTCAAACCCCAGCCCGTTCCACACACTTGGGCCTTCTCTCCCGGGGGATGGCGTCATGAGTCCTCCAGAGCTGCCTGGCAGAGGGCACACCTTCCCGGCGCCCTGGTGCCGCGCCGCGCTCCCGACACCGACTTGCTTGTCCTGTTGATGATAAATGAGGTCGGCCTGGCTTACCATTTACAAAATAATTCCTTACTGCAGAGAAAGCTCTTCTCTATCTGAGATCTGCCCTTGTCGTCTACAGCAGCTCTGTTTTCCCTGGCTTTTGGTGTTTGCGTTCATGTGATGAGGAAGGGAGTAACCCAGGTAGGGCCTGCTCCTTCCTAGGGGTGTTCCACCAGGCCCTCGAGCAGCACCCAGGCCATAAAGGCACAAAACATTTATCACTACACAAACGTACAGATACACACTTACGCACACACATACATATGTGTGCATGCACACGTATCACAGGATACTCTCCTCGTGGAACTAACATTTAATATTCTAAGCATTAAACTTTGAGGCAACAACAGGCCGTCTTAAAAGGCTCATTCAGCCTGTCTGCCTTGGAGCTATTTTATTTATAATTCTTCTTGTCACGTCAAAGAACTCTGTGTTTCTTGCAGACTGTGTTCGGGTGGTTGAGTGTTTGCTTTTTGGCTACAGCCAGTTACTTTTTCCAAATCTGTAGGTCCAGGTGTGCGTTGACAAGGTTTTTCCCAACCCGAGAAGTTTCTCAGGGAGCCTTGGAGTCCTATAAATTTCCGGCATTCTACGTGTGAGAGACTTCCAGTTTGGGAGAAGTCGAAAGAGCGAGGGAAGGAGCGTGCAGCTGTGTGTCCACTGCCTCTTCTCAGGCAGAAAGTCAACGGGCAAGGAGCCCTTGGGAAGCAGCATCTTGCAGTAAATTTAGAATGCAGAGTTGAAAAACTGATGGATAAAATATAATTAGCAGAGGTACAAACCTTTGATGATACTAAAAAACCCCTGCCTCTGTGTGTCATTGAAAACCAAGCTCAGGAGTGAAAATACCTATCCACGTCTCCGATGATTGTGAAATCGATTTTTAATATATAGGTTCATCCTGTAAATATCGCGTAGACTTATTTTCCAGGTCAGTGTCTCTTCTTGTCTGATTACTTACATTACCACTTTTTTGGAATTAAAAAAATGAACTTCATGTTCTTTTAAAATTAGGAATTAAAGTTGCCCTGTAAAACAGGCAGAAACAAGAAGCACTGGTTTTCTTCTTTAGCTTTTGTTTTTTTTGGGGAGGGCAGCAATTAAACATTGTTTTGTAGTGATAAGTTTAGTTAAAACGTTTCTTCTCTTTTTGTAGAAAGGGCTCATATGAAAAATCTGACCTTAACCTTGAAGTTAACCAGATCTAAAAGCTAAGATAGGTGGACCTAGGAAAATGAAACTGTTTTTATATATGAATTAGTCACCCGGGGTGTGTGAAGTCACATTTGATTTTTTTTTTTTAATAAAATGGGAGTCTTTCAATAAGTAAGACCAATGTGGTCAAATTCCAAACAACTTGTAATTGACAATCCCCCAAAACCAAATCCCAAATTCAGTATGAGTTCCATCTGTGGGCAGCTTAACTTTGTTACAATAATTTTAAAGAAGTAATCTGTGAAATCTTGATTTCAGTAAAAAGTTCCTGTGGTCCCTTGCAACTTAACCAATCATTTGAGTTCAAAAATCATTTTTTTCTCCTTTCTTTTTTTTTTTTTCCTTTATTCTAGAGGAATTTATCTAGCCCTGTACAATAAAATATTATAAGTAGCACATAAACTTTTCAGAAAAATGTTAACTTCCCAATTTCTGATTATTCCATTTTAGCAATTGTAGAATCAATCAACTAAAATTAATTCAGCACCCACTTCTTGAAAGGTGACATTTTTTTATTTTTAAAAAATTTAGTTTGCGTGGTGCCTTTTCTCCTTCCTCATTTAAAGCCAAGAATCCAGCCTTGGCATTTGATAGATGCGTATATAATCGGGGATACTGGCCCATCATCCTTAATTCATATTTTCAGATTTGTGTTGGTACTACTTTGAAGTGGAAAACAACCGTAATTCCTCATTCCTCCGGGGACATTCTCCATACTAGCATGCGTTTATTGACATTAGATACAATATATTCACATATGATTGAACACACACTTCTCGGAGACTTCTAGTTGTTTCCAGCACTCCTTTTAATTGAAAAGTAATCATTCATCCCTTTAGAATGCTTTCAGCGTTGTTACACTTCTTTTTGAGATACACATGCAGGCGCCACACGTGAAATGAGAATGTGTGAGCTTCCAAAGCGTGTTCAAGGTGACAAAGCGCCCCTTACACAGGTTTAGATCCAGACGTGACGGCACACGTGTGAAGCTGGCACCATCAAGGCTGATACTCATCACTCACAGAGGCAGGCACACTTCAGCGTGGTCTTTACACGGAAAAGAAAAGAAAGAAGATAGAAAAATGGTGCCAGCATGTAGGGCTGTTTTTGTTTGCTGTTTTCGGGTGAGGTGCACTAGTCCAGAGTCCGGCGTGCGCTTTTGTCCAAGAGAGGCTTGCTCCCCGGTCAGAGTTTCATTATTGTTGCCGGTAAACAAATGCCAAGTTTGACAAAAAAAAAAAAAAAAAAAAACCACACACACACACACACAAAAAACCGTGAAATAAAGCCAAAGGTTTTGAAAAATGCTTCATCATGTCAGAAGGAAAGAACCCTTTTCACGGATGCCCTCACATTTCCTTACCCAGCCTGAGACCCTATTGACTCTGAATTATCTTTCACAGTTTTATTTCTATGAAAATTATAAACTCATGTTTGTCCAAGGCGGACTGATGCTTAGAGGTCTTGCGTATGAATAGCTGAGAGTGGAAATAAACCCATCCTGCCGTAGGAGCATATGTCGTGCTCAAACAGGCCTATCAAAATGGACTCTCAAACCTGCAAACTACTTTGAGACAAAGGCAAAAGAAACAAGTCATAAGCCTGGTTTGCCTTTATCCAGATCCCCAAAGCTGTTGAGCGGCTCCTCAAAAGGCACATTGTCCAGGATGATGGAAGTGGCATCTCATCCAGGAGCCACCAAAAACTTACAATCTCAAGTTTATTTGGCCGGCTTTAAAAACGTCATTATTCTTGGGTGTACAGGTAGATGTTCGGAGCACAGTGGAAATGGAATTCTTCCCTCACACTTGCCGTCCTCGCTTTAGATAGATTAAATGCATCTGTTCATGACGTCTTCATAATGCCTTGGATACTGAAAAATCTCAACTATTAAATGTCGATCCGTTGAGAAAAAAGAAAGTAAACCGGAGCATCCCCCCACCATCCACCCACCCAGGCTTCTGAGGCCGGACTGTGGGCCAGGGGCTGGCGGAGAGAGCAAGGCAGCAGGAAGTAGCCGACTGCATTCCCATTAGGCAGATCTGGGGAGAAATCAGGAAAAAATATAACTGTATAAGGCTGATACTGTAAACTTCCGAGTACAGCCGCAGCCTCCCTAGACCTTATTTTTAAACATCTGACCTCAGGCACGGCTGTGGCCCGCAGGCGAAAACCAGGCTTTTCTTCCTGGAAACTTGTCCATCTTAATACTCATCAACAATGTATATTTTCCAGGTTTTCTTGTTGATAATTTGAGCATACTTTAAAAAATATTATTATTTGCTTTAAATAATATGATAGCAAATAGACAAAAAACAATCTAACCTGAATAATATCCAGTGGAATTACCTGAGTGCTGTTATTTTCACTGAATAAAGCAGCATTTGATTTCCGAATTTGCAATCAAATTATATGTAAATCCTTGCCAAGTACAGGGGGATTTTTTTAAAAAAAAGATTGTGTGTTCGTGAATATTTTTCTGACTTACCTGATTTCTTGCTTTACCAAATAAAAATTGGAAGGGGGGAAAAAGCCATTAAATTAACTTACTACGGTGTGAGAGCAAGAAAAAAAACTCAGTTAATAAAAAGAAGGTTAGCAAGCCAGTGTGATTATACAGTAATTTCAGGTGAAAATTACAAAGCTGATATCCTGGCATTTAGTCACTGCGCTCAGTGATGATACACTTGTCAAATTCGTATTTGTGCCAATGGAACAAAAGTTGTAAGTGGCATAATAGAAGA
Organism: Saguinus oedipus; assembly: GCA_031835075.1. Lineage (NCBI taxonomy): Eukaryota > Metazoa > Chordata > Mammalia > Primates > Cebidae > Saguinus > Saguinus oedipus. Next base: position 221,198,150 of record CM063169.1, read on the forward strand.
TAATCTCTTTTTCTTTGTGGCTTTTTTAATTCAATGTTTTAATCCACCCATTTAATCACAAAACATATATCACATTAGTTATAATATTTATAGTGTTTAGGAAGGTGATTATAAATAGATTATAGTGTGGTTATTGGGGTGCAGCCTTTTTTTCTTCTTTTTTTGCTTGAATGTGTATCTCAGAGGTATGCATCATTTCTAGAGTTTGCCCTTGAGACCAGTTTTATTGAGAATAGTAACCATATATTTATGTGCAGAATCCCCATTTGGTAGTTACCGGCGTGCTCATTATTTTGGAAAAACAAGATTCCATATTAAAAGGCCTGGTGCTGATGATGTTTAGATCTCTGCCCTCAGCCCAGTTTCTAAAGCATTTTTGTTCTTCTGGAGTCCCTAAACTTGCTAAACCACAAAATATCTGTAGTATGTTTTTTAAAGTAGTTGAACCATATAGTAAAGATGGGGTACAGGAGGAGTTTATGGAGCAGTTAGTGGTTGAATTCTGCCTTGGTGTGGCCGGGTTAGGAGGGGCTACAGGGGCATATGAGGGGCTTTGGGCACTGCTGGGCACAGACTCATCCTGTGGGAATGTGTGCTCTTACCCCACACTTCCTATTTGGGGCTGAAAATTTTAATAGTGAAGAAAGAAAATTATAAAGCACTGAGCTAGACAGGATTGATTTCCCCTGCTGTATTGCTAGAAGGTGGCATGTCTGAGTCTCAGCCTGCGGGAGAGCTGTGCCCTTTTCTGGGGAAGCACAGAGCTCCTGGGCTTCCAGCTTGGGCCCCACAGCCCTTGGAGCTGGGAGATGACGAGGAGACATAGGCTCTTCCTCAGAAAAAGAGGGCAACCCACTCGATGGTGAAGCCACCAGGCAGCTGTGGAAAGTGAAAGTTGGTCTGGATTCCAATGAAAAGATTAACTGGAAAACATTTCTACTCCATTTTCTAAAACTGAGTTTTCCCACAGGAAAAAAAAAGAGTAATAATAAAGCTATCCTTAGCATTCTTTTAGCTTCCAGAAAGAAGATGCAACCCCCAACCCCAAACTCCCAGGAAAGCAATTGGGAAGGTTTCTTAACATACCCTGAGTTCTTCCTACCAACACCCCACAAATTCTGGGTGTCATGGGGTGAAGGCAGTGGTGTGTGTATCAGGGTGACTGGCACAATTCAAAGCCACAATCATGAGGGTCTAGGGAGCTGTGGAAGGCAGCTTAGTGGGCAGTGAGGCCCTGGCAGAGTGGCCCAGCTGCCCCAGCCCAGCTTTGCCCTCCTGGGCAGTCTAATCCAACGTGAAATGAAGTTTCCTGGGAAGCAGGGCACACGAGGAACTTTTGAATTTACCAATGGCATAAAAAGTATATATATTTTTATGACAACGAGCAAGTTTCAATTGGTTGGCAGAAATGGCGAGATGTGACGTCAAGGGACACTAGTTAGAATGCCAAGGCCGGCGGCGGTGGGGGGGGTGTTGGGGGGAGACAGGCACAGAGAGACATTGGGATGGGACTCGGGAGGCCTTGTTTCTCTCGGACTCTGGCCGTCAACGAGCCATCGCAGGCGTCTGGGGACAGTCAGATCCATGCGGCTCGGAGCCAGGGCATGCCCGGGCAGGGGAACGGGGTCTGCGAACAGTGACTCTGTGTCCGCGTGCGTCCCCGAGAACCGGAGGCCCAGGTCGGCCCCTCTGCGGTTTGGGAACCACTTGGGGGCCTCCGTGGAGCGGGCGGGAAAAGACGCCGCGGCCTCCGTGGCATTCTAATCCGTGTCAGTACCCTGGAGGCCCGCCGGCCAGGAGGGCCTGGGAAGGAACCGTGTGGCCTGGGGCCAGCAGTGTCGCCATCAGGCTCCAAGAGAGCAAAGCTGGGGCCTTGAACTTCTCCCCGAAGCTGCTGTGCCCTGAGTCGGGGGGAGGGGGGCAGGAAGTTGTTTCCACCGGGAAGGAAGAGAGCGCGCTCGGAGCTGGGCAGCAGCTCCGGGCACCGTGCCCCCGCCCACCCCACGCCTCCCTGGGCACCTTGAACGACCCCCCAACTGCTCCAGGCACCTTGCGCGCCCCTCTTACATCTCCTGGCACTGTGCGCTGACCCCTGCCTTCGCCGGCCCGCCCGTGGGCCGGGTCCCGACTCCCAACCCTCTGGGCACCCCTCGCTCTGGAGGTGTCCGGAAAGCCGCCGCGGGGTCGCCTGTGTCCGCACTCCGCCCTAGGGGAAGCCCGCTGCCACCGTCGGCCCCGAGCGCTGTCCCGGGGCCGCGTCGAGAGCTTCGCGGCGCACACTGTCCCCACGAGGACGGGTCCAGAGAGCCTGGCCACCGTCAGCGGCGCGCTCGGGGCTACGGGCACCAGGCTGCGGGGATTGCAGGGACCGTCGGTCCGCCAGGGGTCCCCGAGCCGGGCCCGAGCGTGCGCGCGCGACCCACTGCCCGCAATCATGGCAGCCGGAGCCTTGGAGCGCAGCCGCCGAGCGCGCCCCAGCAGCCGCCTCGGTGCCAGGGCGGCGGGGGCGGGCCAGGCCGGGAGCTCGCGCCCGCCCCTCCGCCTCGGCCGCGCGGGCACCGGGGCGCGAAACGGAAGGACTCTGGGTCCCCGCGGCGCGGTGCCCCTGCCCGGGGCGGGCAGCGGGAGGGGCCGCAGAGCGGAGGCGCGCTGGCGGGGAGCGCCCGGGGCGGCGTGCCCGCGGGGACGCGCACGCGGGGCTGCGGGGCGAGGCGCGGGGCCCGGGCGGCGAATCCGCTGCTCGCGCCGCCCGCCCCGCCCGCGCGCGCTGTCCGGGGTGGGGGGCGGCGGAGGGGGGAACCCAGGAGGGGCGGCGCCCGGTCCTCACCCGCAGCGGGCACGGCGGGGGCCGCGAGCGGCCTCGTTGGTATTCCGGGCGCGGTTGCAGCCCCGACCTTCCCGCAGAACAGGGGTGCCCGGGCGCGCGGGCACCGCCGCCGTTCTCCGGCGGTCTCCGCGGGCTGCGGGGCCCGCAGGCGCCTTGCTTTCCCCGTCCCCTCCTCCCTGGGTCCCCCGTACTCCCTCCCCCGCTCCGATCCGGCGGCGAAGGGGTGGGCAGGGAAACGCGCTCTCTGGGACAGGTGCCAACTCCGAGACAAAAGACATAAAATAGGCGGCAACGGGGGAAGCGCGGCCGGCGCGCTCGGGCGGGGACGGCGGCGCCGCGGGGGCCGCATCCTCGGAGCCGACCCGGCAAAGTTTGGGAAGTCGCCGCGGTCGCTTCGCAGCGGCGGGGAACGCGCGGCCCGGGTCGCCCTCCGCGCTGCGCTCGCCCTCTCCGCGCCGCTGCTGAATAATTCATGGCGCGGCCGCCGGCCATTAGCATGCACCGGGCGCGCGGCGCGTCTGTGCCAAGCCGCCGCAGCATTCGGCGCCCGGGCAGCGCCAGACTAGCGGCCTCTCGGCGGCCGGGCCCACGCTGTCCCCGCGCCCGCCCGCCCGCCCGCCCGGCGGTGCCCATTGTGCCCCGGTCCGCCCCGCCGGGCCGTCCCCAAGCCCGCCTGCAACCCGCCGCCCGCCCGACGGCCCGGCTCTGCAAGTCCTGGCCCGCGACGCCCGCTCGGAATGCACGTGAACTTGGAGAAAGTCGCGCGGCGCGCCGGCCGGGCTCTCCGCGGCAGGGCGTGGGCGCCCCCGGGCCGGCGCGCTTTCGTTTTCGTCTGGGACAAAGGTCCCTTGCGGCGCGCGCGGACGCGGTGACCGGGTCCTGCGGGCCACTCTCCGGCGCAGTCCGGTCGCTAAGCTCTGGGAAGCCGGAGCCCGAAGGGAAGGAGCGGCGCGGGGCTGAGGAAGTGGGGCCTGGGCTGTGCGCTTCGCCAGCGGCGGTCCAGAGCCGTCACACCCTGAGAAGAGTTGCGGGAACTGGCACTGCTCTGCCGTCCGCCGCTTGGACGCGGGAAGAGGAGAAGCGTTTGGAACCCAGGACTTAAGACCGCTGGCCGAGGGCCTGTGCAGCTCTGGGCACGGGAGCGCGGCGCCGGCGCCGGCGGCCAGGCGCGGTCCTCCCGCAAGGACAGGGCTGTCGACCTGTGCGCGCCCCAGGTCACCATCGGGTTCATGGCGACTCCCGAGGACGGTAAGTGCATTTCTCACTTTGGCTACTTAGTGAGTATTTAAATATTAATGAAGGGATCTCTAAGAGGGACCCTTGCGTAGGGCAGGCCTTCCGCAGACCAGGGAACGCACCGAGGAGGTTGCTCTTGAACCCGAAGCCGCACCAGCTTGCAAGAACTCCACTCGGCCTTCATCTGGATCTTGGAATTTGTGAAGCACGGCTTCTAATCTCAGGTGTGCAGGCTATTTGCCCGAAAGAATTTTGTTGAACACCTCAAATAAGCGTTAGCAGACATCTTAAACACAATAGAAAGAAAAGAGAAAACATCTGTTTTTAGAATTTTGTGTGTGTGATGTGTTTGGAAAGGTTATTGGGAGGCTACAATTCTTTCTTGGAAAATTGCAATATTTCATTTACTTCCTAAACCCACGCTGCTTATTTTTTTCCCTCCTGGTCAGACACTTGGGGAGAGCTGATTTAAGGGGGGGGACCCTCGGTTCGGCGTTGGCGGCATTTGGGCCGGTTCAGTGAAAGGCCCTTGTGTGGAAGCTGCTGTTTACGGTGGTGTAAAACAAAAAACAACTCATAACTTTTTGCAATAAATGCCCCTTTATAGGTACCTCACACACAGGCCCAGCCAGTGGCCCTGGGGAGTTTGTGGGGAGCAAGAAAGGGGTGAAGGAATGCTTGCTTGCTGTGATTATAGGGTTTTAAGGTAATGTGGAGATTTTTTCAAAGTTGGATTTCAAAAGCCGAGGCAGCCTGCAGGCCAGCAATAGTTTCATTTTATTTCAGCTCATCGGTTCTAGCTCTTTGGGGTTTTAAAATACGTGTTTGTCCGTGTGTGTACAGGGCCAGGGTTAAAATGAAACCCCAAACAGTGGGGGATTGAGCCTGCTTTTAACTCTGATTGTGCCACAGGTGCAGCCTCTCACCTACTCTCCCACCTTATTGATGTGGTTTGGATAACCTTGCTGGGTGCTTTCACCACAAAATAATGGGGGGCCTGTTTCCATAACACCCCAGGGCCATCAGCTGGCTCTTGGAGGTTGTGTTTCCGGGACATGGACAGAGACCTGGATAGTCCACGCTTGCCTCACGCGTCCCTCCCTTTCGGCTGCCTCGTGCCCCCCAAGAACCCCAAGGACTGAGGGGACCTGTTCGGTCCAGTCCAGCCAGCCACAGCCGGAGGCGGAAATTTTACCTCTGTGCTGGAAGAACTACCCTGGGGTGTCTTTTTTGCTGGGCTGCCTCCCCCACAGCCCTTTTGCCCCATTTTGAGTTTTTATTTATGACTTTATCAGAGGCAGTTAGCAGACATGAAACCCGGGATGGGACATTTGGGGGCAATCTCAGAATCGGGGTGCCGCTGCAGAAGGCATGCCGTGCTAGCCAGGAGCTTCTGCTTGGCATGGCATTGGTGGTGATGAGGTTGGTAATTAGAAGAAGCTCAAGTTCCACTAGGGCCTTGCCTGTAAAATGCTGAAGACATTTTCCCCGAGGCCACAGGAGACTGGGAACACGGCGTGGAGGGCAGGCATGGTGTGGCGCTCTGCTGAGGCTGCAGGGCGTCCCCCAAACGAGCAGTGTCCGGCTCTCCTGCTCAACAGGCCAGACACCGGGCAAGCCAGGGTAAGGCCTGAGCGTCGGAGGAGGCAGTCTCCAGGGCCACCGAGCGAGGGCTGGTATTCGTCAGAGCTCCGAAGCCCTGTAGCCCCGTCTCCTGCCACGCACTGTGCGCCCGGTCCATGAAATGGGATGAGGTCAAGATTCTGCAGCCAACAGTGGGGCCGGCGCCCGGCACGGAGGCCCTGGTGAGGCCCCGTCCTACCTTTGTCCGTGTTCCTCAGAGCCAGCTCAGCCTGATGGGGTCTCGGGGTCCCACCAGGGGCTCCCATGTGGTGTTGGCTCTCCCATCCTGGCACTATTCATTTTTTGAGGGCACACACACAAAAGAGAAGGCTCTGAAAATGAAACTGGCGCTTGTCTGATTTTATTGCTTCTAGATTTCACATCAAGGACATAGGAGGCAGGGGGCCAGGGCCACGGGGACTGCGGTGTGGGCTGGTGGAAGGACAGGCTTGGTTTTTCTGGGCCCCAGACACTCCTGGGTGAGAAGGGTGTCCAGGGTGCTGGCGGGGACACGCTGGTCTGTGCCTGGGCAGCGCCCCTCTGCATCGGTGAGGTCTCACGCCCAGCGCCTGAGCAGGTGCAGGCCAGCAGTTTGCCGTGTTCCCCAGGAACGGTGTGGGGCTTTGCAGTAGGGTTACTTTCTGTCGTGTGGTTTGCACCTGGCCAGGCCAGGCTCTCTGTGTGAAACTGTCTCGATCCCTCCGGCCTCCTAAAGGGCACTGGGGCCTGTCCCGGCCCAGCATGGACTGGGCCTGACCAGAAGGCAGACTGTGAGGCCCGGGAGGGACTGGGAAGGGCTCTGCCCACCCAGATGGGCACCCTGCCTGGCCGGGTGTCCAGGGGAACCTCTCACATGGTGTAGGTGCATGTGCTGAAGGACGGTCTCTAGGAAGGGAGGGGTCCTTTCAGGCCAGGCAAGAAACTTGGTAAAGCCACCATGCTTCCCTGGGGTGTTGTCTTTGGGTCTTGAAGGTTCTTTGAATGTTTTGGGAGAGAGGAGAAGACTCCAGCAAGCTGGAGCATGAGAGCCTGGGCTGCAGTTTGCCCCTGCCCCTCCCTGGGTGAACCTGGCACCTCTGAGCTCCTCTGAGCCTGGACTCTGAGCTGTAAATCGGGAAGAGTATGAACCCACCTCGGAGGCTTCAGACGCTCTTTCCATAAAGCACCCTTCCAGCACGTTGTCGGGGAGCAGGGCATAAATGGCTCCGGCTGTTGCCATTCGTACTGTTGTCAACAATGATCCCTGTTTTTGTTGAGTTATTACTTCCCACTACTATTATTTTATGTATTATATTATGTTATATTCGAAGTAACAGAGAACCCAACTTTGGTCTCAGCAGAAAATGAACCAAGAAGTTTCCTCCACCGGCCCTACAGGTGGGGGTAAAAGTGGACCTTGATGTCACCTCCAAGGTAGACTGACGGGAACTCACAGAGCCAGTGCTTCCCTCGTCACAGGGACTTGGTGTGAGTGACATCCAGATGCGTCTTACACATCACATTGGGTACACAGGATGAGGCCAGGGTCACCTTGGGGACCTGGGAAGTGCTGATGGAGAAGGCATCCCTTCCCAGGGGCAGGACAGAAGGCACGCCTGGGTGCTGGCCCTGGGGTCTGACCTTCCCCCACCCCGCCAGAGGCAGGACGTCCTGACACAGGGCCCACCGTGGCCACACCAGCCACCAGCGTCCTCACTGGAAGTGCGGATGGTGATTTGGTGGGAGGGCTTCACCACTCTGAAGAGCAAATTGTTCTTTGGCCTGGCACATTAACCGAAGCGCTGGCTTTGGAGAATTTTCCCCCCTAGCTGGTCATTCAGGAAGACCCAGCAAGATCGCCCTTGCTGAAAACATCTTGTTGGAGTAAGAGAGAGCCCTAAATGGCGTCGGTCATGCTTTCTGATGCTACAGAGCTGAGCAGGGAGAAAAAGCAACAATTGTGTCCAAGCAGAGACAATGGATCTTTCATTGGAAATATTTATTTTCGGGGCCGCCCAGCGTTCCCTGGGCTGGGACAGTCCACGGAGCTCGAGTGTCCGGGAATGGCAGGCCCCAGACATGTAGTTGGGGACAGAGATTTAGAGAAGAAAAAAAGAAAGTCTCTTGCCCTGTGGTTCTTGAACAATTTTCGTGGGCACATCTGGCTTTCTTTCTTGCATGAGTTCATTTTGTTTTCTTCTGCGATTTATTTTTAAGAGCCGCAGGGCTGCCCTTGCAAGTGCTGGAGAGATGGCCAGGTTTGGGGTCGTGGGCAGATGGGGCCTCCCTCCGCCAGGCACAGTCGGCCTTAGCTAGCTGGGTCACAACATGGAAGTGAGGAAAAATAGAGCTTGGAAGAGGAAAGCTCTGTCCCCACAGGGCTCAGGGAGGGGCCATCGAGAGGGCGATTGGGGCCAGTAGCTGTGGTTTTCCAGGGTCTGCTCTTCCCCAAATTCCGTTCTCAGATGAACTTGGGAGTGGCCCGTAGGTTGCGGGAGAGTCTGGCCTGACTTGGTGACGCCCGACACTAGCAAACACCCTTCCGGGCTGGAGAGGGTGTTTCTGTAACTCTGACAAACGTGGCCCAGAGTTAGGGCTCTGTGAATATTTTCCGAATTGATAGAACGAAGAGCATTTCACCCCAGGCCTACACACGACCTGTCCCCTGGCCCCTTCTCCGAGGTGTCGGAGGAGCTGCCCGGGAAGCCAGGCCAGAGCCGAGGCTCCCGTTAGCAGGTTTGGGAGGGGTGGGCTGTGCCGGGACCTGAAGTGAAGCATCGGAAAGGGAGGTTTGGGAAGGCTGAGGTGGCTCATCGGCCGGGGACGCCCAGCCCCTTAGGGGGACCTGTCTGGACACCCCAGCAAGGCCTTGAAGGAGGACAGATGAGGGAGTGTCCCTGGTCCAGTGGAGGACCAGGGTCACCCAAGCAGCTTTCTTGGCCCATTCTAATATCTGGCTTCCGAAATGAGGTTTCATTTTTTTGTCAGTCGGCTGTCAAATGTTTTATTTTTTGTTCAATGTGAGAACTTCTCGGCGTGGCCCCTGTCGCCCTCGACATTAGCCCACTCAGAAGAGAGCTCTCTTTCAGGGTGTCCAGGAGCCTCTGAGGCAATAGGGAGAATTGGTAATATAAAAATCGTGAAAAAGAATGAAATCTTGTGACAATGGGCAGAAAAACCCCCAAACCAGGTTCTTAGTCACTTTTTTGTGCGTGGTGGGAGGCACGAAAACTAGGGATGGGAAGCTTCTTGCTGGCATCTGGACTGGGGAGTCTCTTCTTTTTGACCACCCAGGAACCCGTGTGCCCACTATCCAGCTAGCGCCAAGGGGGTTTCTGAGTAGAGATGTGACCGCCGGGTCACCGGTTCGTGTTGTAAAATAGGACCGGGGTTTGCCGTTAACCAAATTTGTGCATGAAAACCACACAGTAAAAAGGCTAAACAATTTTGTTTTTATTCGATGATAGAATTTTCCCTCCAGATTAAAAAAGAATCGTCCCTTTTGCTTTTGGCTTTCTAAAACCGGGTTTGGGTTTTTTTTTTTTTTTCCTGTGGCCCGCCCTTTCCTTAGTTCTGGCATTTCAGATGGCAGGAAGAGCATTTCGCTGAAATATTTACCTGCTGATTTGGGGCTCGTAAATTTAGAATCCCCTTTCATGTGTTTAAGAGAGATATTTACATTCAAATCAGCCTTTTATAATTACATTTTAAATTATAATAAAATGATGGTGCGGCGCTCCGGTTTTCCCTGTGTTTTAACACTAAGGGAAGCTGCGGCAAATTGGGTGGGGGCTGCTTGTCCCCAGAGCCCCCCTGCCCCACCGTGTGGGTTCTGGCCTGCAGGGGCACGTGTGTCCTGAGCAAGTGGGCCTACGTGGGTGTCACCTGTGGGGCCCTCCCCACACTGCCAGGAGAAGGGCATGACGGGGACTCTGGCCCCGCACAGTACAATGGTGACCTAGCCTTGCTGCCTGGAGCTCCATCTGAGAAGGGCCGGATTCGGGCTGGAGTCCAGGCCCACCGCCCTCATGGCCTGACTCCCATGATGGCCGGCAGGCCTGCTCTAGAGGCCATTATCTCCTGGGCAGCCAGCTGGGCACAGCAGTGGCCACTTCTGGTTGAGGCAGTCCTGTGGGTTCGGGGACGGGCACCTCCTCCTGCAGCCGTAACCCAGGCCCTGCCTCCTCTGCCATGCCCCTGTGGGTCTTACTGTTGCCATCCCATCTTGAGTGGCTTCCTGATGTTGCTGGCTGGCAGGGCAGGCCCCGTGCTGTGGAGCATGGGGGACCCTTCCCTCCCAGGGCCAGGCTCTTGGCAGCCAGGCCAAGCTGCTGCTGGAATGGAATTCCCGGCGTTCCTGGTGGGGCTCATGGCATCGGAATCCTACCTGCTTTGTCTCTGGCATCAGCTGGTGAGCTGGTCACGTGGCCATGTGCGTGAGTGAGACCAGAGCCCAGGACTGAGGGCTCCTCCTGGGCAGCTTCCTCCTCGCTCACTCGCCCCCACCCCGTTTTTTTGGCTTTCAGCAGCACCCGCTCTGAGCAGGCGTAAAGCAGTGTTGATATCGAACAGAATCCAGGCGGCAGGGAGCTCCTGTCCACTGCAGGAGGCTCTCACGGTCCCCTGGGCTCTCACAGCGCACCCAGACTGCTCTTTATCTCAAGTCCTTATTGACAGAAAGGCCCTGATGTGTCCCGTACCCCCAGGAGTCAGGCTCAGAGCCAGGCGGTGGTCACTCCACACCATCCCCTCTAGTGTAGGGCTGGCCCTGCCTGCCCCCCGGACAGCCATGGGGTGGGTAGCCCCGCTTCCTGGGGAGCCCCTTCCCACACTTTCAGCCTTGTTGCTCACCCACACAAGGACAGCCCTGTGGTCACTGCTGCAGCTCCCGGTCACAGAGGGCAACAGGGGAGAGCTGGACAAACATGTGACCCAGCAGACCCAGCCTGATGCCTGCAGGAGAGAGCAGTAGGGTCCAGTATTTTATCTCCAGATCAAAGAGCCACCGTGAAACCCAGGCCTGCCAACCCCAGTTGTAGGGCAAGAGGACTGGGATGTTTCCCTGACGTGGTGGCAAGGTTTGGTTTTGGTGAAATCAAAGATTTGTGAGGGTGCGAGAGTGGGGGCTGATGGGCCTGGACTCCGCCCCTGGCACCCTGTCCGCTGTGGCTGCCTGGCCACCCTCAGCCCCCTCAGCATCAAGCGCCCACTGGGTGCTCAGACGGGGCTTGGGGCTCTGTGCATGTTGTTAATTCTGCCACTCCAGCAGCCCTGAGCGGGAGGAGCCATTATCCCCTTTCATTCTATAGATGGGGAAACTGAGGCAGCCTTGCCCATGATGAAGTGGCTAGTCAGACACAGGGCCACGATGGCTGCAGCCTGGGCTCCCAGCTATAGCAGCGCCAGCCTCTAGGGGCGTTAGAAGATGGTTCACTGCAAGGGCCCCGGCCAGGGCAGCTTTTAGGGCGGGGTCTCTGGCCTCACCCTGGGGAAACAGCCAGGGCGCTGGCTGCTGCCCGCTGAGCCCGGCGTGGGAACAATGCGGCCTCTATCCCTGGAGCGAGCCAGGCCGCTTGGATGCCCAGCCCCTCGGAGCAGCCTGGCCAGGCAGGCGCCCACAGCATGGCGCCCAGTCAGTGCTGCCCGTCCACAGGGTGCTGGCGCCTTGGCCAGGCCTGGGCGGCCGCTCCCCATGTCCTCCCTGGCCGGCGACCGAGTGGCCATACGCCGGCTTCCTTCTCCCTCTCCCGCCCGGCCAGCCTCCTCCTTTCTTGGTGGTGGGTTTGGGGGCCCAGCCCACCCGCCACTGCCACGTCTGCCATCCTCCCGCACCCACGAGCATCTTTCAAAAATTCCCGGTGGGCGGGGCCGAGCTGCAGCGGCCGCCTCTGCCCCCCCTCCCCGGGCAGCCAGTGCCAGATGAGAGCAGGAGACAAAAGTAGCATTTTCCTCGTACTCCGGGGCTGGCAGTGGGGCCTTCCCCCAGCGCCACATGGCTCCTGGCAGCCCTGCCCCCTGTGCCAGCAGGGCCCACTGGACCGAAGGACAGCGGCGGCCGGAGACCAGGGGGCCCACAGGCCTGCGGCCAGGGCTGGCACCAGACAGCCTGCTGGCGGGCAGGACCTGCCCTCCTCCCCCGCCCGGGTGACGGGCCAGGCCCGGGGATGTCATTTTCACTTCCCGGCTTTGGAGAAGGCGCCTCCATCTTCCGGCACCTCGGGTAAGTCACCTTCTTTCCTTCTGCCGTCAAGACGAGCCGAGGGTGCTGCCATCTTGTGCCCCGGTGCCGGTTATGTGTCCTCCCTCTAACTGGTTCCCCAAACTCGGAATTCTGTTTCAGAGCCCTCCATCTTCCGAGAAGCACGCCCTGCCAAAAACTGCAGGGAAAATGCAGGAGCCAAGCCCATTTACTTTCGAGATTCAAAGCTACAGGCTTTAGAAATCACAATAAAAATGAACGTTTATCATCTCACAGTAGCTGCGTCTTCCATTATGGTGGGAACAAATGCCTCGGGAGGCATTAATAGCCACGGCCTACTCCTGCCTGCCTGGCGTGTCAGTTTGTGTGGAGGCCTCATTATTATTATTTTATTTTAATTTTTGGCGGCACTGGGACTGGCATGGGGAAAAGCACCAGGACCATCCACGGCTCCTCCCAGCAAACTCATCGGCAGGCAGGGCCAGGCCGGCCCCCGGGAGGGAGGACTTCGCATCTAGAAACAGAGGCCCTTTTATGTGGTCCGGCATCTTTAATGTTACCATGTCCACAGTTTAGGGATCTAGTTCTTTCTCCCTTTCATTTTAGTTTTCGGGAAAAAAAAAGAACGTAAAAGAAAGCAAGCTCCTTTTGGCCTGAGCTCAGCATAGGGAAAAATATTTTCGGTTGTTGCAGGCTTTGTTTTTGAGCACTTATTTCAACGTGGGGGTTCCACCTGAAGGTGCTGTGCCTGTCTTGTTACCGCCCTGCCCACAGACTGCATGTGGAGTGTGCATGCGTGGGCACCGTCCAATACACAGACCCTCAGGGAAGCTTGAGTGGCCTCGTGGTCTGCCCGTGTCCTGGATCCCATGCCAGGGGGTTCTCACCTGCAGAGCTGCTGGGGGAGACACCCAGGTCATCCAGGGCCTGAAACGTGGCCGGCAGGGCTGAGAGTCCCTCAAAGACCTTTGTGTCTCCCCCACCCCACCACCGCTGTCCGGGAGCTGCGCTCAGTGGCTGCCTGGGTGTCCCTGTTGGTTCCTGGCCCTCCAGAAGCACTGACCCTTTTGATTCAGAGGTGGGCTTTGCAGAGCACTGCTCCGTGGCCACCTCCATGCTCTGGCAGGCTAACAAAAGCATCCTTGGATGCGGCCTGGTTCCCCACCCTTGAGGGGAGCCAGGGTCTTGATTCATGGAAAATGGAAAATCAGACCCCGAGAGTTCTAAAATGGCACTGAGAGGAAAACTCCCATGGAAATCCATCTTTGTTTTCCCAGTTCGGAGGCGCGTGGGCCCTGCGTGCGCCGGTCTCGGTCTGAGCGGCTGGCCTCGGCAGACAGCACCAAATCTGAAAACGGAGCTCAGCTAACACGAGGACTCTCAGCGGCTGCTTTTGTTCTTAGACGAGCCAGCAGTCGATACTGGAGGGTTTGGGGCTGCAGAAACAGGCATATATAGCGGAGATAATTAAAACATTTCATGACATGACAGCCACATTCTGCTGCTGCAAGCTGGAGGATTCATGCCACCCAAATATTTAGCAAGCATCGAATAAAACACTGGTAGCAAAATACAAGTAATAGAAAAAAAAAGCATAATACATTTTAAAAGCAAAAGAGTCAAGGAGATAGGGAATGGGCAGGGGAAAAGTGGGAGTTCAGCATTTTAAAAGAATTTACGTGTTTAATAGCTGGCTACTCGTTTTTTTTTTTTGGTATAATTAATGTAGGCAAATAGACCCTTAATCCTAAATCCTGGATTGAGAGATGGTCAGATTTCCTGATCATTAATTTATTGTTTTTGTTTTTTTTTTGGACAAGATAGGGGCAAGTAGCAGAAAAATCAGTTAATTCACATAAAGGAACATTTTCATTCTAAATTAGTATGGCCAGTGCAATTAAATTTACCTAGTGTTTTTAACACGCATGAAAAATTCACTGTCCCGTGTACACTTTGGGTTCCTGGGACCGTTGTATGTGATCAACTATCATCTTAGTTTTTAACTTGGATAACATTCGACCCTCCCCCTCCAACCTCAAAATCAGTAAAATGCGACGGATTCTGCTTTTTAAAAAAATCAGGCCAAAATCTCAGCATTCTCCATGGCTCCCAGTGCTTCTCGGCAGCATTTTTTTTTTTTTTTTTTTTTTTTTTTGAAGAAAGTACCACGCAAAGCACTTTTCACATCATCGCTTCTATATAAATTCCACTATAGACTGAAATTATACATTCTCGCAGCACAGATGGGCTGGTCTGTCATTACGGCTGCTGGGTACTTGTTGGAACACACAGCATATTTCAATTGTGGAGTCGACAATTTCGAAGAACTGGGGTCAAAATAAACAAGTTGCATTTGTGTATAGAAACAGACTTATTCAACGATCTTCTCATCCCTTGGAAAATTCGGCAGAGGAGCAATCATCACCTTCGTTAAACTTTAATTCAATTTTTGGTCTGCATCTTTTAAGACCCCACATGCCCCGTGTCAAAGGCCCATCAGTGTTTTAATTAATGACCACGTTTTCTCTTCTGCTGCAGCATCAGCAGTGGAACACAAGATTTAAATTCAGACTCGTGGCTGTGGTTTTGACTATCTTTTGATTTTAATTTTAACATCTTAATAATGTTAATATCTTACTAATCTCTACAGGGAAGGTGTGAAATCTCTAACGGTTCTATGTTGAGTTACATATTATTTTGAGGCCTTTATGAAAAATCAGATAATTTATGTTTAGGATGCTGTAAAGATACATTTATCTCCAAACTCCACCAACAAAAAAATGCAGCAGGTAAATTCCAGGGAGTCGCCATAAACTTAAAAAAAATGATCTCACCAAGATAGCAAAGGGCAGAATGTATTGGTTTGTATCAACCTCCTTGAGGGCAGAGCAGTTTTTACAGCCACAATAATTTGCAAATGATGATAACTGTTTATTTTGCAAATATGCTCATGTTACGGCGCAATCCGTGAAGCCTTCTTTCTTTTCTCTTATGTGTGTTTGCCTCTGTGTTTCTAAATTCTGGATTCAGGCTCTGCAGTTCCTCACCGGCCGAGACCAGTTCCCACGTTCCTGCCTCAGTGGCGGTGGCTGGGAGGAGGGAAGGGTGCGCCCCCTGTGTTGCCTCTTGCCAGCTCCAGCCACCGCATCCATTTGTTCATAGAAGCGCTTTGTTGCAGCTTGTTTACTTTAAGGGATGGACCTGTTGGCGGAGATGTTAGCAAATAATAGGAAAAGTAAAAAGTTGATGAAATTCACTGGAGCTGCTCGGGAGCCTGCTCTGCTGTCTGGCAGTTTTTTGTTTTGTTTTGAGATGGAGTTTCGCTCTTGTTACCCAGGCTGGAGTGCAATGGCACGATCTCGGCTCACCGCAACCTCTGCCTCCTGGGTTCAAGCAATTCTCCTGCCTCAGCCTCCCGAGTAGCTGGGATTACAGGCACGCGCCACCATGCCCAGCTAATTTTTGTATTTTTAGTAGAGACGGGGTTTCACCTTGTTGACCAGGATGGTCTCGATCTCTTGACCTCGTGATCCACCTGCCTCGGCGTCCCAAAGTGCTGGGATTATAGGCATTGTCTGGCAGTTTTAAACCACATCTTCTTTTCCAGTTCTGATCTTTGAGCCTGTTGACTCCTGCCTCTGTAGCAGGGAACTGGCCCAGGTCTGGGCGCTCTAAAAGATGAGGCCACGTGAAACGGCTCTCTTGGGGCTCTCTAAGCAGCCGTGGGCGTGGCAATGGAGGTAATAGTAACAGCAGCACTCCCTGCTGCTGTTCCCATTCCCACCGCGTGCCGTGGCGCCTGTGTTCGGAAGAGCACTGGCCCTGGGACCCAAAGCCCGGGTTCAGATCGGTTTGTCTTTGATTTGGGGCCGTGTTGATCCTGGGCACGTGATTTCACCTCTCCAGCCTCGTTTCCTTATCTGTAAAATGGAGGCAGTAAGAGTCGACTTTCTGAACCCATGGAAAGCTGGGATCATGGTAGCACCCCGTAAATGCTGTTGCTTCCTTGCCTTATTTCTGAGGCTCAGACGATGCCTGCAAGGGGGCATGATCATCACCTCCATTCCACCAGGGGAGGCAGCAAACCTCGGAGAGGCTAAGTGGGTTCCCCAAGGTTCAATCAGCTCATCAGGGTTAGGCCAGGACTTGAACCCAGCCCTGCCACCCTCCAAAGCCCAGGTTCTGCCACAGCATCCACCGGTGACTGTTTCCGCACTGGTGTGCATGCTGCCCCGGGTGTGGACAGCGTGCTTGCACACAGGCATGTGCGTGAAACGTTTGCATGCGTGCAGAGGCGCCCTCTCGTTTCTCCACTGGCTGACATTCCTGATAGGTCGGCAGTGTCAGAAGATGTGAACTGGTGTTTGGAGGCGCGTTTGTCTGAGTGGGCCACCGAGCCCTCAACCCACCCCTAAGGATGACTGGGCCGTGGGCCTCCACAGCCCCAGGGATGCCCGTGAAGGGTGGTTTTCCCCAGCCCAGGGCTGGCCGAAGCCGATGGGGGTGGACTGGCCATCCAGGCGTGGGCTTCTCGTGGGCGCTCGGCACTGCTGAGGCAGGCCCTGGCTAGGTGGCCTGCACGCTGGGACCTAGCCAGACGCACTGCTGCCTCCTTATGTGGACAGGCAGTTCTGGGCGCCGGCCATTTGCAGACTGGGAGGAGTGGAAGTGAGGCCTGCAGGCCCCGGAGAGGAAATGGCGGCGTGGGCAGGCCCAGAACAGGACTGGGAAGGCGGGCCCAGGGAGGGAGCGGCCCCGAAGGCCTCTGTGGGCCGGTCAGTGTGCTAGCGGCCTTTCTCCAAGAAGCAGCCAGCTGGCCAGGCCTTCCCAGGCAGGCCTGTGTGTCTGCCCACATGCACACACCTGTGCCTGCATGCCGGGGCACGGGGAGTTTCGTGGCCCCATTTCCTAATAGGGAGCAGAGCAGGGACTGGGTTCGATGAGACGGCGTAAATGCCCAGCACGCCTTCAGACGAAACAGAGCTTCATAGACATGGTTCTCACTACAAGGCCTCAGCTTTGTCTTTAAAACGGGGCTTCCAGCCTCCGCCTCAATAGACGGTTGCAGGCACCACGAGATCCTCATCTGGGAGCCCTTGGTCTGTTGGCATTTCCCACGCCGTGGCCCTAGGAAGACGGGACGGGAGGCCCGGGCTCTGCTGTGGGCCCTCTCGGCCCGTTTCAAACCCTCCCCACCGGCTTCCCATGACCTTAACGGGATGGCGTTACCCAGCAGCCGCCCAGATGCCAGGGTGGCCCCGGGTGTGCCGCAGTTTCGGGTGGTCTTGGAGAAGGGTCCCAGCACCGGCTTGTGTGAGCCTCTGGGTTTCCAAGCTTCTAGGCGGGCTGGGTTCAGGGTGTGGGCTGGGCCGGCCGTTCCCAAAACCCCAGAAGGAATCCGCAGGAGGCGGGGACTGGGAAGGCAGCCGGGTTGCGCCAGTGCCTGCCAGGGAACCTCTGGCCCCATTTCCTGGGAGCCCGGGCCCCGCCCTGGGATTCCTGGAGTGGGCGTGCCCACGCTTCCGGCCCAGACGTGGGTGGAGGGATCCCACCCCGGGCCTTCCGCCCAGGAGGCTTCTTTCAACTCCACGGAAGGAGGACTCCACCTGGGCCTGGTGCTTCAAGGTCCGGATGAGCGGACACTGGCGCCTGTGACCTTGCAGCGGACGCCATTTAAAGTCTGCGTGGCCTTCTTCGGAAGCCTGGGCAGCGTGGAGACGGTCCCCTCAGCTGGAGATAGTAAGTTGCGTGATGCCCACACTTGTGGAGACTCTCAGCACCTGGTGGGTGGGCCGAAGGGGGCTCAGGCCTCCAGCACCGGGGAGAGCTGTCTCCTACGATGGATTCAAATGACTCAGATCTGCTGGACTTGGCCCGAGGCACCCACATTGTGGAAGCAACTTGCAAATGGGCTCTCCTGGGGCCAAGCAATGTGGCAGGCCACACCAGTCCACGGCGGTCACAGCCTTGGCCAGGTGCCGTGGAGGGAAAGATGTGGCCTCCGCAGCGTATCCATCTGCCAGGGTGACGGGGCCAGGAGGGCAGGAGTAGAGGGGAATGCCGGGTGGCAGAAACCCCCTGCTTTGGTCCAGGGGAGAAAGTTAGGGCTGCGTTCGGTGCATGTTGGATGTTAGACTCGGCCCTTAGGGCGGGGGTGTCAAGCTTTGTTGAGCACCTACTAAGTGCCAGCCCCTGGACCAGGTGATTTCCATCCATTTTTATAAACGTCCATTTTTAAATGTCATCTGCCAATTCCATTTCATTACGACATCCATCCGGAGCCAGCATGTCGCCGTGCTGTTCTTGGGCTAGAATACGGAGTAAACAGGACAGACAGGCCCCTGTCTGCGTGGACGTTGCAGTCTAGTGGGGTGTGGCCGTTAATGGTTGTCTATACGAGGAGGCTAAGGTTCAGGGAGGCCGAGGGATCTCCCCGGAGTCACAGGGCCAGCAGCTACTCCCTAACCCAGGTCCTCCCACGCCTGTGCCTGCACAGAACCACACGGATCCCTGTTTCTCTCTGGCCTCCCTTGGATGCTGGCCTTGCCTGGTTCTCTCTGGACCCCCAGCACGAGGAAGGACCATTCTTTCAGCTTGGAATCCTTCTGCCCCAGGGAGAGCCGGAATTGCAGTGGGGACATGGGTCACTCAGGCTCTGGGGCCCTGAGACCTCTCCCGCTCTGCGCCCTCGAGTCCTGGTGAGCTGGCAGGCATGGGGCTGCACACAGTGTGGCCACAGGCGGCGGTAAGGAGGGAGCCGCAGTCGCCCTTGTTCTTGGTGTTTTGTGGCTGAGAGGCAGGCACCGTATGAGATTGTGCCCCCGATACCATGCGCCAGACCAGGACGGGCTCACAGGACAGCAGCCCCACAAGGCAGACGGGGACCACATCAGGGCAGGGGCACAAGAACCTTCTGGAGACCCCACGCCATCCATCGGCATGGTTCACACTCCGGAATGACCTATCATCTTCGTGCGCTGCAGCGCTCGTGGCCCTGAGCCCACGTGTTTTCTTGGGTTTCAGAGCAGTGCTGAGCTCACTGCATTTTGCAGAGGATTAGCTCAGAGAGGTTATGGAACCCATCATGTGCCAGGCCCTGGGACAGCCACGGGAAGAGGCCCAACAGCACCGTTGAGTGATGGGATAGAGCGGACCTGGGGGAGCACTGGGGTCTTGGCCAGAGGGACTGGAGCCTAGACCCACGGTCTAACCCCTGCACCGCCTGCACCTGGCCCACAGGCATGGCGTCCTCATGGAGAGGCAGGCTGCGTGTCCTCAGCAAACACGGGCACCAAATGGAGACCAGACAGAGGCCAGTACCAGACGGGGCCGAGAAGTTAGCTTGGAACATCCTAGGAATCCAGGAGGCCTCCCAGAGGTGACAGCCCCACAGTCCCCGGCTCCTTCCCAAAGCTGACTTCCGAGGCTGCAGCTGCAGAGCTCCTGTGTCCAGCCCTCGGGCCTGCCACGTCCCAGGGCCCCACTGCCAGGCACCGCCCCGTGCCGGCCCTGTACAGGCCACATCTGCTGCAGCAGCCATGCCAGAGCTCCGCCTCCTGGGCTCCGTCCCCATGGAAACCACGGTGGGGGGGCTCCTGCTGCATTTGGCCCGCTGACTGGTTTCCATTAGAGCCGGCCTGCTTTCCCTGAGCTCTGCCCCTGAAGTTCAAGGCTTCGCCTGAGGGTTTCTTCTCACAGTCACAGAGCACCAGCCATTTGGTGCCAGGGAACCCAGCAGTCTGGGCCCTGCCCGCCCTGGCCAACACCCACCAGCAGCGCCTGATGCCCAGTGCCATGGCCACTCCCCTGTCTTTCCTTGTTGACTAGTGGCTGCTGGGTTCTGGTGTCGAGGACTCAGCCCTGTGTCCGAGTCAGGGCCTTGGGCTCCCGTCTGTCTGGGCTATAGAATCACTGAGGGCCCTTGAATAAGCCCCTTCCTCTCTCTGGGCCTCAGTTTACCCATCTGTAAAATGAGAGGGTGGAACTATTTCGTGAGTTCCTTGCAATGCTGAGAAAGAAAGACAAAGAGAAAATGAAGCCACGGGAGCACTGGCGCTCCCAGTTCTTAGAACTGCCGTGCTTGTTTGTTTGCAAAGAGTTTTTTTTGAGGGAAGGAGTCACAGAATTTGACAGAGATGATTGTTTGAGGGGTCAAGAGCCAGCCAGAGCCCACGGACGCATAGCCAGAAGCCTGCAGCGGTACCCGTCAACCAAGCACCCAGTGACCTGGCTGTGAACACGGTGAGCGGAGGCAGGAAGTGTGCCAGCGCCGGAATCCGAAGGGCTCTGGAACACTCCCCGAGAGGTTTCCAGAGGTCAGAAATGTGGGCAGAAAGTGAGACCCAGCTTTTAAAAACCTGGCCGACTCATCCCCAGGGAGCCCAGAAAGGCCCGGGAAGGTGCCACCACCACCGCGTGGCTGAGTTGCAAGCGCTCACCGGGCCAGACCTGGGGGTGCCGGGCTGCTAGGGTCAGCAGCAAGGTGGCCGCAGCCCAGACGATGTCCTGGTGGTGCCTTCCTCATCCAGCTCTTGGGAGTCGGGCGTCTCCAGCGGGGACGTGGTGATGGTGCTGGGGCCTTTTGCCTGGCCTGCCAACGGCCAGCTTGACTCTCCCCGTGGGACCTCCCAGCTCCTGCTGCCCGGCGTGGTGTTGCTCGTTGGCCTCCCCTGGGCCTTGTGGGTGCCGGCGCCAGCCTGGAACATGTTTCCAGCTCACAGACGAGGAGCAGAGCCCAGGAGGTGGTGGCAGAGCTTCTCGGCAGCAGGGAGTGAACAGCCCAGGGGATGGGCAGGTTTCTTTGCCTCCCCCGGCCTCAGTATCTTCATCTGTAAAACAGGGCTAGTAACCTTAACCTCCTAGTTAGGGTGAGAGTTTGACCAGATGACAGGCAGGATTGGAGCTGGATAAATGGCAGGAGTCGGCACCGGAACTGCGCCCGCCCAGCGTCCTTGTCATGAGCAAGGCAGACCACACATCCCAGAGAGCCGAGCTCCATGATGGGAGAGCAGGGGCAGGCTAACTGTGGTCAGGCGCACCTGGAGTGGCTGCTGGCTGGTCTCCAGGGTGACAGCCACCCTGCCCTGATGTCCCAGGTAGCCTGAGAGGTGACATTTCCTCTTCCTCCATCTCAACCAAGGGGCTGAGTCAGCTCCCCACTCAGCTTCCGCCTCTGCCTCCTGCCTGAGGCCACCGGGCTTTGCTGACCGGTCCCAGTGACAGGGGATGCAGCTGCAGGGCCCTGGGGACATCGTCACTGTAGCTCAAAGGGTGGGCTTGGTGGCGTTTTCAGTTTTCTGTCCTGGGCAAGAATGAAACCTTGGTTTGAGTGACTGCATCAGATGGCCACCACATTTGCGCCCCCTTTACCCCAGCTTTGCGCCCCCCACCCTGCCTTTGTGCCCCCCCGCCTTTGCACCCCCCCACCTTCCCTTTGCAACCCCCATCCCACCCTCCCAATTAAAGTAGGCCGAGGGCGTCACCACAGAGCCCTGGCCGGGGCTTGATTTAGACATTCAGGGAGCCCAGGATAATGTAGGAAATGAAGGAAATTTCCCCAGGGAAAGGGGAAGAGAAGACAGAGCAGCTTAAGTGCCCACATGATTATTAAGCATGGCGGGTGAGTTACAGCCAGGCAGGCCGCTCCTGGCAGCTCCCTGTCCCCTCCCTCCCAGTGCCCTGAGCCCTGGAGATTCAGCCACAGGGAAGACAGAGGCCACCCACTGGGCCCAGCACCCACGGTCTGCCCTGTCTCCAGGATCTGGGCCCTCAGCAGTCCCTGGGCAGGTGGCGTAGCTCCTCTGTGTGCTGGGCATGGACATCTGTCATCGGGGCCACCTCACAGAAACTTGATGGATCACCGGCCCCATCTTACGGGCCAGGAAGCCCAGGTCTAGGAGACCAAGCCTCGTGCGACCCTCTAAACAGCAGAATCTGAGCCAGCCTGGCCACCGGCCCAAACCCTAGGCCTTTCTCTCTGCCATGGCCACATTCAGTGGCCTCAGGTGGGAAGGGCTGGGGAGGCCCTTGTGCCTCCTTAGAAGAAGGTATGAGGGCAGAGTGGCAGTGGCAATGGTCAAGAAACAGGCCTCTGCCCATCCTGCCCTATCTCCTGCCATTCAGAGCTCCTGTCCTTCTCCTGGCCGAGGTCCAGTGTCCCCTTCAAGGGACTCTTGAGACCCTCAACAACCAACCCTGACCTTCTCCATGCCCCCATCCTCGACCTCTCCAGACTGTGGCCTTGTGTCACCTCCTCCTGGAAGCCCTCCTTGTTCTCTGCTCACCCATTGCCCTTCTGTGGGCCCTGAGGCCTGGTACTAGCCTGACTGGGGGCAGGGTTTAGGGAACATTTTATGAGTAAAAGAATCAGAAGAGAGAGCCATGACCTGCCTGCCTATGCTCAGTGGCAGGTCAGAAGCCACTAAGCTGTGGCATTGCCCCGGCAAGTTTATTTTTCCACCTCCACTAAGTCAGCTCCCCTTCAGGACTGATCCAAGAGGTTGTGAAGCCGCACGTCGTCAAAAATGGCATCTTTGCACTCAGCAGGCAGGCTGGTGGGGGACCGTCCCACTGGCTGTGGGGTAAGGGCAGCTGTGTGCGCCAGGCTACAGGGAAACTGAGGCTGCTGCTTGGGGGTTTCACTGGGGAATATTCACAAACAGAGGTGGCCCAGAAGGATTACAGGGCCTGTTCGTCTCCGACTGCTGGGTGTGGAGGGCGGGGACCCATTGACCCATCAGGTGTCACGTGGGCAGTGGCGCATTCTGTTCATTTAGGCCTAGTTTACAAACTCCCTGCACAGTCCCTCTTCTGCTTCGCAGCTCACAAACATCCTCTTCCTCCAGGAAGCACCCCCACACGCTGCTGGGCCCTCTCACCTGCCCCCTCCTGGCAGCTGGGTCCTTGGCTCACCTGGTCTCTCCAGAAGGAACCGTTGCAGCCACCACGGCCTTGTCTTCCCATGTTCCACCTTCTCAGGTGCAATGAACAAGCCTGTAGACACCACACACCCTCCTGGGGCCTGGCATCTTTGTCCAGAGGGTCAGAGGCAGCTCGGGGAAGGCTTTTAAAGTGTGTCTTGGGGAGCTCACGGCTGATCAACGAGTGGGCCTGGGTCCCACATGGCCATGGGATCTTGGGCCAGCCACTCGCCCGCTCTGAGCCTCAGCTTTCCACAATCTCTCTGACCACCACCTCTGACATGTGGAGGGTCTCTAGAGGGTTCTGAGGGTCCAGGTGTGGAATGGCTGCCTCAGGCATGAAAACATTCTTGGGCTTCAACCCGGGATCTCACATCTGGGGGCCTCCCTTGAAGGACAAAGGAGAGATTTATTACAGAGATGTTTGTGCCTCTTTAGTTTTAATTTTTTTTTTTTAACTTAAAAAAATTTTTTTTGAGACAGCATCTCACTTTGTCACCCAGGCTGGAGTGCAGTGGCACGATCTTGGCTCACTGTAACCTCCATCTCCCGAGTTTAAGCGATTCTCCTGCTTCAGCCTCCTGAGTAGCTGGGATTACAGCAACCGCCACCATGCCCAGCTGATTTTTTTGTATTTTTAGTAGAGACAGGGTTTCTCCATGTTGGCCAGGCTAGTCTTGAACTCCTGACCTCAGGTGTTCCACCCACCTCAGCCTCCCAAAGTGCTGGGATTACAGGCGTGAGCCACTGTGCCCGGCCGCAGTGCCTCTTTAAATGTGGAAAGCTTGAGACAGTAGCTGTGCTCCTGAGGTTGGGCGTTTGGATTGAGGAGTTGTGATAATATGACTTGCCTGACTCTGGTGTGGCTGTTCACAATGGGAGAGCCCTCTGCGGGCAGGTGGAGGCAGCCCACGTCCACACGCACATGGGAACCCCCACAGGCCAGGGCGCTACGGGCCGGGCCTGGCGCGGGGTTATCGGTGTTTGCTGCCGCATTTTCTCTCTCTAAGTTTTCCATAAGTTTGTTGAACGAGCACCCATTCCTTCTGCAACAGGCAAAAAATGTTTGTTACAAAACTTAGCATCCGACCAGAGCAACACTAGCCTGGCCAAATTATCACAGCATGTTCTCCCCTAAAACAGAGACATTTGCAAAATGCTCAGCAGGTCATGAGGTGGCAGCACCCATCTGCTGGGCACATTTTATTTCCACCATATAAAAGGAGCAGAGCTGATTGAAGGGGAAGGAAGGGGTATTCTAGAGATTGGGGCACACAGGGGCGCTGCGAGGCCGGCTCCCCACGTTTGGCGTGGCTGATGAGAGCAACTTTGCTGCCGCTTTGGGGCAGAATTCATCCCGTGTAGCCTCGGGTACTGGTTAGAATGCAGCGAGCCTGGGGTCTGAAAACAATCTGTAAAGAAGGCAGGACTCAGTTCTCTCATCTGGAACTGCTGGCCCGTCATTTTGCCGCTGCAGATACTAGCAGTGTTTGCAACACACCGTAATGGAACAGAGGCCCCAGGTGGGTGTGAACCGCCATGTGTCGCCGTGGTTGCTTTTCCAGAACCAACTTGGTAATTAGCAGTTGTTGGTGGCTGCCTCGTGTCAGCACCTACTGTGTGCCCAGCAAGCTGCTGGGAATTTCATGTCTGTTCGTTTTCTCTTTACTGTGGTGCCAGATCACAGAGTAGGTGTAAATAGTTGCCTTTAAGATACAAAGCTGGAAGCCAGGTTGGTGGCTCATGCCTGTAATCCCAGCACTTTGGGAGGCCGAGGTGGGCGGATCACCTGAGGTCAGGAGTTCAAGACCAGCCTGACCAACACGGAGAAACCCAGTCTCTACTAAAAAAATACAAAATTAGCCAGGTGCGGTGGCACATGCCTGTAATCCCAGGTACTTGGGAGGCTGAGACAGGAGAATCGCTTGAACTCAGGAGGTGGAGGTTGTGGTGAGCCGGGGTCTAGCCATTGCACTCCAGCCTGGGCAACAAAAGTGAAACTCCGTCTCAAAAATAAAAAAAGACACGAAGCTGGGGCTCAGAGAGGAGAGGCCTGCTTCTTGAAGGCTGAAGAGCCTAGAAGGTTCTGTGCAACAGGTGTGTGGCTCGAGAGCCTGTGCTGCTTCCAGGGGTGGCAGCTCTGCCAGTAGATGCCACGTCCTTGGAGATTTGAACTCCCCCTGTGCCCTGAACACACCAGCCGCCATGGTAGCCATCAGACCCCCAGGGTCCCTTCTGGAGCCGTTTAGACCCAAGAGAAGTGGCTGAGAAGGGGATGCAGCTCTGGTTTGTGCAAACTCGGGGAAGCCGGAGCACCTGACTGCCTGCAACTTTGCCACGTGTTTTTGACCTCTGCTAACTGCTTTGGTTTTTTTTTTTTTGAGACTGAGTCTAGCTCTGTCATCCGGGCTGGAGTGCAGTGGCACGATCTCAGCTCACTGACATGGCCGCCTCCAGGGTTCAAGCAATTCTGCCTCAGCCTCCTGAGTAGCTGAGATTACAGGCACCCACCACCATGCCCAGCTAATTTTTATATTTTTAGTAGAGACGGGGTTTCACCATGTTGGTCAGGCTGGTCTCGAACTCCTGACCTTGGGTGATCCGCCTCCTCAGCCTCTCAAAGTGCTGGGATTACAGGCTTGAGCCACCGCGCCCGGCCTTCTTGGGTTCTTTGAGGCCTTGGGTATCTGACAGCATCACTCAGACCAGATTTCAGTCCTTACCACAGCATTTTCACCTGTAAATTAAGGGGCACTTGGTGTGCCTGACTGTGCAGGGAAGATGTTTCTCCTCCGTGTGACCTTGGAGAGGGAGGGACCAAATTCAATACCGAAGATAAGATGAGACTGAGTCCCTGGTTAGTCCTGGCCCCCGGGCCTAGGCCCTGCAGCTTGGCCAAAGTTGCGGTTCCTGCAGGGCACTCAGAGCCTCCTGGGCTGCCTCCAGCACAGTGTCAGGTCCTGCCGGCCACATTTATTGCCACATCTCCCAGCCGGCCTCTGCAGCCTCCTCCCAGGCCCCTCCTGCCACAGGCCCAGGCTGGTGGTCAGTTGTATGAAGACAGGCAGGGGAGGAATTTCTCCAGACAGGGCAGCCTGGAGTGACTTCTCCCATGTGCTCAAAGCTCCCTGGAGGATTAAGAGTGGGGGCTGCTGTCCACTCAGTCCCACCATGCCCAGGCAAGGAGCGTCGTCTCTGACCTTGTGTGTAAATCCGAGAAGGTGGGTGTCATTGTCCCCATCTTACAGAGAGGCAAAGGAGCTTGTGCAGCGTGACCAGGACAGAGCTGAGATGGGAACGGACCCTGCAGTTGGACCTAGGGGTGCTCTTGGGCCCGGGCAGGGAGGGGGCTGGGCTGGGGCTGGGGCTGGGGACTAGCCTCAGGGACGTTTTTCCCAGCCCAGTGTTGATTCTAATGGTTTAGCACCAGCCTTGATGGGCCGCGATCTGTGAAAATGGCCTAGGCTGACCCTGTTCCAGAAGCGAGCACACCTAGGGTGTGGGTTCAGGACAGGGACAGCCTTGGGAGGCTCAGGCAGCCCAAGGGAGCAGTGCATTTTCCGGAGATTTTAAAGGCTCTGTAGGCAGGTAATGAAGCCTTTGTTCATCTCAAGAACGCAGTGACCCAAAACCGGGCAGAGAGGAGGGAGGCCGCTGGTGAGTGGTGGTGGGCAGGCTGGGGTTCGGGCCCTGCCATGGCCGCTCACTGTCTCTCTCCACTTGCCACTGGGAGAACAGGCTTGTCCCGTCTCCCTTCCCTTCCCCTGGCTCCCATAATCTGAAGTCTGACTTCTGATGTTAACGTGGGTTTGAGGCCGGGCGCGGTGGCTCACGCCTGTAATCCCAGCACTTTGGGAGGCCGAGGCGGGTGGATCACGAGGTCAAGAGATCAAGACCATCCTGGTCAACAAGGTGAAACCCCGTCTCTACTCAAAATACAAAAATTAGCTGGGCATGGTGGTGCGTGCCTGTAATCCCAGCTACTCGGGAGGCTGAGGCAGGAGAATTGCCTGAACCCAGGAGGCGGAGGTTGTGGTGAGCCGAGATCGCGCCATTGCACTCCAGCCTGGGTAACAAGAGAGAAACTCCGTCTCAAAAAAAAAAAACGTGGGTTTGAGATACGTTAAATTGGGCTAGCTGCAAAAAGCCTGGGCCTGCCTGGGTGGCAGCTCTGTGAACCTGAGCAGGGGCATGTCCTGCCGGGCCTGTGCTGTTTGGGGAGCCCCAGTCTGTGGTAATTTCCTGGGTACCCTAGAACTGCTGTCCCATCTGCTCCAGGACACAGCACTGGGGTGGTCCCAGCTCAGGGCAGTAGAAAAGGGTGGGCACAGGGGATTTCCTAACCAGGCTGCAGAGGGGCATCTCTGTTGGTGGTAGGCAGGGTGACCCATGGTTATTAGAGTGGCTATCACAGCACACTGGGCCCCCAGGGTGGGGGCTTTGATTTTGGCCCAGGCTGCTGGTGGGAGAGGTGGAGAGGGAATCCCAGCCATCCCGGTGATGGGCTCTGTGGCCTCAGGGAACTCTCCTAAGGGTTAGGACAGCAGGCTGTGTCTGAGAGGCGGGAGCAGCTGGGCCTGCGCTGACCTCACCTCACTGTCTATCACCTGCAGCTTCTGTGGGACCCCTCCCAGCCCTCCGTGGGCATGGACATTGTCACCGTGGACCGCCCACCTGGGGGCATCAGGCTCCTGTTCCCATTTTCAGAGATGGGTTGATTGTGGCACAGCCTCTGTGGGATGGGAAGAGGGTTGTGGTAGGGGGCTGGCTGCAGGCTCCCCCCGTGTGTGACTGAGCACATCGTGGGACACCACCAGCAGGTCCCCCTCCTTGGAGGCCTGATGAAACCAACTGGAGGCCAGCAGTGCTGCTGAGAAGGAGCAGCTCTAGCCAGTTAGAGCGACCCAGGCGACTCCTGTCCCCACCCTCCTCCCTGAACCAGAGTCAGTCACACTCTCTGCTGTTGAAGAGGAGAGTGGCCCCCATCCTCAGGTGACAGGGTTTGGGGATGGCCACACTAGCCGACCCAGCCAGCCGAGCATTCTTGCAACCCAGGTTCCACAGGAGCCGGGAAGCCTGGGCCTGGAGAGGGTTCTGGAGGCATGAGAGAGAAAGTGGTCTCCGGGGGCACTGGTGTCCGAGGTCTGCAGCCGTGCAGGGCTGTGCAGCGCCCTCCTGCTTCAGGACTGGAACCCCTCCTTCCTCCCACCTCCACTCAGGGCTCAGCACCCCACCTGAGTCTGGCCCAAGGCCCCGCAGAACCCCAGCCGTGGCCCGGGTTTGCCCTCAAGTCCTCACCAATAGCGAGCGGTACCCAGCTGCGGGCCTGAGCGGAGGCAGGGTGGGGAGGGAAGGAGCGGGCCTCAGGGTCACCCCAGGTGAATGCCGGCTCCTGGGCCTTGATGTCCTCCCTCAGTCAGTCTTGAGGGGTCTCCCGCTTGAGTCACCTCTTGGGAAAGAACCAAAGCCCCATTTGTACGGTGTCATTCCAGGAATGAGGGGATGAGTGGGGAGGGGGATGAGTGGGGAGGGGGATGAGTGGGGAGGGGGATGAGTGGGGAGGGGGATGAGTGGGGCACTTCCTGACATCCTGGGTGCCAGGTGCCTTGTGCCAGGCCCAGGGACAAAGCCACGTAAAACATGGTTTCTGCCATGCATGGGACCCAAGTTCAATGCTAGAGATGGGGCAATCCCTGACTCAGGAGGGCTCCCTGGACAAGGTGACCTAAAGGATGGGTAGGAGTTGGGCCTGTGATGGTGGGAGAGTACACCAGCCCCAGGGAACAGCAGGCGCCAAGGCAGGGATGAGTGGGCGGGGGGTGCTTCCTTGAGCACTGAGAGGGAGAGACCGCACTCCACTGGGAGCCGGCACCCCAAGCCCCACTGGTCCTTCCTCTGTGGACACGAGGACATTTAGGTCCACGGTGGGGTGTGCAGGAGCCAGCAGGTGGGGTTTGCTTTTGGGCATGTGCATCAGGCAGGACCGGAGGCAGAGGCCGAGGCCCTCCTCACGGCCCTTAGCCTCCCAGGAAAGTTCTTAACCTCAGGGCTCACTGGGTCAGGCCCACCTGCTGGAGCTTAGGAGGGGTCCCAGAGGGGTGGAGGGAGGGGCCACCCTGACTCCCTCCCAGTCTTCAGCTACCAGACTTCCTGGGCTGACTTCCTGGTCTCCTTGTGTCTTGCAGAAAGTGGCCCCATCCCAGAGTACCACCCGAGACATCAGGAGTCATTGTGGGTGTGGGAAGACCCTCCGGGACCTCACGGCCCAGCAGAACGTGGCCCCATCCCAGAGTACCACCCGAGACATCAGGAGTCCACTGTGGGCGTGGGAAGACCCTCCGGGACCTCACGGCCCAGGGAGCTTCGTCTTTACCCTCCCCTGGGCAGGAAAGGGCTCACTCCAGTCAGAAGCAGCCTGCAAATGGGTGGTCTGGCAGAGAGGGCGAAACCCCAGCACCAGCCAAGCCCCCAGGCCCCACCTTGCAGCCTGGTCTGCCCCGCCCAGAGTACCCGAGGGATTCAGCCTGACCCTGATGGGTAGATGAGACCCCCCTCCAGGCCCAGGAGTGAGGGAGTTGAGCACAGGGTCCCTGGCCTGCTGTCCACAGCCCTGCCTGGCAACAGGGACTCCCCCCACCCCGCCTCCTCGCCATCCAGGTGGCCTGTGGGCACCCAGGGCTTCGGGCAGCCCCTGAGCTGGGCCCAGGCCTCACAGCAGCCTCGAGGCAATGGGAACAGAGCCGACAGGGAACAGATGCAGGAGGAGCACCACACACCCCGGGGGCTCCACTGTAAAATCTCCATCAGCATTTCCCTTTCCTTCCAGGTCTGCCCCAGGTGACGCCTGTAGCTCAAGGGACTGTCCACCCTCAGGTGAGTGCAGTTTTTGAGTGTTGATGAAAACTGGGGATCCCCAGTCCCCTCCCTCCTGACTCCACCCTCCGCCGGGCCCACACACACCACGCCCTTGTGCGTGCACCAGTCGCAGACCTCGGTGGGGGCGGGGGGGAGGACCCGGGCAGATGCTCCGGCCTGTTCGCACAGGCTCTGCTGGGTCTGGCCCAGCCTCAGCCCTCCTCGCCCCTACCATCCTTCTTCTGCAGCGGAGGGACCAAGGCTCCAAGAACTCGGCTTTGGTCCAGGTCTGGCCCCGTCTTCTGGGCTCCCTCCTGCCTGAGTTGGGTGAAGCTCCTATTTGCAGGGATCCTGTGTCAAGGGCCCTGGGAGGGGAGGCCGAGGGCAGCCTGAGGGACCAGGGACTAGGGGGCAATTTACAGTGTCTGCTGAGGGCTCAGCAGGTAAGGCATCCCCTGCCTGCTGCTGTCTGTCATGGCTGTCTTGTGGCCATGGCTAGGGGCAGGCCTGTCATACTGGAAAGTGCTCAGAGGCTGCAGCCAGCCTGGGGCCCCTCCCCTGGCAAGCCTGCCCCCGAGTGCAGACTGTCGCAGACGATTCTCACCTCCTGGGGCATTCATGCGGTCATGTGGGTTGGGCAGGACTGGCATCCTCCCCGCTCCACCGTTGCCATGGCCAGGGGCAGGCCCACCTCCCGAGGCTATGTAGAGAGGACCCCAGGCTGCTGTGTGCAAGCAGAGCAGCCGGCGTCTGGCCCGGACCCCTCTGCCATCTGGGTCCCGGCGTGTTTACAGGTCGGCCTCGCCCGCCAGACTCTGCAGACGCTGCCCCGGGGCCTTTGTGTCTGCACGCAGGGCCAGGCTACCAGCCGAGCAGAGAGCGCGGCCGGACACAGGTGGGGAGTGGGGGAGGCTCCTGGGGGACTCAGGGAGGAGGGGCAGGACAGAGGAGAGAGGGGATGGAGAGTAACAGAGGAAAGAGAACAGCATAGGGGACAGGGTTGGGTAAAAGGAGACACAGGTCAGGGTGGCCCTTGGAACTGTGGGGCTCTCACAGGGACACCAGCCTGGGGGAGCAGCTGACCCCAGGCATGTGACAGGGACCTAGTGGGTCTTGGCCAAGGTGATCTGGTCCATGGAGCCAGGGTTTTCCTGGCACCCACCATAAGCCAGGCCTGCCCCTGGGACCCCATCCCACCTACACCCAGCCTTCCCCGTGTACACAACTGGCCACCATCCAGTGTAATCCCTCCAACACCCCACGGCAGCAATGGTGGCCTCCAGGGTCCAGATGAAATGGACACCACAGGCGTGTCTCTCACCCAGGCTTGAGCATGGAATGTGCCCCTCTGGGTCTCTGACTCCCAAGCTCAGATAGACATGTCCAGGAGGCTGTGAGGGTGTGTCCCCAGGATCATGGGCAGGGGCCACAATGTGCAGTGGCTGAGGCTCGGGACGTGTGGGAAAGGGCCTGGCGTGGAGGAGGAGAGGCCTGCCGGGGACAGTGGACAGTTCAGGGTTGGAACCGGCACACCAGTACGTATGGCCAGTGGAAGATGAGGTGGGGCACATGGTAACTGCTTAGTGCTCATTAGATGCCGGGTGCCAGAATCATCACCACAGGGTCACACGCCCTCCGTCAGGACCACGGGCAAGGCAGGGCTACCACCCCACACCGTTCTTGCGGAGCCGGAGCCTGGGGGCTGCTGGGGCTGTGGAGGGCCTCTGGGGTGCTGGCTTGGACTGGGGGAGCCCTGAAGGTCTGTGGGGACAGGCACTCGCTCAGCAGCATTGTTTTATAGCTGTCCCAAACTGCTCCCCTTGGAGGCCTTGGCCCAGGACAGGGAAGCCTCAGCCGTGTGGGTCCCTTGGCCTTGCTTGCCTCTCATGGGCTGTTCAGGCCTCACACTCAGGAGGTGGCATCTTGCTGGCCACACCGTGCCATTAGCCCAGTGCCTCACCCATACTCGGTGGCAGACAACAGGAGCCACAGCCCCAACCAGAGCCGGCGGCCATGCGGCCCCCTTGGTAGTCCACGGGGGCTGGTTTCCTGAAGGGGCTTGTTCCTGTCCTGGGTGCCCTAGGTCCCTACTGATGGAGAGGCCACCCTGTCCTTCAGGAGTGGGTGCAGATGTGTGTGCATGGGAAACCCAGGCGTGGGACGGGGCAATGGCCTGGCACCCCATGGCAGAGCCACGCTGAGAAGCCACATCAGCCAGCTCCGAGGCTGCCTAGTGGACCCGGCCTCCACAGCCTGAGGAGGGACTGTGGGGCCCGTGGTGTGACCTCAGCAGCCTCTGCAGACAGTGGAGTGGCACTTTCCCCTCAGAGGTTGAAGGGCATGAGCAGCGGTCCAGGTGGCCTCCAGGTGCAGGTCAAGGGAACGGAGGTTTGCTCTCATGTCAAATACCCAGATGCCTTTTCTAATTTTTTAAATTATTTTTTATTTTTTATTTTTTTTGGAGACAGAGTCTCGCTCCGTAGCCGAGGCTAGAGTGCAGTGGTGCAGTCTCGGCTCACTGCAACCTCCGCCTCCTGGGTTCAAGTGATTCTCCTGCCTCAGCCTTCAAAGTAACTGGAATTACAGGTACCTGCCTCCATGCCTGGCTAACTTTTGTATTTCTAGTAGAGATGGGGTTTCTCCATGTTAGCCAGGCTGGTCTTGAGCTCCTGACCTCAGCTGTTACGCCCGCCTTGGCCTCCCAAAGTGCTGGGATTACAGGCATGAGCCACTGCGCCTGGCCCTGGATGCCTGTTTTTACCCAGACAGAAGAATGTGATCTTTTACTCCCTCGAAAAATACAGACAGTCCCTGACTTGCGATGGGGTTTGTCCTGAGAAACCCACTGTAAATTGAAAACACCGTAAGTCAAAAAAGCATTTAATACACGTAACTGTCAGACATCGTGGCCTAGCCCAGCCCTCCCTGAAACGTGCTCAGAACGCTCACATTCTCCTCCAGCTGGGCCAAATCATCTAACACAGAGCCGAGTTTCAACAAGGTGTTGCAGAGCTCCTGTTACTTGTTCCACACTGTACTGAAGTGTGGCTGGCTTCCACTGAATTCATATCCTTCTGGGCTGACAAATCTTAAGCTGAATCCTGGTAAGTCAGGGCTGTCCTAATGGACAAAATGCAGTGGTGGCCCTCGCATGGCACCTCCCTGTCGGTTCTGAGCAGCGCTGTTTGGCTGTGAGAAACTAGTGGGCCTGAGGTTGAGCCCTCACTGTGACGAGGGATCGGGCAGGGTGCAAGCACAGCCACCTGCAACAGTACCTGGGTGAAACGCCTTCTGGATTCGGATCAGAGTTATGAGTTCCCGTGGGCCAAGCCCTGAGCCGGACATGTGGAGTCGTCCCTCTTCCTGACGGCCCTGCTGAGTGCCCCTCACCTGAGGCTCCAAGAGTCCTCAGGGCTTGCCCTGGCCACCAGGCTGGCATGCAGCAGAGCAGGACCCCAGCCCCAACCTGCACTGCAGTAGAAACACCTCTGGGTTCCATGAACGTGGTCTCGCCAAGGCGTGGGGCTGCCAGATCTCTCGGGAGTGGGGAGAGACTGAGGTCTGGGGTCTGAGGTCTGGGGCAAGCCTTCTGAAGCCTGGCTGTGCAGTAGGGGGACAGGCTCTGCCACTCAGGCCCTTGCCAGGATGATGCCAGGGCAGGCCAGGCCCCCAGCCCTAGTGCTCCTGGCAGTGCCTAACGCGGCCACCTCCACAGCTCTGGCTTCCCTCCCTGGCCTGGTTGGTTGAGCACCTGTCCTCAGGCCTGGCCCAGGCTAGGGGCCTTGTTCCCCACACAGTTGTGAGCTCAAAGCACGCCGTGTCCAGCTCTGTACAGGGAAGGAGCAGGCTTCAGCTCATCCCGCAGCCGTGTTTCACTGCTCTGGCAGTCCAGGGTCCAACGTGCCCTTCTCCACCCAACCAGAGGTGGGTGGCCTTGAAAACTGGAGAGCCAGAGGCTCCTGGCTGTCCCTGAAAGAGGAAATTGGGCCTCCTGAATAGGGGGCTCCCTGGGCTCGCCCAACACCGGACCTCCTAGTGCCTGTGAACAGGCAGGTAAACGTCTTTGAGTCCCCGCTCCCTCATCCCTGAATCATGGGGAGCATGGTCACTCCTGCGCTGGCTGTGGCTGTGGCTGTGGCTGTGGCTGTGGGGAAGGAACAGCTGCTCCATTCCTGCATCTGAATATCAGGTTGTCACGAGGACTGAGTGAGTCATCAGGTGTGAGGGGCTTTGGTGGGTGCCTGGCGTGTCACAGTGGCCAGGTCCCCAGCCGGGAGCATGTGCTCAGGAACCTGCGTCGTACAGCTGGTCTGGCCCCACCGAGGAACAGTCACGTGTGGGAGAGGCCCTGGGAGTAGGCGAGGTGGCTGTCTGTTCACACCCAGAGAGTCGTCAGGGCAATGGGTGACACAGTGATGGGGACGGTGGCACCTGCCCTCAATGCCGCACGGCGTCACCCAGGCAGCCCCTCCTCCCCGTGAGCACCATGCCGGCTTCCCTAATTTCATCCTTGTTTTCTGATGCAGGCCCTGCCCGTGGCTCCAGAGCGGCGGTCCCCGTCAGAGGCCTGGGCTGAGTCTGCAGGTGTGTGAGTAGTATCCTCCCCTGGCTCAGTGGCTCCTCGAGCACCCCACTGCCGGCCACAGCTCGGCCAGTCTGGGCCTTGGCCTCCCTGTCTGTGCAGTGGGGTTGGTGGTGATCACAGGCTTCTGCTCTGCACAGGCTAGGAGGGACTGCCACGTGGCTGCACCCCCAGCCCAGGAGCCCAGGAGCAGCCTCGCTGTGTCTGAAGAGACCAGTGCTGGGCGGGGGCAGGAAGGCATCCCTGTGGCACCCTGGGGCCACCCGTCTGTTGGATCTGGGGGTGCTGCCTGCCAGGCTCTGCTCTGCCCAGCGAGTGTTTGTTAGGGCAGTGGAGTTCGTGCCCTTGTCTAGAGGAGGATGGAGAAGGGGATGCAAGTGGGGAGTAGACAGGGGGTTACCAGACAGATGAGCAGGATGGGGCTTGGGGCTTGTTTGGGAAGTGGCTGGTGCTGAGCGTGGCTGGGGCAGGGCTCCAGGAGGGGCCAAGTGGGCCCGACCCTTGTTGTCAGGGCCCGGAAAATTACAGGCTGTGGGGCGGGTGCTGTGGAAGGAGGCGGGGGAACAGCCTCCAATCCCTGGAGCAGGTCCCCTGCCCCCAGTGTCCCTGTGGCAGCCACTTCCTGGCACAGCGATCACTGGAGTTCAGGCCAGGCCCTCATACCACCCGTCTGTGGACCGCTCCAACCTCAGGCACATGAGGAGCCGCCCTCCACAGGTCTGGGGGCACAGAAAGGTTTTGAATTAGGAGCCCAGGCTCAGTAGGCCCCTGCTGCCTCCCCCAGAGGTTGTGCCTCAGGCTAGGCTGCCTGGGCTGCAAGGTGGGAGGGCATCAGTGCCCCAGGCAGGCCCCAGTCCCCCAGGGCCACCTCCAGAGCTTTAGATGGGACAACAAGGCCTCTGGATGCCCTGGCTGCTGGGAGCCTGGGCAGAAGAAGATTCCAGAAAGGGACCACCTCCCTGTCTCTGGGCCCATGGGCAGGGCAGGTGCTGTGCTTCTTTCCCAGTGGCTGTGCCTCCCCCTTGTCCCGGCCCCACCCCCCTCCCGCCCGCACCCTGGCGGTCTTTGTCTTCCAAGCGCACTGCAAAATGGCCGCCCGACCCACCGCCATCTTGTAGCTGAGGTGGCAGCGGCCTTGGCGAGGCCTGTGAGGGAGGGCGGCCATGGCCCGCCTGTCTGCCCTGAGCGGCCTGGACAGAGCCCAGCACCGGCCCCCGCCCAGCCTGGCCTTGGCCGTGGCCGCCCCAGGCTTGGCACCAGCCAGCCCTTGGCAAGGCGGCCCGAGAGTCCTGGTCCCTCACCCAGCCCTGCCGACCCTGAGGCGGCCTTGCTGAGCAGACGGAGAAGCCTTGAGCCAGGGCCAGGCCGGTGCAGCCTCGCGGGCAGGCGAGTCCGGGGCCAAGGGCAGCGTGAGCAGGTGTGGGGTCCGTGTGGGTCTGCATGGACCTGCGGGGTGACGTCTTCAGGCCTTGTCCACTTCGCCTGTGACACTCCTGGCCTAGCCTGGACGGGGGTGGGTCTCTGAGTGGCCAGCCCAGCTTCTGGCCTAGAGATGGGCACCGCTATCATCAGGAAGCGGGCAGGGCCCCACTCTAGCCAGGCTTCCCCTGTGGTGGGGTCAGCCAAGGTCCGTGACACACGAAAGTGGAGGACCTGTTCCCCCTGGGAAGTGGCATATTCCCGAAGGGACAGGCAGCCCTGGACGGTCTCCAGGAAACCCCTGGGGGTCAGGGGCTGCAGAGCAGCATCAGGGAGATGCTGGGTGTCGGCCGTGGGGGACATCGTGCCCTTGGCCTGGCCAGGTGGGGAGGGGGCAGGCGGACCTGGGGGAGCCCTGTGGGGTTGGCCACACATCAGTGCCTGCAATCCCTGCAACAGGGTCCCCTGGAGGGCAGTGCACCTCCTGGAAGAAGTTGGGAGAAACCTCTTCGTGAAGCAGGAAATGGCATTTGATAAAACCGTGTGCGTTTTCTAGGGGTCAGTGCGGGTCCTCTGGGCGTCATCGGGGTTGCTAGGTGGGCCCCACCATGGCCTGTGTTCCTCACATGGCCGTGGGTCAGTTCTGCGCTGGAGGAGACCCTTACCCAGGCACCTGCTGGTCACCCAGCCAAGCCCTTGAGGCCTGGGAATGTCTCTGGATGCCACCCCACACCCCGACCAGACTCCTCTCCCTGTGGCTCCTGGACAGAACATTCTGTCACCACGAAGCCAAGTTTGCCCAGGCCCTGCCCTCACCCTGGGGAAACCCAGCTGGGGATGGGAAGGAGGAATGCCGCCCGCCTGCCCACCCAGACCAGAGTCACCCCACATGCCAGGCCAGGCCCACAGCCTCCCGGGGCACACAGGAAATCCAGGCTTCCCAGCAGGAAAAGCACCCCCAACCCGCAGAAGGGCCAGTCCTGGGGCGGGGGTGAGGGGAGAAGTTGTTGCTGGTGGGTGACCTCGGGGTGGGGTTCAGCCTGGGGTGTTTTTAATGATGTGGTTGCATCTGGTCACTGCCCCCCCCCCCATTCTTTCCTGTCCTCCCCACCTTGTGACCCAGACTGTGGCTTGAATTGAGAATGTTTTCAGATAAGTACACGCCTTTGACGTTAAAACTATGCCTAATGATTAAACCTCAGATGGAGATCGCCACGGGAGAAGAGCAGGCTCCGCATTCCTGCCTTTCCCCTTTGGACTCCAAGCGCTGAAGAGCGGCTTCCCCGGATTCTCCCCACAGCCCTGGGGGCTGACGTCCTGACCCATCGGAGGAGGCAGCTGAGGCCCAGAGGGGTTCACCTGCCCCATCCCAGGCCCGTCACTGAGGGAGACAGAGGCAGGTCAGAACGAGGCCTGGAGGCCCCCAGGCCTGTGCCCCGTGGATGCGAGCCCACGTGCAGGGCAGGGTCCTCCCCAGCCGGCGCCAGCCCTCGGGTGTCTCGGGTGCTGCGTAACTCTTGTGGGCTTCCACACTGACACTGTGGCCACAGTGCTGGTGCCTGCTGGGCCTCTGGTCCTGTTCTAGGTGCAGGACATGTGGCCACAGTGGGCCTGGCCCCGGCCGTGAGGAGTGGGCATTCCCCGAGCCTGTCCCCCACTGAGAACTTAGTGGCTGGGAGAGAACAGGAAAGCAGGAAGCTCTACAGGGCACAGGCCCCTAACAGTGGAGACCCGGACCCGGAGCACACGGGTGTCAGTTTTGGGGAAGAGACAGGGAGGGTGCTGACAAGAGGCCAGTGAGGGGACCTTGGGACCCTGGACAGCCCTGAAAGGAAGGCAGGTTGGGTGCATGCCCCACCCTGGGGCACCCCTTTCCCACCTGCATGAGGTGTGCAGGGCTGGGAGGACGGGGCCGAGGAGCGCAGTTCCAGCTCTGGCTTTGCCTCGGCGTCCCCGTGGCGTGCCGTTGGGGACCGTGAGGCTGCTGGGCGGCCCAGCTGTGTTGCAGCCTGGGGCCAGAGAGAGGTCATAACCCTTACCCATGCCATCTTGATTGAAGTTTGATGTTTTTAGATCATGGGCCTTTCTGCATTCGTCTTTATTTTTTATTTAATTTCGCAGTCAGACATTTCTGCTGATGGCTGGGGTTGTGGTCCCAAGCCTTGCCCCGGTCCCCACCCTGCTCAGCCGAGCCAGAGCCGCAGGCTGCCCGAGTCTCGTTAGCTTTCTTGGCCGTGTTTGTGGGAGGCCCGCCTCCCGCCCGAGCCCCCGGACACCACCCCTCCCCGTCTTTTTCCCAGACCCCATTTTTGGCACGGCTTGCTGAGCAGAGACACTGGCCGCTTTATGGGGAGAAACCCAATCAGGGTGGTGGGGGCAGCCTCTTTCGGGGGGGTCCAGTTCCCGGTGGCCCTGAGCCAAGCCCGAGGTGACTTTGGGGTGATACCGTCTGTCTGCCTCACTTGCTCCAGACATCCGCCTGGCCCTGAAATGGCCACCTGCCCACCGAGGCCTCCGCACACCTGTCCCAGGCCGGCCTGGCCCCTCCCCCGCCCATGGGCAGACACCGTGGGGCCAGGGCAGTGCCCCAGAGGTGGCAGCTGGCAGATGGCAGAGCGCCTGCCGACTGCTCACTCCCCGTCAGCTCTGCTCGGGGAGCCATTCACACTGCGTGGCCCGCTCAGCCATCATCCAGGCTGACTGGGAAGGGTCTCTCTGGTCTGAAGCCTCCTGAGCAAGGGGAGATTCCTGCCTCCCCAGGCCCGAGGCCTATGCTCATCCCCGGGGCTGCCGGGAGGTCACACCCCACAGCATGCAACTGGGGCCTTCTCCCCACCAGCTCAGAAATGACTCTGTGAGGGGGTGACCA
The DNA here is from genome assembly GCA_031835075.1 of Saguinus oedipus. NCBI lineage: Eukaryota > Metazoa > Chordata > Mammalia > Primates > Cebidae > Saguinus > Saguinus oedipus. The sequence continues at coordinate 221,236,658 of CM063169.1, forward strand.
CGTGGAAACATCAGTCTTTCCCCACCCCGCACCCAGAACAGCCCTGGTTGTCGGCTGGAGTCCTCCTGTTCCGGGTTAGTCCTCTTGTAGTGGGGGTGGAGCCCGTGAGGTCACAGCATCTGTGTCCTGGTCCTGAGGAGCACAGCAGGGTTGGGTGTGCAGGAAATGTGTCAGACACCCTCCTCAGAGTCCCCGGGAGTAGGCACTGCCACACTCAGGCTCCCTGACCACTGCAGGCCAGGGTGGTCCAGATGTGAGTCCCAGAGCTCCGCGGGGCAGAGCACAGGGCCCTCTGGGGAAAGGAGCAGGAGAAAGCAGGGTGGTTGCACCTGGCAGAGGGATGGGCCAGGCAATGCTGGGAGCAGAGACCTGCCCAGGGCATTTGCTGCTCTGGGAGGGAGCCAGGGCTGTGGGCACGCAGGGGAGGGGCAGAGATGGTAGAAAGGGTGGCAACAGTGGTAGACGGACTGGCTGGCTGGGAGCTCAGGCAGGGCTGGTGCTCACGGAGGAGGAGGGAAGGTTATCCCCCACCCGGTGTCCCCGCAGGCCCCCCAGTAGCCTGGTGGGTGAGTTTCCTGATCCCCAGCAGGGCTGCCCTTCCTCAAGGTCACACTGTATAGGGCTTCGAGGAACTAGGGTCTGTCTGCTCCTGTCCAGCTCTTGGGCACAGCCCTGTGGACCCCCATTCCTTTCCTGCCTGGATGTGCCTCTCTGCCCTTCACACCCCGTGCCCCTCCTGCAAGGGCACTCTGGCCAGAATGGGCCGGAGTGAGGTAAAATTGTGATTCACTGAACATGCCCTTGAGGGGTCCCTGCAGCCCCAGGCTGGATCCTGTGAGCCCCTCCCAGGGGGTTCCACTCATGGGGAGACCCCAAACCTTCCTCGTCCTGGGTCCCAGGAGAAGCCACAGTCCCCGGGAGCCTCAGCATCCTCCTCGGTGCAGTGAGGGTTTCACCCCTCCCTCCAGGCTCCAGCCACCTGCTGACAGGCCACGCACCCAGCAGAGCAGCACTGGGCTGTCCACGTATCCTTCCACCCTCCCCCGGGGCCTAGAGCATCCAGGTACTAGCCTGACAGGGCACGGGCTACCCAGCGGGGGAACCTGGCCACTGACTACACAACGATAGGCCTAGGACTTGGTTATCAGTGACCTGGCATTGTCCAACCGACACAGGGCCGGCCACAAAGGCCATTCCATCCAGGGCCGGCCACGGAGGCCATTCCATCCAGGGCCTTGCCCAAGGTCGCAATGGGGTTCAGGGCTGGGCAAGGCCACGTCTCTTCCAGAACTGACACTTGTCACTTTTGTTTTTAAAACCAAACAGGTCAAGAAGTGGCGCTGACCTAGGAGCCCCTGCCTGCGGCCAGCCTTCCTCGAAGTGAGCTGGGCCGCCTGCCATCCTGGCTCTGGAGGTAGGAGCCATCGTGAGAGCCAGGACACTCCCGGTCCTCTCTGGGCCCCACCCTGAGGCACAGAGGTCCTTAGATGGGGACCTTCGCCCAGGCTGTGCCCTCCCCCGAAGCTCTGTCTCTTGTCTTCCCATCACTCCCCCAGGTGGCCCACCTCATCTGCCCACTGTGCACTTGGGACATGGTGGCCTTTGCCCGTGGTGGTGTGCCCCTCAGTGCACTTGGGACATGGTGGCCTTTGCCTGTGGTGGTGTGCCCCTCAGTGCACTTGGGACATGGTGGCCTTTGCCTGTGGTGGTGTGCCCCTCAGGCTGGGCAGGGCCTGAAGCCGCTGTGGTTGGTGGCAGGGTGTCTGAGTGGAAGAGGCTCGAAGCCTCACCTCCACACCTGAGGACTCTCTGGCCCTGGGCTCTCTCGTGTGTGCTGCCTGTCTGCAGGGCCCGGCCTGCCTCGAGGGCTCCCTGGGGACAGAAGCCCCTGCAGCAGCCCTCTCTGTCACCCAGCCATCGCTTCTCCAAGGTGGGGCTGGGGGCCCAGGGGGAAAGCACTTGTGGTGACGGCCAGGGTGGACTAGGGGTCTGTCTCCCATTCTCTCCCTGCCTCGCCTTGTAGAGCCCGACCTGTGGGCTGGGGGCCCCCATGGTGGGCACTGCAGGCTCTAAGGGGCTGAAGTCCTGGCCTGGGGTACCAGTGGGGGCCAGGCTGGGGCCGGTGGAATCTGCGGTGGTCCCCACCTGCACTCCAGCTCCAATAGCTGATGATGGGGGCCCTGGCAGCTGATCCCGTGCCTCAGTGGGGAAACCATGGCTCACGAGGGCATGAAACCTGCCCAGAGCATAGCCCGGAGGCCAGCCTGGATGCCCACAGCTCTACCCACTGGGCTGTCCTGCCCACCCACTCTTAACCTGCTGGGACCAGGGCTCAGAACCTAGTAGGTGAGGGGACCCAGACAGCCCAGATGGCCAGTCCAGCCTGAGGGGGTAGGGGTCTCAGAAACTAAGTCAGTAGCCCAGAGCTCATGCTGAGTGCACCCCGGCCCACAGCCTTCCCCAAGGCACTTCCCAGGGGCGCGGATCGGGGCAGACGCAGGGACACTCAGGGTGGAGCACCTGAGTGGGAGCTGGTGACGAGGTGAACGGCAGCCTGAGTCACCGCACAGGGTGACCTTGATTTCCCCACCTCAGCCACTCACCACTGCTGGGAGGGTACAAGGACACCCTCAGCCACTGTCCCTTCAGTCCCCGTCCCAGCCTGGCTGGCTCTGCCTGGACTGTCCTTAGGGACATCTTGGTCCTGCCCACCCACTGGGGGATCCAGAATTGGGACAGGGAACAGGACCCCCAGACCCTCTCACGCAGCTTTTGTTCTGAGCCCTTGAGAGAACAGGGCTCTGTGACCCGAAGCCAGACGGTGCCGGATGGAGGAGAGCCAGGCTGCGTTGGGGCCCTCCTGGTCCCCATTCCCAGGTGAGTCAGCAAATTCCTCTCCAGTTCTGGGTGGGCAGCGCCAGGCGTGAGCCTCAGTGGTCTCCTTGCTGGCTGAGGGGCTGGGAGTTGCTCCAGTGACCCTTGGGAGGGAGTAGGAGGCAATGGCTGGAGAGCAAGCAGACCCCTCCCCCACCAGCTTCTGGGAGCAGAGACACTTGGGCCCAGAGATACAGCACCCCTGAGCCTCAGTTTCCCCACTATGAAGTGGGATCCGTCATCTCAGCCTCACCAGGGCTGTGAGGATTACATGCTCCAGCCCAGCCTAGTGCCTGCCTGGAGGAGGCAGCCTGCTCAGGACAGGCTGTGGCAGGAGGGCTGGGGTTGACCCTCCAAGTCCACTCTGGCGCAGGGGAGCTGAGCCAACACGTGGTTTAACTTGGCAGGAGGCGGAATGTTCGGACGTCACTCTGCTTCCCCCGGCTGTGTGACCCTCGAGAAGGTCACCTTGCCTCTCTGGGCCTCGGTCTCCTCACCCGTAAGAGGGGTTGACAGGCGTGCCTGCCTCTTCAGCTCTTACCCGGGCTCCCCCAGGAGGGTGGTGGCCACAGCGAGCGTTTGCTGAGGCTGAGCCTGCACCAGGCCCGGGATAGATGGGGCTCATAGAGGCCCGTCTCTTGCCACGTGTCCCTGCCACGGGAGCCCTGAGGCCCCTCAGCGCCCCTCAGCCCTCTTTCCTCCCCTACTCCAGGAGGTGCCTCCGGAAGCCATGGAGTCCCCCCTCAGCACCGAGACTGACTGCCCTTTGGGGTGAGGTAGTAGGTTGTATAGTTTGGGGCTCTGCCCTCCTGTGGGATAACTATGCAATCTACTGTCTTTCCTGAAGTGGCTGTAATATCTGCGGTGGACACAGCATCTGGGACCTTGGCTGGGGAGGGGCGGGGTGGGCTTGGGGGCAGCCTTGGCAGCAGTCGGGTAGGAGCTGCCTACACTACGTCTGACAGGCCCAGGCTCCACTTGCTGTGTGACCTGAGACAGGCCCCTGATCTCTCTGGGCCTGTTTCCTCCTCTGTAAAACGGAAGCAAATGAGGATGGAAGGAGATGCAGCGTGGAGCGTCCGGTGCAAAGGAGAGCTGAGCCGCCCCACCCTCTGCCCCAGCCGCACTGAGAGTGGCGACCCACATGGCTGTTCGTTCGACCTCTGTCCCCCAACCACCCGCCACAGCAGGCCGGAGACTGGGCCGTACCCTCCGCTGAGCACCATGGGGCCAGGGGTGGCCGAGATGTTTGGCAGTCACAGGGCCATGAGTGTGGGCCTTGCCCACCAGCCCAGGCACCCAGCACATGCCCCAGCCTGGCCAGCTCAGTGGAAGGGCCTCTTCCTTCGGAGGAAGGAAAGCTGAGGGCCCTTTCCCGAGCAGAAAGTGAGAGTGACGGCTCTGCACACTCCCTGGGCCCCATATGGGCACAGCCTGAAGGCAGACGGTGGCTCCTCTGTACCTGGGGAAACTGAGGCCCAGATAGCCAGGGGCTTCCTGAGACCAGCCGGCAGCAGCTGCCCCTTCCAGGGGTGCCGTCTCCACTGTCCCTCCTGCCCTGAGCCTGCCCAGCCCTCCTGTTCTGGTGGCTGAGGACAGCCAGGCGGGGGCGGCGCTGGGCGGGGTTGGTGGGCCCTCCCGCAGGGCAAGGCCGGGCCTGGCAGGGTGAGGTAGTAGGTTGTGTGGTTTCAGGGCAGTGATGTTGCCCCTCGGAAGATAACTATACAACCTACTGCCTTCCCTGAGGAGCCCAGTGACGCGACCCCACGGGAGGGCTGCCTCCAAACTCACTGACGGGCAGGGGCACCTAAGCCAGAGGTGGGTGGGCATCTGGGGCCTGGACGCAATAAAGCTGCTCTGACCATGAACTTGGAACTGGCCCCTTTCATTCTGGAAGCCCAGGGACTGGCCTCTGGGGCACATCTGCCGTGGGGCACGGGGAGGCCCTGGCCACAAGCTGTTCGGGGTTGTCAGGCTCGCCTGTCACAGCTGCTGCTCCCGCCTGCCGGTGCCTCCTGAGTCCTCGGATGGGCTCCACGCTGTACCCTGGGCTCAGGACCCCAGGCCCCGCCCGTTCTCTACCCTCTCATGCTGCTTTGAGCCAAGCGGGCTGAGCACTGGGAACCAGGCCTAGTGGAGAGGTCCCTGCAGGCAGCCACCGAGGTCCCAGGTCAGCAGCGCAGAGCACTGCCAGGGCCCGGCTCCCGAGGCCACCTCGATGCCTTGAACACCTTGACCAGAGTCTGAATGCACCTGTCCTTCCATGCTCTCCAGGACGGTTCTGGGAGCGCCCGTAATTCCTCTGACCGACTACCATCCCAAATGTGCACCCATTGTCTTCAGAGGCCTCAGGCCCTCGTGCCAGCAGCTGCCATGGGCTGGTCCCAGTGATCCTGGCCTGGGCATGTGGGCTTGCCTGTGCCTGGCCCAGCCACCGAGAGCACCTGGGGGGAAGTTCGGGCATAGCCAGGCCACACCTCCCCTGTCTCAGTGCCCATCCTTGTCCCTCCTGTTGCCGCAGGCCACTGTCTTGGCCCAGATTTCACCCTGCACCCTCTTGGCTCTGCAGGCAAACCCAGCCCTGCATGGCCATGTCTGGGCGGACCGGCACCCCGTGCCCTGACACCCATCTGTGCCAGGCCTGCCTACCCTCCCAGAGCCGCTGCCACACTGTGGGCCAAGAGCACAGGGAGCATGGAGGAGGGGCCCAAGGGCAGGGAGGGCTTCCTAAAGCAGGGGCCATCTGAGCTGGTTCTTGACAGCTGCATGGGAGTTTGCAGCTAGAAACGAGTGACATGCCCTTCCCATCATCCTCTGGAGCCAGAATGGGTGGCACATGGGCATTCACCAACTCCGCTTCTTGACCCAGTGATCAGTCAGCAGCCACGTCTGGCCAGTTCTGTGAACACCACTTCCGTCCCTCCCCACTCCCACCGCCAGGCCTCAGAGTCTCAGCAGCCCCCTGTCCTTCCGGAGCAGACCTCTGAGTCCCCCGCCTGCACTGCCTCCCAGCACTCCTCCCTCAGGCCTGTGCTCACTTCCACCAGGACTCCCTCCTGCTCACCATGGCTCCCCCAATCCTCAGTCAACAGCTCAGACCCACCTCTGGCCACTGCAGCTCCTGTCTGTGTCTGAGCAGACCGTGAAGGTCCAGAGGAGCCGGCCTCTTCTCCCAGCCCCCACACTGTGTCGTTGGAGCAGGGTTTGGCCCTATAGAGCTCAGGGCCTGGTCAGGGAGCTGCCAGGGACACACAGTGGCCATGTATTGGGGTCAGCATCATAGTGGAGCAACCCAAGGGCTGGGGAACCCTGAGGATTCCCCAGACCCAGCCCTGCAGTCAGGGGCGGCTTCTTGGAGGAGGTGATGGCCTCACTCATCCCAAGTCCCTCCCTACCTTCCAGCTGAGCAAAACCTCCCTGCTGACTGGCCATACCCAGAGATGGGGTTGCTAGAACTCATCCAAAAAACAGGCATGAGGGTCCTGGGAGGAGGGAGCCCATGGCAGCTCGGGGGGTAACAGGCCTGGGTCAGTCACTCCGCTCACCAAGCCTGTTTCCTGTCTTGCAGTGGAGTCACTGTAGCCTCCACCTCCTAGGGTGCCTATTAAGCAGGTACCAGATCAGAGTGCCCAGGGCTGTGGATGAGCCGCCTTGAGAACAAAGTCTAGGGCGGAGAGCCGGGGACCAGGGACATTCAAGGTGGCCACAGCTTCCCGGGCTGTGCAGCAGCCACGTGCCAGGGATCCCTCCCAGCTCAGGCAGTGCCACCAGAGCACAGCCGTACCCTATGGAAGAAATGGCGTGAGGCTCCTGGGCCCTGAGGTTCAAAAGGGCCACCTCTGACCTGGGCCTTCCTAGTAGGACTGCAGAGCCAGTCTACCACTTGAACCCTGCAGTCCGAGCACCAAGGGACAGGGCCTCCGTGCAGGGCCAGGGCTAGGACAAGGCCAGTGAGGTGGCAGAGAGGGAGCAAAGGGAGGCAGGGGCCTCTCTCCGGTCACGCATCAGCACAAGCCACAGAGCTGAGGGCCCAGGAAAAGTCTTATTTCCATTTCTTTTAAAATGTAAAGAGAAACTGCTCCCCCACATTGAATATATAATATAGGGTGAGTAGATTGTAGAGTGATGTGGATGATGGGTGAATAGAGCGAGGACCCAGCCTGGGTTCTGGGTATCTTCTCGCCACCCCAGTCGTGGGTACGGTTCGTGATTTTGTTTTGAATTGTGGAGGAAAGGCCCAGGAGGACCACATGCCCCGCCAGGGAAGCCGTAGAGGGCCCTGTCCCGGGCAGTCAGTGTCTCCTTCATTGTCGAGCCCTGCCATCCCTCGCCCTGCCCTGCTTCCCCACCATCCGTGCGTCCTGGGTAGCCTGCCACCCTTGCCAGCCACCCCCGTGGGCCACCCCTGCCATCGGACTGTGAGTTTCCTGACAGCGACACCGTGTGGCAGCAGGAGGCGGTGCACCAGGAGCTCTGAGCTGCCAGCCCTTCTTGTACCCCATCTCTGAGGCCAAGGCTGTGAATAGGGCGACCCCTTCTGGGCTGTGGAAGCCTTGGGTTTGAGGACAACCCTGGAGAGGAGCCCAGGCACTTCCCGCTCCCCTGGTGTGTGTGTGTGGGGGGGACCTCTGTGCCCATCGCAGCCACATGCCAGGGCCTCCGGCCATCATCCCAAGCCAGTGACATGCCTGGCGGCCTCCCGCCTGCCTATGCCCTGCTCATCACCAACGAGCCATCAGCCTCACTGCCCCTGCTTGGCATCTGGCAAACCTGTTGGGTGTGAGCCAGAGGCAGCCGCCCTGTGCCCAGGGCGGCCTGCCGGGTACCTCGCTTCCAGCCTTGTCCCTGAAGGTCCCCCAGGCAGAAGAAAAGCAGCTGTCTGCACACCTCAGCCTCCCCAGAAGGAATGCGCGCTCCCTCATAGTTGACCTGAGCTCAGACATGGTGGGCCTGTCCTTGGTGGGCCCAGATGCCAACCTTCGCCCTCTCAGCCAAGCCCCAGGCAGGCAGCACTGCCCTGACCGTCAGAGCTAAGTTGAGACCCACATCTGTCCCCGGGCACCGCCACCAGCAGGAAGACCAGACTGAGCCTGGGAGGACTCTGGGACTGGGTTATCTGAAGGCCTGGAGCTCAGGTGGCCCCAGGAAGAGGAGGTGGCACAGTGGAGGCCCACGCATGGGAAGTGGGGTGGGGTAGCTGAGCCTCCAGAGCCTGAAGGGAAGCTGGAGCCCCAGGGAAGGGCCTCAGATGCCCAGGAGGGAAGGCAGGCCCTAGGGCTGAGCCCCTGGCCCCCTGGCACAGACTCATGCCCACCAAGTGGCATTTAGTATAAATGGGCTCCTCTGATGTTGCCTCCTGAAACAGGCAGGGTCTGTGGGGTCAGGGCAGGCCATGAAGCCTGGCGCATCCCTGTGCCAGCTGGGAGAACATGGCTGGTCACTGTCCCATTCTGAGCTCAGCCTCTTTCTAGAATGGGGAGGGAGGTGGCACCAGCCAGGTAGCACATCTCAGATCTGGGACAACTGGAGGGCTGAGGTGGACAAGGAAGGGGAAAGCTTTCAGGTCTGGCTTGCTCAAGGGACTTATGCTGGATTCAACATGAGTCACCCTCTCCTGTGCTGCCGCCCAGCACCCCTCCCCCACGCCTGTGCTCACCTCCACCAGGACTCCCTCCTGCTCACCACGACTCCCCCACCTCTCAGTCCACGGCTCAGACCCACCCCTGGCCACAGCTCCTACCTCGGCCCCAGCTGTTGCTGAGCCTGAGATCAGGTGGTGCTGCCAGGGGTCTTGCGATGGCCTCCCTGCATGCGTCCTGCCTGGTGGCCCAATTCAGCATCCACACTTATGCCAGCCAGTGCCTTGTCCCTCCCCCACCCTTCCAATGCTCCGGGCTGCCCAGAGCGAGAGCTGCCGTGATTCTAGGTGGGTAGCCAGGTCTCTCTCTGAGTGGGAGCGGCTCCCCCAGTGATGGGAGTGGGGCCCAGGCAGTTGCAGCAAATGCTGGCGTGTCGGCCTGTCTGGTGCTGCACCGGTGATGTCCCCGGCCTGATCTGCTTCCTCAGAGTCCCCAGAGGGCTGCCATCCTCAGCCCATTTCACAAACGTGGAGACGGAGGCTCAGAGAGGTGCAGTGACTCACAAGGCCACACAGCAGGCCGACTAATGCTGGAACGGGCGAGCAGCTCTGTCCGCCCTGATCTGCGGCTGTCCTGCCTTCCAGGCTGCCCGGGGTTGGGACAGGAATGATGGCAGAGGGGAGGAACAGGTGATGTTCTCGGGTCCTTCCCTAGGACCCAGGGCCCTGCCGGGTACCTCGCTTCCAGCCTTGTCCCTGAAGGTCCCCCAGGCAGAAGAAAAGCAGCTGTCTGCACACCTCAGCCTCCCCAGAAGGAATGCGCGCTCCCTCATAGTTGACCTGAGCTCAGACATGGTGGGCCTGTCCTTGGTGGGCCCAGATGCCAACCTTCGCCCTCTCAGCCAAGCCCCAGGCAGGCAGCACTGCCCTGACCGTCAAGCAAGACCCACTGACCTCCTGCAGTCCCAGAAAGAAGACAAGGGCAGCCCATCTTCAAGACGGCCTCGCCCCGCCCCTCCCCTCCTCCCCGCTCCCCTCCACACCACAGACCCGACAGCCTCTCTCACCAAGCCTGTCCTCCACCCTCCTTGTCCTCCAGCTCAGCCTCCCAGGCTTCTGCCCATTTCCTGGGTCAGCCCCACACAAGTCCAGGTTCCCGGCAAAAGCTGGAGCCCCAGGTAAAGACACCATATCTGGCCAGGCGCAGTGGTTCACACCTGCAATCCCAGCACTCTGGGAGGCCGAGGCGGGAGCAGCGCTTGAGCCCAGGAGTTCAAGAGCAGCCTGGACAACATGGAAAAACCCCATCTCTACAAAGAAATACGAAAATTAGCTGAGCTTGGTGGCTAACACCTGTGCTCCCAGCTACTTGGGAGGCTGAGGTGGGAGGATCACCTGAGCCTGGGGAGGTCAAGGCTGCAGTGAGCCCAGCTCGTGCCACTGCACTCCAGCCTGGGTGAGAGAGTGAGACCCTGTCTCAATCAATCAATCAATAATAAAGATATATCCTGTGGAGCAGCCAGTCTGGGGGTCTGGGTGTGGTGGGCAAGGATTTGAAGGTGGAGTGTGGGGGTCAGTGAGGGAGGAGAAGGGGTAAACCCAGGGAGGCAGCAGGGGAGGGGTGGCCTCCAGAGGAGGGGGGAAAGGGGGAGGGGAGAAAGGGGGAGGGAGGTTGGGGGAGGGGAGAAAGGGGGAGGAATGGCAGGGAAGGGGAGAAAGGGAGAGGGGAGAAAGGGGGAGGGACGGCGGGGGAACAGTCATGGCTGGCCCCAGGCCTGGGGTGAGTATGGGAGGGGTTTGGCTGGGCAGACACACAGGAGGGGCATTCCAGGGTCAAGGAAGGAGTTAACAGAGGCCGTCAGAGCATTCAGGGTGCCGGGCAGGGGAAGGGTGGCTGGTTCCAGAGCGAAGAAGGCCAAGCCATGTCCACAGAGGTCATGGTGAGCCCAGGAGTCCAGGAAGGGCCCAACCATGTTGTCCACTGCCCCTGCGAGGCCGGAGGGGTAGAGGCTTTGGGCAGCACCCAGCAGGCCCTGCAGTAGAGCTGATGTGGCATGGGGTCGCCCCCGGGCGAGGCACCCTCCAGAGGCCCCTGTGCCCAGCTAGGGGCCGGCTGAATTCAGGCACCGGGGAGGCCAGCTAACAGCAGGGACCTCAGCCCGTGAGTATTTCACCCCCACAGCCCCAGTACATAACAGAGGGGCCTCGAGGCGGCAGAAACCACCCAGCAGAAAGGCAGTGGCCAGCCGGGAACCAACCCCACAGCCTAGGCGAGGCCCTTACCCTGTGTCCTGTCCAGGCTGAAGATGAGGAGACCTGGCTCTCGTGGGTACTGAGAGGTCTGGGGGGCAGCAGGCGAGTGCCCTGCAAACACCAGCCAGGCTAGGCCAAGCAGGCCCATGTCCCGAGATGGGACCAGACCCACCTGCCCGGCAGCCCGGCCTCCTCCCTGAGAGGTACAGGGCTGCGCCCACCCCAGGCCGTCAGCACTCCGGCCGCTCCCCTAACCCCCAGGCCGTCAGCACTCCGGCCGCTCCCCTAACCCACTTTGATCTCCCTTGGCTGTCGCTGCCCTCAGCCCACGGAGGAGTGAATTCCTGTGGCAGAGCAGGCAGCCCAGCGCCCTTTGGGACAAGGTATCTGTGATGGGGTGTTTGCGGGGGAGTCTGCAGAGGCAGGCTCTGGGTTGGATGCTCTCAGGACACCGCATTGTCCTCTGATCAGAGGCCTTAACAAGCCTTGTCTCCAGGGCAGGGAGCCCAGAGCGAGGCTGGAGCTGCAATTGGTGAAGCAGCCACAGTCACCTGTGACCCGGACCGGGAGAGGCTGGATGTTCTGTGCTTGGGTAACGTCCATGCTGTGGTCTGTGTTCAGACGTGATTATGAAGGAGGGTTTGATTTCGTCCTGACCCTCACGGTCCAGAGCAGGACTGACGCAGGTGCCTGCGGGTAGACACCCAGGGCCATCTATGTGCCAGGCCTCGCCCACTGCCAAGGCTGCTTCCCCTTCCTCCGCTCTCCCTGGCACATTCTGTGTCTGCCTGTGTGAGTGCTGCCCCATGTGTCCCATTCACTAGGCTGTGAGCTCCAGTGACCACGTCTTCTCAGCACCCAGCACGCAATAGATGTTCCATCAATGCCCATGGAGGCCAGGTGTGGTGGCTCCTGTCTGTAATCCAGGCACTTCGGGAGGCCGAGGCGGGCAGATCACCTGAGGTCAGGAGTTCAAAACCAGCCTGGCCAACGTGGTAAAACCCCATCTCCACTAAAAATACGAAAATTAGCTGGGCGTGGCAGGGCACACCTATAGTCCCAGCCACTCAGGAGGCTGAGGCAGGAGAATTGCATGAGCCCAGGAGGCAGCGGTTGCAGTGAGCCAATATTTCACCACTGCACTCCAGCCTGGGTGACAGAGTGAGACACATCTCAAAAAAAAAAAAAAAAAAAGCCCACTGAATGAACAGACAGGTTAGAGTAAGGACTCAGTCTAGTGGAGCAGGGTGGAGCCTTGCACCACAGGGAAAGTGGCAGAGGAGGCTGCAGGGCAGGACAGGGCAAGGAGGAACCCCGGGGAACCCAGGCTGAGGAGGAGGCTGGCTGGCTGGCCCTCTGAAGGGCCTGGGAAATGCTCCTGGATGGCGCGTTCCCTGGACAGATGCACCTACAGCCGCTGCTCACAGTGCCCTTTTCTGGAGTCATGCTGTGGTGAGCCCATTGAAGGCTCTGACAAGGCCTGCAGGGAGGAACCAGGTCTGTGTGACTTGGTTTACCCGAAGTTGGCCTGGCTGTACCAGCCCTGGCTTTTCAAGTCAGACTGGTGGCTGTCCCACCGTGCAGGAGCCATCACAAGGACTTGAGCCCAGCCTGGCCTGGCCACTCTGCATTGGCCACCATGAAGAGAGATGTAGAGGGGTGTGTGAAGGGAGATGTCCGTGCATGTGCACAGCTCTGAGAGGGTGGCTGCCAGGGCCCAGGCCAAGGGATGTGCCCAGACCACAGTAATGGCCAGGGACAGTGCTGGTGGTGTTGGCTTTGAGACACTGGGGCAGAGGCAGGGTGGTGGGTGGGTGGACGGCCACTGGGACAGAGGAGCCAGGCTGGGGACAGGTCTGGGCAGGCGAGGTTTAGGACCTGTCATGTGTGAGGTGTCCAGGATTGGCCTTAAGGGCTGGAGGCCAGGCCTTTGCTAGCAGGGGAGTCACCTAGACCCACCCTGCAGGATGCCAGACTCTGGAGCTGCTGGTACCACCCTCCCTGCCCTCGGGGCTTCCAAAGAGAAGCCCAGCTCTCTTACCCTCTCGCCTGGGGCCCTCAGGGTCAGCAAGCGCACCTCACACCCTGCCCCCATGGGACTCAGAGGGCTCAGGAGCAGCAAAGGGAAGTGCAATCAGGCCCTGGACAGGATTGGAGCTGGTCAGTGCTCTCAGATGCTCCGTGAGGCTGGCTCAGGGTGGAGCCCCGAGGACAGGCACTGAGCGCGGTCGGGTGCTGCTCCTCTAGGCAAAACCCTGGGCCATTGCGGGGTTCCGAGTGAGCTGGGCCTTGGGCCTGGGCAGGGCCTTCCTCCTAGGTGTGAACCCCAGACCTGGTCCCATTTCCTTGCTGTCAAAAGTGAGGCCAGTGTCTCCTGCAAAGATGCTGCCAACCGTGGGCCCTGGGGCCCGTGCTGGGGAAGCAGGCAGGACCTGCAAGTGCCCTCAGCTCCCAGGCCTTGATGGGCCAGGGCAGGTGCACCAGACCTCAGGCGCTGGGTTCAGCACTCCATCCTTGCAGGCCCAGGCCCCCCACTAAGCCACTTAAGCCCGGCTGCAGGCGCTGGACAGGCATCAGGTGCCCTGACGGTCCCTAGTCCAGTCCCTGCCTCTCTGAGGGACCCGTGGAGCTCCTACCCCTCCTGGGCGTCAGTTTCCTCAAGTTCACAGGAGGAGGACATTTGAGGGTCTGGGGATGCTTTCCACGCAGCTCGAGTAGCAGTGGCTTCTGGCTTGACCACCAGGTGGCGCCCGGCACCCAGTGAAGCGAGCGGTGCTGGGAAGGGGCGGCCCCGTGGACACCGCCTTCAGCTGGAGAAGCAGCGTCCGGCCCCGTGGACACCACCCCAGGCTGGAGAACCAGTGTCTGGGAGGCCTGGCTGCCCCCACACCAGCCCCGAGGCTGAGCGGCCCTCGGGTCGAGATGGAGGTCAGTGGCAGGTGCGTGGCGTTTCCAGCCCAGGCCTGACCTCCACCACAGGGTTGCATCGTCGTCCTCTCCAGCGGCCACATCTCCCAGCCATTACGGTGCTGGGAAGGCTGGGAGCTGTAGGCGGAGGGGTGTGCGGGAGGCTGGCCCTCACCTCTCCCGTGGGGTTGCAGCAGTTCTGAACCCCACATCCCTCTGCGCTCACTTCCCCTGGGCTCTGCTATTCTCTGCCTCTCTGAGCCTCAGTTTCCCCATCTGTAAAACAGTTAATAACCCCATGCCTTCTCTGGGTGGGTGAGGCTGGCCACAGGCCCAGCCAGGAGGCCCTGCCCATCCCCCTCCTGTCAGCACCGCCCCCTGTTCCCCCTACTCCCCCTGCCCCCACCGTGGTGCCAGCCCCTGCACACAGGGTTTCCCCACCAGGTCCGCCTGCAGAGTGGAGGGTGCTGCCCCATGCCCACCTAGCAGATGAGATGGCAAGAGATAGGAACACAGAGGAAGCCACGGTGGTTCAGCACCCAGCAGGCGGCAGGAGGCAACTCTAGATGTCCCACGTGCTCTCTCCTCCTCCCAGGACAGACTGGGGCCCAATCTCCTATCCCTGTGCTCTAGATGAGGACACGAGACCCAGAGACAGGAGTCCAGGCTCACACCGAGGTGCCCCCAGGGACAGGGGCCTCCCTGCTCCACTCTGCCCTTGGGCCAGCCATAGGAGTGGGGCAGTAATCGCTGCCTGTTGCACCCGCACGGTGATGGCTGGGTGACCTGGGCAAGTCTCCAGCCTCCTAGAGTTCCAGGGAGACATGCTCAAGGGAGTCTCGGGGGCATCAGGGGCAGATACCAGCAGGGAGGGGCCAGGGCATGGGAACATCTTGGGCAGGTGGGCAGGAGTCCCTGGCAGCTGATGGGAGCTGGGCCCCCAAGGGCAGGGGAACCATCGGCTCTCCCAGCTGGACCGACCCATGCCCCAGTGCGGGACAGGTGACCCACGGGTGAGACTGCCCCATCAGTAGTAGGCAGGGCTGCTGGCTGGCATAGCAGGAGCCTGGTGGCAGGCAGGGGAGCAGGCTGGCTGTTGTGGTGGGGCCTGGTGGGCTCTGCTGCTCTGTTCTGACCCTGACAGCCAGGGCAGAATCCCAGCCAGGGAAGCCTTGCCTGGGAGGCAGACGATGGGTGGCGCCGTCTCACTGGGCCTGGGGGAGGTGAAGACCTTCTGAAGAGGTCAAGGCCAAGGCCGTAGCTGACCTTGCCCAGCACAGGGCCTGGCCCTGGACAGGGTTTATTGCCCAGAGACACCAAACTGCTGGAGCGGGACAGAGCAGATGGCGGGAGTCCTCCCCTACCTGGCTCACAGCCTCAGCTTGATCTCCCTAGCTTTGGGGGCTCACCCTCAGGGGCAACCTCTCCCCACAGCCTCCCCCTCCTGCCACCCCTGAGCACAGAGCAGCCAGCTGATGCTCCCGAGACACCATCCTGCTGGCCCCGTCCTTGGCTCGCTACTCTCCTGGGCCCTCCATCCTGCCATCCCCCCACCTGCCAGCTTCCGCTCACAGCAACACCAGGCCTGGTGCTGGGCAGGGCTGCCTCACAGATCGTGACATCTGACCTCCCAACTTGATGAGGAAATCGAGGTGCAGGGAGGCAGAGAAACCTTCCCAAGGGGTCCCACAGCCTAGAAGACGCCCAGGGCAGCATTGACTGCAGACTGGCTATGACAGAATGACTATCACCTCAGGCAATCAGCATTGGCGTGCGGCCCTCAAAACTATATCTCCTTCAACAAACGGCGCGGACCAGAACAGTCCAGTCAAGGGAGGAATGGCTAGGGCCTGGGAGCACAGGATAGGAGGGAGGACCCATGCAGTGCGGACGGGGTGAGGGGAAGGAAAAGGGGATGAGTTCATGGGGGCTTCATGGAGCACGTAAGTCCTGACTTGGGTTTTGTAGGGTGAGTAGGAGTTCGGCAGAGTAGGAAATGCGATGAGAGTCCCCGCATCCGCTCTGCGGTTGTGGTTTGTCACGAAGCCTCTGAGTGTTGCTGTGTGCTGTACTGGTGGATGGGATGGCAGTGGACTTTGTGGCACCAGGGAATACTCACGCCTAACATCATTCCTAGAGTCAGACGCAGAATTCATGGGGAAACGTTAGTTCCAAGGGATAGAAACCCAAAGCAAATGAACTCAGGCCCAGGAGAGGATATTTACTTGTTTACGTAACAGAAAAATCCGGGAATTGCTACAGCTTCAGGCCTGCTGGATGCGAGGCTGCGTTCAGGACTCTGCTTCCCCTGTCTCCCCTCCGGGCTTCTACCACTCGGCCCGACCCTCAGCAGGGTCCCCAGGAGGCAGCCGAGCTCACCATCCCTCCATCCCCCCAGCTCCCGCCAGTGCAAAGCTCTCTCCGCCTCTCCAAATACCCCCACCAAAGTTGCCAGGTCACCTCTGGCTGGCGGAGCTCTGGGTCAAATGCTGGGCCCTGACCCAATGACTGGGATTCCCACTGGAGGGACAGCGGGAAAGACAGGGGTCGCCCAGTGGGTGGAGCCAGCTGCTGCCCCGGAGCCCACCGTGGGGTCCCAGTGGAACAGGCACCATGCAGCAGGCTCCTTGAAGGGACCTTGAACTATGGAGAAGCAAGATGGCCCCTGTGGCTCAGTGGGCTGGGGACTCGCCCTCTGTCCTCAGAGCCAAGGACGAGCCTGTCTGTACACAGCCTCACCACGGCTCAGCTCTGTATGGGGGCTGAGGGTCAGGTCTGCAGCCCCCTGGCCAGAGTGCTGGGAGGCAGACAGAACCTACTCGAGGCCAGGCCAGGGTGGACTTGGTAGTGACCCTTGGGCTGGCGGGTAGCCATGTGCACTCCCACCTGTCTCTGAGTGCCACCCAGGAGTGGGGTCTTCCACCCTCTGGCCTCTGGCAGCCCTGGACAAGATCTTGGTAGCACCTGCCCCATTCCACACAGCAGAGCCGAGGTACCGCGCACTCAGGAGCCCAGAAGAAGCCTGGCAGCAGTGAGTGGGGCCGGCCGTCGGATGATCTGGACCCCGGCCCTGCTCTCAGCTCTCAGTGCCCCCTTCCAGATGAGGCAAGATGCCCCCCCGCAGACAGATATCTTCCCCAAGTGCCTTCCCCCTGGGGCTGCCAAGCCCATGCCCTGCTGTCCCAGGAGCAGGATCTCCCACCAGGCTCAGTATCCTCTGCTGGGCACTGGAAGGGCCGGGAAGGTGGCAGCAGACCCTGGCCCAGGAGGGGCCAGCAGAATGTTCCAGTCTTGTGGCTCACAGCAGGCAGGACAGAGGCTGTGTCACTGGCCTCAGTCCTCACCACTGTCCCAAAGCCATGCCCCCGGCCCTTGGCGCTGCTGTCACCAACCACACCCTGAGACCCGCTCTGAGCCGCTCCTGGAAGGCTGGGTTGGAGGGCTGATGGGAGAAGCTCTTCCACAAGGCAAGTGCCCAAGACACAGGCAGGCTCAGCCCAGCCCCACAGACAAGAGGCGTGTCTGCGGCCTGAGAGTTCAGAACCTGGTCATGTGCCCTGGGCCACCTCCCCAGGAGAAGGGTCATGAGCGCTCTGCAGAGACCTGTCCAGGGAGGCTGGAGCCTGGCACAGGCTGCTGCTTCCTGCCCAGGAGCCCCTCCCCCATGGCTTCCCCAGCCCCTCCTTGGCATCTCAGTGGTACCATGCTAATGACACACCGGTGAGTCTCAAAAGAGCCCTGTATGGACAGTGAGACCCACAGGTACGCAGACAACAGCTGCCACGGTGGCTTCTCTGGTGCCACGGAGAGCCGCGCCGTGGGTGTGGCTGGAACCTCTTTCCTTTGTGCACCTGTGCCCAGCCCATGCACAGCGCAGAGCTGACACCAAGTGAGCACCTGTCACTAAGTGAGGCAGGGAAACAAGGTGACACTTGATCTGGGCTTTGAAGGATGAATAGGAGTTCATGGAGGGGAAGAAGAGAGGCCCTTACCAAGTGGAGGAAGCAGCAGGTGCCGAGGTCTGCAGGTGATGGGAGCTCTATGTGCCCTCCTTCTGCCCAACCTCTGCATGGGCTGGCACGAGCCCGGGGATGGGCTGAAGAGGTCGCGGCACCTCCACCTGAAGGAAGAAGCAGGTCCTGGCCTATGAGGAGTCACTGTCTCCTCCTCCCGGCCCCTGCTCTGGCCTCACAGTCTGTCCCCTGGTCTGGCTCCCCAGCATAGCCCTGGGCACTGCCCTGAACAACTCTCCTTCCTCTTCCAATTCCTACCCCTCCTCCAGGAAGCCCCTGTGGACCACCACGACACTTCCTGCCCATTCCTTCTGCTCCTGCCCCTGCCCCGACCCTGGTCAGCCCATGTGACCCACACTCCTGGCTGGACAGCACCCACTGGACAGATGAGGATGCTGAGGCCCAGGAGGGTGCCAGGTGGCCCAAAGTGACACCCTCAGCTGGGGCAGATTAAGTTGGGAAACCTGGGGTGGACTCCTAGGACGAGACTAAAGCCCCTTCTGCCTGGATGCCTGCACAGGGGCAGCTGCCCACCTGGCCCCATTCCCATGACCCCAGGACCTAGGCAGCCCCTGTCCCTGAGGGAGCCTCCTCAAGTCCCTTCCTGTGGTGAGTGACACCTCAGCCCCTACCTAGCCAGGGCCCTGCTCTTCTGTCTCCTAAAGGCCCCTCGCCCACCTGACCCTCACCCAGCAACCCTGCCCCGATCTCGCGGGCTCCAGCCTCTCCCATGGGCTAGGGCTGGCAGGCAGAAAACTGGGCCCTCCTTCTGTGCCCATATGAACCTCAGCCTTGCCGGCTTTGCTCACAGCTTTCCTGAGGGTCCCCAGTCTGTGT
This sequence comes from Saguinus oedipus, assembly GCA_031835075.1. Taxonomy (NCBI): domain Eukaryota; kingdom Metazoa; phylum Chordata; class Mammalia; order Primates; family Cebidae; genus Saguinus; species Saguinus oedipus. Next base: position 221,255,120 of record CM063169.1, read on the forward strand.
CACTAACTGCCTGTCCCCTTCGGGCCCCGGCCATACACAACCACTGGCATTGCCAGGTACCCCAGATCATTTCATGCCTCCCCTGCCCTGGCCCTGCCAGCCCCCTGCCTGGCACACTCCCCCAACACCACCCCATCCACACTGCCCAGCTCATTCTTCCACTTCTCCCACTCAGATAAAGCTGAGATCCTCTGCAGCACTGCCCCAGCCTCCCACGAGGCTAGGCCAACAGTCAACCTGCCACACCCCAGCCCCTGGCCCCTGGCCCCAGCCCCATCCTCCTCCTGAGCACATGTAGCTGGACCACAGCTGTCTCTGGGCAGCTCCCTGAGAACAGGCTGGGGCGAAGCTGCCCACTAGCTGGGACCCCAGGGGTGGATTGGGCCAGACCGGCAGCAGAGCTTGGGAGGTGGGGCACTGAGCTGCAGAGGGCCTGCCCATGGCCCCCTGTGACCACATGTGACGGTCTTCAGCTGCCCAAGTCCATCTCGCCCCCCTGACCAGGTGGGGCGCTGCCCACGAGCTGGAAGGCTGCGAGCTGTGGGCAAGTCCTCCCATTCCCCACTGGCATCCCTATGGCAGCAACAGGGCAGGTGGGCTGGGGAGAGATGGGGGCTCCCGGCCTGGCCCCACCCCACGTGCAGGGAGGCTTGGCCCTAATGGCTCTACCCCGAGATTCACGGTCCCGCTCCTCCTGTCTGTCCGCTGCTCGTTTCTGCACTGCCTGCTACGCTGGGGTTGAGACCTAGCCTCAGACCACCCGGCCAGCTCCCAAGAGCCCGGAGCGGCAAGGCCTGACTGCCACACAAGTGGGCGGGGGCTCAACATCCCCAGTAAGCGCCTGCAGCCAGAGCAGGCTCTGTCACCTGGTGTGAACAGGCCCCTCAGGCTGGGAGACCAGCAGGCGCACCCCAGCTGGGCTGTGTGTCTTCGGGCAAGGCCCCCCAGCTCTGGGCCTTGGACAGTGAGGAGCCATTACAGTGGAGAGGGAGGCTGGGGCTTGATCAAGCTTCAACACCGGAGCTGATGGGGACAGGCCCCAGGTGCCCCTCCTCTGGTTTCCTGGCCCCAGGCCACCTAAACCATTCCCTCCCCTTCTCCTGGCACCCCAGTCCTGTGGCTCCATAGCCAAGGCCTCTCCTGGAATCAGTTGAACCAGATGAAGCCCTGTGGGCAGGGCCAAGGACAGGGCTTGGCATGGTGCTGGGCCCACGTGGCCTTTGGTGAATAAAATGGTCAGTGGAAAGGGAAGGAGATGGGGAAACTGAGGCACAGGGAGTGAAGTGCCCAGTACAGGCCAGCACGGCCCCAGGCCCACGTGACTGCCTTCATCCCTGACGCTCACTTGTCTATGCCAGGCCTGTGCTGGCCCCAGTGTCCTGACCCAGAGCCTGTGTCGCTGGAGGGTCTCTCAGCCAGGCAGGGGCTGGCGACCAGCTGCTCGAGGTGACCTACAGCTGCAGAGGGGTGGCCTCGGCGCCCCCCTTGTTGCAGGAGGAGGAGGAAGAAGAGGAAGTGGCCCCTCTGCTTTACGGGGCTGTGATTCCGGTGCTAAATGCGGAAATACGGCTTGGCGGAGTGCCGCATTCTGCCAAGGCCAGCTCCCAGGAACAGCTGGGCTGCCAGGCCATGACCCAAGGCCTGGGAACACAGCGAGGCCTAGCCCTGCTGCGAGGCCTTGGGGGGCCGACTGCTCAGGAGGCCAATGACCTTCCCAAGGGCAGGTGGTCAGAGAAAGGCTGAGAGCATGCCCGCTGTGTCCTGACGCGGGGCCCTCCCTCCCCTGGGACCCTTTCCAGTGCCCACCTCCTTCCTGGGCCGGGCTGGACCTCCCGGCAGCTCCGGTCCCTGAGCTGCTCCCACAGGCCCGGTTCTGACGCATCATCTGAGGAATCCCAAGCTCCGGCTCCTGCGTTGTCCCCATTTCACAGCCAGGACCCAGAGGATGGGTGAAACCAACCCAAGGTCACGCGGCGGCGAGTGACAGAGTTGGTGTTGCAACCACTGGACTGAGCCGCCGCCACACCGTCCCCAGCACACCCCACAGCCCCTGTGCCAGGGCGCTGCTCCCCGTTTCACAGATGGGAAAGCCAAGGCTGGGGGGAGGCGCAGGGGGAGTGCTCAGGGTCACACCTGCCCGCACACACCGCCCCACCCCCAAAGTGAAGTTTGCCTACCTGGCATGAACCAGGAACCAGCCTCATCGGGAGGCTGGCACCAAAACCCATTATGTGTGGGTCAAGGCAGCCACAGGGAGCATGCACCGGCCATGGGAGGTGTGCCCCCACCAGCCTGCGGACCAGGGAGGGCTTCCTGGAGGTGACGTGACCACTGACCTGAGTCCTGAAGGGCAAAGAGCAGAGTTCAAGCAGGGCTGGGAGTGGGGAGAAGCGTGCGCAGCAGCCACAGGTGAGGAAGCCCCTGCCAGGGATGGGGCCTGGGGGCTGGGGGAGGGCAGACAGGCCACCAAGGCCCTTGGGCACCCATGGGTCCCTGAGGGCCATGGGGAGTCACTGAGGGTTTTAGCAGGTGAGTGATAAGATCAGAGGAGTGTTTTAGTTTTCGTTGTTGTTCTTTTTGCTTTTTGGAGACAGAGTTTCACCCTGTGGGCCAGGCTGGAGTGCAATGGCGCGACCTTGGCTCACTGCAACCTCCGCCTCCTGGGTTCCAATGATTCTCCTGCCTCAGCCTCCTGAGTAGCTGGAACTACAGGCACCCACCATCATGCCCAGCTAATTTCTGTATTTTTAGTAGAGACGGGATTTCACCATATTGGTCAGGCTGGTCTTGAACTCCTGGCTTCAAGTGATCAGTCCACCTGGGCCTTCCGAAGTGCTGGGGTGACAGGCATGAGCCCCACACCTGGCCCAGAGGAGCATTTTGAAAGTTTCTTCCGGCTATGTGTGGATTCTGGATTGGGGGCACAAGGATTGGGGCAGAGAGGGCAGGTTGGTAGGTGGGGGCTTCCCTAGGCAGGTGCCCTGCAGTGTGGAGGGGAGGCTGGTAGGGACAGTACATGAGGCAGGGGCTGCACCCCATGGCCCTCAACTCTCTCTCCAGTGATGGATGAGGGGCGTGGAATTCAGTAGCTCCTGTTTCTGGCAAAGCCTGGGGCTGGGGCTGGTGCTGCCGGGCCTCTGGCCCCCATTCCCACACCCACTCCCTCTGCTCTCCCAGGTTCAATCTGCTGTCAGCCCCTGCACAGGGATTTGCACCCAGGGTGAGCCTGGCTCTGACAGTGTCCCCCTCCCAGCCCACACCCAGCACACAGCCATAAGAGCAGTGAGAGCACCGGCTCCTGGTAGTGCTGGGCAGGTGCCAGGGCTGGCACCACCATGAGGGCGCAGGGCAGGGCTCACTCCTGCCAGAGCCCTGGGAAGCTCCTCCCCACAAGTTGGGCCCTGGGTAGTAATGGCAGGAAGAGTGTTTTCGGCACAGGAACAGCATATGTGAAGGCTGAGGTGGAGGGAAGTGAGTGGGGCCCTCAGGGGGCATTGGTGGGTTTGGGGTTCAGAGAGGGAGGCCTGTGTTCACTGTGAGCCGTGGAAGAGGGGAAAGAGCTCCAGGCAGGCAGAGGGGAGGGAGGCAGCCGAGCCTGGGGAGAGACCTGGGCCCTGTGCACATGAGAGGAGGGGCAGAATGAAGACACTGTGCGTGTGAGCTGAGATCATCCCCCTGCACTCCAGCCTGGCGACAGAATGAGACTCTGTCTCAAAACAAACAAGCAACCGTGAACTAACTGCAAGGTGAGTGTCTGGATTGACTCTGGCTGGTCGTCAGTAGACCAGAGGCCTGAGCCTGCTCTGTGGGGTGGAAAGTCACAGAGGTCACAGAGGTCTCCTGGAACACACCCACCGTATTCATGGGACACCGTCCGAGACCCCCCAGGCTGATTTCAGGCCCCGGGGTCAGCAGAGAGCAGGCCAAATGAGGCCCTGAGCTCAGGGAGAAACACAGGAGGGGAAGACAAGGCACGGTGGGGGGCAGGCTTCCAGAAGGATGTGGCCTGCAGGAGCGTGGGGTGGGGGACTGGGCTGGAGACAGGCCCCAGACGGGGCAGCATGGCCCGTGGCAGGAGCTAAGAGAGCAGGTGGCCAGGGTGACTGGGGCAGGGGTCGCGCCAGGAGCAGCCTCAAACCTGGGGTTCTCTCGAGAGCTGTCAGCACCCACGCCCAGTGCTTGGGGCTCCCACAAGACCCAGGGTGCAGGAGTCTGCAGACCCTGCAATGGATGCTGAGATACACATGGCCTCAGTGCCTGTGCTTTCAGCCATCAGGTCACCTGAGAAGCCACAGGCAGGGACCTGACACTCTCCACCCCACAGAGCAGGCTCAGGGCCCTGGTCCGCTGACAGCCAGCCGGACCCAACAGAGACACTCATCTTGTAATTAATGGTTTTTTGTTTGTTTGTTTGTTTGGAGACAGAGTCGCACTCTGTCGCCAGGCTGGAGTGCAGTGGGGTGATCTCAGCTCACTGCAACCTCTGCCTCCTGGGTTCAAGCGATTCTCCTGCCTCAACCTCCCGTGTAGCTGGGACTACAGGCGTGTGCCACCACGCTCAGCTAGTCTTTTGTCTTGTTGGTAGAAACGGGGTTTCAGCATGTTGGCCAGGCTGGTCTCAAACTCCTGACCTCAAGCGATCTGCTGGCCTTAGCCTCCCAAAGTGCTGGGATTACAGGCATGAGCCACTGCACCTGGCCTCATCTTGGAGTTAATGCTTTCTGTGCGCCTGGCCTGTGCTGGCCAGCACAATGGCGGGAGCCACCCAGCTGACGGCAGCCGGCAGGTCCCTGGGCACAAGGGCCAGGCGGGAGGAGCTTGTCCTCGCTCAGTCCTGAGGTGACACAGCCACCTTGGGCCACACACCACTGACCTGGCCCTGCAATGGAGGCAGCTGCCCATGTGCCGGCTGCTGGCTGGTGCCCTGAGGCAGAGGGCACAGTGGGGTCCAGCTGGGTCAGGGGCCCACTGTGGACCAGGGAGCAGCAGGGGGCTGGGTTGCAGTGTTATCAGGAGCACAGCCGTCCCCTAAAAGCACTAGACTCAGTGTCTGTGTGACGTGGCGCTGAGAGTCCAAAGACCAGGCCAGGGTCACGCTGTGGTCAGTGCTGGCCAGGGCCAGAAGCCGCAACCCCCTCCCGACCCCCACACCGAGCCCTCTCCTCTGTGCAGGCCACGGCGTCCAGGCCTGGGGCCATGAGCCCCCAGTTTCCTCCTGTCCTGGGGGAGTCAGCCCTGGGTTGTGAGGGCAGCCAGGGCCGGGAGTTGGGAGGGCTGTGGACTCACTGCGAGATGTGAGCTCCATGCAGTTCCAGCAGGAGCCCGTGGCATACTCAGCTGTTCCAGGTGTGACGGGTGCAGGGGCAGGCGGCCGGCATGCTGGGGGGCCTCCAGCTCTGGCAGGGCGGCTGGGCACAGCCTGAGGGTCTGAGTGCCTGGCCTCCAGGGAGGCATGGCTTTGGGCCACCTTCGAAGGCCTCCTGCCCCACAGATGATGCAGCCTGCAGCCACCACAGTCCACTTAGCAGGCCCTTTCCAGTCTGGCAGTGGGTCACAGATCACAGTGACCCCTGAAGTGCCAGCCCACAGCTCCAAGGAGGGCTACAGGGGAACATTGGCTGGCTGGGAGCTCACAGAGGTCCCGGCAGTGCTCAGTTCCCTCCCCCGCCCTCCCATAGGGCCCTGCTGGCCTCTTCACCCCAGGCCTCCCCGTGGGTCATCCTTCCAGGGCAAAGGCCACAGCACTCACTTGGGGCTCAAGCTGTCCTGGGCTCCCTACTGTCCCTTGGTCCCTGCCCTTCCAGACACCTGCACCTCCTAGCCCTGCAGTGCAGACTAAGGCTGGCCCTGGCACCCTGTGCTTGTCCAACCTCGCCCTTGCCCCCCCAAGTCCCCTCCCCCCAGCCCCAGAGGCAGGACTGCATGACACTTAAGAGCCCAGCCTCCAGAGCCAAGTCTCTGGTTCAAACCCTGGCTCCACCAGTCCTCGCTCTCTGGCCCCTCTGCCCGTTTCCTCACCCGCAGCATGGGGATCACGGGTGCCATCCTACAGGGCCAGCATGGAGGCTGAATGAGCCAGTTCTTACAGAACCCGAGAACAGTGCCCCGGTCATTGCTCCAGTCTGGTCTGGCTGTCCTCCCTGCTAGAACATTCCTGCTGCTCCCTCCCCTGACAATGCCTTCCCCACCCCACCCCTTCCACCTGGAAAGCAACGGGCCTTATGCCTGGGAGGGGCCTCTCCTGACCCCCAACCCCTACTGCCCAGACCGTGAGCCAGAGCACTCGCCGCTGACCTGGTGGTGCTGGAGTCGGGGAAAGAGATGGGGTCACCTCTGCATCCCCACCCAGAACAAACCCAGCCCCTGACCAAATCCCAGCCCGGATAGTCCTGTACCTCCTCCTCCCGTAGGAGGCAGTGGTGATCCTCGACATGCCATTCTCCTGTCCTCTAAGATTCCATGGCCTATGGTGTCTGGAAAACTTGGAATTCCATGACCACAGGAAGCCTGGGCCAGCCAGGACGTGCTCCTATGCAGAACCCTCAGCAGAGTGGGGGCCAGGGACCTATAGGCTGCAGGCTCAGTGTCCTTATCATTCCCCAAGAGCCAGAGGCATGTGACACTGGGGGCTTCATCCTGTGGCCACGGGAAGGCTCCAGAACATTTTAGGCAAAGTGGCAGGCTCAGGGGTGTATTTATTTATTTAGAGATGGAGTCTTGCTCTGTCTCCCAGGCTGGAGTGCAGTGGCATGATCTCCACTCACTGCAACCTCCGCCTCCTAGGTTCAAGCGATTCTCCTGCCTTAGCCTCCTGAGAAGCTGGGATTACAGGTGCGCACCACCATGCCCAGTAATTTTTGTATTTCTAGTAGAGACGGGATTTCACCATGTTGGCCAGGCTGGCAGTGGTCCACCTGCCTTGGCCCCCCAAAGTGCTGGGATTATGGGCATGAGTTCCCACGCTCGGCCCAGAGGTGCTTTTTGGGAAGGGCTGAGAGGGGCAGGGGAGTGCAGTGGGGAGTTTTTTAGGGAGCAGGAGGCCTGCCAGGGCACAGGCGACAGTGACAGTGCCAAGGGTAGTGAGGTGTTAAGGAAACCACTCCTAGGAGGTGGTCACAGGTGTGGAGGGCAGAGAGGCTGTCAGGCCACATGCAGATTTCTGGCTTAGACACAAATGACTGGTAGGTGATGCCCTAGGCCAAGATGAGAGCAGAGAGGGATCAGGCTTCAGGGCAGTTCGGGGGCTCCTGTGAGGCACCCCAGTTGGCAGCTCGGGAGGCAGGGGGCAGCTGGAGGCAGCATGGGAGGCAGTGGTACTTGGGGACCCAGAAAGCACTCAGGGAGGTAGCTGAAGTCAGGAGGGGCCTGGAGGAGGAGGGTCAGGGAGGCTTGCACCTGGAAGGGAGAAAGAGAGGCTGAGCATGTCTCACACATGCACATGGGCCAGGCATGGGTGATGCAGGATAGAGTGGATGCCTGGGAGGCACTGCGGGCATGGCCACGACTGCCCCCTGCCCCAGCTCCTCCCAGCAGCTTCAGAATTCCCAGGCAGCCCATGGGTCTGGAACCCCGCTTGGATAAGAAAAGGAAAAAATACATTCTTTGTATCGCTTTCCCACAAGCCACTACAATCCTATCTTTGTTCCCTGGTTGCAGCAAATGATGGGGAAATGGAAGGGCGTTCCGATTCCTGTTGAGCCTTTAAGAGAAGCCCCCCAGAACCCTGGGGAAGGGTGGCAATCTCTGAGTGATGGAAGCTGGCTGGCAGAGAAGGGCCCCATGGAGCACTGGCCTGGGGTGAGTATGCCTCTGTGGGGAGCTAACTGGAAAATGGGGCTTCCATGAGGACACACAGCTGGCTTTTAGAATGGGCCTGAAACCAAAAGACACAGGCAAGATGTCCTCCGTGAAGAGAAGTTGGGAAATAATTGTCAGAGAAGGTCAAAGACACTGGCAGCATTGTCCTGGGACGCGTCCTGGCTCTGCCGACCTTGACTTTGCTGAACTCAAGGTCTCAAGGCCTTCCTTGAGCTGAGAGACTGTGGATTGGGGTAGGGTGGACCCTGGCCCTGGACATCTGCTTCTCTCACTTCTGGCTTTGCCTCTACCTCCACTGCTCCTCATACACACACAGACACAAATACACACAGAGATGTGTACATATGTGCACACAAATAGCATGCACACACACACATATGTGTATACAGACACATGCACATGTGCTCACATATACATGCAACACACACGGGTGCATTCATGTAGGCACACACAGGCATGCGTGTACACAGATGTGTACAAGCACATTCCATGGGGATACACGTGCTAACTCAGGTGTCACACAAATACACACGTGCACATACATGCCTGCTCACATGTATGTGTGCACACACACATGCAGACACAAGCACACATCCTGTGCACACAGGTATGGCAGGCCCAAGGTGGCAGGCAGGCTTCACCAAGGACTTGGCCATGTGGAGTAGGTGGCTCTCCACCACCGCCCCCCCCCCGCCACTGCCCCTCTCTGCTGAGCAAGGAGGCTGAGCCTTGGCCTTGGGGAAGTCCCAGCACACAGCCCGGCTGACAGTCAGACAGATGTGCTCACTCTGGTTTCCAGGATTCCAAGGGTAGACCGCAAGGACCCCCAGCAACGTGGGAGGACACATCCCTGACAGACATGCAAGTCTCTTTCCGTAAACCAGTGGAATCCAAGCAAAAGTAGCCCCTCGCCAGCCATGCGGCTCAGGCCGCCTTCCCGCCCTCCGGCCCCTCACTCCAGGGTGTGCCTGGTGTGTTCTGAGTGTGCGTGCAGGCAGCACTGGGCTGGAGAAGGAGTGCTGTGCAGACGGCCGGCTGTCCTGCCTACTGGCCTCGGTGGTCAGTCCCTCAGCTACGTGCGCCAGGGCTGTGGGAGGCTCCAGAGATGGCCACTACCCGCAGCACCAGCATCTGCAGTAGGCGTGTGGGAACAGCTGCAGGCCAGAGGCAGGAGCCAGGGAAATAGCACCGCAGGCGAGCTCGCCCCGTCTGGGCCCACGTCTCCCCACCTGAGCCGTGGCTGGATGGAACAGGATGTCTCCCCGAGGGTGGCAGCCGAGCTGCCCTCCACCAGGAGCCTCCTGCGAGCCCCAGGGCTGAGCGTTTGCCTTTTAGGAATCGGGGTTAGCAGTCCCTGGCCGGGTGTTCGGAACCCTGCCCCAGGTCCCTGGACAGCAGAGCCAACCTCTTGGAAGCCTCAGAAAATGTATCACCCATCACACAGAGGGTTTCCTGTCTTTGCAGATACTTCACTGTCCCCTGCCCCGACTCCTCCTGGCCATTTCCTGGAAGCTCTTGTCCCCACGCCCACATGAACACAAACCTCCACCCGGCACTGACCAAGAGCCAGGCCCTACCCTGGTAGGATCACTTGAGCCCAGGAGTTTGAGACCACAAAGTACCTATCCTTGTTAAATCTGACATGTAGGATGTAAAACACCAAACAAGCAAGCCAGAAAACCTGAATGCTGCATTGCGATCTGCTGTCCCCTTTTCCATCTCGTTTAATCTGAAACAGCTCCTCAGCCTGTGTGTGTGTGTGTGTGTGCGCGTGTGTGTGCGCACGCGCATGTGTGTGTTGTGACATTGACACGTCCAAAGTGTACATATCAGTTATTTTGTAGGCTCTCATGATGAGATCCAGGCTACCATGCCTGGCTGGAAGACCACGAAAGGACATGGGGCTCTCAGCGTATCATAGCAGGAGGTATGTGTTGATGTCTGTTTGGTTCCTGGCGAGTTGGCCAGATTTCCCTGCTGAAAAGTTACTGTGTTTCCTTTTGCCATTAGTAAGTATCTTGTTGGGTGATACTTTGAGACTTTGTAAATATCCTGCTACTCAAATTTTCACCCACTAATATTAGCACCCTTAGATGGCTCTTGCCTGAATCAATTATTATAATGGTTATTAAATGTAGTTCCATCATTCCTGTAGCTATTGCTTCTAATCACCTCAGATGATATCCAGACTCCCAAGAAGCTAGCTTCCAGCCTAGCAAGGGAGATGACTTAGCAGGAGGCACCAGGGCTAAAGGAGTATGGAAGAGGAACAAAACTAAAGGAGGAGTGATCAGGGAGGCCTTCCTGGAGGAGGTGATGCCTGAAGTAAATCCTTAAAGGAAAAAGTGAAGGGAGGGGATGCCCTACAGAAGGAAAAGCAAGTGCAAAGCAATGGGATGGAAGTAGACGACTGGAGAGAGAGGAGAAGACGTGACCATGGCGGACTCCAGGTGTTGGGCCCGGGGGCTCTGCCCAGGCCCACGGAGCTGTCAGCAGTGCAGGTGTTGACCAGGGGGTGGGCTGTGCAGGTGGACAAATGAGAAATGAAAGGGCAGGGTGGGCAGAGCAGGGCCAAAGCCAGGGCAACAGCTTGTTGACATGGGCCCCGTGGACCTTTGTAACCTCTGACCCTCACAGTGACCCTCCAAAGGTAACCTTCTTCCCACGGAAAACAGAGGGGCGAAGAGGTGAGACAATGTGTGCAGGGCCCCCAGCAGAGCCAGGACTCCAGCTCAGGCTCTCAGAGCAAGGGGTGAAGGGGAGGCTGGGTGTGAGGGCTCACACCAGTAATGCTGGCTGATCACTTGAGGTCAGGAGTTCGAGACCAGCCTGGCCAACATGGTGAAACCCCATCTCTACTAAAAATACAAAAAAATTAGCCGGGCGTGGTGTTGGGTGCCTGTAATCCCAGCTACTTGGGAGGCTGAGGCAGAAGAATCAATTGAATCTGGCAGGCAAAGGTTCTGGGAGACAGAGCAAGACTCCGCCTCAAAAAAAAAAATGTGGGGAAGGGAAAAGAGTGCTTCTCTCACTCAACTGCTCACATCTTTCTTATGGGCCTGAGCCTGGCTCTGAATACCCAGAGAAGATTCCGTGGGTTCCTGTCCCCAAGAAACCCCCCCAGAAAGTTCCAGTTGGGCCTCAGTTCCCAACAGGGGGTCCCTCCCTAGATGAATTATTGGGCTCCCTCCCAAAGTAGGCAGAAAGGCCTGGGTGAGGGGCCCGGGCCTGGTTTTCACTTCCCTAAGCCCAGGGGTCCTCTTCCCTGAGTAAGGCCTTGAGGACACATGGGGAGCCAGTGTTCATCCTGCTGTTTTGTTATTTTGCCAAAGCATGACCCGTATGTAAGTTTGCCCCATCGGGTAACTCTCTTCACCTTAGCAGGGCCCATCATTCCTGCTGCCTTCCAGCAAGATGCCAGAGCATATTTTTAGACCAGCGAAGTTGGTGGGACAGTGGGTGGGACCCAGAGAGTGACTGACAGTGGGTCGGCCCTGAGGACGGGAAGGCCAAGCAAATTCCCCTCCCCGGATGGGGCTGGGAGGGGACGTGGAATGGTCCGTCAGCTATGAGTTTGGAAGGCACAGTCAGTGACTTTCAGCTGACCTACCTCAGCCTGGAAGATTCCAGTAGAGAGGGGGAGGGCCAGGGGCTCGGAGGCCGGTTCCAGGCCTGGGTGCTGGGTCTGACAGCCTTTCCAAAGCACTGAGCCTGAGGCTCAAGGTAATTCACCACGAGGGCTCAGCTGGGGAGGACAGTGTGTGCTTCCCCCACCTCCCAGCCCCCCGACTCACCCCCAATCCCCCCACCCACCTTGACTCAGGAAAAAGGCCTCCCTCATGAGCACTGGTGGCTCCCTTTGGAGGCATGTCATCAGCACGCCCTGGGGCACAACACAGAATCCCAGGCTGGCAGGGGACATTTGAGATCAGCCAGTCCAGCCTCTCATTTTACAGCTGGGAATGGGCGCAGGATGGCCATGGCTGCCCAAGGTCACAGAGCCCGGGAGGGAGCAGCGGGCACAATGGAAAAAGCAAGGTCATGTGAGCCAGGTCCGGGCACCAGGTCCGGGCCTGCTGCTACCAGGCAGGTGGCTCAGGGCAATGGCTCAGCCTCTTTGCCTCAGGTCCACAGCTGGGAGCAGGCAGAGGAACAGCTGTTTGCGGGGCTGCCCAGGGAGGAGTGAGGCTGGATGCCCTGTGCACACAGCGGGCACTTCCTCAGCCACTGCAGGCAGCCAAGCCGGGAGGGCCCCCTGGGCTCCTGCGCCTCTGCCCAGGAAGAGGAGCGGGGACCCACTTCCCTTTGGGTCAACAATGCATTTAAGCAACGGACTTGAAAATCCCTGTTTAGTGACCACCTCCTATTGCTTGGCAAGATGAGGACAAAGACAGGTCCAGTTCTCCAGCTGTTGAACATCTGTCTCATCTAGAAGATGAGACAGCATGTGGAAAATAAATGTCTGCGACTGTATTAACTGTCCCAGCTTCTGTCGGCAGTAATGGCAGAGCCCTTTCCCTCTGAAAACAAGCAAGAATTTTGGATTAAAAAAAATAATTTAACAAAACACATTAAAAGCATCAAATGGCTGCCAAGCTAGTAGGAAACCTCCAAGCCAAGCTCCAGGGAAAGAAAGAACCTAGGGAAGAACTGGGGCGGCTGTTGCCCGCGAGCATTTGCTGACCTGGCAAGTTGGGCTTCCACCTTGGAGGGCGGGGGGAGTAGACAGACGTCAAGGTATGAGAAGCCTGATAGGGATTCACCCCGAATCAAGCTGGGAGCCTGATTCATCCCACCGTGGATGAAGACTGAAGCAGAGATAACCCTGCCCCCTGCCCCAAAACTTCCCCTTCCGATTTAGAAGGCATTCGTTAGCATTCAAAGCAGTGGGAGGAAAAACGGGAAGGACACACAGACTCAAGCACAAAGAGCGCGGAGCTCATGGGGACTTGGCACCCTGATTCATTGGAACCCCTGGGCATTTGGTTTCAGGGCGTCTGGGCTGTCCGTGTAAAAGCAAACACGAATCCTTGCGAGAAGGAACCTCTGTCCTTGACCGCACAGAAACCCCACAGACACCCTTCCCAGAAGCACACAAAGATACGTAAGTCTGAAAGGGAAGAAGGGAGAACCAGCAGACAAAGCAGCAGACACCCACTCGGTCTTCCCATATTGTTACAGAATTATCGAACGAGACACTGGGGACATCTCACACCGTAATAGGAGAGACGGTCCACGTCTGGTGGCCAAGCACAGCTCAGAGCTCATCACTCCTCCGGGAAACCTGCGGAGGGGGAGCAAGTTCTGGAGTTCAAGCCACTGGGGAGGCAACAGGAGTGTAAGGGGCCACAGTTCAGGTGCTGATGGGCAGAGGCAGGGAGGGGCGCTCCCAAGGAGTCCACTGGGAGATGCAGGCAGGGGCTTTCCCTCACACGGATGCCCCGTAAAGGTGTGTTCAGCCTCGACGTAGGAATAACAGGGAAAATCTGATTTCCTATTCATTAAACATCTGCAGAAGCAGACGAACTCACGATCCACCTCCATGGCTGAGGCAGAGTCTGCCTTCTAAAACACGTGGGCATTTTCCTAGGGTCCTTTTTCTGTCTTCAGTTTTGTTTGCCATTTCCTGAATCTAACAGCGTCCAGGGGGCTGCTGAAGAGTTCAGAATTTAATAATTACCCAAGTTCACTTGTTAAGCAGTCCCCGGTAGCAGCACACTCACCGGATTTGATCACTTTTGCGTTGCCTTGCCTGCATGTGCTTGTCACAGAAATGCTTTAAAAATGGACTTGGGGCCACACACAGCGGCTCATACCTATAATCCCCGTGCTTTGGATGTCAAGGTGAGAGGATCACTGTAGGCTACAAGTTCAAGACCACCCTGGGCAACATACCAGGGTCCCTTCTGCAGTCTCTCTACAAATAAAAAAAATAATAATTTTAATTAGCCAGGCATGGTGGTGCACACCTGTAGTCCCAGCTACTCAGGAGGCAGAGACAGGAGGGTTACATGAGCCCAGCAGTTTGAAGCTGCAGTGAGCTATGACTGTTCCATTGTACTCCAGCCTGGGTGACAGAGCAAGATCCGATCTCCCCCAACCAAAAAAAAAAAAAGGAAAGGAAGAAGACAGGCTTGTGCCACACAAGTGGTGCTTTTGAATTTCCACTCAAACTATTGTCTCTGAATTAGGGCAACACCACTCCCCACATTGGTATCTTTGCAGCCGTGCCATTGTTCCTTACAGAACAGTGTCTCAGGACACCGCTCCTGCTCCTCCTGCTGGCTCTGAGCAAGTGAGGACACGGGCTGGGGAGGTCCCCTGTGTCTGAGCCCACCGGTGCTCAAGCGTCGTTTCTGGCCGCCCACTGTCTGTAGGACAATCCCAGCTCCTCAGCCTGTGTCTCTGGCCTTCCAGGTTCCGGCTGCATACGCTTCTCAGCCACACCCCTGGCCTGCCTGGGCTCAGGGCTGACTCTCCAAGGGCAGGCAGCATGAAGCTAGAGCCATTTTGCAGCAGGAAGGATTCTGCCAACTAGGAGCTGAGGCCACACATCAGGGGAAGGCAGGCTCCCTCTACCAGAGCCTCTCCCAGTGTGATGAGGGAGGCAGGCATGCAAAGAAGGAGTTAGAAGAATAAGGCTAGTGGGAAACTGAGGTCTGCCCCAGGCATGAGGGCGCAGTGAGGGCAGACTCCTAGCCCAGCAGGGAGGGAGGGACTGAGAGCACACAGCTCTGTGTGAGCAGCAGCTAGACCAGGCCGGGCAGACGGCCAGTCCCGCCTGCAGCGCACTCCAAGGTCCCAGGAAGCCGGGGAATGGGCAGAGCTGAGAAAACGTCCTGCCAACTCCACAGGCACCCAGAGCCCACCATGTTCTCCGAGAGAAAGTCAGCACTGGGGACACTGGGCAAAGAAGCAGGGGGCCTGCCTAGAAAATCCAGCTCAGTCCTTGGCACCCACTGAGCACCCACCAGCCACTTACTTGGTTTTGTTTTAAAAACTCAACTCAGCGTGAATACTCACCAAGATGCTTTGACCTAATTTAATGCCTCCACCTGGAGAGGGGGAGCAATGAATTGACAGTCCCCAGCCTGCTTCCTCACCAGCCATCCAAGAACCCTGCCTGCCCCCTGCCACCGTCACCTTGCAGAGAAACACTGATTGCCTTCACACATCTGGCTCCAGCCAGCTCTCTCCTCTGCACACCTTGAGGCTCCCAGGCAGAAGGGAGGTTCTTCCCCAGGTCAGGGGGCCCCCTGGGAGGGTGTCCAATGGCGTTCGAGCCAAGGCCCGTATGGGCACAGCTCCTGCAGATTCTCAAGGTTGGAGCCCACACCCTGCTCCTTGGCTTTGTCAAAGATCAAAATCAGGCCCTCACATAGAAGTTTATATTCTAACATTGCAAGTCTCAACACAAACCAATGTGTTGGCTTGAAAATAAATATCACTAATAAAATGGAGAAAGGGCCTGGCATGGAAAGACTGGGAAATACCCAGAGTCCTTTGTGCTGTTGCTTTCAGTAAATAAAGCGCATCTGAGGGGCGAGGGGTGGCCCCCGGACCTTGGGCTGTTACAGACGGGTGCCATTTTCAACAGCTCTGGGGACAGACACGTGGTTTGTCAATACCTTGGTTTTGCCAGTTCAAAACTAACCAATCCCTACCACAATTACCAGCACTTGATCTAAGCAATTCTCACCAAGGAAAGGTATTTTCAACTACAAAAAAGGAATATAAGGATATAGTCTTGGAAAGGAAAAGGCTATTTCTCTTTTTTTCTCTTTGAGATCGGGTCTCTCGGTGTTGCCCAGGCCTGAGTGCAGTGATACCATCACAGCTTATTGCAGCCTTGACCTCCCGGGCCCAAGCGCTCTTCCCACCGCAGCCTCCTGGGGAGCTGGGGCCACAGGCACATGCTACCGTGCTTGGTTCATTTTTTTTTTTTTTTTTTTTTACATGTTTTAGAGAAAGGTTTGAATTATGTTGCCCAGGCTGGTCTCAAACTCCTGGCTTCAAGCAATCCTCCCCGCTCAACCTCCCAAAGTGCTGGGATTACAGGTGAGAGCCACCACACCTGGCCCAAAGCTATTTCTTTAAATCAGCTATGTGGGGTTCTAGAGGAAACTTCACAATGTCAGGGGTTTTTGGTTTTGTTTTTCACTTTGCTACAGACCCAAAAAAAATGTCAAACATGATCTGTCCCTTCCAGGAGATGAGGGACCATGGCCCAGTCCCACATTTTAGTGAAATCCAAGGTAGAGCAATGTGATAGGGTAGCCTCCCTCCACTCAGCTGCACAGACTCTGGTTCAGATTGCCTCTCCTGGCTGTCAGGACTCTGGTGAAAAGCAGATAACGGGGTGGGGCTGGGGATGACAGGCAGGAGGCACGTGGGCACTGGGGCTGGTGTCTGCAAGGCGTGAGGGGTGCCTGTCAGCTGTCCTGAGTGGACAGACAGGACCAGGAAGTGGGCCCCGTAAAGATGGTGCTGGATGTGACAAGAGCCACTCAGAGCACAGGAGCTGGTGGCCACAGAAAGCAGAGGGCAGCTTTGGCAGGAGGATGGTTGCCAAGCAAGCTTCCTAGAGGAGGCAAGCGTTGGCAGAACCCTCAAGCTGGTGGTTACCATGTCCCAAATATGACCCACTCACCAGGCCCCGCCCTGCACCACCCCCACACACCCTCCTCAAACTCACACCAGGACCCACCGAGGCAGGCCTCCCTGCCCCGCTATAGGGATGAGGGGGCTTGGATAGGCATTGCTGGCTGGCGGTTGTAGTGAGAGGGAAAGGTACAGGAGGATTTGAATCCAGTTCTGTCGAACTCCAGACCCCAGGCACCGCTCACTCATTCCATGAGGGAAGTGGGGGACGGCGCCCGGGTGGCACGGTGCTGCACACTAAGCTTGCCTGCCTCGTGGATTTCCAGGCCGCCGCGCCAGGCCTCATGTCTGCATCTCCAGCCTTCCCTGCCTGCAGCAGCACCACTCACGACCGGGCCACGGGGTCAGATCACTGCAGAATCCAACTCCACTCAGAGCACATCGTCCTTTATGGACCAAATCTATCTGGCTGGGTGCATCACACCTGTAATCTCAGCACTTTAGGAGGCCAAGGTGGGCAGATCACCTGAGGTCAGGAGTTCAAGACCAGCCTGGTCAACATGGTGAAACCCAATCTCTATGGAAAATACAAAAAATTAGCCAGTTGTGGTGGTAGGCACCTGTAATCCTCGCTAGTCAGGAGGCTGAGGCAGGAGAATCACTTGAACCTGGGAGGCGGAGGTCACAATGAGCCAAGATTTCCCCATTGCACTCCAGCAAGTGCAGAGCAAGACTCCATCTCAAAAAAAAGAAAGAGAGAGAGATAAAGAAAGAAAGAATGAATGAATGAAGGAAGGAAAGAAAATAAAAGGAAAAGAAAATCCATCTATCTACATGTCACACTTTGCAGTGAGACTCCCACGGCACCTAGAATGACACAGTCAGGGGTCCCACAGTTTCCTGTCCATGCCCTGGATTGGATAAAAGACACCGCCATCCAGCCCCGGTGCCGGATCCTGTGTGATGAGGGGGCACCTGTCCCTTTGCAGGGGTGAAGAAGGGAGGCGGTACAGCTGTAGGTGGGCTGCCCTGGCCTCAAGATCTACAGAGACAGACATCTGGGCCATGTCGAATGGGGCCTGCTGCAAAGCTGGAGACCGCTTAATTATCAAAGGGTAGAGTGTCATGACAGCAGCAGTTTCTGGACCTGCAGAAGCTTCCAGATCCTGCAAAGCTAGAATAGGTGCACAGCTTAAGCCCCTCCCCACTCCAGTTGTGACCACTGGTTAACATGTAGCATGTAGCACACCGCACTCGGTGCTAAGCTGCTGGAGTCACGCTTCTGCTGACAACCCTCCATGGCAGGTGTCCTCCATGGCAGGTGTCCTCCATGGCAGGTGTCCTGCAGCCCTTATGACCAAAGCCTAACTCCCCACCAGGCCGTAAGACCTGCCTGGCCAGGGCCCTACCCAGCTCTGCCCATCTTGTGCCATCTCCCATTGAACTGGCCACTGTCACCCGTTGAACGTGGCCCCTCTCTCCTGCCACAGGCTTCTGCACATGCTGCTGCCACCCGCCTGGAGCTGTCGGGCCAGGACCAGCCACCAGGGAAATCCTATTGTTGACCCTGGACTCCTGAGACTTCCAGAGGCTGTCATACCAGTCAGCAGACAGCTTCTGCCCCAGACCGCCGAATCCCAGGGGTACCCAAGACCAGGTGCTGATGGACTGGGACTCGGGAGAGTTCTCACTCCCTGCTGGGGACCTTGGCCATGTGCTGCCTTTCCTGGCCCTTCATTCCTCATCTGTAAGATGTCATAGGCACAGCCACCTTATGAGACTCTTGTGGGTTCTGTGCCCTGGTGTGACAATCTTTCGTTACCTTAGACCCATAGGTGTTTGCTGTCAGTAGCAGGATGGCAACCAAGGACATACCCAGGTTGGCTCTCGCTGACGAGGTCCGGCCTCCGGTCACCAAGCAGCTCCCTGCTCACTGACAATGAGCCCTCCCTTTCTCGGCCCACAGCCTCTGCCCTGGTGGACTTCCACCACCTGACCTGCAGGCGTGCTTCCAGGAGCTCAGAGGCCACTGCCCTGGTGGATGACACCCTGGAAGCACACATCCCCTTGACAGAGGGATTTGCACATCAGCAGAGGGCAAGCCAGCAGCAACCTTTGCAGGCCCTGGATGGCAAACAGACTCCAGCCTGGACCCCAGGCCCATGGGAGAAGCTTCACCCTGGCAGGATCGGGAAAGCACTTGGGTCCCTGAGCACAGATGACTGTCATCACCTGCTCCCAGCACTCGGGGTCTGACTGCTGCCTGCTACTGAGTGGCCAAGCCCTACCACTCCAGGTTGCCTCCTCCAGCAACCCCTGCCCCTCTGAATTCCCAGCTTCCCAATTGTTTCCCTGAGACCGTGGGCGAGGCTGGGCTTCTCTGGCTGGCTGGCAGGTCAGCACTTGCAGGAGTGAGTGGCTTAGCAGGGCAGCCGTGGGCTTTACAGACCTGCCTCCTGTCCTGCGCCCTGCCACTGGCCTGGGCGACCCAGTGCAGATGGGGCCGCGCTGTGCCTCAGTCTCCTTCTCGTAATGTGGGCACAATAAGAATTACCCTCAGAACGTCTTCAAGACCAGAAAATGTCAAAAGGGACCTGAGACAGCATTGTCGCCACATAAATGGAAACTGAACTGAGATCCCTGTGCACCAGACAGGTGCGCCCAGTAGTCAGTAGGCTCCAGAGAGGAAACTCAGGGCGTGCTCAGAGACTTTCAAGAGCACTGAGTCATCCTCCAAGTACAGATTTCTACTCAGTCCCTGCACCCGTGGCGTTCCTGTGCTCTCCTTTGGCCCTCATTTCATCAGCACTGAAGAAGGTAAAGAGAGGCTTCCTGGAGCTGGGGATGGGGGTGGGGTGTGCCCTTTGTGACAGTTGCTCCCATGCTGGGTATGTGACAAGGTCTTCGTGGCCAACAGAAAATTGCTTCACCTCTCTCATGTGAGCATGGTTTCCCCCCCAAAAAAGAAACCTACCAGCTCTGGGAGGCAGTAGATACGGGCTGTTTCTGGCCAGGATGCTCCCAAGAGAAGAGTCCTGAACTTGCTTCTACCCCAGGACGTCTGCGGGAGACTGGCTGAGAGCATTTGATTGAAAATGCTTATTTCTGGGACACATGGATGAAAACTAAGTTTTCTCTTCCTAAAACCTTGGGAGCCCCAAGAACCCAGGAATATCGTCTTTTCTGTGTCCGCTGAGTGTTCACAGCCACTCTTCAGAGCCCCACACAGCCTTTGTCCTTATTCATGACAAGGTACACCAGGTTTTCCAACACCTGGTTGACCTGGATGTTGCATCTGGGAAAAGAAACCACCACAGCTGTGTGGACCCTGGTTCTTGAGAGCCTGGGATGTGGTTATGCCACGTAATGTCCTTGAGCCCAGAGGTCCTCATGAGGATGTAGCCCCTGAGCTCTGCATGGGCAGCCAAGGGTCAGCTTCCCTCACCAAGCACAACAGGATGACAAGCTTGGATGTGGCTGCCTGTACACCCCACGAGATATCCAGGAGATTAACTGTATGGATCACTCTGTAAACTCTGAAACATAACATGAATCTGTGCTATTGGTGGCTAGCATATGCAAGAAAAGCTGAGCCTGCCATGTGCCAGCGGGAAGGATCTGTGGGAGGGTCTGGAGGGTGGGGCAAAGTTCACGATAGTTGCCTGGCTGATCAGAGTTTAAAAGAAGTCTGTGCAAAGGCCAGTTCCTGCCTGGTCTGCAGTTCCCCTGCCTAATGAGATTTGCGTTTCCTTTCCGGAGTGGGTCCTCCTGGGACCACAAATAGCACAGTGGCAGGCGCAGCTGGCAGTGGGGCTGGCATAGCACACATTTCGTTCCCGAAGAGGGGCGCCCTGATGTGCCGGCACCCAGGGGCTTTGTGCATTCAGCGCAGAGAGCTCAGGCATCACAGCGCGAACAAAGCGGCTTTGCAGGGCGCTCTCCTACTCCTGCCATTGGCCGCCGGGCCGCGACCTCCCCCTGCGCTGGCAGAGTCCCAGAGCCTTGCTTGGGCACAAAGTCAGCCCCTCATCACCCCCCCGGGCACGGAGTAGGGGGCGCGCATGGCTCTCGGGCCACTGGAGATGGGTGGGGATGTGGGGTCGGAGCTAGCGGCGTCTCCCCGAGCCCGTCCGCGTTGCCCTTCACCCTCCTCCTTCCCCCCGCCCGCCACACCGCCCTGGCACCTCCTGCCACCTGTTTCCTCGTCCTCCCAGCTCGCCTTCCCCTTCCCCTTATTTTGCATCCTGGGGTTCCAGGGACAAGGTCCTTCCCGACCCGCCTCCCACCCCACGCACTTTGGAGGCTCAAGGGCACCCGGTGTCCCGGGTCTATACCCGCTCATCGCACCGAACGGCGGAGCCCAGCTCCCGGACGAGGCAGGAGGGACTCGCCAGCGTGGCACGGGCGCTCAGCGGGAACCTCCACCCGCCCCGCGACCGTGCGTCCCCTCCTCGAATTCAGCCCCATCTGGTGCGTGGGGCTGCAGGGGCGCCCACGCTCAGCGGCGTCCCGGCGGTGACCTTGGAGGGCTCCTCTACCTATCCGGCCTCAGTTTCCCCTGGTTGCAGCGGACGCGAGGCACTAGGTGGGAGCAGCCGAGCGCTCCCGGGGCCCCGCCCCCGCGAGCAGCCAATCGGGCGCCGCCGTCCGGGGGGTGTGTCCCGGGACCGGGGCCCCGGCGCCCCGAGGGCGCGCGGGGCGGGCGGGGCTTCCGGGTCGGGCCCGGGGACAGGAGCCCGCGCGGACCGGGGCGGGCCGAGGGGCGGTGCGTGTCGCGGGGGCGCGGCTGGCACGGACGCGCGGAGGCGGCGCCGGGCATGGGCCGTGGACGCGGCGGCCCCGCGGCAGGGGCAGCGGGCGGCGGAGGCGGAGGCGGCCGCTAGCGCCCTGCCCGGCGCCGCCTCCTTCGGTGCTCGTCCCACGGACTGGCAGGCGGCGGACCGCGGTCCAGGTGCCCGGGGGTGGAAGGGCGCGCGCGGGGGTCCGCGGGCCGGGCTTCCCTGGTCCCGGGACCCAGACGGCGGCGGACGGGGGAGGGGAAGGGCCTGGGCGGCGCATGCGCGGGGCCCGGGGTCCCGGGGACCCAGGGTCAGGGTGCGCGGCCGGAGACCTGAGGGCGAGGGGCGAGGACACACGCCGAGGACTCGTGCAAGGGGTCCCGGGGCCCTGCTCGGCCTCCCTCCCAGCGCCGGGGGCCTGCCCGGAACCCGACTCCGTGGCTGTCCATGGGGCTTGGCGCTGCGCGGAGGTCGGGTCTGGCGACCGCAGCGACTCTGAGTCTTCGGCTTGTCCCTTGGGAGGGAGGCCCTCGGGCGGGGACATCGGGGCTTGCCCATCCCTCGGCGCCGTGGCTTCCCAAGACCCCCAGGGATCCCTGAGGCGAGGAAACCCGAGCCCGGACAGACCGACCCTGGGTGGGTGCGCCCGGCGGCTGCCGCCGGACGGAGACGCGCGTGTTAGCTCCTCCGACTGTGACCGCCTTTGAGGAACGCTTCCCGCATGGTGCCCCAACGCGGCGGGGTGACCCCCGGCAGCCCGGACGAGCTGCGCTCGGCCGGGTGGCTCCTCTGCGGAAGCCGCGCCACGTCGCTCCTGGTGGGGGCCGCTGCGGGTCTGGCGCGGGCATTCCCAGGTCTTTCCGGAATCCTGGGCTGCGCGGCCCGCGTGGTGCGTGTGAAGCCGGAGGGGTGCTGGGTGGTGCCGGTGGGAGTCAGGAAGGTCCGCTCTGCCCCTTCTCCCACCCCAACTACCAGCGCACAGCTGCGCGCCTGTGCGTTTCTGAAGCCTGCTTTAAAAGTTAAACGAGAGGAAGTGTGCTCCAAGTGCCAGGATTCTTTCCAAGAAAAACCCACAGTTGTCTAACCGCCGGGCTTCGCGGGACCCTCCCGGACTGCGCGCCCACCTCAGCCCCAGCTGCCCCACCGACTCCCCCCGCCCAGGAAACCAGGGAGGCCCCTCCTCTCCTAGCCTGCTTGGGATAAGGGTGTCCTGGGGAACTGGGTCAGGGCAAGGGCACGGGTTTTCCTGGGAAGGACCGTGCGACACCTGTGTGGTTGTGGGGCAGGGGCAGGGTGACTTTCCTCTTCCAAGGTGGCGGAGAGTTGGGGGCATCCAGAGAACATAGCGTAATCACTTCCTCCTCCATCTTCTTACTGCCAGGCTGAAGCTCGGGGCCCTGCCTGCTCTGTGGACTCACAGTTTGCGGCAAGACAAGCTCAGAACTGAAGTTGTCACCACAGGTAAATGGAAAGTTTGATTTACTGTTTTCAGATGGAAGTATTTAAGTGTGTTAAGTGTTTACTACCGTTGTGCTACAGACCAGCAATGTGGAAGTTTATTATTACTTCGGGATGCAACCTTAGATGTGTTTTCAGACTGAAAGTAACATACATGGGCATGGATTCACTTTTTTTTTTTTTTTTTTCCGCGATGGAGTCTCCCTCTGTCGCCCAGGCTGGAGTGCAGTGACACAATCTTGGCTCACTGTAACCTCTGCCACCCGGATTCAAGTGATTCTCCTGCCTCAGCCTCCTGAGTAGCTGGGATTACAGGTGCCTGCCAACCTACCTGGCTAATTTTTGTAGTTTTAGTAGACATGTGGTTTCACCATGTTGGCCAGGCTGATCTTGAATTCCTAACCTCGTGATGTACCCTTCCAAAGTGCTGGGATTACAGGCGTGAGCCACCCTGCCCGGCCTAAGATTCACTTTTAAGTTCTGAGTTACTGTGTCAGTTTTGCCAGGAACTTCATTGCTTCATGGCAGGCATGTTTTAAATTAATGTTATCAATTTAAAACTTGATAACATTAACTTTGAGAAATGTGAGTGCTTAGCAGACACTTGGGACGTCCACACTGGTACAGAGCTGTTTTCATTGTGATTTGAATATTAAGCAGATGGCTTGTTGAGAAAGGCCCATGACAGAACATGCCAGGGATAGGCTGAAGATACAGGCCAGGTGATACGGATTTGTGTGGTCACCATCCATGAGAGACCAGGGACAGTGGGGCTGAAGATGACCTGTGCAACTCTGAAGCAAAAGCAAATTCATTGGCAAGCAGGGCACGGTCTCTCACTTCTGTAATCCCAGCACTTTGGGAGGCCGAGGTGGGAAGACTGCTTGAGGCCAGGAGTTTGAGACCAGCCTGGCCAACATGGTGAAACCCCATCTCTACAAAAAAATACAAAAATTAGCCAGGTGTGGTGCCAGACACCTGTAATCCCTGCTACTCAAGAGGCTGAGGCAGGAGAATTGCTTAAGCCTGGGAGGTGAAGGTTTCAGTGAGCCGAGATTATGCCATTGCATAATCCAGCCTGCATGACAGTGCAATTGACAGTAGAAAAAATGTTTTCTTTTACCTTTTTTTTTTTTTTTTTTTTGAGATGGAGTTTCACTCTTGTCATCCAGGTTGGAGTGCTGGTGTGATCTTGGCTCACTGCAACCTCCACCCTTCTGCTGCCTCAGCCTCTTGAGTAGCTGGGATTACAGGCATCCACTACCACACCCAACTAATTTTTGTATTTTTAGTAGACGAGAGGTTTTGCCATATTGGCTAGGCTGGTCTCCAACTCTTGACCTCAGGTGAATCACGCACCTCAGCCTCCCAAAGTGTTCAGATAGGCTGGGTGCAGTGGCTCACATCCGTAATTCCAGCACTTTGGGAGGCTGAGGTGGCCAGATCATGAGGTCAAGAGATCGAGACAATCCTGGCCAATACAGTGAAACCCTGTCTCTACTAAAAATACGAAAATTAGCTGAGCGTGGTGGCGTGCACCTGTAGTCGCAGTTACTTGGGAGGCTGAGGCAGGAGAATTGCTTGAACCTGGGAGGTAGAGGTTGCAATGAGCCAAGATTGGGCCACTGCACTCCAGCCTGGCAACAGAGCAAGACTCTGTCTCCAAAAAAAAAAAAAAGTGCTGGGAGTACAGGCGTAAGCCCCCGCTCCAGGCCCATTTCTGACACCTTAGACGTAAAATGAGAGACGTGCCATAGGCATCGAACACTGGTTTTCCCTAGCTCCTGTTTGTCCAACTTATGAACAGAGTTTTTAAAGTTGTGTGTGAGAGAGAGAGAATGAGAGAGAAGAAAGAGAAAACATATCTCTTCTTTATAAACTATTTTGTAACTTGCTTTATTGACTAGGTTATGAAAAATCTTTCTATGTGAAAAATATGACTCATTTGAAACGTCTATATCATATGTTTAGATACAATCATTTGTAGCTAATCTCTTTATATATGTATCTATTTATTTAACGCAGTCATTCTATAAATATTTACTGAGTAGCTGCTGTGAGCTACTGTCCCCAGTGCTGAACAAGACAAGCTGGATCCAGGAAACTGGTTTTCATACTAGCGTATAAAAAAAGAAACTTAAAGATAATCCTCATCGTGGTAAAGGATGGAGAATCTGTTTTTGCCAGGATATCTTACTCTTTAGAAATTGGTGACCAGTGTTCTTTTTCTTTCGTTCTATTTTGGAGTCTGTGTTTTTGTGATAAATATTTAAGTAGGCCGGGCACAGTGGCTCATGCCTGTGATCCCAGCGCTTTGTGAGGCTGAAGGGGATGGATTGCTTCAGCCCAAGACTTCAAGACCAGCCTGGGCAACCTGGTGAAACCCCACCACTACCAAAAATACAAAAATTAGCCAGGTATAGTGGCATATGCCTGTGGTCCCAGCTACTTGGGAGGCTGAGGTGGGAGGATTCCTTGAGGCTGGGAAGTGGAGGTTGCAGTGGTTGAGATGGTGCCACTGTACTCTGGCCTGGGCAACACGGTGAGAAAAAAATTCTAAATAAATGTCTATGTAGTCATCTTTAGGCAGTCTTTTAAATTGTATTTATTTATTTCCTTTTGTGTCACCTAGGCTGGAGTGCAGGGGCATGATCGTGGCTTTCTGCAGCCTCAACCTGCTGGGCTCAGGTGATCCTCCCACCTCAGCCTCCCAAGCAGCTGGGACCACAGGCACATGCCACCATGCCTGGCTAATTTTTGTACTTTTTCAGAGATGGGGTCTTGCTATGTTGTTCAGGCTTGTCTCAAACTCCCGGGCTCAAGGCATCCTCTCACCTTGGCCTCTCATAGTGCCGGGACTATAGACTTGAACCACTACACCTGGCCTAAGTGGTCTTTAAAAAAAAATACACATTAATTAAAGTATTTATTTCCTTATTACAAATATATTTGAAACATGCCAATTTTTCTTCTCTTTTTTTGCTCTCTCAGTTTCTGTGTGTGAATGGATATATACTGCTTTTTTTTTTTTTTTTGAGACAGAGTCTTTCTCTGTCATCCAGGCTGGGTTGCAATGATGCGATCTCAGCTCATTGCAATCTCTGCCTCCCAGGTTCAAGCAATTCTCCTGCCTCAGCCTCCTGCATAGCTGGGATTATAGGCATGTGCCACCATGCCTAGCTAATTTTTGTATTTTTAGTAGAGATGGTATTTCACCATGTTGGTCAGGCTGGTCTCGAACTCCTGACCTCGTGATCTGCCCTCCTCGGCCTCCCAAAGTGCTGGGATTACAGGCGTGAGCCACTGTGCCCGGCCAGATATAGTTTGAATGGCAAATAGGATGAGTGTCTTAACTTCCAAATAGCCAGTGTTTTTGTTTAATGTTTGCACTAATTTTGTCACACTGCAGCTAGAGGCTGTGGCCTGTCTAATTTCTGCTTTTTTTTGGAACTTGAGGGTCTCTGTTTTTATGTTTTTGGTAGCTTGGCATAGAGTACATTTTTCTTTTTCTTTTTCTTTTTTTTTTTTTGAGACAGAGTTTTGCTCTTATTGTTGCCCAGGCTAGAGTGCAGTGGCACTATCTCAGCTCACTGTAATCTCCACTTCCCAGGTTCAAGCGATTCTTCTGCCTCAGCCTCCTGAGTAGCTGGGACTACAGGTGCCCACCACCACTCCCAGCTAATTTTTGTATATTTAGTAGAGACAGAGTTTCACCATGTTGGCCAGGCTGGTCTCAAACTCCTGACCTCAGGTGATCCACCTGCCTCAGCCTCTTAAAGTGCTGGGATTACAGGTGTGAGCCACTACACCCAGCTGTAGATACTTTTTGAAAAGCTATAGTGTCTGATTACAGGGTAGAAATGTGCTATATCTGTTATTTCAGCCTTATGAGTTGCATAGAATAAGCCAGATCACCTTTAAGGCCATGTGGTTAGGGACACTCAGGCACAGAATTTACATTTACAGCTTGGTGATAAGATGGCTATAAGGTAAGAACTAAAGAAGAAAAGCCTTAGCTGGTCCAGTGGCCCGTGTTTAACAGAACGTGTTTCTTTTTCCACTTGCATGCGCTGAGCTCCTACGGAAAGGAGCACCGTGCAGGCACGTTTTCCAGACATGACCAGATTTGCTCGTTATTTGGAGGTGTGTGCATTCTTTGCTTTTAGAATATTTAATTAGCAGCACATTTTAATAGTGATATTATGGTGTCTTGAAAGTTTATGCACTTGCAAAGTAAAGAACTGGCCAGGGGCGGTGACTTACACCTGTATTCCCATCACTTTGGGAGGCCAAGGTGGGCTGATCACAAGGTCAGGAGTTCTAGACCAGTGTGACCAACATGGTGAAACCCCATCTCTACTAAAAATAAAATTAAAAAAAAATTAGTTGGCGTGGTGGCAGGTGCCTGTAATCCCAGCTCCTTGGGAGGCTGAGGCAGGAGAATCACTTGAACTTGGGAGATGAAGCTTGCAGTGAGCCGAGACCACACCATTGCACTCCAGCCTGCTCAACAGAGTGAGACTCCGTCTCAAAAAAGAACAGAAAAGAGAAGCACTTACTCTTTGCTAGGTCTCACCCCATTATGGTTATCTTTGCAGCTGAGCTGCATTTGTTTTGAGGCTCACATATGGTAAATGTGGTGGGAAATCTGGAAATTTTGCTTTGCATTAGCAAAGCAGCTTGATATGGTAGAAAAGGTATTAGGTCATTAATCATGAGATTTGGATTCTAGCCCCTTAGCTGCTGCCTGCCAGGGCTGGAGACCTTTGCCCCCCTCTTTAAACTGCTGTTTTCTCATGAGAAAATGGAGTTCCTCTCCATGCCCCCTCTCTGAAGGGTTGTGAAGCTCAAAGCCGTGGCTTAAGAAACTGCCATCTCAGGAGGTGTCTGAAGGAGGAGGACATGCCCTTGGCTGCCTGCATTTCTCTCTTAGCCAGGTCTCATACCTTTTAGAAGGCAACGTACTACCCTGCCTTACACACCACCGTTGGTTTCATTTTGGAATATACAATTGAGAGTTCTCCACCAGTACAACAGAAGTTGTTGCAAGTGGTTCCTATGTGTGTTTTTGTGTTTCTGTTTTGAGATGGAGTCTCGCTTTGTTGCCCAGGCTAGAGGGCAGCGTCATGATCCAGCTTACTGCAATCGCCACCTCCCGGGTTCAAGCGATTCTCTTGCCTCAGCCTCCTTAGCAGCTGAGACTACAGGCACCGGCCGCCATGCCTGGCTAATTTTTGTATTTTTAGTAGAGATGGGGTTTCAGCATGTTGGCCAGGCTGGTTTTGAACTCCTGACCTCAAGTGATACACCTGCCTCAGCCTCCTAAAGTTCTGGGATTGCAGGTGTAAGCCACGGCACCCAGCCTCCCATGTGTTTTGAATGTGACTGTGACCTCAGGTTTGGTGGGGTGACACCTTGCGTTTGCTCTTTCTGCAACTCCATGGCATACCTGGACCAGGCCTCTTCATCGTGAAGAGGGGTCTGCTGAAATGCAAGCCCAGTGAATCTCCCCGCGCCCAGACACACTTCCATCAAGCCATAGCTTGGTGCTGCCTGCACCCCTGTTCCCTGTTAGTCTGACTGTCCCCACTGAGTCTGACTCCCTGAGGGCAGAGAGGATGTCTTACTTATTTCTGCCCTGCTAGTCCAGTATACTGAGTAGGTACTTATAAATGTTCATGGAATAAGTACATGATTCACAGAATTTAATTCAAGGAGAACGTATTGATGGGCCTCTGTGGTCACCACAGTACTCAGATGTAGGTGGGAGCTGGCCAGATGTGGGGGGCACTAAACAGGAGTGCAGACAGCATCAACCTACGGATGATGGCTGGCTCCATCCCACCGCAGGGAAATTGCCCCGGGCCCCTGGAGCTTCCGCCACACCTAGACTGAGAGCCCTTATTCTGTCTATACTGAGCGGTGTCCCCCGCAAATATTAACGTGTAGTTCTCATCACAGCGGTGTTGGGCAGCGCTGATATTTAACTGGGTGGGGGTCCTTCTCCCGCTGTGATCGTCAAGCTGAAATATTCCCAGGAGAAATCAGAGAAAACTTGGATGAAATAATCGTCTGTGTTCCGAGAGGCAGGACTCATCGGACTGCTTTTATTTTGCTCCATTTTAAGAGCTCCAGATAAAGAGGAGTGAAGATTTCTATTCTGATTTATTTGTTTTATACTTTTAACTTATAGACCACAAGCCAACCTTCAAAAGAGCATCATTTTGAATAGTAAGAGTTAGGAAGGCAAATACAGAAGGACTAATGGCTTCAAAGATCGTGAGCTTCGTAGGAATGCTTTGAGATGAGGGTATAGTGAAGCAGGATATTGAAGCTCCACCAACCCCTTTCATTTTTCATTTTTAAGCATGGGGAAGGCTGGGCACAAAGGCTCATGCAATCCCAGCACTTTGGGAGGCTGAGGCGGGCGGGCCACAAGATCAGGAGTTTGAGACCAGCCTGGCCATCATGGTGAAACCCCATCTCTACTAAAAATACAAAAATTAGGGACGGGAGTGGTGGCTCACGCCTGTAATCCCAGCACTTTCAGAGGCCAAGGCAGGTGGATTGCCTGAGGTTGGGAGTTCGAGACCAGCCTGACCAACATGGAGACAGGAAAATCACTTGAATCGAGGAGGTAGAGGTTGTGGCAAGCTGAGGTCAAGCCATTGCACTCCAGTCTGGGCAGCAAGAACGAAACTCCACCTCAAAAAATATATATATATAAATACAAAAATTACTTGGGCGTGGTGTCAGGTGCCTGTAGTCCCAGTTACTCTCGAGGTTGAGGCAGGAAAACTTGCTTGATCCCAGAAGGCGAAGTTTGCAGTGAGCTGAGGTCGCACCACTGCACTCTGGCCCAAGCGACAGAGCAAGACTCCATCTCAGGAAAAAGAAGGGTGAGCGAGGTCCCCAGTTTATTTGCATCCATTTGTAACTGAATACATCTGTGGTTATGTGATAACCACACCAAGGTGACAAATTGCCAAGTTTCAGTAAAAGAGATCCAGTTATTTCGAGGTTGACACGTGGCTATGTCCCTTTCTAAGAAGTTAGTGGTCAGCTTTACGTGAGTATTTAAATGTATGTTTATAATTCAGCAATATGGCTTGTAAAGTACAGAGTGCCCAATCAAGCGACGTGTGAATCTTGATTATCTGAGACAGTTTCTCGTCTATTGTCTATGGAAGAAGTGGTAACAGGATGTTTAAATGGATGAATTTTTGAAGCACTGTCAGGCAGCTTTCTACATGGAGCAAATGACGTGGGCTGCTAGCATGAGGAGCATGTTGCCCTCTGCCTAGGAGTAGGAGTAAGCGTAATAAATTCTAGACTACAGTTTCATTTTAGCTCATTTTATGAGACAGCTTGATAAATGGGATAGTGTCTTCTTTTCAGGGGAGGCCTGGAGTCTCATTCTGCTGCCCAGGCTGGAGTTCACTGGAGCGATCTCAGCTCACTGCAACCTCCGCCTCCCGAGTTCCAGCGAGTGTCCTGCCTCAGCCTCCCAAGTAGCTGGGATGATAGGCGTGCGCTCCCGTGCTCAGCTAATTTTTGCATTTTTAGTAGAGACAGGGTTTTACCATGTTGGCCAGGCTGGTCCTGAATTCCCGACCTCAAGTGATTCACCAGGCTTGGCTTCCCAAAGTGCTGGGATTACAGTGTGAGCCATTGCACCTGGTGGTGTCTTCTTTTTTTCCCCCCCAAGACAGAGTCTTGCTCTGCCGCCCAGGCTAGGGTACAATTGCCTCATCTTGACTCACTGCAATCTCTGCCTTCCTAGTTCAGTGATTCTCCTGCCTCAGCCTCCTGAGTAGCTGGGATTACAGGTGTGTGCCACTATGTCCAGCTAATTTTTTGTATTTTTAAGTAGAGATGGGGTTTCACCATGTTGGTCAGGCTGGTCTTGAACCCCTGACCTCGTGATCCACCCTCCTCAGCCTCCCAAAGTGCTAGGATTACAGGCATGAGCCACCGCACCCAGCGGTAGTATCTTTTTTATTCACTGTCCACTCTCTTTCTATTTCTGTTTCTCTCTCTGTACATTGGGGATGAAATTAACATGAATGATGTTTAAAGAAAAAAATGTTCAGAGAAGTTAGATACTTGCTTTAAATTGGAATTGTCTCTCAGTATGTGAAAGTTATCTGTTGGCTGGACACAGTGGCTCTTGCCTGTAATCCCAGCACTTTGGGAGGAGGCTGAGGCGAGCAGATCATGAGGTCAGAAGATCGAGACCATCCTGGCTAACATGGGGAAACGCCCCATCTCTACTAAAAATACAAAAAACTAGCCAGGCGTGGTGGCATGCACCTGTAGTCCCAGCTGCTTGGGAGATTGAGGCAGGAGAATCGCTTGAACCTGGGAGACAGAGGTTGCGGGTGAGCTGAGATTGTACCATTGCACTCCAGCCTGGGTGACAGAACGAGACTGTCTCAAAAAAAAAAAAAAAAAAAAAAAAAAGTTATTTGTAATAGAAACAAACAGAGCAGTATTTGACCTGTTGACCGTGTCCTTGGACTTTACAATTTGTGAGGCAGAGTGTTTTGCTTGAGTAGTACAATTGTCTGTTGGTTTTTTTCTCCTCCACTTTGACAAATGTTACAGACTCTGTCCCCGGATACAGGCAAGGGAGCCTGGGCCTCCCATCTCTACGCAGCTCCCTGTGATTCACAAGCACCAGACAGAAGTGCACAAAACTTCCGAATGCGATGTTCGTTCTCTTCTTTCCTTAGAATGACTGACTGCTGAGAGCTTTTCCAGAAAGGAAGGCACTCTATTGTAGTTTTCAAGTCATAAAAATTACCTTCATCTAGTCTATTCAGCGAGGTGTTCTGAAAGATGGACACTTTTTTAATGTTCGGTTGTGCAGAGATCTTGGGAGAGTGCTGTCCTGGGAAGAAGGCTTTGGAAAATGAGAGGCATGAAGGGGAGAGGGTATTTAAATGTGTTTGAAGCCAAGGATCCTTGAGAGAAAAAGCTGGGACTAACAGGGTTAAACGAACTTGTGTGACAAGTGATGACTAACGATCCCAGGGGTGGGATGTGGGTGCCTAGCGAATTCCTCCAAAGCTAAGAGAGAGGATTCCAGACCTAGGAAAGAAGGGAAGCAGGTGTGAACACCCAGAAGTGGTGTAGGAGGCAGAGATTCCGATCGCAAGCTGTGAATGAAAGATGCCGACCACCACTGCAGCAGCCTGAAAGCCACAGTCTGGGACCGCCAGGGAAGGGCCAGGAAGTGCGAATCCAGCGCTGATGCCCTGAACCCAGAGGGGCAGGCTGCTGTTCCCAGCTAAGGGTGGCAGCCGGAGGGGATCCTTCCAGGAGAAAGGTGCGAGTGGACACTTTCCATTCAGAGCAGCAGCAATGCCTCAGAAGTCCCAGGCTTCATGTGGGAACAGATCATGTGAAGAGTATTTAGCAGGGTGCTAAGATAAGAAGAGATCAGTATCATTTTGTTTTGTTTTGTTTTGTTTTGTTTTTGAGACAGAGTCTCACTCTGTCTGTTGCCCAGGTCGGAGTGCACTGGCGCGATCTCGGCTCACTGCAACCTCCACCTCCTGGGTTCAAGTGATTTTCCTGCCTCAGCCTCCCCAGTTACTGGGATTACAGGCGCCTGCCACCACACCCAGCTAATCTTCATATTTTTAGTGGAGATGGGGTTTTACCATGTTGGCCAGGCTGGTCTCGAACTCCTGACCTCATGATCTTCCCGCCTCGGCCTCCCAAAGTACTAGGATTACAGGTGTGAGTCACCGCGCCTAGCCCAATATCATATTTTCATTTATTTATTTTTAGACAGGGTCTCACTCTGTCACCAGGCTGGAGTTCAGTGGCAAGATCTCGACTCACTGCAACCTCCAACTCCTGGGCTCAAACAGTCCTCCCATCTCAGCCTCCTGAGTAGCTGGGGCTATGGGTGCACGCCACCACACCCAGCTGCACTTCGTGTTTTTTGTAAAGATGGGGTTTAATCATATTCAGGCTGGTCTTAAACTCCTGGACTCAAGTGATCTGCCTGCCTCGGCTTCCCAAAGTGCCGGGTTTACAGGTGTGAGCCGTCATGTCCAGCCTAGTATTTTTCTTTCACTCTGGAAACCAGAAATTATTGACGTTTTTCCTGCTGCATGCTCTTTACTTAGATGAATCTAGTTGTTAGTGTGTAGGTCAGAAGTCTAAGTGAAAGTGAATATTTAACCACACTCAAGCACAGCTAATAATCTTTAATACTAATCGAGGCATAAGACTTAAAAGAAACAAGAATCCAGAGGGAAATGTGGCTGGTGATGGACGCAGAGAAAACCATGGCAGCTTCCATGGACCCATAAAAAGACCCAAAACCTAGGAAGCGCACTGAGACTCTCTTAGGAATAATGAATGAATTCAAATGTGGGCTTTCTTAGGAGGTTAAATTGTTTTCCAGAAAGGATTTCAGAAGGATGCATTGCCCGATTATGGTATCAGGTCTGCTACAGACTCTTCAAGAAGGAAACCTCTGAAAGACAAGAAGGAACAATTAAAAATTAGAACTCAGCCAGGTATGGTGGCTCATATCTGTAACCCCAGCACTTTGGGAGGCCAAGGTGGGCAGATCACGAGGTCAGGAGTTCGAGAGCAGCCTGACCAACATGGTGAAACCCTGTCTCTACTAAAAATACAAAAATTAGCCAGGCATGGTGGTGCGTGCCTGTAATCCCAGCTACTCAGGAGGCTGAGGCAGGAGAGTCACTTGAACCCGGGAGGTGGAGGTCGCAGTGAGCCGAAATCATGCCACTGCACTCCAGCCTGGGCGACAGAGCGATACTCCGTCTCAAAAAAAAAAAAAAATTAGAACTCAGAAAAGGAATGAATTACTTTTGAGAGACAAAAAGATGAGATTCTTGCCTAAGGTGTGACACATCCATCCACCAGGTATCATTTTTATACATGTGAAGTTAAATCACCGGAGGACCAGGTGAGCAGATGTGGACTTTCCAGCTGTGTGTGCGCCTTCCTCAGACACTCAGCGCCATTCCTGCCTTGGCGCTCGCGTTCGATCTCTGGTTTCCTGGATGCCCCCAGCCCCTCTGGTTCCACGAGGCCCCCTGCACTTCACTATCACCCTTGTGAGCTTCAAATCTGTCACCCACCCGCCTTCCAGATGTCGCCTGGGCCCTCCCCGAGGCCCTCAAGCTCAGTGTGTCTGATTCTGAGCTGTCCTGCGATTTCGTCTCCCCTGACCCTGGTGACCCTTTTCGGTCCCAATTGCCAGCCTCCCGCTAAGGCTGGGGTGGGGGACATCAAGGGCAGGACAAAGTGCAGGGTCCTGATCGAGCACTTAGCTCTCAGACGCAGACAGATTTTTCAGCTGGCCTGTGGCTCAGTTCCCCTCCGCTACAAGAGGGATGTGTACTAGTGTTTCTGTGGATTGCTGCCCCTGGCAGGCAGTGCGAGCTTGCTAGGTGCTTCCTGGCTTATCATTACCCCTCCCACCTCAATGTTGTCGCATCCATCCAATGTTTATGGAATGCGAGGTTGATAGGATGGCCTGGCCCCGATGTTCCCGGGACTGACACACTTTCTACACTAGCCCCTTCTGGTTCTTCTTGAGCAGTGGACGTGCTGGTGACACACTCCTGACCTGACCTCATCTCCCACGACGCGCCCCCATGACCTCTACGCTTCAGATCTCAGCTTACACTCACTCGTAGAGTTTCCCT
Source organism: Saguinus oedipus (assembly GCA_031835075.1). Lineage (NCBI taxonomy): Eukaryota > Metazoa > Chordata > Mammalia > Primates > Cebidae > Saguinus > Saguinus oedipus. The sequence goes on from CM063169.1 coordinate 221,289,474, forward strand.
GAACCACCTGCTGGGGTTGTGTCCTGACGCAGGTACTCGTAATACCTGGCGCTTTTCCTCCGATGCACTCAGGCAGTGTTTATTCGAGTGGTGGCTTGGTGGCAGTGGCACTCCCGTGAGGCCAGAATTCTTGGCTCCTCACTCATGGTTGAACCCGGAGCCTCTTGCTGGTCGGTGCTTCAGGACTGGTTGTGGGAGCCCCAGGCCCCTACCGGGCACCCACTGCTTGAGATTCAAGTCTTAATCAAACACCACCTCCTTCCCAAAGTCTTTCTTGCTGCTCCCCCAAACTAGAGGCGGGAATTTTGTCCTTCAGACACCCTATGGCATTTGAATCACTCTGATTTGACAAATTCTGCCTTCACTTGAACAGCTATTGGGGGCATATGTCATTCATTCATTCCTGAGTTCATTCATTTATTTAGCCAGTATTTACTGAGCATTTACTGCATGCCAGGCGCCGTCCTGCTGTGGAAAACAGCAGGCACGATTCCCTGCCACTGTGAAGCACTGCATCACGTAATTGGCAGATGCCCAGCTTCAAGGAGAGGCAAAGAGGGAAACTGAGGGAGGCCTGCAGGGTGGAAAGAGAGGGGACAGAGGGTCACGGGGGCCACCAGGGCATGTGCATGGCACCTGCCAGTGAACAGAATGTGCAGCTACGTATGTGGTTGTCTTTTTTTTTTTTTTTTAATGAGACTGTGTCTCACTCTGTCACCTGGGCTGGAGTGCAGTGGTGCAATCTCGGCTCACTGAAACCTCCGCCTCCTGGATTCAGGCAATTCTCCTGCCTCAGCCTCCTGAGTAGCTGGGATTACAGGCACCCGCCACCAGGCCTGGCTAATTTTATTTTTGTATTTTAAGTAGAGACAGGGTTTCACCGTGTTTGCCAGGCTGGTCTGAAACTCCGACCCCGTGATTTGCCCGCCTTGGCCTCTCTAAGTGCTGGGATTACAGGCGTGAACCACCGCGCCCAGCTCAGTTGTCTTTAAACTTCAGAATTTCCTTTCACTAAAGGAACAAAGTCCAGGGAGAGGAAAGAGTGAATACAAATTATCCAAGAAACTTGAGAGCTCATTTTAGTTCTGATTATGATCTTAAGGGCACTAAGTGCTCGAGTTAAACTCCTTTTGACCCACATAGGCTGGCAGCATTTAAATCCTGGGTGCTTATTAACCCTAATCATGCGTCTAATGGCCTATGTTGAAGACTCTCCACCTGTTTAGTTATGGCTTGGCCTTTGCTCTGTCACTGATAGTTCCAGCCTGAAAAGCAGATGAGCCCTGAGGGCCGCAATCCCACTGCGGTCACATAAGCGGGACAGTCGCTCTCTGTGAAGCACCATTGGAGCAGGAAGAGCAGGCTCCCGGCTGCTGCCAGCTTGACTCCATTTGGTTTGACAAAAATGAGAGGCGGCCAGGCACAGTGGCTCACGCCTGTAATCCAGCACTTTGTGGGGGCCGAGGCAGGCAGATCATGAGGTCAAGAGATCGAGACCATCCTGGGCAGCATGGTGAAACCCTGTCTTTACTAAAAATACAAAAAAAAAAAAAAATAGCTGGGCATGGTGGCATGCACCTGTAGTCTCAGCTACTCAGGAGGCTTAGGCAGGAGAATCACTTGAACCTGGGAGGTGGAGGTTGCAGAGAGCCAAGATTGCACCACTGCACTCTAGCCTGGTGACAGAGAAAGACTCTATCTAAAAAAAAAACGAAAAGAAATGAGAGGAGGTGATTCGCTAGACAAATGCAGGCCTTTGTCCAAGCCCCTTTTCCAGAGCGAAGTGACATGACTGGTCCGTGCCTTCCAGGGCAGCCTCGTCCTGCTTTGCCCAGCCAGGGCAGTGGGGACGGAGGCAGCCACATCCTGCCAGGGCTCACAGACCCTGCTGAATCAGGTGGGAGCGGAGCTGATGTCCTTGGAAAAGTCGCCCATACTGCCTTCCCCATGGGAGTGACCACGACGTGTCCTCCCAGCTTCCCACAGCCAGCTCCTCACTCTATTAACCCCCAAGAATAACCCCCAGGCTATGGAGATGGGTTTGAGAGTTTGTATTGGTGTTTTTAAAGTCAGGTTGGCCAACTGTGGTGGCTCACGCCTGTAATTCCAGCACTTTGGGAGGCTGAGGTGGGCGGATCACCTGAGGTCCGGAGTTCGAGACCAGCCTGGCCAACGTGGCGAAACCCCGTCTCTAATAAAACTACTAAAAAATTAGCTGGATGTGGGGGTGGGTACCTGTAGTACCAGCTACTCAGGAGGCTGAGGTAAGAGAATCGCTTGAACTCGGGAGGTGGAGGTTGTAGTGAGTGATCGAGCTACTGCACTATAGCCTGGGTGAGGAGAGTGAGATTCTGTCTCAAAAATAAATAAAATAAAGTTGGGTTTATTAAGATATAATTTACATACAGGAAAAAAAATGTTTTTTGAGACGGAGTTTTACTCGTGTGAAACTGGCATAGGGCTGGAGTGCTGGCCTCATGCAGTGGGTGAGTGTGTAGGGGAGTGATACGTCTTACACGCAGCGTGTGAGTGGCTAAGTATGGTGGCTGCCCCCTTTGCAGGGGCATTAGGGTGGTGTCGGGGGGGAGCCATGATCATGGCTGCCTAGGGTCCAAGTGAGTGAGAGGGTGCTGGGAGTACCAGGAGGCTCGTCGGACTGTCACAGCTCGGTGCCCTGTTTACAGGAGGGGAGACTGTCGAGATCGTGCCACTGCATTCTAGCCTGGGTGACAGAGCAAGATTTCATATAAAACAAAACAAAACAGCAATAACAAAAAAACACAGCCAAACAAAACAAAAAATTAAGAAAAGTTATTTATCATTGTTTAGTTGGTTAAATAACTGTGATCTCCCGACAATACCGATCACATCCCAGCTCCCATGGCATATGTACCGTGAGTGTTGTGTAAAGCGCAAGCTCTGCGCCAGTTCTCCAGCCTACAAATCACAGTATAGATAACAGATGTGCATGATGATCACTGACCAATCGCATAACTTCTCTCAAAGTTGGTCTGTAATTGGTCCCTGAGCATCTGTTGGTCAGTTTCATGCACAGACTGCAGAGTGTGTGATCGTGTCGCCTCCTTGTCTCTCAGTGATAAACCGACATGGCATTCTATAAAAGTGGATACACCAAGTCGGGGGCAGGCTCATGCCTTCAATCCTAGCACTTTGGGAGGCGGAGGCGGGTGGATCACCTGGTGTCAGGAGTTCAAGACTAGCCTGGCCAACATGTGAAACCCCATCTCTACTAAAAATAACAAAATTAGGCCAGGCGTGGTGGCTCTCGCCTGTAATCCCAGCATTTTGGGAGGCCGAGATGGGCAGATCACCTGAGGTCAGGAGTTCAAGACCAGTCCGGCTAACATAGTGAAACCTCGTCTCTACTAAAAATACAAAAAATTAGCCGGGTGTGGTAGAGGGTGCCTGTAAACCCAGCTACTCTGAAAGGTGAGGCAGGAGAATTGCTTGAACCCGGGAGGTGGAGGTTGTAGTGAGCCAACATGGCAGTGTTGTACTCCAGCCTGGGCACCAAAAGGGAAACTCCATCTCAAAATAAAATAAAATAATACATAAAATAAAAAAAAAAATAGCTGAGTGTGGTGGTGGGTACCTGTAATCCCAGCTACTTGGGAGGCTAAGTCAGGAGAGTTGCTTGAACCCTGGAGGCGGAAGTTGCAGTGAGCTGAGATCGTGCCGCTGCACTCCAGCCTGGGTGACAGAGCGAGACTCCATCTCAACAAACAGCAACAACGAAAGGGGATACACCAAAGAGCAATTGGCCAACAAAGATGAAAGTGCAGCAAATAAATGAAAAGTGATAATGCTGGAAGTAAAATTAGAATTGAACATGATTGGAGTTATAGAAAACCAGTGACCTGGCTGCCGTTCGAGAAACTACAAGTGCAGGCAGATGTGCAGTGAAATTCACTTATCACGTAAATGAGGAAAGGGGCTGTGAGGAAAAGGACGAAGATGTCCCAAAGGAGCTGGTCCCAGCAAAAACCTGCACATCACAGGAACTCTCAAAGACATTTTATGTTAGAAAGAAAGAACAGAATAATGGAAGCAGATCTACACTTGAAAAGGAATAGGACAAATTGCTAAGCCACAGAGAAACGGCTGCGTGCTGTTTCATAAGTTATACAGTGAGAAGACAAGCACCTTTTAAACTGCTCCTCAGAAGTTTTTTTGTTTTTGTTTTTTTTTAACAAAACATTTTGATTCTGGGTATTTCTAATCTTTTACAATGTGCCAAATAATATTCGTTTTACTACCTTTTTTATTTCCCTGTGCATTTACAACCAACAGCAAGAGTGTTTTTAGTATTTTGTGAAAAACATTTAAAGGTCATGGGAACAATTTTAGTTTTCCCCACCAATTATTAGAATTGCATTGCACAATTTCTGCTTGCATCATCTTATATGGTCTTGCACTACCAAGCACATCAAGACCACGGATGTAGTAATGACTCACAACAGAACCAGCCACGCATATGAGGCAGGAAGACCTCTTGAACCAGCAGAAGTAATAGATGGTAGAAACAGACCCGCATAATGCTAAATATCAGACGCAAAGGGCATAAAGTTTAAAATAACCTTGCTTACCTTTCTTCAAGAAGAATAAAAGATTGAGGATTTTGATACAGCACTAGAAATTATATTTTAAAGGGATATTCGTTTGAAAGTAACCAAATAGAAATTATAAAGCTAAAATACATAAAAACTGAAATCACATAACTCTGTAGGTAGATATAATGGCAGAATAGACACAACTGATGACTTAATTGGTGAGTTATAAGATTGATTTGATCAGAAAAATATCTAAAAGCACAAAGACAAATAAATACAAACATAAAGATCATAGAGAAGAATTCTCCCATACGTGTTCAGTAATTGGAATCTTAGAAGGAAGAGAAGGATAATGAAGCAAACACAATATTTGAAGAGACAGCGGCCAAAGTTTTTCCAACACTGATGAAAGACATCAAGTCACAAATTCAAGAATCCTAAAAAGCAATAGGAAGTATTTTTTTTTTAAATCCATACCTAGATGGGATTTTAAAAAAGTCTATACCCAGTAAAGTTGCTGAAAAAGCAAAGGCGAAGAGATAATCTTAAAAGGAGCCAGAATTAAAAAAGAAAAGACATTATCTTCAGAGGAGCAATGACTGAGAGCTAATTTCTGAACCAAAACAATGGAAGCAGAAAACAATTTTAAAAAAATCTTCAGTATGCTGAAAGCTGGGTTTCTTCCAGGAATGCAAGGTTGATTGAATGTTTAAAAAGTATTCAAGCATCAGACCAGGTGCAGTGGTTCATGCCTGTAATCCCAGATCTTTAGGAGGCCAAGGTAGGTGGATCGCTTAAGATCAGAGTTCAAGACTAGCCTGGCCAACATGGTGAAACGCTATGTCTACTAAAAATACACAGATTAGCTGGGTGTGGTGGCACGCACCTGTAATACCAGCTACTCGGGAGGCAGAGGCAGAAGGGTCACTTGAACTTGGGAGGCAGATGTTACAGTGAGCCAAGATTGTGCCACTGCACTCCAGCCTGGGTGACAGAGCAAGACTCCCATCTAAAAAAAAAAAAAAAGAAGTAATCAAGCAGGAAAATTAGGAAATGCTCAGAGATAAAATGTGCAAGGCATGTACACTGGAATCTACAAAACGCTGCTGAAAGAAACTTTAAAAGACCTAAACAAATGGCAAGTTATAACATGCTCTTGGATCAGAGCAGTATCATTAAGATGAGGATTCTTCCAAAACTGATTTACAGATTCAAAGCAATCAGAATCAAACCTCAGCATGCCTACTTGTAGAATATGATAACCTGATTCTAAAGTTTATATGGAAATGCAAAGGACCTAGTGTTACTAAATTAACTTTGAAAAATAACACAATTGAAAGACAGACTGCCTGATTTCAACAATTATTGTAAAGCTACAGTAATCAAGACAGTATGGTATTGATATGAAAATAGATAATTAGATGAATGGAACAGAATAGCAGGTCCAGAGATAGATCCACACATATGTGATCAATTGATTTTCTTTTTTTTTTTTTTTTAATTCCCTCATCCCTGGGCACGAAGGTCAATTGATTTTCAGTAAGGTGCCAAGTCATTTTAGTAGGGAAAAGATAATCTTTTGAACAAATGATACTGGAACAACTGGATAAACATATGCAAAAGAACCTCAACCCTCAGCACTACAAACTCATAATTATTATCATTATATTATACCATTATGTACTAGTATATATAATCTATATTTATTATGTAATATATTATCATATATTACATGATAGTGTGTTATATTGTCATATAATCATTGTTATTGAAATGGATCATACACCTAATTGTAAGAGTTAAAACTGGCCAGGCACAGTGGGTCCTGCCTGTAATCCTGCCCTTTGGGAGACCAAAGCAGGTGGATCACTTGGGCACAGGAGTTCAAGACCAGCCTGGGCAACATAGCAAAACACTGTCTCTACAAAAAAAATTTAAAAATGACCAGGCGCAGTGGCTCAAGCCTATAATCCCAGCACTTTGGGAGGTTGAGATGGGCAGATCACAAGGTCAGGAGATTGAGACCATCCTGGCCAACCTGATCAAACCCCGTCTCTACTAAAAATACAAAAAAAATTAGCCAGGTGTAGTGGTGGGTACCTGTAATCCCAGCTACTCAGGAGGCTGAGGCAAGAGAATTGCTTGAACCCAGGAGATGGAGGTTACAGTGAGCTGAGACCATGCCACTGCACTCCAGCCTGGCAACAGAATGAGACTCTGTCTCAAAAAAAAAAAAAATCAAAAAATTAGCTGAGCATGATGGTACTCATCTGTAGTCCCAGCTACACAGGAGGCTGAAGTGGGAAGATCACCTGAGCCCAGAGAGGTCAAGGCTGAAGTGAGCCATGATTATGTCACTGCACTCCAGACTGAGTGACAAAGAGACCCTGTGTTTAAAAAAGAGTTAAAAATATAAAACTTCTAGAAGAAAATGTGATAAAATTCTAGTAATTTTGGGTTTAGCAAAAATTTCTTAAATATGTTTTAAAAAGCATTAACTGTCCGGGCCTGTTGGCTCACACCTGCAATCCCAGCACTTTGGGAGGCTGAGGTGGGCAGCTCATGAGGATGGGAGATCAAGACCATCCTGGCCAACATGGTGAAACCGCTTCCCTACTAAAACTACAAAAATTATCTGGGCATGGTAGTGTGCACCTGTAGTCCCAGCTACTCAGGAGGCTGAGGCAGAAGAATGACTTGAACCCAGGAGGCAGCGGTTGCAGTGAGCCAAGATCGTGCCACTGCACTCCAGCCTGGTGACAGAGCAAGTCTCTGTCTCAAAAAAAAAAAAAAAGCATTAACTAGGTCAGGCATGCTAGCTTACACTTGTTATCCCAGTGCTTTAGGAGACCGAGGAGGGAGGATAGCTTGAGGCCAGGAGTCTGAGAGCAGCCTGGGCAACATAGCAAGAATGGGTTTCTACCAAAAAAAAATGGTGCCAGGCACAGTGACACATGTCTGTAGTCCCTAGCTACTCAGGAGGCTGAGGCAGGAGGATCACTTGTGCCCAGGAGTTGAAGGCTGCAGTGAATTATGACCATGCCACTGCCTTCCAGCCTGGGCCACAGAGTAAGATTCAGTCTCTTAAAGAAAAAAGCATAAACTATAAAAGAAAAAATTAACAAATTAGTCATCTTCAAAATTAGAGACTTTTACTCATCAGAAAACAATAAAATGAAAAGTCAAGCCACAGACTTAGAGAAAATGTTTGCAAAACATATATCTGATGAAGGACTTGGATATAGATTATATAAAGAACTATTATAATTCAGTAAGACGTCAAACAACCCAATTAAAAATGGGCAAAAGGTGAATGAACTCTTCAACAGAGGGCATGTTGTTTGAATGGACGGTAAGCAAGCACATGAAAACATGTTCTTTCCCTCATTAGTCATTAGGGAAATGCAAGTTCATAGATACCTTTCTTGGCAGAGAGATATCACTGCACACCCCAAGAGTGTCTGTAATTAAGCAGTTTGACCAAATATGCATAAGAATGTGGAATAAGAAGTCTTGCCAGGCACGGTGGCTCGTGACTGTGATCTCAGCACTTTAGGAGGCCAAGGTGGGCAGATCACAAGGTCAGGAGTTCAAGACCAGCCTGGCCAACATGGTGAAACCCCATCTCTACTAAAAATAAAAAAAATTAACTGGGCATGGTGGCACATGTCTGTAACCCCAGCTACTTGGGAGGCTGAGGCAGGAGAATTGCTTGAACCGGGACCCAGGAGGCAGAGGTTGCAGTGAGCCAAGATCACACCACTGCACTCCAGCCTCGGCTACAGAGTGAGACTTTGTCAAACAAAAAAACTCTCATACACTGCTGAAGGGAATGTAAAATGATAGCAGCTACTTTGGAAAAAATTTTGGCCAATAATACCACTTACATTATTATCAAAAGTATTGTATACCTGAAAGAACTCAAACTGAAAAAGCGACATACTGTCTGCTTCCAGCTATCAACATTATGGGAAAGTCAAAACCATGAAGACAGTAAATGCATCCGCCAGGGGCTCAGCAGGAAGGAAGGGGAATGAATAGGTGGAACACAGGGCATTTTTAGGCTAGTGAAACTATTCTGTGTGGTACTGTAATGATGGATACATGTTATTAGCCATATGTCAAAACCCGTAAAATGTACAACACAAACAGTGAAAATGAAAACTGTGGACTCCAGTTAACAATCATATGTCAATATTGTTTCATCAGTGGTATAACAAATGTACCTCGCCAATGCAAGATATTAATAGGGAAACTATGGTGCGAGTGAGGTGGTATATGAGACCTTTCCGTACTCTCCACTCCGTTTTTCTGTAAGCCTAAAACTGCTGTAAATAAGAAAGTTTATTAATTAAAAGTTACATTTGGCCAGGTGCGGTGGTTCATGCCTGTAATCCCAGCACTTTGGGAGGCCAAGGTGGGTGGATCACAAGGTCAGGAGATCAAGATCATCCTGGCCAACATAGCGAAACCCCATCTCTACTAAAAATACAAAAATTAGCTGGGCATGGTGGCACATGTCTGTAATCCCAGCTACTCGGGAGGCTGAGGCAGGAGAATTGCTTGAACCAGGGAGTCAGAGGTTGCAGTGAGCTGAGATAGTGCCACTGCACTCCAGCCTGGTGACAGAGTGAGACTCCATCTCAAAAAGAAAAAGAAAAAAAGTTACATTTATAATGTATCTATATAATATATCTAGGAATAAATCTGAAAAAGGTATGTAAAATCTCTACTCAAAAAACTGATTAGGTTGTTGAGAGAGCTTAAATATAGCCCAAATAGACAGATGGATATACTATGTTCATGGAAGGGACAACTCGGTATTGGGAAGGTGTCGGTCGTCTTAAGAAAGGCCTCATGTGCCACACAAGGGTTACGGACATCTGATCCCAAGCACATGTAGGCATCCTGACTATGTTTGCTTGAATGACATGGGCTTTCCAGAGCTGACTGCAGACAGTTTAAATGGCCTGAAAACTGTCCCATGCACTTCCTCCCAAGCTGTCACGGGATGCACTTCAGCAACTTTACTTTTTTTTTTTTTTTTAATTTTTATTGCATTTTAGGTTTTGGGGTACATGTGCGGAACGTGCAAGATAGTTGCATAGGTACACACATGGCAGTGTGTTTTGCTGCCTTCCTCCCCTTCACCCACACTTGGCATTCATCCCCAGGCTATCCCTCCCCAGCCCCCCCCGCTGTCCCTCCCCCATTCCTCCCAATAGACCCCAGTGTGTAGTAGACCCCCTCCCTGTGTCCATGTGTTCTCATTTTTCTCACCCACCTATGAGTGAGTATATGCGGTATTTCTTTTTCTGTTCTTGTGTCAGTTTGCTGAGAATGATGTTCTCCAGATTCATCCATGTCCCTACAAAGGACACAAACTCATCATTTTTGATTGCTGCATAATATTCCATGGTGTATATGTGCCACATTTTCCTAGTCCAGTCTATCATCGCTGGGCATTTGGGTTGGTTCCAGGTCTTTGCTCTTGTAAACAGTGCTGCAATGAACATTCGTGTGCATGTGTCCTTATAGTAGAATGATTTATCGTCCTTTGGATATATACCCAGTAATGGGATTGCTGGGTCAAATGGAATTTCTATTTCTAGGTCCTTGAGGAATCGCCACACTGTCTTCCACAATGGTTGAACTAATTTACACTCCCACCAACAGTGTAAGAGTGTTCCTTTTTAACAAGAAAATTTAGTTTCTTTTCTTAAACAGCTTGTTTCTGTTCCATTACCATTCTCATCACTTTAAGTTGCATTATTATTTTTTTTTAGAAAAACATGTATTTTGCAACCAGCCTTGTCCTTTAAATACTTGTACTATATACAGGCTCTTCTCATAGGTTCATTACTTAAAATAATTTAAGTGTGTTTTCGGTGGTGGGGGAGATTATTTGTTTTATTGAGACAGGGTCTTACTCTCACCCAGGTTGGAGTGCAGTGGTGTGATCTTGGCTCACTCCTGGGCTCAAGTGATCCACCCATCCCAGTCTCCTAAGCAGCTGGGACCCCAGGTATGTACCACAATGCCCGGTTGATTTTTGTTTTGTTTTTGTAGAGATGGGGTTTTGTCATATCACCCGGGCTGGTCTCAAACTCCTGGACTCAAGGGACCAGCCTGCCTCAGCTTCTCAAAGTGCTGGGATTACAGGTGTGAGCCACTGTGCCTGTCCTGATTTGAGTTTTTGCAAGATGGGGAAAGGAACAATGTTCAGAATTTAGCACCAATGTCAAATTCATTCTGTAAATTTTTACTAAACATCTACCTTGTATAGGGGAGAAAGATGACAGACAAGAATTCTTTCTCCAAGAGTTACAGGTCAGTCGAGCAGAGAAGGGGTATATTAATACCCGCAATGAGAGCTGTGGTGATTCAGAGGCGGGACGGAGTTCTTCCCCTGGGGCGATCCTGAGTGCTTTGAGGAGGAAAGGCATCTGTACTGCCCCACACACGTGTAGAACGGGATGTGTTCCTGGCAGAAAGGAGTTGGATAAAGTACAGAGGCCAGGAAGCCTGGGGTGTAGCTGGCAGATGCCAAGTCATCTATTTTGGCCAGAGTCCAGGGCTTGCAAAGGGACATAAAGAGAAGATTCATGCATTCGGGTTCAAACTCCATCAGATACTTACTGAGCTCCTTCTCTGTACCAGGCATTGTTCTAAGATACATAAGTGAGCAAAACCCATGAAACCCTCGTGTATGAGAGCTAATGCTCTGGCAGGGACAGACAGGTCACGGGTAGAGTGATGCAGCAGGTGGCCTGGTGAGTTAGCCACCTCCAAGTGCAGTAGGAGAAGCAAGCCCAGGGCGGGTAAATGGGTCAAAGCCTCCAGGAGGGGCAAGGGCACCAGGAGGCTGGTCCAGGTTGGCCTCCCTGAGGTTGTGGCCGGGACCTAGTGTCTCAGGAAGGACTGGAAGCAGGTGACAGCAGGCAGAGGAGACATCAGGATGAGAACATCCTGGTGGGGGTGGGGGTGGCAGAGAGGGCTCATGGGAGGAGCAACCAGGAAGTATGACTGGAGCAGTGTCCTGGAGAGGAGGAGGAGGAGAAGGAGGTCAGGAGGTCCCAGGGGAGAAGCAGGGGCAGCCTCATGGAGGCCGAGGCCATTGTGGGGACTCTGGTTTGTGTTGTGTGTGAAAGGCCATGAGATGGGGACCAGTAGCGCCTTCTTAGGGGACGGATATGCCCTGATCTAGCTGCTGAAAGGCCCCCTCAGGCAGCTTTCAGGGCCTGGGCAGAAGCTGTAGGTGGTTCTGAGGTTTGCAGAGTGGGCTGGCCAAGCAAGGCAGCTAAGTGGGAAAGGCTCCACCACATCGGGGGCAAGGAGACCTTGACCTTAGCTCCAGCCCAGCCACTGAGCAGCTGTGGCCTTGGGTGATACCTTTCACCCAAGTACCCTATCTATGAATCCAGGTACTTGGAAGCCAGGATCTTGAGGGGAGCCCATCCACAGGAGGTGATCAGGGCTCTCCTTCAGGCAGTGAACCTGGCAGCCATGTGTGTGAGAACCTTGAAAAGGGGAGAGGGAGGAGGCTGTGGCAGGAGGTGAGGCGGGAGGGAGTGATGCCCAGGGCCAGGATGCCATGAGCTGGGATGGAAACCACTGAATGGATGCAAATAATTAAAAAAAAAAAAAAAAGCAGGCTTGGACTGGGCACGGCGGCTCATGCCTGTAATCCCAGCACTTTGGGAGGCCAAGGCAGATGGATCCCCTGAAGTCAGGAGTTTGAGACCAGTCTGGCCAACATGGTGAAACTAAAAATACAAAAATTATCTGGGCATGGCGGCACATGCCTATAGTCCCAGCTACTCGGGACTGAGGCAGGAGAATCGGTTGAACCTGGGAGGTGGAGATTGCAGTGAGCTGAGATCACACCACTACACTTCAGCCTGGGCAAGAGAGCAAGACTCCATCTCAAAAAAACAAAAACGAAAACAAAAAGCAGTCTTTCAGACCGAACGATCGACAAACCAGACCGTACAAACAGCCGTGAGCTGTGACTTTGTGCAGAGGTAAAAGACCAAGGTCACATCAGGACCTGTTGGACTCAAAGCATGTTGACAGCTGTTCCAGGCTTCAGATAGACCCTCTGGCTGGCAGGGGAGCCACAGGGCACGTTGAGTAGGAAGCCTTGTTGCTTTGACAGGTTACTTGGCTCCATGAGGGACAATCCCATAGTCAGTTACCCCAGAAACCTGACTGTCTCCTTGAAATCCTCAGCATGGGGTCTTATGAATAAATTTCCTGTTTTGTCTTATTTTTATGCAGAGCTTTACTTTATAGCAGAAAATTCCTTTTTTACCCTTAAATGGCTTGCTTCTTCACTGAGTGCTCTTGTCACTTTAAGTTGCATTCATCTTTGTTCCTTTAGAAGAGGATTTGTTCTACAACCAGCTCTTGCAGAAGGTACTTGGTTTATTGTTACCAATGTTTGCGAAATGTTTGAATTATGGGGAGTTGCTGAAAGTCATGGGATCAGGTAGACGTTGTGGCTATTCTTTTCACTCTCTTATTTGGGGATTTACAAAATAATTATGCTTTTGGTTTGCTTTTATTTGTTGTGTTGAATAGGCATGTAGCTTTGGGAACCTCTAGTTCTAAATAGGAAAGCCTTAGACACATTTCCAGCTGGCAAGCTGGCAAAATAGAGGGTGTGCAAGTTGCTAGAGAGGCTGGGAGGCTATTTAGAACCAGCTTCAGGATGGGACGTGGGATATACCTCGAGTTACAGGTTCTCATTAAGTCTTCTATGCAGACATCTACCACAATGTGAGTGAGTGTACATCGATTTTTTTTTTTTTTTTTTTTTGAGACGGAGTTTCACTCTTGTTACCCAGGCTGGAGTGCAATGGCGTGATCTCGGCTCACCGCAACCTCCGCCTCCTGGGTTCAGGCAATTCTCCCGCCTCAGCCTCCTGAGTAGCTGGGATTATAGGCACGCGCCACCATGCCCAGCTAATTTTTTGTATTTTTAGTAGAGGCGGGGTTTCACCATGGATGGTCTCGATCTCTTGCCCTCGTGATCCACCCGCCTCGGCCTCCCAAAGTGCTAGGATTATAGGCGTGAGCCACTGCGCCTGGCCTTTAAGGCACCTACGACATTCTATTTGGAAAGGGGAGGAAGACAGCTTGGAAACGGTATTCCTTAAAAATGTCAGGGTCATCTAAGACAAAGAAAAGCCGTGGACATGTTTCAGATTAAAAGAGAAATGACAACAAAATGTAATGCCTGACTCTAAACAGCATCCTGTTTAGAGAAAAAAAAATGCCATCACGGACATTATCAGGTCAACTAACAAAGTCTGAGTATGAATCGTAGATCGAAGTGTGTCTGTTTAGTCTACTGAAGTGAAGTGTTCCATGGTGTGTAAGAGCACACTGTCATTCTTAGCAAACATGCAGTGCAGTACGTAGGAGAATGAACCATGATGTATGCAACTCACCCGCAAATACACATACACGTGCACATACACATACATACATGCATACCTACAAAGAAAGAAATTATGATACACCAAATGAGTACATTGTTAGTCGCCGGGGAATATGGGTCAAGTTATGGTGTTCTTTATACTGTTTTTGGGGTGCAATTTTTCTGTAAGTGAAAGTACTTCTAAATAAAAAGTTAAGGCTGAGGCAGGGGAATCACTTGAATCTGGGAGGTGGAGGTTGCCATGAGCCGAGATTGCGTCACGGCACTCCAGCCTGGTGACAGAGCAAGACTCTGTCTCAAAAAGCAAAAGTTAAAAGGCAAGCAAATAAATAAAAGAGACAGTTCCTATGTTATATATCCTAGCTATGTTTACCATGTTAGGATTCTGAAAGCGGCAGAGCAGACGTGACGAACAGAGCACCTGTTCTTAAAATAGCACTCTGGCCAGGCGTAGCAGTTCAGTCCTGGAATCCCAACAATTTGGGAAGCCGAAGCGGGAGGATCACTTGAGCTCAGCAGTTTGAGAACAGCCTAGGAAACATAGTGAGACCCTGTCTCTACAAAAAAAAATTTAAAAATTAGCCGGGCATCATGTTCCATGCTTGTAGTCTTCGCTACTCAGGAGGCTGAGGAGGGAGGATTGCTTGAGCCCGGGAGGTTGGGGCTGCAGTGAGCCATGATCGCACCACTGCACTCTAGCCTGGGCAACAGAGTGAGACCCTGTCTCAAAAAAATAAACAACAACAAAAAAATCGCCCTAATTTGCCTCCCTTTTAGTACTTTTAAAACATTAACTTGAAACATTTTTTGGATAATCATAGTTTTCTTTTTTGAGATGGAGTCTCACTGTCACCCAGGCTGGAGTACACCAGTGTTATCTCAGCTCACGGCAACCTCTGTCTGCTGAATTCAAGCAATTCTCCTGCTCAGCCTCTTGAGTAGCTGGGATTCCAGGTGTGCACCACCACGCCTGGCTCATTTTTATATTTTTAGTAGAGAGGGGTTTCACCTTGTTGGCCAGGCTGGTTTCAAACTCCTGACCTCAAATGATCTGCCCACTTTGGCGTCATGTGCAGTTTTAGGAAATAATACAGAGAGATCCCCAGTACTCTTTGCAGTTTTCACCAAGGGTAACGTCTTGCAAAACAAGAGGATGGCATCACAGTCAGGATACCAACGCTGGTACCACCAAGACACGGAATGTTTCCATCACCGACCAGCCGTCAAGGTGCCGTTTACAGCCAGGCGCCCTTCTCTTCTGCCTTCCCACTCCTTTGTCATTCTGCCAGTCATTAATCTGTTCTCCATTTCTGTCCTTGTGTCATTTTAAGAATATCGCGTAGTGAATCACATGGCATGTAACCTTTTGGGACTCAGGGAGATCCTCATGAGCTTCATCCCATTTGCTGGTGTATCAGCAGTTTTTTCCTTTTTATTCCTGAGTAATCTCCATGGTATGGAGGAACCATGGCTTGGGTAACTATTCAGCCACTGGAGGACACCAGCTTGTTTCCAGTTCGGAGTTATGAATAAAGCTGCCGTGCACATCTGTGTCCAGGTTTCTTGGTTTTCTGGTTTGTTTCAAACGGTTCTAGCCAGGCGCAGTGGCACACGCCTGTAATCCTAACACTTCCGGAGGCCTAAGCAGGAGAGTTGTTTGAGCTCAGAAGTTTTAGACCTGCCTGGGTAACGTAGCAAGACCCCAACTCTACAAAAAAATCAAAAAAATTGGCCCTCCATGGTGATGCCTGTCTATAATCCCAGGTACTTGAGAGACTGAGGTAGGAGGATTGGTTGAGCCCGGGAGGCAGAGGTTGCAAGGAGCCGAGATTGCGCCACTGCACTTCAGCCGGGGCAACAGAGCAAGACCCTGTCATTCAAAGACAGGTGGGTGGGTGGACAGATGGATGAATGGGTGGACAGACGGATGGATGGAAGGACGGATGGACAGACAGGTAGGTAGGTAGGTAGGTAGATAGATAGATAGATAGATAGATAGATAGATAGATAGATAGATAGATAGATAGAAAGAAATATAAATTACAGGGCCATGCTCAGTGGCTCATGCCTGTAATCCCAGTACTTTGGGAGGCCAACGTGGGCAGATCACCTGAGGCAGGAGTTCGAGACCAGCCTGGCCAACATGGCAAAACCCCATCTCCACTAAAAATATAAAAATTAGCCCAGTGTGCTGGCATGCACCTGTAATCCCGGCTACTCAGGAGGCTAAGGCAGGCGAATCACTTGAACCCAGAAGGCAGAGATTACAGTGAGCTGAGATTACGCCACTGCACTCCAGCGGGCCACAGAGTGAGACTCTATCTCAAAAAAAAAAAAAAAAGAAAGAAAAGATATGTAAATTATATGCCGTATGACATTGATTTAAAATGTACATTCCATAGCTTTTAGGATACTCACAAGACTGTGTGACCTGCCGTTAGTAATCACTGCCTGTTCCTTCCAAGTCTCCTCCCTTCCCCCAACTAGCCCTAAACAATCTCTCATCTACTTCCTGTCTCTACAATTTGTCTATTCTGGACATTTCATATAATGGAATCATAAAATATGTGGTCTTTTATGACTACCTTTTTTTCATTTTGCATAATGTTTTCAAGGGTCATTTGGGTTGTAGTGAGTATCAGTACTTTATTTCTTTTTCTTTTTTTTTTTTTTTTTTTGAGATGGAGTCTTGCTCTATCGCCAGGCTGGAGTGCAGTGGCACGATCCTGGCTCACTGCAACTTCCCGTTTTCCGGTTTCAAGCAATCCTTCTGCCTCAGCCTCCCGAATAGCTGAGACTACAGGCATGCACCACCACGCCCGGCTATTTTTTTTTTTTTTTCTGTATTTTTAGTAGAGACAGCGTTTCACCGTGTTGGCCAAGATGGTCTCGATCTCTTAACCTTGTGATCCACCTGCCTCAGCCTCCCAAAGTGCTGGGATTACCGGCATGAGCCACTGTGCCCGGCCACTTTATTTTTTATTGCCAAAAACATTCCATTGTGTGGATAGAACACGTATTATTTATCCGGTTTTTAGTTGTGGACATTGTGTTTTAACTTTCCGGTTGTTATGAAGAATGCTACTATGAACATTCACATACAAGCTTCTGTGTGGAGGTATGTGTTCATTTCTGTAGGAGTGGAATTACTGGGTCATGTAGTAAATCTATGTTTAACTTCTTGAGGGCTGCCAAACTGTTCCTGGGGCAAAGCCGGAGACCGCTTAATTATCAAAGGGTAGAGTGTCATGACAGCAGCAGTTTCTGGACCTGCAGAAGCTTCCAGATCCTGCAAAGCTAGAATACGTGCACAGCTTAAGCCCCTCCCCACTCCAGCTGTGACCACTGGTTAACATGTAGCAGGTAGCACACAGCATTCGGTGCTAAGCTGCTGGAGTCGTGCTCCTGCTTACAACCTTCTGACCTACTCTATTTCCCACTGGCAGCTATGAAGGAAGGTTCGAATTTCTCCACATCTCTGGCAGCACCTGTTACTGTGCATCTTTTTAATCATAGCCATTCCAGGGGGTGTGAAGTGGTGTTTCATTCTGGTTTTGATTTGCATTTCCCTAATGACCAATGACACTCAGCTCCTTTTCATGTAGCTATTGGCCGTTTGTCTATCTTCTTTAGAAAAATGTCTATTCAATTCCTTAGTTTATTTTTAAATTGAGATAGTTGTATTTTTGTTGTTGACTTTAAGGGTTCTTTATACATTCTGATATAAGTCCCTTATCAGAGATATGACTTGTAAACATTTTCTCCCTTTTGTTTTGAGACTGGGTCTCACTCTGTCACCCAGGCTGGAGTGCAGTGACGTGATCTCAGCTCACTGCAACCTCTGCCGCCTCTAGGTTCAAGCAATTCTCCTGCCTCAGCCTTCTGAGTAGCTGGAATTACAGGCACGTGAGACTACACCCAACTGATTTTTTGTATTTTTAGTAGAGACAGGGTTTCACCATGTTGGTCAGGCTGGTTTTGAACTCCTGACCTTGTGATCCACCCGCCTCGGCCTCCCAAAGTGCCGGGATTACTCTTCCCCAGACGTGAGCCACCACGCCTGGCCTTTTTCTCTCATTTGTGTGGGTTGTCTTTTCACTTTCTTTTTTGTGACACGAAAGCTTTACATGTTGATGCCCGATTTTTTTTTTTTTTTTTTTGCTTTTTATTTGTCACCTGTTCTTTTGGTGTGTTTTTGTGTGAACAGATTTTTGTGTGAACCTAAGTTTCATTTCACTCGGATAACTGCCCAAGAGTGTACTTGCTGGATCAAATGGTAGTTGCATGTTTCCTTTTGTTTTTTAAAACTGCCAAACTAAAAATAAAAAAAGAGAGAGAGAAAAAAAAATCCTGCCAAACTGTTTTCTAGAGGGTCTGTACCATTTTACATTCCCACCAGGAATGTTCGAGTGACCTGTTTGTCTGTGTCCTTTCAAGCATTCGGTGTTATCACTATTTTTTTATTTCAGTCATTTGATAGGTGTGCAGTGACATCTCACTCTGTTCTAGTTTGCCTTTCCCCAGTGGCTGATAATGCTAAACATCTTTCCATGTGCTTATCTGCCATGTATATATCCTCTTGTGTAAAATGTCTCTTCATGTCTTTTGCTCATTTTCTAATTGGATTGTTTGGTTTTGAAAGTTCTTGCATATGCAAGATCCTGTCCTTTGTCAGACATTTCAGTTCATGACCCATTTTAAATTAATTCCTTCAGATGTAAGACTTAGTTTGAGGTTCTTCTCCTGCTACCCTCATGGATGTCCAGTTGCTCTAGCAGCAGTTTTTGCAAGGCTGTCATTCCTTACGGAATTTTTGCAGCTCTGTCCAAAGTCAGTTGGGCCTATTTTTGGTCTGTTTCAGAGTTTTTAGTCTGTCCATTGGTGTATGTGTCTGTTTCTTCACCAGGACCACACTGTCTTTATTACCAAGTAGGTCATATCATGAAGTAGAGTGATTTCTCCCACTTTATATTTCTTTGCTGGTTGCTTTAGCCCTTCTAAGGCATGTGCCTTGCCTTTCTGTGTAAATTTAAGGGTAAACTTATCTAGATCTATAAAAACTATTGCTGGGATTTTGATAGGAATTACACTAAATCTACAGATCAACTTGAGAAGAATTAACATCTTTATTATGTTGAGTCTTTCAATCCATGAACATGGTATGTTTCTTCTTTATTTAGGTCTTATTTGATTTTCTGTTTTTTAATTTGAGGCAGGATCTCACTCCATCACCAAAGCTGGAGTACAGTGATATGATCATGGCTCACTGCAGCCTTGATCTCCTGGTCAACCCTCCTGCCTCAGTCTCCTGACTAGCTGGGACTACAGGTACACTCCACCACACCTGGCTAATTTTGGTTTTTTTTCATTTTTTATAGAGATGGGGTCTTGCTTTTTACCCAAGCTGGTGTTAAACTCCTGGCCTTAAGCAATCCTCCCAAAGTGCTGGGATTTTAGGCATGAGCCACCACACCCAGATTTCTTTGATTTTTTTCTGTCAGCATTTTATAATTTTCAGTATACAGATCCTATATATGTTTTGTTAGGTAACAAATACCTAAGTATTCCATTTTCTTTGGAGTGATTGCAAATGGCATTGTTGTTTTTAACTTTTATTTCTGAATGTTTGTTGTTAGTAGATAGAAATGCAATTTATTTTCATATGCTGATCTTGCAATCTTGCTGTATTCATTTCTCAGTTCCAAGAGGGTTTGTGTAGATTCCTGGGGATTTCATGTCATTGCCAGTAGGGAGTTTTATTTCTTTCTTCTCACCAGCATGCCTTTTATTCCTGCCTTATTACAATAGTTAGAACTTCCATCACTGCGTTGAGGAAGAGTGGTGAAAGTGAACATCGTTGCCCTTGCTCCTGACCTTAGTGGGAAAACATTCAGTCTTTCTTCACTTCATTGAGAATACGTTAGCTGTAGGTTTTTGTAGATGTTCTTTTCTAGTTGAAAGAAAGCTTTTCCAAACTTGTTGAGAGTTTTTATCATGTGTGGTTAAAATACCTTTTCTGCATCAGTTAATAAGATCAAATGATTTTTCTTCTAGAGCCTATTGGCATGGTGGATTACACTGATTGATTTTCCGATGTTATATAGCCTTGCATACCTGGAATGAATCTTACTTGGTCATGGTAAATAATTCTTTTTATATACTGTTGAATTTGATTTGCTAATATTTTGTTAAATACTTTCATGTCTAAGCTCATGAGCAAAACTGATCTGTAGTTTTCTCTATTTTCTATTAGCTTCCTTGAGTTCTGTTGTCAGGGTCATATTCGCTTCACGAAGATAAACTCTCTTTCCACCTCTTCTACTTTTTTTGGAAGAGATTCTATAAAACTGGTATAGCGGTATTTCTTCTTTAAATGTTTGGTCGAACTCTTCCATCTGGGCCTGGGAATTTATTTTCAGGAGATTTTCAAATCACAGATTCAACCCTTTTTTTTTTTTTAATTCAAAGCTCAAAAAATTTTTTTTATTACATTTTAGGTTTGGGGGTACATGTGCAGAACATGCAAGATAGTTGCATAGGTACACACATGGCAGTGTGTTTTGCTGCCTTCTGCCCCTTCACCCACATTTGGCATTTCTCCCCATGCTATCCCTCCCCAGCTCCCCCCGCACTGTCCCTCCCCTATTCCCCCCAGTAGACCCCAGTGTGTAGTACTCCCTTCCCTGTGTCCACGTGTTCTCATTGTTCATCACCCGCCTATGAGTGAGAACATGTGGTGTTTCATTTTCTGTTCTTGTGTCAGTTTGCTGAAAATGATGTTCTCCAGATTCATCCATGTCCCTACAAAGGACATGAACTCATCATTTTTGATTGCTGCATAATATTCCATGGTGTATATGTGCCACATTTTCCCAGACCAGTCTATCATCGATGGGCATTTGGGTTGGTTCCAGGTCTTTGCTATTGTAAACAGTGCTGCAATGAACATTCGTGTGCATGTGTCCTTATAGTAGAACGATTTATAGTCCTTTGGATATATACCCAGTAATGGGATTGCTGGGTCAAATGTAATTTCTATTTCTAGGTCCTTGAGGACTCGCCACACTGTCTTCCACAATGGTTGAACTAATTTACACTCCCACCAACAGTGTAAGAGTGTTCCTATTTCTCCACATCTTCTCTAGCATCTGTTGTCTCCAGATTTTTTAATGATCGCCATTCCAGCTGGCGTGAGATGGTATCTCAATGTGGTTTTGAGACCACATTGCATCTCTCTAATGACCAGTGATGATGAGCATTTTTTCATATGTTTGTTGGCCTCATATATGTCTTCTTTCGTAAAGTGTCTGTTCATATCCTTTGCCCATTTTTGGATGGGCTTGTTTGTTTTTTTCTTGTAAATCTGTTTGAGTTCTTTGTAAATTCTGGATATCAGCCCTTTGTCAGATGGGTAAACTGCAAAATTTTTTTCCCATTCTGATGGTTGCCAATTCACTCTAGTGACTATTTATAAAGCTATTGAAACTGTTTTTTTTTTCTTGGTTAAGTTGGGTAGTTTGTAGCTTTCGAGTAATTGATCTTTGTTTTTTTTTGTTTTTTTTTTTTTTGTAGAATTCACTAGCTCAAAATTGTTTGTATAGTTTCTCATACTGGTTGCAGGATCTGAAGTGATATTCTGTTTCATCCTTGATATTGGTGATTTACGTCTTGTCTCTTTATTTTTGTCAGTTTTGCTGAAGGTTTATCAATTTTACTGATTTTTTTAAAAAACATCTTTTTCATTTCACTTTATTTTCTTGATTTTTCTCTCGATTTCCATTTTATTGATTGTTCTCTTTATTATTTCCTCCCTTCTGCTTGCTTTGGTTTATTTTGCTATTATTTTTCTAGTTTCTTGATGTAGGAATTTAAATTGTTTTGAGATTGTTCATCTTCTCTGTTACAAACATTTAGTAATATACATTTCTCTCTAGGCACTGCTCTTGCTGCAATTCATGTATTTGATATGTTGCATCTTTATTTTCATTCAGTTCTTTTTTGTTTGTTTGTTTTTTAGCGTTTTTGTTTTGTTTTGTTTTTTGAGACAGAGTCTCACTGTATCACCCAGGCTGGAGTGCAATGGCATGATCTCAACTCATTGCAACCCCTGCCTCCTGGGTTCAAACAATTCTCCTGTCTCAGCCTCCCAAGTAGCTGGGATCACAGGTGTGCACCACCATGCTTGATTAAGTTTCGTACTTTTAGTAGAGACAGGTTTTACCATGTTGGCCAGGCTGGTCTCAAACTCCTGACCTCAGGCGATCTGCCCGCCTCAGCCTCCCAAAGTGCTGGGATTACAAGCATGAGCCACTGCACCCAGCCCAGTTCTGTGTAATTTTTATATCTTCCTTGAGACTTACTCTTGACCCATGGATTATTTAGAAGTGTATTGTTGAATTTTAGAACATTTAGAGATACTCCTGTTGGTTTTCTGTGATTATAGTTTAAGTTCATTGTGATTAAATTATATACTCTATATGTCTTCAATTCTTTTACATTTGTTGAAGTTTGTTTAATGGCCAAAGACGTGGTCTCTCTAGGTAAATATTCCATGGGCTTTTACGGGGGGAAAAGTATACTCTGGTGTTGTTGAATGGTGTCTTGGTCCATTCAAGCTGCTACAATAAAGTACTATAAACTGAGTGATCTATAAACCACAGAAATTTCTCTCTCACAGTTCTGGAGGCTGGGAAGTTCCAGATCAGGGTGCCAGCAGATTCGCTGTCAGGTGAGGACTTGCTTCCTGGCTCACAGGTAAGAGCTGCATACATGTTTAGGCCCATCATGTCTTCCTGGCTCACAGGTAAGAGCTGCATACATGTTTAGGCCCATCATGTCTTCCTGGCTCACAGGTAAGAGCTGCATACATGTTTAGGCCCATCATGTCTTCCTGGCTCACAGGTAAGAGCTGCATACATGTTTAGGCCCATCATGTCTTCCTGGCTCACAGGTAAGAGCTGCATACATGTTTAGGCCCATCATGTCTTCCTGGCTCACAGGTAAGAGCTGCATACATGTTTAGGCCCATCATGTCTTCCTGGCTCACAGGTAAGAGCTGCATACATGTTTAGGCCCATCATGTCTTCCTGGCTCACAGGTAAGAGCTGCATACATGTTTAGGCCCATCATGTCTTCCTGGCTCACAGGTAAGAGCTGCATACATATTTAGGCCCATCATGTCTTCCTGGCTCATAGGTAAGAGCTGCATACATGTTTAGGCCCATCATGTCTTCCTGGTGGAGGAATTTCGTTATCATTAGGTGATCCTTTCTGTACTTTTAAAAAAGAATCTGTTTAATAGTTTACTAGTATTCTTCCTTTCCTATTTTATTGAGAATTCATTAATCCTAACATTATGTCTAGGTCAGGGCTCATGACAGTATTTTGTGTGGAAATTTTGTAGTATTGGAGGCTGAGGCAGGAGAATTGCTTCAATCCAGGAGGTGGAGATTGCAAGGTTTCAGTGAGCTGGAATCGCGCCACTGCACTCCAGCCTGGGTGACAGAACAAGACTCCGTCTCAAATAATAATAATAATAATAATAATAATAATATATCCTCCAAGATTCAAAGTGAACTTCAAATAATCTTATATAGTCTTAGCTTTGGGATGCATCCCAGTATTGAGATGAAGCAGGGATTGAGTGTTTGAGGGAGGGAGGTGTACCAGAATCTAGGGCATGAACACAAGAAGCCATATCAGAACCTCAGGTGTATACCAATGAGATTGATTAGAACTTCAGGTACGTACCTGGGGAGACAGATCAGAACCTCAGGCGCGTACCTGGGGAGACAGATCAGAACCTCAGGCAGGCACACCTGGTGAGACAGATCAGAACCTCAGGCGGGCACACCTGGTGAGACAGATCAGAACCTCAGGCGCGTACCTGGGGAGACAGATCAGAACCTCAGGCGCGTACCTGGTGAGACAGATCAGAACCTCAGGTGCGTACCTGGGGAGACAGATCAGAACCTCAGGCGGGCACACCTGGTGAGACAGATCAGAACCTCAGGCGGGCACACCTGGTGAGACAGATCAGAACCTCAGGCGGGCACACCTGGTGAGACAGATCAGAACCTCAGGCGCGTACCAAGTGATAGATCAGAACCTCAGGCGGGCACACCTGGGGAGACAGATCAGAACCTCAGGCGCGTACCTGGGGAGACAGATCAGAACCTCAGGCGGGCACACCTGGGGAGACAGATCAGAACCTCAGGCGCGTACCTGGGGAGACAGATCAGAACCTCAGGCGCGTACCTGGGGAGACAGATCAGAACCTCAGGCGGGCACACCTGGGGAGACAGATCAGAACCTCAGGCGCGTACCTGGTGAGACAGATCAGAACCTCAGGCGGGCACACCTGGGGAGACAGATCAGAACCTCAGGTGCGTACCTGGTGAGACAGATCAGAACCTCAGGCGGGCACACCTGGGGAGACAGATCAGAACCTCAGGTGCGTACCTGGTGAGACAGATCAGAACCTCAGGCGGGCACACCTGGTGAGACAGATCAGAACCTCAGGCGGGCACACCTGGTGAGACAGATCAGAACCTCAGGCGCGTACCTGGGGAGACAGATCAGAACCTCAGGCGCGTACCTGGTGAGACAGATCAGAACCTCAGGCGCGTACCTGGGGAGACAGATCAGAACCTCAGGCGGGCACACCTGGGGAGACAGATCAGAACCTCAGGCGGGCACACCTGGGGAGACAGATCAGAACCTCAGGTGCGTCTCTTGTGAGACCGGTCAGAACCTTGGGCATGTACTCAGTGAGATGGGTCAGAACCTCAGGTGCGTACCAGTGAGATAGATTAGAACCTCAGATGTGTACCCGCTGAGACAGATAAGAACCTCAGGCGTGTAACCAGTAAGATATATCAGAATCTTGGGTATTTATGCAGAGGTATAGCGGAGTCTCAGGTATATGCTCAAGAAGCCATCTTAGGGTTTCAAGTATTGAGCTAAGGATTTTTGTATCAGGATCTCAGGTTTACACCTAGGGAGGCATAGCAGAATTTTGGGTATAGATCTAAAAATAGCTATCCCAGTCTAGGGCCTAAGCCAGGGAGCTATGTCAGAATCTCAGGCACATGCCCAAAGAGGCATTTTAGGACAGTAAGGAGGTGGTAGATTTCAAAAGTATAGTCTAACAGTTTATATACTTTGAAATTTAAAACAATATTAAAAGATATCATGAAATATTTCTATTTGTTAGAAGGTGACATGAGTTCTAAACAATTAAAAAATATACTGGCTGTGGCCTTGTAACCAACTTACTATGCCTATAAAAATTACAGGCTCCGGCCGGGCGTGGTGGCTCAAGCCTGTAATCCCAGCACTTTGGGAGGCCGAGGCGGGTGGATCACGAGGTCAAGAGATCGAGACCATCCTGGTCAACATGGTGAAACTCCGTCTCTACTAAAAATACAAAAAATTAGCTGGGCATGGTGGCACGTGCCTGTAATCCCAGCTACTCGGGAGGCTGAGGCAGGAGAATTGCCTGAACCCAGGAGGCGGAGGTTGCGGTGAGCCGAGATCGCGCCATTGCACTCCAGTGTCGGTAACAAGAGCGAAACTCCGTCTCAAAAAAAAAAATTACAGGCTCCAAGGTCCGGGATAGAACATAAGGGACTGACTTACCTTCTCACCTGAGACAACCAGTCCTCCATACAAATACATAAAATAATGTTTTCCAAGATGCTGAACTTCAGCGGTGAAGGGCACTGATGGTTATAAGACAAACAGGTGAGAGGGGTGGCTTGAGACTTTCCAGGCTGCAGTGCATAGAGGGGAAACTGAGGCAGATCTTGGCAGACTTCCTCAGTTGACAAAATAGAGCTGAGAGTCCAGGGAGACCATGACATATAGATTGTCCCAAGCAAAGCATTAGAGGCGCCAGCCATGAACAGAGGGACTGCAGAGACCTACCAAAGTACTGCTTGCCGCATGCATGTGAGCAAAACTCCTCGAGACCAGGAAAAGACCCGTCTGGGAGGATTAGAAGGAACAGTGCCCAGCACTCGTGCACTACTTGGACTACTCGCCAAGTAGTCCCCGGTGCTCACGCAGGGCCAGGAACAGTGCAGAGATTTGAGTGTTTGTTAGAAGAGGAAGGTATATCAGAATCGTGGCATAAACATAAGGAGCCATATCAGAATCTCAGGTGTCTATACAGTGAGATAGATCAGAACCTCAGGTGTAGACACAGCGAAATAGATCACAATCTCAGGTGTCTGCCCAGTGAGATAGATCAGAATCTTAGGTGTCTGCCCAGTGAGATAGATCAGGATCTTAGGTGTCTGCCCAGTGAGAGAGATCAGGATCTTAGGTGTCTGCCCAGTGAGATAGATCAGGATCTTAGGTGTCTGCCCAGTGAGATAGATCAGGATCTTAGGTGTCTGCCCAGTGAGAGAGATCAGAATCTTAGGTGTCTGCCCAGTGAGAGAGATCAGAATCTTAGGTGTCTGCCCAGTGAGATAGATCTGAATCTTAGGTGTCTATACAGTGAGATATATCAGAATCTCAGGTGTCTATACAGTAAGAGAGATCAGATTCTCAGGTGTATACACAGTGAAATAGATCACACTCTCAAGTGTCTGCCCAATGAGAGAGATCAGAATCTTAGGTGTATACCTAGTGAGATAGATGAGAATCTCGGGTATATACGCTATGGGATAGATCAGAATCTGAAGTGTGCACCCAGTGAGACAGATTAGAAAAGATGAGTGAACTAGAAGTCATAACAACAGAAACTATTGAAAAATGAAGCACGCAATGAAAAAAGAATTTTTTTTTAATGAAAACACTTTAATGAACTGTGGAATCACTTTAGGTAGCCTGATACATGTAAACCTAGAAAAAAAGTAAAGAGACAGAAAAAAATATTTGAAGAAATAGTGGGACCAATGCATTGGGAAAAATTAGTTCTAAAATATGCATCTGATAACAGCTTAAAAATACGAGAAGCAAATCTGATAGAATTGCGAGGACAAATACACAATTATAGTCAGATTCAGAGAAGAAACCCAGAGAAGATCAGCAGGATGCAGGACATTTGAACAATATTGACAAGCACCTTGATGTAATTGACATTTACCTACAGAACACCAAAAACAGCAGAATATTCATTATTTTCAAGCATATACAGAACATTTACCAATACAGAACACATTCTTTTTTTTTTTTTTTTTTTTGAGGCGGAGTTTTGCTCTTGTTACCCAGGCTGGAGAGCAATGGCGCGATCTTGGCTCACTGCAACCTCCGCCTCCTGGGTTCAGGCAATTCTCCTGCCTCAGCCTCCTGAGTAGCTGGGATTACAGGCACGCGCCACCATGCCCGGCTAAGTTTTTGTATTTTTAGTAGAGACGGGGTTTCACCATGTTGACCAGGATGGTCTCGATCTCTTGACCTCGTGATCCACCCGTCTCGGCCTCCCAAAGTGCTGGGATTACAGGCTTGAGCAGAACACATTCTGAGCAAGTCTCAGTAAATTTAAAAAACATGCAAGTCATCCAAAATAGATTATCAGACCATTATGGAATTAAATTAGATGGTGGCCGGGAGCGGTGGCTCACGCCTGTAATCCCAGCACTTTGGGACGCCAAGGTGGGTGGATCATGAGGTCAGGAGTTCAAGGCCATACTGGCCAACATAGTGAAACCCCATCTCTACTAAAAAATACAAAAATTAGCTGGGCACGGTGGCTCGTGCCTGGAATCCCAGCTACTTGGGAGGCTGAGGTAGGAGAATTGCTTGAACCGGGACCCAGGAGGAAGAGGTTGCAGTGAGCTGAGAATGCACCACTGCATTCCAGCCTGGGCTACAGAGCAAGACTCCATCTCAAAAAAAAAAAAAAAAAATCCTTAAACATGACTAGAAAATCACCAAATATTTGGAAACTTAATGACATACTTCCAAATAACCCATGAGTCAATAAAGAAATTAGAAGGTATTTTGGATGAGATGAAAATTAAAACAAAATATCAAAATTTGTAGGATGCAATTAAAGCAGAACTTAAATGAAAAATTATAGCACTAAACACCTACATTAAAAACGCAGAAAGTGCATGCTGGCTCATGCCTGTAATCCCAGCACTTTGGGAAGCTGAGGCAGATGGGTCACTTGAGGTCAGGAGTTCAAGACCAGCCTGGCCAACATGGTGAAACCCGTCTCTACTAAAAATACAGAAGTTAGCAGGGCATGGCGGCGCACACTTGTAATCCCAGCCACTTGGGAGGCTGAGGCGGAAGAACTGCTTGGACTTAGGAGGCGGAGGTTACAGTGAGCCAGGACCGCACCACTGCACTCCAGCCTGGGTGACAGAGCAAGCCACCATCTCAAAAGAAAAAAAGCAGAAAGTACACAAATCAAGAACAGATGAAACCCAATGTATTAATAAGTAGAAAAAAAGAAAATAATGGAAGTCAATGAATAGAACACCAGAAAAATGGTAGAGAAAATCAATAAAGCTCAAAGCTTATTAAGAGATAAATAAAATTGATAAACCCCTATCCTGGCTTATCCAGAAAAAAAAAGAGAAAAGGCACAAATCACCAATATCTGGAATAAGGGATG
Source organism: Saguinus oedipus (assembly GCA_031835075.1). Classification (NCBI taxonomy): domain Eukaryota; kingdom Metazoa; phylum Chordata; class Mammalia; order Primates; family Cebidae; genus Saguinus; species Saguinus oedipus. The sequence continues at coordinate 221,318,065 of CM063169.1, forward strand.
TGGTATCAATATGGATGTCGAAAGGATGAGGGAATAATGTGAACACATTTATGCCAGTGAATCTGACAACTTAGATGGAAAGGGGAAATGACCTGAAATACAGACTTCCAAAGCTGCATTCAAGAAATAGTTCAGCTGGGTAGCCACAAATCTATTCAATAAACAAAATGTGCAGTTTAAAAAAGAAATGCCAGGCTCAGATACCTTCTTGGTGGCTTCTACCAAATATCTGAGGAAGAAATCATACAGACTCTAAAGAAAACCTTCCAGAAAAAAGAGGTGAGAATGCTTCCCGATTCTGTGAGTTCAGTATTGACCTGCTAACAAGCGAGACAAAGGCATTACGAGTAAACTGGAGACCGACGTCCCTCCTGAACCTAGATTCTGACAAACTTCCAGAATGTTGAATTCAACGATTTATGAAAAGAATATTATCTAAGTTCATTTTTCTGTTGCTATAATAGAATGTCACAGACTGAGTAATTTATAAGGGAAAGAAGTTTGGGCCAGGCACAGTGGCTGATACTTGTAATTTCAACGCTTTGAGAGGTTGAGGCGGGCAGATCACGAGGTCAGGAGATTGAAACCAGCCTGGCCAACATGGTGAAACCCCATCTCTACTAAAAATACAAAAGTTAGCCAGGCGTGGTGGCACAAACGTGTAGTCCCAGCTACTTGGGAGGCTGAGGTAGGAGAATCACATGAACCTGGGAGGTGGAGGTTACAGTGAGCTGAGATCCAGCCACTGCACTCCAGCCTGGGTGACAGAGTGAGACTCCATCTCAAAATGAAAAAAATAAGATAAATAAAAAAACAAATCCCACATTCAATTCTAACTTAAAAAACAACTGGATTTTGACAGAGGTGCAAAGGCAATTTGGTAGAGAAAGGACATTCTTTTCAACAAATGGTCCTGGTGCAACTGGTTATCCATATGCCCAAAACAAACTTTGACCATGCCTCATGCCAAACACAAAAATTAGCTCAAAGGAGATCAGAGATGTAAAGGTAAAATTTAAAACTGTAAAACTTCTAGGAGAACACACAGGATACAAATCTTTGTGACCTTGGGTTGGGCAAAGATTTCATAGCTAGGACACCAAGAACACAATCTATGAAAGAAAAAAAAAGCAATAAATTGAACTTCATCAAAACAAAATTTTACTCTTCAACAGTTTTAGGAGAATGAAAGCAAGTTACAGACTGGGAAGAAATATTTGAAAAGCATTTGCCTGATAAAGATATTGTAGCTGCAAGACAAAAAGAACTCTCAAAACTCACCTAGAAGAAAATAAACAACCCACTTTTGAAAATGGGCAAAAGATCTGAACAAACACATCATCAGAGAAGATACGTGAACAGCAAATAAGAATGTGAAAAATTCTCAGTGTCGGCCAGGCGCAGTGGCTCACGCCTGTAATCCCAGCACTTTGGGAGGCCGAGGCAGGCGGATCACAATGTCAAGAGATCGAGACCATCCTGGTCAACAAGGTGAAACCCCGTCTCTACTAAAAATACAAAAATTAGCTGGGCATGGTGGCACGTGCCTGTAATCCCAGCTACTCGGGAGGCTGAGGCGGGAGAATTGCGTGAACCCAGGAGGCGGAGGTTGTGGTGAGCCGAGATCGCGCCATTGCACTCCAGCCTGGGTAACAAGAGCAAAACTCCATTTCAAAAAAAAAAATTCTCAGTGTCTCACTCTGCCTCCCAGGCTGGAGTAGTACAGGGGTGTAATCTCAGCCCACTGCTACCTCCACCTTCCAGGTTCAAGCAATTCTCCTACCTCATTCTCCTGAGTAGCTGATATTACAGGTGTATGCCACCACACCTGGCTCTTTTTTTTTTTTTTTTTCAGTAGAGCCAGGAATTCGCCACATTGGCGAGGCTGGTCTCAAACTCCTGACCTCAGATGATCTGCCCACTTTGGCCTCCCAAAGTGCTGGGATTACAACTGGATTTTGACAGAGGTGCAAAGGCAATTTGGTAGAGAAAGCCACTGTACCCAGCCAGCAGTTTCTTATAAAGTTAAACAAATGCCTACCATGTGATATGGCAATCCCACTCCTAAGCATTTGGCCAAGAAAAAAGCAGCATATATTCCATACAGAATGTCTATAGCTTATTTATTTATTTATTTATTATTTACTTTTTTTTTTTTTTTTGGTAACAGAGTCTTGCTCTGTCACCAGGCTGGAGTACAGTGGCACAATCTCGGCTCACTGCAACCTCCACCTCCCAGGTTCAAGCGATTCTCCTGCCTCAGCCTCCCAAGTAGCTGAGATTACAGGCACCTGCCATCATGCCCGACTAATTTTTATATTTTTAGTAGAGACGGGGTTTCACCATGTTGGCCAGGACCGTCTTGATCTCTTGACCTTGTGATCCACCTGCCTCAGCCTCCTAAAGTGCTGGGATTACAGGTGTGAGCCACCACGCTCCGCCTATAGCTGCTTTATTTATAATAGCCCAGACGTGGAAACAGTTCAGATGACATGAATAGGCGAGTGCCTTCTCAAACTGTGCTTCTCCATACAGTGGAGTAGTACTTTGCAGTAAAAAGCGTGGATGAATGCTAAAATAATTGTGCTGAGTGAAAGAAGCCAGGAAAAATAAGTATGATACGCACCGCTTGATTCTACTTATATAAAACTAGAAAGTAGAAACTAATCTGTAATGACAGAAAGCAGACCAGTGACAGTGGGCGTGGAGCGACAAGAGGGAGAGATTAGATGGGCACAAGGGCACCCTGGGGATGATAGGTATGTGTACTGTCTTGGCTCCGATGGTGGTTTCACAGGTATATGCGTATGGCAAGAAATATCAAATGTGTACACTCTACATATGTACAGATTATTGTATGCCAGTTACATGTTCACAAAGCTGTTTCTCTTGTTTTGTTTCATTTGGTTTTTCCTTTTTTGAGACGGAGTCTCGCCCTGTTGCCCAGGCTGGAGTGCAGTGGCACCATCTTGGTTCACTGCAACCTTCACCTCCCGGGTTCAAGCGATTCTCATGCCTCAGCCTCCCAAGTAGCTGGGATTACAGGCACCTGCCACCACGCCCAGCTAATTTTTGTATTTTTAGTAGAGACAGGGTTTTGCCATGTTGGTCAGGCTGGTCTCGAACTCCTGACCTCAGGTGATCCACCCACCTCAGCCTCCCAACATGTTGGGGTTACAGGCATGAGCCACCATGCCCAGCCCATAAAACTGTTTTTTAAATGAAAAAAGTTAGCTTGGAATAGGCACTGGAACTGTGGCCTTGGCTCTGAGGTCCTCCTCTGAGGATCCAGACTCTGGTGCCCCAATGTGGCAATGCTTACAGAAATGATTTCATCTGCTGAATGAGTACACAGGCAGTTCTCCACCGAACACACACTCGTTCACAGCGTGGGGAGCAAGAGTTCAGATAATCCTCACATTCCAATTTGTCATTAGTTTAAAATTCCAGGCTTTGCTTTAAAAACACGTTAGAATAACACTACGTTTCCCCTCATAACCTTTACTAAAGACTCCAACAGAGAGATATATTCACTCACAGGAGCATCTACTCAATGATAAACTGGGAAGGAAAAGCAACTTGTGGGTAATTCAGAATCTGGATTATCAGGCCGGATGCAGGGGCTCACACCGATAGTCCCAGCACTTTGGGGCCAAGGTGGGCAAGTCACTTGCGTTCGGGAGCTTGAGACCAGCCTGGGCAGCATGTGAAACCCTGTGTATACAAAAAAGTTTTGTTGTGTGCTTGTAGTCCCAGTTACCTGGGAGGCTGAGGTGGGAGGATCACTTGCCCCGGAGGTCAATACTGCAGTGAGCTATGATTGTACCACTGCACTCCAGCCTGGGTGACAGACTGAAACCCTGTCTCAAAAAAAAAAAAAAAAAAAAAAGGAAAAGAAAAGCTAGATTATCAGTCTCTAGATCGTTGATGGTCGGATGTGAAGTTGAGAAATGTTTGTAGTGGGAGGTGACAGAGGATTATAGTGTGGTAGGAGTAGAAGCTAAGGGCTTCTAGAAGCTTCTCCCTGGGGTCAAAACCCAGCCCTGCTGGTTCTGTGCCCCAGGGTCTATTGTGGTAACCTCTCTGTCCTTCAGTTTCTTCATCCGTATAAAGTAAACAGAGATAATGCCTGCCTCATGGAGATGCTGTTACCTTGAAGTGAGTTCATGCATGTTAGGTGCTCATTTATGACAGTGCCTGGCAGCTGATAGGGGCTCAAAAAGTGTTAGCTGGTACCACTATCATTATCATCAACATCTCTATTTTTTCTTTTTTTTTTTTGAGGTAGAGTTTCACTCTTGTTGCCCAGGCTGGAGTGCAATGGCGTGATCACGGCTCACTGCAGCCTCCGCCTCCCAGGCTGAACGATTCTCCTGTCTCAGCCTTCCAAGTAGCTTGGATTACAGGCTCCAGAGATGTGGTTTCATCATGTTAGTCAGGCTGGTTGCAAACTCCTGACCTCAGGCTCACACCTGTAATCCCAGCACTTTGGGAGGCTGAGGTGGGTGGATCACCTGAGCTCAGGAGTTCAAGACCAGCCTGGCCAACATGGCAAAACCCTGTCTCTACTAAAAATACAAAAATTAGCTGAGTGTGGTGGTGGGCGCCTGCAATTCCAGCTGCTCCAGAGGCTAAGGCAGGAGAATCACTTGAACCCAGGAGGCAGAGGTTGCAGTGAGCTGAGATTGCATCACTGCACTCCAGCCTGGGTGACACAGAGAGATTCCATCTCAAAATAATAATAATAATAAAGTATTCTATTAGATTCTTTGCATACATGTTTTTACCCCTTAGAAAGCTCATAGGATCTTCTCTTTGTCTCTGGCATGGTTCTGGAATTTCCTAGTGAGCGACCATCTGTGTGTGTGCATTTATCCGTTCTGTTGAGTTCCCGGTGGGCCCTTGCAACCTGGAAATCATTTCTGAGAAATTATCTTGAGTGCATTGGTTGGTTGGCGGCTCCCCTGTTCCGTGTTCTTGCTTCCTGCTCCTCGGAGCTCCTGTTCTTGGATGAGTTTTGTCTCCCGGACTGGTCCTCTCTCACTTCTTTTTCTTTTCCCATGTTCCATCTATTTTCACTCTCCTTTCTGTGAGGTCAGGGCTTCCATCTTCCAAGCCTCCTATTAGGTTTGCAGCTGTGCCTGTCATTCCCTAGAGCAGTTCTTGTTCTCCGAATGTCCCTTTTGGTACCATTCTCTTCCTTATCTATTCGTGCAGTATTTCACTCTCCTCAGAACGTGCTAGTGCCTCGCATTTCCCTGACTTTCCAGAGCGAGGACCGTTTGACCTTCGAGTGCCCTTGTTTTAAAACTCTCGTTGACCCCGTAACCCTCTTTTGCTGCTGCTTTTCACCCGACTTTGAAGAAGCGGAAGTATGTTCAGAAATTCTCTGCTCTGGCAAAAGACAATACCACTGGCTTAATCTAAAAACTGAATAAGAAAGTTCAAGGAGAGAGGTTTAAAAATTTAGCCATCTCTGGGCCAGGTGCCATGGCTCACGCCTGTAATCCCAGCACTTTGGGAGGCTGGGATGGGCGACTCACCTGACGTCAGGAGTTCAAGACCAGCCTGGCCAACATGGTGAAACCCCGTCTCTTCTAAAAATACAAAAATTCACCAGGGAGAGTGGAGGGCACCTGTAATCCCAGCTACTCGGGAGGCTGAGGCAAGAGAATCACTTGAACCCAGGTGCCGGAGGTTGGAGTGAGCCAAGATCACACCACTATACTCCAGCCTGGGTGACAGAGTGAGACCCTGTCTCAAAAATTTATTTTATTTATTTTTTTATTTTTCAGACATTCTATTTAATTGACATGGCAAAATTTTTTTAAAAAAATACATATATAATACACACACACACACACACACACACACACACACACACATCTCTTTATCCCTGAAACCATGAAACAAGACCTTCAGCAGGGCCGGGTGGTGGCTCAGGCCTGTAATCCCAGCACTTTGGGAGGCTGAGGCAGGTGGATCACGAGGTCAAGAGATCGAGACCATCCTGGTCAAAATGGTGAAACCCCATCTCTACTAAAGATACAAAAAATTACCTGGGCATGGTGGCACGCACCTGTAATCCCAGCTACTCCGGAGGCTGAGGCAGGAGAATTGCCTGAACCCAGGAGGCGGAGGTTGTGGTGAGCCGAGATCGCGCCATTGCACTCCAGCCTGGGTAACAAGAGCGAAACTCCGTCTCAAAAAAAAAAAAAAAAAAAATACAAAAATATCGGCCAGATGTAGTGGTGGTGGGTGCCTGTAGTCCCAGCTACTCAGGAGGCTGAGGCACGAGAATTGCTTGAACCCAGGAGGCGGAGGTCGCAGTGAGCCGAGATTGCACCACTGCACTCCAGCCTGGGTGACAGAGGGAGACTCCATCTAAAAATAAATAAGAAAGAAAAAGAAAGTATTTACAAAGGACCTTCTGGATCCAAGAACCTCCACGTCTAATACAGGGGTGCACCTGTGGATGAGACCCAGCAGCTACCCTGGGGAGCCCGCAGTGGAGGGGTTTCCCCTTGGTCTTATTTTACTGCAGGCAAGTGGCAAAACTACCTTTCTCTTACTACAAAGCACTTTCTTCTATCACAGAGCACTTCCCATGTTGTTTTTGGAACTCCGTCTCAAAAAAAAGAAAAGAAAAGAAAAGAAAAAACTACATGCACCTGCTGTAGAGGGCCTGGCCCAAGTGCGGTGTTCAATAACGTTACTTCTCCTTTTCCTTCCTGTGCCAGCGCCACGGCCCCTACCCCAGTGCACAGGCACCGCAGGTCCCTTCAGAGCTGACATCACCTGTCTGTGGGCCACAGCGCTAAGCGTGGCTGCATGCTCACATGCTCCATGAAGTTCAGGGTTCACCCCTGTAAAGTCTGCCTGCTGTGGATCTGATGTATTTCTGCTAAAACCCATTAGGCCTTCCTCGTTCTGAAACGTCATCATTTGTTGTATGTCACTTCACTGGCCAGGCCACTGCCCCCCAGGCTGTTTCCTCATCATCTGGCTCCTACATGCTTCAACCTCGCCCGCCTTGCTGTGCGTCCCGTCCCGTATCGGCTCAGAGCTCTCGAGTGGCGAATACAAACTTCATTTCAGTTGACTTTGATTCTTTTTTTTTTTTTTTTTTTGAGACGGAGTTTCACTCTCGTTACCCAGGCTGGAGTGCAATGGTGCGATCTCGGCTCACCACAACCTCCGTCTCCTGGGTTCAGGCAATTCTCCTGCCTCAGCCTCCTGAGTAGCTGGGACTACAGGCGCATGCCACCATGCCCAGCTAATTTTTTGTTATCTTTAGTAGAGACGGGGTTTCACCATGTTGACCAGGACAGTCTCGATCTCTTGACCTCGTGATCCACCCACCTCGGCCTCCCAAAGTGCTGGGATTACAGGCTTGAGCCACCGAGCCCGGCCCGACTTTGATTCTTGCGGAAGCCCTCTCGGCTCACTCACATTTGATTGCAGCAGACACAAAATGTGTCCAAACTTTCAGCTTTTCTTCTCTGATTTTGTGATCACCTAAGATTATATTTTAAAACAATAACTACAAACTTCCTGAAAATTACAACGAGATGTAAAGCCCATAGGGAGTTTTCTTCTGGAAATGGTTGAGAAGGTTGCGTTTTTCACTTTCGGGGATAAAGGGACAGGCTCTTTTGCCACATCGGGCTTGTCCCTCTTTTTTTATGCCAAATTCTTTTGATTACAAAATTCTTAATTTAATGCCTTAGGTATTGTTGGGCAAGATCTAGATGTCTCTAGTCAAGTGTAGGTGATATGCAAACTATTTATAATGCATTTGATTTAAATTCATTAAGATACAGTTCTAGTGTCTTTATCAGCATTATAGCCTGGTCCTTTTCCTTCTGTTTTTTTTTTTTTTTTAAATATATATTTTATTGTGTTTTAAGTTTTGGGGTACATGTGAACAGCACGCAGGATTGTTGCATAGGTACATACATGGCAGTGTGGTTTGCTGCCTTCCTCCCCATCACCTGTATCTGACATTTCTCCCCATGTTATCCCTCCCCAACTCTCCACCCCCTGCTGTCCCTCCCCTAGTTCCACCCCCACAAACCCCAGTGTGTGATGCTCCCCTCCCTGTGTCCACGTGTTCTCATTGTTCAACACTCGCCTATGAGTGAAAACGTGCAGTGTTTGATTTTTTGTTCTTGTGTCAGTTGAAATGTGGTCAAGAGATCGAGACCATCCTGGCCATGATGAAACCCCATCTCTACTAAAAGATACAAAAAAAATTAGCTGGGCATGGTGGTGCACGCCTGTAGTCCCAGCTACTCCAGAGGCTGAGGCAGGGGAATTGCTTGAATCCAGGAGGTGGAGGTTGAAGTGAGCTGAGATCGCACCACTGCACTCCAGCCTGGTGACAGAGTGAAACTCAGTCTCAAAAAACAAAAAAAAAAGAAATAGATATTGAACACCTGCTACATAGCAGGGATTGTACTAGAAGTATGGATGCAAAGATTGGGCAAATGTGTTCCCTAGCCTCACGGAGCATGCAGTCTAGTGAGAAAGACAGACATGTAAGAAGTTTCCACAGCACAGATAATCAGGGCTACACCAGAATTGGGCCCAAGATGCTGTGGCAATCTAGAGGAGAATGGGTTTCATGAAGGAAGAGCTCCTTCTGCCGTTGATCTCATTTCAGCCTAATCTTCCACACAGTCCTGCATTAAGAGCTGGTGATATGGAAAATACCTTCATGTTAGTTATGAATCAGTGTTAGAGCCCTTCCAGTGTCGGCACCTGCCCCGTCCTCAGGTAACATAAAACAGTGATGTAATTCAATGTCTACTTCTTCTTGTATTTGTCTATTTTTAAATGTTCCATGATTTTCTTAGTTCTCAAAGGAATATTTTGACTGATAAATGTTTAGTAAGACCTAAAAATAGAATTTCAGTAGTTTGAGCTTATGCTATACAAGATGCAGCTCTAACATTTAAATTGGAAGGGAAATATCAAAAAGATATCTACACTCCTGTGTTTATTGCAACACTGTTTACAACAGCTATGATTTGGAAGCAACCCAGGTGTCCATCACCAGACAAACAGACAAAGAAAATGTGATACATATACACCATGGAGTACTATTCAGCCATGAAAAAGAATGAGATCCTGTCATTTACAACAACGTGGGTGGATCTGGAGATCATTATGTTAAGTGAAATAAGCCAGGCAGAGAAAGACAAATCTCACATGTTCTTACTTATTTGGTGGGATCTAAAAAAATCAAATCAGTTGAACACAGAGAGGGTAGAAGGATTGTTACCAGACGCTGGGAAGGACAGCGAGGGGCTGCGGGCAGTGAAGATGGTTAATAGGTACCAAAAACAGAACACGGGAACTGGTCTGCCTGGTTCACTCTTGTCAATGAGCTTGGCAGTGGTATAGAAAGTATAACCTACTAGGTTTTTTTTTTCTTTTTTTTGAGACAGAGTCTCACTCTGTTGCTCAGACTGGTGTGCAGTGGCATGATCTCAGCTCACTGCAACCTTCACCTCCTGGGTTCAAGCGATTCTCCTGAACTCGGCAACTATTTGATAGCATAACAGGGTGACTAGTCAATAATAACTTAATTGTGCCGGGCGCAGTGGCTCACACCTGTCATCCCAGCACTTTGAGAGGCTGAGGCGGGTGGATCACCTGAGGTGGGGAGTTCGAGACCAGCCTAACCAACATGGAGAAATCCCATCTGTGCTAAAAATACAAAACTAGCAGAGAATGGTAGCACATGCCTGTAATCCCAGCTACTCGGGAGGCTGAGGCAGGAGAGTGGCTTGAACCTGGAGGTGGAGGCTGTGATGAACAAACCACATTGCACTCCAGCCTGGGCAACAAGAGCAAAACTCCACTCAAAATGATAATAATAATAATAATAACTTAATAGCATATTTTTAAATAAAGAGTGTAACTGGGTTGTTTGTAACTGAAAGGATCAATCCTGAGGGCATGGCTCCCCATCCCCCATGACGTGCTTAGTCCACATTGCATGTCTGTATCAAAACATCTCATATGCCCCATAAATACACCTAGTATGTACCACAACCATTTTTTTAATGACTTTAAAAATAAAAAAAAATTATAAGGGAAAGAAAATTATGAATTTAGAAATGTAAAAGGTCTCAGGTAAGGGAGGAATGAGAGGATTATGCAGAAGCTCCCATCATTGCTGGGACTAGAACGGAAGCCCCGCCTTTTGCCAACACCCCATACACTCTCCCGCACCTCTCAGCTTATGTGAGACTCTGTGCTATGAAACTGAAGACCTACTTCAGTGCTATTTGCGTTGTCTTGCCTCTGGACCAGATTTTGGAGTTGCTGAGAAAAGGGTTGGTTGATTGTATGTCTTGATCCCCCCAGAGCATTTGGAGCATAGGACACGGGAACTGGTCTGCCTGGTTCACTCTGGTCGATGAGCTTGGCAGTGGTATGTCATGTGGGTGATAGGTAAGGGTAGGAACTTCCCCAGGATAATTCTGCTCCTGAGCAAAAGCTCCAGTGATGTGGGAGGAGCCCCAGTGCCAGAGCATGCTGGGAGGTTGTACAGGGTGGGGCAGGTGCCTGCTTGGCCTCTGCTCTCTATCTGAGGCATACATCCAAAGGCAACTGTTCCTTATCTGCTCTTGTTGGGAGCAAGGCAGGGCCAATTTGTTCAGTGATCTGTACAGAGACAGTCCCTCTGGCCAGAGTTTAAGACAGTATTGCCTCACTCTAGATAGAGATTTCATCTTGATTTTTTCATGGCAAGACCAATGTTTCTCTCAATCCCAGGTATTGTTTAAAAGCAACTAAAAATGATGAAATTATAAAACTTTGAAACTCCCTGAATGTAATGACAAGGAAACTGACATTGTTATATTAGTCAGATGCTACTGGCTAGAAGAGAGTATGAGCAGGGATAAGAGGCAGAGTCTACACACATTTTCCATCCCTGAGAACGCAATGGGGAGAAAAGGGAGGTGGCCACAGCACATACATCACGCAGTCTCTGCCCGGCTACTTGCTTGCTTTTTTTCTGTTTTTTTTTTGTTGTTTTGTTTTGTTTTTTCTGTTTTTTGTTTTTGAGACAGAGTCTCACTCGCTTTATCACCCAGGATGGAGTGCAGTGGCGCAATTTCAGCTCACTGCAACCTCCACCTCCCAGGTTCAAGCGATTCTCCTGCCTCAGCCTCCCGAGTAGCTGGGATTACAGGTGCCCGTCACCACAACCAGCTAATTTTTTTATATTTTTAGTACAGACAGGGTTTCAACATGTTGGCCAGGTTGGTTTCAAACTCCTGACCTCAAGTGATCCACCATCCTCAGCCTCCCAAAGTGCTGGGATTACAGGTCTGAGCTGCCACGCCCGGCCCCAGCTACTTGCTCTGTTACTGGGGCCTCGGCCTCCCAGAGTGCTGGGATTACAGGTGTGAGCCACCACGCCCGGCCCCAGCTACTTGCTCTCTTACCGGGATGCACTGCATGGTTAATAGAGTCAGTTAGTGACTGTAACTTTTGAACTTTTTGTTCAAAATGAAAAATATTTTAAATAATGTTTACCCCATTATCTTTCTTGCTGTTAGAAAAAAACCTCCTTTCAGACAGAATGCAGAATAAAATATGATCGAAAGTCTATACAGATTCACAGCCTGGTTTATGCTTCTAGGTTATAGATGGAAAAAAAAACCTTCTAAACCCTATGGAAGGTCCATCTTTCTCTTTCATTTTTCCCTGTGTGCTATTTGATGTTTCCCTGTGAACTTTGATGATTTATTGCCGGAATTCCAAACATAAGATATGAATTTCACAAAGATGGTTGAATGGTATCCACTTTGGATATTGGTAGAGGAAGCCTCCTCACCACACTGAAAGCCGTTGTTACCTCAAATGCCAACGTATTTTTATGCACATGCATTTAAGGGATAAATATTTGCTTTGGGGAAGTACTCTTCACTCCATCTGGAGGGTCTGGGAACGTGGTCACTATGTGATGACGGCTGCCCTAACAGTGACTGGTGGCAGCACATACCCATCTGAGCCTCTCCATGATGTGAGCCGTGGGCATCAATGTGACCATTTTCAGAAGGGAAGACAGTTCTGGAAGCTCAAGTTCACCTAGTCAGCCTCATTGGGCAATTGATGACTCAGCTGGGTTCAGGGAGGTGGACCTGAGGCAGAGCCTCCAGAAGGCAGCAGTGGGCGGTGGGGGGGGGGGGGGGGGTGTGGTTCAGGCAGGTGCACCTGGGCAAAGGTGCAGACGTGAAATCCTGAAAGCAATTCTCAGTGCTGCTGGGCTTCTGGAGGGTAGAAAGACAGTGGCAAGTGCACAATCGGGAGGGACACATGTGGAGGTGCTGGAACAGTGTGCTCAGGAGACGGGGCTTCAGTCTGGAAGTCCCAGGAAGTGATATAAGATGTTTCAGTGAGAGCGTGATACAGACTCACCCCGCAAGGCGGCTGCTTTGTCATTGTACCCTTAGGGAAACGTCATTCACCTGCTAGTTGGCATAGCCCATTGATTGTCTGGGACTCACCCACTAAGATTTGTTTGGACTCTACAAAGTATTCATGGCCCTACAATCACAGTCGAGGACCCCCTGCGTGAGCTGCCTTCATGGCTACAGGGAGAACACACCAGAATGAATGTCACATCCAGCACACACGCTGCCGGCTTGGCCCCGCTCCCCGCGCCCTGCAGCCTGAGCCGCACTGGCTGCCTGTTGTTCCTGGAATGTGCCAACGTGTTTCAGTCCTGTGGCCTTTGCACTTGGTGTTCTGTTTGCTGGAACACTCTCCCCCAGGACATCTATACAGCTTGCCCCTCATTTCGTGAGGTCTCTCCTGCCCCTTCATCAGTGAAGCCTTCTCTGGCCTCTGCATGTAAAGTAACATCTATTCTGTGTCTACACCTGTTAGGTTATATGCATTTATGTCTTTGTTTCACGGTCTGTGTCCCAGTTAGAAGGGAGGCTCCCTGAGTGCAGGAATCTATTTCATTTGTTTGTTTGTTGAGACACAGTCTCACTCTGTCGCCCAGGCTGGAATGCGGTGGTACTGTCTCAGCTCACTGGAACCTTCGACTGCCAGGTTCAAGTGATTCTGCTGCCTCAGCCTCCTGAGTAGCTGGGATTACAGGCATGTTCCTAGTTAATTTATATATTTTTAGTAGAGATGGGGTTTCGCCTTGTTGGCCAGGCTGGTCTCAAACTCCTGACCTCAAGTGATCTATCTGCCTTGGCTTCCCAAAGTCCTGGGATTATAGGCGTGCGCCACCCTGCCTGGCCCACGGATCTGTTTTTATCTCTGCTGTGTCCCCAGCACCTCAAACACACCATATGGAGCTCCGCACAGGGTGCTCAATCAGTGATGAGTGAGAGATTCCTGGCCTCGTGGGCTGTGGCTCCTTCAACATTTGTTTAAAGGTTTTTCACTTTCTCAGCGTGCCGATCAAGAGTCAAGCCTAGAGGAGAGGCTCAGCAGTGGTCCCGTTTAGATGATGAATTCAGGCGTATCTTCAATGATAAATGACGTTGCATTTAAAAACAAGTGGCCAGGCACGGTGGCTCATGCCTATAATCCCAGCATTTTGGGAGGCGAAGGCGGGTGGATCACCTGAGGTCAGGAGTTCGAGACCAACCTGGCCAACGTGGTAAAACCCCATCTCTACTGAAAAAAAGAAAAAATTAACCGGGCGTGGTGGCGGGCTTCTGTGATCCCAGCTATTTGGGAGGCTAAGGCAGGAGAATCACTTGAACCAGGGAGGGTGGAGGTTGCAGTGAGTTGAGAACACTCCACTGTACTCCAGCCTGGGCGACAAGAGCAAGACTCCATCTGAAAAATTTAAAAATTTTTGTTTAAAATTTTTAAAAATTAAAAAAATAAAAACAAGTGAACGTTCTTATAATACATCAGTCTTACCGATTGTGCCTCTCTCCTCCAGGTGGCTTGGAGCTCAGCTGAGCAATCAGCACGATCCCGTCACGATGGTGGACACGGAAAGCCCGCTCTGCCCGCTCTCCCCACTCGAGGCTGCCGATCTAGAGAGCCCATTATCTGAAGAATTCCTGCAAGAAATGGGAAACATCCAAGAGATTTCGCAATCCATCGGTGAGGATAGTTCTGGAAGCTTCAGTTTTACGGAATACCAGTACTTAGGAAGCGGTCCCGGCTCAGATGGCTCAGTCATCACGGGTAAGTGTGCTGTTTCCTAGAAAGTTCCATTTAAAAATGTTTCTTCCTCAGAGAAAACTGTTCTCTTTAGCTGGAAAAGAAGTCACACCTTTTTGCAAAGAAATCTTCGGACGTGGTAAAGCGTCACCTCCAGTGCCTCTGGGCCCCGGAAGCTTCCGAAGCACGTGGGTCACGGCTCATGGTGTGCGCTCTTGTGAAAGCCACGCACATGTCAAACAATGCTTGAGATTCGGTCATGGGGAGTGGCTGAAGTGCCCAGACCCCTAAGCCCAGCAAGCCCACAGCGGACAGCTAAACATTTTAAAGAGGGGATGTGTGTAAGAGTCTGCATGGAGGTGCTGTTTGTAAGAGGGAAGGATGGGAAAGGAGCTGGGAATGCGTCAAAGGGTAACAGATAAATTGGGATGTGTTTATACAGTGGCACACTTCACAGCAATTTAAAAAAACAGACTAAGCCAGGTGCTGTGGCTCACACCTGTAAGCCCAGCACTTAGGGAGGCCGAGGTGGGTGGATCACTTGAGGTCAGGAGTTCGAGACCAGCCTGGCTAACATGGTGAAACCCCATCTCTACTAAAAATACAAAAATTAGGCGGGCGTGGTGGCAGGTGCCGTAATCCCAGCAACCCTGAAGGCTGAGGCAGGAGAATTACTTGAACCCTGGAGGTGGAGACTGCAGTGAGCTGAGATCTGAGATTGTACCACTGCACTCCAGCCTGGGTGACAGAGCAAGACTCTGTCTCAAAAATATATAATAAATAAATAATAGAACACACTAGCTCTGTGTGTATCAACACAAGTCCATCTGAAAAAGCAATGCTGGAGGCTGGGCCTGGTGGTTCACGCCTGTAATCCCAGCACTTTGGGACTTGTGGTCTCAATCTCCTGACCTCAGATGATCTACTTAAGGCGGGTGGATCACCTGAGGTCAGGAGTTCAAGACCAGCCTGGCCAACATGGTGAAACCCTGTCTCTACTAAAAATACAAAATTATCTGGGCATAGTGGTGAATGCCTGTAATCCCAGCTACTGGGGAGGCTGAGGCAGGAGAATTGCTTGAACCCAGGAGGCGAAGGTTTCAGTGAGCTGAGATTGTGCTACTGCACTCCAGCCTGAGAGACACAGCAAGACTGTCTCAAAAGAAAAAAAAAAAAAAAGCAATGCTGGGCCAGGCTGAGTGGGTCCAGCCTGCAATCCTAGTGCTTTGGGAGGCCAAGTTGGGAGGATTGCTTCAAGTCAGGAGTTTGAGACCAGACTGGGCAATATAATGAACCCCCGTCTCTACAAAAAAAATTAAAATTAAAAAAATTAGCCGTGCATGGTGGCGCATGCTTGTGGTCCTAGCTACTCAGGATGCTGAGGCAGGAGGATCACATAAGCTCAGGAAGGAGTTCGGGGCTGCATGAGCTATGACTACCACTGCACTGCAGCCTGGGTGACAATGAGAACCTGTCTTTAAAAAAAAAAAAAAAAACAATTTAAAGCAACATCTAGTGGAAATAAACAAGCCTAAGGATATATTTCTTATAATCCAATTACTATAAAATCTTTTATTTGTATTTTTTTATTTTTTGAGACAGAGTTTCACTCTTGTTGCTGAGGTTGGAGCGCTATGGTGCGATCTCAGCTCACTGCAACCTCTGCCTCCCAGGTTCAAGTGATTCTCCTGCCTCAGCCTTCTGAGTAGCTGGGATTACAGGAGCCTGCCACCAGGACCAGCTAATTTTTGTATTTTTAGCAGAGATGGGATTTCACCATGTTGGCCAGGCTGGTCTCCAACTCCTGACCTCAGGTGATCCTCCTGCCTCAGCCTCCCAAAGTTCAGGGATTACAGGCATGAGCCACCACACCCATCCAATGTAAAATCTTTAACACTAAACAATCTAGTACATCAGTGATAGAAACAGACATACACATATTGCAAAGTGCATCCCACCTTTAAGGGTTCAGTCACCTGTTGAGACAGATGGAGGGAGAATTGGGGAGGGGGTCTCACGGAGATTCTAATTCTCTCTAGATTTTATTTATTTATTTAGTTTTGAGGCGGAGTCTAGCTCTGTTCCCCAGGCTGGAGTGCAACTTCCACCTCCCGGGTTCAAGCGATTCTCTTGCCTCAGCCTCCCAAGTAGCTGGGATTACAGGTGCCCACCATCATGCCCAGCTAATTTGTGTATTCTTAGTAAAGATGGGGTTTCACTGTGTTGGCTAGGCTGGTCTTGAACTCCCAACCTTGTGATTTGCCCACCTCAGCTTCCCTAAGTGCTAGGATTACAAGCATGGGCCACCATGCCTGACCTCGGTTGTGTATTTTTGAAAGACTTCAGCAGTGTGATAAACCTGGGTGGTGTGTACATGGATATTATAATCACGTTGCTTAATGACAGGGACAGGTTCTGAGAAATGCATCCTTAGGCGATCTCATCATTGTGTGAACATGATAGAGTCACACAAACTCAGATGGTGCAGCCCGTTGCTCCCAGGTCACACGCCTGAACGGCGTGTTACTGTACTGAATACTGTAGGCCACTGGGACACAATGGTAAGTATTTGTGTGTCTAAACATACCAAAACATATCATAGAAAAGGTTACAGCGAAAACACAGTTTTATCATCTTACAGGACTATGGTGCCACAGGTACTTGTGGTCTATTGTTAACCAAAATGTGATTGTTCCGTGTGTGACTACGTAGAAATGAGCTCAGAGAAATGAAGGAACTTGGTCAGCTGCGGTGGCTCATGCCTATAGTCCCAGCACTTGGGAGGCTGAGGTGGGCAGATCACCTGAGGTCAGGAGTTTAAGACCAGTCCTGGCTAACATACCAAAAACCCGTTTCTACTAAAAAATACAAAACTTACCTGGGCGTGATGGTAGGTGCCTGTAATCCTAGCTACTCAGGAGGCTGAGGCAGGGAGACTTGCTTAAATCCAGGAGGCGGAGGTTGTAGTGAGCAGAGATCATACCACTGCACTCCAGCCTGAGTGACAGAGCGGGACTCTGTCTCGTTAAAAAAAAAAAAAAAAAAAAAGTCTGGGCACGGTGGCTCACATCTGTAATCCCAGCACTTTGGGAGGCTGAGGCAGGTGGATCACTTGAGGTCAGGAGTTCAAAACCAGCCTGGTTCAACATGGTGAACCCTCATGTCTACTGAAAATACAAAAATTAGCCAGGCGTGGTGGTGCACACCTGTAATTCCTGGGTGACAGAGCAAGGCTCCATCTCAAAAAAAAAAGAAAGAAAAAGAAAAAAATTAAGTAACGACATGGTTCATTCGGCCAGAAAGACAGGCTGGGCCTGGACCCCGCCCCTCAGCTGGCTCTAGAGGGCTGTTCTCTGCATCCTGGCATGATTGCACCTTGTAAAAGGTGACAGCGTCCTCAGCTTAGTCAATCAGGAATTGCAAGAGGCAGGTGAGCCCCTGAGGACTCTGGGGGGTTTTGGGAGTGACCTTGACAGACCATTACAGATGTGCAGGTTTTGTGTGCCTTTTTCCTGATGCATTAAGCAGAGGATAAGCACTGTGAGGAGAGTGACAGTGCAGGGAGACGATGGCTCCCAGAACAGTGGGGGTGGGGGCAAGGAGGCTGGAGGACAGCAAGGAAAAGGCTCCGGGTCAGGTGGCGCCTCGCGGGGCCTGGGTAGGTTGCCTTGCAGCGAACCTGGGTAGGCGACCTTGACAATGACTGCATTGCTTCCTGAGCACTGCACGCTGCCCACATACCTCGGGCTTGCATAAGCCAAAGAGCAGCATTGTGAGGTCATCGCTATCTTTGTTTAAGGAAGGAGGATGGGAGGCAGGTCCCAGGAAATCTTGACATGCTGGAGATCACCAGTCCTGGAGAACCCAGGGCCAGAACCCAGCTCTTAACCCCACAAAGTGGGGCCTGTCTTCACCCATCACACACACACCCCATGCTAGTTCACTGTTTTCCTATAATGACTAGTTGTGCTATTTATCAGAAAATCTTTTTTCCTTATAGGTTTGAAAAGATTTATCTTGCTTTTGTTTATTTTTCTTTTTTGCCTTTCTTTTCTTTTTTTAAGGAAGACAGGCTCCCCCAGCCCCACCCCAAGGGTGAAAAATATAGTTCATTGTCTAGTAAAAGAGTTCAGAGATACACTTTTTTCTTTTGGTAAGATATATTCGAGCTTGTTCTGAAATATGGAATTTGTGTGGGCTGCAAGGGTCGGTGGGTGTGTGGCTCTAGTTCTGGAAAGTTCTTTCCCGGCCGTGCCCAGGAGGGCTGCTCAGCCCCCTCCTGCCTTCCCTGGAGGTTTAAACACAGGACCTCTTATTCTATGCTTTCTTCTCACCCCAGGTCCTCATACAGGAGGGAACCCTGCACTTCTATCTAATTAGATTCTGGGGTCCTTTTCTAAAAGTAGTATCTTTGAGGTCATTATCAAGAACTGTAATCTAAAATGTATTTCTAAGTCATTTGAAAGTTCTGATGCAGGTAAGGCTTGAGAATTTCCTGCATACTAGCCTGGTGGTCTGTATAAGCCATTGAAAGCCACATTTAACCCAATTCCACAGGCTGAACAGTGCTTCCTACCTAAATAAATTAACAGCAGGCCGGGCACGGTGGCTCACACCTGTAATCCCAGCACTTCGGGAGGCCAAGGCAGGCCGATCATGAGGTCAAGCGATCGAGACCATCCTGGCCAACATGGTGAAACCCCATCTGTATAAAAATACAAAAAATTAGCTGGGCATGGTGGCTCGTGCCTGTAGTCCCAGCTGCTCGGGAGGCTGAGGCAGGAGAATCGCTTGAACCCAGAAGGCAGAGGTTGCAGTGAGCCGAGATTGTGCCACTGCACTCCAGCCTGGCGACAGAGTGAGACTCAGTCTCAAAAAAAAAAAAAAAAAGATTATTTCTTATTAGTAAATTAAATCTTTCATCTTTGATCTTTTAGGTTATATTCCTAGTTATGTAGACTGCTCTCTCAGAAGGGCCAGATATAAAATGTACTTACTTTAAACTTTACACCCAGGAGACCGGATGGGTGAGGCTGGTTCACTCGGCCAACGTACCTTTTTATCCCTGGTTTTTCTTCCCGACTTTATTGCCATAATTGACATACAATAAACTGCACTATTTGAAATGTATAGTCTGATAGGTATACACACATGCCTCTGTGAAACCATCAATACACTCAATATCGTGATGCAGAATTTTTGCTCCTCGGTTCGGCTAAATCTGGGGTTTTGTGTCATGACCAGGAAAAATTAGGCACGTGGACAGGTTGAAGAGTGAGGAGAGCAGAATGTATTGGGTGAAAAGAAAAAAGAAAAAACTCTCAGCAAAGCTAGAGGGGGTCCTGCCAATGGGCTCCCAGCTTGCAGACTGATGAGCAGGCCACTACACTCGAGCTGGAGGCCAGGCTCCTCCCGGCTGCACAAGGTGAGAACTTCTCATGGCTCCACCCAATTCTCCCAGTGCCCAGGTGGTCCCCAGTCCCTTGTGGGCCTGTCCAGACAAGGGAACCCTGGGCAGGTTCTCTCATCTGCACAAAAGCATCTGATGTGAACACTTGTGAGGCAGGTTAGAGATTCTCTGAGGACTTGCCCCTTATCAGCCTCCTGCATCTATCAATAGTGTCCCCGTCCATCACCCCTAAAGTTTACTTGTGCTGTTTTCTAATTCCTCTTTCCCCCACCCGGTGCCTCCCTGCCCTGCTCCCCCAATAAACCACTGATCTACTTTCTATCATTCTAGGTTGTCTTGTATGTCCTAGAACCTTATACAGATGGGCTCACACAGCACATACTCTCTAGCCCAGCTTCTTTCACTCTGCAGAATGACTGAGACTCATCTGCATTGCAGCAAACATCGATGGTTCCTTCTTCTTCATCCACTGTGTGAATATAGCACAGTCTGCTTCTTCACACACCTGTTGCACCTGTTGATGAGCATTTACTAGCTTGTGGCTACTACAGATAAAGCTGCTATGAACATTCATGTACAAGTTTCTGTATGGACCTCTGGTTTTGTTTCTCTTGAGTAAATACCTAAAAGTATGATGGCTGGAACAGATGGGAGGTGTTTGTGTAACTTTTTAAGAAACTGACAAAATGTTTTCCAACATTTTGGAAAAATCTTAGCAAATGCTATACTATTTTATATCCCCACTGTTAGTATATGGGAGTTCCAGTTCCTCCATACCCTCATCAACATGAGACATGATCAGTCTTTTAAATTGTAACCGTGTCAGTAGGTGTGTGATGGTCTCTCACTGTCGTGCTTTTCATTTGCACTTTCCTGGTAACCTTGAGCATCTTTTCTTATGCTTATTTGCCATATGTCTTCTTTGGTGACATTTCTGTTCAAACCTTTTGCTCATTTTTTAATTGAGGGTTTTTTCTACTATTTACTATTGAACATTATTTATATATTTTGGATACACATACTTTATCAGACATGTGATCTACAAATATTTTCCCCAGTGGGTGGTTTGTCTTTCTTTTCTTTCTACTAACAGTGTCTTTAAAAAACACACACACTTTTTTTCCTACTAATAGTAACTTGAAAAAATAAACTTTTTTGAGATAGGGTCTCAATCTTTTGCCCAGGCTAGAGTGCAGTGGTGTGATCATGGCTTCCTGCAGCCTGGACATCCTGGGCTCCAGAAACGCTCCAACCGCAGCCTCTGAGTAGTTGGGGCCACAGGTGTGTACTACCATGCTTGGTTAATTTTTTCACTCTTTGTAGATATGGAGTCTCATTATGTTGCCAGGGGAAGTCTCAAACTCCTGGACTCAAGCAGCCCTCCCACCTCAGCCTCCCAAAATGCTGGGATTACAGGTGTGAGCCATTGTGCCAGACCAGTTCTTCATTTTGATGAAGTCCAATCTATCAATGTCCTTTTTTTTCATGGATTATACTTTCTGTGTCACATCTATGATATCTTTGCCTGGTCCAAGGTCATTTCTTGTAGAAGTTTTATATTTTTAGGTTTTACATTTACGTCTAAGATCCATCAAATTAATTTAGTTCAAATACTCATTTTCTTTCTGTTTTATAATTTGCTTGCAGCTATTCCAGTACAGTTTATTAAAAAGACTCCTGTCTCCACTAAGCTGCCTTTGTATCTTTATCAAAAATCAATTGACCGGGCCAGGCACAGTGGCTCACGCCTATAATCCTAGCACTTTGGGAGGCCGAGGCGGGTGGATCATGAGGTCAAGAGATCCAGACCATCCTGCTCAACAAGATGAAACCCCGTCTCTACTAAAAATACAAAAATTAGCTGGGCATGGTGGCGCGTGCCTGTAATCCCAGCTATTCACGAGGCTGAGGCAGGAGAATCACTCGAACCCAGGAGGCAGAGGTTGCGGTGAGCCGAGATCATACCATTGCACTCCAGCCTGGGTAACAAGAGCAAAACTCCATCTCAAAAAAAAAAAAAAAAATCAATTGACCATATATTGCATGTCTATTTCTGTTCAGCCGCGTTGATCTGTTTGTCCCTTTTGACACCAATCTCACAGTGATTACTGTAGCTTTATAAGAAAGCCTATAGTCACCTAGCATAAGTTCTCCAGCTTTATTCTTCTCATTTATTCTATTCATGTCTTATCCATGAACATGGTTGTTTCTCCATTTAGCTAGGTCTCCTTCAGTTTATCTTAGTAATGTTTTAGAGTTTTTACGATTTTATTTTTTTATCCTATAAAGGTATTTTTATGCCCATATTTTTTATGTTATTGTAAATGATGGTATTGGTTTTTTTACGTTTTGACTTCTGATTGTTCATCGCTGTATATTGAAACGTATTTGATTTCAGATACTGCTCCTGTACTCTTGCATCCTTGATAAGCTCATTAATTAGTTCTAGTAACTTTTTAAGATTATTTAGTGTTTTCTACATAGATAGTGATATCATCTGCCATAAAAACAGTTTTGCTTGTTACTTTTCAATCTATGTATCTTTTGTTTGTTTTTGAGATGGATTCTCACTCTGTCACCCAAGCTGGAGTGCAGTGGTGCAATCTCAGCTCACTGCAACCTCTGCCTCCTGAGTTCAAGTGATTCTCCTGCCCCAGCCACCCAAGTAGCTGGGATTACAGGCACCTGCCACCACGCCCAGCTGATTTTTGTATTTTTAGTAGAGGTGGGGTTTCACCATGTTGGCCAGGCTGGTCTCAAACTCCTGACCTCAGGCAATCTGCCCAACTCAGCCTCCCAAACTGCCAGGATTACAGGTGTGAGCCACCATGCCCACCCCTCCCCCCGCCCCTTTTTTTGAGACAGGGATTCACTCTGTTGCCCAGGCTGGAGTGGTGTGATCACTGCTCACTTCAGCTTTGACCCCCACCCCACCCCACCGCTCCATGCTCAAGCAATCCTCCCACCTCAGCCTCTGAGTATCTGGGACTACAAGCATGTGCCACCACATTCATCTAATTTTTCTATTTTTTGTAGAGATGGGATTTTACCACCCAGTCTGGTCTTGAATTCCTGGGCTTAAGCAATCCACCCACCTTAGCCTCCCAAAGTACTGGGATTACAGGCACAAGCCACAGTGCCCAGCAAAGCTATAAATCTTTTATTTATTTTTCAAATGTCATTACACAGGTTAGAACTTCCAGTAAAATGTTAAAGAGAAGTGTTGAAACATCCTTACCTTGTTCCTGATCTTAGGGGAAAAGCTTTAGTCTTTCACTGTTAACATGATGTCAGCTACAGTTTTTCTTAGGTGCCTTTCATCTGGTTGAGGAAGCTCCCTTCTAGTCCTAGTTTGCTGTGAGTTCTTATCAGGAAATGATGTTGAATTTGGTAAAATACTTTTTCTGCAGCTAGTAAGATCAAATGGTTTTTCTTTTTTAATGTTAATATGGTGAAATAAATTGTTTTAATTTCAAGGGTTAAGCCAACCTTGCCTTCCCAGGATAGATCTTGGTCATAATGTATTACCTGCTTTATATATTATTGGATATAACTTGCTGAAATTTTATTAATAATTTTTGCATGGCCGGGCGCGGTGGCTCAAGCCTGTAATCCCAGCACTTTGGGAGGCCGAGGCGGGTGGATCACGAGGTCAAGAGATCGAGACCATCCTGGTCAACATGGTGAAACCCCATCTCTACTAAAATTAGCTGGGCACGGTGGCGCGTGCCTGTAATCCCAACTACTCAGGAGGCTGAGGCAGGAGAATTGCCTGAACCCAGGAGGCAGAGGTTGCGGTGAGCCGAGATTGCGCCATTGGACTCCAGCCTGGGTAACAAGAGCGAAACTCCGTCTCAAATAATAATAATAATAATAATAATAATAATAATTTTTGCATCCATGTTCCTAAGGAATATTGGTTCTAGTTTTCTTTTCTTGTTAATATCTTTGTCTGGTTTTTATATAAGAATCATGCTTGCCTTCTGGAATGAGCTAGGGACTATAGGTTGAAGTATCCCTTATTGAAATGCTCGAGACCAGAGGTGTTTTGTATTTCAGATCTTTTTTTGGATTTGGGAGTATTTGCATGTAGATAATGAGATATCTTAGAGATAGGAACCAAGACTAAACGCAGAATTTATGTTTTGTATATACCTTACACCTATAGCCTAAAGGCAATTTTATACATTTTTAAAAAATATTTTTGTGCGTTTTGCTGCTATCTGTCACATGAGATCAGGTGTGAAATTTTCCACTTGTGGCATCATGTCGACATTCAGAAAGTTTTGGATTTTGGATCATTTTGGATTTTGGACTTCTGGAATAGGGATATTCAACCCATGTTTTTTCCTCTTCAGTTTTCTGGAGGTATTTCTGTAGAGATGATATTTGTTCTCCCTTAAATGCTTGGTAGTTCACAAATGAAGCTGTCTGGGTCTAAAGTTTTCTTAATGGGAAGATTCTCTTAACCACATATTCAATTCCTTTAATAGATATAGGGCTATTCTGGCCAGGCACAATGGCTCACACCTGTAACCCCAGCACTTTGAGAGGCCAAGGTGGGCAAATCACCTGAGATCAGGAGTGGGCATGGTGGTGGGTGCTGGTAATCTCAACCACAAGGGAGGCTGAGGCAAGACCAGCCTTGCCAACATGGTGAAACCCCATCTCTACTAAAAATACAACAATTAGTCAAGCATGGTGGTGGACATCTGTAATCCCAGCTACACTGGAGGCTGAGGCAGGAGAATCACTTGAACCTGGGAGGTAGAGGTTGTAGTGAGCCAAGATAGTGCCATTGCACTCCAGCCTGGGCAACAAGAGCAAAACTCTGTCACACACACAAAAAAAGGTATGAGGCTATTTGGCTCATATCTCTCTTCTTGAGTTAACTTTGGTAATTTGTGTCTTTCAGGGAATTTATTCATCTAAATTATGGGATTCATTGACATGAAGTTGTTCATAAAGTTCCTTTATTATCCTTCTGATATCTGCAGAATCTATAATGGTATCACTTCTCTCACTTCTGATTTTTATAATTTATATCTTGTCCCTCTTTTCTGATCAGTCTGTCCAGATGCTTATGACTTATATTTTATTTTATTTTGAGACAGAGTCTCATTCTGTTGCCCAGGCTGGAGTGCAGTGGTTCCATCTTGGCTCACTGCAACCTCCCAGGTTCAAGCAGTTCTCCAGCCTCAGCCTTCCTAGTAGCTGGGATTACTGGCACCCGCCACCATGCCCAGCTAATTTTTATATTTTCAGTAGAGTCAGGGTTTTGCTATATTGGCCAGGCTGATCTCGAACTCCTGACCTCAGGTGATCTGTCCACCTCTGCCTCCCAAATTGCTAGGATTACAGGCATGAGCCACTGCACCCAGCCTGAACCTTTCTTCTTTTCTAACCTGGGCATTTAGTGCCAGAATTTCCATCTAAGCACTCCATTAACATCATGTTACAAATTTGGAGATGCTGTGTTTTTTGTTGTTGTTGTTGTTGTTTTGAGACAGAGTCTCATTCTGTTGCCCAGGCTGGAGTGCAGTGGTGTGATCTCAGCTCACTGCAACCTCTGCCTCCCAGGTTCAAGCGATTCTCTTGCCTCAGCCTCCTGAGAAGCTGGGATTACAGGCACGTGCCTCCACACCTGGCTAGTTTGTGCATTTTTAGTAGAAACAGAGTTTCACCATCTTGGCCAGGCTGGTCTTGAACTCCTGACCTTGTGATCCACCTGCCTTGGCCTCCCAAAGTGCTGGGATTACAGGTGTGAGCCACCGTGCCCAGCTTTGGGGATGCTGTGTTTTTGCTTTCAATTCAAAATATTTCCTAACTTCCTTTTTGCTTTATTCTTGAGTTCACAGGTTATTTAAAGTTTATTTTTGATTTCCAAATATTTGGGGATTTTTTTTTCTAGATATATTTCTGTTACTGATTTCTAATTTAGTTCCATTGTGGTCTAAAGAGAGAATATTCTTTGTATGACTTGAATCCTTTACAATTTATTAAGAATTATTTCATGATGCAGAGTATGGCCTGTCTTGGTAAATGTTCAATATGTACTTGAGAAGAATGCATATTCTGCAGTTGCTATGTGGAATATTCTGTAAATATCAATTAGATTAAGTTGCTTATTCATGGCCAGGCATGGTGGCTAATGCCTGTAATCCCAGCATTTTGGGAGTGCAAGGCAGGTGGATCATCCAAAGTCAGGAGTCAAAACCAACCTAGCCAACATGGTGAAACCCCATCTCTACTAAAAAAAAAAAATTAGCTGGGCATGGTGGTGCGTGCCTGTAATCCCAGCTACTCAGGAGGCTGAGGTAGGAGAATTGCCCGAACCCAGGAGGCGGAGGTTGTGGTGAGCCGAGATCGCACCATTGCACTCCAGCCTGGGTGACAAGAGTGAAACTCCGTCTCAAAAAAAGAAAAGAAAATACAAAAAATTAGCTGGGTGTGGTGGTAGGCACCTGTAATCCCAGCTACTCGGGAGGCTGAAGCAGGAGAATTGCTTGGACCCAGGAGGCAGAGGTTGTGGTGAGCCGAGATAGCACCATTGCACTCCAGCCTGGGTAACAAGAGCAAAACTCCATCATGTTGTTCAACTCTTCCATATGCTTGATTTGCCGTCAGTTTGTTCTGCCAGTTATTAAGACAGGGGTGTTGAAATCTCCAGTTATAATTGCAGATTTGTCTGTTTCCATCAGTTTTTACTTCATATTTTTATTTATTTATTTATTTGAGACAGGGTCTCACTCTAAGCTCAGGCTGTAGTTTAGTGGCATGATCTTGGCTCCCTGCAGCCTCAACCTCCTGGGCCCAGGTAATCCTCCTACCTCAGCCTCCCAAGTAGCTGAGACTACAGGTGTCCACCACCATACCCAGCTAATTTTTTTGTATTTTTTTGTAGGGACGGGGCTTCACCATGTTGCTCAGGCTGGTCTCAAACTCCCGGCTCTGCCAACTCAGCCTCCCAAAATGCTGGGATTACAGGTGTGAGCCACCGCACCTGGCCCCCCTCTTTCTTTTTCCGTCCTTTCTTTCTTTCCCTCTTTTTTGTTTCTTTCTCTCTTTTTTATTTCTCTCTTTCTTTGTTTCTTTTCTTCTTCCTTCCTTCCTTTCTCCTTCTTTTTTTCTCTTTCTTTCCTTTACTTTTTTTTAGATGGAGGTATCACTCTGACACACAGGCTTGAGTACAGTGGTAGTATAATCTCAACTCACTGCAGCCTCAGCCTCCCAGGGCGCAGCTGATCCTCTCATCTTAGCCTCCCAAGTAGCTGGGATTACAGGTGCATGCCACCACACCCAGAAAATTTTTGTATTTTTTGTAAAGACAGGGTTGCACCATGTTCCCAGGCTAGTCTCAAACCCCTGAGCTCAAGTGATCCGCTGGCCTTGGCCTTCCAAAGTTCTGGGATGACAGGCATGAGCCACCACGCCCAGACCACTGTTACATTTTTATACGAATAGCCTCCCCACGTCAAAAACCCCCATGCTTCACCTATTCAGCCCTGCCTCTCCCACCCCACCCAGCCCAGAAATGGATCTTTTTACTGTCACTCTAGTTTTGCCTTTTCCAGAATGTCATGAATTTGAAATCATATAGTATATTGCCTTTTCAGACTGGCTTCTTTCATAATTGCATTAAAGAGTTGGTCAAGCATGGTGGCTTATGCCTGTAAACCCAGCACTTTGGGTTGCCAAGGTGGGCAGACCACTTAAGGTCAGGAGTTTGAGACCAGCCTGGCCAATGTGCTGAAACCCTGTCTCTACTTAAAATACAGAAATTAGCTGGGCATGGTGATGGGCGCCTGTTATCCCAGCTACTGGGGAGGCTGAGGCAGGTGAATCTCTTGAACCCAGGAGGCAGAGGTTGCAGTGAGCTGACATCACATCACTGCACTCCAGCCTGAGTGACAGAGCAAGACTCCGTCTGAAAAAAAAAAAAAGAATAAAGCTGCTCTAAATATGTGTAGGTTTCGTGTGGGCAGAAGTTTCAAATCAATTGGACAAATACCTAGGAGTGTGAGTACATCATACAGTAAAACTGCTTTACTTTGTCGGGAACTGCCAGAACGTCCTCCATGGTGGCCATCTCACTGCGTTCTCACCAGCAATGAATGGGGGTTCCTGTTGCTCTACATCCTCACCAGAGTTGATGACGTTGGTTTTGTGGATTTCAGTCATCCCAGTAGGTGTGCGGTGACATCGCATTGCTGTCCTCATTCTCAGTGCCCCAATGACATGTGATGCTGAGCACAGTTTCGTATGCTTACCTGCCATCTGTATATCTTCTTTGCTGATGTGCCTGTTCAGATCTTTTGCCCATTCTTCAGTTGAGTTGTTAGTTTTCTTATTGTTGTTTTGAGACCTCTTTGTGTATTACCACATGTGTGTAGAACATATTTTCTCCCAGTCTGTGGCTTATCTTTAATTTTCTTAGCAATGTCTTTTGCAGAGCAGAAGTTTTATTAGCTCTCATAAATTCCAACTTATATTTTCCCTTTCATGGATTATGCATTTGGTGTTGCCCACATAGATTTTTATACTGTATTTTGGTGCATGTATTGGGTTAACAATTACGGAAGAACTGGAAGGAAGGAAGGAAGCAAACTAAGTGAGTTCTGTGTAGCACCTGTCATGCGCTGGGGCAAGGGGAGTCCTGCAGGGTGAGGTATGGGGGAGATGGCAATGCGCAGGTCCAGAGACGTAGGGATCAGGAGATGTGCGGGTCCGGAAATATGCGGGTACCCAGAGGTGCAGATTGGAGATGTGGAGGCCAGAGATGTGCAGATCAGGAGACATGGGGGTCCCAAGATGTGCAGATCAAAGATGTGGGGGTCTGGAGATGTGCGGATCAGAGATGTGATGGTCCAGAGATGCACGAGTCTGGAGATGTGCGGATCAGATGTGCGGACTGTAGAAGCGCAGATCCAGAGAAGCCCAGATCAGGACATGTGCGGATCAGGAGCTAGGCGAATCGGAGATGCGCGGGTCCAGAGATGCGGGGGTCCTGAGGTGTGCGGGTCTGGTGATATGCAGAGCGCAGATATGCGGATCAGAGATGCGTGGTCAGGAGATTTGTGGGTCCAGAGGTGTGCAGATGTGTCAATCTGAAGATGTGTGCATAGGAGATGCGAGTCCGGAGATGTGTGATCAGAGGCGCACGGGTCGGGAGATGTGTGATCAGAGGCGCGCGGGTCGGGAGATGTGTGATCAGAGGCCCGCGGGTCCTGAGATGTGTGATCAGAGGCGCGCAGGTCGGGAGATGTGTGATCAGAGGCGCGCGGGTCGGGAGATGTGTGATCAGAGGCGCGCGGGTCGGGAGATGTGTGATCGGAGGCGGGTGGGTCCAGAGATGTGTGATCAGAGCCGCGCGGTCGGGAGATGTGTGATCAGAGGCGCGCGGGTCCTGAGATGTGTGATCAGAGGCGCACGGGTCCTGAGATGTGTGATCAGAGGCGCGCGGGTCGGGAGATGTGTGATCGGAGGCGGGCGGGTCCGGAGATGTGTGATCAGAGCCGCACGGTCGGGAGATGTGTGATCACAGGCGCGCGGGTCCTGAGATGTGTGATCAGAGGCGCGCGGGTCCGGACATGTGTGATCAGAGGCGCGCTCCGGAGATGTGTGATCAGAGGCGCGCGGGTCCGGAGATGTGTGATCAGAGGCGCGCGGGTCGGGAGATGTGTGATCAGAGGCGGGTGGGTCCGGAGATGTGTGATCAGAGGCGGGCGGGTCCGGAGATGTGTGATCAGAGGCGCGCTCCGGAGATGTGTGATCAGAGGCGCGCGGGTGCGGAGATGTGTGATCAGAGGCGCGCGGGTGCGGAGATGTGTGATCGGAGGCGCGCGGGTCGGGAGATGTGTGATCGGAGGCGCGCGGGTCCGGAGATGTGTGATCAGAGGCGGGCAGGTCCGGAGATGTGTGATCAGAGGCGCGCGGGTCGGGAGATGTGTGATCAGAGGCGCGCGGGTCCGGAGATGTGTGATCGGAGGCGGGTGGGTCCGGAGATGTGTGATCAGAGGCGCGCGGGTCCGGAGATGTGTGATCAGAGGCGGGAGGTTCCGGAGATGTGTGATCAGAGGCGGGCGGTTCCGGAGATGTGTGATCAGAGGCGGGCGGTCCGGAGATGTGTAATCAGAGGCGCGCGGGTCGGGAGATGTGTGATCAGAGGCGCAGAGGTCAGGAGATGTGTGATCGGAGGCGCGCGGTTTCGGAGATGTGTGATCAGAGGCGCGCGGGTCGGGAGATGTGTGATCAGAGGCGCGCGGGTCCGGAGATGTGTGATCAGAGGCGGGCGGTTCCGGAGATGTGTGATCAGAGGCGCGCCGGTTGGGAGATGTGTAATCAGAGGCGGGTGGGACCCGATATGTGTGATCGGAGGCGCGCGGGTCCGGAGATGTGTGATCAGAGGCGCGCAGGTCGGGAGATGTGTGATCGGAGGCGCGCGGTTTAGGAGATGTGTGATCAGAGGTGCGTGGGTTGGGAGATGTGTAATCAGAGGCGCGTGAGTCGGGAGATGTGTGATCAGAGGCGGGCGGGTCCGGAATCAGAGGCGCGTGGGTCCAGACATGTGTGATCAGAGGCGCGCGGGTCAGGAGATGTGTGATCAGAGGCGTGCTGGTCCAAGCTTGGGGTCAGCTTAGCAGCAGTGAGAGGGAGCAGGCTGGCTTTGGACGCACAGCACAATGGCAGTTGCAGGAGTACAAGAGGGTGTGACCTAGAAGCAGCCAGTCTCAATAACTCGGCATGCATCCTTGTGGTCACCTTTGGTCTTATCCACACAGTCTAGCGAAAGAGCCCTGGTGTGACACTTGTACCCAAGAAGAGACTGTTTGAGTTTTGTCAAATTGCAGTAAGTGTGGTTTATGAACACTTACTGTGCATAAACGCAGGCCCAGCCCTGCGTGGGTGTTCTGCCAACTGGCTTATGACTCAGCACTAGAGGCCTCATATGCAAAATTATATCCTCACAGACCCTGTTAAGACACAGGAGAGTAATGCCTGGACTATTCATCTGTCTCTCCTTTTTTTCCCCAGACACACTTTCACCAGCTTCAAGCCCCTCCTCGGTGACTTGTCCTGTGGTCCCCGGCAGTGTGGACGAGTCTCCCAGTGGAGCACTGAACATCGAATGTAGAATCTGCGGGGACAAGGCCTCGGGCTACCATTACGGAGTCCACGCCTGTGAAGGCTGCAAGGTAGAGGGGGCCTGGAACAGGGCCCAATGGCTGGCACCATCAAACACTTGGTACTTTTATAGCCAGTGGCAGTCACTACTGAATGATCTCAGAAAGTCCCAGATAAGAAAGTGACCTCAGGCCAGGCACCATGGCTCATGCCTGTCATCCCAGCACTTTGGGAGGCCAAAGCAGATAGATCACCTGAGATCAGGAGTTTGAGACCAGCCTGGCCAACATGGTGAAACCCCATCTAAAAATACCAAAAAAAATTAGCCAGGTGTGGTGGCAGGCACCTGTAATCCCAGCTACTCAGAAGGCCGGGGCAGGAGAATCGCTTGAACCCAGTAGGCAGAAGTTGCAGTGAGCCAAGATCATGCCACTGCAGTCCAGCCTGGGTAAGAAGAGTGAGACTTTGTCTCGAAAAAGGAAAAGGAAAGAAACTGACCTCAGTTGCAGATTAGCCTCTCTCTTTAGAACACAGAACCCCTGAGAGCATGAACCCTATTGTGAACTGCGGATTTGAGGGATCTAGCTTGTATGCCCCTTATGAGAATCTAATGCCTGATAATCTGAGGTGGAACAGTTTTATCCCCAAACCAGCCCTCCCCTACCTCCCATCTGTGGAAAAATTGTCTTCCATGAAACCAGTCCCTGGTGCCAAAAAGGTTGGAGACCACTGCTTTAGAGAGTCTAGGACAAATGGTTCTTCTGTGCTTTGTAAATAGTTACAGAAGTGTGTTCTTTAAAATAAAATAAACCACATTGGGCCAGGCGCAGTGGCTCACACCTCTAATCCCAGAACTTTGAGAGGCTGAGGCAGGCAGATCACCTGAGGTCAGAAGTTCAAGACCAGCCTGGCCAACATGACAAAACCCTGTCTCTACTAAAAATATAAGATTAACAGGGTGTAGTGTCAGATACCTGTAATCTCAGCTACTTGGGAGGCAATCACTTGAACCTGGCAGGCAGAGTTTGCAGTGAGCCAATTTCATGCCATTACACTCCAGCCAGGGCAACAAGAATGAAACTGTCTCTGAAAAAAGAAAACAAGCCACATTAAGAATGATCGCTTCATTTGAATACAACACAGAGAGCCTTTACCACTGATCTCTAGACCCTTCCTGAAGGCCAGGTGGGGCGGGTGTTCTCATGCTCCTGCTGGAGGATTGGCCATCAGAGACACAGAGTATCTTTCTCAGGGTCCCACAGTGCCCAGCAGCGGGGACTAGAACCAGAGACTGGCTGCTCCCGCCCCACCCCGGCTGTTCCTTCCTGCACATCAGGGGCTTCTCCACCTGATTCCAGTCACAGGAACCCCCTGTGTATCTTCATGCTGGCTCAGCCTGCCCTAAACAGATGTGACCCAGGCCAGGAGTGCATGAAGGTGGCCCTGTTGTCCCGCATGCTGCCTGGACTGGTGGTCCTTCCGTGTTTGCCAGCGTGGTGAGGAGAGCCCCTGCAGCAGTGTTTCTTTAGGATTACAAAGAAGTGCTCAAATCTGGCGCCATGTACATGACATGCAGGAAATCGTCATCTGAATATTTGCTTTGAATGAGAAATCCCTTCTCATGGCACATGCTGCAGGTGTTCACTAACTCGGAAAATGCCACCACCTTTCTGGCACAATCTGTGATCTTGGAACAACAGCATTCTGCCCCAAGCCAGGCCTGGCCTAGAAAGCCTGGGCTACAGGGAGAACTTCACAGCCAGGACATCGTGGCATTCTGCCATCTAGAACCTTCTCTCCCCACCCTTCCCACTCTAACCCCATGCGTTCCTTAGCCTCCCCACTGTGCTAAGCCTAGGTAAGGACATCATGGAGACATCAATCAGCCTGCCTCGCACATTCCCCCCGGCACACTGCTGTCCCTCTCCCATGGGCCAAGCAGACCCACTGCGGCAAAAATATGGAATGACTTAAAAGCAGAGGAAAAAGAACCCGAAACAAAAATGAACTCCTTTGCAAGTTTTGCAACCACATATCATACCTTTGAAAAAGCTCCTTGTAGCCTGGCGCGGCAGCTCACGCCTGTAATCCCAGAATTTTGGGAGGCTGAGGCTGGTGGATCATGAGGTCAGGCATTCGAGACCAGCCTGGCCAACATAGTGAAACCCTGTCTCTATTTAAAATACAAAATATTAGCCAGGCGTGGTGGCAGGCACCTGTAATCCCAGCTACTCAGGAGGCTGAGGCAGGAGAATCGCTTGAACCTGGGAGGCGGAGATTGCAGTGAGCCGAGATGATGCCACTGCACTCCAGCCCAGGCAACAATGCGAGACTCTGTCTAAAAAATAAAAAAGAAAGAAAGAAAGAAAAAAGAAAAAAAAGCTTCTTGTAAAGTAGCCTTTTCCTAGGGCCATGATTAATTACTCATTTAGTTTTGTTTTTATGGACTATGTAGTAACATTGTTTCTTGCTGGGTAGAGTTTAAGGCCTGTTACAAAGCAGGGAAATTGTTTACAAACAGCTGGCTTCCTTTTATTGTACTGTTTGTCTTTGAGGGAGTTAATACACTCTCACAAAAATTCCTATAAAGTCTTTAGTCACAAATACGGAAAGGTCATAACCTGGGGATAGTTACATTTATATACATTGTAGCAAAGCTGAGTAACTCTTCAGAAAACTATAATTGTGTTTGCCCAAGTCAGATGAGGTCATTTTGAAATGACTTTGAATGATGCCTCATTTTATTGTTTTTCACATTAAATGTAATGACGTTTAAAATTCTATATTTGTCCCAATCATTTCAGACTTTTTAGAACTATTTATTTATTTATTTATTTATTTATTTTTATTTATTTATTTTTTTTGAGATGGACTCTCTCTCTGTTGCCAGGGCTGGGGTGCAGTGGTGCAATCTCAGCTCACTGCAACCTCCACCTTCAAGGTTCAAGCAATTCTTGTGCCTCAGCCTCCAGAGGAGCTGGGATTACAGACCTGCGCCGCCACGCCCGGGAGTTTTTGTATTTTTAGTAGACATGGGGTTTCACCAGGCTGGCCAGGCTGGTCTCGAACTTCTGATCTCTGGTGGTCTACTCACCTCAGCCTCCCAAAGTGCTGGGATTACAGGTGTGACCACCACGCCTTGCCTAGAAGAACTATTTCTCTAAATTTCATTCATTTAAAAAGAAACAATAAATGAATAGCAAAAAAGGTAAGTAAAGCAAGGGCTCTGGTTTCTCGGGGGCCCGTGTCTTTAAATCCGTGTATCCCCTCACAGGGCTTCTTTCGGCGAACCATCCGACTCAAGCTGGTGTATGACAAGTGTGACCGCAGCTGCAAGATCCAGAAAAAGAATAGAAACAAGTGCCAGTATTGTCGCTTTCACAAGTGCCTTTCCGTTGGGATGTCACACAACGGTAGGTAAGCTGGCCCCGCACATGTTCCCAGTCCGTTCCTCGGTTCCCCTTCCTTGTTCAAAGGGAACAGACCAAGCTATGAATGAATGTGCGTCAACATTTCACACCCAAGTCCTAAGAAAATAAAAGTCTCCCGGGCACGGTGGCTCATGCCTGTAATCCCAGCACTCTGGGAGGCGGAGGCAGGCGGTTACTTGAGGTCAGGAGTTTGAGACCAGCCTGGCCAACATGACAAAAACTCCATCTCAACTAAAAATACAAAACTTAGCTGTGCACGGTGGTGCACACCTGTAATCCCAGCTACGTGGGAGGCTGAGACAGAATAGCTCGAATCCAGGAAGTTGCAGTGAGCTAAGATTGTGCCACTGCATTCCAGCCTGGGCAACAGAGTGAGACTCTGTCTCAAAGAAAAAAGAGTCTCCGATAGCTGAGATTCAGTGGTGCATTGGACTCACTGTTAGAAACTGCAAATGGTAAGCCTCTGATACAGAATAGGAAAACCAGCTGGAAGTGACCAACAGGACAGAATGTCCGCCTCATCCTTGGGAAGGGGCTGCCACCTCAGACACCCGCCACGGTACGCGTTTCCTTCTAGCCAATCATATCGTAGTTTCCAAACATGCTAATTGTGATGTGGATGCAACTGTAAAGTCAGTCATTCACGGGACTTGCATGTGTACCTTCTGGAAAAAGAAGCAGCTATTATATAAACTCATCCTGAAGCCCCGTTCACCTCCTTAACTCAAAAGTTGACGATGCCTCTGACAGTGGTGTGCACCCTACTAATGAGATGAATGATGGTGTCACCTTCAGCCTGCGCGTGTTTAAAAGCCTACGGTATACGGAGTTTGAGTTTTTCACCTCTCCGTGGTAGAAAGCTGAATAGTAATCAAGGATGGGTTTGAACTGCCTGTGAGTTTTCATTCCTGGTTTTAAGTCCTGGGGGAGCCCCTCACCAAGCCCTGTCAGCGCAGTCGTGACCTCACTGCTCACGCCCGTATTTCCCCCTCCAAACCCTAGCGATTCGTTTTGGACGAATGCCAAGATCTGAAAAAGCAAAACTGAAAGCAGAAATTCTTACCTGCGATCATGACGCAGAAGATTCCGAAGCCACGGATCTCAAATGTCTGGCCAGGAGAATCTACGAGGCCTACCTGAAGAACTTCAATATGAACAAGCTGAAAGCGCGCCTCATCCTGGCGGGAAAGGCCAGTAACAACCCAGTAGGTGTTTGCGGCCGCTCTGTGTTCTGTTGGCAACGTGGAACCAGGGTTGTAGAGGACGATTAAGGACACGTGTGTTGAATGTTGAGAAAATGATACTTATCCCACAGTTAAGCAAAGGACGGCAAAGATGGAAAATAGTTCATTCTGAGACTCGAAGTTGTAGCTTAACAATGCCCATCTTCTTGCTTGGAGCCACCTCAAAGCTCTTAGCAACCAAGTTATTACCCTGGCTGTGTAATTAATACACTCAAACCACTTAACCGCTTACCAAGTACTAAGGTGATTTCTTAAATGCATTTTTTTCTTAAATGGAGATAGGGTCTTGCTCTGTCACCCAGGCTGGAAGGCAGTGGTGCAATCATAGCTCACCTCAACCTTGAACTCCTAGGCTCAAGCAATGTTCATGCCTCAGCCTCCCAAGGAGCTGGGATGACAGGTGTACACCACCACACCTGGCTATTTTGTTTGTTGGTAGAGATGAGATCTCGGTGTTTCCCAGTCTGATCTCAAACTCCTGTACTCAAGTGATCTTCCCACCTCAGCCTCCCAAAGCACAGGGATGACAGGCGTGAGCCATGGCACCCAGCATTAAGTGCATTTAAAAAAAATTCGGCCAGGCGAGGTGGCTCCCTCCCTCCAGGCCCCACCTCCAGCACTGGGGTTTACAATTCACCATGAGATTTGGGTGGGGACATAGAGCCGAACCATATTATAAGGCCCGCAAATGAAACCACTCACTTCGCACTCGGAATGCGCTCTCGATCCTTTCTCCTAAAGCTACTCCCTCCCTCTCACACAAACATGTTTACATTCTTTTTCTACCTTCAATGAAAAGGCAGTGACATCTCGGGGCTTAGAAAGGACCACTTGTGGCTGGGCACAGTGGGTCACACCTATAATCCCAGCACTTTGGAAGGCCAAGGTGGATGGATCACTTGAGGTCAGGAGTTCGAGACCACCCTGGCCAACATGGTGAAACCCTGTCTCTACTAAAAACACAAAAAATTAGCTGGATATGGAGGTGGGCGCCTGTAATCCCAGCTACTCGGGAGGCTGAGCAGGAGAATCGCTTGAACCTGAGAGGCAGAGGCTGCAGTGAACTAAGATTGCACCACTGCACTCCAGCCTGGGCAACAGAGTAAGACTCTGTCTCAAAAAAAAAAAAAGCGGGGGTGGGGTGGGGTGGGGCGGGGGCGGGAACCTGACACAGTGGCTCACACTTGTAATCCTAGCACTTTGGGAGGCTGAGGTGGGTGGATCATGAGGTCAGGAGTTTAAGACCAGCCTAGCCAATCAGTGAAACCCCATCTCTACTAAAAATACAAAAATTAGCCGGGCGTGGTGGCACACGCCTGTAGTCCCAGCTACTTGGGAGGCTGAAGCAGGAGAATTGATTGAACCCAGCAGGTGGAAGTTGCAGTGAGCTGAGATTGCACCATTGTGCTCCAGCCTAGGTGAAAGAGCGAGGCTCTATCTCAAAAAAAGAAAGAAAGAAAGAAAGAAACACTTGTTACAGAAACTTGGTCTTTTAAGATAGCTCTGGACCTTTTCAGAGGCAACTCAGTTGCCCCTCATGGCTCGCCCTCCACACCGCTGCCTATCTGGCCTAAGTCCTTCTGCCCCTTCCCAAACAGTGAAATGAGCCTTTGCCTCCATTACAGAACAATCTCAGAGCTCCCTTCAAGAGCAGCCAGCCCTCAGTTGGAATGAAGATAGTTTGCCGTTTTCCCATGAGCATGGTAAAACAGGTTTAATTTGCACTAATGAATAACCTGGAGCAATCCATATTGGAAATTACAAGGTGGAAGTTTAGTCATAGGAAAATAAAGCCTTTCACAAGCTACTTACTTTCATGACAAACCAAACCTCTTTTTCATTGAGTCTTTTAATTCTTCAGTGAATTCTCCAATTAAATAGGCCGAGACATTTTAGAAGGTTCCAGCAGACACCCACGCTAGGCAGCCCCAGAGGTCTGTCCCAGTTAGTCCCTTCCTGGATCACGAGCAAAAGAAAAGGTAACTTTTAGCTTTGAGTCTGTATCCTGGAGATGATTAGTAAGCCCCAAATTGGGATGACTGAAACTTTTGTTTGACAGCTTGTATTTCTCCCTCAATTTAAGAATTGAAAGCAGGCTGGGTGCAGTGGCTCACACTGTAATCCCAGCACATTGAGGGGCTAAGGCAGGAGGATCACTTGAGGCAATCCAAGAGTTCAAGACCAGGCCACACAAGGAGACCTTGTCTCCACAAAAAATGGTTTTTTAAAAAACTAGCTGAGCATAGTGGCATGTGCCTGTGGTCCCAGCTACTTGGGAAGCTGAGGTGGGAGGATGGCTTGAGCCCAGGAGCTCAAGACCAGCCTGGGCAACCTGGCAAGACCCTCTCTCTACAAAAAGTAGCAACATTAGCCAGGCACGGTGGCACATGCCTGTAGTCCCCACGATTTGGGAAGTCGAGGCAGGAGGATGGCTTGAGGCCAGGAGTTCAAGGCTGCAGTGAGTCATGATTGCGCCACTGCACTCCAGCCTGGGCGACAGAGCAAGACTCTCTAAAAAAAATCCAAAGCAGCGTTAAGTTGTCTTTCTTCCCGACAGCCTGCCTCCCACCCCACTGGGTGCAAATGGGACTCCTGGAGTCCTCCCGCACCTCCCCTGGAGACCCCCAAGCTCTAGAAGCCCCATCACCCTCAGCTGAGGATCACACACAGTGACTCCTAGGCAGGAATCTGTTTGCATTTTGGCCTTAAATAAATAAATAATAGGCCAGCTGCAGTGGCTCAAGCCTGTAATCCCAGCACTTTGGAGGCAGGTGGATCACCTGAGGCCAGGAGTTGGAGACCAGCCTGGCCAATATGGTGAAACCCTGTCTCTACTAAAAATACAAAAATTAGCCAGGTGTAGTGGCAGGTTCCTGTAATCCCAGCTACTTGGGAGGCTGAGACATGAGAGTTGCTTGAACCTGGGAGGCGGAGGTTGCAGTGAGCTGAGATCACATCACTGCACTCCAGCCTGGGTGACAGAGCAAGATTCTGTCAAAAAGAGAGAGAGAAAGAGAGAAGGGAAGGAAGGAGGGAGGGAGGGAGGGAAGGAAGGAAGGAAGGAAGGAAGGAAGGAAGGAAGGAAGGAAGGAAGGAAAGAAGGAAAGACAGACGAATAGTCTAGGATTGGGGTTCACAATTCGGTTTTCTGTAGAAAAATAGAATTCAGTGCACTCTTCCGAGAGGTGCCTGCTTCTGCCCACACACCCCAAGCCAGAGCACCACAGGCACCAGTTTTCAAGGCAACCCGCGACCATCATGTCACAGTTTTTGTTTGCTCACATTGTTTGCTCCAAGCCAGGGTTCTGCCCCACCCCATGTCCTTGTCTGCACTGCACATGGGACATGGGAGGCCCGGCCCCCTCCTTCCTGCCTAGCCTGATGACAGACTTTCCAGAGCTGGCTTCTTCCAGTGCAGGACACCCTCTCTGCTTAGCCTGGGAAAGCTCTGTTGGCAGAACACCCACCATCAGGCCACACTGCCTGAATCTCTTGGCAGAGTTCTGGTTTTGTGGCCATGGTGGGTACTGGATGACCATAGCCTGTGTCCTTTACACAACTGAGAAAGCAGCCCCATCTGTGGGCAAGAAATCTGTCAGGGAGATCAAGCATCGGCCCAGAAACGCTTACCTTGATCTCTGCCCAGCGGCCCACACCCAGTCCCGTTTCATCTGGTTCCAGCCTGGGTGACCTCACAGCCCCAGCCACACCCTGCAGAGCCTCAGGAAGGCACACTGACCTCAGGGCTGGTGCCTGACTTCATTTCTGTTTGGGGATGAGAGGCAGCACAGTGAATTGTCCAGGCCAGAAAATTGATGGATTCACATGAACCGTAATGAACATGGGCTGTGTGCTGGGGAAGACAGGCCAGCCTCCTGCCTGCAGGGGCCACTGGGATGAAAACAACCCTGAAATGTCCGGAGCCTTGATGGGGAAGCACAGGGGAGGGATGGATTTTAACTTTAAAGCAGCCCTCTGGTTTGCTAGAAGTGGGGGACTCAACTGATCTTTGCGGCGGCCAATGCCTTTCTTCTGTGGAGACCAGCTCACGGCCTTGAGATCAGATAACACGAAGCCCTAGGGCTGAGCTAGAACTGGCTAGGATGCTGGGGGGCCTGGAACTGGTGAGGGCTTGTGGGGGCTGGAACTGGCCAGGGTGCGCAGAGGAGGCTGCGAGGGCAGGGGGAGGCTGCCGCATGGAGCCGCGTAGAAGCCTTTGCTTGAGGAAAGGTGGGTTTAGCTGAGGGATGGAGTAAGGGGTGGATGGAGAATGTCTGTGTCCATCTGGACACTGGGACTATTTGAGCCCCTGAGATTTCAGAACCATGGGCCAGAAAATGGTCAGGGATGTTGGTGATGGGGCAGGGCACCTCTGAGGAACTCACTGTCCCTTGATTTGAGGGTGATAGGGATGGAAGAGGAGCTAGGGGGTTGAGGGAGGCAATGAAAATGGGTGGTTTTTCCACAGTGTCTAGAAGATAAGATGCTGACCTGTCAGGTTGAGAATATCATGGGAAAACTTTGGAGGAAGCAACAGAAAACAACCCTGAGGAGCTCAGACAGAGTCAGGGCCTTCCGTGTAATGTCTGTTTCCTCGTTCCCCTGCAGCTGAGAGCTCAGCCCCAACATGTGTGCTCATGTGCAAAGGCACATACACATATGCATGCTCACACATGCACCCACACTCACACACATGCATACACACACACACATACCCATGCACACATGGGTATGCACATACGTACACATGCACCACACACACATCCATGCACACACGGGCACACACATATATGCGCCCGCACTTACACATTCATGCACACATGGATACACGTACATACACATGCACCCACACATGTACATCCACACGTGTACACACATACACATGCATGCTCACACGCATGCACCCACACTCACATCCATGCATACACTGTACACACCCACACATACACATGTACCCACACATATATACCTACATGCATGCACACCCACACATGTACCCACACACAGGCACACAGTTCATGTGCATACCCACACTCACATGTAGACATATGCTCACACACGTGCACACACATGCTGTCTCACGCACACATGCCTACTCTTGCTCAGGCTTAGCTGCTGTGGGTTTAAGAAGTGAACTGCACCTTCCAAAAACTGAGTGAGGTATTCAGTTAAACAACCAATTCTTTAGCAGTGCATATGTGGACTTTAGAAATTCTAAGTATACAGCTTTGCGCAGTGGCAGTATTGTGGCCAGTGAGGTTTAGCCGAGGCGCGATAATTGCTAATTGAAAACTTTTCCAAATACCCCGCCATGACAACTTGAAATACAGTCGGCATTGGCAATTTTTGGCAGTCTCTACGGAGACTGAATCATAAAAAGAAGAAAGAAATTCTAAGTATAAGGTGGTAATAACGTTGTATTGCTACTTTTTAAGCTAACAAATATGTCAGAACTTATATTCAGTTCAAATGAAGAAAGTAGGAATTGGGTGTATCATGTGTTTATTTCGAAGATTCTCCTATTGCTCCAAATTGTTGGGGATCATCTTTAGAGTCTTTGAATATCAGCTGTGGAAAATTCTACCCTCTGAGAATATAACTGAATTTTAGACAAAACCGTGAGTCCACTATAGCTTGTGTGGCATGCAAGTTGGGATTAAACAGAGTAAAATATCTTGTTTGAAAAAAATTAAAAAGGCCCGCCTGAGCAACATAGTGAGACCTCATCTACAAAAAGTTAGCTGGGCATGGTGGCATGCACCTGTGGTTCCAGCTACTCAGGAGGCTGAGGCAGGAGGATGGAGGACAAGACTGCAGTGGGCTGTGACTGCGCCACTGTACTCCAGCCTGGGTGACAGAGCAAGACCCCATCTCAAAAAAAAAAAAAAAAAAAGAAAGAAAAATGGTGAAGCAAGGAGACTAATTTTTGACATGCCATTGAGCATGGCTTTTAAGACCAGTTTCGAAAGAGGAATTCCAACATTATTCTTTTTTTTTTTTTTTTGAGACGGAGTTTCGCTCTTGTTACCCAGGCTGGAGTGCAATGGCGCGATCTCGGCTCACCGCAACCTCCGCCTCCTGGGTTCAGGCAATTCTCCTGCCTCAGCCTCCCGAGTAGCTGGGATTACAGGCGCGCGCCACTTTTTTGTATTTTTAGTAGAGACGGGGTTTCACCATGGTGACCAGGAGGGTCCCGATCTCTTGACCTCGAGATCCACACGCCTTGGCCTCCCAAAGTGCTGGGATTACAGGCTTGAGCCACCGCACCCCGCCACATCATTCTTAACATTTCAGAGCCTTGGGAATAAGGACGTCCAGAGTGCTGTGTTATAATAGGACCGCTCCTTTCAACAGCTGTGACCTTATCCCGTGTCTTGGGGTGTTGCCTGCCACATGACAGTCCAATATCATATCTACTAATTAAGTTGTCCTTAGATTTTAAAATGTGCTTCATATTTCCTGCCATTTCTACAAATGCATAGTAAAACATAACCTAGAGCTTAATGAATAATCTCATCCAAAGCAGTTCTACCAGTGATTCACATTTAATTTTTTTTCTTTTTCTTTTCTTTTTTTTTTTTTTTGAGACCAAGTCTCACTCTATCGCAGTGGCGTGATCTCGGTTCACTCCAACCTCCCCTCCCAGGTTCAAGCAATTCTCCTGCCTCAGCCTCCCAAGTAGCTGGGACTACAGGTGTCTGCCACTAGGCCCGGCTAATTTTTATTTTTAGTAGAGAGAGGGTTTCACCATAATGGCCAGGCTGGTCTCAAACTCCTGACCTCAGGTGATCCACCTGCCTTGGCCTCCCAAAGTGCTGGAATTACAGGCATGAGCCACAGCGCCTAGTTCACCTTTACTTTTTTGCTAAAAGATGATGGCTGTTAACAGAGATGAATTCTCATGAGTGACTGCATCACTGAGCATCGCAGGTCACGTGAGTGTGTGCAGGGATGATGGTGTGGCAGCAAGCGGGGCTTTCTGCTCTCGGCATGGAGTGACTGGGGAAAATCTAGGCAGCTTTCTGCCTCACACTGTTTAAAATCTTTATAATGGGATTTATTTCGTTTATTTGAAATCACTGCCTGTAATGTCAGATATATTCATAGTCAGACTTGAGTATAAAAGGCATATTCCAAAATTAAATGTAAGCTGCCGCATAGATTTTTTTTTTTTTACATGGTATTACCAGCCAGACGCAGTGGCTCACACCTGTAATCCCAGCACTTTGGGAGGCTGAGGCGGGTGGATCACCTGAGGTCGGGAGTTTGAGACCAGCCTGACCAACATGGAAAAACCCCACCTCTACTAAAAATACAAAATTAGCTAGGCATGGTGGCGCATGCCTGTAATCCCAGCTACTTGGGAGGCTGAGGCAGGGGAATTGCTTGAACCCGGGAGGTGGAGGTTGCACTGAGCCAAGATGGCACCACTGCACTCCAGCCTGGGTAATGAGCAAAACTTTGTCTCAAAAAAAAAGATCTTACCAAGAATGCTTATCAATAAAGTTTGGTGAATTTGCAAGTGTGTTTTACCACACCGTTTCTCTTTAGCTTTAATAAACATTGGTTTCTTCATGGTGGCACTCATTTTGAATTCAGTGGATTAC
This sequence comes from Saguinus oedipus, assembly GCA_031835075.1. Lineage (NCBI taxonomy): Eukaryota > Metazoa > Chordata > Mammalia > Primates > Cebidae > Saguinus > Saguinus oedipus. The sequence continues at coordinate 221,361,044 of CM063169.1, forward strand.
AATTTTGCCTGTTAAATGAGGCCCACTTTCTAAAACCAAAGTGATAATTTTATAAAAATGAAATGAGATCTTTGTTACCACTTCACTCAAGTCCTCATTTGTGAGAGTACAACCCCCATAAAACTAGTCCAGGGTGGGCTTCAGGGGTGTCCCATCTGTTTCACAATACCCCAAGCTTGAAAAGGCTCTGGGCTTGGATGTTCAAGCTCTGCTGTTGCCTGCTTGAAATTCATAATGATCTTTTAACAAGGGGTCCCACAGGACGCAGTGGCTTGCGCCTGTAATCCCAGCACTTTGGGCAGCCGAGGCTGATGGGTCACCTGAGGTCAGGAGTTCAAGACCAACCCAATATGGTGAAACGCCATCTCTACTAAAAATCCAGAAATTAACTGGGAGTGGTAGCAGGCACCTGTAATCCCAGCTACTTGGGGGACTGAGGCAGGAGAATCTCTTGAACCTGGGAAGCGGAGGTTTCAGTGAGCTGAGATCACACCACTGTACTCCAGCCTGGGCAACAGAGCAAAACACTGTCTCGAAAACAAACAAACAAAAAAGGGGGTTCCACACCTATATCTTCGCTCTGGGTCCCATAAATTATGTAGGCAGGCCTGCATCCGTCCTAGGAGATCCTCTACCAAAAAATAAAATAAAATAACACCAAGCATGCTATAATCAAACACTGTAGGGACCTCTGCTTATTCGATGCCCAGCTTCATTTAACTCAGCATTTCTTAACTTTTTTAAACCACAGAACTGATTTTTAAAAATTATTTAACAGCTTTATTTCTGCTGAATATACTTTAGAAAGATCTAGTGATTTAAATAAAGTGATGGTGGCCTAACAGTCTGTTTTCTGGAATTGAGGGAGTCCTGCTATCGACCTTTGAAAAATATTTATCTAGTCCCTCCTAGAAATGTTAATTCCTTAAATCTGAGCTTCAACCTCCTGTGAAGCAGAATTAACTCCACACTTTAACAAACTGGCCAACTGGACTGTTTTTAAGGTCTTTGGAGGGGTCATTTTCAATCTTCATTAATCAGACTTGAGATTATATAGAAACTTGACCCTGAATGTTCGATTCAGAATGTTTTCACTCGTTCATGTGTAACCTTTCCTCAGATGCAGAATTGGGGTTTTTTGTCCAGCACTATGTTGCAAGTCCTAGTTCTGTTGAAACATTCCAGACAATCCGTGTGATTGTTACCGGCACATCCAGTGGTGCTCTGAAGACAGTTGTGTGCCGTGAGCCCAGAAAGGGAATGCTTCATGCTGTGGGTCAGGAGTCGGTTGTTGAGCTTTGCCCACTGGCAGGGGACATTCTTTAAATCCCTGGGATGCTTCTGCACTCTGGGTTCCAATGTTGCAGCAGTAATTAGAAATAACACTTTAGGCCAAGCGCAGTGGCTCACCCCTGTAATCCCAGCACTTTGGGAGTCTGAGGCAGGCAGATCACCTGAGGTCAGGGGTTCGATACCGGCCTGACCAACATGGTGAAACCCATTCTCTACTAAAAATACAAAATTAGCTGGGCTCTGTGGTGCATGCCTGTAATCCCAGCTACTCGGGAGACTGAGGAAGAAGAATTGCCTGAACCCGGGAGGCCGAGGTCGCTGTGAACCAAGATGGTGCCATTGCACTCCAGCCTGGGCAACAAGAGCAAAACTCCATCTCAAAAAAAAAAAAAAAGGGAAAAAGAAATAATGCCTTAACCCACTGCATTATTGAGCTGTATTTGCACGAGCCATAGACCACATTATAGTCACAGAGAGCTCTCGGATGCTGTCACTTTCCTGCTGTGCCCACAAATGTAAATTTCAGCCAACAGCACTGTGTGTGCTCATTCTCCTCAGCCCTACCACACATGTAAACCCTTCTGAGCATGTTGGCATCAAATAATATGGCCAACCACCTCTTTCCCCACGAGATCATCTGAACCCAGGAAATGGCAGGCCCCTGGGTTCAGGTGCAGATGGCATGGCAGCACGAAGGGCATGGTTGCAGGGAGCTGGCACTTGCTCCAGAATGTGGAGCACTGAGTGGAGGTTCAGTGACCCGCACAGAGAGAAACAAGAGCATTCCGAGGCTTTTCCTCTTTATCCCTAAAGAGTATAACATGCTTGTTTGCTCATTTCTACACAGATGCCGGCTTTCTGAGTTGTGCGTATTTACATGCCAAATTTATTCATTTAGCAGTGTTCAATGATGGTGTTTACCTCTAAAGCTCATATGCCAGTAAAATTAAGAATTATTGTAAGTAAGCCTCTTGCGATAGTCATTATGAATTCAGAGAATATTTAAGAATATTAAAGGTGCTTCCCTAATATCCTCTTGTTAGTTTTGTTGCCAAAATCAGTACTTCAGTTTCTTTTTTTTTTTTGTTTGAGACAGAGGCTTGCTGTCACCCAGGCTGGAATGCAGTGGCACAATCCAGCTCACTGCAACCTCCACCTCTCGGGTTCAATCGATTCTCTTTCCTCAGCCCCCCCGAGGAGCTGGGACTACAGGCACACACCATGCCTGGCTAATTTTTTGTTGTATTTTTAGTAGAGATGGGTTTTACCATGTTGGCCAGGCTGGTCTCAAACTCCTGACCTCAGGTAATCCACCCATCTCAGCCTCCCAAAGTGCTGGGATTACAGGTGTGAGCCACCACGCCCGGCCTAGTACTTCAGTTTCTTAGCAACAAAATCCACCCAGTGTCAGGCGATGAAGATGATTATTTTCCTGATGTGTATTGTTTGTTCTCTATCAGTGTCTTATTTTCCCCAGCTGGCTTTGAAGTTGAGTAAGAACCGTGTTCCGTGGCTGTCTTGAGTCTTCCGAGGCACCGAGCGTGGTGATGTGGCTGCAGGAGCTGCTCTTTAGTGGCTGATGGTCAGGAGTGCAGCTCATCCCACATCACCTGACTTACCTCGGTGTCCTTCTTTGTAGCCTTTTGTCATCCATGATATGGAGACACTGTGTATGGCTGAGAAGACACTGGTGGCCAAGCTGGTGGCCAACGGCATCCAGAACAAGGAGGCGGAGGTCCGCATCTTCCACTGCTGCCAGTGCACGTCGGTGGAGACCGTCACGGAGCTCACGGAATTCGCCAAGGCCATCCCAGGCTTCGCAAACTTGGACCTGAACGATCAAGTGACGCTGCTAAAATATGGCGTTTACGAGGCCATATTTGCCATGCTGTCTTCTGTGATGAACAAAGACGGGATGCTGGTAGCGTATGGAAATGGGTTTATAACTCGTGAATTCCTGAAAAGCCTGAGGAAACCGTTCTGCGATATCATGGAGCCCAAGTTCGATTTTGCCATGAAGTTCAATGCACTGGAACTGGATGACAGCGACATCTCCCTCTTCGTGGCTGCTATCATTTGCTGTGGAGGTGAGTGGTCGATTTAATCTCCTGGCATCACGTTACTTACAGGCTCCAATGGGAAATCCAGTAGCAGCTTAAGCTGTTCCAGTGGAGGGGACACTCACAGGGTGGGAAGACGTCTGACCCTCAGTCACCACTGAGTAGAATTCAGTGGGAATTACAGCAATATTATATAATATTATAGTACATTATGGTATACATAATATTGTATAATAGTATAGTACATTATATAGTGTGTGTATGTGTGTATATATATATACATATTTTTTGAAACAGAGTCTTGCTCTTCCACCAGGCTGAGTACAGTGGCATGATCTCAGCTCACTGCAACCTCCACCTCCCAGATTCAAGTGATTCCCCTGCCTCAGCCTTCTGAGTAGCTGGGACTCCAGGCACGCACCACCATGCCTGGCTAATTTTTTGTATTTTAGTAGAGATAGGGTTTCACCATGGCCAAGATGGTCTTGATCTCCTGACCTCACGATCCACCCACCTCAGCCTCCCAAAGTGCTGGGATTACAGGCGTGAGCCACCGCGCCTGGCCTATATTGTTATTATATCTAAATACATATTTACATATTATGTAAATGTATGACATTTTAATTATCATATTAGCCGGGTGTGGTGGTATGTGCCTATAGTCCCAGCTACTTGGCAGACTGAGGCGAAAGGATCCCTAGAGCCCAGGAGTTCAAGGTTACAATGAGCTATGAATGGGCCACTGCCCTCTAGCCTTGGCAACAGAACAACACCTGCTTCTTTAAAAAAAAAATTATATATTTTGCCCAAATATATATAAAGAGGTCGGACACAGGCCTGTAATTCCAGCACTTTGGGAGCCTAGATGGGTAGATCGCTGGAGCCCAGGAGTTTGAGACTAGCCTGGGCAAGATGGCAAGATCCCATCTCTACAAAAAAGTACACAGAATTAGCCAAGCATGGTGGCATGTGCCTGTAGTCCCAGCTACTTGGGAGGCCAAGGTGGGAGGATCACTTGAGCCTGGGAGACAAACGTTGCAGTGAGCCAAGGTCACACCACCACACTCCAGCCTGGGTGACAAAGAAAGACCCTGTCTCAGAAAAAAAAAATACACACACACACACACACACACACACACACACACACATTTATATTATAATTATGTCTAATATGACAAACAGATATAACTTATTATACATTGTGATATTCCTGTAGATATGATCTAATGAGGTGGCTGTGTTCGTATTATAGATAGTGTCGTATGAAGCGCCATACACGCGTCAGTATGGTTGCTGTCACAGTCGGTTATGTTGATGCAAAATGTATTTCCCAATGCCAAGTGTAATACCCGTCAGTAGCCGGGTGGCAGTGACTGCTAGGTTTGCTTTGCCCGAGGAAGCAGATCCGGGGGAAGGCCGATCTGGTCGTCTCTGTGGAAGCCAGCTCTGCAGCCCCTGCATTTTTGGCTCAGTGTCACATTGCTTTAAATAGCCCCGTCTCAAGTCTAGGAAGGTCATCCACCTACTGTAAACTCGTCTGACCTTACCCAGCCTTGGTGGAGACGGATGGGGTGACTGTCTCCCGCACTGCCTGCAGACATACTGCGCCCCAGGGATTGACTCACTCTCAGCATGAAGCTGACTCAGCCCTACCAGCCGTGCCTGTTACTGTCTGGCTGGGCACAAGTCAGATGGAGGAAGTCCTCGCGATCTGGCATAAAGTGTACAAGGACAAAGCAGTTACGCATGATTTGTCCTTTCCAGCCAGTATGCCCCCAGTGGTCAAGATGTAGCATTGTGGGTAAATGCAATTGCAGAACTATTTATATGGAGCATGATCAACATTTTATAAAAGAGATTATAATCCTATATCAATCCTATGTGTATAGAAAAATGTCCAGTGGGATATATGTTAAACCCATTAATGGTGGGATTGAAATTATGAGGGGGGATTTCTTTCTACTTCTCAAAAAATTCCTATTTATTTTTTGAGACCGAGTCTCGCTGTGTCACCCAGGCTGGAGTGCAGTGGCACAATCTTGGCTCACTGCAACTTCCACCTCCTGGCTTCTAGTGATTCGCCTGCCTCAGTCTCCTGAGTAGCTGGGATTATAGTCGTGTGCAACCACACCCAGCTAATTTTTGTATTTTTAGTAGAGACGGGGTTTCACTATGTTGACCAGGCCGGTCTTGAACTTCTGACATTAGGGTGATCCACCCACTTCGGCCTCCCAAAGTGCTGGGATTACAAGCATGACCCACTGTGCCTGGCAATAATTACTCTCTTTAGAGACTTCATATTCACAGCCCCAGCCACTCTGGAGGCTGAGACAGGAGTATTGCTTGAGCCCAGGAGTTGCAGTCCAGAATGGGCAACATAGCAAGACCCCATTGCTAAAACAATATGAAAACAAGAGTTTTAAAAATAACTTAAGAATTATATTTACAACCAGAAACAATGAAGATTTTAAAATCCTCATCGCTAGCAACACTGTAAGAATCATAGCAATGCGTGGGTCTGCAAAGGGAGCACTGCCTGCTGGACATGGCTCAGGGCAGTATTTTCTGGACCAAGAGTCGGGTCTCAGGCTCTGAGACTGTCCCAGGAAGTCTAGTTAGTACCAGCTACCCCAGGGAGGTCATCTGGTGTGAACGCTGGCATTTCCTGCACCAAGTCTCAGACCTGCCCCACTCTCCTCCCCACTCCAGGGTCTCCTAAGCATCCTTTCCAGCCAGTATGCCCCCAATCCTGACCCCACTTCATTCCTCACTCTACTTTCTTTTCACCTGACTTATATTAGAAGGGTCTGTAACACAAAACCTAGTTCTTTTTTTTTTTTTTGAGACAAAGCCTCGCTCTGTCACCCAGGCTGGAGTGCAGTGGTGCAACCTCAGCTCACTGCAACCTCCATCTCCTAGGTTCAAGCGATTCTCCTGCCTCAGCCTCCCGAGTAGCTAGGATTACAGGCGTAGCTGGGATTAGTGCCTGGCTAATTTTTATATTTTTAATAGTGACAGGGTTTCACCACGTTGGGCAGGCTGGTCATAAACTCCTGATGTCAGACGATCCTCCTGCCTCGGCCTCCCAGAGTGCTGGGAATATAGGCGTGAGCCACCGCGCCCGGCCCACAATACCTAGTTCTAACACAATCCCATTCCTTAAATATGGCGGAAGACTTGAAGCTGAACATCCAGTTTTGACTCAAGAAAAAGAATTTCATTTCCCACATTATGCAGAATTGGTTGTGGTTATCATCTCCAGAATGTACTATTCCTCCTAATATCTCCAGTTTTTTTCCAGGACAGGTGGTAAATCCCAAGTGAAAGGGCCACCCCATAAGAGGAACTGAGGGCAGTATTGCAGCCTCGTAGTATGAATATTTAAGAAAGAGTACGGGTCCTGTCTGTCCCTACTTCATCTAGTGACTTTGACAAAACCCAAGTCTATCTGCCAGTCAAGCTGACGATATCTAAAGGCAGCTCAGTGTTTTCTAAGAAAGGCCGCATAGGCTGGGCGCGGTGGCTCAAGCCTGTAATCCCAGCACTTTGGGAGGCTGAGGCGGGTGGATCACGAGGTCAAGAGATCGAGACCATCCTGGTCAACATGGTGAAACCCCGTCTCTACTAAAAATACAAAAATTAGCTGGGCATGGTGGCGCGTGCCTGTAATCCCAGCTACTCAGGAGGCTGAGGCAGGAGAATTGCCTGAACCCAGGAGGCGGAGGTTGCGGTGAGCCGAGTTCGTGCCATTGCACTCCAGCCTGGGTAACAAGAGGGAAACTCCGTCTCAAAAAAAAAAGAAAGAAAGAAAGAAAAAGAAAGGCCACATAAAATAGGCACGCTTGGTTCCTAGGTGATTATCACACTCAAACATCTCTCTCCTTTCGAAACTAGATCGCCCCGGCCTCCTGAACGTAGGACACATTGAGAAAATGCAGGAGGGTATTGTGCATGTGCTCAGACTCCACCTGCAGAGCAACCACCCGGACGATAGCTTTCTCTTCCCAAAACTTCTTCAAAAAATGGCAGACCTCCGGCAGCTGGTCACGGAGCATGCGCAGCTGGTGCAGATCATCAAGAAGACCGAGTCGGATGCCGCGTTGCACCCGCTGCTGCAGGAGATTTACAGGGACATGTACTGAGGGCCCCCAGGTCAGCCACACCTTTTCCGGGACTTCTGAAGCTGACAGCACTACAAAGGAGAGAAGGGGAGCGGCACGATTTTGCACAGATACCCACCACTTTAACCTTAGAGCTTGGACAGTCTAAGCTGTAGGTAACCGGCATATTATCCCACGTCTTTGTTTTAACCAGTGCTTCTGAGAGTGCAGAACTCAAATTCTGGTGGTAGGCGGCTAATCTCAGGACTGAAAAATTAAGGAGAATGATGCTCAGTGGTCTGATTTTTAACTCGCCCGATGTTAATCGATGCACATTTCTTTAGATCACGTTCGTGATTTACCATTTAATTAACCGGTAACCTCAAAATTCGTGGCCTGTCTTCCCATTCACCCACCTTTTGACATAGCGCTCCTTTGTAATTCTGAAAATTGATCGGCACTTTTAACAACGTTTAAAGCCTCTAAGGCTGGATGTATATCCAAAGGTGAGGTACGTGAGAAGCAGCAAAATATTTATTTCAAAGACTTCACTTCTGTTTCCTGACTCTAAAGAAAGACAACAGGGTGCTTTTCAATCATAGGATGGAGAGTTTTAAAGAACTGCTGGATAAGCTATCAAAATGCAGCTGTCGCTTTGTTTTGGTTCAGTTTTCGTGGTTGTAACTAATACGTGGAAAAGCCCGTTTCCAGGTTTGCGTAGAAGAGCCCAGAAAATGGAGTCTCAAGGCCTCCATCTGGACTGTCGTAAGCTAGGGCCTGTGGTAAGCGGGACAAGACAAGCTCCCGAAGCCCACCAGCTTCCCGCTCCACTCAGCTCCGTCCTGCCGACCTGAACCCACCCAGTCCGGCTGTCTGCGGGCATGGTGGTGTTCTTAGGGACAGACTGACGCCTTACTTGTAAATGTTCCTCCGGGCCCCATTTGGCAGCTCCATGTCTTGTTATGTTGCTTTTAAAGATATGATGCTTTATTGTTTTAACTCTCGGTGAGAGTAGATGCTCTCTCGAGCGGAGACGAGGCACACATGACTTCATAGCTGGGCTGGGTGGCAGCTGGTCACCCTGCAGATCTAGAGACGGGGTAGGGTCTTCTTCAAATGGAAGTTTTTTTTTTTCCAATGGCAGATTTCACAAGAGTTGGTTATTTTTTACAGTGGTTTAGGTTATTAAGTCTCCTTTGTACATAAGCTAGTTTTTTCAACATCTAAAATACTTGTTTTAGCTTTCACAATCAACTTTCAACCTCAGTCCAGTTGGGAAAGCAGCTTTGATTATGGCAGTTTGTCATGGACCTGGAAATACTTTCTGTCTGTGTCCACCTGGTAGATAAATTGTCCCACTGAGAACTTTCAGATCTGGACTGAGCCTGCCAGGACTGCCGCCTCCAGGGACTAGCTGGGCACCTGGACGTATTGTCAATGCCGCTTCCACCCTTTAGAAAATCTGGCTTTTCTGAGGTCATTGTTATTTTAAGAATGATTAGGATGATAAAGGTCCCGTGACCAGCATTATGAAAATGCAAGAGCGGGAAGTTCACGGGGTGAGAATTCCACTAGAAACGAGCGAAAGTTGGGATTAGGACATCCATTTTTAAAAAATCACACATTTAGTCCTGTTTTGATTTTTGCAATCAGGCCAGGCACAGTGGCTCACACATGGAATCCCAGCTCTTTGGGAGGCCAAAGCAGGAGGATCACTTGAGCCCAGGAGTCCAAGACCAGCCTGGGTAACATAGCAAGACCTTGTCTGTATGCAAAAATTAAAAGTTAGCTGATTGTGGTGGAATACACCTATAATCCCAGCTACTCTGCAGGCTGAGGTAGAACTGCTTGAGCCCAGGAGGTTAAGGCTGCAGTGAGCTGTGATCTCACCACTGCATTCCAGCCTCGGTGACAGAGTGAGATTCCAGCCCTACCCCTGGCAAAAAAAAAAATACAATCACAGGGCCTGTTGGCCAGCAATAGCAGCAGCAGCAGGCAGTCTGCCCAAGTGTCTCAGGAATCAGAAGCAAATAAGAGCATTTCCATATATGCCACCAGTTAAGCGGCCATCCTAATTCACAAAGAAGCTAGCCTTTGAGTGGCATGGTGCATCCATTTCAGTGTTCTTTCCTAAAATGAGAAGGCTCTGTGCTGATGAGACCCAGGGGCTGGAGCCCAATGCCAAGCCTGTGTTGTCTCCAATGACCCTGCAACCACTCGCTCTGATGTGCCCTGTGCCACTAAAGGTGACATGGCCCAGGAAAGTGAGCCTCAAGGTTTCCAGATAAATCATTGTTCTGCTTAAACGTTCATAAAACCTGTTTAGAATACCTCCCTGTCTCAAACTTTCAGCAGTGACAGTAAGCTGACTGCCAGGTTCTACTCCTGGGGTGCTCAGCAGCAGTGGTGAGCATTTGGCTTTCTTAAGGCCACCAAGACTACCAGGGACATCTCTGATGAAGCTGGAATGGAGACCAGTGACCTCAGGCTGAAAGTCACGCGACATTGGTCTCTTGTGTTGACAGGAAAGCAAATCACACATTCCTATTTCTTTAAACAACAAAACCACTCATTGCCACTCAATGCTAGAATATTTTGAGTCACCTAATCATAGATTTCTCAGGGCATTAATACTCAAATACAGGCTGATCACGCACCAGTTCAAATGGGACCTATAAACGGAGTGCATTTCTTGCTTGCTGGGTTTCAACAAGACATCAGCCAAAAGTACAAAAGAGATGTCAGGACAGATTCCAGGAGTGTCAGAGTGCATGTGTGGTACCCACTCCCTCTGGCAGCCAATGCAGGAAGTCGCCAGCTTTACCCACTCTTCAACAAGTCATTGTTTAAACATGGTTCTTCATTTTCTCAACTTTTAATAGCAAAAAGTGCCAAAGTCCTCAGAGACCAACCAGACTTGGTCTATCGTGCTGACCAGAGTGAAGGGACAGCGAGGGGCTCCTCCCAGACATGCTTCTCATGTGCCAGCTGGCTGTGGCTCGGGAGCAGACAAAGACCTCTCCACTGTCCAAGGGAGACTGGCAGCGCATCCCTCCCTTCCCACCTTCTGCCACTTCCAGTTGGGTGTCCCACGCGCTGAATTCTGTCCCCATCATACTTCCAGAGGCCGGGGGACTGCGCAGGCCTAAGGCTGTTTGAATGAATTGTCAAAACAAGATGCTTCCAGTTACAGCGGCAGGAGCAGGACAGGCCGCACAGACTGGCAGCTGCTGGTGCCTTTCTTCCCACCCTGCTTGCCAGTTTCATCTTGGCCTTTCCTCCAGCTCTGATGAGAAGAGTGTAGAGCATCTCCCTAAAGGGTGTGTTTGCTCTATGAACATTCCCAACGTGAAGTGGGCAGAAAGAAACCCAGAACTCGGCATTCAAGGATGCCCAGGAGAGCTGTCCCTGTTTTAAAGAGTTGTGTTTTGTTTTGCATTTTAAGAGCAGAGAAGGTACCTTTCTGCTGCGCTGATGCATTTCTCACACTGGGCATTTAAGGCCCCAAGGGAAACAACTTGACTGGAACATTCATTGTCTGGAGGTTCCAGGGACAGGGCAGCCTCCCAGGGCTGAGCAGGGGCTCAAGGCACAGTGAAAGATATGCTATACCGTGAAAGGTCAACAGCTTTGCAACCACTTTCCCGCAATGGACAATGTAACAAATACCTCAGCGGGTCCTGCGAAAGGCCGTGCTAGGCTGAGGCACCCACCCGCACTGCGGCCTCTGTAGTTGGGGCAGGTGGGACACAGACTCCTCAGGTGGGCACACCTGAGCCTGCCGACACACAGCGGAGGAGCATCTCACATGATGTCCGGAAGGAACTCTGGCTATTGAAAGGGAGCCTTGAAGATACTCACCTGCAAAAGGTGCTGCCCCAGTTTGATGAAACTGACATTGGGCATGACCTGGGCTTAGGAGAAGTGGCCGACGGTCCCGGCCTGCAGTGACCACCCCTTTCCCCCAGCACGCCCTCTCCTCTTTACCTCTTCCTGCTGGCCTTGCAGATGCCACCTCCTCAGACAGACCCTACCGGACGTGGACGGAAACATGCATCAAAGCAAGCCTGATGAAACCGTGACTCCTGAAGATCTGACTCCTCAGAGCTTGCACCTGTGCCTCTCTGCGTTTGATTCCAAGCACTTGCCCCCTCAAACTCGCATTTTCACACCACTCTGACTCCAGGCACATTTGATACTTACCAGCCACATACATGACGGAAGGTTTTTTGGTTCTGATCCAGTGGCCACACCTGCCCAGTGCACCCAGCTAAGACCGGCTTGACTGCCAGCCTGGCCTTTGGTGGGGGGCTTCCTGGGGCCTAGGGAGAGCTGGCCACCTTCACCAGCTGGTACCTCATCAACAGTGTGACCTTTCAAAACGCAGAAGCCAACAGGAGAACGTGCCAGGTGCCCACAGCTCATCCCCCGTGGATGCCATGGCTCTGGGCAGCTTTCAAAGCAGGTTCCTGTGGTCTCCTCTGTTCCTCAGCTGTTTGAAGCTGTAACAGCAAATCAGCCTCCAGATGTAGGGCCTGCCCGGCATTGCTGGCCGCTGGGCCCCAGGCACGGTGCACTTTCTCCACCTCCTGCCACCTCCCTGTTATTTCCGGACACTTACACCTGGTGAGTGCAAGGACAGGTGACCCCGGGGCCTGCAGCCTTGCCCTCGGCTCCCATCCCATGGGCAGCCCTGTCCTCTGCAGTTAACATGGCTGGCCTGATGCACGGTTCCTGAGGGATTACTTTCTAGACATTCTTTCACGTTCAGACACTGCTGTAGATTCAGAAGAGGCAAGGAAATTACGTTGTCCATAGAAGTCACCCATGAAGACTGATGCCACCACCCGAGGGCTCGTGAGTATTAAAAAGTGTCCACGGGAACCTCTAATCCACAGGAAGTTTTCGTCAACACTTCCCATTTTTACACACTGGCATTGCCAAGCATGGGGAAGTATTCGCTCTTCTCATGTTAAAAGTGACCCAGCTTCTCTTAACTCGGTCCACGCTGACTTGTTCAGCCACACTCAAATGTCTTACCCACCACATCTTTACATCGAGCAAAGGGGGCTGTGTGTATCTCCCTGATGGCAGCAGTGATGGCAGCTGTCATTCAAGCCCACCTTCAGACATCACAGTCTGAAAGTGAAATGTCCAGATATCTGCGGCAGAAAGGCTGTAAGGGCCACTCAGCTGTGCTGCAGCTTTACAGAGCAATGAAGTGTTGTGGCAAACAAATGCTGATTAACCTCCCTCCACTGCCGAGGGCAACCAAGGCACATCTCACCAAGGGATTATTCGATGCCATAAAATCATCCAGTGGCCTTCCTGCCTCCAAATTGGTGGCCCTTACCCAGGGCATGTATTCCTCTGAAAGGCCTTCTACCTAGAAAGATCTAAGATTGGGTTCCCAAGGGTGCAGGTCTAGGTTTTTGCTAGGATTTATATATTTTTAGGTGCCATTTTGACAGCATTCAGGAAAATGGTCACTGACCCCATAGACTAGGGTAAAAATCAAGGCAACACAGGCTGGGCGCAGTGGCTGACGCCTGTAATCCCAGCACCTTGGGAGGCTGAGGCGGGTGGATCACGAGGTTAGGAATTCAAGACCAGCCTGACCAAAATGGTGAAACCTCATCTCTACTAAAAATACAAAAATTAGTTGGGCGTGGTGGCGCATGCCTGTAGTCCCAGCTACTTGGGAGGCTGAGGCAGGAGAATCGCTTGAACCCAGGAGGCAGAGGTTGCAGTGAGCCAAGATAGTGTCATTGCACTCCAGCCTGGGTAACAGAGCAAGACTCTATTTCAAAAAAAAAAGGAAAGAATAAAGGCAATATATTTGATCTGACTCAGAATACAGGAGATCCATATATTTCTCTGGAAACCACAATACACACTAAAATGTGAAACTGGAAGTTTTGTTAAAAAGAAAAACATGATGAGCTTCATGCTTTGTTTAATTACATAATGATATCCATTATGCTATTTCTGTGAAATGCAGCAGGTTCTGAAACGTTATTTCAGTGGCATGGGCTGGAAGCTTATCACAAAAAGCCATGTGTGTGGGCTTCTTATGAGAACAGAAAGAGGGGCTGGTGCCCAGGGCTGCTGCCTGCTCTGCCTTTTGCCAGCTCTGGATTATTTGAGGACATCTCTGCAGATCTGGAATGGAGCTGTCAACTGACCATTTGCTTCTCAAAATTTCAGTTTGAGACCTGAGAGGTATGATCAGTTACTTCTCTCCCCCCAGAGAACCCCTTTTGCGAGGGAGAGGAGCTACAGCCTGTGGTTTAGCTGAAACACGTACAAAGACAGCCTTCTGGGGTCCTTTGCCAACCAAAACAGACCAGACCGTGTCCACGGTCAATGTTGTGTCTTGATAGAAGCAGCTGATGACCTCAAGTACTCGAGTGGTCTCGTGGCTGTCAGAGGGACTATTTGCAACAAAAAAAAAAAAAGGAAAAGGAAAATTGATTTTTACATCAGAGACAGCAAACTAATACCTGGGTGGGGTCAGCTTTTTTTTTTTTTAAGTTTGCAGTTTGGGTCGAATGTGAGAAGGATGTCTACCTGCTTCCTCTTTGCTTGCTGCTCTTCTGCCCACACCCGGCAGCAAAAATCCATTCATTTAATGAACTGATAAAGTGCCACGCACCCTGGCTCCTAGGAAAAGTGGTGACCCAAGCGTTGGGGGGATGCTGCAGTCCCGGGAGACACGTTCGGGCACCTTCCCCGGACCCCAGGCCTGGGCTCTGCCTCAAGTCAGAGGGGATCAGCCTTCCGGCCCCGAAGAGGAGCGACTGGCCGATTGTTTGACAGTAAAATCACTCACTTTTGGCAACTTCACTTTTTTAAAGGCTCAGTCAGTTCCTTTTTCATGTACCTCACAAGAGATGAATCCCACGTAGTGCTCTTTTCGCTAAGATTACAGTGTTCATATTAAATATCACTTTACTTTTTCTACATTGTGTGGCAAAAAGAACTGTTAATAGCTACATCTTAAATACTGTGATTTGAGTTTTTGAAAAGCATCCTAATACAAATATCTTACTAACTTACAATCATTCATCTAATCACAGACATTTGGATTCTTCTGAAATCCGTGTTAATTGACTCATATTCTTAAAAAGCCTGGCTCTTAAACCTATTAGAAACACAAAGGAAACTGTGTGCGTTTAATGAACTGATAAAGTGCATGCTCAGGTGCGCACACAGCTTCTCATTTCACCTGAGCATGCAGAATTTACTTCCAGTGTGGAAATCTCTTCCCTTTACCATACTGTGCACGCACAGAGCACAAGAGAGTCTATCTCTAGTCACCTCCACCAGCAAGGCCTTCGACTCCAGGTTAGAGGCCACCGATTTCATACAACAGTGTTTGGCTAAAGACCCTTCACTACTCCTGGTTAGTAAATAGCTGTCTGCTCTTCAGGGAACTGTTACCTATGGGTTTTTACCAAAGACCTTCGGCAATCGGAAATGTCCTGATGGAAATTATTTGCACGTGCCAGTTCTCTGGCATCCTCCAGGTGGCCCAACCCAAAGCGTAAAGCAGAAACCACAGACCCCGTGAGTCTCCCCCACACCTTGTTTCCAGTAACTTGCTGAAACGTACCGGTGCATGTTGGTAACGTCCTCTGGGATCCATAATGTCATCATGCCACAACCCTAGGGGAGAGGGTGGACAGACGCACGCAAGAACGGTGCAAATCCCAGGCAAGGACTGGGCTGTCTGTCCACGCATGCCCTTACTATTCACGAGTGCCTTATACTCGCAGCATTTCGGGGCTTACAGCTTCTTATTTATGCGGAACAGGAGCAGTTCCAAAGCAGGAACTGCCGTGCAGGCTCCAGCGTCTTCTCTTCAATGTCATACCTCTCTCCTGGTCGGGGGGAGTGGGCATCCAGGACCTCAGGAATCAAGGGTGTGCACAGAAGGGCAAATGTAATTTTTCTAGTCACATGAACTGATTGGTTCCAGGCAATTAGAAAATGGCCATAAAATAACCTTAATTTTTAAAAAAATTGTGTCTTCATTTTCCTATTAGGAGACTGAACTGACCATACGTATTGATTTCTATCCTGACCATATGGGAACTTCTGTTTGGGATGTCCTACTGTAAGACTGATGAATGTACAGAGTTAATTTCAGGGTACAGTTTTGCCTTAATGGTTTTAAAAAATAAACTATTTTTTAAAATGTGCTGGTGAGTTTTGATGGACGGTTTGGTCTAAAGAACCGAGTCCCCGGCTGTGGGGTCTGCCCTCTGCCAGAACAGCCCCTGCGCCCTTCATGGAGGTGCTCTCCATCTGCAGAGTCCCTTTCGTGTCCTTAAGTGTACAAAATGGATCTAGGACAATGTGGATCCGGAACACAACATCCTTTCCTCTGAAGTCACATACAACGGGACACTTCTGAAAGCAGCGGGTGTCTTCAAATACATCAGTGCACAGGTAAGTCAGCAAAAACTCTTTATTTATCCCTCATCACCTGACAGTTGGCCTGGAGTAGTTAAAACGACAGAGTAGCTCCCGCCTCTAAGAACTCTAAGCAGACATTCCAGAGCGCACAGATCAGTGCCCCGCCAACTGCTACCCTAGAAGCTCCAGGGAGATGGGGAGTCTGGAGGAGGGGGTGCTGCAGGAACTCCCGGCAGGCAGTGGGGCCGGGCTTTGCAGGCACCCAGGACTGTGTTCGAGATGGCAGGAGGCAGGCAGGCAGGCAGTGTGATGGTCTTGAGGTGCGACGTGAGGACAAGAAGTCCACAGCATGCCTGACTTGGGATTGTGGGAGACAGAATGGAGGGGCCTGAGCTGAAGCCAGAGCCTGAGGTAACTGGAGAGCTGGAAGCCAGCACTCACCTTCCCAGGAGACCCCGGCCATTGCCAGGCCCAGAGTACCCAGGGAGAATGTCGGGTATCCAGACATCTCAGTGAAAGATTCCTTTTCCAAACATTAGCTGGGTTTTTAATTATAAACATAATACATGGTCAAGGTTAAAAACATTTCCCAAGCATCACATAAGGACATGAAGTAAAAATGTTGTCACCCTCTAGACCTCCCAGGCTGGCTCCAGAGGCAGCTGCTGTTAGTGATTTTCCTTACAGAGAGACCATCACGGCCACCTACGGTGCGCCCTGGCCCCAAAACGGCATGGCATCTTCCTGCACATGCACCTGCAGGTGGCCTCCTAGAAGCTGCCCCGCTGAAGGAGGTCGTCCCTCTCAGTCGCATCTGAGCAGCACTCACTCGGGCCTCAGTGCTGAGGGGTGCACGGGGATGCCTAGCCAGGTTCCTGGGCTACCTTCTCGGCACAACTCCCTGGGCCTGTGTCTGCTCCAAGCTGGACTGCAGCTCCTCTGGGCTGCAGTGCTGCTCCCAATGGTGCAGACACAAGGCCAGGCACACTGCTCCCAGCTCTGCAGCATCCCCGGCGCAGGCTGGCCCAGGAGCTCTGTGCAGGGTGTTCCCCGATGACATGGCCCCAGCTGCACTCACGTCCGAGAAGCAGGCTGGCTAGGGGGCCTCTTGGACAGAGCTTTCCTTTTCTCCAAGTCTTGCCGAATTTCCTGAGGAAAAGCACTGATGTTCTCCTGGACACAAGGGAGGCAGAATCTCTTGGAGTAGAATAAACTGCACTCCTGAAAGAGGGGGCAAGGATGGAGGCTGAGTATCTTGGGAACACGGTGCAGCTTCTCCCAGAGGCCAGCCCTTCCCACACTCAGGAGGCTGGGCTGGGGCCCCAGCATGCAATGTGGGCACGTAGCCAGAGCTAAACCAGCAGGAGTGAGAGCCAGGCCTCGGGGCCTGGCAGGGTGTCCAGGAGAAAAGCAGTGCAAGCCTGGGCTACCCTGGGTGGGAACAGCTGGGATGGGACAGAAAGTCTCTGGAGCCTGCTCTGCTCCCTCACAGTGAAGTAACAACAATGGAAAGCTGGAGCACAGGCCATGCCCACAAAGCCGGAAATCCCAGTCCTCCCCTCCCAGTTATCGCAGCAGGAACAGTGGCCACTGGTGCTGGGAGCAGCAGGGGACAGGAAGGACAGCCCCACAGACCAAAGAGGCCATGGACGAGCTAGCTAGTCTAGGCAGGAGGCCAGAACTGTCTGGCCATGACTCTCTCCTCTCTTATAAACGAGAACTCCCAAGATTCATCACGGTGCACAGCACGTGGCTAAGGATGACATTTCCCAGCCCCCTCTGCAACTGAGCATCGCCATGTGACTCAGGCTGGTCAGGGGAGTCAGCAACTGTGTATGCCACCTCCTGGTCATGCCCTTGGAAGGAATGGACTGTGCTCTCATGTCCCTTCCTGCTGGCTCGGATGCAGATATGATGCTGGGAGCTGCCACAGCCACAAGGGACCCAAATGGAGACTCTGCTGAAGACAACAGGGGTGCCCTTCCAGCCAAGACCACCAGTTCTGGACTCTAAAAGACCCTTTGCCATGGAGATGCGCTCCTTAACAACCTACTGTTGAAACAAAGCGAGCTGCAGCCTTAGATACCGGTGTGCGCCCCTCCTCCCGCCCCGCAACCACTACTCACGAAGAGCAGCCCAAGGCCAAGGTGTTGCATTCAAGACCTCCCCACCTGGCCCACCCACCTTTCCAGGCTTCCTTTCCCAGCTTCTTCTGGACCACCAGCTTCTCCATGTGCCTCAGACACTCCCTATGCCACACTGCAGAGGCTCCTACCACCCTGGCCCATCTGGTCCCCCTGGCTGCTGATACACCTCCCCTGCATGCATGTCACCCCGTGGCAGATGCGCAGGGACTTCTCAGACTCCAGGATCCCTCTGAGTACACTGGCCGCGCTGTGAAAGCCACACTGCTCCACTTCCATCCATCCTTAGGTTTTCAGCTACCCAGGTGAACCCAGCCCACCCAGCCTCTCTGAACCTCAGTTCCCTCATACATAAAATGGGTGGAATAGAATACTGCTTTACCTAACTAAGTTAGGGGCAGGACTGAATGAAGCCTCAGCAGTAAAACAGGTCCCAAGCACAGGGCCTGGCACAGCGGTGCTCAAGAAAGGACAGTCCCTTCTTCTGGAAGCGCCCTCAAGAACATCTAGAAGGTAAGTCTCTGTCCCTGGTGAGAGGGAGCACAAGGACCATCTGCTGGTGGGAAGGGGAGGAACCATGAGGGGTCACTGGGGTGGGTGCAGAGCCACCAAGAACCTATTGCCATTCCTACACCAGGCTGAGACCCTCTAACTGACCCTAGCTTGCCCTCTCACCTCTCCCCTTCATCAGCTGCGGGCCCCATCTACAATGAGGTGACCAGCTGGTCCCTCCCTCCCAGGCCACCCTATCCAGGGAGAGCTTCAGGATAACCCCAGCAAAGACAGGCAGCCCCAGACCACACAGCTTACCCACCGGGCCCACACACACCAGCCTGCTGCACAAACTGCAATGCGAGCCGAGGACCAGGAATCTGCCCTTGTCAGAGGTGAAGGGATCCTTCATGACATAGCTTTCCTCCAGGAGGCTGCAGGAGAGAGATGCCAGCTGTAGAACGGCCCAAATCTCTGTTGTCGGAAAATCAGCCATGAGAAATGGCCGTGCAGCAGCAGCCTGGACCTCTGCAGGGCCTGCACACCTGCGTGGGCTCAGGGGGGCAGGGGACTAGGCCACCCGTGCTGCAGGACAGTGACAGAAACGATCAGCAATTGGGGACCACACTGGCATTGAAATTGGACCTGTTCTCACCTCCCTAACAGCTGTGGTAGAGAGAAACCCTTGTTCTCAGCCAAAAAAAGGGCTGCTCCAACATGAGCCCCCAGGCCCTGACTGATTCTCCAGGGTGGGGCACAAGGCCACCATCTGAGCACCCCAGGTCTCCCCTACACCCCAAGCCACCTGCTTCCACGAGGGAGGACACGCGCTCACAGACCCTGGAAGCCAGGTGGCCTCATGCCACACATCAGAATGACACCAAAGGGTGGCATGATGACAGTCAGGCTCCCAGTCAGCAGAAGGACAACAGCCAGGAAGAAAAAGCCATGCCCTACCTCTGCATCCCATGTAACACACCAGCCAGCTTTCCAACAAAGTGGCATTTGATGAAGGACAAGGTGGAGGTCAAGAGACAAGCCCCCGGACCTACCGGCTCTAGTCCAGGTCTACAGGGACAGGCCTCCCACTAAGAAAATGTCATGGCAAGGGCGTGGCCCCAAATGGTGAGGCCACCATAGCTTCTCCCGGCTGCTGAGCTGCTTCCCCACAGCTAAAGTAGGTGTTGGACTCTGGGCTAGGTGTGGAGGAAGGTTCTAGAAGAACCAGACAGACCCCAAGCCTTGCCCAGTCCTCCAGAGATTACAGCGGAAGTATCCAGAGCCTGGGCAGAGTGGGACCTAAAGAGCCACACCCAAGCTGGTGTCAGACCTAGGCCCAGCACCCACCAACCAGCACTGGGCACAGGCTTCCCTGACACTGGTCCAAAGGGCACGTACTCACACCATCGACTGGGTGTTGGGGGGCTTCTGCCCCACGTAGCTATAGGGAGCTGTCAAGGCACAGAGTTCACACTCAAACACTCCCAGAGGACGGCACTCTGCATGGGATGCCATCTGTAAGATCAAGAGATGGGTGTCCCTGGGTCACAGGCTTTCTCAGGAATCCTGCCACTTCCCCAACTGTGAAGACCCTAATGATAAAGTCCTAAGACAGTTTTCTGCCTCCCCACTCTACCCTGGGGGATCCCTTTTCTCTATCCCCAGCTGAAACAGGTTTTCACGGGTGCCCACAGTGACAGGATTTGGGACCCATATCCCAGTGGTTTAAGGTTTTTGTACTGCTAGAAAGGATCCAGACAGGATCCAGCTGGGGCAGCCATCTCTTCCTCCAAGGCTGCAACACGGCCAAAGCCTTCTGGTCTCCTACTCTGCCTCAGTCTTAACCACCAGCCCTCAGTGAATGCTCGTGGAAAACAGCACAGTGTGGGTGCAAACTCTCCTGTTTCTCAGAAGCTCTATGCCCTCACACTAGTCCACACGTGGTATACAGCACTTCATTAAAACTGTCTTCTTATCTGCTGGTATGGAACCCCCTTCTCATGTTCACTGTTGGGTCTTGGAGGCTTCTCTTTCCTTACATTTCTGGCTAAATGGTTGCCATCTGATGGGTTCACCAAAAGTTACGATATCGCCGATTACCCAGCTCCTTGACTATGGAATCAAGTACAACATTATCAGCTGGCCCCGGGCTCCTGGCTGTGACGTCCCCTCGCCAGAACTGGGCCTGGTGTGTAAAGGCGAATCAAGTGGTATGGGCTTTGCCGCTGGGTGACCCCAGATGCAACTCCAGAAAAAGTGGGCTACCAATGACTTTACAATCCGGCCGGCGGGGCATGGTGGCTCACGCCTGTAATCCCAGCACTTTGTGAGGCCGGGGCGGGCGGATCACCTGAGGTCAAGAGTTAGAGACCAGCCTGGCCAACATGGCAAAACACGTCTCTACTAAAAGTACAAAAGTTAGCCGGGCATGGTGACCGGCGCCTGTAATCCCACCTACTCCGGAGGCTGAGGCAGGAGAATCGCTTGAACCGGGAGGTGAAGGTTGCAGTGAGCCGAGATCGCGCCACTGCACTGCAGTCTGAGCGACAGAGCGAGACTCCGCTCCAAAAAAAAAAAAGTTAGGATCCGATCGTGGGACTGCGTGAACCTGATCCCGCGTCTCTTCTGCACACCGGGGTGTGGTAGGTCCCCGCCAAGGCTCCTAGGGGCGGCGCCTGTAAGCAGGGACCGCTGAGCGGGTCTGGGAGCGCTGGTGGACCCCGCAAGCCTCCGCGCGCCCTCCCTCCCCCCAGCGCTGCCCGAGGTCAGCGGGGGATCGTCCCGCGAGACAGACACCCAGCTCCTCCGTCTCGTCCCAATTGCACTCACAGTCGCCTGCGTCGCGCCGCGTCCATGGCGCCTGCGCGGCCCCGCCCCGCGGCGGCTCGGCCAATCCCGGCGCAGGCGCAGGAGCGGCGCCGAGAGCTGGGCCTCGCGGTCGTCTTCCGCTTCCGTTTCGCTTTTCCGGTCGTCTCATGCTCCTGCGCGGGTTCTGGGCAGGGGGAAACCCCCAGAACTTTGGCGCCAGCGGCGGGCCTGGGCTCGCTCCTGGCCACTCCGACGCGCTCAGCTTCTTTCTGAGTGTTCCACCAGGCTCGTCAGGGGCGAGGGCGCCTCCAGTTTCCCACCCGAAGTCTCCCACCCGCTCTCCCGCGCCGCCCCACTGGAACGTCCGCCCGCTCACACAGGAAGCGATGTGTCTGCCCAGCGGGGTCTCAGGACCTGTCCTTGCTCCTCCAAGGCCCACCTGGCCTGTGGCGCCCCTCGGGTCTGCGCTGCGTTCCCCTTTCGCCTCCCGGGCTTCTCCGCTGCCCCTCGCCCCCAGGCACCAGCCGCAACTGTTTACCTCGGTTCCCGCCCGGGTCCTCTGACACCCGGTGCCCTTGACCCGAAATGCCCGCCCCAGTCCTGGAGCCTCCAGTATGTGAGAGGCACCTTTCCGTGGGGTCAGAGGCGCGGACTCTGAAGCCGGCCTGGCTTTGCCTGTGGGCTCCAATCATGCCCAGCTGGAGTTCTTCGCCCCAGCCACAGCGGGCCTTCACCTGTACTTCGGGGACGACAAGGTGGCCGCCCTCCTTTTCCCAAAGGTTTGCGGGTTTTGCTCCATGCAGGAGAAGGCCTGCTTGTGCCACCTGCCTACGCCACCAGCCCGCAGCTTTTCACATGCTGCTGCGTTACAGAGCCCTCTGTGACCCTTCCCTAGGCCGAGAGGTACTTCGTCTCCGTTCCTGAGACACCAGAATTTGTTCTTGGTTTGTCAAGCCACATTTGAAGGAAGGTTGCCAAGTTGCAGCAGGCTGAGGTCTGGGACTTACTCCTCCGGCGAACTGAGAAGTAAGGATGGCAATTTAGCGGTAATGGAAACCAAAACCACTCTTTGACCTGGGCAAGAGGTGCCCAAGAATTAGCAAACAGTTGGGTTTCATTGCTAGTAGACATGACCTCCACGGTGCTTAGAGCAACGGCATTTGATTGGTTGGATCACTTCAAAGATGACATATTGAGTTGTTTTTGTTTCTGGAGGTGTCTAAGACGGAACATCTTGAAGCATTTTGAATTTGACTTGTGATTACTCTCAGATACAATGATGGTAATCCCATGAGTGCTGTTAAAGCTATTTGACTTATTTTAGACACATTAACAGATTACAAGAGTTAAGTGAAATAATAGGTAACATTCAAAGAGCAAATCGTGGTCTTTGGCAGAAAATGGAGTTAATTTTGTATTTGAGCTGTCCAGTTATTACTATTACAAAAAGCTTTAAAGAATCCAAAAGGATGTGGCCGGGCGCAGTGGCTCATCCCTGTAGTCCCAGCACTTTAGGAGACTGAGGCGAGGCAGGCAGATCACGAGTTCAAGACCAGTCTAGCCAACATAGTGAAATCCGTCTCTACTAAAATTACAAAAAGTTAGCGAAATGTGGCGGTGTGTGTCTGTAGTTCCAGCTCCTCCGGAGGCTGAGTCGAGAATTGCGTGAACCCGGGAGACAGAGGTTGCAGTGAGCCGAGATCGTACCATTGCACTCCAGCCTGGGCAACAATGCGAGACTCTATCTCAAAAAAAAAAAAAAAAAAAAAAGGTTTTAAAATATTGCATAAAGGTTTAGGAGAAAATGGTTTCCCAAAAGTAACTGCATATGAAATAAACACTTAAGATAGCATTCAAGTAAAATATAAGAAAACTGGAACTAGAAGCATTTGCTGGAGTCTGAAGAAAACATTTATGTAGGAATGATTCTGAAACTAACTTCTATAGTGACTATTTTTTTGCTATGGTAGATCAAGGTATAGATTCTACTGAAGAGAGAGATCCAGTGAGTAACCTACCTACCACAGTTTTCAGTTGTCTTTGTAATAATACCCTAGCAATGTAAAAGAAAAAGAATAAATCTTTTTTTGTTTTTGAGATGGAGTTTCGCTCTTGTTACCCAGGCTGGAGTGCAATGGCCCAATCTCGGCTCACCGCAACCTCCACCTCCTGGGTTCAGGCAATTCTCCTGCCTCAACCTCCTGAGTAGCTGGGATTACAGGCATGCGCCACCGTGCCCAGCTAATTTTTTGTATTTTTAGTAGAGACGGGGTTTCACCATGTTGACCAGGATGGTCTCAATCTCTTGACCTCATGAACCACCCGCCTCGGCCTCCGAAAGTGCTGGGATTACAGGCTTGAGCCACCACGCCCGGCCCAATAAAGAAGAAATCTTATATGGATTTAAATGTAAGAAACGATGATAATGGTGAAATAATAACGTTATATAATGAAAATATATTGTGCAGTATTTTCTGCAGTCATGATAATTTTGCATATGTGCCCCTCCTACAGAGTTTAAACATGATATCAATAGTCATAGTTTAGTTCTGAACATAAAGCTTTAAGAATCTTATTCATAATTCGTGACCACTCAGCAGCATCAAGTTCTCCCAGTTGAAATGAGCAAAATTACCCGAAAGTACACTGACCAGGAAAGCTTGTCCGATTTGGCACTGTTGTCAGTAGAATGCAATTGTGTGAAAGTCTACGTTAGTCATTCCTCTGAAATGAAGACGAGACGAACATTTATGGAAGAAACAACGTAATTTATGGATTATGTAGGTCTTCATTACCCATCCAAGCATTAGCGGCCCATCAACAGAATACCCAGAGGTACACAATACAAATTAAATTTAGTTATCTTTAATATTTTGCCAGTTTTCAGCTATATTAAAATTATAGTTTTATAAATAATTTTGAATTGTTTTATGAAGGTGTATTTGTCCAGGTAAATAGATAGAAATATTGTATGTAACAGTTTATAAGCTTTTAAATATTTAGATATATAGCTATTTGTAGTCCTGCCCTAGGCCCCACAGGTGCTAGGGGTGGGCTCGCTGGGAAAAATAATTGCCTATATGTTGTGACATTACTTATAAAATGTTGTATAGATGTGATCTTAAAAGATTATCACAATATCAAATATTGTACATTGTGTATTTAGGTGAAGAGTGAAAGAAAATCTGAAAATCAGAAGGATTGAATGCAGATGAACATCTAGAGCTAAAATATTGCTAATAGCAGCAAAAGGGGGTACTGTGGAAGAATAACTGCTTATGCACCCCACTTCACTGAATATCATCCTGTCTGTCCCCTTCTCCATTTCTGCCAGTAACATAGAAGTCTAAAGCCTTGCATTTTGTTTTTAATGCTAACTAACGAAATTCCAGAAGCAGCCCTTAAAAACGCAGTCTTCGTAATTAACAAAAGAGTTTAGATAGATGAAGGGCATATATCCCCTTCTCTGTGGCTACAGTGACGGAGCTTTCTTTGCAATGTAAAACTTGTTCAGCCACTCTGAATTAATAAGGGGCTAAATTGAGAACAAAACCAGGAATATCCATCTTGTTCTGTGCAACAGAGACAACTGGGAGGGTGTTCATGACTACAGCCAATTATTCTGGAACAGGCCTACCCTATCCCTGGAAGTATAATGAGAACAAGAATCTTAGACTCCTTTAATCACACCTATAATCCCAGCACTTGAGGCCAGATGTTTAAGACCAGCCTGGCCAACTATGGTGAAACCCTGTCTCTACTAAAAAAAAAAAAAACAAAAATTAGCCAGGTGTTTGTGGGGGCATGCCTGTAGTCCCAGCTACTCAGGAGGCTGAGGCACCAGAATTGCTTGAACCCGGGGACGGAGGTTGCAGTGAATTGAGATCCTCCAGCCTGGGCAACAGAGCGACTCCATCTCAGAAAATAAAAAAGACTCCTTTAGAAATTGTTGCTATGTCCTGCAGGGCACAGTGGCTCACACCTATAATCCCAGCAGTTTGGGAGGCCAAGGTAGGCAGATCACTTGAAGTCAGGAGTTCAAGACCAGCCTGGCCAACATGGTGAAACCTCATCTCTACTGAAAATACAAAAATTAGCTGGGCATGGTTGTGCACACTTGTAATCCCAGCTACTTGGGAGGCTAAGGCATGAGTATTGCTTGAACCCAGGAGGCAGAGGTTGCAGTGAGCCAAGATCTCACCACTGCACTCCAACCTCAGTGACAGCAAGATTCCATCTCAAAAAGAAACTGTCCCTGCCCCCCACAAAAAGAAATTGTTGCTATGTCCTGTGAAAACGTTCTTCAGAAGAAACCTGAATTTTGGTTTGTTACGTGATACCTTGTCCTCCTGATAATGTAACTGGCATGTCCTTGTTTCTAAACTGTATAATTACCTGTCATTGCTCTAACAGGTTAGAGGGAAACCCGTTGTTCTCTCCTCTTTCCCAGCATGCCTGGAAAAAAGTCCCGAGACTGCTGGATTTTTCACTTTTGGCAAGAAATAGAGACCCTTGTATTTGGCAGGCCCCACAGCAGCTGTCCCTGGTCATCACTCAGACCACCCCCAGTGCTCGTTCCCGGGCCCCCAGTGACTCTCTACAGCCTCTGAGGTTGGGACTGTCCATGTGGCACCTGTGGTTCCAACTGTAGCCCTCCCTGACTCATTAGTAACTCACTTTCCCACCGCACAGCTTGAGCTGTGTTGGTGGGAAACCCTTCTCCTCCACCCCTGGTGCTTTCTTCCTAGGAAGGGAGGCCAACTAGCCTACCCCGACCCCCGTCAGTGCCTTGGAAGGGGCAAGGACTTCAGTGTATTACTAAACTAGGGGAGAAGGCCTGGGGATGCCCACCTACAGATAGCATGTGTCTCCGCCTCACCTTCTTGCCAGCAGTCTTTGCTGCCTTGAAGAGCGGGCCTCTGCAGCTTGCCTGCAACTGGTGCTTGAGGTCCCTTATTCTGCAGTTCAGTGGGCAAGTGCATTTGTCCTGACTGCAGCCAGCCTCTATCAGTAAAAAGTAATCATTTGGACCCCTGCTGACTCTCTCTCAATCCATTCTGAAGTCAGATGGCTAAGAGAGGCACTATCTCAAGAACATGTGCCCCAGTCAGAACCAGTGGGCCAGGCCGCCCCCATGACCTTCCCACCAGGGGAGTTAGAAAATCCCCACCTGGGCAGGGCACCGTGGCTCACGCCTGTAATCCCAGCACTTTGGGAGGCTGAGGCAGGCAGATGACCTGAGGTCAGGATTTTGAGACCAGCTTGGCTAACATGGTGAAACCCCATTTGTACTAAAAATACAAAAAAATTAGCTGGGTGTGGTGGCACGCACCTGTAATCCCAGCTGATCGAGAGGCTTAGGCAGGAGAGTTGCTTGAACCTGGGAGGCGGAGGTTGCAGGGAGCCAAGATCACGCCATTGCACTCCAACTTGGGCAACAAGAGCGAAACTCTATCTCAAAAAAAGGGAAAAAAAAGAAAATCCATCTGACTCTTTTTTTTTTTTTTTTTTTTTTTGAGCTAGAGTCTTGCTCTGTTGCCCAGTCTGGGGTGCAGTGGTGTAATCTCAGCTCACTGCAACCTATGCCTCCTGGGTTCAAGTGATTCTCCTGCTTCAGGCTCCTGAGTACCTGGGACTACAGGTGCCCGCCACCATGTCCAGCTAATATTTGTATTTTTAGTATAGACAGGGTTTCACCATGTTGGCCTGGCTGGTCTCAAACTCCTGACTTCAAGAGATCTGCCCACCTTGGCCTCCCAAAGTGCTGGAATTGCAGGTGGGAGCCACCATGTCTAGCCCCCATCTGACCTTCTGACCCTTGCTAACTGTGTGAGGACTTCAGTGAATCATGAGACCTCTTCATCTTCTCACCTGGCAGCAGGTAAGACAGAACTACATTCTGCCCAGGGCTAGGCATTTCCATAAAGGAAAGGATGGAAGGCGTCTATGTGTGCCTGCAGGGGCCTAGTGTGCCATGTCCATTTCAGCGCAGCTGAGGATGACAGGGACACCAAAGTGGGTACAAAGCAGCCACCCATCTCATTTGATTGTCCCCCTTTTCTGGCCCTCCACTTGATGGGGGCAGGAGCTATGCGTGTGTGTGCCCTTCACACGGAAATCACTGCAAGGCTCACAGAAGAGATCTCACATTTAATTCTGATAAAGCTTAAGGTGGCATCTACATAAATGAACATACTTCTGAATGAAAATAGTACAGCTGCCGGCTCTTGTTTCTGTTACGTGATAAGACACATTTTCCTTATTCCTAAATAGTCCAGCGTGCCATAAATAACCAAACGCCCAAATCCTAGATGCATGTGTTACTCTATTCAGCATATAGAACATTTACTATGTTACTGTGAACCCACATGCACCATTTTGCTGCTTAACAAAACATGTCTCTTGGTCAGAAAATGTTATTGGATTTTACTTTAACTTGCAGTAGCTTTAAGAATAAATGAGAAGTGCCAGTCCTGCATTCCCAAGCATGAAGTAAGTCCTGGAACTCCCCACTAGGCCCTAAACCCAGGGGAACCAAGAGGAGGGGAGACTGCAGTCCTGGTCTGCAAAGGGGCCTCCCAGCGAGGCCGAGGAGTTTGGGGCTCGGTGCTGGAGCAACAGGCCATCGGCTTCCAGCGTGGGTCAAGCCCAGAAACACCCGACAATTCACCCCCCAGGCCAGGTCCCTCTTTCAAGTCTACTCAAAACCTAAACTGCTGCTGACACCAAAGAAACAGGGTTTCCCTTGTACCCGGAGTCACATAACTCCCCTCTAAAGGGAAATCAGTCCAGGAATCTCACACTGTGACCCTCCTCTCTCCTCAGATGCTACACTCCACAACTTTCACACTCCCAAGAGCAGAGGCCAAGACTGGAGATACTTGCAAGTGTAGGGGATGTGCCAGGTAAGGACGTGAGTAGAAAGCCTGATGAAGCCACTGACACTTCCTAATCCCCTTCATCCCATAGACTCAGCATTTGGGGAAACGCTCGCTTGAGACTCTTGAAACCATAATTCATCAAACAACAAGGTAAACCATTTTCTTCCCGTTGATGTTTCTGGTCTTCAGACCCAGAAAACGGCGGCTGTTCTTCTCTGGCTGCCCATACATCATGTCAGTAAAGAACTCAGGCTCATCTTTGGCCTTAGATTGGGAGGTCAGAAAGCTGAACATGGTTCTCAGTTTACGGCATAAATATGTCATGGCTTCCACTTCCTCCGAGGGCTCCTCATACACGGGCTGCTTCATTTCCTCATAGGCAGACAGAATTACAGCCTGAAATAAGTTGATCAAGATGCAGATCATCACCAGCACGAAAGACGAGAGGAACAGGACCCCCAGAATCCTGTTATTGGAAAATTCAGTGTTCTGGAAAGCTGAGACACAATAGGAAAATACTGTCTGAGTGGAATGAATCAAGTTACCGTAATTCCATTCATGCTGACCGAACACCAGGTAACCAAAGGCCGCGTATGCGAAGAAATACACGGACACAGCAAATGCCATGTGGCAGATGCCAGGGAGGGCAGCCTGGATGGCCCTCTGAGCCAGGCGCACATCGTAGAAGAATCTGGAATACCTGAGGGTCTTCAAAATCGTCAGAAATAACAGGAAACCCAAAATTATCCTCATGATGTGATCTACGTGAGAAACCGCATGAAAAGGAATGAAGTCTTCAGGGTTCAACGAGTAAAACTGAATTATGCCAGTGGCCAGGAAATGTTTCCTGAAAAAGAGCACAATCAACACAGTAAATAGGCACTTTAAAGCAAAGTTGAGCAAATTATACACACTTATTACATAGGAGGCTCTTTCTTGCATAATGATATAACCCTCATCGACAACGTAGGCTAAGAAAAAAATGAGAATAGCCATGTATAAGTAGATTTCTGCCGAAGTGTTCCTGTCAAAATTAGCAAGTGAAAAAGAGTGTAGAGAGATGCTTGTGTTGACAACTCCTAACTGAGAGACCTCAAACATGACTGAAATGCTGCAGAATAGATTTACGTCTGGATTAAAAGTCGTTAATTCCAAAACCACAGCCCATGTCTTCTCATCAAGCCAATTGCTTTCTTGAAGTTCTTTGAGCCTCAGTGTGGAATTAAACCGCTGCTGTTCTGGAAAAAAATAGAATGCATAGCCTCCAGATCCGTAAGTGTGTAGCAGTCCATAGGAGTAATACAGCCATTGCTTTCCTTGAGGCTTATAGGTAAATCCATTGATGCTCTCGTGTATAGCCTGCTGATCAACTTCATTCCAAAAGCCAGAATAGTTTTTTGTGTCTTCTGGGTCAATGCCATATGTGGGATGACAATGAATTTCTCTTCTGATACTGCTTTGCACAAACTTTTCGGCAGGTAGACACATTTTCCCACTAGATTTTGCTCTCACTTGCCTCATCAATGGAAGGCCAAGGATTTTAGATGAGCTTTCAGGAAGAAATGTTGGATTCAGGTCATTGTGTAACAAAGGCAACAGCACGCTGTTCAGCCATCTGTAGATGTCTTCCAGTTTAGTCACAGTAGCAAGATCCACAGAGAACCGATCACGGATAAACTGGTTATAGTAGAAGCTGTCAGTGTGATATAGCAGAAGGATAAGGACCAACAGAAGGGCTAGAAAGATAAAATGAGTTAGAATGTAACTCAGGAACAGGAGTGCTCTTCTGTTGATTCTCTTCTTTCTTTTGAATATTCTGATTTCATCTTCTGTGAGAGGTCGGTACATGTTCGTGCCTCGGATTCGGACAATCTGGTCATGTATCCTCTGCATTTCGTCTGGATGCTTTCTCATTCCATCCAGCCTGATCTCAGTATATTGATACTTGGTTGACCACGAAAGGTTTTTGCAATACTTGGGTTTATTTGTTCTAAAGCCTGACAAGAGTATAATTTTACATGGCTGCACCAGAAACACTGACTGACAGAATGAACAAAAAGATGCAAAGAGCCATTCTCTCGACTTGTCGTAGCCGTAAGTCAGTCCATAAAATACAATGAAGAATGAGGATATGCTGGAAGCAGCAAAAACCAAAAACCATGCAACATAAACACACCACCAAGGCAGGACGATCTGGGCCTTTTTCTTAAGCTGCTGGAGCTCCTGTGGGGAAGAGTGCTCTTTAGAAGGGACATTCTGATCGTCTTCGTTGTTATTGGAATTTGTATTTGGCCCGCGGGTCTCTGGGGTCTTGATTTGTGCTTTCCTATGCATGTGCTTGGGTTCGGGGGTTGCTTTAGGAGCAGCCTTAAGGAGCCTGGGCTTTTCTTTAGATACAGGTTTTGCAGCCTCCCTGGGAAGCTCCTTAGCAGTTTCGTTAGCATGCCACTTTCTCAAGGACTCTTCCCAGTGTCCACTTCCTTCTGACATTAGAGGAAGCTTTTGAGGAGATGCCTCCTTTAAATCTGCTTGAGGTTTCCTCTGGGAACAGGTGAACAAAAAAGTTATTAATAATTGCACAGGGATTGTAATTAAGACACTTTCAATTCCTATCATCATCGATCTGATGTACTTCCTTTCTCTTGACTCCGTTTGTTGTCTATTTAGATTAAAGAACATAATGTTACAAAGAAGAGAGCTTAGCAACATTGCTAAACAACAGGACAATCTCTGGAGCCTACTGAATGTTTTAGCAACGACACCAGCAAAAATAGAGAACCACATGTGGTTTTTCCGGAGCTTACTACTCATATCTATAAAGAAAAAGTCTTTTCTGGTCAGAGGCTCATCTGGATGGGTAACTTGAAATGTTCTGTCCAAAGTGGTATCAATAGAAAGCCATTTTTGGCATATGAACAGCCAAATGTGCCTACTAAACAGATTTTCCACTTTGATTCTACTTAAATACCAGCTAGGCGAATGGCCCTCGTTGTTGTGCCACACACGGATGGAGTGGATGTCCCCCAAGTCACTTTTTGTCGTTAGGAGGAAAGTGTTGATGCTGCCTCGGTGGAGAGTTGTAAAATGTGGATGGCTTAAACAATGCACATCACTGGTACTCACTGTGCCTCTAAGCTGCACAAAGACATTGGCCCTGGTCCCAGAACCCCAACGACTTCCTGTGAAAATAGTCACCAAGTAGCATAAATTATCATAAGGATCATTATCCGGTAGAACTATCACATGCCCCCGAAGAAACTGGTCCATTTCATCCCTGTACAAGGTCCAGAAAGCTAGGATCATGTATAAGAGAATAATGAAAAGCACAGTGAGGAGGGTCACCGGGTTTTGGTAAAGGGTCTTGATGATGTTTAACCGTAGATCCACAGGATTAGGGATGACAAGCACCTTGACCATCACATAGTGGGTATGCAGGTGAATGCTGGCGAGTCCAAGTGTGCCCAGCTGCCGCCTGACCCTCACTAAGTTCTTGCAGATGCAGTGCACCTCATGCCAGCTGGTCTTCTCACCAAGAATGCAGTAACCCTCTCTCCATTCACTCTGGATCCCATACATGTCCAGGCACTGGATGCTGAAGAGAGAAATTCTCACGAGCTTGTCACTAGGCTTCATGACAAAACGAGGTGCCTGCAGTACTATGGATACAGTACAGAAGGGCGAGTGGCTGTGCTGGGCTATGAGTTGCAGCAGGGACAGGGGAAGGCACACCACACGAGCCTTCTTCACTTTGCAGGCTGGGTCAAACAGGGCACTTTGGCTGGCAACTGGAGGGATGTCGTGAGGCACGAGGAAGGTGGCAACCAGCGCTGTGGGAGTGATCTGACTGCCTGTGTACACCAACACCGTGAATGGCACCGTCACTTCTGTCACAATGTGGACCAGCACCTCCCTAGGCACTCTGCTGTCCACTTGAAAGCTAAACCCACCTGTCGTCTTCGAGGACCCATCAACCTCTCTGTCGGGCCCCACTGTGAGATTGAAAGCTGCAAAGGCCACGTTTTTCCTGACGAGGAACACTTCCGCTACATCAGGTGTGATCTCTAGCACGCTACCGTTATCTGCAACTCCTGTCATTCTGAATCCAGATATCACAAACGAAGTGTTTTCCTGATCATTTAACCAAGGAAAGGGATCACTTGTGAAATCACAAAACATGGTGGAAATGGGAGCATTTGCAGAAAGACCAGGAACACTGGTCACATTGAGTGTTGGATAAAAACAATTTCTGCAGTGTTTCTCATCTCTGAAGACCCGGGTAACATCCCACTTTTCAACTTTCTTGACATACATGTTGAAATTGGGGGTTCTCATTGAGGTGGTTTCATTCCCTGGCACTTTATTAGCCAGTATTGTGTCTGACAGAGATTCTAATACACAGAAAGGATCTTTAATCACTTGGTTAGAAGAAGTCAGTGTAAGAATATTGGACAAAGCCATTAATATTCCAGTGCTCACAATTTCTATTTGTTCAGATCGAAAGTATTTATCTTTTTGTTGATACTCTTGTAAGGCATGATTTGCCTGCCATGTCCTCATGGTGACACGTTTCTGAGCATCCCAAGTGAATTCAGAGGGTTTCTGGGTTAATTTGGTGACAGCCATGACTACCTGGCCAATTTCCACCAAAGTGCTCGCAGGAAGAAGGAAAGACTGTTCAACGAGGTGTTCTCGGAGACTGACTCTGTCATCTTGAAGAGATAATTCCGTTCTCATGTTATTCAAAATGGAAGCGACTACGAACATTAAGTAACCTGCAGGTAAAAAATCCTGCTTTTGAATCAAAGTAGACAGCAATGAACTCGGTCCCATGGTGAAACTGAGTAACTGATTCAACACAGTTTTTGATGAATTTTTGTCGGTGGGAGCCCGTGCAGTAGCATACAAAGTCACCTGAGAAAAAGCTCCTAGAGAGTCGTAGACCTGGGCATATATCTTCAAGGCATATTGATTGGCCAACATACCGACAGGGAGAAAGGAAGGAGGTGCTGTGGATTGAGGCCCCAAGTACAAGATGGTCCCCAGGGTGTCCTCTTTTACTGAACTGATTTCACCAACACTGTGCACATCAGAAACAATTATTTTATATGTAAGAGGCATGTGCTTATCCCTAAAATTACTACACTGGACAACAAATTTAGTCATAAGTGCGATTCCTTTAGCTGGATTAATTTTGCATTCTCCGATTTGAGGGCCGTGATTAATAATAAAAGAATGCCTGAAGACCGAGGTCGTTCCACTCCAACTTGCTAGGTGGAGAGAAATCCAAAACTCAGCTTCCAAAAAATACCGAAAAGCAAAAGCTTTTACAGACAGATAAGCACCATGCCTTCCTGTTACAGTTTCCCCCGTCCAATCAAATAGCATCTCACCACCTGAAGAAGTCAAAATTGACCATCTATAGAAATCACGGCTCGCACAATTCGTGCAATTTAGGAACAAAGCAAATCTGTCTGAGACAGCTAAGGTTCTCTGGCAGTTTTCGATACATGTGAGGTGTGCTATGGCTTCCGGTCCTTGGAGCACGTGGACCCTTTTATCAGAAAATGCTGTCCTTGAATCCTTCCGAATCACCATTCTGAAGAAATACACCTGGTCGCCTTTCAGTGTTTCTGGCGAAAGTGTCAGTACAGGGCCAGAGGCCCAGGGCCACTTCAGATTGGCCTGCTCGGGGTGACAGACGTCCTTACTCCCCAGGATTATTTGATCCCCACGGTAGTTTCTGGGATCTGTGGTACAGTACCACAAGAACTGGAGTCCCTGTAACGGGCTGTCTGCATCTGGGTCCGAGGACGTGGACCCATCCAGAATCAGCCGCTCTGGGAAATCAGCTGTAATGTGGGCCTCCCCAAGCATCACCGCCTGCAGGGGACTCCTGGCGATCCAGACATAGACAGCGTCCGAGTCTTTCACCTCGGACATCTTGGGGTTCCCTGTGACGACGGACACCGTGAAATTAAACACATACACCCCCCAGTATAATGAATAGCTGGGGATGTGAATAAACAAGGGGCTCCTCCTAATCTCCAGCTGGGGCAAGTCCAAGGGCTGCGTCCAGTCAGGCACGTGGCCCACGGCGGGCACAGAGAACACCTGCCAGTACTGGGAGATGGCGAGAGCGCCCGGGCAATCCAGCTGCACCGAGGCGTTGAGGGTGGCCTCCGCCGTCCTGCTCAGGCGCACGGGGGCGCCCCTCCGGTCCGTGTTGATCCTCACGCTCTGGATGACGCAGGCGTCTATCTGGCAGGACACGGACGACTCGACGGCTCGATGGCGGGACGAGTTGACGGCTTGCCACACCGCGCGCGCGGGGCCGTCTGTGGGGCACTCGGTGCGGGCCACGAAGCCCGGCTGGGCCCGCGGGCCGGGCGCGGCAGAGCGCGGGGAGACGCGGGCGGCGGGGGCGGCCCTAGGGCCCTCGCCGGGTCCCAGCAGCCGCAGGAGGAAGGTCCAGGCCGGGCACCCGGGCGGGCGCGGCAGCGGCGCGGACCACGTTAGGGAGAGGCGGCCGCGGCGCGCCGAGAGCTGCAGGTCTACGGGCGTGGGCGCTGCGGGCCGGGGCGGGCACGGGGCGCTGAGCAGGACGCGCAGGTCGAGGCAGTACCAGCGCCGCCGGGCCCCGCCGCGGGGGAAGCAGAGGTCGCCGCGGCCGCTCAGGACCACGCCGCCCGCCCACACCGCGTGGAGCCGCAGACGGAGGCGGGCGCGACCGCCGCGCACTCCGAGGCCGGGGACACCCCTCAGGAGGCCGCCGGGGACACCCCTCAGGAGGCCGCCGGGGACACCCCTCAGGAGGCCGCCGGGGACACCCCTCAGGAGGCCGCCGGGGACACCCCTCAGGAGGCCGCCGGGGACACCCCTCAGGAGGCCGCCGGGGACACCCCTCAGGAGGCCGCCGGGCGCCCCGGGAACGGCGGCCTGGGCCACGCGAGGAGCCGGCGGCGGGAGGCGGCCCAGGCCCAGGAGGAGGAGGAGGGGGAGCGCAGGCCCAGGCCGCATGGCGCCGGTAGGGGAGAAGTTGGGAGGCGCCGCTGAGGGCTCGAGGCGCGTCCAACCGCCTCGGGGGTCGCGGGTACAGTGGGAGTCTCGGGCATCGAAGGCCACGGGCAGAGGCGTCTCAGAGGCAAACGTCCCAGAGAGTAGCTGGGACCTGGGAGCTGGGGGTCAGTCGGCACTGGGGGCTTCTTGGCACCCCTCCCCTCTCCGTCCCCAGGGTCAGGACGGCTGTGGGGGCCGTGCGGGGGTTAGTTCAGCCCTGTGCAGACCACGGAGAAGGGGCTTCAGCAGGAACCCTTGGGAAAGCCAGTCACAGCCGGGAGCTCAGGAGGGAACTGTGAGATCCCTGGGCGCCCAGGAAGATCTGACTCTGGGTTTCTTACTTTGGGTTCGATTTGCTCTTTTCTTTCTAGTTGGTTTTTGGTTTTTGTTTTGAGATAGAGTCTCTCTCTGTCACCCAGGCTGGAGTGCAGTGGTGCGACCTCACGTGATCCACCCACCTCGATCTCCCAAAGTGCTGGGTTTACAGGCCTGAGCCAATGTGACTGGCCTCATTCTTTAATTCTGTCCATTTTTGCTGTATATTTTGGGACGTGATTGATTTTAGACAGGCTTTGCTCTGTTGCTCAGGCTGGAGTGCAGTGGTGCAATATAGCTCACTGTAATCTTGAACTGGACTCAAGGAATCCTCCTGCCTCAGCCTCCCAGATAACAGGTCTAGGTGACTACACCGACTCATGTTTTTACTTTTGTAGAGATGGAGGTCTTGCTGTGTTTCACAGGCTGGTCTCAAACTTGTGGTCTCAATTGATTCTCCCCTGTATTAGTCCATTTTCATGCTGCTGATAAAGACATATCCAAGACTGGGAAGAAAGTGGTTTAGTTGGACTTACAGTACCATATGGCTGGGGAGGCGTCAGAATCATGGCAGAGGTGAAAGGCACTTCTTACATGGCAGGGGCAAGAGAAAGAAATACACAAAAGCGGAAACCCTGATAAAACCGTCAGATCTTCTGAGACGTATTCACTGCCACAAGAACAGTATGGGGGAAACTACCCCCATGAGTCGATGATCTCCCACTGGATCCCTCCCACAACACATGGGAATTATGGGAGTACAGTTCAAGATGAGATCTGGGTGGGGACACAGCCAGACCATATCAACCCCACTCCACCTCCCAAAGTACTGGGTTTGTAGGGATGAGCCGTCTCATCTGGCCTTCTCTTTATTAAATATATACACATTTGTGGTTGTCTTGATGAGTTGCTCGTGTTATCATTATGAAATGTCTCTTTCTCTCTCTTTTTTTTTTTTCCTTTGAGACAGAGTCTCACTCCACTGACCAGGCTGAAATGCAATGGTGTGATCACAGCTTACTGCAGCCTGGATCTCCCTGGAATCAGGTGATCCTCCCACCTCAGCTTCCCGAGTAGCTGGGACTACAGGCATGTGCCACCACGCCTGGCCTCGTTTTGTATTTTTTGTAGAGAGGAGGTTTTGCCGTGTTACCCACACTGGTCTCAAATTCCTGAGCTCAAGTGATCCGCCCACTTTGGCCTCCCAAAGTGCTGGGATTACAGGTGTGAGCCACCGCGCCTGGCCATCAAATTTCGCTCTTTATCGCTGGTAGTACTGTTTGTTTTAGAGTCTAATTTACCTGATATTAAAATAGCCACACTAGCCCTCTTCTGCTTACTGCTTATGTGGCATTTTTTTTCATTCATTTACTTTCAACTTATTCGTGTCTTTATATTTAAAGTGGTCTTTTGTAGGCAACATGTAATGGAGGTTTTTTTAATCTAGTCAATCTCTGCCTTTTAATGGAAATATTTGTACCATCACCATTTAACATGATTATTGATATGGCTGGATTTAGGTCTCCCACTTTATTACTTGTATTCTTACTGTCCCTTCTTTTTTTTTTGAGACAGGGTTTTCCTCTGTCACACGGGCTGGAGTGCCATGGCACCATTACAGCTCACTGTGGTTGCCAGTTCCTGAGCTCAAGTGATTCTCCTGCCTCAGCCTCTTGAGTATCTGGGACTAAAGGTACACACCACTACTCCCAGCTAACTTTTTTTTTTTTCGTAGAGATAGGGTCTCCCTATGTTGTCCAGGCTGGTCTTGAACTCTTGGCTTCAAGTAATTCTCCCTGCTTAGCCACACAAAGTGCTGGATTACAGTTATGAGCTGCCATGCCCAGCCTATTCCATACATTTCTTCAGCTCCTACTACATGCTACATATTTTTCTAGGCATTAGCTCTAGTCCCAGTTCTTACAGAGCTTCTATTACAGTGGGAGTGATCAGAAATAATCAAGCCAAGATATAATGTGTGTGATTTCAGCTGTGAAAAGCGGTATGAAGAAAAGTAAGGCAGGTAAGAAATAAGGAGTAGGAATGAGCTATGAGAGTCAGGAAAGGCCTTTGGTGAGATGCCATCTGAGCCCACAGATCTACATGAAGTAAGGGAGCAAGCTGTGATAAGAGATAAGGAATAGCCTTCCTGGGAGGGGGAATTGTATGTGCAAAAGCATCGAGACAGGCAGGAGAGACGTTAATAATGTGTTGGGTAAGTGGGGAAGATGGTGAGTGGGGGAAAATGTAATTGGACAGATGGCCAAAGACAGAGCAGGCAGGGGCTTGTAGGGCATAGTAAGTAACACGGTTGGATTTTCTCTCATGTGGGCTGGGAAGCCTTTGGAGGGTTTTGAGCAGCAAAGGGGCCTGACCTGATTTCCATCTTGCAAGCATCATCCTGCTGTTGGGAAACAGACTGACGGTAAGCAAGAGTGGAAGAAGGTAGGCCAATGAGGCGGGCCCAGTGCAGTGGAAGGGACAGGCCTGGGTGTTGGAGGGTCAGCTGGTGCGTGTGTGAGCTGATCTTGGCTCAGTTTGGCTTTGTGTGTGGAAGAGACAGCACTGGTTAATGGATTAGATGTCAGAAGGACCTGCTACGTCATTTTGGGGCCTCTGCCAATGAAAAGCATGGTTTCTCATTCAAATATTATTCGGAACTTTAGCACAGCTACAGCAGAGCATTAAGCAAGCACCGGGCCCTTTTATGTGTGAGACCGAAATGTGACTGCCCAGGTGCACACCCATGAAACCAGCGCTGCACGTCAGATGTGAAAAAGAGCAAATGAGGACAGCTCCACGTGCCTGTCAGGCCTGGCTGGGAAGTTGCTCAGCAAAGTCTCAGGAAATTGCTGCTTTGATAGGTCAAACATGGTCACATGCCAGCTGTTTCCTGTTGGTCATTCTGATCCAAGTCTCGTATTTAGGGGCTCTATGGAGTGAATGTGTCCCCGAATTAATATATTCAAGCCCTAGTTGCCAACGTGATGGTACTTGGAGGTGGACCCTTTGGGAGGTATAATAATGAAAGTTAATTAGGTCATGAGGGTGGGGCACTCATGGTGGGTATATGAGTCCATTTTCACGCTGCCGTTAAAGACATACCTGAGACTGGGCAATTTACAAAAGAAAGAGATTTATGGGACTTACAGTTCCACATGGGTGAGAAGGCCTCACAGTCATGGCGGAAAGTGAAAGGCGCGTCTCACATGGCAACAAACAAGGGAAAAGAGCTTGTGCAGGAAAACTCCCCTTTTTAAAAGCATCAGATCTCATTAGGCTTATTCATGGTCACAGGAACAGCACGGGAAAGACGTGCCCCCATGATTCAGTTACCTCCCACTGGGTCCCTCTCACAATACCTAGGAATGCAAGATGAGATTTGGGTGGGACACAGCCAAACCACATAAGAGGAGAAACATGCCCACTCCACCACATGCATAGGCACACACCAGGCAAAGACCACGTGAAGACAGAAGTAGGCAGCAGTCTGCAAACCAGCAAGAAGGCCTTCTCCAGGAACTGGACGGTGCTGTCGCCCTGATCTTGGATTCCAGCCACCACAGCATGAGAAATACATCGTTTAAACCACTCGGTCTGTGGTCTTTTGTAATGGCAGCCAGAGCAGACTGGGGGTAGGGGAAATAAATGCCAGGACTGAAGACCGTTTAGGGTTCTCAGAGGTCACGTAGGGAGGAGGTACCGTGGAGAACTGGACAGACCCTGGAGTCCTCCAGTACTTAAAGGTCCAGCCAAGGTGGAGCTGCAGGAGGAGGGCAGTAGGGCAGGAGAGCAGGGAAGTGGGGGGCAGTCCTGGAAGCCAGAGCCAGAGGGTTTCAAGAAAGAGGGCATTGCCAGCCATGTCCAAGGTGGCTGAGGTCAGAGAGATGAATGGCCACTGAAGTTGGGAACAGGAGGTCTTTGGTGTCCTGGACAAGAGCAGTGTCAGTGGCGTGTTGGGGACAAACGTTTGAGTGGAGTGGACTGACGGGGAAATGGAAAGAAGGTGGGGAGGTGGAGATGATCACACACAATTCTTTGGGTAAGTTCTGGTGGGCAGTAGCCAGGGAGAAATGGGATGAGCAAAGGGTATTTCATACTGATTTATAAAATAGCTAAGATTTACATAAAGATACAGCAAAGAGTAAAGACCACTCCTATGCCCATCCCCCAGCTAAAGAAATAAAACTATTTAAATAGGACTGTAAACCTCAGAGTATCCTTCAAAGGACAATCCCCAGCCTCCTCCCGGGGTAACTATTAACCCAGGTCGTTTTTATTCGCTTGCATTTCTTTATTGTTTTATTACATAGGGACAAATTTATTAGCAATATACCATTTTGCATGTTACTAGACTTCCCACAATGCCATCGTATTGCATATATTCTTCTGCAGGTTATAAAGATCACGTTGATTGGTGTAGCTTTGTTCATTCATTTTCGTGACTACGGAGTGTTTTACGGAGGCTGTATGCTAGACTTTATTCTCCCACCGGTGGTTGTCAAGGTTCCTGCCTATATTTTTCCATTACAAATAATGGTGCTAAGTGCCCTGGGACTGGTCTCCTCAGGATTGTAACCAGTATGTTGGGTAAACAGATCTTTTTTTTTTTGAGACGGAGTTTCGCTCGTTACCCAGGCTGGAGTGCAATGGCGCGATCTCGGCTCACGGCAACCTCCGCCTCCTGGGTTCAGGCAATTCTCCTGCCTCAGCCTCCCGAGTAGCTGGGATTACAGGCATGTGCCAGTATGCCCAGCTAACTTTTTGTATTTTTAATAGAGATGGGGTTTCACCATGTTGACCAGGATGGTCTTGATCTCTTGACCTTGTGATCCACCACCTCAGCCTCCCAAAGTGCTAGGATTATAGGCGTGAGCCTGCACCCAGCTCAGATCTTTTTTTTTTTTTTTTTTTTTGAGATGAGTCTTGCTTTGTTGGTCAGGCTGGAGCACTCAGGCTGGAGTGCAGTGGTGCGATCTTGGCTCACTACACCTGGCCAGGCACGGTGGCTCACACCTGTAATTCCAGCATTTTGAAAGTCCCAGGCAGGCAGATCACCTAAGGTCGG
This sequence comes from Saguinus oedipus, assembly GCA_031835075.1. Classification (NCBI taxonomy): domain Eukaryota; kingdom Metazoa; phylum Chordata; class Mammalia; order Primates; family Cebidae; genus Saguinus; species Saguinus oedipus. The sequence goes on from CM063169.1 coordinate 221,401,682, forward strand.
GAGTTTGAGACCAGCCTGACAACACGGAGAAACCCCGTCTCTACTGAAAATACAAAACATTAGCTGGGCATGGTGGCGCATGCTTGTAATCCCAGCTACTCAGGAGGCTGAGGCAGGAGAATCACTTGAACCCGGGAGGTGGAGGTTGCGGTGAGCCAAGATCACGTCATTGCACTCCAGCCTGGGCAACAAGAGCAAAACTCCATCTCAAAAAAGAAAAAAAGAAAAAGAATTTATATCTCCCCCAACAACCCCCTGCTCAGGCAGATGCACTGCCTGAGCCTAGTTCTTTCCCACCCCGTGGCCAAAAGTTCTTGGTTCACCTTTGATTAAAATAAAGTTACTTGGCCGGATGCAGTGGCTCATGCCTGTAATCCCAGTACTTTGGGAGGCTGAGGCAGGTGGATCACCTGAAAGCAGGAGTTCGAGACTAGCTAGGCCAACATGGCGAAAACCCGTCTCTACTAAAAATACAAAAATTAGCCAGGTGTGTGGGCACGTGCCTATAATCCCAGCTACTCTGAGGCTGAGGCAGCAGAATCACTTGAACCCAGGAGGTGGAGGTTGCAGGGAGCCGAGATTGTGCCACTGCACTCCAGCTTGGGTGACAGAGCAAGACTACATCTCAAAAAATAAAAATAAATAAAAAATAAAAGTTTTCTTCAGTAATTAACATGTCGAGCCCATGTAATAGTCAAAACTCTATTGACTAATACACAACGAGGTTAATTCATCATTGCTTATTAACTCCTCCCCTCCGGAGCCCTGGCCTTTGCCCTCTCTGCAGGCTGCCTCTGGCCCCCAAGCTGGAAGAGGAAGTGGGTGGGGAGAGCCTGTGTTGCTGCTGGCGTCTGCACTCACCTGCAAAAATGACTCTTCCCTGGAGGGCATGTTGACCTCGTCAGAGGGTCACTCGAGGGTCTCACTGGGGGTCTCTCATCTGTGGTCCCTCACTTAGGGGCTTCCCAGACATCCTTCAGCCCAGCCCAGGGTTTGCAGATTTTTGGCCCACCTGCTACAAGCCCACCACCCCTCCAGACAACCCTATAGGGCGAAGGCCTGCTTCCTGCTCCCTTTCCCCAATCCCGTGAGGACACACCTGGGCCAGAGGAAGCATGGCCACCCTTCCTCCTGACCAGCTGGGAGTGTGGCCTTCACCACTGCAGCCTGTGCACCTCTTCGTCTCTCAGAGCTGCTGCCACCAGCCGACACCGGCTTCTGGGCCCCTGGCCTCTGGGAGCACAGGTCAGGTACTCCCAGGAAGGCCCTGCCACTCAGCAGTGGTGAGTGGAAGGGGAGGGAAATTGCTGCATCGTACCTGACACCTGCAATGGCCTCCAAAGACAATGTCCCTGCTAGCCTCTGCAATTTTCACCCTGTGGTAACCTGGAGGAGGTGCCTGGAAGGGTGACCGCGGCCTTGCGAGGTTTCTTTGCCTCCCTTATTCTTGGCCCCTTGGGGCCTCTTGGGAGGCTGAGGGAGGCCCTTCCAGGCGTTGCTGTGGACCCGCTGGGCTCACAGGTGTGTCCCCGGCAACACCAGGAAGGGCCTGCCTCAGACTCCCAAAGTGCTGGGATTACAGGCACGAGCCACTAAATCTTGATATATTCTGGATTCTAGACTCTTACCCAACATATGATTTGCAAACATTTATTCCCATTATGTTAATCTTTTCAGTTTCCTGAGTAGTGTCGTTTGATGCGGAAAAGTTTTTAATTTTGATGAAGTTGTTGCAGTCCTTTTGGTGTCAACTCTGAGAATCCATTGCCAAATCCAAGGTCATGACGATTTACTTGTTTTCTTCTAAGAATTTTATCTTTTCAGCTCCGACATAAATAATATTGTAATGCAATATTTCAAAAATCAAAACGAATGCAGAAAGTCCATGATGAACAAAATATCAGTATTCTAAATAAAGGCCAAATCTGGCCCTGCACTTGGTCTACGCCCTGGGTTCCTGCATCCTGGGGCGGGGGCAGATTAAACTAGGGGAGTCCATTGGCTTGGGGCTGTGTGTGGTTGATGGCAGAGTTCGGACCCGGCTGGTCCAGAGGGAGAAGCCACTACTGCAGGCGACAGAGCGAGTTTTCCGTGGCAAATCCTTGAGAAGGGAGGATGAGAGGCGGCAGGACCACCCAGCGAAGCCGGCCCCGAACGCCAATTGAGTGCCGTGCGCGCGCGAGTGGCTGCCGACTGCGACGAGATAAACTAAAAGTGATCGCTGTCCCAGGGCTCCCTGCTCCCAAGGGACCCTGACAGAGGCCGCCTCCCCAGCAAGGAGAAGCCCCTGGCAAGGGGAGAGGCTCAGACAGCGGTGCGCGCATCCCCGGGCCCGCGCCTCCTCCCTCTCGCCCAAGGCTCCGGTCCGATGGGGGCAAGCGCGTGCAGACCCTAACGCGCCCCTCCAGCCTGGCTCGGATTCCGGCAGCCCCGGGGCAGGGGAGCCCACGCAGCCGAGGCGGCGCGGAGTAGTCTGGCCAGGCTTCCGGGGCGGGCCGGGGTCCTGAGGCCAGGGCGGACCTGTCCGAAACCCACCAGTGAGGGAGCCGGAGAGCGCGGCCGCCCCGCCCCCTCCCCGGAAGGCCCAGGCGTCCGGAACTACCCACGGGCTGCGACGCGCGCACCATGGCTGCGCCCGCGTCTCTACGCGACTGCCAGGTATACCGAGGCTGCTCCCGGCCAGGTCCCGCTCGGACCCCGGGTCCAGGGCGTGGCCCGGTGCTGGGCGGGGAGAAATCCCGGCAGCGGCGAGGATGAATGATAGGATACATGGCTCGGGCGCGGGGCGATCCCTGGGCGCACAGGCGCGTCCGCGCAGCTCCTGGAAGCGACCGAGGTCCTTATTGTGGGATCCCCACCAAGGGAAATAAGGGGCGCCCGTCAGGGTACTCAGGAGACCCCAAGAGCTCCTGAAAAGCGTAGCTCACTGGGCATGGTGTGGGACGCAGGGAAGCCCGCGAAGGTGAGGGGCTCCTTGCAGTTCGCCCAGCATGGGAAGCCCGAGCCCATTTTGCAGATGAGGAAGATGGAGATCAGAGGGGCCAGGCGACTTGTGTGTGTTGAAGTTTGAAGGGCTCCTGGAAGAAGGCCTTGCTATTCCCTTCTTGCCGTCTGTAGGCCTGGAAGGATGCGAGGCTCCCGCTCTACACCACAAGCAACGAGGCCTGCAAGCTGTTCGATGCCACACTGACCCAGGTATGCCTGCCGAGGGAGGCCGCGGCCCCTTCTGTGGAGGTCTAGGAGAAGGTTTTTAAAATGGGAAATACTTTTTAAGTTGCACTGTGACCTTAGAAATAGACGGCAGTACCTCTGTGCACCCTGTACCTGAGGGCATGGGAGCGTGGGGACATATCTCTGATCTCTGCCGCCCACCGCGTCCTGAGAGGGCCTCTGCACTCGCCCTCTTCCCCAGGACTGAGTGGTGGGAGGACAGCAGTGGGCGCCGTGGGGGGTGTTTTGTGAGGGTGCTGGCCTCCCCTGCCTCCCGCTGTGGCTTGCTGAGGGTCTGCGGCAGGGCTCTGCCACCAGGACATGGATCCTTTCCTGGGATGAATCTGTGAGTATACTACTCGTACGTAAGTGTGCCAAGACCTTCTGCCACATGACCAGTCATTTCTCTACCAATGAAGGGGCCTATGGTTTTAGAACCAGGAGAGGTCCCAGAAGTAAGATCCAACTAGTTTGTTTGGCAGGTGGGGAAACTGAGGCCCGGAGAGTTGAACCTACTTACTTTGTTGTACCAGAGTGAGCATAGAAAATCAGCACCAAGACAAAGGTATGCCAAATTGCAGGGTCTTTATTGCCGTCGGCCACGGAGGACTCGTGTCTCTCCAACCCATGGCCCCAAAAGGAGGGTGTCAGGACGTTTTATGGCCGTAAACCACCTCCTGGGCAGGGGTGAGGGCAAGGGCCTTCGGACATTCCGAGGGCCGGGGGACTCTGGACATTCGGATTGTTACGTAAGTGGTTCACAGAGGTCAAGATAAGTGTTAGTTGACACATTGCCTGGGTAGAGTGGAAATTACAGGCCTTAGTTACTTATTACAAGTCTCAGGGGCCAAGATGGCGTGGGTTTGGACTGCTTGCCTGTCACATTAGTGTTACAGAGAGCAGTTTCGACAGAAAGCCGCGGTGTGGTTGAGGTGAGCAGTTTATGGGGCTTTTACCATGTCACAGCTTGAAGGTCGGCCATGAATTGGAGGCAGAACCAGGATGAACCTGGGCCTAGCTACACTGACAGAAAACTAAAGCTGGTGGTGAGGCCGCTGCATACTGACCGCATCCACGGAAGGGACCGAGGGAGCTCTTAGAAGCCTGTGGGCTGAGGTCCGGGCACGGTGGCTCATGCCTGTAATCCCAGCACTTTGGGAGGCCGAGGCGGGTGGATCACGAGGTCAAGAGATCGAGACCATCCTGGTCAACATGGCGAAACCCCGTCTCTACTAAAAATACAAAAAATTAGCTGGGCACGGTGGCGCGTGCCTGTAATCTCAGCTACTCCGGAGGCTGAGGCAGGAGAATTGCCTGAACCCAGGAGGCTGAGGTTGCGGTGAGCTGAGATTGCGCCATTGCACTCCAGCTTGGGTAACGAGCGAAACTCCGTCTCAAAAAAAAAAAAAAAAAAGCCTGTGGGCTGAATAAGAGAGGCCGATGGGATGCTGTGAGCCGGGCTGGGGCGCTCCTCTCGTTCCCAGCCTGCCTTGCCGAGGGACTCAGCTCAGAGCATCTGAGCTGTTTATTTTGTGTTTGACGTAGCTCACTTGCCTTTCCTGTACCTTGTTGGCCTCTATAGAGCACTCAATTTGTCACACACCACATCCCCAGTCAGCGGCAGCTCGCCCTCCCAGCCTGTGCATATTCTGTCCCGTGTGTCGGTGTCTCTGTGCTGTCCTGAGTTAGAACTTGGGTTCTTTACATGGCTGTGCCAACCCTCCTGTAACTTGTCAAAACGCTTGTTTAGCCTGTAGTCCCAGCTGCTTGGAGGCTGAGGCAGGAGGATTGCTTGAGCCTGGGAGGTTGAGGCTGAAGTGAGCTGTGATTGTGTCACTGTACTCCAGCCTGGGCAACAGAGCAAACCCTGTCTTAAAAAAAAAAATACATGTGCTAATTCTGTGTAAAGGGTACATTTTAAAATCCAGTGCATGACGATAGGTCTAGGACTTTTTTTTTTGTTTTTTGAGACAGTCTCACTCTGTTGCGAGGCGCCAATCTGGAGTGCAATGGCACAATCTCAGCTCACTGAAATCTCTGCCTCCTGGGTTCAAGCAATTCTTCTGCCTCAGCCTCCCGAGTAGCTGGGACTAAAGGCGCACACCACCAAATCCAGCTAATTTTTGTATTTTTAGTAGAGACTGGGTTTTACCATGTTGGCCAGGATGGTCTCGATCTCTTGACCTTGTGGTCCGCTCACCTCAGCCTCCCAAAGTGCTGGGATTACAGGTCTAGGACTTTTAAAAAGAGGCATTTGAATAAAGGACTAGGAATAAATACACTAAATTGTTAAAAATGATGAGGCGCTGGGCACGGTAGCTCATGCCTGTAATCCCAGCACTTTGGGAGGCTGAGGCAGGTGGATCACCTGAGGTCAGGAGTTCAAGACCAACCTAGTCAACCTGGCAAAACCCTGTCTCTACTAAATATACAAAAGTTAGCTGGGCCTGGTGGCGCGCACCTGTAATCCCAGCTACTCAGGAGGCTGAGGCAAGAGGATCACTTGAACCCTCGAGGCAGACGTTGCAGTGAGCCTAGATCATGCCATCGCACTCCAGCCTGGGAGACAGAGTGAGGCTGTCTGAATTAAAAAAAAAAAGATGATATAAAATGAGATTCGGGTAAGTTTTCTCTTTCAGCTTTTGTGTCTTTCTAACACTCTAAAATGAATGTTGACTGTGACTATTTATTAATGAATGAATAAGAAAGCAGAAATCTTCCATTGTAACCAACTTCAGTGCTCCTTTTACGGTGGAAGAAGCCGATGTATAGCAGGTCACCTCTCAGGAGGAACCTGCCTCTTTTTTTTTTTTTTTTTCCTTTTTTCTGTCTCGTAGGCTGGAGTGCATTGGCACGATCTCGGCTCACTGCAGCCTTTGCCTCCTGGGTTCAGGTGATTCTCCTGCCTCGGCTGCCCAAGTAGCTAGGACCACAGACACACACCACCACACCTGGCTACTTTTTGTATTATTTGTAGACAACATTTCACCATGTTGGCTAGGCAGGTCTCAAACTCCTGCCTTCAAGTCATCCACTCACCTCGGCCTCCCAAAGTGCTGGGGTTACAGGCATGAGCCATTGCGCCCGGTCGGAACCTGCCTTTTGATGTTCTTTTTGGAAATGCAGTGTCCCTAGCCTTAGAAAGCGTGCCTTGGGTGATGTGTGTTTCATTTCCTCATATGAAGAAAGTTGTCAGCCAAGTTATGCCTTCTTTGGGTTAAAGTCCAGCAAACACTCAGTGTTCTACAAATAAAAACAAATCTGGATTTATTTTTGATTTTTGTTCTTTGAGATGGAGTCTCTGTCATCCAGGCTGGAGTGCAGTGGTGTGATCTTGGCTCACTGCAACCTCGGCCCCTGGGTTCAAGTGATTCTCATGCCTCTGCCTACCAAGTAGCTGGGACTACGGGCATGCACCACCATGCCCCACTCTTTTTGTATTTTTAGTAGAGACGGGATTTCACCATGTTGGTGAGGCTGGTCTCGAACTCCTAACCTCAGATGACCTGCATGCCTCCGTCTCCTGAAGTGTAAAGCTGGATTTAGAGCCACACCTTTGTTACTGTGATCCAAGAGCTCCGTGAGGACTTGTTTCGCTTTTCCCATTTCAGTATGTAAAATGGACCAATGACAAGAGTCTTGGTGGCATCGAGGACTGCCTGTCAAAGCTCAAAGCAGCAGATCCGACCTTCGGTGAGTGGTGCCCTCCCTGGGCGGAGGCGCCCCGCTTCACAGGTCCAGCCCCTCTCTCTCCCTGACCCCAGGGAACAGTTGGGATGCGGAAGGCAGGTTGGGTGGCGGCAACCGGGGTGGCATTTGCACAGCGGGAGGGGAGATGACAGCTGCCGTTGTATTTGGAAAAACAGCCACTCCCATAAAGATGCCAGTTCTAGTAGAAGGCGTTTTCAAGTCTTTTCTCTAATTGCCATCAGTTCTGGAATGAAGATGCTGATCGCATTCTTAGATGAGGAAACAGAGTCGGCAAGAGTAAGACTGGACCTGAAGCCACCCAGCTTGGTTGACAGCTGGGATTAGATAAGGCTTCCTGAATCCAAGGTCCAGAGCCCTGGAACATGAGAGATGGCTGCCGCAGCCTCCCTCAAGGCACCAGTGAGGCCTCATCCAGAGTGGCTGGGGTGAGGTGGGGACCGACGGCTGACAGAGGCTGGCATGTGTGTACAGCGGGCGTGGGGAAGCCAGCACAGTGCACTGCAGGTGTGTGCTCCCGGGGTGCGGCAAGGTTCCAGGCCAGGGAGAAGCGCTGATGAGGAGACAGGGCTCTCGGCAGGGCAGCAGGGACCCGCTTCTCACCCTGCTGCATCCTGGTCAGACTTAAGGCCAGGGACTTGTACTGCCCTGGAGAGGACAAGCAAGGAAATAACTGGGGGAGAACGGGGTGGCCAAGCCCAGTCGTGGGGAGCCGGTAGCCAGGGCCAGGCTCGGACTTTTAGCAGACCTCCAGCCCTTATCAGGGGCCAAATGAGTGGGCCTAGCACTGTGGTTGGGTCCTGGGTCCCAGGCCTGAGCCAGTGACCAAGTTCCAAATGCCAGTGGACACCCTGGCTCTCCAGAGCGCGGCCTGGGGGCCTGCAGTCCTGCCAGCAAGGCTGCTTCGAAGGCCACAAGGCACATCCCCCCACCCCAACTTTCAGCCTGTGTGAGCAGCGCAGACAGGATCGGGACTTCTGTGCTCCGGGGCCACCTTGCCCAGCCCCTCATGAGCAGCATCCTCTGATGCCTCCCGGGAGCCGTATGCTGGCTGTGCTGACAGTGTCACCTGAGAAGCCAGAGGCAGCCTCGCACTAAGTGGCTCATCCAGTGAGCGGGAAGGTGCTTTAGACACTGGCACTCAGCAGAATGCCCTCATTAGAAAAATGTTCAAGACTGCTTTCAGGCTTACCACACTCTTCTGCCTGACAAGCACCGAGGCTGAGTTCTAGGCAGTTGCCAGGGCCTCAGTGCACAGCCTACTGCTGCATGGGGTGTTTGTGTGACACGTGGAGCCTGGGCTGGGCTTAGCTGGGCTGGACCATCTGATTCACCAGCCGTTCTCACCTCCCACCAGTGATGGGCCACGTCATCTCGAATGGCCTGGTGCTGATTGGCACTGGAAGCTCCGTGAAGCTGGACAAAGAGCTGGACCTGGCTGTGAAGACAATGGCAGAGATTTCAAGAACCCAGCCACTGACAAGGCGGGAGCAGCTGCACGTGTCTGCAGTAGAGACATTTGCCAAGGGGTAAGGGGCCTCCCTGGGCCAGGAGCTGGTCTCCTGAGGTTGTGCTGGGGAGTGGCAGGGTATCCCTTTCCCAGTGCCCTCAGGAGGAGGGCCTGTGGGAGAATGATTCTCCCCCTGGCTTGTGAGATGCTCTGGCAGGAAATCTCTTCCTGTCTGCTTCTCTAACCTTGGCGGAGTGCTGAATGAGGAAGCAGTTGGTGAAGATTCTCAACTTAGTGTTCAAAGTAACTTATTTTGTTTCATTAAGTAAATTGTATATTATTTTCATTACAAAAATAATAGGGTCGGGCCAGGCGCAGTGGCTCACGCCTGTAATCCCAGCACTTTGGGAGGCCAAGGCAGGTGGATCACGAGGTCAAGATATCGAGACCATCCTGGTCAACAAGGTGAAACCCCATCTCTACTAAAAATACAAAAATTAGTGGGATGTGGTGGTGCACACCTACAATCCCAGCGACTTGGGAGGCTGCGGCAGAAGAATTGCCTGAACCCAGGAGGCGGAGGTTGCGGTGAGCCGAGATTGCGCCATTGCACTCCAGCCTGGGTAACAAGAGTGAAACTCCGTCTCAAAATAATAATAATAATAATAATAATAATAATAATAATAGGGTCACACTACAGAACTAACTACGTTGGGGAAGAGAGAAGAAAATATGCTTCTAGTGGGAAATGAAAAATCAGATTAAATCAAATATGCACCCATATGTTCCTTGCTCTCACAGTGGCTTTCATGTCATCCCACCCCCACGCTGTTCCCCACGCTGGTTCCCTCATTCTCCGAGACAGTCCCTGTGTCTGCTCAGGCAGGCAAGATACCCTGCAGAATTAGGCGACCTTAGCTGATTGCTCAGGTGCTCAGGGATTCCCAACCTTGACACTGGGGACGTGCTGCCTGGCCTTCCACCTCAGGGCCTTCCTGCAGCTGTCTCACCGTCTCCAGTGGGATGATCTTTGGCAATTTCTTAAACCGGTTTTTTTTTTTTAATTGAACTAAAGAGTAAAATTTCCCACTGAAAACCAGTTAGTTCAATTAAAAAAAACAAACATAGGCCGGGTGCCGTGGCTCAAGCCTATAATCCCAACGCTGGGAGACCAAGGTGGGTGGATCACGAGGTCAAGAGATCGAGACCATCCTGGTCAACATGGTGAAACCCCTTCTCTACTAAAAATACGAAAATTAGCTGGGCATGGTGGCACGCGCCTGTAGTCCCAGCTACTCAGGAGGCTGAGGCAGGAGAATTGCTTAAACCCAGGAGGTGGAGGCTGTGGTGAGCCGAGATCACACCATTGCACTCCAGTCTGGGTAATGAGTGAAACTCCATCTCAAAAAAAAAAAAAAAAACTAACATAGAAACCAATTTAAAAAAAAAAATACTCCCGCCGGTGCAGTGGCTCACGCCTGTAATCCCAGCATGTTGGGAGGCCAAGGCGGGCAGATCATGAGGTCAGGAGTTTGAGACCAGCCTGGCCAATATGGTGAAACCCTGTCTCTACTAAAAGTACAAAAATTAGCTGGATGTGCTGGTACATGCTTGTAATCCCAGCTACTTGGGAGGCTGAAGCAGGAGAATCATTTGAACCTGGGAGGCAGACGTTACAGTGAGCGGAGATCATGCCATCGCACTCCAGCCTGGTGACAGGGTCAGACTCTGTCTCAAAAAAAAAAAAAAAAAGAAACGAAACCACTTCCATGCAGACCATGACACTGGCAAGAAGTGATGCCTCTTACGTTCCCCACGTGAGTGTACTGTGTTCAGTGTTGGTGAGAAACCTTTCTCGGTTTCCAGGAATTTTCCGAAAGCCTGTGAACTGTGGGAACAGATTCTCCAGGACCACCCGACTGACATGTTGGCCCTGAAATTTTCCCATGATGCTTATTTTTACCTGGGCTATCAGGAACAGATGCGAGATTCTGTTGCTCGAATTTACCCCTTCTGGACACCTGACATCCCCCTAAGCAGGTAGGTGCCAGCAGGAAATCACATCATTTCTGTTTCTTAATCTCTCTCTTCTGCCCTAAAAACATGATGAGTCTCTTGGCCCTGTCCTAAAAGTAATGGGACCACTGTTGCTGTTCTCCTGGTTCCTTAAAGTTCAAAAGTTTCATTTTCTTCGTATGATTTTCATCCCGCCAGTGAATGAGGTAGTGCCATTATGTATCAGTCAGCATGGGATTGTTTTTGCTGCAGTAAGAAACATCTCCTGGTTCTTCTTCCCTAAAGCTTATTTTGTTTATTTATTTTTTTATTTATTTGAGACAGAGTCTTGCCCTGTCACCCAGACTAGAGTGTAGTGGCATGATTTTTAGCTCACTGCAACCTCCACCTCCCAGGTTTAAGTGATTCTTCTGCCTCGGCCTCCCAAGTAGTTGGGGCTACAGGTGCATGCCACAATGCCTGGCTAATTTTTGTATTTTCAGTAGAGATGAGGTTTCACCATATTGGCCAGGCTGGTCTCAAACTCCTGACCTCATGACCCACCTGCCTTTGCCTCCCAAAGTGCTGGGATTACAGCCATGAGCCACCGTGCCCAGCCTTTCCCCAAAGCTTATTAAAGGTTTATTTTTCACTCATATGACGTGACTACCTTAGGAGGGCTAAGGGCTCTCCCACCATATCCTTGTCTCCATCCGGGATCCCAGCTGGTGAAGCATCTGCCCTCTGGACATCCCTGTCTCTAAGAGGGAGAAAGTGAGCTTTCATGGGGCTTACAATGGCAAGAAAAGGTTTAAAATGAAAGGAATACCCTGCCATTCCCAAGTCATTGGCCAGAACTGATCACTTGACCTTGCCCACCCACAGGAGACCAGGAAGTACAGCTCTAGGATGTGCTTGGGAAGAGGAGGGAGGCCAGGAGTGCGAATGAACACCCCCAGTGACCACCACACAGGACTGACCTCACTGCAGCTGAATTACAGGACGGTGGTGAGGTTCAAACAGGTTGCTAAGCTGTACTCAGTCAGCGCTCTCCAGAGAAGTACAGAGAGCTCTGGGACAGAGATGGAAATTTATTTTAAGGAATTGGCTCATGTGAATGAAGTTGAAAATTTGTAGGGTAGGGCAGCAAGCTGGGAATTCCTTCAAGCTAACATTAGTCTTGCATCTGGAGGCAGTCTGCAGGCAGAATTTCTTCTACGAACCTCAGTCTTTCTCTTAAGGCCTTTAACTGATCGATGAAGCCCAACCCACATGGAGGGTAATCTGCTTCACTGAAATCACATCTAGAAATACCTTCACAGGACTGGGCACAGTGGCTCATGCCTGTAATCCCAGCTCTTTGGGAAGCTGAGGGGGTAGGATTGCTTGAGCCCAGGAGTTCAAGATCAGTCTGGTCAACACGGCAAGACCCTGATTCTACAAAAAGGAAGAAATAGCTGGGCGCAGTGGCTCACGCCTATAATCCCAACACATTGGGAGGCTGAGACGGGCGGATCACCTGAACTGACCAACATGGAGAAACCCAGTCTCTACTAAAAATACAAAAAAATTAGCCAGGTGTGATAGCACATGTCTGTAATCCCAGCTACTTGAGAGGCTGAGGCGGGAGAATCCCTTGAACGTGGAAGGCAGAGGTTGTAATGAGCCAAGATATCACCACTGTACTCCAGCCTGGGTGACAGAGCGGAACTCTGCCTCAAAAGTAATAATAATAATAATAAAATAAAATTTATCCAGGCACAGCTACTCAGGAGGCTGTGGCGGGAGGATCCCTTAAGCCCAGAAGTTTGAGGCTGCAGTGAGCTGTGATCATGCCACTGCACTCCAGCCTGGGCAGCAGAGCAAGACTCTCTCTAAAAGAATTTTTAAAAAGGCTGGGTGTGGTGGTTCACACCTGTAATCCCAGCACTTTGGGAGGCCAAGGTAGGTGGATCATCTGAGGTCAGGAGTTTGAGACCAGCCTGACCAACATAGTGAAGCCCCGTCTCTACTAAAAATGCAAAAATTAGCTGGGTGTGATGGTGGGCATCTGTAATCCCAGCTACTTGGATGGCTGAACCCGGTAGGCAGAGGTTGCAATGAGCCAAGACTATGCCATTGCACTGCAGCCTGGCCAACAAAAGCGAAACTCCGTCTCAAAATAATAATAAAACAAATAAAAATACTTTCACAGAAACATCTAGACTGGTGTTTGACAGAGGCAACTGGGCACCATGGTCCTGCCGAATCAACACATAAAAAATTAACCACGAGAACCTAAAAGTACTCGACACCCAGGAAGCATACAGTCAGCAGCTGAAGTGTTGAGGACTAAATGACCCCGGTAAACACTCAATACATAGATTTTTCTTTTTTAAGATAAATCTGGAAGCCAGTACTCAAGAACATTGCTTCCAGGCCAGGCACGGTGATTCATGTCTGTAATCCCAGCATTTTGGGAGGTCGAGGCGGGTGGATCATGAGGTCAGGAGTTCAAGAACAGCCTGACAAATATGGTGAAACGCTGTCTCTACTAAAAGTACAAAAATTAGCTGGGCCTGGCGGCACCTGCCTGTAGTCCCAGGTACTTGGGAGGCTGAGGCGGGAGAATCGCTTGGGTCTGGGAGGCAGAGGTTGTGGTGAGCACCACTGCCCTCCAGCCTAAGCGACAGAGTGAGAGTCTGTCTCAAAAAAAAAAAAAAGACATTGCTTCAATGAATAACAGAAGCTAGAATCAGTCTCCTTGCACAGTAGAGAAGCCGAATCTTAGTCTCAAACAGAAGCCCCATTGCCCTGTTTTGTTTTCACTTAACCCCAAGAAACGACAGGAAAGAACACCTTTCACATGTGAGCGCCCTAGATACTCGGGTGCCCAGTTGCAGATGAGATGCGAAGTGCGGGCTGAGGCGGTGGCTCACGCCTGTAATCCCAGCACTTTGGGAGGCAGAGGCAGGTAGATCACCTGAGGTCAGGAGTTTGAGGCCAGTGTGGCCAACGTGGTGAAACCTCGACTCTACTAAAAATACCAAAATTAGCCGGATGTGGTGGTGAGCACCTGGAGTCCCCATTACTCCAGGGAGGCTGAGGCAGGAGGAGCGCCTGAACCCAGGCGGTGGAGGTTGCAGTGAGCTGAGATCACACCACTGCACTCCAGCCTGGGCGACAGAGCAAGACTCCATCTCAAACAAACAACCAAAAAAACCCACAAGAGTGATTGAAGTGTATATTCAGCAGTATCTTCCAGCCCATCCTGGGCTGGGCCCCAGCTGAGGATGAGTTGGACAGACAGGACCCATCCCGTGGGAGCTCCGGGTCTGAGGAGGACCCAGCTGTCCACTGAGTGCAGTGCAGGCTGGGCAGGGTGTTGTGTACAGCACTGCAGAAGCCAAGGAGGAGCTGTGGACGGCCCACAGGTCATGGAGGCTTCCCAGGGAGGTGCCCCTGGGTCATGCCTCCGGGTGGACGTCACCAGGCAGACAGGAGGGAGAGAACCTTTATTCTCAGTGGAGACCTGTGTTGATTCTTAGGAAGCGGGAGGGATGCTCTCTGAGGGGCGGGCCCGCTTTCTGTGCTGGGTTTGGGTATGATTGTGCAGAGGTAACATTCACCTTGCCCCTCACCAGTCAGAAGCATGGAATTGCTGAAAAGCACAGAGCTTGGCACAGGGTTGGGGGGTGCCAGTCTCCTGCGGCTGCTGTAGTGAAGGGCTGCAAACTGGGTGGCTCAGAGCAGCAGACAGGTACTAACAGTTTTGAGGGCTGGGAATGCCATCCAAGGTGTCAGCAGGGCCAGCGCCCTCCAAGCCTCAGGGGCGGGTCCTTCCTGCCTCTTCCAGTGCCTGGTGGTGCCCGGAGCTCCCTGAAGTCCCTTGGTTCGAAGCTGCCGCCCTCCCTCTGCATCTGTGTCTTCACACGGCCCTCTTACATGGACACCAGTCATTGCATTAGAGCCCACCCTAATCCCGTGTGACCTCTAAACTTCACTACCTCTCCAAAGACTGCATTTCCATAAGGGGTCACATTCCCAGTACTGGGCGTTGGGACCTCAGTGTATCTTTCGAGGTGCACAGTTCAGCCTGCTACCCATCCATTTTGCACTCTGAGATCTTTTTTCTATTCTTAGCTATGTGAAAGGCATCTACTCTTTTGGCTTGATGGAAACCAACTTCTATGATCAGGCAAAAAAACTTGCCAGAGAGGTAAGTGGGCCCTTCCCAGGGTGTCTGATCCTCAGGGAGCAGCCGTTGGGTGGACCAGGGCATGTGAGGGGCACCATTCATGTGTGACCCTGTGAGCCCCACCCTGGCCTCACTTCCTCAGAGAGACTGGGGAGCTCGTGTTAGTGTGTGTGAGCTGCTGTCGCCTGCCAGGGGCTGTCGTTCACCTTTGGCCCCCGAGATCCCCAGAGCCACGTTCCTTGTCTGACACCAGTTCCACTTCTGCAGATGAGATTGATGGGGTGCGGGGAGCCCATGGTCAGCCCGCTCACTTGGGGTTGCACAGAGTGGCAGCTCCAGGCTCGCAGCAGCTCTGCCCGGCTCTAAGCCCATTCTGCTCTGCTGGTGTAGGACTGTAGGAGAGCCATAAATACACATTGGTCCTTCCTCCCTGAACTTCGCCATTTCTAAGCATCACTCATGGCATTAGAGGTTCAGGGAGCTGAGTGGTGATTGCCAATCATGGTGGTTGCTGGGCATCCATGCAAACCTGGGCCCAGGGCCAGGTGGCAGCCCGCAGTGGCTGTCGGGCATGGGGTGCAGGTGGTCTCATGTTCTGGGGATCCGTCTCCTCTACTCCTCTTGCAGGAGTGGAAACTGAGGCCCATGGAGGGGCTGCCATGCACAAGGGAGTGCCAGCTGCTCTGTGCTGGGCTCTGCATGGCACGGTATGTATGTCTGCTGCATCCATACAGCTCTGCCCACATGATGTTAAACTCTTTGTTGCCCAGATGAGGGGCCTGAGGCTCAGGGAGAGGCTAATCCTAGAGCCCGCCTAAGGCCAGATGCCTCAGAGATGGCAGAGCTGGATTCCACCCAGGTCACCCGACGACGGCTGTCCTTTCAGCTGCCTGGCCCAGGTGCAGGCCTCCCAATGTCCTGGCTGGGCTTCTTCCCTCAGTAGTTGCCCTAGTCAGCTTGCAGTACCCTCCCTGGGAGACCATTCTTTGGGGCCCATGGGTCGCTGGGCTCTCTGAAGTCTGCTCTGATTACACAATCCAGGACTTGAGGCTTGGGTGATGCATTCTTTGCTTTAAATCTGGCCAGGGCTTGTGGGGACCTGAGTGGCTTTTTGGCAGTCTTGACTCCATGGCCTGGGTGACCGGATGCCACCATTCAGGGATCAGCTGCAGGAACCTTCCTTGGAGAACATGGCAGCTGGGCCCTCCTGTGGGTGGTGTCCATCTGGGCACCTGAGAGCTCATGGGACAGATGGAGAAGCTCTGGACAAGGGTAGCTGTGGCAAACCAGATGTGGCAGGACCCCCCAGTGAGGGTGGCCAACAATACATGCAAGCTCACGCCTTGCAAGGAGCAAGAAGCGGTGGATGGGGTCCCCGCCCTGCTCCACTGCTCCACTCTCGCCCCCCGTCCTTTGTCTGGCAGGCGCCAACTCTTCAACTCCAACCCCAGCACCCCACAGACAAGTACTGGGCAGAAAAAGCGGCTGCGACGGGGCCAGGGGTGGGAACACATGGCGTGGGTCTGTAGCCTCAGGCTGGTGAGGGCAGGAGGAGCCAGGGCAGGAGCAGGCAGGCAGTGGGCACAGGCACAGCCATGGAGCTTGGGGTCCTGGAGCTCCGAGCGGCTCGATGGGTGGAGGCTTTGGGAGGAAGCCGCAGGCCAGGAGCCAGGGCTGTAGAGGGGTGGGCGAGGACTGGATTGTACTGGGCCTTGAGCCTGGGAATGCAGTTTGGACTCTTTCCCAGGGAACTGTAGGAGGGCTCCAAGAGAGGGAGGAAGCTGGTCAGCCCATCAGAGCTGGTGACAGCCACCACCCTTCACTCCCACTGTTCATGACTGCAGCACGCTTAGCAGGGTCCCATCTCAAAGCCCCACCCCCAGCCTGCTTAGACTGTGCCCAAGTGTCCTGTACTCAGGGCCCTGCCCCAGGGGCGCCTGCGGTCCCCTGCAGACACGCTGTCTTCCCCTCTGTGTTCCTGCATGGAGGGGGCCAGGCCCAGGAAAGCTGAGGGGTGGCAGAGCGGCGGGGCTTGCTGGGGCTGACCTCCTGCCAAAAGCCTCACAGCAGGTGCTGGGCCAGGGCAGGGGAGCTTGAGGCTTCTGGGCACCTGTGAAAGGCATGGGGAGACTGAGGCAGTGGGAGGGCAGGAACTCATGATTTGGCATGGGGGACCTGGGCACAGGCCAGGCAATGGGACCTCTGTGAGCCTCAGTTTACTGCTGCATTTTCTTTTCTTTTTTTTTTTTTTAAGAGACAAAGTTTTGCTCTTGTCACCCAGGCTGGAGTGCAATGGCATGATCTTGGCTCACTGCAGCCTCCACCTCCCAGGTTCAAGTGATTCTCCTGCCTCAACCTTCCAAGTAGCTGGGATTATAGGCACCTGCCATCATGCCTGACTAATTTTTGTATTTTTAGTAGAGACGGGGTTTCACCATGTTGGCCAGGCTGGTCTCGAACTCCTGACCTCAGGTAATCCACCCTCCTCGGCCTCCTGAAGTCCTGGGATTGGGATTACAGGCGTGAGCCTACTGCTCCATTTTCTAAGCTCCACCTGGGGCTTAGTAGATGCTTAGCAAACATGAGCTAGACACATAAATAGAAGAACAGCTAGGAGGGGAGGATCATTCCATGAGTCCTGCGTGCCTCGCTGGTTACTGTCAAGCTCACAGGTCGTGGGAGCGGCTTTTGTCATGAACTGCGATAATCTCAGAGCCAGTTGTTTCTGCACCCAGAAAGCCACTTGTCCTCACATGTGTGGTAGTGGGAAGGGGCAGCCACAGCCGCTGGAGCACTTAACAGTTCATGCCTCATTCACGGGGACAGTAACCGTTTCTCTAAGAGGAAGGCGGCATCCGTGGCCTTTCTGGCAGTAACTGAGGCCCAGAGAGGGCAGGCATGTTTGCAGGTGCCTCAGCTGTACGCAGAAGGCTGTGGGCTTAGGGATGAACCTTGGCTTTGGAAAGACCCTGTTGCTGTCCAGCTGGGTGACCCCAGGCAAGCCGCTTAGTCTCCCGAAGTCTCAGCTTCCTCATCTGTGAACCAGGCAGTGAAGCCCGTGCGCTGGTGTGCTTAGGCAGGCGGGAAGTGGTGCTGATGGCCAGTGTCTTGGGTCAGAACCCCGTCCCCATGCTTGCTTCACCCCGTTCAGCCCGGGCCCCTCTTGCCCCTTAGAGACCTGCCCCGGCAGCCTGACCGATCACTTTATCTGGAATCCTCTTCCCTGCACCCCGCATAGGCTTTATCTGTGAACCCAACAGACGCGTGGTCGGTGCACACCATCGCTCACATCCATGAGATGAAAGCAGAGATCAAGGATGGGCTGGAATTCATGCAGCACTCAGAGGCCCAGTGGAAGGTACGACGCTTGTCGCTGGGTCTGTTACCTCCCTGGGAAATTCAGTGCGTCCCCTTGAGTTAGGCTGAGGCTTTATGAACAGGAGGAGTTACAGGGTGTGGCTTAATTCTTGGGGTTCCTTCTCCTCCTCCTCTTGCACCTGCCTCAAGTGTTTCGCTGCTGAGCAGAGTGCAGCCAAGATTCTAGTCCATACCCCAGGCCTGTACCTTGCCCTAGGGACTCCACTGAGGTGTGTTTGGGGGTCACCCTGCTTTGTATCAGGGGAGGGTGTGCACTTGACTCCCAAGCAGATGCTGGGGGGACCGTCGGGCCTCCAGATTCGGCCCTGTCAAGTGGGGAGCTGTCAGGTTCCCTCCTCAGGGACAGTGAGGTTTGTTTGAGGTTCCTGAGTGCTGGGTGCTGTCACTTGCCTAGGATCGTGAGGCCAGTTTCCCAAGCTTGGAATATCCAAGCAGGGGCCAAGTCTGAGCCCAGCACAGGTCCTACTGTAGCTCCGCTTCCTTCATAGTGAGTGCAGCCTAACGTAGCCACCAGCATATACCACCTGTTCCCTGGCTCTCGGGGCTTTGCCAGCTCCTGCGGGAGTGTGGTCCTGGGCATCCTGATTCCCTACGGGGTTTTTTTGGTTTTTTTTGAGGCACATTCTTGCTCTGTTGCCCAAGCTGGAGTGCAGTGGCACAATTAGGGCTCACTGCAGCCTCGACCTCCTGGGCTCAAGCAATCCTTCCACCTCAGCCTCCCAAGTAGCTGGGACTACTGGTGCATGCCACCACACCTGGCTAATTTTTTAATTTTTTTTTAAGAGAGAGACAGGGTGTCTTCCTTATGTCACCTAGGTGGGTCTTGGGCTCTTGGGCTCAAGTGATCCTTCTGCCTCAGCCTCCCAAAGTGCTGGGATCACAGGCGTGAGCTGCTGTGCTTCGCTGATCCTCGCAGTTTTATCTACGTGCCCTGAGCTGTCTGAGCACCCATGAGCCTCGCATGTGAAGTGGCTGTTACTCCATTTATCAACTTCACACATGAGGAAGGTGAAGCTGGAGTTGCTGAAGTAACTTTCTCCGTGATGGTCCTGGGGCTGCTGCTCCCTAGCTTGAGCAAGCAGGCTGTGAAGCTCCCCAGCCTCAGTTTCCTCCTTGGTACATGCAGGCATAATAGTCACTGCCCTTCAGAGTGGAAGGTAAGTATGTGGCCTGGAGATGCCCAACACAGGCAGAAAATACAGTTTCCGGCACTCAAAAATGATGGTTTCTGTAACCAGGCACTGTGGCTCGCGCCTGTAATCCCAGAACTTTGGGAGGCTGAGGTGAGCAGATCACCTGAGGTCAGGGGTTCAAGACCAGGCTGGCCAGCATGGTGAAACCCTATCTCTACCAAAGATAGAAAAATTAGCCAGGTAGGGCCAGGCGCGGTGGCTCATGCCTATAATCCCAGCACTCTGGGAGGCTAAGGCAGGTGGATCACCTGAGGTCGGGAGTTAGAGACCAGCCTGACCAACGTGGAGAAACCCTCTCTACTAAAAATACAAAATTAGCCGGGCCTGGTGGTGCGTGCCTATAATCCCAGCTACTTGGGAGGCTGAGGCAGGAGAATCACTTGCACCCAGGAGGCAGAGGTTGCCACGAGCCGAGATTGCACTCCAGCCTGGGCAACAAGAGCGAAACTTTGTCTGAAAAAAAAAAAAATTAGGTGTGGTGGTGCACTCTTGTAATTCCATCTACTCGGTAGGCTGAGACGGAGAATCGTTTGAACCTGGGAGGTGGAGGTTGCAGTGAGCTGAGGTCATGCCACTTCACTCCAGCCTGGGCGACAGAGCCAGACTCTGTCTTAAAAAAAAAAAAAAAAAAAAAAAGATGATGGTTTCTGCATTAGCACAAAACAGCATTTGTTTTTTTCCCATAGGCCTTCAGACTTTCCGTAAATTCTCGTTTTTTTTTTTTCTCCAGGACTCGGATATGTTGGCTTGTCATAACTATTGGCACTGGGCTTTATACCTGATTGAGAAGGTGAGGCGAGCCTCTGTTTGCACTGCCCTACCCCATGAAGACGTCCAGAGGGAGAAAGATTTTTCTAGCTGTTGCTATGAATTCACATCCCGGGGGCAGGTCTGTTGTGTTTGCACATTTCCGGTGACCTGATGCAATGTAGCATTCCTGTTTCCAAAGAGCACTCCAGGCTTGAGTTGCTTTAGGGGTTTTTCACGGTTGAAGCCTGGAAATCACATCTGTGGTGTGTAACTAGTGGAGACCATTCAGACTGAGTGCCTCTCTGTGGCTGGAGTGGAGAGCCAAGCCCCCACCCTGCTGGGCGTACCTGCCTGGGCCATGAGATCTTCCAGCAGAAGCCAGGCCGTGGGGCAGCTGCTTGGGACACCCTTGACCCCAGGGCTTCCACCACAGGGATCCATGTACGAGGCTGTCTCTTGCACTGGTCTTTATCATGGACCAAAGCTAGAAGCTTCCTGAATGTCCAAAAAGCAAGACGTGCTCAGAACATGAGGGCCCTGTCGTGACATAAGAATGTGACGAGGGCCCAAAGTGGCTCCGGCCGGATGTCGTGGCACTTGCGAAGGCGAGGCCAAGAGTTCAAGGCCAACCAACCTCAGCAACCTTACAAGCTCTCAATGATTGGCAAAAAAAAAAAAAAAAGAATGTGACGATACACTGTCTGGAAGACAGCACAGAACCCAGCTGAAGGTACAGGAGAGGAAACATATGCAGAAAAGAAAAAGGTGGGCTGGCACGGTGGCTCACGCCTGCAATCCCGGCACTTTGGGAGGCCAGCGCAGGCAGATCACCTGAGGTCAGGAGTTTGAGACCAGCCTGGGCAACATGGTGAAACCCCGTCCCTTCTAAAAATACAAAAATTAGCTGGGCGTGGTGGTGCATCCCGGTAGTCCTGAGGCTGAGGCACGAGAATTGCTTGAACCTAGGAGGCAGAGGTTACAGTGAGCTGAGACTGTGCCGTTGCACCCCAGCCTGAGTGACAGAGGGAAAACCCATCTCAAAAAAAAAAAAAAGAATAAAAAGGCTAGAAAGAAATACATGAAACAGCTTGCAGCAGTTAGTATGAGCAATACCTGTATTACCTCTTCCACTCGGAGAAAGAATGCCTCCGCAGTAACTGTTTCTGCAGTGGCTGAAGCACAGGGCGCTGCTGTCCTTCCCGTGCTGGGAACCAGAGGCCTGGTTGGAAGTGGGTTCGCCTTCTCCCGCCCTAATGACGCCGAGGCACCACCCGTCCCCCTGTGAGAGGAGGTGGAGGCTGCAAGCCATGCCTCGGGTGCTTTGGCCTGGCTGTTTCAGCATTACACTTTGCCTTCTCCAGAGCTTAATCAGGAGAATTTTATTCTTCCAGGGTGAATATGAGGCCGCGCTGACCATCTACGACACCCACGTAAGTTGCGTTCACACCCTGTGCGGTTTGTTGCAGCATTTTGCCTTTTAGTCTCAAATGGACCAGATGTCTGAGTTCATCAGGTTACCCCACCCAGAAAAAAACAGGAGGTGCAAGAACACGTTTCTCGTGTAAGGCCTCATGGGGTTAATTTTGCCAGGAGCAGTGTTGTAACCCTGCCTGTGATGGCGACAGTGATTGGCTCTGCTCACCCTGAGGGTGTTGATAGATTCACACGTCTGAGGGCCTGGTCTGCAATCATGGACTTTCCTCCAGCCCCTTCATACCACTTTTCTTTGGTAAGACAACTGGTCTACCCATTGGAATTTTTTTTACTTTACCATGATTAAATATAAATAACATAAAATTAAGTGTACAAGGCCGGATGTGGTTGTTCACGCCTATAATCCTAGCGCTTTGGGAGGCCAAGGCAGGTGGATCATTTGAGGTCAGGAGTTCAAAACCAGCCTGGCCAACATGGCAAAACCCTGTCTCCACTAAAAATATAAAAAAATGAGCCAGGCGTGGTGGCAGGCGCCTGTAATCCCAGCTACTCAGGAGGCTGAGGCATAAGAATTGCTTGAACCCCAGGAGGCAGTGAATCAAGATCGTGCCACTGCATTCCAGCCTGGGGTGAGAGAGTGAGACCCTGTCTCCAAAAAAAAAAAAAATTTAAGTGTATACTTCTGTGGCGTTCAGCATATTCACATTGTGTAACCATCACCACTCTCCATTTCCAGAACATTCTTCATCTTCCCAAACTGAAACTCTATGTCCGTTAAACACTAACTCCCATTCCCCCTCCCCAGGCCCAGGCATTCTTTTGAGAGGAGAATAAAAAAGCCTGACTCACAGCTCCCAAGGACCCTGGTGATGGCTTCATCATAAAAGCCTGGGACCATAGAGATGCTTGTGATCTGGGGACCTAAACCAGAGAAAAACACACAGAACATTTCCCTTGAAGAAATCTTTTCTACATAATTAGGAAGTTGTAGGAAGAAATGAAGGGTGGACTGGGTGAGGTGGCTCACGCCTGTAATCCCAGCACTTTGGGAGGCCAAAATGGGTGGCTCACCTGAGGTCAGGAGTTCGAGACCAGCCTGCCCAACATGGTAAAATCCCGTCTCTACTACAGATACAAAAATTAGCCGGGTACGGTGGTGGGCGCCTGTGATCTTCCCAGCTACTCGGGAGGCTGAGGCAGGAGAATCACTTGAAGCTTGGAGGTGGAGGTTGCAGTGAGCCAAGATTGCGCCACTGCACTCTAGCCTGGGCGACAAAGGGAGACTCCATCTCAAAATAAAAAGAAATGAAGGGTGACATAATACACCATGAGCTCGAGGTGGCCCGCTCAGAAAGCTGAATCTAGAAACGTGATCGGGTAGACAACCCTCCTACCAGTGTGGTCTGAGGCCTGGGGATGGGAGGTGACAGGTGCCTGGGCCTGCAGTGCAGTGGGCTCCTCCTTCAGGTCCATCCACCTGGTGACCCCTCTAGTGCTTGGAGCAGTTTGCACCCCAGTCAAAGGTGACGGGCCTGTCAGTTGAGGTGGTGGGGACAGTGGCAGAGGGCTTGCTCTATGCAGCCCACCCCACCCGGATAGGCTGGCCCCCAGCTGGCCCTGCAGACCCCTCATCCAGCCCACCTGCTGAGCCCGGCTTGGCCGCCCTGTCTTCCAGATCCTTCCCAGCCTGCAGGCCAGCGGTGCAATGCTGGACGTGGTGGACAGCTGTTCCATGCTCTACCGCCTGCAGATGGAAGGTAGCAACTCCCGCAGCCCTGCTGGCTGCTGCCTCTTCCTCCCACATCATGAGGAGAGGGTGCTGTGGCCTGGGCCCGGGGCTGGGTAGGAGCTCACGGGTGAGCTGCTCTAGGCCCCTCTGCAGACCTTGGGACGGGCACACCTGGCTGCTGCCTTGGGTACTCCTGTGCAGCTGGAGGACGTGCCCAGGCCGCACTCCTCTTTCTTCCAGTTCCCACCACTCCTTGGTGTGGAAGCCTCCAGCTCTGCACCCAGGGTGGCACCTGCTGTGCTGTTCCCACGGCTGGCCTGCCAAGCCTTCGGGGCACTGGTGGCACCTGGCCACCTGTCTCGATGCCACCTCCTTTCTAGAACACGGGAGACTTTCTCAACTCCCCGGGATCGTAGACAGGTTTCCCAACCTTGTTCTGCTCTGCAGGTAGCCTGGGGCCTATCAAGGGCTCCAGCCAACCCCTGGGGTACCAGATGGTTCTCCTCTGACCTCAGGCTCAGCAGAGCCATCCTGGAACCACAGGGGCCTGGCTAGGCCCTAGGTCAGCAGTACAGTGGGGTTGCAGGCCTAGGCTGAGCAATTCTGAGGGAGGATATGGCAGGTTCTTCCTAGAGATTCTGCAAGACTTCCTAATGGAGGTGAAGTGTGAGCCACAGAAGTCTGTTTGGGGTTTGCTAGGCAGAGACAAGGCAAGAGTTACGTTCAGAGAGAGCAGCCCATCCAAGGCCACCAGGACATAGAAGCCAGCAGCCTGCTGCAGGACGAGTGGCCACAGGGCTTGATGTGGCCAGACGGGGCAAGAGCAGGCTGAGGGGTGTAGGAGCCAGGGAGCCTGCCTGTGAGAAGAGCAGGCTGACGCTGGAGACCCAGAGAAGAGCGAGGAGGCCAGGGGTTGTGTGGGGAGGCTGGGGGAGCTGTGGGAGGCCGGGGAGCATGGGGAGGTTGGAGGATCTGTGGGGAAGCAGGGGGATCTGTGGGAAGGCCAGGGATGTGTGGGGAGGCTGGGGGAGCCTCAGGGAGGCCACGGGATATGTGGGGAGGTCGGGAGAGCCGTGGGGAGGTTGGGGCAGCCTTGGGGATGCCGGAGGAGCTGTGGGGAGGCTGGGGCAGCCTTGGGGAGGCCGGGGGGGTATGCCGTGGGGAGGCTGGGGAAGCCTTGGGGAGGCTGGGGAAACTGTGGGGAGGTCAGGGGGTCATCGGGGAGGCCAGAAGATGTGTGGGGAAGCCGGGGGAATCTGTGGGGACATTGGGGGATCTGTGGAGAATGTGGATCACAGGGAGGCCAGGGGATCTGTGGGGAGGCCAGGGATCCACTGGGAAGCTGGAGGATCCAAGAGGCCTGGGATTTGTCAGAGCAGCCAGAGGCTTTGTTTAATAACCTTTGACACTTTTAAAAATGTGCTTCCTACTTACGCATCTGTGACCTCTACGATTAGACAAGTCCTAACCCAGGCCTGCACACAAGGCCAGACGCTGCCCATGGCCCTGCCCACCTCCCCACCCTCTCACCTGGCACAGGGTCATCAGGGCCTCCAAGGGAAACACTGTGAAGGAGGCCCATGTACAGGACATGGCCCAGAGCCTCACACCAGGCCCTGGGTCCCCTCCCCGTGTCCTCAGGGGTGTCTTTGGGCCAGCGGTGGCAGGATGTCCTGCCAGTTACCCAGAAGCACAGCCGAGACCACGTCCTGTTGTTCAACGATGCACACTTCCTGATGGCGTCCCTGGGTGCACACAACCCCCAGACCACACAGGAGCTGCTGACCAGCCTGCGGGATGCCAGCGAGTATACAGAGGGGACCTTCTTGGGGTGGGGGTCCTCAGCCTGCTGAGAGGGTGACCGGGTGCTAGGGCCATGCTGAGCCCTGCTCAGTGCCTGCTCCACCTGTGAGTGCAGCTCAGGGGATGCCCATGGAGGCTGCTCCCAGGTGTGCACCCTGTAGATGTGCGTCCCCAGTGTGGACCCCTGAGGCATGTGCACCCGCAGGTGTGTGGCCCACAGCTGTACAATTGGTTGCCCCAGGACACACAGCTGCCTCCCTCCCCAGCATGGGTAGAGGTCCTCAGGGTCGCAGGGCTGCCTCCCATGGAGAGGACACGGTGAAGCCCTGAAACCAGAGACACCTGCTGCTGGCAAGCCGTGAGGTCCTGGACGAGGTGCTTCTCTGCTCTGAGCCTCAGTTTCCCCATCTAAATCAGGGATGGTGCCTGCCAAGGGCTAGTGAGGGCTGGCCTAGGAGACTGGGGCTGCCTTGCTGATTTACTTCTGGGGGTGGTGATCGCCTTGAGTTGCAGTGCCAGGCTTTTGCCTGTATTGTCAGCAATCCTGACAGTTCTGTTAGACTGGCATTTTTTTTGTTTTTGAGACAGAGTCTTGCTCTGTCATACAGGCTGTAGTGCAGTGGTGTGATCCCAGCTCACTGCAACCTCAGCCTCCTGGGTTCAAGCAATTCTCCTGCCTCAGCCTCCCAAGTAGCTGAGACTACAGGCACATGCTACCATGCCCAGCTAATTTTTTGTATTTTTAATAGAGACAGACTTTCACTGTGTTAGCTGGGATGGTCTCGATCTGACCTCGTGATCCGCCCGCCCCGACCTCCCAAAGTGCTGGGCTTACAGGTGTGAGCCACC
The DNA here is from genome assembly GCA_031835075.1 of Saguinus oedipus. NCBI lineage: Eukaryota > Metazoa > Chordata > Mammalia > Primates > Cebidae > Saguinus > Saguinus oedipus. Next base: position 221,427,358 of record CM063169.1, read on the forward strand.
TCACCTAGCCTAGACTGGTGGTGGTATGCCTGCTTCACAGATGAGCAAACTGAGGCCAGAAGGTGGGGGACCAGGCAGCTGCAAACGGGCGAACTCCAACCTAGGTGTGAGCTCAAAGCAGCCAGAGGCTTTGTTTAAAAACCTCTAATAACCCTGTCCTGTCCCCTCGATGGGCTGCCCCACCTGGCCGGGGACACCTCGTTGAGGAAGAAATGGCCCTGCCCCTCCTGGATGTTCTGTGGTGGGCAGGAGGTGAAGGCACTCTCTCGGGTTTGCAGATCCCCAGGGGAGAACTGCCAGCACCTCCTGGCCCGAGATGTGGGGCTGCCCCTGTGCCAGGCCCTGGTGGAGGCTGAGGCCGGGAACTCCGACCGCGTCCTGGAGCTGCTCCTGCCCATTCGCTACCGGATCGTCCAGCTTGGTGGCAGCAATGCCCAGGTGAGCCAACAGCTGCCAGCCAGGGTGCCCAGGGCCTGAGCCAGGGAGTCTGGGTGCCTGCAGCCCCTAAGTCTCTCCCGTGGTGTTGGTGCCCACAATGTGAGTGTGATTGTGTCTCTTATGCTCCCACGCTATAAATTTGTCATCAAGGGTGTGGCATCAACCCCACTGTCCCCCTGGAGAGCAGGTAACCCACGGCGGGCAGAAGCTCACCTCCCCCTTCCCGAGTTACAGGAGTCTCACATGCCCAATTGACATTTCAGAGAGATGTCTTCAACCAGCTACTGATTCACGCGGCCTTAAACTGCACCTCCAGTGTCCATAAGAACGTGGCCAGGTGAGCTCCTGGCCCCTGCCCAGCACTCCAACTTTCACAGGTTCTCCCCTCAGACCTCGGGAGCGCCTGGAGGCCCCACCGCCCGCAGCCTGAGATGCTCCTGCTTCCGAGGCTGTGAAGTCGGAAGGCTGCGGGGAATTTGTTTCTCCTTTGTTAGCAGGTTCAACCTGACCAAGGAGAGCCAGGCCCAACCTCCACCCTCCCCAGCCCGCTCCCGTTCAGCCATGCCAAGCTACCCAGTTACGAAAATACGTCCTGCTTTTTTAGGCCCCCGGGCCTTTGCATGTGCATGCCCACCACTTGGAACACCCTTTACCTAATGCTCAGACCTCAGCTCATTTCTCCTGCCTGCCTGTGCTGGGTGCCAAGAGGCAGCAGTGAGCAGGCACAGCAGGGACTGCCCAGCGGGAGCACATCTGTAGTTGGGGGAGCTACAGGGAGCGGTCAGACCCACAGACACAGGTGAACGTGCACTGAGGGAGTGGCAGCTGAGGGCACACCTGAAAGCCCAGGGGGTTTAGCCAGGGCCAAGCCAGGGGCTTGGAGGAGGGTGGCATAGCTGGAGGGTGAGAGTGTCAGGAGGGTGGCATAGCTGGAGCGTGTGTTAGGAGGGTGGTATAGCTGGAAGGTGAGTGTGTCAGGAGGGTGGCATAGCTGGAGGGTGAGAGTGTCAGGAGGGTGGCATAGCTGGAGGGTGAGAGTGTCAGGAGGGTGGCATAGCTGGAGGGTGAGAGTGTCAGGAGGGTGGCATAGCTGGAGGGTGAGAGTGTCAGGAGGGTGGCATAGCTGGAGGGTGAGAGTGTCAGGAGGGTGGCATAGCTGGAGCGTGTGTCAGGAGGGTGGTATAGCTAGAAGGTGAGTGTGTCAGGAGGGTGGTATAGCTGGAGGGTGAGTGTCAGGAGGGTGGTATAGCTGGAGGGTGAGTGTCAGGAGGGTGGCATAGCTGGAGGGTGAGAGTGTCAGGAGGGTGGCATAGCTGGAGCGTGTGTCAGGAGGGTGGTATAGCTGGAAGGTGAGTGTGTCAGGAGGGTGGTATAGATGGAGGGTGAGAGTGTCAGGAGGGTGGCATAGCTGGAGGGTGAGAGTGTCAGGAGGGTGGCATAGCTGGAGCGTGTGTCAGGAGGGTGGTATAGCTGGAAGGTGAGTGTGTCAGGAGGGTGGTATAGCTGGAAGGTGAGTGTGTCAGGAGGGTGGTATAGCTGGAGGGTGAGTGTCAGGAGGGTGGCATAGCTGGAGGGTGACAGTGTCAGGAGGGTGGCATAGCTGGAGGGTGTGTGTCAGGAAGGGGGCATAGCTGGAGGGTGAGTGTGTCAGGAGGGTGGCGTAGCTGGAGGGTGAGTGTGTCAGGAAGGTTGTATAGTTGGATGGTGAGTGTGTCAGGAGGGTGGTATAGCTGGAGGGTGAGTGTCAGGAGGGTGGCATAGCTGGAGGGTGAGTGTGTCAGGAGGGTGGTATAGCTGGAGGGTGAGTGTCAGGAGGGTGGTATAGCTGGAGGGTGAGTGTCAGGAGGGTGGCATAGCTGGAGGGTGAGAGTGTCAGGAGGGTGGCATAGCTGGAGCGTGTGTCAGGAGGGTGGTATAGCTGGAAGGTGAGTGTGTCAGGAGGGTGGTATAGTTGGAGGGTGAGTGTCAGGAGGGTGGCATAGCTGGAGGGTGAGTGTGTCAGGAAGGTTGTATAGTTGGATGGTGAGTGTGTCAGGAGGGTGGTATAGCTGGAGGGTGAGTGTCAGGGTGGCATAGCTGGAGGGTGACAGTGTCAGGAGGGTGACATAGCCGGAGGGTGGGTGTGTCAGGAGGGTGGCATAGCTGGAAGATCAGTGTGTCAGGAGGGTGGCATAGCTGGAGGGTGAGTGTGTCAGGGTGGCGTAGCTGGAGGGTGAGAGTGTCAGAAGGGTGACATAGCTGGAGGGTGAGTGTGTCAGGAGGGTGGCATAGCTGGAAGATCAGTGTGTCAGGAGGGTGGCATAGCTGGAGGGTGTCAGGAGGGTGGCATAGCTGGAGGGTGGGTGTGTCAGGAGGGTGGTGGCATAGCTACCTGGTGAGAGTGCCAGGGGAACCCTCAGGAGCCCCCCGATTGTCGGCAGCCTTGGTGGCCCGGCCTGTCTCTCTCCAGTCAGGCAGCTGAGCTCTCAGCCAGCGGCTGCTTAGCCTCTGTGCACCTGACGGAGACTGTGACACCTCTCCTTGCCCAGGTCCCCCGGGACCCTCAGACATAGGGGAAAGGAAGAACAGAGGGGCCGTGGGTGCCTGGTGGGGAGGGTGTGCTGTGAGAGCAGGTGGCAGCCTGGGGCCACAGGCGGCCCTTGGCTGGTGACAAGCCCAGTGGCTTAGGCGCAGGTGCAGCAGTGCAGCTCCCCACAGGCAGGGCTCCCACAGTGAGCCGTGCAGCCTCCATGGTGCTGACGAAACAGGTCTGGCTTGCAGCACTTGAACTGCCTGAAACTGGAAAACATCTTGGACACATGCTGCCCGCTCTGCCCTTCCATGGCCACAGACAAAACCATGCATGTGTTTTACTGGTCAAGCCCCTTGGGGAGCTCCAGGCTGCAGTGTGGCTGGGAGGTGGTGCTTCTGGCAGCAGCAGTGGGAAAGTGGCTGTGTGGACAGGAGGGCTGAGGGCGGAGCTGGGGTGAGCATCTGGGGGACAGTGCAGCCATGCTGATGGGCCCCTCCGTGGTACCGTGGGGGAGGATGGGAGGGAGAGCAGGCTGCACAGGGAGCTGACTGTGGTGGGAGGTGTCAGGGGTGTCTTCTCTCCAAGTCCCATCCTGCTACTAGGCAGCATCCCTGGGGCCATCAGCATAGCTCACCAGCCCCCAAGGTGGGAAACCCTCCACCCCAGCCTTGAGAAGGGATCTTCGAGCCCCCACATTGAGTGCCAGGCCCCAGCCCCTTCACACCACTCACGCCCTACAGAACCACTGTTGTCAGGTGTGTGGGGGCTGTCTTAAGTCAGTTAGGGCTGTTATTTAAAAAGTGCCACAGATGGGCCAGGCATGGTGGCTCATGCCTGTAATCCCAGCACTTTGGGAGGCCGAGGCAGGTGGATTGCCTGAGGTCAGGAGTTCAAGACCAGCCTGACCAACATGCTGAAACCCCGTCTCTATTAACAAATACAAAAAATTAGCTGGGCATGGTGATGGGTACCTGTAATCCCAGCTAATCAGGAGGCTGAGGCTGGAGAATTGTTTGAACCTGGGAGATGCAGATTGCAGTGAGCTGAGATCACACCATTGAACTCCAGCCTGGGCGACAGAGCAAGACTCCATCTCAAAAAGAAGTGCCGCAGACTGGGTGGCTTGCACAGTTGGCATGCCTTGTCTCACGGTTGTGGAGGCTGAAATGGCCAGGACAGAGGTCTGGCAGGGCTCAGTTTCTGGTGAGGCCTCTCTTCCTGGCTTGTGGACAGCTGCTTTCTTGCTGTGTCCTTACATGACCTGTCCTTTGAGTGCTAGTTCTTTCAGGTCTCTTCTTTTTAAATTTTTTAACATTTTTAGAGTCAAGGTCTCTGTCACCCAGGTTGGAATGCAGTGGTGTGATCACAGTTTACTGTAAACTCAAACTCCTGGGCTCAAGGGTTCCTCCTGCTTCAGCCCCTCACAGTGCTGGGATTACATGAGCCAACACACCCATCTCTTCTTATAAGGGCACTAATCCCATTCAGGAGGGCCCCACCCTCATGACTTAATCACTTCCAAGAGGCCCTGCTCTCAATACCATTACCTTGGGCATTTGGGCTTCAACGTATACATTTAGCCTGGACACAGACATTCAGTCCACAGCTGGGTCTTTCCCTCAAACCATACCTGGGCTTCCTCTCTTCAAACTTGGGTTTTCCCCTTCGCACCTGTTCTGCCCCCTTGGTGTGGCTTCCTGCTCTGGAGGTCTGTGCCCTCCCATCCTCACCTCTCCCCAAACTGAGGCCAGGCCTCCTGCCCCTGGGCCTTGGCCCTTGCTATTCCCTCTGCAGCAGCCCAGCCTGCCTGTGTTCTGCCTTGGGACCAAGGGACCACCAGGCCCCACATCCCTCTAGAAGGTTCTGCAACAGAACCTCTGTGTCTGTTTCTGCAGGAGCCTTCTGATGGAGCGTGATGCCTTGAAGCCCAACTCACCTCTGACCGAGCGGCTCATCCGCAAGGCGACTTCCATCCACCTCATGTAGTGAGCCAGCCTGGCTGCCTCCACCCTGCAGAACCTCAGCAATGGCCTCGCTAGCGTCCAGTCAGCAGCTCCATCGGCTTAGGGAGGGGAGACGGCCAGAGTCTATTTGTTAGGGCTGTTAGAGGGTGACCTTTAGTTTTACAGGAAAGGGGTCAAAGGTTAATTTTAAATGCGATACTGAATCTTGCAGTCCTCGAGAAGGGCCAGCATGTCTTTTTAGCAGCCACAGGCAGTAGTAGGTACTGCTCTCTCCACCTGCCTTACAAATCCTATTTCCCAGGGGAATGTGTCTACTGCCTGGTGGTTCAGGAGTTGGCAGGCAGGGCAGGGGTGGGTGCTGATTCTGCTGGGACGAGTCTTCCAGAGGCAGCCTCCCCCCACCATCTGTCCCCCTCCCCACCAGGCTACCCTTGGGATGGACCTTTTCATTTACTTTTCCATATATTCTAGACAGGTTCTGTCGTCTCACTGTGTTGCTGTCCCATGTTTACCAAGGGTAGGGGACCTAGTGGCCCGCCTGCTGCCTTTGGCCTCGGCCCCCTGCTGCTGCACCCACCGCCCTCCTTGCAGATGAACGCACACATAGGGTCCTCTCTGTCTCTGGGGCGAGTCTTCTGGCCCCCTGGCGGGGACGGTGTTAGTGCTTGGACCTGTTTCTCTTTAAACTGTACATCATTGGAGGACTTCATGTCCACTATTTTAATCATAAACATACTTCTGAAGTGCAAGGATTGAGCTCAGGGCTGCTCTGTTGTGGCAGAACCCAAAGTGCTGTGATGTGTAGCTGTGACAAGCCTGGAGCGGCTCCTGCTTCCCCATTGAGCACCCTCCTGACCGTGCTGCCGACTCAGTTGTCTGCTTTCAGCCTTCCTGTGAGGAGTGGTCCCAGTGAACAGATGTTTTTCAAGTTCCTTCGATTTGTACTGAATTTAGGGAGGAATTCATCAGGGCAGGAAGCAGGCAGGCCTCCTAGAAGGGAGAGGAGACCTTCAAATCTATTGATTGCCCACAGTTTGCTCAAGCCCAGGATTAATTCAGGGATTAAAATGAATTAATCGGTTCCTCTTAAGTCTTTAAGCATCTATGCTCCAGGCCTGGGGTTGGGTCCTGGGGAGACAGCTTCTCGAACTTAAGGAAGGTGGGGTGCGGCAGCTCATGCCTGTAATCTCAACACTTTGGGAGGCGGAGGCGGGTGGATCCCCTGAGGTCAGGAGTTCGAGACCAGCCTGGCCAACATGGTGACACCCCATCTCTACTAAATATACAAAAATTCACCAGGCGTGGTGGTGTGCATCTGTAGTCCCAGCTACTAAGGAGGTTGAGGCAGGAGAATCACTTGAACCTGGAAGGCAGCAGTTGCAGTGAGCCAAGATCGCACCACTGCAGTCCAGCCTGGGTGATAGAACAAGACTCTGTCTCAAGGATGAAAACTTTAAGTAGGTGGGGCATCTAGTCAGGAGCTAGGGATACATCCTAAGGAGGAGCCTCCCTCCCCTCTCCTGGTTCCGAGCAAGACGTGACTTGGCTGTGTAATTGGGAACCCTGGTTCCTCCTCCAGGAAGCCTTCTACCCCCACAACTCCCACTGCAGGCTGGTGAGGGTGTTGCCTCTGTGCCCCTCAGCCCTTGGCACCTGCCCTTGCTATTGCACCCTTGCCATGACCTCCCCAGGTCAGAGACAGCATCTGTCCTCAGCATCACCCAGCAAATGGCCTGCACTGAGTAGCTGTCAGTGAAAGTTGGTGAATGAATGCTTACATAAATGGAGTTGAACTCTGTATGAAGCCTTCTTGCATTACTGTGAAGAAATACCTGGGGCTAGGTAGTTTATAAAGAGGTTTAATTGCCTCACAGTTCCCCGGGCTTTTCAGGAAGCATGGTGCAGGCATCTGCTTCTGGTGCAACCTCAGGAAGGTTAAGATAGAAGGTGATGGGGAGCCAGTGTATCACAGAGCAGGAGCGAGAGAGAGAAGGGGAGGCCTCAGACTCTTAAATAACCAAATCTATGTGAACTAACAACTCATTCGTCACCAAGGGGATGGTGCTAAGCCATCCATGAGGGATCTGCCCTCCTGATCCAATGACTTCCCACAAGCCCCACTTCCAACACTGGGATCATATTACATGAGATTTGGAGGGGACAAACATCCAAACTATGGCAAATCCTAATGGGGGAAGGCAAAAATGACTTTGCCGTAGATAGGCCACACCTATTATGTGCTGACATGATACCGGGAGGAGTATCAGGAGTGGATGTTGGGGATCCCTCTGCCACTCTCCCAGCAGGCATCCCCAGGACGAGCCGAGAGGGGAATGCGATGAGCAAGCCAAACTCTTTCCAAGCTGTTTGATCACACCCGCCTACCCCAGCACGCTCGGCCCCTACCTGCTGCTCCGTGCTGGGCTGGGCTGAGATGGGGAGACTGATGAGTGAGGGCTGGGCTGGGCTGGGCTGGCCTGCCCTTTATGAGCCCACTGTCTTCTGGTGAAGGAACACAGCAACACGGAGTGATTGGTGTGGATGATGGAAAACCAGGGACATGGGACCCGGAAGTGGCTCCAGCCAGCCTGGAAGGCCTCTGCCCTGGGGCCCCGGTGGCTGCTTCCTAGACAGCTCTCCACCGAACCTGCCTAAATAAACGGCTTATCTTCCTCCCTGAAAATGGTGCTCTCCGGAGTTCCGTCCTTTCCCGGGCGCGTCATCCCAGGCTCCTCTTCCTGCACCCTCCTCCATCCATCAGTCCTGGATAATCAAAGCTCCCGCTTAGTGACGCTCTGCCCTGGAGGGAGCCCCTCATGTGATCCTCAAGCCCCCGAGTTGGGTATTACACCTGGTTGGCAGGCAAAGTGAGGTCAGTCTCAAGTTGCCGCCCACTGACCCGTCGGCCAGTCCTGTCCTTGAGTCTCCATGGCTCAGGTCAGGGATGTTCTATCTGCGTCCCACCCCTCCCCAGCATATGCACTCCCCAAGGCAGGCTCCATCACCGGGGGCCTCTCTCCTCCAACGCAGCTTCCCAGCTGGCCTGTAAAGCCCAGGACAGGCTCTCGCCCCGCCCTCGGCCGTCCTCAGGCCTTGGCGGTTGGGGAAGCCCGTGAAGGGCAACGGTTCTCCTCCGACCGCAGAGCCTGTGCAGCTCCGGCCGTAAGTCTCCTGGTCCCTGAGTCACCCGGCGCAACCGTGCGCGCCTACGGGCAGGGACCGCGCCTTTGCACTACTGTGTTAGTAAAAGCTGGCGCGCGCGGCTTCGCAGAAGGTGGGTGAGCCTACTTGGTTTAGTTCTTCCCATCGACACCCTTAAGTGGCAGCTTTAACTTTCTCCCTACACATGAAGAGCTGCCGTACGCGGTTCCAGCTGATGCGGACGGCGAAGATACACTAGGCGACAGGGTCAGGCACTCTTCCGGGTGGGAGCGCCCCCCCCCCCCGCCGCGCGCCGTGCGGAGCCAATCACTGCGTTGAAGCAGTTCGCATGCGCGCTAGGTGCTTTTTCCCCGGCGTCCTGACTACAATCCCCAGGATGCATCGGGCCCACCGCCTCACGGAGCCCTTTTCAAACCCACCAATCGGCAGCCCGCGTCGCCCGGCGCCGCGTTTAAATCCGTACGGGAGGCGCGTCCTGCGTTGTCGCGGCTCTAGGTAAGTGAGTCAGGGGCGGGGACGAAGAGTGTTGGGTGGGCCAGGTGCGGCGCGGTACGGGCGTTCTCGGGACGGGGAAGGGCCGCGTGCCACCGGGAGCCGGGCCTGGGCTCGAGCCGGGGTCACCGGGGCGCCTCGCACCAAGGTCTGGGATGTAGGGAGGTCCAGGGCTGCCCCCCGCGCAACCAGAGCCCCCAACACTCTGGCCCAGAAGCCGAGAATTCCGTTATCTCGTCCGATAGCGCTCGGGCTGACTCCCGGCCTGGCGGCACTCGGCCCCTGGGGTCCCCTGGGATGCAATTATTTCAGAGCGACCCCGCGCCGCCTCTCCCGGACCTGGCCACAGGTTCTCTCTGCCCCTGTGAGCCGAAGGCTGAAGGAACCAGAAGCCCTGGGCCCTGACACGCACTCACCTTCTGGTCTCCTTTAACCCTGCAGTGACTTCTGACAGCTCCATGGAAGGAGGCGGCGGCCGCGATGAGCCTTCAACCTGCCGGGCAGGGGACGCGAACGTGGATGACCCTAAGAAGGAAGGCAAGTCCTTGCTGCTGCGGCGCTGTTGTTTAGGACGGTGTTGGGATGGAGGTTGATTTAATGTTGCCTTGAGAAATTCTTTCTCTCTCAAGTGTTCGTCTTGTATTCTGCACCTGTGAAACACAGGACATCTGTCTGTATTTTCTGGTTTTCTTTCACCTCCTCCCAATTTTAAGTCCCATCACAGCCAGTATTCTCATCAGTTTTATTTAGCACAGTGCCCCCATGCCCTGAACAGTACCTGACACTTTGTGGGTGCTCAAACGTTTGTTGAACTGAATTCGATGTTTCCTTTTTTTTTTTTTGTCGCTGGTTTCTGTTCGCTAAGACTTTTTTAGGATCTTTGAGACCTTGTTAATGAGTGAGTCTGGCCCAAAACTTTCCTTTCTTCTTGTGTCCTTGTCTGGTTTGGGTATCAAGGCGAGGGTACAGCTTCACAAAATGAGTTACAGGCCACACCCTCTTTTTCTCTCAAAGCGTGTTTTTTGGTTTGTTTTTGTTTTTTTCAGACGGCATTTCAGTGGTTTTGCCCAGGCTGGAGTGCAATGGCTCTATCTCAGCTCACCACAATCTCCGCCTCCCTGGTTCAAGCGATTCTCCTGCCTCAGCCTCCCGAGTAGCTGTGATTATAGGCATGCAACCATGCCTGGTTAATTTTGTATTTTTAATAGAGACAGGGTTTCTCCATGTTGGTCAGGCTGGTCTCAAACTCCTGACCTCAGGTGATCTGCCCACCTCTGCCTCCCAAAGTGCTGAGCGATTACAGCATGAGCCACCACGCCCTGTTTTTTTTCTTTTTTTTTGCTTTTTGTTTTGTTTTGTTTTTTTTGGTGGAATCCTGCTCTGTCACCCAGGCTGGAGGGCTAGCGAAATCTCAACACTGCAATCTCTGCCTCCTAAGCTGAAGGGATTCTCCTACCTCAGCCTCCTGAGTAGCTGGGATTACAGGTGCCCACCATCACACCCAGCTAATTTTTGTATTTTTAACAGAGATAGGGTTTTGCCATGTTGCCCAGGCTGGTCTTGAACTCCTCAGCTCAGGCAGTCCACCCTCCTTGGCCTCCAAAAGTGCTAGGATTACAGGTGTGAGTCATGTCACTTGGCCTCAAAGCATTTTCATATCCTTTTATCCTTTGATTCTCACACTATCCAAGGATTCTCTTTTTTTTGAGGCCGAGTCTCACTGTGTCCCCCGGGTTGGATTGCAATGGTGTGATCTTGGCTCACTGCAACATCTGCCTCCTGGGTTCAAGGGATTCTCCTGCCTCAGCCTCCTGAGTAGCTGGGATTACAGACACCCACCACCATGCCCAGCTAATTTTCTTTTCTTTTTTTTTTTTTTTTTTTTGAGATGGAGTCTCGCTCTGTTGCCTGGCTGGAGTGTAGTGGCACAATCTTGGCTCACTGGAATCTCTGCCTCCCAGGTTCAAGCGATTCTCCTGCCTCTGCCTCTGAGTAGCTGGGACTACAGGCATGCACCACCATGCCCAGCCATTTTTTTTGTATTTTTAGTGTAGACAGGGTTTCACCAAGTTGGTTGGCCAGGATGGTCTCGATCTCTTGATCTCGTGATCCATCCGCCTCGGCCTCCCAAAGTGCTGGGATTACAGACATGAGCCACTGCACCTGGGCAAATTTTGTATTTTTAGTAGCAATAAGGTTTTACCATGTTGGCCAGGCTGTCTCAAACTCTTGACCTCAGGTGATCCACCCGCCTCAGCCTCCCAAAGTGCTGGGATTACAGACGTGATCCTCTGTGCTGGGCGCCAAGCATCTTCAATGCCTCTATTTTGCAGGAACTGTCCTGGAGACTTTGCGAATCACCGTTGCATCTTCTTCATCTAGAAAGGCGCTTGCCTCTGCGCCCTGTCCTCCTTCCTGTCGTGTCCTCCCTTTCCAATAAGTCCCTTCCACATGCATGCTGTACCTGCTGCTCCTTCTCAAGGCCTTCCCCACCTCCGTGACCCTGGCTTCCTCTCCCCACTTCTCCCCTGTCCACTGGATCGTGCTCCTCCACATACGGATATGTTCCCTCGTCTCACTTGTCGCCATGTCTCCTCTGCTGCCTCCACTGCTGTGTTTCTCCTTCCAAGCCAAACTTCGAGAGCTTTCTCCCTTGTTCTGTCACTTTTTCCACCCCTCAACCCCTCCCGTTCCAGCTTCCATCCTCACCACTCCATTCAAGCTGCTTTCATCAGTACATTGCCCAGTCTCTTGTCACTCTTCTAGTCTTGTTTAATCAGAGTGTTGTTTTTCAGTAACACTCATCCTCTGGACGCTTCCCTTGCTTGGACTCCAAGGCCCTCTTGGTTTTCCTCCTGCCTCTGGCTGGTGTATGGCGTCTCTGTGCAGGCTCCTGCTCTAGCGTCTTCTGAGGCTGATTTCCCCAAGACCTGCTCTGGGACCTCTTTGTGCTTTCGCCCTCAGGGCAGTCAGCATTCCCATGACTGTACAGTGCATGCTCTCTGCTGCACCCATGTTTTATCTTCAGCGCAGGCTCTCCTCTGAGCTTAGCTTGTATATTTACCTGCGTATGTGGCGTCTTCACACGCATGTCTCATCTCAAACTCAGCATACCCCCTCTGCATCTGCACACCAAGTTCTTAAGCTGTTCTTTCAGTCTTTCCCATCACCAACATTAATCACTTTATTTCTCCATTTCAACAATAAACATTTTATTTCTCCATTTCACCCAGCTGTCCAAGCTGAGACCCTCCTGCATTCTTGCAGTTCCTGTTATCTCCACCTCCAGAATGTACCCTGATCTGTCTGCAGACTCTCCACCTCCACCCACATGCTCCTCTCTGGGTCTGAGCCTGCACTCGTATGTGATTTACTTTGGCTAATATGTGTATTTGTATGTCAGTCGATATTACCTGCTTCTTTTTGGATACACCCTCTACCCAGTAATGTCACCTTTTAAAAACACAAGTTAGATTATCAGGCTCTTTTCCTAGAGCCCTGTCACAGTTTCCTGTCCCACTTTGGAGAGAATGGAAGCTCCTTGCCGTGGCTTACAAACCTCTGTGGTCTGGCCCAACTTTGTGTTTTCACCTCTTCAGCCACTCGGACTCCTGACGGGTTCCTCACACACACACTTGGGTATTTTCTCAGAGGTGTTCCCACCTCCACATAGCTCTCACCGCACCGCCTCTGGGGCACCCTCCAGGGCAGGCTGCATGTACCCCAAGTCTGCCTGGCACCTAGTGGAGGGTATGGTCTGGGGCGGGTGCTCATGTGCTTACAGGATGAGCAAGTCAGCCAGCCCCCGGCCTCTCGGAGCCAGTCACAGAGCCTGGAGCAGAAGACTGCTTCCCTGAGTTCTGATCCTGGATTCTTTTCCCACACAAGACAGTTGGAAGTTTCTGAAATTGACTTCCTAATTCAGACGTGTAAAAAGTGAAACGTCTCCCTCTCATCTATATCTCTTAGTCACCTGGTTCCCCCTCCAAGGGCCATTGATGTCATCAGTCTCTTGGGTGTCCTTCCAGGTATAATCTGTACAAGTACAAGCCAACACACACAGAGTACTGCTTCCCCCTTCCATATAGCGTGGAGAACCCTGTCCTGTATCTTGTTTCTCATGCTTGATTTATCCTGATGAGTATTGCATATCAACACTTGATGAGCATTACTGTGTTTTGGACCTGTATAGGGTTCCAGCATGGCGATGTTGCTGTGATTCACTCCATCTGCCGTGGGTGAGCACTTAGTTTGTGCCTCGTGCCTTGCTGTTCCCAGTGATGCTGCAGTAGATGACTGTAGACACTGTAACTGGCAGCACATATGACTGCCTTACACACCCGCGAGCGTCTGTAGGATACACTCGCAGAAGTAGACTTGCTGGGCCGAAGACAGTTTCTTACTTTACAGGGTACTGCCCGGCCCTCTAGAGGGCGGTGATAATTGACACCTTCCCAGCAGTGTAGGAACTGTCTGTCTCTTTCCCCACAACTTTGCCTGTAGTTCATAAATCTTTGAGTTTGGCCAGTCATATCAGTGGAAAATGGAATCTCAGAGTAAGTTTATTTTTAATTACTCTTATTTATTTACTTATTGTGAGGCGGTTGTGCTCGTCACCCAGGCTGGAGTGCACTGGTGCGATCTTGGCTCACCTCCACCTCCCAGCTTCAAGCAGTTCTCCTGCCTCAGACTCCCAAGTAGCTGGGATTACAGGCGCCGGCCACCACGCCTGGCTAATTTTTTGTATTTTTAGTAAAGATGAGGTTTCACTGTGTTGGTCAGGCTGGTCTTGAACTCCTGACCTCAGGTGACCCACGAATCTTGACCTCCCAAAGTGCTAGAATTACAGTTGTGAGCCACCACACCCAGCCTCATTGCTCTTACTTTTTAGCGAGGCTGAACTTCTTACCTCACCAAAAAATTGAAGAATGTTTTGTTTTCTTTTCTGCAAACTTTATCTGTTCTTATCCTTTTTCTATCTTTGCTAGATTGTTAGTTTTTTTTAGTATGTTGTAGATATCCTTCACAAATTAGCCCTTTATGAAATGACTTGCAAATATTCTTTTCCCCATTTCTTATTTAACTTATTGTGATTTTTTCCACACAGCGCTGTTACAAATTTTAATGTTTGAAGATCAATCTTATTTTTTATTTTTTGAGACTGGTTCTCGCTCTGTTGCCTGGGCCTGAGTGCAGTGATGAGATTGTGGCTCACTGCAGCCTCAACCTCCCAGGCTCATGGGATCCTCCCTCCTAAACCTCCTTAGTAGCTGAGACTACCACACCCAACTTATTTTTGTATTTTTTTGTAGAGATGAGATCTCCCTATGTTGCCTAGGCTGGTCTCAAACACCTGGGCTCGAGCGATCCGCCCACCTCGGCCTCCCAAAGTGCTGGGCTTACAGATGTGAGCCACTGCGCCCGGCCGATCAGTCTTTGGTAGCTTCCAGTTTAGTGTCGTACTTAGAATTCCACACTGCCGAGTTATCAAACTTTCCTCATAGCTGCTGCTTGTTTGTTTAGGGTTTTGCTTTTTTTTTTTTTTGAGACGGAGTTTCGCTCTTGTTACCCAGGCCGGAGTGCAATGGTACGATCTCGGCTCACCGCAACCTCCGCCTCCTGGGTTCAGGCAATTCTCCTGCCTCAGCCTCCCGAGTAGCTGGGATTACAGGCACGCGCCACCATGTCCAGCTAATTTTTTGTATTTTTAGTAGAGACGGGGTTTCACCATGTTGACCAGGATGGTCTCGATCTCTTGACCTCGTGATCCACCCACCTCTGCCTCCCAAAGTGCTGGGATTACAGGCTTGAGCCACCGCGCCCAGCCTGGGTTTTGCTTTTCTCAGTTAAGCCCTTGATTTATTTGGAATTTGGCCTGGTGTGGTATGAGGCATGGAACAAACTTAATTGTTTTTTTTCCGGAGGATTATGTAGTTTATTTCAATACAATTTTTTCACTTTTTCTCTCTATTTGATACGTTACTTTTATGATATACCAAGTCTTCTTTATATGCATTCTGCATACTTCTTGTTAGATTTGTTTATCGTTATTTTGCATCTTGCGTTGCTGCTAGAAACGAAGTCTTTTATTCCATGGTATCTCCTCTCTGTTTGTAGATATGAAAGCTGTTGACTGCTCTGTAGTGATTTTGTCCTTAGCCATGTTCTTTTATCCTTTTACGACTTAATAGTTCTCCGTTGGTTTTCCTGATTTGTTTCCTGTGTCTATAATCATGGCATCTGTGCACTGTGATAATTTTACCTGCACGTTCCTTCCTTTGTCTGATTCTGTTGGTTAGTGTGTCTAGACAGTGTTAAGAATTGTGCATGAAGATGTCATTGCCACATGCCTGGCTTTAATGGAATTTCTTCTGTGGTTTTTCATTGAGTCCGATACTGGGTTATATGTTAATTTCCATGTAAATGGTAGTCATCGGTGCTGCTCATGAGTATTTCTGTGTGTTCGTCTTCTGGGCATGTAATAGAACTGTGCTCCCTCTTCATTTGAGATTGGGTGACTCACTTGGCTGGTGAAACGGGAATGTGGTCGTGTGTGTCATTTCTGGGTGGAAATCTTTAAAAACCACTGTGGAATCTGTTCTTTTCCTTCCTGTCATGGAGACCAGTGGTGTTCCTGATGGTGGGGACTCCATCAGCTGGGGTTCTTGGAGTGAGGTGGCCAGGGAGCAGGGCCCCAGCCTACCCCTCTGCAGATGAATAGTTTGAGTGAGAGATATGGCTTTGTGGGGTTTTTTGTTTGTTTGCTTTGAGTCAGTGTCTCACTCTATTGCCCAGGCTTGAGTGCAGTGGCGTGATCATAGCTCACTACAGCCTTGAGCTCCTGGGCTCAGCATTCTGAGTAGATGGGACTACAGGTATATGCCACCATACCCTGCTAATTTTTTTTTCTTTTTGTACAGACAGGGCCTCACTATGTTGCCACGGGCTGGTCTTGAACTCCTGGCCTCAAGTGATCCTCCTTGGCCTCCCAAAGTGCTGGGATTACAGGCATGAGCCACCATAACCAGCCTACCTTTGTTGTTTTGAGCCACTAAAGCTTTAAGGGTTGTTACTTCAGTATGTTAGCCTGTAGCCTGTCCTAACTGATCAGATCAATTCGTTCCTATCTTTAGAAGGAATACATCTGATGTTACCCCATGGAACCTAATGTTGGCTTTGGGTTGAGATGGGTATTTCCTTACATGATGTAATATATCTATTGCTTTTTATTAAGAGCCTCTAAAATCAAGAATGTATGTTGTATTTTATCATACGCCTGTTCAACATATGTGGAGACAATCCTGGTTTTCTCTTTAGCTCTAGTAATGAAACGATTATCTGAGTAGATGGTATGAAATGAAACCATCTGACAGCCCTGAAATGAAGTGAGCTTGGTCATATTATATTATTATTATCACTTTAATGTGTTGTAGGATTCTTTTTGCTAGTATTTTTGTGTTAGTGTAGATGTGGTAGCTCATGCCTGTAATCCCAGCACTTTGGGAGGCCAAGGTAGGAGGAACGCTTGAGACCAGCCAGGGCAACATGAGGAAACCCCATCTCTACAAAAAATACAAGTATTAGCTGGGCATGGTGGTGCATGCCTGTAGTCCCAGCTACTTGGGAGGCTGAGTCAGGAGGATCCCTTGAGTCCAGCAGTTCGAGGCTGCAGTGAGCTATGATTGCGCCACTGTACTCCAGCCTGGATGAGAGAGCAAGACCCTGCCTCAAAAAGAAAAAGATTATGATGCCGATACAAGTAAGGCTGGTCCTTACTTTCTTAACTGATCGCTTTACGGGTGTTTGGTAACATGCTTGCCTCGTGGAACTAAGTTGGAAAGTTTATTTTTTTCTGTCCTCTGGAATGATGTAAATAGCATTGGAATTATTTGTTCTTTAATGTTTTGATACTATCATCCTGTGAAACTACTTGGGGCTTGTGCTTTTTTGAAGGGGATAGCTCTTTAATAAATTTCTCCAGTTATTTTATGATTATAGAGGTATTAAGATTTCCCTCTCTTCTGGAGTCAGTTTTATCAATAAATGAATTTAATAATTTAAATAAATAAATGGGGGCTGGGCACAGTGGCTCATGTCTGTAATCCCAGCAGTTTGGGAGGCCAAAGAGGATCACTTGAGGCCAGGAGTTCAAGACCAGCCTGCCCAACATGGCAAAACCCAGTATCTACTAAAAATAGAAAAATCAGCTGGGTGTGGTGGCAGGTCCCTGTAATACCAGCTACTCGGAGCCCAACATGGCAAAACCCCATATCTACTAAAAATAGAAAAATCAGCTGGGTGTGGTGGCAGGTACCTGTAATACCTGCTACTCGGAGGCTGAGGCATGAGAATCACTTGAATCCAGGAGGCGGAGGTTGCAGTGAGCTGAAATCATGCCACTACTTCAGCCTTGGTGACAGAGTGGGACTCCATCTCAAAAAATAAAAAGAATAAATGAAATTATATTTTCCTAGAAAATGATCCCTTCCAGCCAAGTTCTTGGGTCTGTGTGCATGAAGTTGACAGATGTGCTTATGGACCTCTTAATTCCCTCTTTGTGGTTATTTCTCTTTTCTTTCTCTTGTTCATTTGTTCTAACTTCTTCTTGATTAAGTAATTAAGACCAAATTAGGATATTAGTATATTTTCAAATTTTGTAATTTTTGAGAAGCATGCTGTGTTGCTTTTGTTTTTTTGAGACAGAGTCTCACTCTCTCGCCCAGGCTGGAGTGCAGTGGCTCAATCTTGGCTCACTGCAACCTCTGCCTTCTGGCTTCAAGTGATTCTCGTGCCAGCCTCCCCAGTAGCTGGGATTACAGGCGCGCACCACCATGCCTGGCTAATTTATTTAATTTTAGTTGAGACTGGATTTTGTCATGTTGGTCAGGCTGGTCTCGAACTCCTGACCTCAAGTGATCTGCCCGCCTCAGCCTCCCACAGTTCTGGGATTATAGACGTGAGCCACTGCACCCAGCTTACATTGTTTATTAAGATGAAAACATTTGTGAGAGAGCTTTATAAGATTGATGGGACTGAGTAAATACAGTATTTCAGTGAATTTTGATAAATATTTGCTAAGTGTCCAGACCCTTAGCTGGACATTTGGGATTTGGGGTTAGTGATAGACACTGTCATCTTAGAGGGGCTTACAGTCTAGCTGGGACGATAGAAGGGTCAAGAGGCACTCACAGAGGCTAGTACAGTGGTAAAAGTAAGGTCCAGGCGTCGTGGGAGCCTTGAGGGGAGGTGGAGGAGGGAGCAGGTGCCCCTGCAGAGGGACCTACTCACCTGGAGCCTGTGGTCTGTTTTAGAGGAACCTGGGCAGACGGGGCCATGCCAGATGTGATCGAATTATGGATGGGATCGGGTACGGAGTACATCTTATCTGAGGGTTCAGTCAGGAAGGACTCTAAAGAAGCAACGGTGGTCAGCGAATTCTTACTGAGTCCCTGCTGTGCATTTGAATGATATTACCTTCGCTGTTGAATGATGAAGAGGTGTTTGGTAGCTCATAAGAAGGGAACTTAATTCTAGGGGATCTGAGGTGGGTGGTCTTTTGAAAAGGTTCTATACCTGGAAAATGACTTCTCTTCTTGAAAAGATGGTTGAATGAATCAGGGAACGCATTTTAGATTATATCTCAAAAGTAAGGACCGGCTGGGCCCAGTGGCTCATACCTGTAATCCCAGCACTTTGGGAGGCCAAGGCGGGCGGATCACCTGAGGTTGGGAGTTTGAGACCAGCCTGACCAACATGGAGAAACCCCATCTCTACTAAAAATACAAAATTAGTCGAGCATGGTGGCGCATGCTTGCGATCCCAGCTACTCTCAAGGCTGAGGCAGAAGAATTGCTTGAATCTGGGAGGCAGAGTTTGTGGTGATATAATTCAGTGCCCCCTGTGAAAATATAACTAAATTAGCATAATGACGGGGTACACTTTGCAGGGGGCAGGAGGGGGGTGAGATTTCACAGTATCTTTATTTAATTCCAAGCTATAGAAACTGGTAATACTTTTCTCTTTAATGGTCGCAGCACTAAAATAACACTGCATTTTTTCCCCTAGACATTCTTCTTTTGGCCGATGAAAAATTCGACTTCGATCTTTCATTGTCTTCTTCAAGGTAAACAGATGAGTTTTATTCCCTTGCCTTGGGCATAACCACATTCAGTAAAGTCTTTCCTTTAAATGCCAGTGTTATGAGTCAATGATAATTCTTCTTTTAAAAAATAGTGCAAATGAAGATGATGAAGTGTTCTTTGGACCCGTTGGCCATAAAGAAAGATGCATTGCTGCCAGTTTGGAATTAAACAATCCATCTACCAACCAGCCTCCTTTGCCCGCATCTGAGAGTCCCTTCACCTGGAGCCCTCTGGCTGGGGAGAAGTTCACGGAAGTGTACCAAGAAGCTCACTCACTGGCTTTACAGATAGAGAGCAGCAGCCGGAACCAGGCGGCCCAAGCTGCCAAGCCCGAAGACCCTCGGAGCCAGGGCGTGGAAAGATTCGTACAGGAGTCAAAATTAAAAATAAACCTCTTTGAGAAAGACAAGGATATGGAGAAAAGCCCCACGTCTCTTAAACGGGAGACATACTACCTGGCAGACAGCCCCTTGCCGGGCCGCGCTGCAGGCGAGCGCCAGCTCTTGGCCTCCTCCCCCGCCTTGCCCAGCGCTCCTGCCCAGGGCACCCTCTCCCGGGTGCTGGGGCCTCCGCACTCTGCTCATGCCTTGCCCAGGGAATCAAGCGCTGCTCACGCTCCGACTCAGAGGAAGCCTGGCAGCAAATTGCTGCTGCCTCGAACCGTGTCTTTTAGAGGAAGAGGCATCCCCAGGGCCATAGAGAAGGTAGACAAAAGCCCGAAGCAGAGTGCCTGCCTGGGAGCCGCCGCTCCTTGCCTCTCAGCCCTCCTGGTTTCTGCCCTGTCACGGGGGCACCTGGGGAAACCCCGGAGGTGGCGAGGCTCTGAGGCCTCCAAAGCACGGGGAGGAGGAGGGCAGGAAAAGCGGCGGCTGACGGAGCTGATTTGGGGGTGGCTTGGGTAGGGTTGGGGTGACTTAATAGTTCCTGCTCGATTCTGTTCGAAGCTGGTCTTTATTTTGTTATAATTCTGGATATACCGCACAGTAGGGATTTCATTTGTTTAACAAGCAGCCTCTTCCAAAAACTCTCTCTCCTCTGCGATAGCCGCTCGTCAGCCTCCTCCACTGTGGCTCAGCTTACTTTGCATTCCTCCTGGGCATTAAATGCGGCGAGCTGTCCTGGGAGGGGGCAGTTGACAGGGGTGCCTTTGGGTGCAGTCAGCCAACTCTGGGAAACTCAGGGTCCTGGATGTCTGAGAGAAAGGTGTTGTGAGCGCAGGGCTTGCTGCCAGAGCCGCCCTATCTGGCTCTTGCACAGGAGACGGAGGCTACTCCTCCTGTGGGAGAGGTGGCAGAGAGGAGGACGGGACAGTTAGGAGCCCACCCTGCAGCCTGTTTCCAGCTCTGCCCCCTCACCTGGGCAGCACGTATGGAGGAGTGACCCTGTGTGGGGCTGTTAGGAGGTGCAGGCAAATGCAGAATGCTCAGCAAGGGCCCAGAAATTCCTTTACCCCCACCAGGCGGATCTCCTAAGCCACGTGACTCCCCGTGGTGAGAGCCAAGAATTGCAGCCAGCCGAGGTGCAGCTGCCCTGACAAGGAGGTGTAGCAGCACTGCCACCCCAGATAGCTGGGGCCTGTCCCTTGGTCCTGCAAACTCCTTTTCTTTTTGGAGCCCATTTGGGTTGTGAATTCCTACCACAATGTTTCTGGAATGAGAGTGGGATGGGTCTTGCTGTGTGGGGCATGGGTGGACTCAGGACGGGATTGTGCATGTAGCATGCGTGGACTCGGGGCAGAGAGGTGGTATGATCTGGGCTGCTCCAGGGCCATCGAAGCATCTCCTTTGATCTCCTGGTCCTGGGGGGTGAACCGGGATCCAGAGAGCTTGTTCCCAGCGGGTGAGGCGCTGTCTGCACAGCTGAGATGCAGTCCGACACACGTGGGGAGCCCCGCCACTTCCTGCTTGTTTCCCTGGGAGAAGTCATTGGCTTCTAGAGTGGCCCATGGCACATGCTCACTCCTGTGAGGAGTCATTAGTCGGGGGGCCGCTCGATTGTAGCACCGTTTAAAAGTGTCCTTTAAAGACAACTGCTAGGATGGCTAAAAGAAAAAGAAAATAGCAAGTGTGATTTTGAGGATGAGGATGTGGAGGATGAGGAGAAGGTTGAGGATATGGAGAAGTCAGACACCTCATGCACTGCTGGTAGGATTGTGAAATGGTGCAGCTGTTGTGGGAAACAGTTTGGCAGCAACTCAAAAAATTAAATGTAGAGGTGCCGTGGGACTTAGCAGTTCCACTCCTTGGTACGTACTTGAGAGAACTGAAACCATACACATGCGATGTTCAAAGCAGCGTTATTTATAATAGCCAAAAACTAGGGCCAACCCCGGCATCTAGCAAATGATGAACAGGTAAAGAAAATGGGGTCTAACCAGACAATGGTTTATTTTTGGCAATAAAAAGAGACGCTGCTGGGCATGGTGGCTCACACCTGTAATCACAGCACTTTGGGAGGCCAAGGCGGGTGAATCAGCTGAGGTCAGGAGTTTGTTACCAGCCTGGCCAACATGGCGAAACCCTGTCTCTGCTAAAAAAATATAAAAATTAGCCAGGCATAGTGGCATGTGCCTGTAATCCCAGCTGCTCAGGAGGCTAAGGCAGGAGAATCACTTGAACCTGGGAGGCAGAGGTTGCAGTGAGCCAAGATGGTACCACTGCACTCCAGCCTGGGTGACAGAGTAAGACTCGGTCACAAAAAGAAAAGAAGAAACACAGTACTGATACATGCTTCACATGACAACCCTTGAAATCATTGCTCAGTGAAAGAGGCCGTAACAAAAGGTCCCATGTCGTATGGTTCCATTTACACGAAATGACCGTGACAGAGGTGTGGTGGAGTGCTTCCCTAGGTAACGCTGGGGAGGAAGAGGGACTGGGGAGTAACTGCTAATGGGTGCAGGTTTCTTTTATGGACACAAACATGTTTTAAAATTAGCTTGTGCTGGTTGTACAGCATAACATCTGAAAACCACTGGAGTGTACTGTCTAAGACAGCAAATTTTACTGTAAGAAGTATCTCACTTTTTAAAAATGCTGTAAAGGGAAAAAGTTACTGCTGTGTGTTTACCACTCTGAGCTTCTATTGCTGTTACCTTACTAACTCTCCTGTTATAAGGGGCTATTTGTATAAGCAGAGATTAGTTCCATGAATGCCCTTGTCCCTAAATATATCAGGAATGTATTCTTTGATTCTGCTGGCCAAAGAAAATGGCTTTCAGTCAGTGCTAGGCCAAGAAGATTTATTGCAATTAAGCAGCTTCTCTGGTTTAATCTGGACCGTTTAATGGATGAGTCCTTTCTGTACAGCATTTTAAAATTTGTGTAACTAGACCAGCTTCCTCATTATCATTCTGAAATAAGGATCCTGGCTGGGGAACAGCTTTAGAGGACTTCCCTCCTATTCACGATCTGTCTTGGTATCATTTGACGCTGTTTTGAATGAGGAAGGAAAATCCATCATCACTTTTGTCCGTAGTGCTTTGGTGGAGGATGTGAACTGCTTGCTCTGTTCCCTTCAATCTAGCTGATAACTGGAGGAACATGGGTAGCATTTGGGAGGATAGATGGTGCCTGGGCTTGCTCTCAATGGAAGCCTTAGTATCTCTGTACATTGTTAAAGACTAAACAGTTCTCACAGTCCAAATTAAAATTTTCAGCCCAAGAAAGAGATACCAGCTAGTCCTTCCAGGACGAAAATCCCAGCTGAAAAGGAATTCTGCCGGGATGTCCTCCCGGGGATACCTGCCCTGGGTGCTGTCAGCGTGCCAGCCGCCGGAAGCCACTCAGGCTGGGGCAAGCGGGCGATTCCCGTTCCAAACAAGGTGAGTCAGCTGGGGCTGCTGGGATCCAGACTTGTGGTCGCTGGGAATGAGGTGGCAGCTGTGTGTACAAGTGCTTTGGATTAAATGTTTGGATTAAAATCTGGCTCACACCTATAATCCCAGCATTTTGGGACACCAGTGTGGGCAGATAACTTGAGCCCAAGAGTTCAAGGCCGGCCTGAGCAACATGATGAAACCTATCACTATAAAAAACACGAAAATGAGCTGTGCATGGTGGTGTGCACCTGTACTCCCAGCAACTCGGGAGGCTGAGGTGGGATGATTGCTCGAGGCCAGGAGGTCGAGGCTGCAGCGAGTCCTGACCGCGCCACTGCACTCCAGGTTGGGTGAAAGAGTGAGACCCTGTCTCAAAAAGAAAAAAAAAAGTTGAGGTTGAAAATACACCCATGAGAGGCAGCCTGCAAAGAATCCTGGCCTGGCAGTGTACCCTGGCAGCTGGCCTCTGCTCTGGACACTGCCAGCGTCTCGGAGCCCCACTTTGTAGGTGGGGATAATCCCTGTTTCCCTCATGCAGGGTCCTTGAATGGAATGGCATGAGATGTTGATGTTTTGAAAACAGCGACCGGGTGTGGTGGCTCACACATGTAATCTCAGCACTTTGTGAGGCTGAGGCAGGAGGATCGATTGAGCCCAGGAGTTTGAGACCAGCCTGGGCAACATAAGGAGACCCCCATCTCTACTAAAAAATAAAAATCATCATCCGGGCTTGGTGGTGTGTGCCTGTGGTCTCAGCTGTTCGAGGGGCTGAGGTGGGAGGGTTTCTTGAACCCAGGAGGTCAAGGCTGCAGTGGACTGCCATCATGCCACTGCATTTCAGCCTGGGCAACAGAGTAGAAGACCCTGTCTGAGAAAAAAAAAACTGCACTTACTCACAGGCATGGAGAGTACCAGCCACCTCTTTGCCACTTATTTTGTGGCATTGGTGGTCAAACTGAGCTGTGTGTAAGAGTGCTGGCAGTTCTTGTTAAAACTACCCAGAGCTGGGCACTGCGGCTGCTGACTCAGTGGGTCTGGGTCGGGCCGCAGAGTCTGCGTTTCAGCCAGCTCCCTAACGTGCTCCTCATGCAGGGCTTAGAGGGCTGCACTTCGAGAAGTGTGGCTTGACTTTTTCTGTCTCTAAGTTCAAGATGGTAATTATCGGATTATTTAAAAATACTCAAAACCCCTACTTTTGCAGATACAAATAGTAGGTAAATAATTAGATCTTTGCTGATTGTGTTTTTTCATGTTTTGTCCCAGGCGGGGCTGAGGAAGAGCCTGTTAAAACCACCCGGCTCTACCAGCAGTCTAGCAAGGAAGTCCTCTTCAGGGCCTGTTCGGAGCGGGGCGCCCAGTGTGTGCACATCCCCAGCAGCGGGCAAAGGTAGGCAGCCGGCATCAGGCTTGAACCCACATCTGAGGACCCCAGGTGAGGCCTTGAGTGCTGTTCATGCCTCAGAGACCGTTTCTACAGAAGCACTTAGGCTCGGCAGGACGTGCTGTGTGCGGTGGACCGGGCTGTGGGCTGAGCCCTCAGCGCATGAGGAGGGCACACTCAGATGGGCGGCTTCAGTCTAAGGGATACACATGGTCAGAAAGCGTGTATGATACCCCATGCCTGAGAACACAGAAGGACGCTGGAATCAGTCTCACGTCAATGTCATCAGACACCAGTTTTGTTTGTTTTGAGACAGTTTCGCTCTTATTGCCCAGCCTGGAGTGCAGTGGTGCGATCTCGGCTCACCTCAACCTCCACCTCCTGGGTTTAAGCGATTCTCCTGCCTCAGCCTCCCGAGTAGCTGGGATTACAGGCATGTACCACCATGCCTGGCTAATTTTGTATTTTTAGTAGAGACGGGATTTCTCCATGTTGGTCAGGCTGGTCTCCAACTCCTCACCTCAGGTGACCCACCAGCCTCAGCCTCCCAAAGTGCTGGGATTCCAGGCATGAGGCACCATGCCTGGCCTCAGACACTAGTTTTAAAACAGGACTATTCCAGATAACTTAGGATGTATAGCCCGCATAATTCCTGAGTGCCTATTTAAATCCATGCTCCCACACTTCTTTGAGGACTGGTTGCATTTCAACCTTGCCAGGCAACGGCTGCCATCTAGTGGTAAGGGAAAGGCCTTTGCCTTTCTGCTTTTCAGCGCAAAATCCTCTTTGAGATGCATTGGCCATGTGGACTCTCAGGGTAGTTGAGGGCAGCATGGGGTGGATGGTGATCAGAAAATGTGAAACGTGGGCTGGGAGCAGTGGCTCACGCCTGTAATCCCAGCACTTTGGGAGGCTGAGGTAGGTGGATCACTTGAGCCCAGGAGTCCCTGGGCAACATGGTGAAACCCTATCCCTACTAAATACACAAAAACTAGCCAGGCATGGTGGCACGTGTCCCATGCAGGACACACACCTAATAACATCTAATGTGACAGGACAGAGCTCCCACTATTGACACATGCTATGTGCCCGGGACCCTCCATAGCACATCTGACGCTCACGAGAGCATGCAAAGTAGCTGTCGTCACCTCAGTCTATAAAGATAAGGACACAACATCTCTTAATCACAGAATGGCAGAGTCAGGATTCCAGATCAGATCAATCTGATTCTAGAGTTCATACTTTCTTTTTTTTTTGAGATGGCGTCTCACTCTGTAACCCAGGCTGGAGTACAGTGTTGCAATCTTGGCTCATTGCATCCTCCACCTCCCAAGTTCAAGCAATTCCCCTGCCTCAGCCTCCCGAGTAGCTGGGACCAAAGGCACATGCTACCACACCCAATTGATTTTTTGTATTTTAGTAGAGATGGGGTTTCACCATGTTAGCCAGGATGGTCTCGATCTCCTGACCTCATGATCTGCCAAATTTGGTTGCCCGCCCCCCCCCCCCACCCCGCAAAGGTGCTGGGATTATAGGCATGAGCCACTGTGCCTGGCCTCTTTTTTTTGAGACAGAGTCTTGCTCTGTTACCCAGACTGGAGTGCAGAGGCGTGATCACAGTTCACTGCAGCCTCAACCTCCTAGTTTGAAGTGAAACCCATCTCTCCTTCTGAGTAGCTGGACTACAGGCACACGCCACCACGCCTGATTAATTTTTGTGTTTTTTCATAGAGAGGAGGGTCTCATTATGTTGGCCAGACTGGTCTCGAACTCCTGGCCTGGAGTGATCTGCCTGCCTTGGCCTCCCAAGTGTCTGGATTATAGGCGTGAGCCACCACGCCTGGCCCTAAAGTTTTTCTTTAAGAATCCTTTACCAGATCATCTGAGTGTATTGGTAGCTGAGTATTTATTACCCTAGTTTATCTGGTTTTCTATTTTAAATAGTGCTTATGGTTAATATGACCCAGCCTCCTTGTGATTTTAAAGGAATCAACCACTAACAGTTGCATCTTTTATCCCTGTTCCCTGCCCACTTCCATGACCAGATGGGTGAGACATGTGACTAGACTGTCCCTTCCATCTGCTCAACCAGTATAGATTTCTCCTGCCAACATAATCAACGAAGATAGGAGAGCTCGAATTTATGCGTGCTTATGTGCGTGTTAG
Organism: Saguinus oedipus; assembly: GCA_031835075.1. NCBI lineage: Eukaryota > Metazoa > Chordata > Mammalia > Primates > Cebidae > Saguinus > Saguinus oedipus. The sequence continues at coordinate 221,453,435 of CM063169.1, forward strand.
TAACTGTGTTGAGAATAAGTACCTTAGAATACTCAGCTAAGCTACACGCTCTCTGGACTGTCCCGTGTTTGATGATGTTGCCTGGTGGTCCTGTGGAATACTGTTGATGTGTCATATGTTTAAGGTAGAGATGCTAAAGACAGCATAACTTGTGTGTGTGTTAAATAGCATAAAATAATGTGATTTTGTGTATATACCCTTCTAGCTGAATCAAGTGAATTTGCAAGTATTCCTGCAAACAGCTCCCGGCCTCAGTCAAACATCAGCAAGTCAGGCAGAATGGGACCCACTGTGCTGCGGCCGGCTCTGCCTGTAGGCCCTGTGGGGGCATCCTCCCAGCAAGCCAAGGGGGCTGACGTTTCTGAGCTGGCAGCAGAGCAGCCCACGGTGCCCCTGTCAGCATCCGTCACCCTCCCCCAGACTCCGGAGGGTGGAAGCCAGTGGCCAAACTCCAGTTGCACCTTGTCAAAATCTTCTCAACTGAATACAACTAGAAGTATAAGACGGCGAGATTCCTATCTAAATTCCAAGACAAAGGTTACACCTACTCCTGCAAATCAATTTAAAATTCCTAAGTTTTCTCTAGGTGAGTAATAGATACTTTTTTTTTTAAAAAACAGTCTCCCTCTGTCGCCAAGCTGGAGTGCAATGGTGTGATCTCGGCTCACTGCAACCTCCGACTCCCTGGTTCAAACAATTCTCCTGCCTCAGCCTCCCGAGTAGTTGGGATTACAGGCATGCGCCACCAGAGCCGGCTAATATTTTTTGTGTTTTTAGTAGAGACAGGGTTTCATCATGTTGGCTGGTCTCAAACTCCTGACCTCAAGTGATCCATCCCCCTCAGCCTCGCAGAGTACTGGGATTACAGGTGTGAGGCCCCGTGCCTGGCCCGGCCTTTTTGGTTGAGTTGTGGTTTGGGTAGTTTCTGTTGTCAGATATCATTTCTGGGGCAGTGCCTAATAACTGTGAGACCCATCCAGTTAAGTTTTCGTTTCTAACATGTCTCCCCTTATTTCTCCTCAGGGTACTTAGGTTTTCCTTTTTATCCTCGTGAGCAAATCACCAATGGTTGTTCTAAGGTCTACGGTTCGTCTCACACCATCTCCCCATTTTTTCGGGTCTGTTTCTATTGATTAATTTTGTTTCCTGGTTCTGGCCTCATTTTCCAGCCTCTGCATTTTCACAGGCTTTTCCTGGTTGTTGGATACTGTCAGTTTACACTTTAGAATGTCTGGATTGTGTTGTCTTTCTCGGAGGGGTTGGGGTGGGCTTGGCAGGCGGTTCAATTGCAGATCATCTGAGGCTGCTGCTTGTGCTTTGAAAGAGCCTCTCCCTTGGGGTGGTTCCGCCTCCTGCCACCGTCGGCCTTTCTGAGGTCTCTGCTGCAGGCCCGAGTGTCCCGTGAGGCCCCTGCGCTCCAGCTGCTGTGGGACGGCAGCTTCTCGGCCCTGCGAGCTCTGCTCGTTGCTCCCTGGTAGTTGCTCTTCTCTTGATCTGTGGAGTCCTGCCCTGAACCCGTGCACTGCCTGGTGCACCGCCAGAGCCTCGAGACTCCCCTTGGGTTCCTAGAGCTCATTCTGTTGGAGTGGCCCCTCCTCTAGTTTCAGGCCCTCAGATTCCAGCCTCCTCAGCCTCCTGAGCTCTAGCACTGCCTTTTCCAGTCATTGGGACCACCGGCCCCAGCAGGGGTCTGGCCAGTGGTTGGGGGGAGGGTGTTTGTAAACTTTCCATGAACTACTCAATTGTGTGCAGTGCAGAAAGTTCCCAGAGTTCTCACTTCAGGTGAGAGGAGTGTCCTGACCTCCTCTGTCAAGCAGACCTGCCCTCTGGGTGCCTGAGGATTTTAAGTTGTGTGCCAGCTGGTACAGGCATTCTGAGGCCTGCCATAGGAACGAGCTGTTCTGCTGAGTGTCTTCTGTGCTGGAATGCTTTGGGGAACAAAGGACATGACGGTAAGACAGACCTATTCTCATGGAATTCTTGTTTACTAGGAAAAGACATGAAATGTTATCAGACGAGCACGCCTTCAGATCCTAGTACAGTGCAGCAGCTGAGAGAAGATGGTGTCCCGGGGCTGGCGTGTTTGGAAAGGAATTTGCCTCGGGTGGTTCTTTGGCGAAGATGGTCAGGAGGCGACACGGGACTGGGATCTGAACCAGGAGAATGAGGGAGCGGTAGTAAAGCTCAAGGGGGTCACTCTAGGCAGAAGCAACAGCAAGTGGAGGGCCTGGGACAGGAAGGCGCATGGCAGGCTCTGGGAGCAGCATGGGGGCTGGAGCGGTGGGAGCGCAGCCGCTGTGGTCAGGATGAGATTCCGCATAGACGTGCCAGAGCTGGTCGGTACTCCTTGGTGTCAGCAACCCAGGCTTCCCCCTTCCTGTGTTGCCATGACGAGCTTGTCATCCTTGTGGCCTAATGTGGCTGCACTGGCTCCGGCCCTCACACCTCCCAGCAGGAAGCCTGTTCAGATGAAGAGCAAATCCCCACCTGTTGAGGACTCTCACTGCAAGTTGTCCCTGTCACTGCGTTGATGTCCTGTTGATCACCACGCCTCCCTGCACAGGATGCTAGGATACGTTGTCTCTATTCCTCACCAGCTGAAATTTCTTACTGAGAAGAAGAGGAAAGTAGCTGTTTCACAAAAACTGGCAAACGCAGTCAGTGACTGAGGGGCAGGATAAGGAGAGATGAAGACAGGGCAGCCCAAGGCTGGCTTGCAGAGAGTCCCGTGACCAGAGTGGTGCTGGAGTAGCGTCAGTGCAGGAGGACGTTGCATGCAAGGGATTTGAGCAGTGACTTGACCTTCAGAAGGTCCTTCTGCGGAGGGAAGAGTAGAGTCTCCGGGCGGGAGTGAGGTGTCAGGGCAATGTGGACCTCGCCTCACTGTGTTGGGGAAGAGGCTGGGGCGCTGTGGTCTGCCTGACGTTCTAGTAGCTTAGGGCCCATGTGGCAGTGTGGAGAGGGACCGGAGTGGCCCTGAGATTCTGCTGGGAACCTGGGTACTACTGCTCTTGTGATAGGAGAGCAGAGGGCAGAGTCAAGGCCCCACCTGGGCTGCAGTTGTAGGGTGGAGCAGGCTGTGAGCTCAGGGGAGAAGCCACAGCTGGAGACGTAAGTGTAGGTTTCAACAGCAGAGAGCTGAGTTTGTGGAGACAGGAGCTGTGGGCCGGGCGCAGTGGCTGACGCCTGTAATCCCAGCACTTTGGGAGGCCGAGGCAAGCAGATCACCTGAGGTCAGGAGTTTGAGACCAGCCTGGTCAACATGGTAAAACCCTGTCTCTACTGAAAATACAAAAATTAGCCGGGCGTGGTGGCAGGCACCTGTAATCCCAGCTCCTGGGGAAGTTGAGGCAAGAGAATCACTTGAGCCAGGAGGTGGAGGTTGCAATGAGCCAAGATCACGCCAGCGCACTCCAGCCTGGGCGATAGAGCAAGACCATCTCAAAAAAAGAAAAGAAAGAGGGGCTGTGACTGGGTGGGTTCTGCAGGGCCGTTCCTGCCGGCGGGGATGTGGAAGAGTGTTCAGTAGTGTTCGCCTCCTTCTGCCTGAATGCCTGGAGCCAGGACGTGCGCCTGCCATGTCTCTCCTGACCACGTTTGTACAGTTGTTGGCTGGTGTCCTGGTGTCCTGGCTGTTGGGCTGCCTGATGTCACGGGACTTCTGCTAATTGATTCTACAAAAAAATTTTCAAAAACATTTAGCCAGGCATGGTGCTGCGTACCTGTAGTCCCAAGTACTTGGGAGGCTGCGGCGGGAGGATTGCTTCAGCCAGGAGCTCACGGCTTCGGTGAGCTGTGATCACGCCACTGCACTCCAGCCTGGGTGACAGGGCAAGACCTTGTTTTCTGAAAGAAAGAAAAAACAAACAGGAAACGGAGGTGGGGAGAGGACGGGAGCACGTTTGGCTAAGCTGCGAGCAGACTGCGTGCATCTCCAGTGCTGGGGTAAGCACGCAAGTGGGGGCAGTGCGGAGGCGTGAGGGGAAGGTTCTTAACGCTTGTAACAAACAGCTTTTGAAGAATGCAGAGGTAGCAGTGTGGGTGTGTGATTTAGAAATGTGTGAAGGTAGACATGGTAGGAAGCTGCCAGCAAGCTGGAATTTGGAAACGGCTGGGTGCGGCAGGAGGCTTATCTCATAAAACTTTAACCTTCATTTTAAAAACTCTGTGCATGAATCACTTTGATAGAGGTGATTTTTAAAAGAATAGGAGAGGCTGGGGAGGTGGCTTATGACTGTAATCCCAACACTTTGGGAGGCCAAGACAGGGTGATCACTTGAGGTCAGGGGTTCAAGACCAGCTGGCCAACATGGTGAAACCTTGTCTCAAAAATTAGCCAGGCATGGTTGTGGCATGCACCTGTAATTCCAGCTACTCAGGAGGCTGAGACGAGAATTGCTTGAACCCAGGAGGTGGAGGCGGCAGTTAGCTGAGATCATGCTACTGCACTCTAGCCTGGGTGACAGAGTGAGACTCTCTTTCAAAGAAAAAGAATAGGAGAGTGGAACTGTAAGTGCAGGCAGCTTTTTTGAGGAGATCTGGCTTCGAAGAGGGTCAGGGATCTGGGCCAGGAGCTTGGGTGCAGGGGCAGGAGGGTAGGCATGGGCTTGTTAAGATGGAGGGCCCAGCAGTAGCTGTGGTGTTGCCAGAGAGAGGGGCGGCCTACAGAGGTAGCAGCCTAGACCCTCGCCCGGCCTCCTGGGGGCACCTGCAGAGAAGAGGTCTGAGCTCCAGGCCCCACCCTTCCCTCTTGGTGCTGGAGTAAGGGGCTCTGAGGGATAGCCTCTTTCCCCATAGCTTCCAGACATAGCAAGGTATTCCAAGGGGGTCCTGCTGCCTGAGGCTTTGGAGGCCCCGGGGCACATGTGCTGATGCTCAAGTGCATACTGGGATTTTCAAAGAGCCGGTACAGTGGAGGAGGAGCTGGCACACACGGAGCTGGTACAGTGGAGGAGGAGCCGGTCCACACGGAGCCAGTGTTTGGAGGGGGTGGCGGCGGGACTGGACATCTGGGGCCTGTGTTCTCTGAGCCTGCTTTGCAGCCCGTTGTGATTATCAGATGAGAACATACATATGGAAATGCTTTGCCAACTAAAGCAGCACACACACAGTGTAATGAACTATTATCCCAGTAATGTCATGGTTGGGGAAAATGAGGGCATTTGTGGGCTCTTTTGGGCTTGCCTGGGAACCTGAGCCCCTGCAGTGTCGTTCCTGTGGACGCGTGTCTAGCACGTGCAGGTGCCGTCTGACAAGTAGACTTCCTGTGAAAGTCGTGCTCGGCCCTGAGGGGATCTGCAGCCAGGCTGGGGGCAGTGCAGTGAAGAGGGCTCTTCTCTTTCTCCTCTTCGTCCATCCGTCAGACCGGAGCCCTTGCCTGGGCCGGGGTCCCTGTGTAGGGGTGAGTGCCTCTCACACGCCTGCCTGTGCAGGGTGGCCCTTGGTGGACTCGTCTGAGCCGATGCCACCTGCACTGTAAATTGGGACAGTGGAGACACTTGGAGGAGAATTGCCCATTCGGTGAAGGTTCCTAAACAGTAGGCCTCCCCCGATCTCCTTGCCTGACTGCACACTTCCTTCCTTGGTCTTAGGTGACTCCCCAGACGGGGCAACGCCAAAGCTCTCTCGGGCACAGCGGCCGCAGTCGTGCTCGTCAGTTGGCAGGTGAGTGAGGTTGGTCTGCTTCCTCTCTTTATTGCTGTAGGGTGACTCATGCGTCTGCTAACCTCAAGCATTTGGTAACCCTGCAGCCTGGCCTGCGCGTCTGGCTTCAGTGCCAGCCTGTTCAGTGCAGGGTGAGCGCCTGATGTGTGCCAGCCCCTTTTAGATCTACTGCAGACTTAAGACATCTGAGACTTCTGTGATGCGGTACAGCGGCTCCCAGCCCTGGACTGGTGTGGTTGCCACGCCAGGCTGCACAGCAGGAGCCCCTTTGGTGCTCTTAGGACTGCCCGTGCCCAGCCCACCCCAGGGGTTCTGATTCAGTTGGTCTAGGCTGGAGCCCAGCAGCTTGATTTTCTAAAGCTCCCTGGCTGACTGGTGCCACAGTTGAAGAGCACTGGCATGGCACATTGATTCCGACCCAGCTCCACCACTTCCTATTCTGTGAGTTAGTGTAAGTTCCCAAATGTTCCTGACCTTTTTCCTCATGTCAGGTAGGGATGGCCCAAGGGCAGCATAGCAGATGCCACAGACAGTAAGAAAATGTGCACATGCAGCCGGACATGGTGGCTCACGCCTGCAATCCCAGCACTTTGGGAGGCTGAGGCAGGCGAGTCATGAGGTCAAGAGATCGAGACCATCCTGGCCAACAAGCTGAAACCCCATCTCTGCTAAAAATACAAAAATTAGCCAGGCGTGGTGGTGCGCACCTATAGTCCCAGCTACTCAGGAGGCTGAGGCAGGAGAAACACTTGAACCTGGGAGGCGGAGGTTGCAGTAAGTTGAGATCGTGCCACTGCACTCCAGCCTGCTGACAGAGCAAGACTCCTCAGAAAAAAAGAAAAGAAAATGTGCAAACACGCACAGGCACGTGCTGCCAAGGCCAGAGCAGGAGTTGCTCAGCGGCTGCCCCCGCCACCACCGTCCCAACCCCCAGTGCAGCTCTGCGGACACTCGCTCGGCACAGGAGAGCTCGCACTGGCGCCCTGTAGCCTGTGTGCACCCCATTCTCCTATGTGGAGCTGGGGCGTGGGCAGCAGGAAGGAAACTCAGAACCCCCCAGACTAGTGTGGGGTCCTGGCGCCAGCACGTGACCAGGCCGGCACTGCTCTGGACCTCGATGGGGGGGAATGGGCTGAAACGCCGGAGGGTGCTGCTGGCTCTGCTGCAGACCAGCCTGGGGCCGCTTGCAAGTCTTCTGATGACTCTGGACTTTAGTTTCTTCCTGTGTGAGCTCGGAACACGCTTCCTGAGGTCAGACCGGTCAGTCCCTCATCTGTGCATGCTGCTGTGCTGAGCTGCCATCCCTCCCACGTGTGGTGCTGCAGAGCAGAGACCGCAGCCAGGCAGCCACTGGCCACCTCACGTGCCTCTCTGTGCCTCAGTTTCCTCACCACACCCAGGGTAACTTTGAGAATTACATCTGTCAGAATTTTTATTTTCACTGGAATTTACGGTGAGGCTGCCAGAACTTAGCACTAAAGGTAGTAGGCTGGGGATCCCAGAACTGCGCAGAGAACGGCAGCTTGAGTGAACAGCGCCCTCCCTCCTGCAGGTGATTTCTGGAGTGATTGTTTCTCTGTTGATTTCAGGCTCTTTGCTTTTTTTTTTTTGCATTTAAATAGGCTATAGTAGGCCAGGCATGGTGGCTCACACCTGTAATCCCAGCAGTTTGGGAGGCTGAGGAGGGTGGATCACAAGGTCAGGAGTTCGAGACCAGCCTAACTAATATGGTGAAACCCCGTCTCTCCTAAAAACACAAAATTAGCTGGGTATCATCGCATGCACCTGTAACCCCACCTACTCGGGAGGCTGAGGCAGGAGAATCACTTGAACCCGGGAGGTGGAGGTTGTGGTGAGCCAAAATCGCACCACTGCACTCATGCCTGGGCAACAGAGAGAGATTCTGTCTCAAAAAAAAAAAAAAAGGCTAGAGTCAGTCTGATGTTTTCAGGCTCCTTTTGAAGAACATAACAATTTCCCAGAATAGAGCAATGGACAGGTCTCTGCGACCTCCTGTGGGTGCCATGACGGTGGGATGTCCTCGACTCATGTCCTCGACTCGTTTTATTTTAAAATGACGTCTCTGTGCCTTCAGGCCACTGTAGCAAACACCCTGTAGACCAGGTAGCTTGAGCCGACGTTTGCTTCTCACAGCTCCGGAGGCTGGAAATCCACGATTGTGGCACCTGCAGATCTGGGGTCTGGTGAGGGTGTGTTTCCTGATTCACAGATGCCACCTTCTCTCTGTCCTCACTGGGGGAGGGGTGAATAAGTTGCTTTTATGGTTATTCATTTTTTTGAGACAGGGTCTTGCTCTGTTGCCCAGGCTGGAGTACAGTGGTGCAGTCATGGCTCACTGTAGCCTCTACCTCCTGGGTTTAAGAGATCCTCACACCCCAGCTTGCTGAGTAGCTGGGACCACAGGCATGCGCCAGTGTGCCCTCTTTTATAAGGACATGGATTCCATTCCTGGGGGCTCTGCCTCCATGACGTAACCTCCTCCTAAAGTCCCACCTTCTAATGCCATCACCTTTGGGGCTAGGATTTTGGCACATGAATCTGGGGGACACAGACCTTCAGTCCACAGCAAATGACAGTTGACTTGGCCTCTTCTTCATCAACAGCAACGTAAGAAAGCACCAGTTAGGCAAGACCCATGGGTAGCCCGAGCCACAGGTGTTGCCAGGATGTGGGAGGGGCATGAGGACCAAGTGCCCAGTTCCCTCTTCACTCATTTGTGCTCACAGTTTGCAGGTGACCTTAAGCCTGGGAATGAGTGGGCGTGCAGTGAGACCTGCTCCCGCATTTGCTGGCCCACCAGACAGGCTGTGGCTCTGACTTCCATGGCAATATCTGTGACACCACCAAAACACGATTTGCTCGGTCTCTTCTGAACTTCCTGTGAAGCAACATTTAATGGTAGCATCCGTAAAGTGTGATAGCATTTGATCAGTTTTCTTTGAGTTGCCTGTGAGGAACGGTGGTGCAGGCATTCCCCCTGGGAGCCCGAAGCCCACGCTAGGGTGGGTTGGTAGCAGCTCGGGGCCCGTCCCAGGAGCGCAGAGCTCACACAGGCTCACTGGCTTGGCTCTTCTGGGCTGAAACCATAGCACTCAGTGCTACATTAGCACAGGCTGAATGATTACATTTACCTTTTTATGTCATCTCAGCTTACGACACCGATGTTGTGTTTGCCAGGGTCACTGTTCACAGCACCCCCGTTAGACGCTCCTCTGGGCCAGCACCACAAAACCTGTTGAGCACACGGCATGCGCCAGCCTTGCCCACAGCCACCAGACGGCGCTTCTCTGGCCTTCCACCGATGACCCCCAAAACCACGCGCAGGGCTGTGGCCTCGCCCCTGTGTGTGCCAGCTCGGACACTTTACTCTGAGCCCCGCAAGAACTCTTCAGCGAGGTAAGAGATGAAGGTGGTAAGAAGCTGGTCTTACATTCCTAGGCTTGGTGTCCCAGGCGTTGACACACTGTTTTTTTTTGTTTTTTGTTTTTGCCTTGCTCCAGGTTTTAGTGATATAAATAATATTTGGAAAGTTTTTTTCTTTTTGAGACGGAGTTTCGCTCTTGTTACCCAGGCTGGAGTGCAATGGCGCGATCTCGGCTCACCGCAACCTCCGCCTCCTGGGTTCAGGCAATTCTCCTGCCTCAGCCTCCTGAGTAGCTGGGATTACAGGCTTGAGCCACCGTGTCCAGCTAATTTTTTGTATTTTTAGTAGAGACGGGGTTTCACCATGTTGACCAGGATGGTCTCAATCTTTTGACCTCGTGATCCAACCGCCTTGGCCTCCGAAAGTGCTGGGATTACAGGCTTGAGCCACTGTGCCTAGTCCGGAAAGTTTTTTTTTTTTAATTGCAAAGAGAAAATGCAATAGACATGAGCATACAGAGAGGAGATTAAAGGTATAAGGAAATAGTGCTTGTGTTTCTCTGATAATCGGTTTGAAAATCTAATGGTTTTCTGGCCGGGCGCGGTGGCTCAAGCCTGTAGTCCCAGCACTTTGGGAGGCCGAGGCGGGTGGATCACGAGGTCAAGAGATCGAGACCATCCTGGTCAACATGGTGAAACCCCGTCTCTACTAAAGATACAAAAAATTAGCTGGGCATGGTGGCGCGTGCCTGTAATCCCAGCTGCTCAGGAGGCTGAGGCAGGAGAATTGCCTGAACCCAGGAGGCGGAGGTTGCGGTGAGCCGAGATCGCACCATTGCACTCCAGCCTGGGTAACAAGAGCGAAACTCCGTCTCAAAAAAAAAAAAAAAAAAAAGAAAATCTAATGGTTTTCTAAAATTTACAAGTTATTGGCCGGTGTGGTGGCTCATTCCTGTAATCCCAGCACTTTGGGAAGCCAAGGCAGGCAGATACCTGAGCTCAGGAGTTTGAGCTCAGCCTAGGCAACATGGCAAAATCCCATCTCTACAAAAACTAGAAAAATTAGCCAGGTGTGGTGGTGTGCACCTGTAGTCCCAACTATTTGGAGGACTGAGGTGGGAGGATCACATGAGTCCAGGAGGTTGAGGCTGCAGTGAGCCAAGGTTGTTCCATTGCACTCCAGCCTGGGGGCAGAGCGAGACCCCGTCTCTAAAAAAGTAAAATTAAATTTACAAGTTATCTGAATTGACCCAGGGACACATGAAGTAAGCCACAGTTGGAGCTCAGAAATGATTCAGGATTGGAAAAGGCACCGGACTCCGATGAAGTCACACCTGAGTCGTGCATAAGCTTTGAAACACATGCTAATGTGTAAAGTTAACGGTCTCGGCCTACACATTAGTAAAGATGGAAGGTTTCTCAGTTCATTTTCATAGCCAAACATAATAGGAAATAATACCTCTAAGAGGAAATTGTAGAGTGATCTCATGAATATAGGTTTATTTTTATGAAGTTTTTATTTCTAAGAAAAATATATTTTTAAAAACAGAAATAAATTGTTACCTGTCTGGAAGAAAATTAAATCTGATCTAACTTAGATCATGGACACAAAAATTTCAGTAACTTAAGAGACTTAAATATAACAAAAGAGGAAAGAAGTTAAACACTGGGAGACTGTGTGAACACGTCAGTGCAGGAGACCTTTGTCACTGCTAAAACCCAGGGAGTGAAGAGCCGCCTGCCACCGTCAACAGTGGTGACATTTAAATCTCCTGTTTTTATTTACGGTTAAAATGATCATAAATGAGGTCAACAGACAAATGGTTGACTGTGAAACAACATAACAGGCGAAGAATCTGAATAAGCCCACATGGTCAGCAAGCCCTGGGGAGAGACCAAATCCCCTAGTGTCAGGGAAATGCAGTCTATAGTAGCTTGCAAGGTCTTCATAGATGTATCCACGTCCGCAGTCCATGGGGAGGAGGCGGGAAGGGGGAATCTGAACACTGCTAGTGGAAATGTGCATTGTGGCTGGGCACAGTGGCTCATGCCTGTAATCCCAGCACTTTGGGAGACTGAGGTGGGTGGATCACCTGAGGTCAGGAGTTTGAGACCAGCCTGGCCAACATGGTGAAACCCTGTCTCTACTAAAAAATTAGCCGGGTGTTGTGGTGCGCACCTGTAGTCCCAGCTACTTGGGAGGCTGAGGCGGGAGAATCGCTTGAGCCTGGGAGATGGAGGTTGCAGTGAGCTGAGATCATGCCACCGCACTCCAGCCTGGCCAACAAAACAAGACTGCTGGAAGGAAGGGAGGGAGGGCGGGAGGGAGGGAAGGAAGGAGGATTGTGAGCATGTATTGTAGAAAAGCTATTTGTTGGCTAGGCACAGTGGCTCATGCCTGTAATCCCAACTACTTGGGAGGCTGAGGCACAAGAATCACTTGAACCTGGGAGGTGGCGGTTGCAGTGAGCCAAGATCACACCACTGCTCTCTAGCCTGGGCAACAGAGCAAGACTCCATCTCAAAAAAAAGAAATCCATTCATTGATATGTGATTTTTTTTTTTTTTTTTTTGCTTTACATGTTCAGAGAAACTGCTCTGGTAACAAACTATAGAAACTATCCCTGACAGCGTGGTCTTAACTTGTCAAAATTGAATTACACATACCTCTGACCTGCCACAGGTGTGACACCGCAGTTCATGTGCAGAGATGTTCATGGTAAGAAAGACTGGAAGGCCGGGCGCGGTGGCTCACGCCTGTAATCCCGGCACTTTGGGAGGCCGAGGCGGGTGGATCACAAGGTCAAGAGATCGAGACCATCCTGGTCAACAAGGTGAAACCCCGTCTCTACTAAAAATACAAAAATTAGCTGGGCATGGTGGTGTGCGCCTGTAATCCCAGCTACTCAGGAGGCTGAGGCAGGAGAATTGCTTGAACCCAGGAGGCGGAGGTTGCGGTGAGCCGAGATTGCACCACTGCTCTCCAGCCTGGGTAACGAGTGAAACTCCGTCTCAATAAAAAAAAAAAAAGAAAGAAAAAAGAAAGACTGGAAGTAAATGACCAGGTAGCCATTGGGGCACGCAGGAGCTTGCACTAGCTGATGTGGAGGAATTTCCAGGAGGAATCCTCGAGAAAGGATGCAGAAAAGGAGAGTGTCAGAAGTACAATCGCATTTTACAAACGAAACTGTGACTGAGGAAAAAAGCCCTGTGTCTGTTAAAAATGTACATATAGGCCTGTAATCCCAGCACTTTGGAAGGCCAAGGCAGGCAGATCACCTGAGATCAGGAGTTTAAGACCAGCCTGGTCAACATGGTGAAACCCTGTCTCTACTGAAAATACAAAAATTAGCTGGGCCTGGTGGTGTGTGCTTGTAATCCCAGCAACTTGGGAGGCTGAGGCAGGAGAATCGCTTGACCCTGCGAGGCAGAGGTTGGGGTGAGCCAAGATTGTGCCACTGTACTCCAGCCCGGGTGACAAAGACCCTGTCTCAAAAAGCAACAGAAAACCAGCCAGGCACAGTGGCTCATGCCTGTAATCCTAGCACTTTTAGAGGCTGAGGCAGGTGGATCACAAGGTCAGGAGTTCAAGACCAGCCTAGCCAACATAGTGAAACCCCGTCTCTACCAAAAATCCAAAACTTAGCTGGGCATAGTGGCGCACGCCTATAGTCCCAGCTACTCGGGAGGCTGAGGCAGGAGAATTGCTTGAACCCGGGAGGCGGAGGTTGCGGTGAGCCGAGATTGTGCCATTGCACTCCAGCCTGGCAACAGAGCAAGACTCCCTCTTAAAAAGAACAAAAAACAAACCCATATAGAATATCCATGTATTTATATACAAATTACATGCTTGTATATATCTTACATGTTTATATGTATGTATATCTACCAACAGCAGGTTGACCCTGTGTGTATCTGTGTGGCTCTGGGAGAAAATGCTGGGACGGGACGTGTGCTGTTGCAGAGGGAGAGGGAAAGGCATGGAATGCCGAGGAGAAAGTGAGAAACAAGGCCGCACTCAAAGCACCTTTACAGATTTGATCTGTAAATAGTTGGGAATATGTGTTTAACTCTCTTGTATGTTTGTAAGTGTAAATGTAGAAACAAAATTCTGCTTATTTTTGGAATCTTACGAAACCTTTAAACTATTAAAAGGAAGGTTCTCTGTGCCAGTTGACGGACCTGCTGCTTTGCTGGGTTTCCGGAAGGAATTCAGTTTTGCGTGGCAGGTACTCGAGAACCGGTGGGCAGCAGGCCACCCCAGTGGCGCCCATATGGGGTCCTGTGGGAGACACCATTGGAGGGCTGGCGTGGGCAGCCTGCACCCGGGGCCTCAGCCCTGCTTAGGGCACTGGGGCAGCAGGGGAGGGGGCATCTGGGGCAGGAGGAGCCAGCTGCATACCCACCTAGGCCTAGGAGGAGCCCTCTGACTGTCTGCGAAGAGGAGCTGGCCTCAGCTCAAGGAGGGGTCCCCGTGTGTGATCTGAGCCCCCTTTAGGAGGTGACGGATGAGCTCATTTCCTCGTGTTTAACTGGAAAGAAAATGGATAACACGAGCCCCCGGTGATGCGGGGCAGGTGACATTCGTGAGCTGAGAGGAGCTGGAGAGATCATTAAGCCCCCTTCCGTACACAGGAAACCCGGGGTCTGGAGGGTGAAGGCCCGAGAGCCGGGATACTTTTCCTGCTTTCCAGTGACCTGCTTCCAGATCAGCCGAGTGAATGAGCAATTGAGAGAAATGTCCTCATAAGATTGTTTTTCCTCCCACAGAGCTGAACCCACAAGGGAGAGCAATGGAAAGGTAGATTCCAGGCCGGTGGGCGTGTTTCCTGATGGGGGTTCTCCTCCCTCCCTTGTGCCTCAGGCACTTCACTTTTCTCCAGAGGAAAGCGATTCTACTGTTCCCAAAAGCACCAGCACAGAAGCAGCTGACGAGGATGCCAGGCCAGGAGGAGACGCAGCCCCTACTGAGGTGGGCAGAGCGGGCACAACTGAGTTCTGGAGGCTGAGTTTCCTGGAGGCTGCTTGGGAAGCCCCTGGCACCCAGGGCTGTGGCTGGCAGAGTTCCCTGCCATGCTTCATCCTGAGGCTAGTGCCTCCATGCCAACCAGCCCAAGGGGAGCAGTCAGAGCTTCAGGTCTCCAGGAGAGAAAAAAGCGACACCTTTGCCCTGTATTTGACTGAGGCGAGGGTCAGGAATCAAAGCTGAGAAAGTGGGAAGCAGGGTGGCTGCCAGTGGGCGGGTATGGACAGGGAGGTGGGTGGCCGTCAGAGAGGCACGGCCCACCCGCCCAGAGCCTCCTTCCACCAAGGCCCAGCCCTCATTCCCCAGCTTTCCAAACCGCCAGCCCACCTGGGACGTGAGCAAAGCACACAGTTTCCCAAATGGTTGCCAGAAAGATGCTTGACTCTGCTCTTAACCTTGGTTTTGTACCCAGGCTCTTCTTGTAGATTTCAAACTGGACCCACTCATGGTCACCACAGATGCTGCAGGTCAGCCCCACGTTGACCTCTCTCTCATCGACTTCTGCAATACCCCAGAAGCAAACGTGCCTGTGAAATCTGAAAGCAGGCCTCTGATCGACCTCCTGATAAACACCCCAGACATGAATAAAAATGTGACGAAACCTTCACCGGTGGTGGGACAGGTGAGAAGTGGCAGGTGGTTCGTGTTGACTCAGCCCTGGGTTGGTTTGTCCTCCCGAGGCCATCGTTGGGACCCTCGAGAGTGGCTGTTGAATCCTCGGCTACACAGCCCAGGGCAGGACACACCTTTGGCAGCCTGAACTTCTCAAAGATCCGCTGCTTCTGAGGTGCCCTGCCAGGACCCGCCAGCTCTTGTTGGGCAGGGACCACCTCTCCCACCCATAGATCCTGGGGCCAGATGTGGGACAGAGGAGTGTGTGGTGGGGGCCTGGGTTCCTCCGCGTGTCCTGTCTCCTTCCAGCTTCTCAGACGTGGTGGCCCAGAGTATTTTCAGTGCACCTGAGCCAGGGTGACTGAGCTGTTGTGCTGGCTCAGGCAGCCAGTCCTCTGTGCGAGGAGGGGAAGGAAGGGAAGCCCCGGCCACATCTGCGCTCACCTCCTCCACTCTGCTCTCTTCCAGCTCATAGACCTGAGCTCCCCTCTGATCCAGCTGAGCCCCGAGGCTGACAAGGAAAACGTGGATTCCCCACTCCTCAAGTTTTAGGCTGGGCGTGGCGGCTTACACTTGTCCTAGAATTTTGGGAGGCCAAGGTGGGCAGATTACTTGAGCCCAGGAGTTTGAGACCAGCCTGGGCAATATAGTGAGACCCCTGTCTCTACAAAAAATATAAAAATTAGCTGGGCGTGGTAGCACATGCCTGTAGTCCCAGCTGCTCGGGAGGCAGAAGTGGGAGGATCACCTGAGCCCGAGGAGGTCGAGGCTGCGGTGAGTTGTGATTGTGCCACTGCACTCCAGCCTGGGCAACGATGTGAGACCCTATCTTAGAAAAGAAAAAAGAGAGAAACGTGTTAGTAGACATTTTGTTTGCAAAAGAAAAGCCTAAAGATATTCCCTGTGCTGGAGAGGGTGGGCTGAGGGACTGGGGTCCGTGCTGACCACCCAAGTCCTCTGCTGCCCGCAGCTGTCCCCCTCTCTGCCACTGTGGGCTGGAATGTGAAGCTTAAGTCACTCTAGGAATTTTCTTTTGAATGTTTTGTGTGTAAAATACCAAGTGGCTATTTTTAGAGTTAAGTTTGTATAAAAAGTTAAATATTCTAGATTTACATGAAATTTTAAAATAAATGGACTTATTAAAGCGTATGTTGGTTTTTAAGTGTATCTTGATTTTCACACATGCATGGCTGTTGCTATCACCCTAAGCAGTAAAACTACTATCTAGATTCAAATGCTTTCATAAAAGTGATTTTGAAAACTTAGTAAAAATTGGTGTCAGTGCTGACCCAGGCCTGCCCCCAGATGCACAGGTCCCCAGGTCTGGGGCCAGCCTTGGAGACTGCATTGTTAATAGACACACAGGTGATTCTGACTCGATGGCCCGTGAAGCACACCTTGAGAAGAGGCTTCCCTGGACACTGAGGTGATGGGTGCCATCTGCTGGGCAGGCCTTGGGGAGGACCCCTCAGCTTTGCTCTCAGCAGGGGCCCAACAGGGTCGGTGGGCAGTGTCAGGACCTGAGTGCCACTGGAAAGCCCATTCCCTTTATTGAAAAAATGAGCTGGGAAGCCACTTCTTTGTGTCCGTTTCTCCTGTGGAAACTTCTCAATGCCTTGGTCAAGCAGCCTCACAGCAGACAGCAGCAAGCCAGTGTCTGACTCTGCATGTCCGCCCCTCCAGTACTCCCTGCGTCATGCCAGGATCTACCTCTGTCCACAGAGATGAGGGAAAAAGATGACCGGGCTGTGCTCTCTACTTCCTGCAGTTACTGCGTGAGTCTGAAGCTGCCACTTGCAACAGCAAGTCCTGTGGCATCGGGAGCAGGAAGGTGGTAGGGTGGACAGGCGATGCCGTGGAAAGACGTCTTGGAGGAAACGTGGCATGGTGGGAAGGTGGCACGCTTCTCACCGTTGAGTTGCTGTGCCTGTAGACCGAAGCTTTCCGCAGGCACAGATAGGGCTGCTTGGACAGTGAGTCACGAAGCTGGGGAAGCCCCGCTCCGTGAGCAGTGACTGCCCAAGCAAGGCTTTCAGCCAGTCCTGTGCTGGCCAGAGCAGTGGGACCCGTAGGAGTCACACAGCTCCACTTCTCCAGGGGCAGCAGGGAATCCCAGGGGCCCAGTAATGACACCAGGGGGTCCTCAGGGAGCCTCTGGTCTGGCCCTCATTTCCCAGGGGTAGAAAAGGAAATGTGAAATGGGATGAAATTATAATCATGCAGCAAATACCTACTGAGACGCTGGTATGGGTCAGGCTGTTTTCTGCCGGGGTGCAGTGGGGTGCAGTGCTCAGGCCTCCCCTCCCTCCTGGGGCTTCACACCTGGTAGAGGATGGAGATGTTCAGCTCCCAGCCCATCTGTAACCAAGCTGTGCTTCGGTTGTCTCCATGCAGGCCCTGGGGATGAGCCGAGCCTTTGACCTGTGGCCCCCATCCTGCTCCTGGGGCCCCTCTCCCCTGTACCCTTCCCCTCCCCACTGTGGCCTCAGTGCAGCCAGGCTCTCCTTGGAACCCAGTCCGGACAAAGCGATCTGACTTTAACTCTCTTCAGACAGATGGGAGGAGGTCCCGGGAAGCAGGAGCTGGAAAGAGCAGAGCTCCTCCTGGCCTGGGTCTCTCCACTAGGCTGTCCCTGCTGAAGCCGCCCAGTCCGAGCTCCCCACCCACTTCCTGTCCTGGCTCGCAGGCCCTTGGTTCACCCCTCAGAGGGCTTTGTGTGGGAAGCCACACAGTCAGCTGGAGACTGAAGGGCTCCGTGACCCCAGGAGGGCCAGCCCCTTTCTCCATAGGATGGCTCTGAGCACCTTGGCTGTTGTCCCTGGAGGGCCACCCTCCCAGGTCTGAGAGGTTCCAACCTCATGTGATTTTTTTTTTTTACCACATTTCATTAATTTTGTGGGGCAAATGTCTTCCCATTTTACATGTCTGAAATCCTTGTCTCTGATGTCACTGTTGGCAGGCGGTACCTGGGATGTCATCGTTCTGGCCATAGCTGGCCTGTAAAGGAGGCTCTCGGAGCTACGGAGTGACTCAAATACCATATAGTTAACCAAAAAGTAGCAGAAAATATGTGAGCATGGATCTTGTCTCAGCCACTCTGTGGGTTGGTTGCTACTGGGAGTTAACCTGCCATCACCTTTCAGCCAGTCCTGTGCTGGCCAGAGCAGTGTGGTAGATCAGCCTGCCACACCCTAGGAGGGCCTGCCCCCTAGAACCAGACTCAAATTTAGACACAGCCTAAACGTGTACCTCCACCCAGATACTGGATTCCCTTAACTCTTCCAGAAAATGCAAGATGAAATTGCCCTCCCGTTGGGTGTTTTCCTGATCCTTTATTCTGTAAAGTGGCCTTCCTTTTCCCCACAGGCCCTGTCACCTCTTCCTCCTGTCTTGCAGCGCACCATGTACCTCCTCCTGGTACCGGTGGCCAGGACTCTCCTGTTGGTAGTTCCTGCTTTTCTTCTTGGAAATTCCTTGTGGGCCTTGAGACCTTTAGCCTAAAACAGTTCTGTTGAATCTCACCTTGGCAATGTAAACTGATAGCTTATTTTCACAGGTGCCAGACAAAGAACACACAGCCCTCTGAGACAAATGCGTATTTGATTGCTTCCTCTGCTATACTTCTATAAAACTGCAGATTCTCCGAGCCAGACTAAGGCGTGACTGTTCCTCTACCTGCCTCTCACGTGGAAACTGTATATTCAGTGAAAGGCTGATCAGAGACCCAGAAGAAGGCAACAGTTTTATCTCCTATGTCTACCTATGACCTGGGAGCTGCCCACCAGCCCCAGTTGTTCTGCCTTTCCAGACAGAACCAGTGCACATCTTACATGCATTAATTGATGTCTCGTGTCTGCCTATGTATCAAAGCAAGCTATGTCTCAACCACCTTGAGTACACGTCATCCTGAGCTGTGTCATGGGCATGTCCTTAAGCTCGGCAAAATAAACTCTAAATTAATTGAGACCTGTCTCAGCTACTTTGGATTCACATCACGAGAGAGGGTTCTCATGCATATGTGCTGATAAGAAGAACTATCACAAAAGACTGCAGAAAACCACAACCTTACACAGAGGTTATCACAACCTCACTAAAAAATATGCTTCTATTGCAAGGACGTCTTCCCAGCAACTGTCTGTCCAACCCTGGGCTGTTACTGATCCCTGTAGCCAAAGAAAGCTCTCAAAACAGTGACGTGGTCCTCATTTTCCCTTTAAAAACCTTTGTCTTCCTTCACCTCCGTGAATACACATATAGCTTACTGTGGCATGCATATTTCCATTGCAATGCCCTATTCACAAATTAGCATGTTTTTCGTTCAGCGTCTCGCTGTTGTTTAGGTAGAGGATGTCTAGCTCTCTCTTAGAGAAGAACTCAGCTTGATTATCACCCCTGGGGGGATGACCTCCATTCTCTCCTTCCAGCGAGTTTATGAAGCCCCTGCTCTGGGCCAGGGGCTTTTCTGGGCATGGAACAGGGTAGTGAACAGAACACAAAACCCCTGCCCCACACAGCTCACAGTTAAAAGCTTGAGTGCTGAGTATGCTTGCAGTCAAACTCTGTAAAATAGTTGAAGATATATATTCTGAGCAGAATATGAGAGACTGTGGCCCATGAGAGCATAGTCCCAGGAGATCCTGAGAACGCGTGCTTGAAGTGGTCACGCTACAGTTTAGTTTTGTACATTTTAGGGAGACATAATACATGTAAGATGTAACATTGGTTCCGGAGTGGTGGGACAACTAGAAGGCAAGGTGGGGCTTCCAGGTCATAGGTGGATTCCATGATTTTCTGGGCTGGGCGCGGTGGCTCACACCTGTAATCCCAGCACTTTTGGGAGGCCGAGGCAGGTGGATCACTTGAGGTCGGGACTGCGAGACCAGCCTGGCCAACACGGTGAAACCCCGAATCTACTAAAACTACAAAAATTAGCCAGGCGAGCTGGTGTGTGCCTGTAATCCCAGCTACTAGGGAGGTTGAGGCAGGAGAATCGCTCGAACCTTGGAGGTGGAGGTTGCAGGGAGCTGAGATCGCGCCACTGCACTCCAGCCTGGGCGACAGAGTGGGACTCCATCTCAAAAAATTAAATTAAAATTAAAATATATTTTTTGGGTAAAATACTTCGATATATTTCAGGGCCTGCTGTCTGTCATGTCGGTATCGTATTGCTACGGAGAGTCCACCTAGACAGTGTCAAGTCTGCTTTGGTGTTAATGCCGGTCCGAATTCCAAAGGGCGGAGGGTCTGATGAGGCGGGTCCGCCCCGGCCTTTCCCCATGAGGGCCCGAACTCGCGGCTACGGTTCCCTTTAGGACGCCCTTGGCAGAGAGGAGAGCTCCATCGGCTGGCAGGGGGGCTTAGAATTTTATTTTTGGTTTACAGCGCAAAAGAAGAGCAATGAGGCCAGGACACGGATGGGGACGGCGAAGCAGCGGCTCCAATAAAAGCAACTCGCGGCCGGCAGGGTCTCGGCTCCCCGCGATCCGCGGACCCGCAGCGGCACTCGGGAACCACTTCCGCTAAGCCGGGGAGGGCCGGACGGAACGCAGGCGCGCGGGCGCAGCTTCCGGCGGGCCAAGAGCGCGGACCCTGCGTCCGGGGTGGGACTTCCGGCGCGGCGCGGAAGCGGCGGTAGTTGCTGGTGAAGTTGGGCAGCGGGCGGATGCAGGCGGCGCGGCACGTCGTGTGTGCCCTGTCCGGCGGGGTGGACAGCGCCGTGGCCGCACTGCTGTTGAAGCGGAGAGGTGATGCAGCCGAGGCCCCGCCCGCCCCCGAGCGAATGTGCCCCAGAAAACTTGTCCCCGACCCTCGTGGCCTTGGTCAGGCCGCCTCCCTCCCTGGGTCCCAGGTTGCGCGCAGGTCGTCAGGAGGAACCCCGTCCTCTGACCTCGGTTCCTCTCCCTCCACCTGTCTGGTCGGAGGTGTGCGCGACTGCAGCTCCGACCACTCGCGAGCAGTTGCGCGCCGCTCCCCACCCGCGCCCACCCCCAGGGAAAAGCCGGCCGGTCGGCCGGGGTGGGGTAGGGAGGGGAGGGGAGGGTTTCTCACGAGTCTGCGACGTCCGCATTCGCCTGTGAGGCCGCGGACACTGGGAGGGGAGCTGGGATCGCCCAGGCCGGAGGCCTGACCTCTGCGCACCCTGTGGCCGCGCGGTGGGAGGTCCTGTCCTCCCCACTAAGCGGACGGACACCTGCCGCGCGGCGGGTCTGCTTATTCAGTGTTTCCTGTGTTCTCTGCTCGCTGGAGGTTAGACTTCTCGCCAGAAGCATTGGCTTTGCTTCCGGGCATCTACACGGAGCCCCACAGGTGCTTAGAATTCCTCGAGTCCAGCGCTGAAATGAGCACCTGTTTAACTTCACCTGTGTGGCTCCCCGCAGGAGGCCGCATTCAGAATAACGTTTGTGGATCTCTGCTTTGCGCCGTCTTTGGTTCCTGATCTTGGGCAAGTTCATTAAGCCCTCCCATGTAACATTCGGCTAACACTGCCTCACGGGGTGACGGGGTGGGGGGAGGGGTTTAGATGGTTTAATACCTATTGATGGCTTTACCCCCCTGCCCAGCACATACCAGGTACTCAGAAAACAGTAGTGGCCATTAGTTTATATTGTTAGTAACTGTAGCTATTGTGGTAGGTATAGCCAGTGCCAAAGAGAAGGGTAGGCAAACCATAAGTAGAAATAGTTGTTGAGAAGAGAGTGGTGGAAGTGTTCAGCTGAGTCTTGGAAGAAGAGTTTGATGTCCTAAGCGAAGACTTGGAGGTGGAGGAGGTCCTCTGGGCAGTCTGCAGTGCAGGCAGAATCACAGAAACCTGGAAGTGTTGGCTGGTTCTGGCCAGACGGAGGTAGGAGGAGAGGATACTGGAAAACGTTAATGATAGATCAGGGGCTTTATACCGTCGGGTACACAGCATTGGTCTGGCTGATCTGGGATGGAGTGGTCGTGTGGTTTCGGCGAAGCTTTGTCCTCACATTTCTGTTGTTTGGGTACTATATGAAGCCTTCGCAGTCATTTGCCCTGTCTCATTACATTCAGCCTTCCTAAAAACCGGCTTTCTCATAGAGGGTCGGCACCTGCGTAGTTTGCTAAGGTAGTGGAGGGCTAAAGTTGGCCTTTCCAATATTTGTGTGAATATTTTGTTATAATTGCAAAGGGAGAAAATAGATAATGAACTATGTAGGTTACAAAATATTCAACATTTTAATTATCTTTATATCTGATGACTTAGAATCTAAGTTGTAGATGGTAACTAGAAGCAACTTTTGAAATGACTTTCCTTTCCTGATAGCTGAATGGTGCTTTGGAAAATTTGATTGAGTTTCAACTCTTCCTTCGTGCATTTCACACACATTGACTAAGCCCCTCCTGCTGGTATTGTGCTGATAGACAGATGGGAACACAAAGATGGGAAAGCACCACCTCGTTCATCTTGGGGACTCAGGCACCAAGACGGAGAGCAGAGCCCTGAGGCCACATGGCAGAGCAGGGACTGCCAGGCAGACCAGGCACAGAGGCACTGGAGCACAGCATGTGAGGAACTGCTCAGAGCTCAGAAATCACTGCTTTTTCACCCAAGTTTGATTTCTGTACTCTCTTTGACCTTCCTCCCGCCCCCAGGTTACCAGGTGACAGGGGTGTTTATGAAGAACTGGGACTTGCTGGACGAACATGGGGTCTGTGCTGCTGACAAAGACTGTGAAGATGCTTACAGAGTCTGCCAGATCTTAGACATCCCTTTCCATCAAGTGTCCTACGTGAAGGAGTATTGGAACGACGTGTTCAGGTGAGTGCAGGTCGCAGCTCAAAGGAGGCTTCCTCACGCTGTGGATCCTTCCAGTGGAAGGATTGCGGTCGTCAGCCTGACAGACTCCTGTGCAGCCCAGGGTGCTCCCTCCACAGTGGTGCTGAAGCTGCAGGAGGCCTTGGCTGCCCTTGGGGCCTCTGTGTTAGAGGCAAGACCTGGACCCCACAGCACTCCCAGCTCTCTCACGCCTGTCATTTTTGCTCCTTGCCTGAAGTCTGTTTAATGATTTCTTGGACCTTGAGTTGTTTCTGTTGCCCAGTTAGGGAAGGGGAGCTAAGGCTGAGGGCTCCCTGGAAGATGCTCATCAATGCCTGTGTGCTATATGGGTCACCGATTATGGGGGTTCTGAGAGAACGAGTTAGGTGATACATGGCCCTGTGCCTTTGCAAACAAGAAACAAACAGAAACTTACGAAATCTAATATAGTCCCAATCATTAAGTGGTCACTGCATGCTGGGCATGTGCTACACCTCGGAACATTAAGATGTCTACACCGTGACCTTGTTCCATAGGAGTCTGCGGTCTAGTTGGGAGCACATTATCTTCACAAGAGATGATAGTGATGTGTGGCACGTAGGAGGTGCCAGTGATTCTATCAAGAATCACTGAACCCGGGAGGAGGGAGAAATTTGCAGTGTGGAGTAATCAAGAAGGCTTCATGAAAGAGGAGGGCTTGCCAGCAGAGGAGTAGAGAAGACACTCCAGATGGGGTAACGAGGGCAGCAGTGAAGCGGAGAAGAAATGCCAGTGGTTCATTGCAGGACTGCTGTGCATTTGCCTGGACTTCTGCTCCTGCAGTGGAAGGAGCCTAGGGCTCGTCCTCTAGTGAGCCCTGACCGTGCTGTGGGGCAGTTGTCGGGCATCTGACACAGCAGGCCGTGTGCACGGGACAGGCTGCCCTGAGTGGGCTGTAGGAGCAGAAAAGCCTCGTGTTGAGTCCTGACTGTCACTTCTTATATGACCTTGGGCAATTTACTTGACTTTGTATTTTTATTTATTTATTTATTGAGGCAGAGTTTCGCTCTTGTTACCCAGGCTGGAGTGCAATGGCGCGATCTTGGCTCACCGCAACCTCCGCCTCCTGGGTTCAGGCAATTCTCCTGCCTCAGCCTCCTGAGTAGCTGGGGTTACAGGCACGCGCCACTATGCCCAGCTAATTTTTTGTATTTTTAGTAGAGACAGGGTTTCACCTCGTTGACCAGGATGGTCTCGATTTCTTGACCTCGTGATCCACCCGCCTCGGCCTCCCAAAGTGCTGGGATTATAGGCATGAGCCACCGCGCCCGGCCTTTTCTAATCCTCAATTTTTCTCATCTTTAAAATGGAGATAACACTGATGCCTCACAGGGATATGTAAGAGTTCAGTAGGATTAGGTTCTAGTTTGTATGTCTGGTATATTAGTAAGCATTCAATAAACATAGCTGTTTTTCTTTTCTTTCTTCTCTTTTTCTTTTAGATGGAGTTTTGCTCTGTCACCCAAGCTGGAGGGCAGTGGTGCAATCTTGGCTCACTGCAACCTCTGCCTCCCAGGTTCAAGCGATTCTCCTGCCTCAGCTTCCCGAGTAAAGTAGCTGGGATTACAGGCATGCGCCACCATGCCTGGCTGATTTTTGTATTTGTAGGAGAGATAGGCTTTCACTATGTTGGCCAGGCTAGTCTTGAACTCCTCACCTCAGAAGATCCACTAGTCTTGGCCTTCAGAAGTGCTGGTATTACAGGCATGAGCCACTGCACTGGCTGCTGTTTTTATTTTCATTATTAAAAAGATGAGTCTGAGAGCTAAGCTATGAGGACGCAAAGGCATAAAAATGATACAGTGGACTCTGGGGTGAGTTAGAAAAGACTACACACTGGGTGCAGTGTGCATGGCTTGGGGGTTGTGTGCACCAGTCTCAGAAACCACCACTGAAGATCGTCGCCATGGAAACGGACACTGCCTGTTTCCCCCAGAACTGCTGAAACAAGAAAAGGGAATTTAGAGAGATGGAACCTGGGTCTGGGGTGGCCCTAGAATCTGCTTTAACAAGCACTTCAGCTGTGTTGGTGTAGAGGGTTGTCAGGGTCTTTGAAAAAATGATGTGTGTGGGGGAGACCCGAGAGGGGAGGGGCCAGCAGTAGTTTCCAGATCATGCCTGGGTGGCTGGGGAAGCTGGTTTAGGGGATTCCTCATGAGTACTGTAGAATTTGAGGTGACAGCAGGGAATCCAAGGGAGCTTACACTTAACCTGCTACAGCAGCATTTTCAAAGTGTACAAGTAGAGGTGGTTTTTGAAGTTTAGCTCGGCTCTGAGGCCAGATAGGAAGAGTGACTCGTCTTGAATACTATGGCAAGTTAGGAGCAGAGCGGAGCTGGGATTAAAACCTGGCTTTTGGCTGGGTGCCGTGGCTCACGCCTGTAGTTCCAGCACTTTGGGAGGCAGAGACAGGTGGATCACAGGGTCAGGAGTTTGAGAGCAGCCTGACCAACATGGTGAACCCCGTCTCTACTAAAAATACAAAAATTAGCCAGGCATGATTGCAAGTGCCTGTAATCCCAGCTACTTGGGAGGCTGAGGCAGGAGAATTGCTTGAACCTGGGAGATGGAGGTTGCAGTGAGCCGAGATCGTGCCATTGCACTCCAGCCTGGGCAACAGAGTAAGACTCTCTCAAAAAAAAAAAAAAAAAACAAACCCTGGCTTTCCAGGCTGGTGCTTGCTGCTGCTTTCTGGCACTACTTGATAGGGACTGAAAGAAGGAGGCGGCCAGGGAGATTCTTTTCCCATCTCTGGGGCTGCTCTCGAGCTCACCCCAGGCTCCAGCCAGCATGCACTCTGTCCTCACCCAGTCCCAGCTTCCCGTGGAGGCATTGGTCTTTCTACTGAACACTCACTTCTCTAGGAGGGCTCTCTAGCTTGGAAATTTCTTTTGAATTCTTTCATTCAAGACCCACTGGTATTCAAGGGTCAGAGTCCCGATGTGTTTTAACTGCTGAGTCTTTTCAGCTGTTCTCTCCCTGATGAAGCACAGGAAAGGCTTCTTTCCAGTGCGAGAAGAGGCTGGGCTACTCCATTATTTTTGCTAATGCCAACTGACACTCCCTCCTGTCTGCTGTTTAGGAAAGGGTTAACAGTATGTCTTTTCAAAAACTGATGTAAATGTTCAACCTCTTCAACATACATTGATGACTGTTACTTAGAAAGGACAAGGACATACTGAGACACAGATTGCATTTTTTTTTTTTTTTTTTAGATGGAGTTTCACTCTTGTTACCCAGACTGGAGTGCAATGGCACGATCTGGGCTCACCGCAACCTCCGCCTCCTGGGTTCAAGCAATTCTTCTGCCTCAGCCTCCCGAGTAGCTGGGACTATAGGTGGGCACCACCATGCCCAGCTAATTTTTGTATTTTTAGTAGAGACTGGGTTTCACCTTATTGACCAGGATGGTCTCGATCTCTTGACCTTGTGATCCACCCGCCTCGGCCTCCCAAAGTGCTGGGATTATAGGTGTGAGCCACTGTGCCCGGCACAGATTGCATCTTAAGTAGTTTATAATTTAATGAGCTTCCTGATAACTTTCTAATAATTAAAACAAAATGGAGAGTGTCATAATATCAAGTGTTGTTGCAAATATAGAACAA
Source organism: Saguinus oedipus (assembly GCA_031835075.1). Classification (NCBI taxonomy): domain Eukaryota; kingdom Metazoa; phylum Chordata; class Mammalia; order Primates; family Cebidae; genus Saguinus; species Saguinus oedipus. The sequence continues at coordinate 221,479,542 of CM063169.1, forward strand.
AAAGAGTTTTTATGAACTTCTATGGGGAGCAAGAAGTAGGTAAACACTTCGGTGCCTGCTAACGTTGAAGATATACAAGTAACATCTGAGTCTGTGCAGATCCATGATCTGTCTGCATAACAACCCTCTTGAGCAGCATTGGTTGTTTTAACCCTTGTTGATTAATAGAGTGTTTTAGGTTAAATGAAAAAAAATTACTTATACCGAAATATACCAATTTTTAAACTCTCAAAATAGGCCTCATAACCCTCTTGAAGTGAATCCTCTAAGACTGTGAAATTCTTGCTAAGTCTTGATGGTATCATAGTGTCTTTTTCCCATATTCAGTTAGTCTGTTAGAGCAGAAATTCACAGAATAAGGATGGCCTGATCCACTTTAAGCACCCAGGAGGTTGCTCGTTCTCAGAAGTGTGTATTCATCACATGAGGAAAGTATTTTTGGTATATTTTCCCAGTGACCCTGCTTCCGAGGCTGAGGGTGTAGAGTGGCTAGTGGAGCCCTTGTGTAGGGAAAACTGACTGTTTCACCTCTGCTCTCACACCACAGCAGTCATCCTCACAGAAGAAGGCTTCTGTGACCAAAGGTGGGGTTTTCCCCATACACCAAGCAGTGGACACCACTGGGTGTCCTCCAACTCAGCTCTGACATCCTCTACCTGGAGATAGTGCCAGATCCCAAAGCTTGGGGGTTCAGTCCCCAAGACTGACCCCCCGCCCCAGCAACAGTCGAAAGTATGAGCCTCTAGGACTTACTGGCTTCAAGTTCCGATTCCCATGACTTCCTCTTCGGGTTCGATTATTAATAATTTCCTGGAGTGGTTCACAGAACTCAGAAAAACACTTCCTTACATTTTATTATAAAGGATATTGCAAAGGATGCAGATGAAGAGGTGGATTGGGTGAGGAATGGGGGAAGGGTCCCTCCCTGGGGACCACCCTCCAGGAACCTCCACAGCATAGCTGTCTGGAAGCTCTCTGAACCCAGTCCTCTTGGGTTGTCATGGAGGCTTCGTGACACTGCCATTCCTTCCCCCAGGATATAGAGCAGGACTGTCTCTGGGGAGGGTCTTAAGACCCACAGTCAGACAGGTAGAAGATGCCTGTAATCCCAGCACTTTAGGAGGCTGAGGCAGGAGAACTGCTCGAGGCCTGGAGTTCAAGACCAGCCTGGGCAACATGGCAAGACGTTATCTCTACAGAAAAAGATGCAGTGGGCCAGGTAAGGTGGCTCATGCCTGTAATTCCAGCACTTTGGGAGGCCAGGAGTTCAAGACCAGCCTGGCCAACATGGTAAAATTAGCCAGGCCTGGTGGTGAGTATCTGTAATCCCAGCTACTCAGGAGGCTGAGGTGGGGGAACCCGGGAGGCAGAGGTTGCAGTGAGTGAGCCAAGATCACGCCACTGCACTCCATCCTGGATGCGATAGAGTTAGACTTCCTCTCAAAACAAAACAAAACAAAAGATGGGTTGAAAGGAGTGCAGGTCAGAGGCCCATCCCTAAGGCCCACCACAGCCAGCGTGACCGCGAAACACGAACGGGCTGTGGGAGGTACGAGCCAGGAGCTGTGGATGAAAGCCAGTACATAGCACAGCCCCACAGCCCTGCAGTGCAAGTCTAGGGCATTTCATTTCTGCTGTCACTCGGGCATCTTCTCTTCCTTACGTAAGCCCTGCTGTATGGGAGGAGTCCCAGAGGCGGGAGTTCAGTGAGACCCTCACGACCACCCCTGCTCCTGACCCCACAGGCCCTGCGAGCCCACCTGGAGAGGGTGGTCCTGAGCTGCGGTGGCAGAGAGCAACACCTTGCTGTTTGTCAGGTGGCTCACGCGGCAGGCTGTAAACAAATGTTTGATGACAGCGGCTTTATATCGAAGCTCTTCTGTTTTGCAGAAAATTAGAGTTTTGGTGTAACAAGGAGAAATTGAACATTAAACAAGCAATTTAGTGAACGTAATTTTTTTTTTTTTGAGAAATGTTTTACACTTGGAACTGAAGTCATTTTCTTTTATTCTAGTGATTTTTTGAATGAGTATGAAAAAGGAAGGACTCCCAATCCTGACATTGTTTGCAACAAGTACATCAAATTCAGTTGCTTTTTTCATTATGCTGTGGATAATCTTGGTAAGTAATTTGTGTTTAAAAACTTTTAGAGACAGTGTCTCGCTCTGTCACTCAGGCTGGATTGCAGTGAGGCAGTCATGACTCACTGCAGCCTCGACCTCCTGGGCTCAAAAGATTCTCCCACCCCCGGCTCCTGAGTAGCTTGGACACAGGCATGCCTCCATGGTGGCTAATTTTTTGTGGAGATGGTGTCTCTCAACTGTATTGCCCAGGCTGGTCTCAGACTCCTAGCCTCAAGCAGTCCTCCTGCCTCGGCCTCGCGGAGTGCTGGGATTCCTGGCGTGAGCCCCCGCGCCTAGCCTGTTTCTTCTCGTTGGACCTCCTGATGCTCACTTGCTTGCTTCGACCACCTGTTGATGTCTGTGGCTATGCCTTGTGCATTCTCGGTTCTTTCTCCTGTCCCCTGCCGTTGGGGTCACCATACAAGTTTCTGAAGCTGTGGCTCTGGCCTCTGGGTTTGCTGTGTCCCACTGCAGCTCACCCTATTGTGTGCGGCCACGAGACACCATTGTAAGCCAGGGACCCGGTAGTGTCAGCGCTCTCAGCAGTGATGTAGATGAAACTTGCAGACCTGATCCGTGAGTAACCTGAAGCGGAGATGAAATGATGAAAGTTAGTTTGTGGAGTTAGGAGTAAACAAATGCCGACACGACAAAAGGTCTACATTTCAACACTGTACGAACCCAAAACCAGGAGACGTCATAGAGACAACAGATGCAGAGTTTGCACCCAGGTTCAACTTAATGCTCCTAGTACAAGGCTGGAAAGACCTAGCTGGGTTGCCATTGAATGTGCAGAAAATCGGGGGGATTTAGGTGCCCCCAGGCTGACTGAGCCAGGAGTGTGAGGTCTTTTTGTCAAAGCCAGCCGACTGAGCTCACCTTGATGATCAGAGAATGTCTGGGAAGGGGTGATGCTCTGTGGTCCGTCCTGGTTAGGCTCTACCAGTTCTTCAGGAATAGTGACAGATTGTCGGAATGTGAATTGATTTTTATTTTCAGGGTGTCCAGAAATATGTCCTCCATGAACTGTCGAGATTATTTTGGGTCTTAGTGGCAGGGGTCAAGTGTGTGAGTTAAGAATGCGTTCTTTGTGTGACGCCAGAGGACAGAGTTAGGACTGGCAGAAGAAAGAGTTCCCTGGGGTGGAGGCACGGGCAGCTGTTCAGGAAGGGAACGCTTGCCTTTGGAGAGCACGAAGCTCTCTGTCACCAAAGGTTCTGTGGGAGCGCCTAGGTGGCTGGCCGTCGGGCACGCTGTGGAAGGAACTTCTGCAGTGACTGTGTCCGCATCTGGAGGGGACGTGATGCCCAGACTCCTGACCCCACCGTGCTTCTCAGAAGCCTCCTGCGCTGTTTCTAGTAGAAGTGTTGTTCTTTGAGGACATCGATTTAAAGTGGATTTTTTTCTCTCTGAGAAAATCAAGATGAGATCATGTTTCTAAAGTGCCTTTTTCCAATCGTTAATATGTAGCAGTTAATTCTTGCTGTGTCTTCTGTTTACAGTGAGCTAGTGCGGTTGGTTAAGGATGGAATCCATTTGGCTACACCTTTCATAAAAGTCTTTTGAAATACTAGATATCTGTAATTTGTTTGAGACGGAGTCTTGCTCCATCGCCCAGGCAGGAAGGAGTGCAGTGGCGTGATGTTGGCACACTGCAGCCCCTACCTTCTGAGTTCAAGCAATTCTCCTGCCTCAGCTTCCCAAGTAACTGGGATTACAGGTGCCCACCATGTCTAGCTTAATTTTTGTTTTTTTTTATAGAGACGGGGTTTCATCTTGTTGGCCAGGCTGATCTAAAACTCCTGACCTCAAGTGATCCACCAGCCTCAGCTCCCAAAGTTCTGGGATTACAGGCGTGAGCCACTGTGTCCGGCCTGAATATCTGAACTTTTTACACAATGAAAAGGTTATGGACTTAAATGCAGTTTGTCGGGTTCTTTGACGTTGTATGCCATGAAAAGAAGAAACAGTGTGCCGGATGGTTCTTCGCTGTGATGAAAAATACACATGACAGAAAATATAACAGAGGAGAGACAACACCTAGAATTTCACTCACACTCTATTCCTATCAAAGGAGTAGACCTGAGGTTTTTCTTCAGTTACTTCTATACAGTAAAATAGTGGAATCGTGGTGTTGTGTACTTAACCGTGTCAGGCATCCTCCCGTGTTGGTTAACATCCTCTGTTAGTACCCGCCTTGTTATGGCCATGCGTTGTCATTTACCTCACATTCTCCCAGTGTTCATTTCAGTGGTTTAATTTTTTTTTTTTTTTTTTTTGAGACACCATCTTGCTCTGCTGCTCAGGCTAGAGTGCTGTGTCATGATCTTGGCTCACTGCGGCCTTCACCTCCCAGGTTTGAGCATTCCTCCCACCTCAGCCTCCCAAGGACCTGGGAATACAGATGTGTGCCACCATTCCTGGCTAATTTTGGTATTTTTTTTGTAGAGGTGGGATTTCACTGTGTTGCCCTGGCAGGCTGGTCTTGAACTCCTGAACATAGGTGATCATCTGTCCGCCTCGGCCTCCCAAAGTGCTGGGATTACAGGCATGAGCCACTGCGCACAACCTCCCTTAGTATTATGATAAACCCTGAAATGAATATTTTGTATTTAAATTTTATTTTGCATTTAAATTTTATTTTGCATTTCGGACTGTTTTTTTAAGCTAGAAATTAGCTTTTGAAAGGTCTTAAAGGTGCAATAAAACTTTGTAGCAAGGTTGTACCGGCTTAAGGGTTCGAGGCTGCTGGTTTGATGGAATGTGGTGTGTGCCTCTATTTCCTGGGATCTCCATGTTTGGGTGTAGGGTGGATTGTGCAGCCCCTCAGCCTAAGACTTGGGGTCTGCACTCTTGTGTCCTGGTTTATGCTGATCAAGGCCTGTGAGTCTTAAGTCTAAAACCTGGTCCTTGTGTTTTTTTAAAAATGTCACAGGGGCAGATGCCATTGCCACAGGTCACTATGCAAGAACGTCACAGGAAGATGAAGAAGTCTTTCAGCAGAAGCACATTAAGAGGCCAGAAGGGCTTTTCAGAAATCGTTTTGAAGTTAGAAATGGTAAGTTAAAGTGTCCAGGTCAGAGCTGAATTCTCTTTGAACAGAGTGAACTGTTTTCAAGAATGACAGTGGGTTGTGTTTGAGGATCGCTGCCATCCCCCCGCCCCCCGCCGTGTGCTCCAGAGTAGCTTGTTTTGGATTCACATTTGAAAAGGTACAGTTACCAAGAGGGTCATTTCCCTGAGGGCCTGTGATTGTGTAGTAAGAGATGTCCTGGCTGGCCAGGGAGAGGGCTGGGGAAAATTACATCAGATATTGATAATCCAGCTCTAGACACTGCGTTAATGATTCAAGTGTTCCAGAAGTATCTGGGTTAGTAGTTGACAGTGATAATTGGGGTGCCGTCCGTCTTGCCAAGGCTTTGTACTTAGCGTCAGGTGCTCAAGGGCCTGCGGTTCGGGCTGATTTTAATGTGCTGTGAGCTGGGGATCTGCTGTGGGTCGCATAGGGTCAGCAGTCAGGCTTTGTAGCCGTGTTGACACATTAGTTTATATGTGTTAGGGAGCCACGTTTCACCTTTCTAGAAGAAAAGTCAACGCCATACAGTGAGCTGGGAAGCTGCTGGCTTGGCCTGGCGTATATTTGTGTGTAGAAAAGAGGAATTCCCTGCATTGTTGAGTGAAAATGCAGGTGGAGCTCAGAGCCGTGTTTCTGCAGGGAGCGTCCATCATCGTAGGGTCCCTGGAGGGCAGCGCTTCTGCTTGGTCCAGAAAGTCAGACGTTGGAGGAGCCTTGCCCCCGCCATCTGTGGAATAGGGGTCTCTGGGGCAGGGCTTTACATGCACACATATTTTTTTTTTCTGAGTCAGGGTTTCACTCTGTCAGTCAGGCTGCAGTACAGAGGCCCGATCTCCTCTCACTGCAGCCTCCGCCGCCTGGGCTCAAGTGATCGTCCCATCTCAGTCCCACTGAGTAGCTGGGACCACAGGCGTGTGCCACCACGCCCGACCTTTTCCTGTTTGTGTGAACATGAGGCCTTGCTGTGTTGTCCACCACGCCCGGCCTTTTCCTTTTTTGTGTGAACATGAGGCCTTGCTGTGTTGTCCATGCCTGTCTTGAACTCCTGGGTTCAAGCGAACCTCCCACCTCAGCCTCTCAAAGTGCTGGGATTATAGGTGTGAGCCACCATGCCCAGCCTCACACATTGCACGTTGCTATTCTTAGCAGTCCATGAGGTGTGTGCTCATCCCGTTTCACGTGTGAGGAAGCCAAGGCCTGGATGAAGCTGTCTGACCTGGGCACCTCGGGTGGCAGAGCTGGATTTCAGCGCACTTCTGCTCACCCACAGTCCCTGCTGTTTCTCCTGTGCCGGGCCCCAGCTGAGTCCTCCTCAGCATTGTTGAGCCATCCTGTAGGCTGCCACGGTGGCGCAGGGCTCTGCGTGGTCAGGGATGCCCTGAGTGTGCCAGCAGTCGTCCACCGCCCTCTGTTCTCCCTCTCTCTCCTCCTTTCCACATGGCAGAGGGTGATGAGGTAACTTCACTGACTTGAGCCCAGAGAAGAGCAGCCCACTCCCCTAAGACAGCCCCCCATTTCAGGAAGACATGGGTTTGAATGCAGAGTCCTGCCACTTGGGAACTTCGGGGTGGAATTCACCAAGTAATTGTGCACATACAGGGCCTGAGGAGATGGAGGGTTTATTTCCATGTTGAATAGATGCACCTGCCTACCTCCTAGAACACGGTGCCCTGGGCCTTTATGACAGGTCACGTGTTCTTGGAAACTTCCGACAGTACTGGTGGATGCATTTTGTTGAGTAGTTTGATGTGTGGGAGTTCTGATGGTGTCTTGGCTATCACTGTGTTTTGTAGCCACACTCGAGGTTTCTATTCCATTCTTCTTTAGTTACTCTGACCTGGCCTGGGTCTTTAGGGAGAGCAGCCGCAGGAGCAGTGGAGGGCCTGGGCTCAGGCTCGGTCAGCACCTGTGACCGGCGCTCCTAGGCCTAGCCTGTGGCTGGGCGGCTTTTCCCACACACAGCGTGCTACCAGCAGCCTGGCAGAGCAGCACGGGAGACGGCGTGTCAGTGAGGCTCCAGCACAGGCAGCCCCTCCCCGAGCATTTGTGCCTGTCTGTGCCTTTCCTCTACAGTAGTTCAGTTAGGGTCGCCAGCTTACTTTTTTGAAAATCATTGATGTTGTTTGTTTTAAAATGACTGAGAACTCGGAGAAAATGCAAATGGCTCCTAGTTTTCTGAGGTTCGACTGCAGTTAGATTGGGATTGAACATGGATTCTGAGGCTGGGTGTGGTGGCTCATGCCTGTAATCCCAGCATTTTGGGAGGCCGAGGCAGACAGACGATGGGGCCAGAAGTTCCAGACCAGCCTGGCCAACATGGTGAAACCCCATCTCTACTAAAAATATAAAAATAAACACAAATTAGCGGGATGTGCTGGCATGTGCCTGTAGTCCCAGCTACTGCAGAGGCTTAGACAGGAGAATCACTTAAACCCAGGAGGCAGAGGTTGCAGTGAGGAGATCACGCCACTGCACTCCAGCCTGGGTGACAGCGAGATTCCATCTCAAAAAAATAGAACAAAAACTAGTGGACTCTGGGAAGTGCTCTGCTTCTGTGGTGACTGGATGGCTGAACTTAGTGTCACTTCTCACTCAGCTCTGCTGTCTGTACCTGACAAGGGAGTGGGACTCGGGAGGCTGGCAGTCAGCTCCACCGCCTGCATCTGCATCACTGTGGGCAAATCGTGTGTAGTGACTAGGCAGGCGTCAGTTTCCCTCTGTACCGTGGGGATAATTCTCCCTCTCACGGCTAACGTGGGAATTGGCAGACGGAGAACACTTGCTACACAGAGCGTGTGCTCCATGCATGGCTGTGCCGAGCCAGGAAGGGTGTGTGCTCTGAGTGTCATTCATGAGGAGTCGTCGATGAGAACGGTTGAAAGAAGCCATAAAACTGACATTCATCTTAAGTGTGTCACCACTGATCACTGAACTTGAAAGTGGAGAACTGGACAGTTCTCAGCCAGGTTTACTCACGCCTCTGCTTTGTTGCCTTAAAGCCGAAAATGGTTCTTTACAATCACATAGGGGCCCCTGCGGTTCCTTGGACATTCCCTAACAGATGTCGGCTGAGACTAAACAAAAAAACGTCTTTACCGAGAAAGCTAGTGCGTTCTCAGGTGGAGCGCTGCTGGAGGCTGTGCTGCCCGCCCGGCAGTGAACTGGGAAGCGTGGAGTCCTTGAACCCACCGTGGAGCGAGCACGTCTGCGGTGGTTGGAAGAAAGCGCAGCTGACACTGTATCGGGGCACTTTTCTGTAGGCCGCCAGCTTAATTTTCCAAGATTTGGCTGAATTTATTTTAGGTATTTTTTTCATCACTTCGGGACTTTTTTTTCATGTGATGTTTCGTCTGCTCTGAAGTGTGAGCTGGAATTCTTTGTCACATGACATCCGTGGTCTTTTTGGAGCTGCGACGGTTTCTCACGTTTCCCCAGCGGTGGTCTCCTCGCTAGCAGTTGCTATTGAGTGTTGATTTCTGCTTCTGACAGGCTAGGGCTCGTCCGGCTGTGAACACTGTTGAAAGGGAAGCATCATCATTTGTCTTCCTGCAACGTCTTTTCTTCTTTATTCTTGGCAGCGGTAAAACTCCTCCAGGCAGCTGACAGCTTTAAAGACCAGACCTTCTTTCTCAGCCAGGTTTCCCAGGATGCCCTGAGGAGAACCATCTTCCCTCTGGGGGGATTAACAAAAGATTTTGTAAAGAAAATCGCTGCTGAGAATAGACTTCATCACGTGCTTCAGAAGAAAGAGGTATGAGTGAGTAGTTCGCTTTGTTACTGCCCGTGTACCTTTCCCGACTGCACGGTCTGGGGAGCAGCTGGGGCCTGGGGGTCCCACGCCACTTCCCCTTCTCCGGGATCTAACATCAAAGGCGAACCTTGGAGCAATAGGAGGAGTTTGCTCAGGAGCATGGCACAAGGCTCTGCATCCTAGACAACACTCCTTGCTCTTTTCCTCTCCTCTGCCCCTATGTGGTAGGCAGCTTTCCCCGAAGCCTTAGTAGCTGGTGGGCTGCTCTTGGGATGGCCTGCCTGCCAGGTGAGTGCCAGGCAGTGTGATGGAGAGACCCCTGCAGGGGCAGGTGCTGCGCCACCATCTGCACCCTGATGTGCCGTCACCTGCTCGCCCGGCATAGACTCGTTTGGTGCCATCTGTTCCAGGCACTGTGCTGCTGGGCTGTGAGGACACGGTGACGCTCCATCTTTGCCTCCACGGAGCTCACCTGCCAGCCAGGGCACGGACAGGAGGCCAAGCGCTGTAAACCTAGAAAGTGTCTGTGGAGGGAGGTGTAGGGCCCTGGGAGGGAAGCACCCGTGGAGTCTGGGAGTAGGGAATGGAGATGACAAGGCCTCAGAGGAAGTCACACGGAATCTGAGACCTGAAGGATGAGAGGATTCAGTGTCCTGGAGGGCTGGGAAAGTCTAGACAAGGGCAGTGCAAAGGCCTTGAGACGAGGAGAAGCCAGGAGCCAGCCTGGGGGTGCCTGCCCGTGGCCCCAGGTGCTTGGGAGGATGGAGTGCACCCAGAATTTCAGGACAGCTCGTGCAGCACATAGCAAAACCTGTCTCGAGAGCGTGAGCCTGGGGCGTTGGCAGAACAGGGTGAAGCCAGTGGGAGGGCCTGGGGATGGAGGGTGAGGGGTGGGGGGAGGGCCTGGGGATGGAGGGTGAGGGGTGGGGGGAGGGCCTGGGGATGGAGGGTGAGGGGTGGGGGGAGGGCCTGGGGATGGAGGGTGAGGGGTGGGGGGAGGGCCTGGGGATGGAGGGTGAGGGGTGGGGGGAGGGCCTGGGGATGGAGGGTGAGGGGTGGGAGCCGTGGCTCCTGCGTGTCTCTTCCTGGTAATGGAAATGGCCGTACCGTTTCACAGCAAGCCATTTTCCCTGAAGAGCACGCCACCCTGTCCTCCTCTCCTCTGGTATTCCGTTTCCAGCATCACTCTGGTGGGAGCTGTAGTCTAGAGAGACACAAACCAGCGAGACGGGGCCGGGGTGGGGGACCCACAGAGCCCAGGCTCCCCAGCCAGGACAGCTGCGGTTGAGGAAGGTGCCTCTCTCCTGACTCCCCTGGGGTCCTCCCCTGAGGCCTGGGCTTCAGGCCTGGCTTTCCTGCTTCCTGCCCCTCCTCTGATCCTCACGGTGGAGGAGCAGACAGTGGCTGAAGGGGTTGACTGGGTTCGCTTTCTTCCCTGGGGCGGCTGGGTGAGGTTTTGCTGCATATGGTCAGATCTTGCTGGGCCAAGACAAGGAGGCGCTCGTGCTCTGAGGCCCTGGCCTGTGTGTGCCGGCTGTGACTGGTGTCTGAGGGTGCTGGTCGGCAGCCGGGCCCCTACCCTGGAAGCAGATCGTGGGGTGAGGCTGGGAGGCCCTGGGGCCTGCTTAGGGTGTCCAGGTGCACTGCGGGCTGCGCCGCCCCCTCACGGCTGCCTTCTGTCATTTCAGAGCATGGGCATGTGTTTCATCGGGAAGAGAAATTTTGAACATTTCCTTCTTCAGGTGAGTGGTTTTTGACACAAAACGATGGGGCCAGGTGTCTGCCCTGGGCCCGGATCTCCATCGGTAATGAAACGTTTGTTTTCCAGTATCTGCCGCCTCGACCTGGTCAGTTTATTTCCATAGAAGACCATAAGGTTCTGGGAACACACAAAGGTGAGGTGCAGACTCTGCCACTTGTCATCTGAAATGCCTTGAGTTGTGGGGTTTCAGCTCTGGGAGACGGAGCCAAGGGTGCCTGCTGTCCCTTCCACTCAGCTGGTGGATCGTAGAAGGCTCTGGGGTGGCCGGGGTGGAACAGTCGCCTTGATGAAGACTGCATTTCAAGATATGGCCGCAGCTGCAATGCTGGAGTTCTCGAGGGGCACGCCTCTGATTTGGAAGGGCTGTCCTGTGAGTTACGTATCAAGTCCCTGTAAAAAGAATTCAGGACAATGTTAAACTACACACTGCCGCAGGGAGTAAGGCAGACATCACCGCATGACTTGAATAATGAAGGACCCACGTGCTCATGAGGTCAGGTGTCCCACTTCTCCCTCGCATGCTCTTACTGCAGGGAGGCCTACGTGAGCCTGCGTTGGGCCTGCGGTGGGGGACAGGCTCCGAGTTAGTCACCAGCCAGCGTTGGGTTAGTACGATGGTGGGGATGTGCCTTCCGCCGTGATCATCAGGCAAGTCTTACCTAGCGCAGGACGGAGCCGGGCTGCTGCTCAGGGGTGGGGCGTCTCGCAGTTAACTGGAGATCCTCAGGAGCAAAGGGCATCTGAGAGAGCCGGGGCCAGGCGTTCCTGAGACAGGCCTGCCCGTGTAGCTGCCAACACTGGCCCCAGCGGGAGCCAGTTAGATGATCCTCAGGAGCAGGGCTCCTGGGAGAGCCAGGGCCAGGCGTTCCTGAGACAGGCCTGCTCGTGTAGCTGCCAGCGCTGGCCCCAGCAGGAGCCGGTTAGATGACTCAGCGTTTTCACCTGCAGTTCACTCCACTGAAGGAGGCTGCCGGGCCAGGCCATGTGGTAAATCCGAGAGGTTCTCTCTGCCTGCGTGCACCTCTGCAGTAAGGGGAGGCAGTGAGTTTGCCATCTCCTCTCTGACATTCATTGTGAGGGTGCAGGGTGTGCAGAGCGTAGCCAGGGAAGACTTGGGCACAGAGTGGCAGGGGGCAGCCTGAGGTAGCGTTAGTGCATTAGATTGACACGCTGGTGTTAGACGCACAGCTGTGTCATGCGCCTGTGGTGTCACACAGGGCCCCCAGCCACATCCTGGCCCTGGGGTCAGGTGTTCCTGCAGCTGGGACCTGTACCTTATGGGGTGTAGGTACCTGCTCATGGCCACTGCATCCCGTGTCTAGCCCCTCCCTGGACAACGATGGGACACATGCAGGTGCTTGGGCAGTGCTGGCCTGGGTGTTTGGAGAATCAGCTTCCAAGTGAACTCCTCCATTGCCGGGTTTGCTCTGGGCTGCCCTTTGAGGTCCACAGAGCCTCCCCCTGCTCCCTGCTGCCCTTACGAGGAGACGTGTGACATTTGGGATGGAACACGTTGCCCAGCCTCATGGAGAAACTGTCTTTCTGTAGGTTGGTTCCTGTATACCTTGGGCCAGAGAGCGAACATAGGTGGCCTGAGAGCGCCCTGGTACGTGGTGGAGAAGGACAGTGCCAAGGGCGACGTGTTTGTGGTGAGTGGGCCGGCCTTTGAGACGGCCTGAGGCTGCTTCTGGCAGGGCCAGCGGTGCTATGAACCAGGGCTTGGGAAGACCCCAAGCCACCGTGGAGTCATGGAGCTGGTGACTCACTCTGTCCTTGGTCCCTGCTTTCCTGCTGTATCCTCCCGGGACTGGCCATGGCAGCAGGAGGGTTTTAAGGTAGGCCTCAGGCTCTCTCGTCTGCTGGCCTCTCCCTTAGTCACTGAACCCCTATACACAGATACAGTTTCTCCACTTTTTCAAAAGAGGGGTTCATCTGGTGGAGAGGGGGTGGCCTTGGTGCTGAGGACGGGGCCTGCCGTGGTAGAATCCAGTGAGGTGTGGTCAGGCAGGTACAGGTGGCCGAGCCTAGGATGACCCCAAGCCTTCCACCACTGCGACCCCCTCACCACTGTGACCCTGGCCTCAAAGTGGGGCTGCCTGTCGGGGGCCAGCTCACCCACCTTCTCACTCCCCCTTCTGATCACTTCCCACAGATCAGTGGGTCAGGCCAGGGCTGCTGCCAGGTGTGCTCAGCACAGCCTCTACCTTGGTGCCACGGCTGGCTAACGTGGCACGAATGCTGAGGGCTCCAGGCATCCCTACCTTCGCACTCTGCCCCGCAGGCTCCCCGGATAGACCACCCAGCCCTGTACAGGGACCTGCTGAGGACCAGCCGAGTGCACTGGATCACGGAGGAGCCGCCTGCAGCGCTGGTCCGGGACAAGATGATGGAGTGCCACTTCCGATTCCGCCACCAGATGGCACTAGGTGACTGGAGGGAGGGCTTCCCAGGATGGGCCCTTTGAAGCTGAGTTTCCTGAGACCAGGGAAGGGAGACCCTGGGGCAGGAACGTCCCTGTTGTAGAGATTTGGAGATTAACTTCTGTGTCCTGTGCCTGCCCTGAGGGAGGCCTGGGGATGCTGGGAGCAGGCCCCTTGTGTTAGGCTGAAGCAGGAGCGTGCACTGCTCTGCACTGTCTGACCTTGCCCAGGGCCTGGGCTCGTGCCCTGCCCTTCCCCTCTGAGGTCTTCACCACTGTGGGCTGGTGCCCCTTTTTCCCTGGGGCCAACCAGGCAAGGCCTGTGCCCCCTCCAAGGGCCCCTCTCTTCCACCCAGTGCCCTGCGTGCTGACCCTAAATCAAGATGGCACCGTGTGGGTGACGGCCGTGCAGGCTGTGCGCGCCCTTGCCACGGGACAGGTGAGTGTGGGTCTGGCGGGGGGTGAGCCCAGCTGTGCTCCGGGAGGACTGCACTGCTCTTCACCCTACCAGGACACCTGGGTTAGAGAAAGGGGCTGAGGCCTAGAAGTAGGGTGTGAGCAGATCACACAGCTGGTGATGGCACAGTGTGACCAGCCCCTCCTGGGGGCTCCTGCAGTGACAGCTATGAGAGGTTTTCCACTCTGATGTCACCGGCCAGCTCCTGCTTGGGCCCTCAGAGGCTCAGCTGCTGCCCAGGCCCCAGATGTGAGGGCAGAAAATGGAAGGGACATGAGGACTGTGCTCAAGGGGCAGAGGGTCAGGGCCCCTGTGGCCGCGTGTGCAGGAACTCCGGGGGTGGGCGCCTGGCATGTGTAGGCCGTGGGGAGTGAACCTGGGGTGAAGAGAGCAGAAGCGTCCTCTCGCTGCCACCATGCTCCGTTCTGTCACAGCTCCAGATTCTCAAGGGCTGCAGAGACCTGCCAGTCCTTGGAGTCCCAGGAGAGGCCCCTGTGACTGTCCCAGTCAGGGAGAGGCACCCTGATCCTGAAGACCTTCCCTAGTGACGCTGCTGGGCGCCCCAGGCCTCTCCTCACCTGTTAGCAGTAAACCCTGCTCCACCTGGAGCTCCGAACACAGGCCAAGCCCCAGAGGGACCGCTCTGCCCCTACCTGCCCTGGGCTGGCCCCATTCAGAACCCCTGATGCCAGGCCCTCTGCCCTGCAGTTTGCTGTGTTCTACAAGGGGGACGAGTGCCTAGGCAGCGGGAAGATCCTGCGGCTGGGGCCGTCCGCCTACACGCTTCAGAAGGGCCAGCGCCAAGCTGGGGTGGCCACTGAGAGCCCCAGTGACAGCCCAGAAGAGGGCCCAGACCTGCGTCCCTCGCTCTGACAGATGGTGCTGCTGGGAGGAGCCTGGAGAGCAGGACCCTGGGCTGGGTGGCTAGTGAGTGGTCCGGGTCCCCAAGGCCCAGCTTGCTGCGACCCAAAGTGAAGAACGCTGGGTTGGTCAAGGGTCCACAAAGCCTGCAGGGGCCTGGCGAGCCCCAGGAAGAGCCTCACCTCCAGGCTGGAGCTCTGGCTGGCTGGCGGGGTGGCCTGAGGGCTTCCCATCTCAGCACAACGAGGATCCTGTGGAGGGGGATACAGGGACGATGTGGAATAAACATTCTTTTAAGGACATGGTCTGGCCACTGCCTTCACTGGGGCCCTCGTGTGGAAAGGCAGGTGGACTGCAGGGGCAGCCACAGCAACCTGAGATCTGAGCCGCCCCATCCACTGACCTGGGATCGCTGCTGCTCTGCCTCGAGGGCCGCTGCCCCTGGACCGCAGAGCTCGTGTCGGGGACACGGACTGGTGTCCTTCCTCTTGCTGGGCTGGAGCCTTGGTGTGTCACTGGTGCTTCGGGAACGTTCCTGCGGGGACCAGAGGTGCACTGCCCTTCTCTGGGTAAGAAGGTTCCAGGAGCAGCACGTCCCTTCATCCCACAGGGAGCCAGACAGGGCCCCACCCTCTGACATGTAATGGATCAGAGGGAGGTCCTCTCCCATCCCCCTCCCCAGGATCCTTGCCCCTTAGAGCTCCAGCACCACTGGGGCCACCCCAGGGTCACAGCTCGCTGGCAGCTGGTCCGGAGAGGACAGGCAACTGAGTGAGCACCTGCCCCATGGGGCCTGTGTGCAGGGGCTGGAGGCATCTGGATGAGCACAGCCACGCAAACGCACCCTGAAGTCTCAGCCCGGCCGCAGTCCCTTAGCCCATATTGGGGTGCTGGGCGGGGACCAGGCCCTCTGGCCCCGGAGCATGAAAGGCCTAGGAGCTGTAGCGGGGAGTGGGCTTCCTTTTGAATGTGGTTAAGAGACAGGAGCAGTGTTAGCCAGTGTACACCTGCAGAGGAGACTTCTCTGGCCCCTGCTGTCCATAACACAGGCGGGGAGCGGGCAGGACAGGGAGGCTCTAGGGGTTTAGATGAGGATGGGAGGTGGGGAGGGCTGCATTAAGGAAGCTCAGGGAAAGGCGGGTGCCGTGGAACAAGTTGACGCCTGTGGTGGTGGCCCGAGCAGGTGGGGTTTCCTTCTCTGTGGTCTGGAGAGCTGGATGGTACCCAGAGGGCCTTGCCCAGATGCCCCAAGTTCTTGCTGGTGCCTCAGGATGGGGACTGTCATGGGGCCCAGTGTCCAGTCTGACCTCGCCCATCTCCCCACTGAGCATCCCGACCTGGGGCAGCCTGCCTTGTAGCCTAGCCCCATACGCCCGGGACTGTCCTGAGGGTGAGGAGTGGGCCAAACCTGCAGGTGGCTTCTGAGAGCTGCCGTGCTCCAGGTGAGGAAACGGGGCTTGGCGTGGAGCTGCAGCAGCCCTTGCTGGGGAGGGCTGTGGTTGGGGGGTGGGGGGACAGGGGCAGGCCCCAGCTCCACCAGGCAGGCAGAGCGCTGGCGGGTGGGACCAGACAGGCCCCTGGGGATCCTCCGCCCAGCTGAAGTGCTGCCTTTGTTCTGCCGGCTCAGCCCAGCACTGAGCCTCCCTGGGCTCGGGTTTCCCCTGATTTATGGCTGTGTCTGGGCCTCCAGCCTAAGAACTGAGGATGTGAGAGCCCCCTTGGTGCTCACCGCTCTGCCTAGGCCAGCCCTCCCAGGTCACAGGAACATGAGCAAGAGGGAGGTGGGGTGGCCACCAGGTTAGCCTGGGTGAGGCTGCCCTCCATAACCAACAGTGGGCTCCACTGTCCTGCCAGCCCCGGGGCCTGTGCGTCAGCCAATGGAGGAAGTGGGGGCACAAACCTGCCTCTGCCCCTTGGGCCCCAGGCTCCACTGGCGACAGCTTCCTGACTGGCCGGGCTCCCCTCTGCAGAAGGCACAATTGCCTGCCCCATCCCCCACAAGGCCACTGGCCAACTCGGGAGGGCTTCGGTGCAATGTCTCAGATTCAGCAGAAGCTGTTGGCCAGGGGGTCAGAGGGCCAAGGATCTGGGCTGGTCTCCTGACCTCTTCCCTGCCCTCCACAGCACCCAAGGCTGGCACACTCCAGAAGCTGTGTCCCTCAGATGACCTTTTGAAGACCTGGGGTGCTCCTGCCTGCATGGGCACCCCCAGTGGCCCAGCCTTAGCCACTTGCCACACCTGTCCATGAAGACAGAAGGGGAGGGAAAGGAAGAAAAACATCTTCCGGGCCAAGAACTGGATGTTCATACCTCCCTACTCCCTGCTCATAACAAATGAAAGCTAAGCCCTTGCTCTTCTCCCCCATGTTGTTTCCAGGATAATCTAAGTGAGACACAGGTCCCAGGACGGCGCCCCCTCGCCTCATACCTAGGAGGCTCCTTCCCGAGGCCCTGAGCTGGCTTCAAACACCCTGAGCCTGCCTTCGGCCCAGTCCCTGGCTCCCACGCTACCCCATGCCAGAGCCTTGCCCGGCCCACGCCCTTTCCTTCTTGGGGAGTTGGTTTTTCTTTTCAAGAGACAAGGTCTTGCTCTGTTGCCCAGGCTGGAGTGCAGTGCTGTGAGCACAGCTCACCGTAGCCTTGACCTGGGCCCAAGCAGTCCTCCCGCCTCAGTCTCCCAAGTACCTGGGACAACAGGCATATACTAGCACACCCAGCTACTTTCACATTTCTTTTTGAAACAGTCTTGCTGTGTTGCCCAGGCTGGTCTTAAACTCCTGGCCTCAAGCGATCTTGCCTCAGCCTCCCAAAACACTACAGGCATGAGCCACTGTGCTAATTTTTAAAAGCTAATTTCTAAAAACTAGAGGCCGGGCGGAGTGGCTCATGCCTGTAATTCCAGCACTTTCAGAGGCTGAGGCAGGTGGACTGCCTGAGCTCAGGAGTTCGAGAACAGCCTGCGCAACACAGTAAAACAGCGTCTCTACTAAAATACAAAAAAAAAAAAAATTAGCTGGGCGGGTGGTGCGTGCCTATGTAGTCCCAGCTACTCAGGAGGCTGAGGAAGGAGAATTGCTTGAACCCAGGAGGTGGAGGTTGCAGTGAGCCGAGATTGCACCACTGCACTCCAACCTGGGCAACAGAGGAGACTCCATCTCCAAATAAAAATAGAAATTGTTTGTAGAGATGGCCCCCAGCTAATTTTTAAAAATTGTAGGGATGGGGTCCCGCTGTGTCGCTCAGTCTGGTCTTGAACTCCTCCCTCAGGCAGCCAAAGTGTTGGGATTACAGACGTGAACCACTGTGCCTGACCCTCCTTGGGGGTCTTAACAAGCTTTGCCTCCAGGGTGGGGAGGCCAGGGCAAGGCTAAAAAGCTGTGATTGAAGCAGCTGTAGTCACCCGTTACCTGGGCTGGGGAGTCTGGACGCCCCGTGGCTTGGACAGCATGTCCGCTGTTGTCTCTTGAAACGTGATCACAGAGGGGCTTGTTCTGCCCTCAGCCACCACGGTCTGCTGCCGATGCCTTCTGGATGCTCTGCGGAGCACTTGATGGTCCTCAGGCAGACGTCTTGGCCTGGCTGATGGGCTGCCTGGACTGCCTTCTCTTTCTCAAATGCTTCTGATAGTTTCCTGTTAATCATGGCTTTGGGGTTGAGGTAGAAATATTCTATCACATTAGCCACTGAGCATTCGGGGATGTAAACATTAGCTGGTGACCTACCGAGAAAGCAAAACCTGAAAACTGACCCGAGGCACTGGTGTGTTCCAGGTTTTCTTCACTCTTCTCAGATTTGACCCAGGGGTGTCCCTATCGGTGGTGCCATGCAGCCAGCACCAGGACAAGGACTTTAGAGAGGCCTGGGGAAATGGGGGTGCTGTGGGCTGGAGAGTGTTGGGGTTCCCATTTTTCTATCTCTTTGCTGTCAGTACTTTTCCCTAAGGGTGGGCCCTGCTGGGTGGAAGCGTGAGGTAGTGCAGGTGGCTAGAGCTCTGGGAGAAACCCATCTTACTGGACGGAGAAACCAAGAAAAGGGACCCCAGGAGTGAGAAAATGCAGGGCAAATCCCAGCAAGGAGAGGGCTGGAGAAGCAGACCCCCAAATCCTCTGCACATGCTGATGCATGTCCCTGCTCACACGCCTCTGAATGCAGGCCATGAGCCAGAACGGCCGAGTTCTAGGGCTGGCCTGGTGGTGGACCTGCAGCTCATGAAGGAGACAGAACCAGGGGTCAGGACCTAACCGGGTTGCCTGCTGCTGAAACAAACAGATGAAATGACACGAGGATGTCAGCAACCCAGAGTCTAACACTCCACGTGACAGGTGAGGATTCAAGTTATAGTCACTCAGCACACAGTGAACCGGGAAGATGCAAATAGAAAAGACAGATTTCAGCCCCAAGACACTCAAACGTTCAAATGATCCCAGAAGTCACAGCAGCCCTAGTTAGAACCATGCTTCATGAAGTAAAGGTGAACACTCTTGGAATGAATGGAAAACTAGACGTGCCCAGCAGAGAAATACAAAGGAACCAAGTGGAAATTTAGAAACTTTACAGCGTTTGAAATAAAACATTCACTGGGCGAGTGCAGCAGCAGAATTAAGATGACACAGGAGAAACATCCGCGAACTTGAAGATGGAGCACCAGAAATAATCAAATCTGAAGAACAGTTCGAAAAGAATGAAGAAGGATGAACAGAGCCTCGGGGACCGGTGGGAAAACATCACGAGATCTAACATCTGAGTGTAGCTGGAGTTGCAAAAGGAGAAGGATCAGTGCAAGAAAAGGAAACTGAAGTAGTAATGGCAAAACCTCCCGAAATCTGGTGAAAGATGTGCATTTACAGATTGAAGAATCTCAGGAAACGCCGGAGGAGGACTGCCCATTGAGGCTCCAGCAGGCCAGCCAGGGAATGCACAGTCTGGACCCCAGGTTTCACTGGCCAGCGGAGCACGGACATGGACGGCTCAGTGGCGTGTCCATCAACTGTCCCTTCCACGGCCGCCTCGGGTGCAGGGAGGGACAGGTGTGTGTACGGAGAAAAACCAGCACCGCAGATGTACAAATTCAGAAATCTTAATTTATTGTAGCCTCTTGTCATTTGAAATTCCAGTGTTTTGAACATTAATAAATACACGTGTTAAAACCCTCCAGTGTCACATCTCTCCCATAAAGTCTTAATAAAAATGGGTTTCCGTTTTTCCTGTCTCAAACTGACAGTTGTTTTTTGGTAACAGTTCTGATGAAATTAAAAATGACACCTCATGATGCTGGCTGTGGAGTATGTGAAAAAAATAAAATAGAACCACCAAAAAAATTACAGCTTGGGGTAGATCCCATTACAGTGAAAGTGGACTGTTAAGACTTAAAAACCTTTCTGTACTTAGGAAACGTTAGGGGCAAATGTCCAAAGGGACAGGGGTTTTGTATCTTTGAAAGACCACTCACCTGGTAAGGCACATGAATAACTCATCCAGGTGTGAGGGCTGTGGGCTCTCATTTCATCCTCCCGTCCTGGACCGCTTTCAGCTACGCTCTTCCTCTCGAGCACAGGCATCTGCTGACAGTGCTCACGTTTTCATCAGGGCAAAGTTTAAAACTGAGTGTGGGCATCTCTGCCTTTCACCTGATTCTCACCCTACTTTATGGTTTCTGTTAGGAAGCAGCTGTGCCGACCACTGATTTGGGCACCTGATTTGAAGAACAAAGCAAACGCTAAAATAAGCCATGTCTGAATAGTCCTGGGCCCCGATCCACAGCCCCTCGGGCCACGCTGTGTCAACTGCCCGTCCCTGATGTGAATTTCCAAAAACAGTTTGGTAATGGCGGAAGAGTGTGGCTGTGGCTTTGTCCCTCTGCACAATTGGCCATTTGAAACAAAATGAAGTAATCGGTCAGACTCCAGGGGTGGGACCCCTGCCTGCCTGGAGATCCTCCAAGTCTCCAGGAGGTAGAGGATTGGCAGGAGGGACGAAACAGCCTGGAAGACCACACGCCTCTGCCCAAATCGGGAGCCTGCAATGCTTTAAGGTCGCAGGTCCCACTGGGAGCAGCAGTAAAGGACAAAGCCACCCCCATCTCCAGCTCCCGGGCCACCTGGGAGGGGCTGAAGGGAGAGGGTGGTGGTCAGGGGACAACCAGGTGGAAAATAACAGCTGTGTGGCAACCGTGCCCCACAGTGACCTCAGCAGGGCTCCTCACGGCTGCCCAGTGCCGGAGTGCCCTGTCTAGAATTCACACAGCTGGGACAGACAGCAGCAGAGGGCAAACGCATGCCTGGCGAACACAGCGCAGACCCAGGGGCCCTGTGGGGAGGGCGCACGCCATCCTCTCTCTCTAGCCAAAGGCAGCTGTAGGGCTTCGAACCACTTGGTTTTAGCCCCACTGCTGACGTATTTTCCACCTTTGATCCACTGGGGCGACAGTTTTGTCAATACATGCCAGATTCAAGTACAACTGTGCAGTCTTTACACAGAAGACAGCAAGAGATCACTCCACGGATCTCTGGGATCAACAGTCAGCACAAATGCAAAATATACACAGATTTCGCCTCCTTGGAGTCCCATACAAACGTATGAAAGTATCTACACCTTTTCCATGGAGCAAAGCAACTTTAAGACAAGCGGTCTTTGCAAAGGGCTGCTGGCCACGGCCCTGCACTGCCATGAGATGCCTGCACGGGCGGCGCTGGACCAGTCTTTGGTCTCTGCCCAGTGTCCCTGAACTCCGGGCAGCTTTTGGGCCTGGTCTGGGGCCCCTCCCAGTTTTGGCTCTGTCTGCAGTCTGAGGACCCAGCAGTGCTGGCCTGGTGGTCCGCACGCCGCTCATGCCTGTGGCCTTTGGCACTTGTTACCAGGTCTGACACATCCTGAGCTCCTGGGAGAGCCAAGACCTTTGTGTGTGGATGATCAGTCGGGGGGCTGTCACCGTGGGGACCACCACACTCAGGGCCCACTTCACTCCAAAGGCAGTGGCCCCTTGGGCTCCAACGTCCGAGGGCTCGGCAACGCAGCAGCCTGTGTGGGGGTGACAGGCTTGTCTCACGGTTTCCTGATGGTTCAAATTGAAGTTTCATTACTGCCTCTGCGCGTGGGAAGAAGCCATCAAGTAGGTGAAGGGTCAGTGAGGGCAGCGGCTGGGTGGGGTCCAAGGTCACTCGGGGGCAGGATCCCCCCCATTTGGGGAGAGGGGCCGTCTGGGGGACCCAGGGAGGGCAGGCTCATGTTGGATGTGGCTGCCCTTGGGAGGCAGGAGAGGGGCCAGGACTAGCCGTGGGCCTCTGTGCTGCTGGTTTCTGAGCAGAGCACGCGGAATTCACGTTAGAAACCAGTAATCTCTACGGTGACTTTTGGGAGGGACGTCCTAAAGCCCTGGCTTCTCCCTTAAGAGTCTGGAGGGAGGGAGGAGCGACAGGGAGAGGTCTGGGGCCAGGATCCCAGCTCCAGCCTGCCCCTTCACCCAGGGATTCTGGGAGCCTCCGTATCCTCAACCACAAGGTGGGTCCCAGAGGTCCGGGTTGGGACAGAGCTGATCAAATGCAAAGCCCTCCACCTTAGATCCTGGCTGCGGCTTCAGAGTCCCAGGAGCCTGCGACGTGCCCCCAGGATAGGGGGTCTGCCTTTCTCCAGGGGATCCTCCTGACCTCAGCTGCAGTGCCCCCATCGCTGCCTGGGCTCCCTCAGCACGCAGGGCTCCAGGTGAGGTGGGTGCCAGGTCCCTGACCACTGCCCCCTCTCTCTCCTGACTCAGGACAAGGGGAATTGAGTGGCCCCCGCCCCGGAGGCCCAGGCTACTCACTCGGAGTCAGAGCCGTCGGCCTGGGCACTCCCAGTGCACACGTTCATGGCCACCCCATTGAGGTGCTCACGCCCCGGCTCCCTCCCAGGGCTCTTGACCGTGATGGCGCGGTCCGGGCCACCAGAGCCCAGGGAGGATGTGCGTGAGGACGCAGGGCTCTGCTCACAGTGGGCCAGCTTCTCCCGGAGCCGGCCCTTCAGCATCTGCTCCGTCAGCGTCAGTGGTGGTGGGTAGGTGACTTTATTTTTCAAGATGCCTGGAAGGGGGAGACGGGGCAAGGTCACATCCGGGTGATGCTGCTGGGGCAGCTGCTGAGCCGCGTGAGTTAGAGCCAGCCTCAGCCTCTGTACTTCCTCTAGGTTCCCCGGTTCCCAGGGCTAGGCCGGAGGGCCACGTCTGTCCCACCCAGGACCTGCCCCACCAGCCCCACCCCCACCTCCAGACCAGGGACTGGTCCTTCCAGGTCCTCCAGCCTCCCGCTGTAGCCCTGGCCTCCCCAGGCACCTTTCCTCTGCTCCGGGGGCTGGCTGCTGGCAGGCCTGGCCGCGCCCCCGCTCTCCCGGTCTGGGGTGCGCTGGCTGCTGTGACCGCATTGCTCCTCGAGGTGCAGTTCCACGCTGACCTTGGTCTCCACCTTCAGGCGGGGCTGGCTGCCGGGATCCTCAGGATCCTCACTGTCACTGCCGCCAAAGCTCTGGTCAGGCCGGATGGCCGGGACGTGGTTGATCACGGTGTCCCCTGAGACACGAGGGTGGCACTCAGCAGGAAGGGGCACTGCCACTCGAGCTGTGCCCCTGAGCGCGACAGGTCTGGCAGGTCCTGGGGGGCTCTGACCTGCCTCTCCCAGACCTGCAGGCCTGGCAGGGCTGAACCCTAAAGGCGAGGAAACTGAGGCCCAGGAGGGAGAGTCCTGGCAGCAGCGCTGTCACTGGGCTAGCCCTCACCCCCTGCTGTATCTGTACCGGTAACCACACATGGCTGCCCTCCCATGCCCACAACCTGACCTGGCCCTTGCAGTGACAGCCCACAGAACCACCTCCCAGATTTCCTGCCTCTGCTTGGGGGTTTGGCATGGGGAGCACTCCAGAGGCTGTCGGGGAGCCCAGCCAGAGTTCCCCAAACCCAGGCAGTCCTTCCATGTGACAGCAGTGCCGCTGGGCATGTCCTGGGAGGCAGGGACCCAGCCACAGCCAAGGCCTGCCTGGAGCCAGCTGTCTGCAGCCCAGCTGGTCCACTGTGCCCCATGCACTCACCTTTGGGGGTGCTGTGGATGGCACCCCTGGCCGGGTCCCATTTTTCCTCAGCCCCCACCCCGTCGTCCTCGCTGTCTGACGAGTGTGAGGAGGCGTAAGAGCTGCTCTGCTCATCCAGGGACAGCTCACTATCCGAGTCAGAATCGTGGCCTGTGGATGGGTGGGGGACAGGGAGGCTCAGGCCCCAGAAGCTGAGGGGGTCCCACCAAGCGCCAGGTCCCTGCTGAGCATGGTGAGGCTGCTAGCACTTCTCCAGGGGCAGAGTCCAGTGATGGAAGGGACGTGGGACAAACAACCCTCGGGGTCCTCCCCTCCCCAGGGAAGCCATACCAGGCGGGTCTTTGGAGCCTCTAGGCAAGAAGGACGAGTCTGGCTCTCCATGGCTGCCCCGTGCCGGCCCAGAGGACATGCTGAGCTTCTGGACCCCTTCATCCCTAGAGAGGCCAGGGAGGGTGGGACAGGAGGTGCTGAAAAGTTCTCTGGAAGATTCTCCACCCCTACCCTTCTGTGTTCCCATCAAAACAGCTTCCCGAGTGTGGGGGGTGAAAGGTGGGGGAGAGAGGATGGGGGGGAAAGGTTGGGGGAAAGGTGGGGGGGAAGGTGGGGGAGAAGGCAGGGGGAAAAGGTGGGGTGTGAAGGTCTGGGGAAAAGGTCAGGAAAAAGGTGGGGGGCAAGTTCTGGAGGGAAGGTTGGGGGAAGTTCTGGGGGAAAGGTGGTATCAGTTGAATGGCAGGACACAGGTGGGGGCAGTCGGGGCAAAGCCTGAGGGGGCTCGAGAGCCATGTCCCCCGACCTGGAGCAGGAGCCTGACCTGATGGTGCTGTCCAGCGAGGCGGTGGACTCGCCCAGGGCCGTGCGCAGCATGTCTGGCCCGTCGCCGAAGGTGGTGTTGCAGTTGAGGGAGCGCTGGGGGAAGGGGAGGGGCCAGTCACTGCCAGGTGGAGGCTACCACATGACCACCACCGGGGATGGCTCTGTCCCCACGGCAAGTGCCCCACACCCATACCCTGGCTGGGCCTCTGCCCGGCACACAGGGGCCGGCCCTGAGCAGTCAACCCTCGCTGTGAACAAGAGCCTCCAGCAGCTGAGGGAAGCGCATCCCGGCCCACGCTGCCACCCTCCCTCCCTACGGCCACTGCTTCTGGTCAGGGTCCTCGGTGGTCCTGGCCCCCTCTTTCTAAGGCCTGGAGAAGCTGGGCTAGGATGTGACCGAGGCCCTGTCCGACTGATTCTATCACTTTCTGGTTCTGTCACCGGCAACTGCGCCGTGCTCTGTGGGTGGCTCTGCCATCCCCCCCCACGAGGTCACACAGGCCGCAGGGCTGCGACTGACTCCATCCTCCTTCCCCAGAGCCGCCGCTGCTCTCAGTGCCGCCCAGCTCCCAGGCCCTCGATGTCCCCGGTGCCTTGTACCGTCAGCAGCATGGCCCTGGTGGTGGCGGAGTCCTCCAGGTGCAGCTTCCTCCCGCTGAGCACGCCCTTCACGTGCTTCCGGACCTCCTGGTTAAACACGCAGTGGAAGAGGAGGACAGAGGGGCCCTGGAGGGAGGACGGCGGGTTCAGCCCGGGTGCTGCCTCCCTAGCAGTCCACCTGCCCTCAGGCGCCAGCACAGCACAGTGGGGCTCAGAGCCTGGAATGCACAGCACAGCCTCAGCCTCGGGGCCCAGGACATGCCAGGCCTCCCCCTCCTCAGGGACTGCTGCTTTCTGGGAGGCAGGTGCGGAAGCTCAGAAACCAAGATGCCTGCACCAGGCCCCCGGTGCACTGGAGGCAGTGAGGTCCCCGGCTCGGGCCAGTCTTCTGGACGTGCCCCCCCCAGTCCTCGGCGCTCTCTGGGGTCCCCACTGTGTCGTAAGTCCACCTGCTAGGCAATGCTTGAATGGTCATTTCTAGTAGAAGTGGCCCAGAAATGGCCATTTCTCTCCCTGGAGACGCTGGGCTGGCCCTGGGGCCATCATCCCCAAACACAGTGGGGAAGAGGCACGGGCCCCTGCGCCGGCTGAACAGGAGACTGAGTCCTCGCAGACCCAGGAGGACCCCACGCAGGGCCCAGGCAGGGCTGCTTTGCCACGGCAGGCCGCCGCCACCTCGCATCACAGCCCGGCCAGGCAACTCGGCAGCCACCTACCTGTGAGCCACTGAAGACGGCAAAGAGGTAGTGTAAGCTCAGAGCGTCACGGTTCACGGCCAGCAGCCCCAGCAGCCAGGTGGCGCTGATGAGCAGCAGCAGGAGGAAGGCGGTCCTCAGCAGGGAGCTGCGGGAGGGCAGGGTCAGCCCTGTACCCACCGCCGCCCGCCCCTGCCCACTCCCTTCCTGCCTCGCTCTCTGCGTGCCCCACACGTCTGTCCACCTGTGCACCCAGCCTTCATACCCCTTGCCCCGTCCTTCCCTCCTCGCCAGGCACAGCTCATCCAGGAAGCAGACAGAGACCGTGTTAGTGGGACAGCGGTGGGATACATCAGGAAGCAAATGAATGAGAACACAGGAGCCGTGGCGGTGACACCAGGCCAGGGGCCCGAGCCATGCCCGTGGCTGCGCTAGCTCCCGTGAGACGCCCTGTGGAGGGCGAGAGGAAGAACCCAGGCCTGCCCTTGACGAGCTGTGACCCTGGGAACCACTTCCCGAGCTCTGCCTCGGTCTCCCCATCTGTAAAAGGGGATGACAAAAGTGCATTCCCTCCCAGGGTTCAGAGGGGATGGAGCACATCAGGGTGACAGAGGCCACAAGGTCCTCAGGTCAGGGATGGCAGTGAAGACGGGGAACTGCCGAGGCCACGCCCTCCTCTGCCACCCTGAATCCGGCCTTCCAGCCACTTCACCACCGCTCCCTCTCCACCCCCTTCAGACTCCGCTGTCTCCTCCTGGACCCCAGCCCCTGCTCAAGCCTTATCCCTTTGCCCATCCCTGGCTCAGTCCCATCTCTGCCAGGTCACCAGGGGCCACCTGGTTGTCCAACAGATGCCCGTCATCCCCTCCTGACCCCATCATGGCTCCTGGACACCGTGCTGAGTCCTCCCGTGGTGTCACCTGCTCCTTTGGGGGCCTAGTAGGTCCCTTCTCCTCCCTAGAACGCTAGAGGTTCCCTCCATGCTGGCTCCTGTCCCACTCACCCGCTCTGATGGTGGGGAGGGGATCTCCACTCCAGCAGCCCCAGCAACACCCTCATCACCCACCAGAAGCTTCCATTTTCCTGCCCCACCTATCTCTACTCTGGTGACTCCAGGCAGCCCAGTGCTGACAACACGTCTTAACGTGGGACACTTCTGTGCCAGCTGGGAGGGACCGAGGCTCAGGGCTTGCTGCTGCCAGCCCCCCACCCCCTCAGCTGACCTCCCCCGGCCCCCTCCCCTCAGCTGACCTCCCCCGGCCCCCTCCCCTCAGCTGACCTCCCCCAGCACCTTCCCCTCGGTTAACCCCCCCAGCCCCCTCCTCAAGGCCCACATGTTGGTGCTAAGCTAACCTCCCCTGCCCCTATAGATGCAATGTGGGAACATCTCTCGAGCCCCAGGAGTTCTCCAGGCCGCCCCCAGCCCTCCTCCTCGAGGCCCACATGTTCTCGTGCCCCACCACCCCAGCACACAGACTGGACATGGGGGTCTCAGGGTCGAGCCAACGTGGCTGGCGGGATGAGCCCCACACCAGGTCCCACCCGCCGGTCACGTTCAGCCCCACTTACACGATCCCTTTCTTTTCATAATAATGGTGCTTTCTTCGGCAGGAAACTTTTGCAGATAGGACAAAAATGACGGTATTGGTCTGAAAACAAGGTAAGTCGATCAACGTCGGGTGGCCAACTCTTCCGTCTTGTCGCCACAGCCCTCCAACTGCCTAAAGCCCCTGAGGCCTCACCCTGCTCCCCGCCCCTGCGTCTCAGGGAGGAGTGGCTGGGTGAGGCCCCGATCCCTGGCCTGCAGGGTGAAGTGCGCCTGTCCACACCCAGCCTGCCTGTGCAGGACCCTCCTGGGTGCTGGGTGCAGACAGTCTCACATGGACACGACGCAACGCGAGACCCAAATCCGGAGGGCGAGGTCCGGGAGGGGCCTGTCACAAATGGCCCTTCCTGCCCCGCCCTGGCTGCTCAGAGGAGTTGGTGGCCCCAGCCAGCCCAGGACATCCCTTCCAGCTGACACATGCCTGGGGTACCCGGACTCCTGTGAAGGCCCCGCACTCACAATCAAAACAGCTCCAATGGGCCCCACAAAGCTCCAAATCAGGGTGTCTTGAAGGGACAGCCAGCAAAAGTCAGGGTTTCCGTAGCCCTGGGGGTCCAGGCCGACCGCCAGTCCTGAACACAGTGGGAGGCAGGAAAGGGTGAGGGCCACAGGCCCAGTGGCCACCCCCTGCCAAGGGCCAGCCAGGATGGGGTGAAACGGGGGACCCAGCATCTCCCTTCTCAGAGGGAAGGGTGAGGAGCCCGAGGAGGGAGTCTCAGCCCCTCTGAGCAGTCTCTCCGTGTGGGGTCTCAGGCTTGCCATGCCGTGGCCCGGGTGGCAGCAGCTGCTCCAGGATTGGCACCATAAGGGAGGGGGCCTGTCTGGGCCAGGGGCTGTTGAGGAAGGCCACAGACCCTGGAAGGTGGCAGTGAGATGGTGCGGGAGGGACGGTGAAGGCAGGTGGTGCTTGGGAGAACCCTCTAGCTGAGCCATGTGGAGGTCAGGAGACCGTGAGGGTGCAAGGGATGAGGCCCTGAGACAGATGGAGGACAGTGCTACCTCTGGGGCCATATTTGAGTGTGGGGGGGCCACCCCCCATATCACATGCAACCACGTGCACGTCATACACATATACATGCCTGGTACATATGCATGCAGGCACGTACACACACGTGCACAGACAGGCATCACAAGTATACATAACACAACCAGAGGCACACACCATACACACGTGCACACCACACGCGCACTCCCAAAACCGCCTTGCCACCGAGCCTGCTACGTGAGATGCTGTTTACACAAGGGAAGAAACGCTCTGAAGAGCAGCCATCGCTCCCAACCACCGTGTGACAAGCCAGATCCAGGCCGCCTGTCCATGGGGAGCATCCAGGTGGTGGGCAGGAGTGACCAGCAGGTGACTCGGTCCCTCTGTGCCCCTCCCCCGCCCTGGCCCAGCCCGTGCTCCTGCCCATTCTCCTCATTTAGATACTGAGAAGGTCCCAGTCCCCTGCGTCCTCCAGCACTTCCCACTCCCTCTGAAGGAGCCGGTTACCCAGGACCGAGGACAGTCAGGAGGCCTCAGACGGCCGGGCCAGTGCCTGCAGCCCAGTCTGAGGCTCCCAGGGAATTATTTTAAGATCTTGTGAGCGACCTAAATGTTAAACAAAACAAAAACTAAAACCTGTTTTTAAAGCGGCCGGGCGCGGTGGCTCAAGCCTGTAATCCCAGCACTTTGGGAGGCCGAGGCGGGTGGATCACGAGGTCAAGAGATCGAGACCATCCTGGTCAACGTGGTGAAACCCTGTCTCTACTAAAGCAAGCTGGAAACGTGAGCTATCTGGATTTACTTCCAAAGGGCAGAGGCCCTGAGGAGACGACCTCCATCTGGGCGTCAAGGTGCCTTTTTTTTTTTTTTATGAGACGGAGTTTCGCTCTCGTTACCCAGGCTGGAGTGCAATGGCGCGATCTCAGCTCACCGCAACCTCCGCCTCCTGGGTTCAGGCAATTCTCCTGCCTCAGCCTCCTGAGTAGCTGGGATTACAGGCACGCACCACCATGCCCAGCTAATTTTTGTATATTTAGTAGAGACGGGGTTTCACCATGTTGACCAGGATGGTCTCGATCTCTTGACCTCGTGATCCACCCGCCCCGGCCTCCCAAAGTGCTGGGATTACAGGTGTGAGCCACCGCGCCCGGCCCCGAGGTGGCTTTTCCATGAAGCCATGCGAGCCCCTTCTAGGCCACCCTCTTCATCTCGGTCTCTCTCATAGTAAGTCCTAAACTAGGCACAGTGTAGCCTGTAAAGTGACAGCTGCCACCCCACCCAACCTGCCCTCACCTCAGCGGCCCTGGGTGGAGGTGAAAAAGGTTCCTCAGGGTCCCTTAGAGTAGGGGCAGACGAGTCACATCAGAACATCCTGGCCAGGAGCCTGTGTGGTTGGAGCCTGGTCAGCAACGTCGCTGTGGAGACCAGGACGATCCAGCAAGTGGCCATCATGGCACTGGCCCCCGAGTGGCTGCTGGACGCTGCCCTGGGGTAGCTGCCCCATACTCCAGTGCCTCTGGCCTCAGACTACGTCCAATTCCCAGAACCCAGGGATTACCCAGGAAAGAGCTTCAGTTCTTCCTTTTGTGAATAAAGGTGGATCTTTCTCAGTAGGGAGCAAACTTTGAATTTCTGATTTTTAGCAAAAAGTGTGCTGAAGTACAAAGTCTGTTCTTCTCCTCATTGATTCACTCCCTCACTCACTCCCTCACTCACTCACCCATCCACCCATCATCCATTCCTCCATCCATCCACCCGTCCATCCACCCACCATCCATCCACCCATCCATCTCATCCACCCATCCATCTCATCCACCCATCCGTCTCATCCACCCATCCATCCAGTCACCCATCCACCCATCATCCATTCCTCCATACATCCACCCATCCATCCAGCCACCATCTCATCCACCTAGCTACCGTCCATCCACCCATCCATCCACCCACATGCTCTTCCATCCATCCACCCATTCACCCATCCATCACTCATCTCTCCATCCCTACATCCATCTACCCACCCATCCACTTACTTGTCCCATCCCTCCATCCACCCACCTACCCATCCCTCCATCCACCCACCCACCCATCCATCCACTCATTCCTCCACGCATCTATCCATCTACTCCCTCACCTCCATCCACACATTCATCCCATCCATCCATCTATCCACTCACTCACTCCCACCCATCCATCCAGTCACTCACCCCTACTCATCCATCCACTCACCTCCACCCATCCATCCATCCATCTATTCACTCACTCACTCACTCACTCGCTCTTCCCTCCATCCCTCCTATGTGTAGACATGGGATTTTCGTCTGTTAGGTGCTGCAGAAATAACTCTTTAGAGACCTGGACCCAGCTCTCAAGGAGCTCACACCTTACAGAAGACATCTCCCCAGGTGTCTGCCATTGCCCCCGTGCATGCAGACAAGCGTGCAGGGCTGGAACCTCCTCTGCTGGGGGCTGGGCAGAGAAGAGCAAGGACAGGTCTTCAGCACAGCTGAGGGCCCGGCTCCCATGGCAACGACACGTGGATCCCCTGCTGAGCAGGGGTCTGCTGGAAACCTGTATTTTAAGCGGGGCTGCTCTGCGCACCCTCACCTGTGACGATGGCCGGGATGCCCCAGCCCACGACGTAGTAGAACCGCATGGGCCCCGCGTCGATGTTGCGCACCTCGGTCAGCATGCGGTAGACGTGCAGGCTCTCCACCAGGGTCCAGGCGAAGGTGCTCATGTAGATGAAGTGGAGGAGGATGGCGACCACTGTGCACAGGAACTGCGCAGGGAACGGGCGGGCTCAGCCGGCGCCCCCGCAGCCCGGGAACCGGTGGGCTCAGCCGGCGCCCCCGCAGCCCGGGAAAGGGTGGGCTCAGCCGGCGCCCCCGCAGCCTGGGAACCGGTGGGCTCAGCCGGCGCCCCCGCAGCCCGGGAACGGGCGGGCTCAGCCGGCACCCCTGCAGCCTGGGCTGCGGCCAGACAGGCATGAAGGAGGGTGGGAGAGCTAACAGTTCCAACCATTCTGCGCCTCTGCCCTCAATGGAGAAGGGCTACATGTCTGGCCAGTGGCTGAGAGCCAAGAACTGAAAATCAACATCCATGGGGCGCTGAGCCAGCCCCGCCTGCCTGGACAGAGGGTGGCATGACAATGACAGGGGCAGACCAGCCTCCAGGCCATGAACACAAACCCGTGCTCGGGAACTGCACCTGACACGTGGCCTGGGGCAGCTTCACACCCAGTACTCTGGGAGGGGCTGCCTGGCCAGTGCTCCCAAGGCTGCTGCCAGCTGGGAGAGGGTGGCAGGCTCTCCTCTGGGTCCCGGGAGGCTGAATCAGCCAAGGGTGAGATGGGGGGGAGGAGATGGGACCATTTGGAGGGTCCCACCCCGACCCCACCCACAGCTGGCCTGCTCTGGACACACTGTCTAATCCTCAGCAGCCATCCATCAGTCTGCCCTACCAGGGGTCCCAGGGAATTACCCTTTAAAAGACACAAAAGGGTAGGAGGAAAAGGAGGGCCCCCGCCTCAACCCCAGGCTGGAGGCTACTTTGCTCAGGCACCGGGTCACGGCACCCCCAGGGGAGGCTGACACAGTGCAGGCAGCCCTGCTCCCACATCGCCTCGAGGGGCCAGGCACCTCCCAAACAACGCCCCTGAGGTGGGGAGGGCCCCAAGTCAGCACCACATCTGTCAGATGCAGGACAGAGCAGGAACCAACGCAGAGAACGCCGGTGACAGGCCCTTTACCTCGGACCACGGCCTTGATCAGGAAACGAGGCGCGAGCCTGTGGCTGGTGAACCCCGGTTTCCTGAGTGGAAATCAGCCGGCCTAGGAAAAGGCAGGCGGCGAGAAGCCTGGTTGGCTGCTTTAAATAACGTGAAAAGTATCGAGTATCAGATGAAGCAGCACATGGGGGAAAAAAAACGTGAAAAGTAAACCCACAGAACCACCCTTTGAAAACAGACAGGACTGTGCCGTCCGGCTGAGCCCGCCCGTTCCCGACCTGCTGTAGCAGGTCGCACCTGCTTCCGTCACCGACGTACCACCTTCTCCAGAAATAGAACAAAGACAACAGCGGATGCATAATACATCATTTCAGCCTGCCAGCGCTCTGAGAGATGAAAAACCTCACCCAGAGATAGGATTGTGGGTTTAAAAAACCCCGTACAGCCCGGGCACGCTGCCAAGACCCTAGAGTGGTGCCGGGCGCCCTTTACTTCTCCTGCTCAGCGGTACGTGGCTGCTGGGACAGCGCTCACTCCCGGGGAGATGAGTCATGCTGGAACCCAGGGGCTGCCCGGGCTTTGCCAGTGGGGTTGAGTTGCAGGGAGAGGCCTGTGCCTCCCTCTCCCCCATTCACACCATTCAAAAGCGCAATGAAGGGTTTTGAGATGCGTCACACACTTCTGGAGAGCCTTCCCCATCCAGTGCGCTGATGAGAACATGCCCACTGCAGGGATGCGCCTGGCTGTGGGCGTGAAGAAACCCCTCCACAGTAGCAGCAGCAGTGACTGCCATGTAGACCCCACACACGGAGCCCCCGCCAGCCCAGGGCCTGGGAGCAGCGGGAAGGATTGACCCTGGCTGGTCCGAACATGCCTCGGGGCTCATCCGTGGTGGGCCAGGCCTGGTGCTCCACCTACCACTGCTGGGAAGCCGTGGCGCCTTCTCAAGGGTGAACTGCGGGTGTCAGGGGGTGCCCACCTTCCCTCTTGAGCTGAGGGGGGTCTGGAGAGGTCCCACTGCTTGCCGTAAAACAGGAGCAGCAGCCCAGGTCGGCACGTGGCCTTGAGCAGCTAGCTGGAAGGTTCCAGCTCTGTCTTTCTATCCCACTTCCCTCCCCAGGGCCTGTCCACTGCTACGGACACCCTGTCCACCGCCACGTTGGAGGCGGCCTCCCCTGCTCACGCACACGCCTTCCTTGGCCCCACAGGTGTCCCATCTCACCCAGACATTGCCTCTCAACAGGTGGTGTCTTCAACTACTCATTCTCCCTTCTGGAAACGTCAAAGGCCCCCAAGCCCTCCTTCCCGGCTGGCCCTGCCCCTCCTTTCTCCCCATGCCCAGTGCCCTGGCTTCGGTTCTGGGTCCCCACTCCACCTTCCAGGCTTGTGCGCTCCATCAGACTGCTCTGCTCCTTTGCCCGCCGTCCACCTGCTGCCCAGCTCCTGTTTCTATTTTGTTTATTTTTTGAGACAGGGTCTCACTCTGTTGCCCAGGCTGGAGCGCAATGGTGAAATCTCAGCTCCCTGCAACCTCCGCCTCCCAGGTTCAAGTGATTCTCGTGTCTCAGCCTCCCGAGTAGCTGGGATTACAGGTGCCTGCCACCATGCCCAGCCAAGTTTTGTGTTTTTAGTAGAGATGGGGTTTTACCACGTTGGCCAGGCTGGTCTCGAACTCCTGACCTCAAGTGATCTGCCTGTCTCAGCCTCCCAAAGGTATCCTGCTGGGATTACAGGTGCGAGCCATCACACCCAGCCCTTCAGTCGGTCTCCACAGACTCGTGTTTTACGTCTCAGATGTGCCAGTGTAACACTGTTCAAAGCAGTGCCTTCTCAGCCCAGCATCGCTGATACATGCTTTTAGTCTTAGATTTGTCTTTCAAAACGAATTAGGGATTTATTTTCTATTTCACCGATTTCTGCTTTTCATTATCTCCTTTCATATCTCCTAAATTTACCTCTAAATTCTGCCTTGATTCTATGCTGCCAGTTCCAGTGTGTAATTTTCATTGACAAGTTTTTCATTATGAATCTTCCCAATGCCTCTGAACTGTTTAAGGTCAGTCTGTGCTTTCTATAGGGATGTTTTGAGCTCATTTTATTAGGTACATAAAAATGTATAAGTTTATATCTTCCCAGCCAATGGAACTTTTTATAGCAGCACTGTCTCTAAATATCACTGTTCATCCTCACGCTGAGTTAGTCTGCTCACTTTATAGAGCCCCCAGGTTTACTCCAGCTGGTATTGATCTGTCATCTCCCTTCTCATTATTCTCAGCCTTTACGCCTCTTGTAAGCCTCCACACACGGGCTGACTCCGACCCGACTTTATCTTCTTAGCTCTATGTCATGAACAAGGTCCTATCTTTTTTTTTTTTTTTTTTTTTGAGACAGAGTCTTGCTCTGTCACCAAGCTGGAGTGCAGTGGCGTGGTCTCACTCACTGCAACCTCTGCTGCCCGGGTTCAAGCAATTCCCCTGCTTCAGCCTCTTCAGTAGCTGGGACTACAGGTACATTGCCACCATGCCAGGCTAATTTTTTTATATTTTAGTAGAGACAGGATGATCTTGACCTCCTGACCTTGTGATCCACCCACCTCGGCCTCCCAAAGGGCTGGGATTACAGGTGTGAGCCAAAGGTCCTATCTTGATCTCACGGGCAGGGTGAAGTCGCAGCGCTGCTCCGGACTAGTATCCTCGGTACAGGGACACAGACTAGATTTCCCAGCCATGGCCGTCGGTGCCTCACTGGGCTCCACTCCACCGGCCGGGCAGTGCCAGCCAGGGTTCTCAGCTCTCCTCCTCACCGGATGCTGCCACCCCCTGGGTGTGCTCTGGTCTCTGCACCTCCCTAGCCTGCTGCCTGGAGGACCTCTCTCCAGCCTTCCATCTCAGCCATCTCAGCCACTTTCTAGGGCAGCCTCTGCTGTCACCCCAGCTGGGAAACACCCCTTGGGGATGCTTAGCTGTGGGATCACCAGCTCCAGGAAGGTGGGGACCCAGACTGCTCGTTCCATTCCCTGCTGTGTTCCCAGCCCAGGCACACAGTAGGTGCTCATTCATTGCACAGCTACTGACAGTGTGAATGGTGACTGAGGTAAAGGGTTAAATGCACCCAAAGTCACTGTGAATTCAGCAGCTAAAGATCCAACGTGGGTCAGCTCTCCCCAAACATAATTTCAGAAAAGGGCCCTGGCCGGGCATGGTGGCTCACACCTGTAATCCTAGCACTTTGAGAGGGCAGGTGGATCACGTGGTCAGGAGTTTGAGGCCATCCTGGCCAACATGGTGAAACCACGTCCCAGGCATGGTGGCGCATGCCTATAATCCCAGCTACTAGGGAGGCTGAGGCAGGAGAATCGCTTGAAACTGGCAGGCAGAGGTTGCAGCGAGCCGAGATCATGCCACTACACTCCAGCCTGGGTGACAGAGAGAGACTCCATCTCAAAAAAGAAAGGGCCCCCCATCTCCCAATAAAGAGTCAGCGTGGTGAAGTGCTTGGACCTGCTGGTGAATACCACGCCTCCACCCACAGCCTGTGACCTGGCAGGTTCCTCTAGGGCATCTGTGAATCAGAGGCGTTGTGGTGAGGAGGACGCCAGCCAGGGTGCTTGCACAGGACTGCTAAGGCAGGCGGATCACCTGAGGTCAGGAGTTCGAGACCAGCCTGGCCAACATGGTAAAACCTCGTCTCCACTAAAAATACAAAAATGAGCTGGGTGTGGTGGTGCACGCCTGTAATTCCAGCACTTTGGGAGCAGGCTCCAAGGTGCAGCCCAGACAGTGTGGAGGGGAGCAGAGTGGGCATACCGGGTTCTCCGTCTGGTTGATCCCCATCACGAACACCAGCTGAGAGAGGAAAAGCGCGGCAGCCAGGTGCTTGTGAATGCTGTGCACGTTGGAGCACAGCGCGCGAACCAGGCTCAGGAGGACGAAGGCCACCAGCAGGGCTGCCAGCGACAAGGACATGGCGACGTAGGTGACGATCTTCAGCGGCAGGACCTCCCCATTCTGTGGGCGGGAAGGTTGAAGGCGGGAGAGAAGGGAAGGGCCGAGGCTCAGATCTGGTCGTTGCATAATAAGACAAATTAACACACTTGCTAATTAAATGATCAAAGGCTGGCAGGAACCAGCGTGACAGTCACGTTCTCAGGGCGGCACAAAACAAGCACAAAGCAGAGATGAACAGGGTGGGGAGACAAGTTCTGGAGGCGGATGGTGGTGATGGTGGCAGAGCAACAGGAATGGACTCAGTGTCACTGGCCGTACTTGTAGATGGGAGATTGTGTGTTATGCAGATTTTGCCACATTAAAAAACAATAAAACTGGCCGGGCACAGTGGCACATGCCTGTAATCCCAGCACTTTGGGAATCTGAGGTGGGTGCGGGGGGTTCACCTAAGGTCAGGAGTTCGAGACCAGCCTAGCCAAGGCGGTGAAATCCCGTCTCCACTAAAAATACAAAAATTAGCTGGGTGTGGTGGCGGGCCTGTAATCCGAGGTACCCAAGAGGCTGAGGCAGGAGAATCCCTCAAATCCAGGAAGCAGAGAGCTTGCAATGAGCCAAGATGGCGCCACTACACTCCAGTCTGGGCAACAGAACAAGGCTCCATCTCAAAAAAAAAAAAAAAAAAAAACTAAAAACTAAAACCCCCCACAGGCAATTCCTCTTATGCAGAAGGTAAAGGTGTCTCCTCCACAGGTGCATGCGATACCTCTTGGACGTCCTCGTAACTCTATCATGGACTTACGCTTTTGGCTGAAAGACTTACCCTCACTTTACAAAGAAAATGAGTAATTGTGGTACTACGACATGAATGTAACTTCCTTGGCTCAGCAAAACCTTTTACTGAGCACTTATTATGCGGCAGGCGTTCTCACAGACCTGACAAGAGCACCGTTCCATATCATCCTCAGACCACAGCTCTGAGGAGAGTGCGGATGTGACCCTCATCTTCCTTCCAGGTGAGAAAACCAATCCTTAAAGAAGCTAAACAGGCTGGGTGCAGTGGCTCGCGCTTGTAATCCCAGCACTTTGGGAGGTCAAGGCTGGCGGATCACCTGAGGTCGGGACTTCGAGACCAGCCTGACCAACGTGGAGAAACCCTGTCTCTACTAAAAATACAAAATTAGCCAGACGTGGTGGTGCACGCTTAAGATCCCAGCTACGTGGGAGGCTGAGGCAGGAGAATCGCTTGAACCTGGGAGGGGGAAGTTGCAGTGAGTTGAGATCACTCCACTGCACTCCAGCCTGGGCAACAAGAGCAAAACTCCAGCATAAAAAAAAGAAGAAAAGCTAAACAACTCGCTGAGCAGGGGCGGAGCTTCAGGTTTCAGTTATGCGGACTGGCAGGCTCGATGCTTCAACTGCCATGGCGACGGGCATCTGTACCCTCCTCACCCATCCTGTTGTTTCTATCATTACCACCAGCGCACAGATGTTCTATGCCAGCTCCGCATGTCTCTATCATAGCTCGTTAGATGAACTTACTTTTCAAATTTCCAGATCTCTGATTATACTTTTTTTTTTTACACAGGGTCTGGCTCTGTTGCCCAGGCTGGAGTGCAGGGGCGAGATCTCAGCTCACTGCAGCCTCTGCTTCCCGGGCTCAAGCCAACCTCCTACCTTAGCCTGCCAAGTAGCTGGGACTACAGGCACACACCACCATGCCCGGCTAAATTTTGTATTTTTGGTAGAGACAGGGGTTTTACTATGTTTCCCAGGCTTGTCTTAAACTTGTGAGCTCAAGTGATCTGCCTGCCTCAGCCTCCCAAAGTGCTGGGATTACAGCTGCGAGCCACCACACCCAACCTTATTATGCATTTCTTATGGGCACTGAACATGTCTTTACAAAAAAGGCTGGGCATGGTGGCTCATGCCTGTAATCCCAGCACTTTCAGAGGCCTAGGCAGGTGGATCACCTGAGGTCAGGAGTTCGGGACCAGCCTGGCCAACGTGGTGAAACCCCATCTCTACAAAAAATACAACAAATAGCCGGGTATGGTGGTGGGAGCCTGTAATCCCAGCTACTTTGGAGGCTGAGGCAGGAGAATCACTTGAACCCAGGAGGTGGAGGTTGCAGTGAGCTGAGGTTGTGCCACTGCACTCCAGCCTTAGTGACAAGAGCAAAACTCCGTCTCAAAAAAAAAAAAAAAAAAAAAGAAAAATTGTGCTAAAATATACAAGGCATAAAACGTACCCTCTTGGGCACGTTGAAGTGCGCAGTCCGGCAGCGTGTGCTCACGTTGCTGTGTCTGCTGTGCTTTCACAAACCAGGACACCTGTCCAGGCCCCAGGCCCCTGGGGAGTTTCTGCATTTACAAGCTCTGGTTCTCTGGTATCTTCTGGAAGGAGTTGTTTACCATATGGGACCGAGCTGGGAAGCCAAGATCAGCCTGGGCCGGGGAGGCCGAGTGCTCATGGCCCTGGGCCTGGAACTGCCCCTCCTGTGGCTCCTTCAACGCTCTGGGCCCTGGCTGTCCCTGGGGCCTGCAGCAACACCCCAGGCTCCCTCCGCTGGCTCGGGGGCTGTTCAGAGACTCTGGCTTTGGGGCACCCGGACCACGGGAGCCTCGGACTCCCACTCCAGCCTCCTTTCTTCTGCCTCAATTTCAGCTTCCTTGGTCCATATGTCACCTGGCATCCTGGCCATGAGAACACCTCCAATCCCGCCCTTATATGAACCAAGTCCACTAACCTCTGACCCCCTCTCCAGGCTGGGTCCTGCTGGGGAGTTCCTTCTGCCCGTGAGATGGGGGCACAGGCAGGACAGCTTCCCATGCACAGTGCACAGAAAGCCACAGCCCCCCTCCAGCCCTGCCTTGGGGCTGACTCACCCTTCCAAGAATGTGACAGAAACCAGGGCCACTTCACACCAGAAAGCCCTAGGGAAGGACAGTAGCCTGGACACCTGAGCCACAGCACAGCCCTGGGGAGGGGCCAGGGAGGCCACCCAGGCCTCTGGTTCTGCCTCCTAGACACCGAGTCCCCCACAGGCCATGCCCAGGCTGGCTCCTACCTCCTTTCTGTCCCGGTAACGGGAGGCCAGGCCACTCCCCAATTCATCCGCAGGCCCACAATGGCCAGCTCACATTCCCAGGCCACTTAAAATGCCAGAGGTTAA
The DNA here is from genome assembly GCA_031835075.1 of Saguinus oedipus. Classification (NCBI taxonomy): domain Eukaryota; kingdom Metazoa; phylum Chordata; class Mammalia; order Primates; family Cebidae; genus Saguinus; species Saguinus oedipus. The sequence continues at coordinate 221,518,587 of CM063169.1, forward strand.
ACATTAGCCGCCCAGCCTTTTGTCCTGCGGCCCTGCGTGTGGCCCCGAGGGAGCGCACCCACTGTGCCCAGCAGCTGGCACCTCCCTTACAATTAAAGTGGACAGCGGCACCTTCCAGCAGACCTGCTCTGAAGCGAGGGGCAGATCGGGGAGCTCCTCTGAGGCTGAGCTTTGGGCCTGTCACCCTGGGGTTTAACGCATAAGCAGGGCTCTGAAAACCCTTGTCATGGGGCTTTGTGATGGAAATCCTCATGGACTCTGGCCAATCCTGCAATGGTTTTTAACTGGTTGATGTGCTTTGTTCAAAGCACTTGCAGTGGAAGATTTTGTTTGAGAAGGGGGCAGACTCGGGGGCAGGCTTGGCGGGCACAGCGGCCACAGTAGGATGCCCACCTCACGCCTGGAGATGTCCATGAGCACCGCGAAGCTGGCTGTGTGGCTGCACTGGCATGTGACGTGCGTCCGGTTTCTGGACAGGAGCTCGCACCCCCGGGCAGACCACCCTCCCGTCCCACTGACGCTGTGGAGAGAAGAGAGAAGGGGCGGGAGTGAGATGGTTCCCTCCACCCATGAGCCTGTCGGGGGCAGCCTTTGCCCAGCCCTAGGGGCTCACGGGCCACCCTGGCCAAACCAAACATCAAGTACCGTGAATGATGAAAGCCCCGCATCCTCGCAGGCTGCTCCCCACCATGTTCCTCACCAGCCCCCTGCACCGAAGATAAGAGACACCCGTGGCCAGGTGTGGTGGCTCATGTCTGTAATCCCAGCACTTTGGGAGGCCAAGGTGGGTGGATCACGAGGGAAGGAGTTCGAGACCAATCTGGCCAACATAGTGAAACTCCATCTCTACTGAAAATACAAAAAATCAGCTGGGTGTGGTAGTGTGCACGCCTGTAATCCCAGCTACTCGGGAGGCTGAGGCAGGAGAATCACCTGAACGCAGGAGGCAGAGGTTGCAGTGAGCTGAGATCACACCACTGCACTCCAGCCCGGGCAGCAGTGCAAGACTGTCTCAAAAAATAAAAATAAAAAAAGCCACCCAACAAAGGCAGGACCATGGGAAATCTCCCTTCCCTCCTGTGTCTTGTGAGGGCCTCCAAGGAGCAGCCTCTCAAGTTCAAGTTCTACGTGTCCTCTGGCAGCAAAACTCAAACGGGGCCGTCTCGCGTCCACCACACGCCCTGCTGCTGGAACCGCCCACTGGGGTTCACAGGGCTGCAATGCACTCCTGTCTCCTTCTGAGGATAGACGCTTTCACGAGAACATCTCACCCTCCTCTGACACTTTCATCTTCAGATTGAACAAGGTTTTATGGGAGCTGCCCAGAAGCCAGGGCCCCATGGGGACTTACGCTTTCCCGATGGGAAGCCCCAAAGAGCGAGCTGTTATGAGGTGTGTCTCAGCTTCAGACAGGGCCCTGCCCTCCCAGACTCTGGGAAAATCACCCCACCTCTCAGATCCTTAGTTTGCTCACCTGTAAAATGGGACGTGAACACTAACACGTCTGCCATGAGCTTTACAAGCTGGGAAAAAACAGGCACAGCACAAAGCAGAGAGCAATTAGAGCCAGAGCTAAGTGCCAGGATGCAGTGAAGGCCCGGGGCGGGCGGCTGGCCCGACGTCCCTCTGGAGAAAGGGGTTCCTTTAATCTCTCCTTTATAAGCCAAGCGCCTATTGCATTCCAGGTACTGTGCTGGTTGCTCATTAACTAGGACTTGGAAGGCACAGAAGCAGGAGAAGGCTGGGCTGAACAGGCTCCTGGCATGAGCTCGCTCACCATGGCATGGCCCCCCGCACAGCCGCCGCTCATGGCTCTCCACTGTGCCCAGGGGAACGGTAGTGGGGGGAGGGAGGAGTGTTCCCGCTGCACGGACGCCCCCAGATACACAAGGTTCAGCCGATTTGAGCCTGGGGGTGCTCACGCTCTGACTCCCCGAGTCCTGCACGGCGTCTCCCCTTCCTGGCACTCCCTCCCAGTGTGTGCAGACACATCGGGTCTCCCCACCAGCTTGTGCCCCTACCCTCCCACCACCCCCCAGTTCTAGTGTTTTCTTCTAAACAGAGCAGCAAAAGTGAAAACTAACCAGAGGAAAAGCAAGCTCCTGGTAAAGACAGAGGAACTCAAAGACGTCCACACCTCACATAAACCCTGCAGCCAAAAAGGCAAAGTAAAGCACAACCACCACCGGCTCCCGGGAGAGCTGAGCCACGAGAGTCTGAGAATCAGTCTCTCACGTGTGGGTGAGACTCAGTCGTTCTGCTTTTTCTAACCACAAAACGCCTTTCCCTCACGGCAACACACGCTGAAACAGACCCCGGCGCGCCACCTCCCGCCTTCGCTCTCTGATGCTGCTTCTGGCCTGTGCTGTGGCCAGATGTGGCCACTTGGGGGTAAAGCCAGTCCCCAAGCCTGGGTTGTGTCGGCCTCTTGGGCAAGACTAGGATCAGGGGCCTTTGTCTGGTATGGGGACCGCACACACAGCTGGGAGTTCCCAATGTCAGCAGAAGGGCTCTGGGTCTGCCCTCCCATGTGTGACCAGGACAGGCCGCTGTCTTATCCAGCAGTGAACTGGCCAATACACTAGTGTGGCCGCTGCATCTCGGGAGTCCTGCAGGTGAGGAGCCCCTTCCTGGGTGTCAGCCTTGAGGGATCTCTCTGTACACCTGCATGTCTGGCTCTCCACGTGTGGGTCTGCATGCACCTGTGTGTGTGCACCTGTGTCTGCACGTGTGCATATGCGGTGTGCATCTGTGTGTGTGCATGTGCGGGTGTGCATCTGTGCGTGTGCATCTGTGGGCGTGCATCTGTGTGTGCACCTGTGTGTGTGCACCTGTGCGTGTGCATCTGTGGGCATGCATCTGTGTATGCACCTGTGTGTGTGCACCTGTGCGTGTGCATCTGTGGGCGTGCACCTGTGGGCGTGCACCTGTGTGTGCATGTGTGTGTGCACCCGTGCGTGTGCATCTGTGGGTGTGTACCTGTGTGTGTGCATCTGTGGGCGTGCATCTATGTGTATCTGCACATGTGCATCTGCACGTGTGCATCTGCGGGTGTGCATCTGCGGGTGGGCCTGCATGTGTATGTGCATGTCTGCGTCTCCATGTGTGGGTCTGTGTACATCTGTGTGTGGGTATCTGGGGGGCTCTGATGCTCCCACAGAAGCAGAGCAGGAGGCTGACTGCCCCACAAGGGGCTGGAAGGAGAGACACAGACCAGAAGGGACCATCCTTATGGGACACTCTGCCACTGATCCCCTGACCCTGCGGTGTTCTCTGCCTTGGCAAAGCCCTCAGATGGGGATGTGGGGCTCCCCGTGCCACACTTACGCCAGGGAGTGGTTCCAGAACACACAGATGGGCTTGGTTCGCTCCTCCGTCTCCAGCAGGGCAAACTCCACCAGGACGGGCCTCTCCAGGGGTCTTGGGAGCGGAGCCCCCTCACTGTACACCAGCGTGCTCACCATCGGGGTATTAATGATGGGCCGGTGAGGCAGCCTGAGGTCAAGAAGCCAGAGCATGTGGACAAACACGATTAGGAAACGTTCACTCAAATCCCACACAAACGCCCTGCGACACGCCGCGGATGTGTTTCTCGGGGAGACAGAATCAAACGCAGAGAGCTCAGAGCCGCAGGCCCCAGTGTCTTCATTCCCCGTGCAGGTTTTATCACTGACACGGCACACAGGGAGATGTGTCATCTTTGGGTCAGAAATTCAAAAAGAAACAGAAGGCACAGTGCGAAGACGTTACAGCCGAATCAGTTGATGGCAGACAAACAGGTGGTGGCTTAAATGTCCAAAGACAGCAGGATAATGGCAGCTCCCGGGGGTGAATCACCTGGTCACTGAGAACCACGTGATCACGAGGACCCCAGAGTCAGGGCAGTGTCTGGGAAACGGCAGGAGGAAGGGCAGAGGCTCAGGCTGCTCCCACCAAGGGGGCCACAAAGCTGCTTCCCGACATTCATTCAGCTGGGACAGGCTGAGCAGCCCTAAAGCCCTGGGGCCAGCAGCAGGTACCACCCACGACAGCCTCCGGTCGGGTGTGTGAGGACAGCATGGGGTCCCCTCAGGGCACAAGATGGGGTGTATGCTGGGGAGGGAGCATTTCTGGCGGAAGCACTGGGATAAGCCCAGGCAAAGGGTGGTGCTCCAGGGGATGGCATCCAGTGGCAGACCCGGAACCTCCCTCCAAGGGACACCACAGGGCAGTGGTCTCTGTCTCTGAGCCAGGGTCCCGGTGAAATGCTGCCGTGAAGACCTGTGCTTGATCAAGGTCAGAATTTTGACTCGTGGAAGCCTTGGGGACCTCTGAAACGGACCCTCCCCGTGTCCCCGTGCCCAGGCCTTACCGAAGGCTTCGGCGGTCTGGGTCGTAGCGCTCGGGCAGGAACTGCCCCAGGGTGCGGTAAATGATGACCAGAGCGACGGCAAACTGGCCAGCATCATCAGGGTGTCGCCTCCGCCTGCTGATCCGGGCCTCCCTCTCGGTGCCTGGCCCCGGGCGCGTGGTCTGCGGGGTGGTCCTCCGGCCGGCTGGCCTCCCCAGGGGGCCTTCTGCAACGTGAGCAGAGCGTGAGGACTCCGGCAGGAGCATCTGCATTCTCCAAGGCCGAGGTCAGGGTCAGCAGGCGCTTCTCACAAACCAACAATGTCCCACTGAAAACAGTATGGCAGGTCCTCAAAAAACCAAAAATAGGATTTACCGCATGGCCCAGCAAGCCCAATTCTGGTTCTACATCCAGAAGATAGAACGCAGGGACCCAGATACTTGCACACCCACGTTCACAACAGCACCATGCACACAGGCCAAAAGGTGGACATGACCCCGGCATCCGTCAACACGTGAGAGGAAAAACACACGTGGTCCATCCACACAATGGAATATTACTCAGCCTTCAAAAGGAAGCAAAGTCTGACACTTACCACAACATGGGTGAACCTAGAGGACATCACGCTCAGTGAAATAAGCCAGTCACAAAAGAACAAATAATTGCGTGATTCCACTTATAGGAGTTCCCTAGAGGAGTCCAATTCAGAGAAGGAAAGCTCAGTGGGCACTAGGGCTGGGGAGGGATGTCGGTGTTTTGCGGGCTAGACTTTCAGATCTGCAGGATGAACAGTTCTGGAGATAGACTGCTTCAACGTGAATGTATCTGACGCAGTCTGGATGTCTGGCCCCTCCAAATCTCACGTTGAAATGTGATCAGCGTTAGACCTGCACGTGGTCGGGGGTGTTGGGGGTCACAGGGGTGGATCCCCCATGAATGGCTTGGTACCTCCCATTGGTAATGAGCAAGTTCTCACTCTATTAGTTCCGGAGAGAGCTGGCTGCAGTGGGGGGCTAGTCAGTTTCAAACCTCATCCTCTCAGTTTCAGGCGCGGCCCCATATCAGTCACCCCTCTTTTTAAGACACGAGATATACCTGACCAAATCACTTTAGTCACAAGGTTTCCAATTCTAAACGGTCCATTAAGGGGTTTACCTTTCCATGTCCTTTTTATTTTGGGGAGTTTCTAGTGCTTGTCATGGATCTGTGAAAAAGCACCTTAGGAAAATTCGAAATGTTTATACCGTTTCGTATCACCGTCTCGACCCAGGATTGAGGATTTGTACATACACAGACGGCATTCTGGTTCGGGTTTTGTGGTTCTTTCTTTCAGGGAGGGGAAGGTGACTCTAACATTTTTATTTCTATTTAAAATCGGCCTTCCACCCCCCGCCCCCACACACAGGTTCTTGCTCCATTGCACAGGCTGTGCTGCAGTGGCATGACCACAGATCACTGCAGCCTCCATCTCCTGGCCTCAAGCAATCCTCCCACCTCAGCCTCCTGAGTAGGTGGGACTACAGGCAGGCACCACCATGGCCAGGTAATTTAAAAAAAAACTTTTTTGGTAGAAATGGGGTTTCCCTATGTTGCCCAAGTTGGTCTTGAATTTCTGGGCTCCAGTGATCCTCCCCATGTCAGCCTCCCAGTGTTGGGGTTACAGGTGTGAGCCATCGTACCCAGCTAGAAGCAGCTTTTCACTGCACACCAAAGACCAGTGTAGACACAAATTTCAGTTCTGTTTTCTTGTTCACATCATCAGTTACGTGGCTGAGTATCCCTCAGCTGAAATGCTTAGGAACATTTTGGATTTTTGTTTTTGAGACAAAGTCTCGCTCTATAGCCCAGGCTGGTGCATCTCAACTCTGCAACCTGCGCCTCCTGGGCTCAAGAGATTCTCATACCTCCACCTCCTGAGTAGCTGGGATTACAGGTGCCTGCCACCACAGCTGGCTGTTTTTTGTATTTTTAGTAGAGATGGGGTTTTACCACCTTGGCCAGGCTGGTCTCTAACTCCAGACCTCAGGTGATCCGCCCACCTTGGCCTCCCAAAGCACTGGGATTACAGGTGTGAGCCACCGCGCCCAGCCTGGATTATTATTATTTTTTTTAAGTATTCATACTTATGCTACAACGAGCACTTCCTTCCAGCATCAGGTTGGTGCTCCAGAAGGTTCAGATTCTGAAGCAGTTCAGATTTCAGGATTAGGATGCTCAACCTGTACCTAAGCGCTTGTTTGAAACAACCTACGGTCACCAATAGGACCTGGCACTGGTGAACACTCAGAACACCCCTGCCCCGGATCTTCAGTGCCCACAAAGCATGGCGTGTTCGCCCTCCTGGGATGCTGCAGGGGGGCCCCCCGTCCCTGAACTCTGGGGGTGTCGAGGGCAGCAGCAGGTTTCTAAGAGCTTTTACCTTTTTCTTCAGGTGGTTTGAAGAAGTCAGCTGGGAAGGAGACGGAGGACTGCAGCTCCCTGGGGAACTCTTCCTGAATGGCGTCGAACCGTGGCACTGTGGCTCCCGTGAAGTTGAACTTGTCAAAGATGTCGACAGCAAGAACTGGGGGGACGAGTTCCTTTAATCAGACTCTCGGCTGCCTTGAATCCTTGCTGTTTTCAAAATTCTACATCTGTCACACCGATTGGCTGGCCTTATTTATTTATTTCATTTTTGATTATTAGTATTTTTTTGAGATGGAGTTTCACACCGTCTCCCGGGCTGGAGTGCAGCAGTGTGATCTGGGCTAACTGCAACCTCGGCCTCCCAGCTTCAACCACTTCTCCTGTCTCAGCCTCCCGAGTACTGGGATTACACGTGTGCACCATCATGCCTGGCTAATTTTTTGTATTTTTGGTAAATGGCATTTCGCCACGTTGGCCAGGCTGGTCGCAAACTCCTGACCTCAAGTGATCCACCTGCCTCAGCCTCTCAAAGTGCTGGGATTACAAGCACGAGCCACTGTGCCCAGCCTATTTATTTATATTTATTTTTTGAGACCAGGTCTCTCTCTCTCTCACCCAGGATGGAGTGCAGTGGTGCAATCTCAGTTCACTTTAGCCTCAATCTCCTGGGCTCAAACAATCCTCCCACCTCAGCCTCCTGAGTAACTGGGAATACAGGAGCATGCCACCACACCTGGCTAATTTCTTCATTTATTTCTTTTAATAGAGAAGGGGTCTCACTACAGTGCCTGGGCTGGTCTCAAACTCCTGGGCTCAAGCAATCTGCCCACCTTGGCCTCCCACACTGCTGGGATTACAGGTGTAAAGTGCCATGCCTGGTTGACTGACCATCTTAAGAACAGAATCGATTTCCAACTTCCTGCATCCCACGTGTACCTACACCTGCCTGCAGCGAGCCTGGAGGGAGGCAGGACCCTTGACACCCACCCTTCTAGAGCCTCACACCTGAGGGTCTGGAAGACCTGCCTGCTGGACACCCAAGATCATGGCCCAACATCTCCTAAGCCCGGGACCTGGCCCCCGGGAGCAATGGGTGAGTCACTGTAGACTGTCTTCCGAAAGACTCCATTTACAGATGAGGAAACAGAGGCCTAGCTGCTGAAGTTTTTTTTTTTTTTTTTTTTTTTTGAGACAGTTTCCTGTCACCCAGGCTGGAGCGCAGTTGCCCGATCTTGGCTCACCGCAGCCTCCCAGGTTCAAGTGATTCTCCTGCCTCAGCCTCCAGCGTAGCTAGGACTACAGGCGCGCACCACCAGGCCTGGTTACTTTTTCTATTTTTAGTAGAGACGGGGTTTCACCATGTTGGCCAGGCTGGGTCATAGGATTTACCACATGACCCAGCAAGCCCACTTCTGGCTCTACACCCAAAAGAATAAGAGCAAGGACCCAGATATTTGCACACCCACGTTCACAACAGCACCATTCACACAGGCCAAAAGGTGGACATGACCCAGGCATCCGTCAACGGATGAGCTGACTCCTGACTTCACATGATCTGCCTGTCTTGGCCTCCCAAAATACTGGGGCTACAGGCGTGAGACACCGCGCCCAACCCCTAAGTTGTTTTCCTAAGAGCATGGCTAAGCATGGCCAGGAGCCCACCTGCTACACCCATGGGCCCAGCTCCTGGGTATAGCCCCGATGGTCGCGGGGTTCCACCCCCCCACAGCCAGCGCCTTACTCATGTTGGCGGTGACAATGACGAAGGGCCGCAGGTACGTCCGCCGCACGTTGCGTGCCACGTTGCTGAAGTAGCCCTCGAGGTGCTGGAGCAGCTGTGCCGTGCCACCCTCACTCCGCTGGATCTGCTCCCACGCTGCGCTGGTGGCCGGGGCCAGGAGGGCACTGCCCGAGTAGATGACATCCTGGTCAGACAGACAGCGTTCAGTGCTCCGCCACTGGAGGGAGGCCTGGCTCTCGGGACCAAGGGACACCAGCCCTGAAAGCCTTTGCTCATCTAGTGGGCTCATTCATTCATTCCGACCCTGCACTTTAGACTGTGCGCTTTAACATGAGTTTACAATTTTTTTTTTTTTTTTTTGAGATGGAATCTCACTCTGTCGCCCAGGCTGGAATGCAGTGGTGTGATCTCGGCTCACTACAACCTCCGCCTCCTGGGTTCAGGCAATTCTCCTGCCTCAGCCTCCTAAGTATCTGGGATTATAGGCATGTGCCACCACATTTGGCTAATTTTTGTATTTTTAGTAGACACAGGCTTTCACCATGTTGTCCAGGCTGGTCTCGAACTCTTGACCTCAGGTGATTCACCTGCCTTGGCATCCCAAAGTGCTGGGATTACAGACATGCGCCAACACACCCAGCTAGTTTTTGTGTTTTTACTAAAGATGGGATTTCACCATGTTGACCAGGCTGGTCTTGAACTCCTGACCTCAGGTGATCCACTTGCCTTGGCATCCCAAAGTGCTGGGATTACAGCCATGCGCCAACACACCCGGCTAGTTTTTGTGTTTTTAGTAAAGATGGGATTTCACCATGTTGACCAGGCTGGTCTTGAACTCCTGACCTCAGGTTGCTCCACCGGCCTCGGCCTCCAAAGGGCTGGGATTACAGGCGTGAGCCACTGAGCCTGGCCTAGTTTCCAATTTTTTTTTTTTAAAGTTTACCATCTTAAGAGGAATAGAAAAATGTTACTAAGCTCACAAAGCATATAAAAATCCAGAGAATTCAAGATGCTTCATATTTTTAGCCTTATTTATTAGATTTACATGCACTGTTTAAATGCTTGGAAGATCTGTTTGCTAGCCAAACTGAAATACGAAAAGAAAAATCAAATATCTGACATATAATTCCATTTAAAATACGTAAGAGAATTTCATGGTCTAGGTTTATAAATAGGATTAAACATTAATCGAAGTTGAATTCAAAGAGATAAGAAGTATTTTTTTTGTTTGTTTGTTTGTTTTGTTTTGAGACGGAGTTTCGCTCTTGATACCCAGGCTGGAGTGCAATGGCGCGATCTCGGCTCACCGCAACCTCCGCCTCCTGGGTTCAGGCAATTCTCCTGCCTCAGCCTCCTGAGTAGCTGGGATTACAGGCACGCGCCACCATGCCCAGCTAATTTTTTGTATTTTTAGTAGAGACGGGGTTTCACCATGTTGACCAGGATGGTCTCGATGTCTTGACCTTGTGATCCACCCGCCTCGGCCTCCCAAAGTGCTGGGATTACAGGCGTGAGCCACCGCGCCTGGCCCTAAGAAGTATTTTTTAATGTGTGATTTCCACACGTCCAGAACCCCCCCACATAAACTAGAGAGACTGTGGGTGATTCGCTGTCAGAGTGAGCCCTGCCACAGGTTTGTCCACGTAGACCCCAAGATGCTAAGGTGAAGACATGTGGAGACGTCCTGCTTTTATCAGAACTCCTCCCGAACCCCACACTGAGGCCACTGTGGACACACAGGCAGCTCCTCCAAGGGTGACCCTCTGCCTCTGTGCACCTCGGGGTCTCTGAATGACTGGGTGGAGGTGTGGGGCCATGTTCAGAGGTTTGGGGACCACACCCAAGGTAGAAACCAGGGCCGGGCACAGTGGCTTACACCTGTAATCCCAGCACTTTGGGAGGCTGAGGCAGGTGGATCACCTGAGGTCGAGAGTTCGAGACCAGCCTGGACAACATGGTGAAAACCCGTCTCTACTAAAAATACAAAAAATTAGCCAGGCTTAGTGGCAGGTGCCTGTAATCGCAGGAGAATGGCTTGAACCCAGGAGGTGGAGGCTGCAGTAAGCCGAGATCATGCCACTGCACTACAGCCTGGGCAACAGAGCACGACCTCATCTCAAAAAAAAAGAAACCGGGAAGGAACTTGTTTGTAGAGTCACACATGGAGAACAAATGCCACTGGCCCAACTCTCAGGCTGGGACTCAAATCCCAGCGAGAGGACCCTGCCTCGTCTCTGGGAGCCTTGTGCAGACCAGAAGGTCTCATGGGGGGCCTTGCATGGACTGGAGGCCCTGTGTGGGGCCTGCATGGATGAGGAGTTCCCTGAGGGCTCCAGGTGGATGGAGTGAGGAATGGGGCACCCCCCACGGGTTCTGTGTGGACAGACATTCCTCTGGGGGGCCTGCATGGGTGAGGAGACCTGCCCAGGAGCCACAGAAAACTTCTGGAGCCTCCGAGAGCCGTTTCCAAACATGAGCTTCGTGAGTCTCTTAGCAGACATTGCTCAGGGGCTGACGACTTCGGCACACGGGGCGGGAGGGTGGAGACAGAGGCGTGGCCCTCTGAAAGCCCACTGCCCGGCACTGCCCCTTAGGAGCTGTGCCTCTGGGCAAACCCCTCAGCTCTCTGTGTCTCCGTTCCCTTACCTGTCAAATGGGTGGATGATACTACATCATAGGCTGTGTGGAAGGGAGAGGGGGCTGATTCAGGTGAGCCACTTAGAAGCTTTATTTATTTGTTTCTTTGAGACGGAGTCTTGCTCTGTTGCCCAGGCTGGAGTGCAGTAGCATGATCTCAGCTCACTGCAACCTCCACCTCCCAGGTTCAAGTGATTCTCCTGCCTCAGTTTCCAGAGTATAGTTGAGACTACAGCACACACCACCGTCAGGCTGGTCTAACTCCTGACCTCAGGTGATCCACCTGCCTTGGCCTCCCGAAGTGCTGGGGTTACAGGCGTGAGCCCCTGCGCCCGGCTAGAACCTCTTAGAAGCCACTTAGATTACACTACGGCACTACTGAGATCACCCTCGGGGCTGTGACCTGCGCGTTTCCTCCCAGAATACTCCGTAGCTTTCGTCGGCAGCTTGGCCGGCGCCACACCTGCCAGGGCTCACATTTGAGAAATGAGTGTTTGCCTCGGGGATTCCGGACACGACGCTCTTCTACAAGCTGGGGTCGACGCCCGGCCCCATCACACCCGCCCGCCGGCATCCCTGAGTGTCCCCGAGCCGGCCCGCCCGCCGGCATCCCTGAGTGTCCCTGAGCCGGCCCGCCCGCCGGCATCCCTGAGTGTCCCCGAGCCGGGCCTGCGGCCACCCTCCTACCTCGTGGAAGTCAGCGTCCTGCGTGGCCGCCAGGTGAAAGCCCTGCTGCCGGCTCTCATGCTGCAGGACGCGGCCTAGCAGCTGGTAGGCCGTGCGCACGTCAGTGCCGGAGAGCGTGGCCGTGTGCCGCGTGGCATTGCGCAGTGCCCTCACCAGCCGCAGGGCCCCGGCGCTGTCCACCTGCGTCTCGTTGCGGCTCAGCTTCTCATTCTGGAACAGGGAGGCAGTCGCGAGCTGTGCGAACACCTGGTTGCTTTCAGTCCCTGCTGTTACTCAGCAACTCACGACCGTCGGGTGCAAGTCTCCTTGTCAGAAAGGAAATTCAAAAACCCAAAAGCCTGGCCGGGCGCGGTGGCTCGTGCCTGTAATCCCAGCACTCTGGGAGGCAGAGGTAGGTGGATCATTTGCAGTCAAGAGTTCAAGACCACCCTGGCCAACATGGTGAAACCCTGTCCCTACTAAAAATACAAAAAATTAGCCAGGCACGGTGGTGCGCACCTGTCTGTCCCAACTGCTCGGGAGGCTAAGACAGGAGAACTGCTTCCATCTGGGAAGCGGAGGCTGCAGTGAGTTGCAACTGCGCCACTGCCCTCTAGCCTGGGAGACAGAGTGAGACTCCGTATCAAAAATTTAAAAAATCCAAAACCCCAAAAATGAGCATGCTGATAGTTAGAGCACGGAAAGGAGGGGCTGGTAGGCTACAAAGGACTCGGAGAAAAACAGCCAGCGGGAGACCCGGGAACAACCCCCATGAGACAGGGCAGGATCAGAGGGCAATTGGGGTCAAACGCAGGGACCCTGCGTTCTCAGAACCAAAGACACAGAGCCGGTGTCGGGGGATAGGTACACGTGGGGGTGCCCAGTTCAGGTGCCAATGCTCCCAAGTCACAGGAGCCTGCTGGCTCTAGGCTGCCGGCCCATGGGACCATCCCTGCGTCATCCCAGCTGTCCCAACACTCCCCAGCCCAGGAGCCTCGGCCCACACAAACTCTCATGCATACACGAGCACACATGTGCCCCTGCTGAGCATGCATCCCTGAGGCGCCCCTACCATGGTCCTGAGGTCCACGAAGTAGACGGTGGTGCAGTTAAAGAGTTCTGGGGGCAGCCAGCCCTTCTCCACACTGCAGTGCCGAACTGCATTTCCTGGGGGAGGAGAGCAGGTATGCAAAGCCTGAAACTCACACTGTTGATCCGTGCTGGTGTATTTCCATTCCCAATCCGAATGGACTCAGACCCAGAACACGGTGTGGCGGTGAGAACCCCATGGCGGCCCAGAGGCACGGTGGTGCCTGCAAAAGCCAGAGGCAGGGCCGGTGACTTCAGACGCTTGGGACAGACCCTACGTCACAGCACGTTTCCTCAAAAATATCCAGACTCCCACCCTCAGGGCACACGTGTCGGCCCCAGGGGTCTGCACCCCTCATGCCAGGGCCATGGCCGAAGCTGCTTTGACACTGACTGACCACCAGGCACCCAGCAAACAACAAGTGTGTGAGGGAAGAAACCAGCGGCCGGGCGCGGTGGCTCTCGCTTGTAATCCCAGCACTTTGGGAGGCCAAGGTGGGTGGATCACAAGGTCAGGAGGTCGAGACCAGCCTGGCCAATATGGTGAAACCCCGTCTCTACTAAAAAATACAAAAATTAGTTGGGCATGATCGTGCGTGCCTGTAGTACCAGCTATTCAGAAGGCTGAGGCAGAAGAACTGCTGGAACCCAGCAGGTGGAGGTCGCAGTGAGCCAAGACTGTACCACTGCATCTGCTGGGCAGCCAGGATGCCACGCGCCAGGAATCCGCTGCAGCTGGGCGTTTCCTCGTACTGCCTCACTGGCCTCCCCAGGCGTCCCTCACAGCGCAGACATGGTCACCATCCCCATTTCACAGAGGACACCTGATGCTATGAACAGTGAAGCCATTTGTCCCAGTGCCCCAGGCTGAGCGGCAGAGCAGGGAATGGCCGGGTGTGACTGGCAGGCGTCCCCATACACGCTGTGCCGTTCATGTGTCTGTTACACCCTCTGCCTGCACTGTGTATTTACTGGTAGGGAAAAGGTGATCTAATTTCTCCCAGCACTTGGCCTGCATGAGTCCCGACATCTCGACCGGCTCTCCCACAAGGACGCGTGCCTTGGTTTCCCACCCGTGGACGCCGCCGGCCACAGGGACTTACCGACGGACCCCTTGGGGCATGGCACCGCAGCCGGCTGCCCGAACTTGGTCTGTGGCCACCAAATGCCGGCCTCGAACGCTTTGGGACAGCCGTTGTAGGTCACTGGGTTAAGAGAGAGAGAAGGCTGCTCAGCAGGGCACGCTGTGCTGACGGCCACAAACGGGCCCTGCTGTCTGCGTGCACCTCCCCTCTGCAGGAGGCCCTGCTCCCACTAAACCGAACCCTAGCATCTCCCCCGCCCCCCATCCACGTCAGAGCTGGAGAGGGGGTGACCAGGCTCTGACCCAGGCCCCTCACGCAGAACCAGGTTTCTAGAAGCTCGAGAGGACGTAGAACATGAAGGAGCCCAGGGTCCCCCCAAACACCCTGAGCGCACGCACACACGTGCACGCCAGCCCGGCAGCCTGTCCCTGCGCTGTAACCTGCGGGGAGTCAGGGGGCAGCTCGGACCTTCGCAGCCGAGTGTGGTGACCTCGGCGAACGGGTTGTCGCAGCGGTTGCACTGGCGGCCGATGACACCAGGCTTGCAGGCACACTGCCCAGTGGTCATGTCACAAGCGCGGCTGTGGGAGCCGTGGGGGAAGCAGTCACAGGGCAGGCAGGCGTCCTGGGCCGGCGGCTGGTAGTAATTCTCCTGCAAAAGCCAGAGGCAGGGCCGGTGACTTCAGACACCTGGGAGAGGCCCTATGTCACAGCACATTTCCTCAGCAACGTCCAGACTCCCACCCTCAGGGCGCGTGTGTTGGTCCCAGCTGTCTGCACCCCTCATGGCTACCCTCTGCCCACACCCCACAGCCGACGGGGGCTGCCTCCCAGGGCCCTGCAAGGGAAGCTCTTCCCAGGACAGTGGTTCTCCCGGGAAGCACGACCTCCCTCCCTCATGTCTTAGCAAATCCCAACAGCAGGCACCTTCATATCTGTCCTAAAAAGAATCAGAGATCCAAATGGAGGCTTATGCGTGGGGATGGCCCTTGGGTGTTTTTTTAATGTTATTTTGAAAAATCAGAGGCCAGGCACCGTGGCTCATGCCTGTAATCCCAGCATTTTGGGAGGCCAAGGCAGGCGGATCAAGAGATTAAGACCAGCCCGGCCAACATGGTGAAACCCCATCCCTACTAAAAATATAAAAATTAGCTGGGTGTGGTGGTGTGCGCCTGTGGTCCCAGCTACTCGGGAGGCTGAGGCGGGAGAACTGCTAGGACCCGGGAGTTGCAGTGAGCCGAGATCACGCCACTGTACTCCAGCCTGGCGAAAGAGCGATATTCCATCTCAAAAAAAAAAAAAGAAAAAAAAATTAGAAGCCACCTGAACGTCTACCATTGAGCGGGCCAGGGTGACAATCGAGCTTTGGGTTCAGAAAGCCCTGGGTTCGTGCCTGACCCTTTTGTTTACCAGCTACACTGCCTGGGCCAGTCACTGGGCCTCCCCAGGCCCGAGTACCACCCCCTCCCCCCAGAAAATGGTGCAGGCTGTGTGACCTGGGCAGACTCGTGAGCAACATTCAGACTGTGTGTCAGGTGGGACTCCAGCTAGGTGTAAAATGACAGTGAGCGGCAGGCCCCAGGGAGATGCTAAAGCATTCACAACCACAGCTGGAGGTGAGATGGGGTGACTGCCATCTTTGTTTCTGTCTTACATTTTGCATAACTTTGTTTATTTTATTTTTCGAGATGGGGTCTCACTCTGTTGCCTAGGCTGGAGTGCAGTGGTATCATCACAGCTCACTGCACCCTCAACCTCCAGGGCTCAAGTGATCCTCCCACCTCAGCCTCCCGAGTAGCAGGGATCACAGGCATGCACCAGCACACCCAGCTAATGCTTTCATTTTTTGCAGAGATGGGAGGTCTATGTTGCCTAGGTTGGTCTTGAACTCCTGGGCTCAAGTGATCCTCCCGCCTCAGCCTCCAGAGCAGCTGAGATTACAGGCATGAGCCTCCATGCCCTGCCTATAACTTTGGATGAGAAAAGAACAGGCAAGTTTTCACCAATGCACTCCCCAAGTTCCCTCTGCTCTGTCGCCCACTGTGCCACCAGCACCATCTGGTGACATGCTACACTGCCTCGACCCAGGATAGCTGTTTCATTGAGTCTTTCAGGACATAAGTCTCACTTGCTGTCGGAAGCAATGAGGGCACTCGGGACACTACTGACATCACGGGACGGCATCCAAGGGTCCCCTAGTGCCAGCCTCCTTCCCAGAGCCGGCTGCGTCTGCAGGAAGCTCATGTCCCCCGCCCAGGCTCCTGTCACCCTCAGACCTAATGTTTGGGTTTCAAGTGAATGTGAGCTCCACGGCTGTGGTGTACATGAAGGTCCTGGAGGAGGTGACGGGAGGGGTCCCTAGCGTCTGTGCTGAGAACATGTGTGCACATCTGGAGACCATGAGATGTGAGCTCCGTGCTGCACGCAGGTTAGGACTGACCGCCCTGGATGGGGGTGGGGCACAGCTTACCAACGCACTTGGTCATGCTTTCTATTTCAAAACTGCTATCGTCATGGGATGCTAGCTTGGTGAAGACCACGGAAATGGCCAGGCACGTGGCTCACACCTGTAATCCCAGCCCTTTAAATGGCCAGGCACGTGGCTCACACCTGTAATCCCAGCCCTTTAAATGGCCAGGCACGGTGGCTCACACCTGTAATCCCAGCCCTTTAAATGGCCAGGCACGGTGGCTCACACCTGTAATCCCAGCCCTTTAAATGGCCAGGCACGGTGGCTCACACCTGTAATCCCAGCACTTTGGGAGGCTGAGGCAGGAGGAGAGTTTGAGACCAGCCTGGCCAACATGGTGAAATCATGTCTCTACTAAAAATACAAAAATTAGCCGGGCACGGTGGAGGGTGCTTGTAATCCCAGCTACCTGGGAGGCTGAGGTAGAAGAATTGCTGGAACCCTGGAGGCAGAGGCTGCAGTGAGCTGAGATTGTGCCACTGCACTTCAGCCTGGGTGACAGAGTGAGACTCCATCTCAAAAAAAAAAAGGCCAGGAAAATAGCTAACCAAGAGGCCGGGAGGGCCAGAGATGAGCCAGCCCTCTGAAACGGCTGGACTTCCCACAGCCATGGACGCTGGGCTGGGAGCAGGTGGGGATTCCTGTTCCACAGGCGGAGGCTGGCAGGGTTGAACCCGGAGTTTACATGAAGAAAGCAGACGTGGAGTATTCACAGGGCATGGGGAGCAGCAAGGAAACCAAAACCACATCTGTGCACAACTGTGGTGTGATGGGCACAGACAGGTGTGCGTGGAGGGGTGTGTTATGTATGGGCAGGGCATGTGCAGGTGTGCGAGTGTCTGCAGGCATGTGTCTGCAGGTGAGTGTTCACAGGAGTGTTTACAGGCATGTTTGCAGACCCATGAGTGTCTGCAGGCGTGTGAGTGTTTGCAGGTGTGAGAGTGCAGGCATGTGAGCGTCTGCAGGTATGAGTGTCTGCAGGCATGTGAGTGTGTCTACAGGTGTGTGGGTGTCTGTAGGTGTGAGTGTGTCTGCAGGCATGTTCGTGTCTACAGGTGTGTGAGTGTCTGCAGGCATGTGAGTGTGTCTACAGGTGTGTGGGTGTCTGTAGGTGTGAGAGTGTCTGCAGGCATGTTCGTGCCTGCAGGCGTGTGAGTGTTTGCAGGTGTGAGAGTGTCTGCAGGCATGTGAGAGTGTCTGCAGGCATGTGAGAGTGTCTGCAGGCATGTGAGCGTCTGCAGGTGTGAGTGTCTGCAGGCATGTGAGTGTGTCTGCAGGTGTGTGGGTGTCTGTAGGTGTGAGTGTGTCTGCAGGCATGTTCGTGTCTACAGGCGTGTGAGTGTTTACAGGTGTGAGAGTGCAGGCATGTGAGCGTCTGCAGGTGTGAGTGTCTGCAGGCATGTGAGTGTGTCTACAGGTGTGTGGGTGTCTGTAGGTGTGAGTGTGTCTGCAGGCATGTTCGTGTCTACAGGTGTATGTGTTTGCAGGTGTGAAAGTGCAGGCATGTGAGGGTCTGCAGGTGTGAGTGTCTGCAGGCATGTGAGTGTGTCTACAGGTGTGTGGGTGTCTGTAGGTGTGAGAGTGTCTGCAGGCATGTTCGTGCCTGCAGGAGTGTGAGTGTTTGCAGGTGTGAGAGTGTCTGCAGGCATGTGAGAGTGTCTGCAGGCATGTGAGCGTCTGCAGGTGTGAGTGTCTGCAGGTGTGAGTGTCTCCAGGCATGTGAGTGTGTCTGCAGGCGTGTGAGGGTCTGTAGGTGTGAGTGTGTCTGCAGGTGTGTGGGTGTCTGTAGGTGTGAGTGTGTCTGCAGGCATGTGAGTGTTTACAGGTGAGTGTCTACAGGCGTGTGTTTACAGGCATGTGTCTGCAGGTGAGTGTTCACAGGAGTGTGTTTACAGGCATGTTTGCAGGTGTGTGAATGTCTGCAGGCATATCTGCAGGTGTGCGAGTGTTT
Organism: Saguinus oedipus; assembly: GCA_031835075.1. NCBI lineage: Eukaryota > Metazoa > Chordata > Mammalia > Primates > Cebidae > Saguinus > Saguinus oedipus. The sequence continues at coordinate 221,536,962 of CM063169.1, forward strand.
GCAGGTGAGTGTTCACAGACGTGTGTATAGAGGCCTGTGTGTGTGTGAGCACACACAGCCATCTCCCTGGGCTCAGGGCCTGGGCTGGGCATGCAGGGACCATGGGGGCTGGGCCTCACCTTGCACTGGCACTGGCCATTGGTCTTATTACAGTCGGGATCGAAGCCTTTGCTGACAGCACAGTGGCAGGGTCCACAGATGGGGTTCCCCCACCAGCCTCTGGGGCACGGAAGGTCGAGTCTGTCGGGAAAATGAGAGGGCAGATGGAAGGTTTATGTAACTATGCTTTCTAAAACAAGAAGAGGCCCGCTGGTGGCACGGAGACAGTTGCCCAGGAAGCTTGGCTAAGCCCAGCTCGGGGAGCTTCCCTTCCACGTTATGTGGCCTCAGTTTGCCCTCTACTGGCTCCCACCCTCACCTCCACCCACAGACTGACCATGCCCAAAGCAGCTGTGACAGCGTGTGTTCACTGTGTGTCCCACGTCCAGGCCATGCCTGGCTCATTGGGGCCTGGTGACAACAGACCCCCCCCTGCAAGGCTGGCCTCTCACGTCACAGCCCCACACAGGCAGACTGAGCTCAGCTGCCTGGCACCACTTCTCCAAGGCCACGTGGGGTGAGTGGCAGCATGAGACGCCCCGCGGGAGGTTCCTGAAAAGGGAGTTCTGCAGCTTCTGTTCTCCCCCAGGTCCAGCAGCCCTATGGATGCTCGGGGCAGCCATGCCCTGGTGTAGCATGCCCCTTAGGTCAGTGGCGCATGTCCACGCACTCAGAATCCAGTGGAAGCCAGTCTTGCTTCCCTGAGCCTCCCCCAGCAGGGAACAGCAGATGCGGAAGATGAGTGACACTGCAGGGACAAGGACAGGCCTCCGAGGCGCTGGCGGCAGCTGCACGCGAGTCACCCTACCCATTCCTGTCGTGGGCGGCACTTGCGTAGTCACCTGCAGCCCTGCCTGCCTGCGACGTCCCCACCTGAGTGTCCTGTGGGCTCTTGCATTCCCCATCCTGGCTAACAGAGGTCCCTCCACCCAGCTGCCAGCCTCTCGAATTCACTCACTTGGTGAGCAATTATTAAAGACTGTGTACAAATCAGGGTCATAAAGACACCCAGGCAGAGATGGAGTCTGGTGTTTATGGATATGTGTGTGTGCGGTGTGGGGTCCCCAGAGCCTTCGTCTCCCTGCAGCTCTGTTGGCTGTGGAGCCAGGCATGGGGATGCTGGGTCAGCCCCCCGGAACACCCCCTGCTCCAAGCTGTGTTCCATGTGGCAGCTGGGGGTTCCCCAAAACCAGACCTGTCACTTTTGTGCTGGGCCCCCACAGCCTCCATACAGCCGAGCTCTGTTCCTGGCTTGTGGGCCCACCCCTGTCCTCACCCAGGCCTCTCTGCCTCCCTGGATGACCCCCAGGTTCTTTAGACCAGCCTCATCCCCTTGCTCCTCTCCAGCTAGGCTCGTTGCTTTCGCTCCCAGAATGCCCTCCCGCTTCAGCCTCCCTGGCTCCCACCTCCCTCTCCACTCCCCGGGCACCTCCTCCAAGCCCTCTCTTGCATCACATCTTGCTGACATCCAAGTGTGGTGCGGTGCCATCTTCTCGAGAGGTCACAAGCCCATGGGCTGCTTCCCGCTTACGGGGTGGCAGCCGGGATCACCGCATGTGCTCTAGGCTCAGGTACACACAGAACAGAGCGTAGCAGGTGTCCCTGCACCCGATGCCCACCAGCAGCTGAGGCCCATGAGCCGTGGGGGCATCCCCTCCACGGGGGCCTGGAACCGTGGTTTATGAAGAACCAAGCCGCCCCACCTTGGACAAACTGATGCTTGTGATGAATACACACCTGGGCCCGGCCATCCCTGGGCAAAGGGCACTCCGGGAGCCCCGAGAGCACGCTGCTGCCAGTCCTAACGCCCCCAGGATTTCCACACACATCAGACACGACTTCAACCCCACCAACTCGAGAAAGTGTGGTGTATAATCATACCCATCTCCCTGCATCTCAAGGGGCCTGTTTGCTCTGGGCACAGGACTCCAGATGAATGAGTCGTGTCACATGTTTCTGGGGTGGACACGTGATCCAACGGGGTTAGTTTGAGATGTCCAAATTGATTCTTACTGCCCAGGCACAGTGGCTCACGCCCGTAATCCCAGCACCTTGGGAGGCCGAGGCGGGTGGATCACTTGAGGTCAGGAGTTCAAGACCAGCCTGGCCAACATGGTGAAACCCTCTCTACTAAAAATACAAAAAAATTAGCTGGGCATGGTGGCGCGTGCCTGTAATCCCAGCTACTCGGGAGGCTGAGGCAGGAGAATTGCTTGAGCCCAGGAGGTGGAAGTTACAGTGAGCCGAGATTGGCCCACTGCACTCCAGCCTGGGTGACAGAGCAAGACTCTGTCTCAAAAAATATATATCCATGTTATCCAGAATTACACATATCTTTTGGTCAAAATAAGAAAGAGAAAACACTGACTCAAGAGCGAGGACGGCCAGGTAGACTGCAGGCGTGGAGGCCCAGGGGCTGCGCTTACTTGCTCTCGCAGTACGGCCCGTAGTGGCTGGGCCCACACTCGCACACGTAGCCCCGCGGGGAGCCGGGGGAGCGCGCGCAGGCCGCCATGTTCTCGCAGGGGTTCAGGTGACAGGCGTCCACACAGTCTCTCCCAAGGTACCCTGCAAGGACACAGCCAGCATTATCTCCGCCCAGAATCCACGAGACCTTCAACGTTAAAATATCTGGAGCAACCTGTCCCCCATACTCAGCACAGGAAGAGGACGGGTGATGCAGGGTCCCAGAAAACAGACGAGGCAGGTTAGACTTGGCGATGCAGAGAGGAAGGCATTTGGGGCTGCCCCAAGGAGGGCGAGAGCCGTGGGACATGGGCCGAGGCTGACCCAGGACACATGAGGAACGGCCATCAGCAGAGGATGACTTCAGTACCTCAAAATTCAGAGGCCACCCTGAATGTAGAATTTTTTTTTTTTTTTGAGATGGAGTCTCTGTCACCCAGACTGGAGCACAGTGGTGTGATCTCGGCTCACTGCAACCTCCACCTCCCACGTTAAAACAATTCTCCTGGAACCGGGCGCGGTGGCTCACGCCTGTAATCCCAGCACTTTGGGAGGCCAAGGCGGGTGGATCACGAGGTCAAGAGATCGAGACCATCCTGGTCAACATGGTGAAACCCCATCTCTACTAAAAATACAAAAATTAGCTGGGCATGGTGGCGCACACCTGTAGTCCCAGCTACTCAGGAGGCTGAGGCAGGAGAATTGCTTGAACCCAGGAAGGCGGAGGTTGCGGTGAGTCGAGATCGAGCCATTGCACTCCAGCCTGGGTAACAAGAGCGAAACTCCGTCTCAAAAAAAAAAAAACAATTCTCCTGCCTCAGCCTCCCAAGTAGCTGGGATTACAGGCTCACACCACGCCTGGCTAATTTTTTTTTTTTTGTATTTTTAGTAGAGATGGGATTTCTCCATGTTAGCCAGGCTGGCCTCAAACTCCTGACATGAGGCAATCTGCCCGCCTCAGCCCAAAGTGCTGGGATTACAGGCGTGCCCGGCCACAATTTTTTTTCATGTATACTTTTCACTAGGCTTTTTTTTTTGGAGACAGAGTCTTGCTCTGTTGCCCAGGCTGAAGTGCAGTGACGTGGTCTCAGCCGACTGTGGCTTTGCTTCCCAGGCTCCAGTGATCTTCCCACCTCAGCCTCCCATGTAGCTGGGACCACAGGTGCATGCCACCACACCTGGCTGATTTTTGTATTTTTTTGGTAGAGACAGGGTTTCACCATGTTGCCTGGGTCTCGAACTTCTGGCCTCAAGTGATCCACCCGCCTCTGACTCCCAAAGTGCTGGGATTACAGGCGTGAGCTACTGCGCCTGGCTGATCACCTCACGTGCTGAGGAGAGGGCCTAGACCACTCCCTGGGCCTCGAGTAAGGAAGAGGCTGAGTATCTCTCCAGGAGGGGCCCACTTGTTATAAAATAAAGCTCAGCACTCCACGGAACCACAGGGAATCGGCTGGGGACACCAATGTCCAAACTGACCCCCGTCCTGTGTTTCAGCCATGAGAGGTGTCCCTGTCACTGAGGGCCTCTGGAGGGCGGTCCCACCTTTGTCACAGACGCAGCTGTAGTCCTCCCAGGCATTGTGGCAGCGGCTGTGGGGGGGACAGGGGCTCGAGGTACAAGGGTCCTCCACATCACAGCCGTCCTTCACCCTGACCTTGAGGGCGTTGTTCATGTTCAGGGTGGCCACATTGGTGGGTGTCCCCCCCATCCTCACTCCCTGCATCAAGGAAAGGGCATTGGGACGGGAGAAGCCCAGAAAGGTGAGGAGGGGCTAAGGGAACTCAGAGGTCTCTCTGGTCGCTTGCAAGGCATTCACTTGTGACACCTCATTTATCTACAGAGCTGGGACGGGCAGGGCTGTTCCTTTCACTCCCATGGCCTGGCAGCCGGAGTGCAGTGCAGAGCTGGGCAAGGAGCTCAGAGGGCATGCTGGCCAGATCTCCTGGGGTGTGCAGCTGGGGTGTGGGGAGTGGATGTCCCTGCCGAGGGGGCTGAGAGCCGAGTGGCTCTCAGAGCAGCTCCCCCGGCTGGAGCTGGAGCACCTGGCTCCACGGCATAGGCATGGGGGCCCCTTGGGTGCCGTGTGGGGTTGAACTGGGTGGGGGCGGTGGCGAGGGGCTCGATTCAGGACACTTTGTGAAGGCAGAGGGGCAGGTGGCTAACATGGCATGGCGGTGAGGAGCTGTGGGGGCCAGGGACACCCTGATGCCAAGGGGAACCGCAGGGGGATGGGTCTAAAGAGGAAACAGGGGCGGTTACAGTGGGGGTGCCAACCAGACATATTCTCCGCTCACTGAAAGCTAACAGGTTGACTGACGGCACCAACTTCAGGGCTGGCAGCCTCCGAGCCGCCTGTGAGGGGCAGCCCCACCCCCGCTCCCACGTACCTGCATGCAGCCTCGGAACCCACGGCGCACGGACACCTTGTCTTCAGAGGCGCCCCCGACCACCATGCTCCTTATCGTCAGCCCGGGAAGCATGCCCCCGATATCTGCCCTGCTCTGTGTGGAGAGAGGGGGCAGAGCTCTGGGGGCTGCGTCCACCATCCCAGAAACATCTTCCAGCTGGGAAAACGCGCGGGAAGCCTGAAACAGTGGCTTCAACAAACTCCCCAGAGCCTGAGGACATCCGGGCCTCGGAAGAGAGAGCTGGGCCCAGCTGGACAGCGTGGCTGACTGTGACGACCAGGGCGAGGGGACTAAGGTCCCAGCCCAGCCGAGGCGGCCAGCGGGGGAAAGTGTGTAACTCTCCTGCCTCCGTCAAGGGCACAACCCTAAACCAGCCACACTGTGACAGAGAGCTTGGAACATCAGGAAGACTGCGGGGACGGAAATCCGTTCACCCATGAATACTGTGGGAACCCAAGAGTATCTCGGTTGAGCTCCTGTCCCAGAAAGGCAGGTGCCTGGAACACACCTATTTATTCCCAGGTCTGTGTTGTAACGTGAGCCTTGGCTCCAAGAGCTCTTGGAAATCCCAGGGAGCCCCTTAGGTGTGTGAGCATCTCACAGACAACATCCTGGGTTACCCGCCTGCGAACTGTGGAAACCCAGTCTGGTTCCATAAGTGTTGGGAACATTGCCTGGGACCACGCCACCTGCCTGCCTGGGACACGTGGGGCCCCCTGGTGTCTCCCAGCCCTGTCCAGGACCTGGGCCTTATTGCTCTCCCGCTTTGCTCCCCTCATCCATACTCTTGAGGGCATGGACCCTGGCATTTCTCTTTTTTTTTTTTTTTTTTGAGATGGAAGCTCGCTCTGTCACCCAGGCTGGAGTGGTGCCATCTCGGCTCACTGCAACCTCCGCCTTCCAGTTCAAGTGATTCTCCTGCCTCAGCCTCCCGAGTAGCTGGGACTACAGGCACGCACCACCACACCTGGCTAATTTTTGAATTTTTAATAGAAATGGGGTTTCACCACGTTAGTCAGGCTGATCTCAAACTCCTGACCTCATGATCCGCCCGCCTTGGCCTCCTGGGCCCTAGCATGTCCACCCCAGTATCCTCAAGACACAGTGCTGAGGCTGCAGGCATTGCTCAAGATGGCAAGGGTAAAAGAAACCACTGCTGAGGGGGCCAACGGCACTGTGATGAGAAAGGCAGCTGGAGGAAGCTGCCCGCAGGAGGGCAGCATCTGGGTGAAGGAGGAGGTGAAGATGCCAGTGGCCTCAGCACGGGGCAGAACAGAAGCCCACTGAGGGTCCCAGAAAGTGCCTCCCCACATACACAAGATCTCTGGCGGGTCCTGGCACATTAAGGGGTCATTCTGTTTTTCTCTGGGCCAGCGGAAGGGTCTGTCCCCCTAAAGGAGGGCAGGTGCCAGCTCACCTGGTCCATCCCGTAGTCCAAGGTCATGGTCACCAGGTGCTTCATTTCACTGTCCTCCTTCACATTCTTCAGCTCGATCAGCAGGTGGTGCCATTCCCCGTCAGTCACCCGCAACCCGGACAGCACCATGGACTCCACGCCGGAGGGCCCGTGGGACACCTCGAACTGGAGGTGGCTGCTGAGGATCTGGAGCAGGGAGAGCCGCACCAAGCAATTGGTACAACAGCAGCGGAAGAGATGATGGGGTGCAGTGCTTAAACGAGGACGCTGTGAAAGTCGCCTTGTGATGCGGCACCACATCAAAGATGGGCGCGGCAGCTCACGCCTGTAATCCCAGCACTTTGGGAGGCCGAGGTGGGTAGATCACGAGGTCAAGAGATCAAGACCATCCTGGTCAACATGGTGAAACCCCGTCTCTACTAAAAATACAAAAAATTAGCTGAGTATGGTGGCGCGTGCCTGTAATCCCAGCTACTCAGGAGGCTGAGGCAGGAGAATTGCCTGAACCCAGGAGGCAGAGGTTGCTGTGAGCCGAGATCGGGCCATTGCACTCCAGCCTGGGTAACAAGAGCAAGACTCCGTCTTAGAAAAAAAAAAAATTAGGCAAAGCTGGCTGGCCCGTTAGGCTTGTAAGTACTGGGAACCAGCTCAATTCAGGCAACTATTTAGCTCAGGCCTGTAATCCCAGCACTTTGGGAGGCCGAGGCGGGTGGATCACCTGAGGTCAGGAGTTTGTGACCAGCTTGGCCAACATGGTGAAATCCCATCTTTACTAAAAATACAAATATCAGCCAGGTGTGATGGCGGGCACCTCAGAGGCTGAGGCAGAAGAACTACTTGAACCCGGGAGGTGGTGGAGGTTGCAGTGAGGTGAAATCGCACCACGGCACTCCAGCCTGGGTGACAGAACAAGATTCAGTCTCAAATAAATAAATTAGGCAAATTTGGCTGGGTGTGGCGGCTCAGGCCTGTCATCTCAGCACATTGGGGGGGCTGAGGCAGGTGGAGTTTGAGACCAGCCTGGCCAACATGGTGAAACCCTGTCTCTACTAAAAATACAAAAATTAGCTGACATGGTGGCAGGTGCCTGTAATCCCAGCTACTTGGAAGGCTAAGGCAGGAGATCGCTTGAACCCGGGAGGCAGAGGTTGTAGTGAGCCGAGATTACACCACTACACTCCAGCCTGGGCAATAAGAGCAAGACTCTGACTCAAAAAAAACAAAAATAATAATTAGGCAAGTTGGCTAGACTTGGTGGCTCACACTCGTAATCTCAGCACTTTGGGAAGCCAAGGCAGGCAATACGTACTGCTTGAGGCCAGGAGTTCGAGACTAGCCTGGCAAACATGGCAAAACCTCGCGTCGACTAAAAACACAAAAATTAGCTGGGCATGGTGGCGCGTGCCTGTAATCCCAGCTACTCGGGAGGCTGAGGCAGGAGAATTGCCTGAACCCAGGAGGCGGAGGCTGCGGTGAGCTGAGATCACGCCACTGCGTTCCAGCTTGGGTGATAAAGCGAGACCTTGTCTCAAAAAAAAAAAAAAAAAAAGAGCAGGCAAAGTTGTTCTTTGTTCCTGTTGCCATTAACACTCATCAGAGCTGCACGTCTCATTCTATGGGGAAAAGCATCAATCCCTGCATGGAGCTCAAGTAAGGGAAGGGCCAAGAACAAGGCCCGTTAGGCTCGTAAGTACTGGGAACCAGCTCGATTCAGGCAACTATTTGGCTCTTATTTTTGGACATAAATGTTATACTTTATAAGACAAGATTTAATCCTTAATTGCCTGCATGAGAACACAAAACCCAGCATTGCAACTGGCCTGATGCTGGTATTTTCAAATAAGGCAGCCAACGGCAGTGTCAAAATCTTAGTTCCCCTAAGGACGGACTTGGCAATTTGGACCAAATCTCCCTTGAAGACACCTACAAAAACGAGGCAGAATATAAAAGTACATCTGTTTGAAGGCCCCGGAGTGGTGCAAGGCAAAACAGAGTATCAGCGTCATGACCAAGGATAAGACAGAATCTGCGAAAGAGAGGCTGGTGTTTGTTCCCTTACACGGCTGTCAGCCGGTTCCAGAAGACACAGTGGAGGCTGAGTGTGCAGTCAGGTCATGGCTGCCAGGTACCTGAAGCCCTTGCCCACCTTGGCACTCCTCAGCCCTGTCAGCAGGTGGTGCCATGCCCCATTCGTCACCCCTGACCTGGAGAGCCTCAGGATGCCTCAAAGCTTTCTTGATTCATGGGGCTGGACCGGGCACGGTGGCTCATGCCTGTAATCCAAACACTTTGGGAGGCTGAAGTGGGCAGATCACGAGGTCAAGAGATCGAGATGAGCCTGACCAACATGGTGAAACCCCGTCTCTACTAAAAATACAAAAATTAGCTGGACGTGGTGGCAGGCACTTGTAGTCCCAAGCTACTCGGAAGCCGGGGCAGAAGAATCGCTTGAACCTGGGAGGTGGAGGTTGCAGTGAGCCAAGATCACGCCACTACACTCTAGCCTGGTGACAGAGTGAGACTCAATCTTAAAAAAAAAAAAAAAAAAAAAAGAAAAGAAAAAAAAAACTAGGGTTCATGGACGGCCAAGGGGTTGTTCCTCGGCTTTTGGTTGGGACCCTGAGGGATTTACACTAACAGTAAAAACGAAAAAGATCCACCCTGTAGGACTGGAAGCCCAGCTTTGAAACACCACAGTCTGTGGCTGCACTGAAGCCTGTGACTGCATTGAAGCCTGTGGCTAAAGCCTGTGGGCTGGGTTGAAGCCTGTGGCCGGGTTGAAGCCTGTGGCCGCATTAAAGTGCTCCGGTATGGCAACTGCTCATACCTAGTGGCTGCCAGCAGAAAACACAGAAGATGATGACATCCCCATTCCAGTTTCTTTTTCCTCTTTTTTTTTTTGAGATGGAGTTTTGCTCTTGTTGCCCAGGCTAGAATGCAGTGGCACAATCTCAGCTCACTGTAAACTCCACCTCCCGGGTTCAAGTGATTCTCCTACCTCAGCTTCCCAAATAGCTGGGATTACAGGCACCCACCATGCCTGCCTGGCTAATTTTTTGTATTTTTAATAAAGATTGGGTTTCTCCACATTGGCCAGGCTGGCCTCGAACTCCCGACCTTGGGTGATCTACCTGCCCTCGGCCTTCCAAAGTGCAGGGATTACAGGCACAATTCACCACACCTGGCCCTCATTCTAGTTTCAAATGCTCTCTCGTTTTTCAATACAATGTCTAGCACTCAATAAGTAATAGCCAAGGCTATGAGGACACAAGGTAGTTGCTTGAAAAGCAACAGAAGGAAGAGTGGCAACAGAACACAGAATCATCAGACACAGACTAAAAAGTAACACTGGGAACCACAACACCTCCAAGGAAACAGACTCCGTGTGACCATTAAACTTACTTCTGGGTGTAGGTGTCACAGAGGTAAGGGTCAAACTGTCACGTTTAAATACATGTAAGAAGAATCAGAAAACAAGACTGTGACTAACCCAAGATGCTCCTATTTAAAGATAACTTCAATTAAAAAGTAGCCTAGATTTTAGAAAAACAACTATTAGCACGCGGCTTCTATTACACCTGAAATATAAGGATACGGAAAATGCTGGAAGTAAAAGGATAGAAAAAAAAATACATCATATAAATACCAAACAAAAGAAAACTGGTATCACTATGTTAACATGAGACAAAGCAGACTGAAGGCAAAAAATCCTTATCAGAGATGAAGAGGAATTTCATAATGAAACCAGGCAGTTTGCTGGGAAGATAAATCAACTCTAAATTTGTATGCGCCTAACAACCTGGGCTCAAAATCTATAAAGCCAAAATCAAGATCACCAAGAGAATCACTGATAAATCTGCAGTCGACGTAGGAGATTTTTAACTTACTTCTCTCAGTGAGAAGACAAAGACGAAAAAATCACTTAAAACCACTAATGACATAGAATATTTGAAAACCACAGTTAACAAACTTTACCTAATTGCCAGATAGAGAACACTATGGATAACAACTGCAGAGCACACAGTGGCACGTGTGCACACGTACAAAACTGACTAGAGGCCGGGCGCGGTGGCTCACGACTCTAATCCCAGCACTTGGAGAGGCGGAGGAGGACGGATCACCTGAGGGCAGGAGTTCAAGATCAGCCTGGCCTACACAGTGAAACCCCGTCTCTACTAAAAATACAAACATTAGCTGGATGTGGTGGTGTGTGCCTGTGATCCCAGCTACTCAGGAGGCTGAGGCAAAAGACTCACTAGAACCCAGGAGGTGGAGGCTACAATAAGCTGAGATCGCATCACTGCACTCCAGCCTGAGTGATAGAGTGCGATTCTGTCTCGAAAAAATAAATAAATAAAATAAATTTTAAAAAACCCTGATGAGATCTGGGCTGTAAAGCAAGTCTCAACACATTTCAAAGCTCTGAAACGACACGGTATATGTTCTTTGACCTGCAATTATGCTATAAACACTACCAAAATGATTTACTAGAAAATGCTACATGAGGCTGGGTACGGAGGCTCATGCCTGAATCCCAGCACTTTTGGAGACCGAGGCGGGCCAATCACTTGAGGTCAGGAGTTGGAGACCAGCCTGGCCAACATGGCAAAACCTCATCTCTTATCAAAATTATAAATATTAGCTGGGTGTGGTGGCACACACCTGTAATCCCAGCTACTTGGGAGGCTTAGGGAGGAGAATTGCTTGAACCTGTGAGTCAGAGGTTGCAGTGAGCCGAGATCACACCACTGCGCTTCAGCCTGGGAGACAAAGCAAGGTTCCCTCTCAGAAAAAAAAGGAAAAAGAAAAAAGAAAAAGGAAGGAAAATGCTACATGCTTAACTTAGAAATCTACTTCTAAATGCCACATCAGTCTAAGATAAATTCATAATAGAAAACAGGATACAGGTTTTAGCTGCTTATATAAACTAAAACTGGTTTTTGATCTCTATTGATAGTTTGAGGGTTTTGTTTTTGAGCTGAAAAAAAAAAACCACACAATAATTAGCCAGACACCCTAATTTTTGTATTTTTAGTAGAAATGAGGTTTCCGCATGATGGCCAGGCTGGTCTTGAACTCCTGACCTCAGGTGATCCACCTGCCTTTGCCTCCCAAAGTGGCAGGATTACATGCATGAGCCACTGTACTCAGCCTGATAGTTATTTTAAGATAATTTTTCTCCTTTTTCCATTTTGTTTTCTTTCTTCTTTTTTGAGACAGAGTTTCGCTCTTGTCGCCCAGGCTGGAGTACAGTGGTATGACCACGGCTCACTGCAACCGCTGCCTCCCGGGTTCAAGCGATTCTCCTGCCTCAGCCTCCCACGAAGCTGGGCTTACAGGTGTGCGCCACCACACCCGGCTAATTTTTGTATTTTTAGTAGAGACAGGGTTTCCCCATCGTGGCCAGGCTGGTCTCAAACTCCTGACCTCAGGTGATCCGCCCACCTTGGCCTCCCAAAGTGCTGGGATTACAGGCATAAGCCACTATGCCCAGCCTCCATTTTGCTTTCTTTTGTTCTATAGAAGTTAGCTTATTAATTTCCTCTGCCATTCTCTTTCATTGTTCTTGCTTTAAAAACTCCAAAGTGAGATCAGCAATAAAAGTGACATTATGTCTACAAAAGGCGGTGGTATCCACAGAATGAAGCCCCGTTTTACGGGTGGTAACTGCATCCAACTTAGGGGTGTCCCTGGATCTCAGAGAGCCATTCAGCCATCGCAGGGCTATCCCACCTGACAAGGTGGGTGGATTTTGGGTGCCTGAGGGCAATTACCCACATTGCTTGGGCTGTAGGGAGACAATGGAGCCTCATTTCTTCCCCCGTAGTGGCAGGGCCTCGGGGGACATCCTTTCAGGAACACCCAAAGTGCTGCCTAACAGAGCTCACAGGTCCATGGGAGGCTGCAAGCTGGTGATGCCAAGGAGGAATCCCCGAGAACCTCGTGTAACCTATGGCTGACTTGCCTCTGGGAGCTGCCCTAGGGGCCTTCTCGGTGTCCACCGGGGTCTGTAGCATCCCCTCAAGGCCACCACTCCTACCACCCAGACTTCCACCAGGAGGGCTGGCTGTAGTCCCTGGCAAAATTCCTAATTTTGAGATGAGCTCTCCATGATGTAATTACGCAAACAGCACAGGAGTGGGTGGCTTCCAGCGCCGTTCCTGCTGAAAGCGCACTTTTTTCCTACAGAGACCCCACTGACAAATGACAACGTGCAAACTCCAATTCATCACCTGCATCCAAATAGCCAATTTAATCTGTTCTGACAGTGAAACCACCACACAGAAAATACCATCCCCAGGCAGCAACGCGCTTGCCAAGTTTTGGGCCGGAGCGAGCTTCTGGGGCTCCTGGGAGATGCACGAAATTACAAGCTTAACAAGGGCCTACAGGCCAGCTGTCATCATCCCTGCGGCACATCACACTTTCCAGGCGATCCCAGCGGTCTGTGCCAGTAAATGTTCCCGAGCTGTGACCAGGGAGGAGCAGGAGGCTCCCTGTGGAGGCCTGAGCCCCGCCCTAGCCCCAAACTGCCTCCTGAGCCCTCACTGACTGCTGAGGGACTGACCTCTACCAGCCGCTGGGAGCACTCTCGGTCCTGTCCCTGCCATGCTCCAACCGGGCACCACCGCAGGGAGGGTGTGTGCTGGCAGCCCCTCTGTCCTCCTGCCAACCCTCATGTCAATTTGGGCTACACAGAACTGTTTCTAGATGGGCTGTCCACAGGAGTGACAGAGAGGGGCCTGTGGCCACCCCAGGAACCTGGCAGTGAATGAACCATGGGGCCCAGAGAGAAGAGCCTGCACGCCTCAGGCTCTTCTCATTTCCCCTGTGTGGAATGAGAGTTTGGAGCAGGCACTCCATAAAATCCATCTTGCCTCTGACCATCTCTGACTCCGGCCCAGCCTCCCCCGATGGCGGATGGCGTTCAGAACACGCTGAGCAGCATAAGGAGGCCCAGAGCCCAAGGGAGCAAATGCTACAGAGTGTGGTTCTGCAGGGCACGCAGCTGACAGCAGAGGACACACCGCCGGCCCAGACCCAGCTCTGGGAGGGACTTCCCAACCACGGGAGTTTGCAGGGGGGTCATTCCGGGAGGACAGGGTGAGTGTTCCCGTGTGGCCCGCCCAAGGCAGGAGAGGAGTGACCTGAGGGCAGCATCTGTGTGTGCCAGAGGGAGGGTGGGATGGGGCTCCAGGCATGCTCTGGTTGGAGATAACGAACAGTCAAAAGGAAGTCAGTGCCACTCCGAGACCGTGCGCACCCAGGTGTCATCACACGCGTGCACGTGCATACATACACAGCCACGTGCATACATATATAGCCACGTGCATACATACACAGCCACGTGCATACATATATAGCCACGTGCATACATACACAGCCACGTGCATATGTAGCCACATGCATACAGACACAGCCGCGTGCATACATACACAGCCACATACACATGCATACAGACACAACCACATGCATACATACACAGCCACGTGCATACATATACAGCCACATGCATACAGAGCCGCATGCATACATACACAGCCATGTGCATACATATACAGCCACATGCATACAGACACAGCCACGTGCATACATACACAGCCACATACACATGCATACAGACACAGCCACATGCATACATACACAGCCATGTGCATAAAGACACAGCCACGTGCATACACAGCCACATACACATGCCACATGCATACATATATAACCACGTGCATACAGACACAGCCACATGCATACATACACAGCCACGTGCATACATATACAGCCACATGCATACAGACACAGCCGTGTGCATGCATATACAGCCATGTGCATACATATACAGCCAAATGCATATAGACACAGCCACGTGCATACATACACAGCCACATACACATGCATACAGACACAGCCACATGCATACATATACAGCCATGTGCATACATATACAGCCACATGCATACAGACACAGCCGCATGCATACATACACAGCCACATACACATGCATACAGACACAGCCACATGCATACATACACAGCCATGTGCATAAAGACACAGCCACGTGCATACATACACAGCCACATACACATGCCACATGCATACATATATAGCCACGTGCATACAGACACAGCCACATGCATACAGACACAGCCACGTGCATACATATACAGCCACATGCATACAGACACAGCCGTGTGCATGCATATATAGCCACGTGTATACATACACAGCCACGTGCATATACAGCCACGTGCAGACACAACCGTGTGCATACAGACACAGCCACATGCATACATACACAGCCACGTGCATACATATATAGCCGCGTGCATACAGACACAGCCACGTGCATATACAGCCACATGCATACAGACACAGCCGTGTGCATACACAGCCACATACACATGCATACAGACACAGCCACATACAGACAGCCACATACAGACGCAGCCATGCGCACACATACACAGCCATGTGCATATAGACACAGCCACATGCATACATATACAGCCACGTGCATACAGACACAGCCACGTGCATACATACACAGCCACATGCATACAGACACAGCCGCATTCATACACAGCCACGTGCATACATATACAGCCACGTACACAGCTGTGTGCATACAGACACAGCCACGTGCATAGACACAGCCACATGCATACATACTGCAACAGCCATATGAATACACATGCAGACATACACAGCCACGTGCATACATACAACAGCCACATGCAGACACAGCCACATGCATACATACACAGCCACGTGCATACATATATAGCCACGTGCATACAGACACAGCAGCGTGCATACATACACAGCCACATGCATACAGCCACATACATACATATACAGCCACATGCATAGACACAGCCACGTGCATACACAGCCACGTGCATACATATACAGCCACGTACAGACACAGCCGTATGCATACAGACACAGCCACATGCATACAGACACAGCCATGTGCATACATACAGCAACAGCCACATGCATAGACACAGCTGCATACACATGCAGACATACACAGCCACGTGCATACACAGCCACGTGCATACATATATAGCCACGTGCATAGACATAGCCATGTGCATACTTACACAGCCATGTGCATATACAGCCACATGCATACTTACAGAGCCACGTGCATACATACACAGCCACGTGCATACATACACAGCCACATGCATACATACACAGCCACATGCATACATACACAGCCACATGCATACATACACAGCCATGTGCATACATATATAGCCACGTGCATACAGACACAGCAGCGTGCATACATACACAGCCACGTGCATACACAGCCACATATATACATATATAGCCACATGCATACAGACACAGCCACGTGCATACACAGCCACGTGCATACATATACAGCCACGTACAGACACAGCCGTGTGCATACAGACACAGCCACGTGCATACAGACACAGCCACATGCATACAGACACAGCCATGTGCATACATACAGCAACAGCCACATGCATAGACACAGCTGCATACACATGCAGACATACACAGCCACGTGCATACACAGCCACGTGCATACATATATAGCCATGTGCATAGACATAGCCATGTGCATACTTACACAGCCACGTGCATATACAGCCACATGCATACTTACAGAGCCACGTGCATACATACACAGCCACATGCATACAAATGGCAATAGCCACATGCATAGACACAGCCACATGCATACATATACAGCCACATGCATACAGACACAGCTGCATACACAGCCACGTGCAGACAGACACAGCCATGTGCAGACATACAGCAACAGCCACATGCATACAGACACAGCTACATGCATACAGACACAGCCACCTGCATATACAGCCACATGCATACATATACAGATGCATACACATGCAGACATACACAGCCATATGCATAGACACAGCCACATGCAGACACACACAGCCACATGCACAGACATGTACAAATGTGCACACATGCAGAGACACACGTGTACCTACACCGACAGGTCCACACACTTGCATGAAGATGTGTAGGTGCGCACACATGTATACAGACTTGGAAAGAAGCCTAGGAGTCACGCATGTAATGCCAGCACTTTGGGAGGCTGAGGCAGGTCGATCACCTGAGGTCAGGGGTTTGAGACCAGCCTGGCCCACATGGCAAAACCCTGTCTCTACTAAAAATACAAATATTAGCTGGGTGTGGTGGCAAGCACGTGTAATCCCAGCTACTCTGGAGGCTGAGACAGGAGAATCGCTTGAACCGAGGAGGCGGTGGTTGCAGTGAGCTGAGGTTGTGCCACTGCACTCCAGCCTGGGCAACAAGAGCAAAACTCCATCTGAAAAAAAAAAAAAAGGCCCAGGAGGAAGGAAGGAATCACCCCATTATGGACTCTGGGAATCTGTCAAATGAGACGGAGCACGCTGCTGCGGCATGACTCCACAGGCCACGCCCGTGCCAAGGGAGGTGAATTTGGTTGAAGGAGAGACAAAGGATCAAGGGAGCTTTTTAGGAGGGAAAACCGCCCAGTGGTATGGTCACAGCATCAGGGTTTACAGGAGAACGTCTGTGCCCCACCATCACTACAGACGGGAATGACCTGGAGATTCACAGGCTGCGGGGCAAGAGGGCAAGCCGAGGGCCGGGTGGCCTCCCGGGAAGGTCCCCGTGGCTGCCTCGTACGGCAGAGTCTCCAGGGGGTGGCAGAAGGGCAGTCTGGTGACAGAAGACAGGGCTCATGGCTGTTTGTCAAACCAAGTGTCTACGGAGCCTGGAAGGCGTGCGCAGAAACCGCGTGTACCGCAAGTGACCAGGAGAGCGCGCGTTCAGATCACCTTCTACGAGTTGTTCACAGCGTTTACCCAACAAATAAACTTTTGTTTCAAATCAATGAGAGAGACCAACAAGATAGAGAAAACATGCAGGCGGCCGCACAGCGCGGCTTCAGGCGCCTCTGGGCAGAGCCACGCTCCCGGAGACAGCCGACGGCACATTGCTGCAACCAGCACCTGGCCCCAGCATTTTTTTTTTTTTCTTTTTTGAGATGGTCTTGGTCTTGTTGCCCAGGCTGGACTCAGCTCACTGCAACCGCCACTTCCCTAGTTCAATTGCTTCTCCTGCCTCAGCCTCCTGGGTAACTGGGATGACAGGCATGAGCCACCAAGCCCAGCTAATTTCTTTGTATTTTTAGTAGAGATGGGTTTCTCCATGCTGGAACTCCTGACCTCAGGCGATCCGCTCACCTCAGCCTCCCAAAGTGCTGGGATTGCAGGTGTGAGCCATCACGTCCGGCCTGCAGCTGGCCAGCGTTCACTGGTGAGGTCCGCTGTTTCTGCCCGAAGGCTCGGCACCCCCCTCAGCTCTGCAATGCCCACACTCCAGCCAAACCCTCAGGCTAGAGGGAGACCGGAGCTGCTGTCTACAATGCACCTCGGCTGAGCTGTGCTGGGCCCCAGGGTCGGCCCAGTCCCATGCTGTCTCACTCCATCTCCATGTCCCAGAGGAAAGAAAGGGCTCATGCTCCCCCTTATCCTCTTCTGAGAACCCAAAGAGGGGTGGGCGCAGGAGGAACGGCGAGTAGCAGGGGCCTGAGTGTGCACCAGGAAGACCAGCGCCTGGGTCCCTCCCTCGGGCTCCCACCTAGCAGGTGCCCTGGTGACACAGGGCCCCAGTCACCTGGAGACGAAAGCTGGTGGACCCGCTGCTGGTGGCTTCCATCAGAACGCTGTCCTCCTTCCGGGTCCGGAACATGAGCCCCAGGTACCAGGGCACGGAGATGATGACATTCAGGTCGCTCCAGGACACGATGCTCTCACCACTGAAGAGCTGGGGGTGGGGCATGGCTGTGGACACAGGCCCAGGACCTCAGGTGTGGCCGGAAATCACTTGAGCCACACACTCTTGGCTGCAGGGGCGGGGATGGGTCTGCAGGCTGGGCCTGGGCCTTTCTCACTTAACACCAGGGCTGGTCTGAGCCTCCCCTCTATGGTGCATCCTGCCCTCACAGTCAGCCACGGGGGCTCCACAGAAGCCCACCCTGGGACGTGAGCCTCCTTCCCTGGGAAGTGTGAAGACCTTCAGGCTCCCAGCCGTCGATGGGCATGGCAAGGGGCTCTCACACTGGACCGGAGGCAGAGGTGGGGCGGGTTCAGGAGCTCTGGGCTCAGTGGTTGGGGGTGCTAGGGCTGGGCCCTACCAGCCCACCCTACCTGCCCCACCTCACACCTGTGGGACTGGGGACCCCAGGGGCAGGAGCAGGGGTTCTACAGAGGACAGTCTCTTGGCGAGGGCAGGGGCAGTGTAAGTCTGCAATAAACACAGCAATGCTGCCAGAGGCTGCCGGCCCCAGATGTGAAGCCCCCTCCCGGTGGTCCCGGGCACATCAAGGAGCGATGGCGGCCAGAGTGGGGATGGAGGATGCCAGGCACTCACCTTGCTCGCAGTTCTTCCCGCCGAATTGGAGCGGACACTCACACAGGTACATGTTCCACCTGTTGACACAGGTGCCCCCGTTCTGACAGCGCCTCCCATCGCAGAAGTTCCTCCGGGCAGCACAGCCTGGCAACACAGAGCGTGCGGTGGAGCCTGACTCAGAGGAACCTCCGGGGTACCCTGTGCCAGGCGTGGTGTGGGAAACCGGGATGGAATGAAAACGGGGCTGGACAGTAGGCAGGCCAGGACTGAACGCCTCTGGCAGCGGTAGGAACGTGGGAACTGAGAAGGCGCTGAACACACTGCTCACACTTGGAGACGTTAGGGCTTCAGGCCATCACAGCACCCAGCCAGGTCACCTGGTGACACATGCAAGACCCTAGGACCATGCATGCCTCGGATTAGCTGGCTGGGCCAGTGGCGTCACAGCAATTCCAAACTGCAGAGACTACGGGGCTGCACATCTGGTGAGCCTGGACTCCGAGATCCACTCCCAGGAGCTGCCCACAGCTGGGCACACACACTCCTAAGAACAAGACACCTCCCCGAGGAGCTGCAAGCGGTGTCTTCTGTGTGGCTTCAACGCCCAGCCGGATGCCACTGCGGCAGCCCCGACGCCCCCGGTGGCCGCCCGTACCTTCTCTGGTGCCATTGTTGGCGATGAATCCAGCCATGTCCACGTTTTTGCCGTCGACCGACAGGTTCCGCATGCAGCCCACGAACTGCCGGTTGTGCACCGGGAAGTCTTCCGGCAGGTTGGGGACACCTCCCAGGAGCAGAGGGCCGGTCAGATCCAGGGACCTGGGGAGGTAAAGCTCTGTGATGTCCGGGCGCAGGGGTGGCGAGGGGCGGCCATGGCGGGCTGGGCTCTGCAGTCGCCTCTGTGTAGCCTCTGCTACCGGAACTACTTCAGAAACCAAGCAGGCAGGCGGGCAGAGGCTGGAGTGAGGGGGCTCCCGTGTCTGGCGCTGCCACTGGCTCCGCACGCCTCTGCGTCTCTGCTTCCTTGCACTTGCGCTCGGTCCCGACGATCTGGGTGTTTCACGCTCACTGGTGACCACGAAGTGCCGCCCACCCAGGCTGGTCCACACCCAGACAGGATGCGAGCACGGGGACCACAGGTCAAGGTCAAGGACTCTACTTTGGCCTCTGAGACCTTCCAAGAACAGGAACGGACTTGAAGGGAGGCCAGAAGAAGATGAGAGCCCTGGTGAAATCCCAGGCGGCGGGGCGACCTCGGGCACGGCCTGTGGCCTCTCCAGGGCATGCTTTACTTCTCAGCAAAAGGGCACCATCCCCCCTCCAACCCAGGTGGGTGGGATCAGACGAAACAGCAAGGGGCTGCCCCCAGGGCCCTATCAGGTGCTCGGATGTGTCAAGGCCATCTATGTGATCTTCAAAAAGGCTATTCTGTGGTCACTTATCGGCTTGTGCCTATAATCCCAGCACTTCAGGAGGCTGAGGCCGGAGAATTCCTTGAGCCCAGGAACTGGAGGCCAGCCTGGGCAACATAGGGAGACTTTGTCTCTACAAAAAATTTAAAAATTTTGCTGGGTATGGTGGTGTGTGCCTGTGGTCCCAGCTACTCAGGAGGCTGTGGGGAGGAGGACAGCTTGAGCCCAGGAGGTCAAGGCTTCAGTGAGCTGGGATCGTGCCACCACACTCCAGCCTGGGCAACAGAGCAAGACCCCATCTCCAGAAAAAAACAAACAAAAAATAAGCCTCTGGGACGAGCTGGGTGACACAGCACTTCACTTAACAGAGTCCTGGAGTCTCAGGTATCAGAATTTGCAGGGACAAAGCCAGTGATCTGTGGAGACAGGGCGAGAGACCATCCATGGGTCTACAAGCCGGCCATCACAACCCTGGGGTCAGCATGGCCACTCTTGACAGATACTCAGGGGACTTAGTCTAGAAGGTTCTAACATGTCGAGGGAAGGTACCCTAACTATGGGGAGGAAGTCTGACTCCAGCCTGGACTGAGGTCGCCAGGGGACTACACCCAGAGTGCCTGCACGGGGCCCTGCCTGGGGAAGGACACAAGGTGGACACGTTTGGGGGTGCAGACCTCCAGGGCCTCCCCTCCCGGGATGCTCACTTCTTGGAGCCGGTCTGAGTGCCCTGGGCGGCACAGCTGTAGTTCCCGATGTCACTTCCAAAGCGCACAGCCATGGTGGTGTCACAGTCATCTACCGTCACCACGGCCATCTTCTCCCCGGACGGCCCGTGGGGCAGGCCCAGGTGGCCGATGTTGGGCTGTCAGAAGAGAAAGCACAGAAGGCATCAGCGTTTTCTCCCCAGTGCCCTCGGCAGGTGCGCCCGTCGCTTGTGGGGCAGGGAGGACGCGGCACGGGGCAGGCAGCACGTGGATGAGGGTCGAAGAGCCCTGGCCTCACATTAGTTCCCCAAACTAGCCGTGCTGGGCTGCCCGGTGCCTCAAGTTCGGCCTCCCAGAAACCTCAGAACGTGCCTCATTTGGATAAAGAGCTGGTGCCGATGGAATTAATTAAGATGCGGACGCCCTGCAATGGAAGGGCCCTGATCCCAGGTGACCAGCCTCCTCCTGAGAGGACAGATGCAGAGACGCAAAGGCACGCAAGGAAAAGCCGCGTGACCATGGAGGCAACTGTCACGCGGCTGGAGTGGCTGTCTGTAAGCCAAGGGCCACCTGGGCCACCAACAGCTAGGAAGAGGCAGGAAGGCCCTTTCCTTGAGCCTTCAGCGGGGGCACAGCCCTGCCCATGCCGTGACTTCAGACTTCTAAGTGCCGGACTGGGAAAGGATAGTGTCTGTTGTCTGAGCCACTCTGCGGTACTTTGTGACGGTGGCCCTGGGAAATGAAGACAGCAGCTAACACCCAAGCCCTGGGGCCCCTCCTGTGAACCCTGGGGCCCCTCCTGTGGAGACCTGCTTCTGCTCTTCTGGGGGTGTCCTCCTGACCACAGCACCTGCTCAGGCGCCTGCTCCCCGACCCTGTGCTCCTAGAGTACAGATACCAGGAGACTGCCGCCTGGCCTGCAGACGACCCGACATCTCCCCTCTGAGGTGTGGAGCTCTCTGCCTGGGTCAGGAGCCTGTTCCAGGGCTGGGTACAAGAGATCTTCTGGAATCGGTGACCTCTGGTGAAACCTCTCCCTTCTCGAAGAGACTGTGGTTTGTCATCCAGGGATGAGCCCGATTTCCCCAGGCAGCCCTCACGGGTCTCGCCTCCTGGTCAGTTCCTCCCAGGACCTGGAGATTATCCACCCAGCCAGCCTCAGATGCCCTTCCAGCAGGAAAAGCAGTGCCAGCCCTGCACGACTCATGCTGGCTACAGAACTTATTAAGCACATGGGTCTCAAAGTTCCAGAAACACAGTTGGAGCCAGCTCCCACTGGGACAGGCGACACAACACCCTTCATCTGCACAACCTGGATAGCAAGACCTGCCTCCCGTGGGTGGCCGTGACGATGAGCCAGGAGATCGCCAGGGAAGTGCTACCATGCCCACCATCGGCACACAATGTGCACCAGAGCCTCCCCTCCATCCGAGAGAGAGCCTTTCCTTCCAGTCCCAGCAGGGCCCCTCCCACCACCACTATAAAGGATGGGCTCCATGACTCCTCCTGATAGTTCTGGGGTCAGTGTGAGTTTATAGCATGATACAATCTCATGCTTCTTTCTAATAACTTGGAAATAAGTTGTAAAAACATAGCATTTAGTTAAATCATCCTCAATGCCTTTTAATAGAAAAAATAGCAACCACATAGGTTAATCAAAAATAAATCTTCAGTTTTTTATAGGAACAAAGTATCTATTTGATCAGAAAAACTAGGTTGAAAGGCAGGACACGGAATGGAAACAGGAGCTCAGCCAGAGGGCCAAGTTGCATGACTTCCGGGGACGCTGGCCACCCAGGCAGCACCCCCTGCCTGGAGTTGTGCAGTGCGCAGCCCGCACAGCTGTGCATGACCACCCCAGCTGAGGCTTCTACTCCCCCTTATCCAATCATCTAACGTGGATGAGACTTATCACCATACCTTAATTTCTTCCTGTGCAAGACAATGATTTACTATTAGAACACACGTCCTCTCTGTGGTACAGGGACTTTGAGGGTGGTATCAACAGAGACACGTGAGTTTCCCACATACCCTTCTCGGTAAATCCAAGGGAGGCTTCTACCGTGCCTGGATCATTTTTCTTTTACACCAGCTGATGAAATCACAATGTCTGATAAGCTGTCTCCTTAAAGATTTCACTTTTGGTTACACAGCAGGTAGGCAAGTGCATTAAAAATCATCTCCTTGGCCGGGCACGGTGGCTCACGCCTGTAATCCCAGCACTTTGGGAGGCCGAGGCAGGTGGATCACGAGGTCAAGAGATCGAGACCATCCTGGTCAACAAGGTGAAACCCCGTCTCTACTAAAAATACAAAAATTAGCTGGGCATGGTGGCGCGTGCCTGTAATCCCAGCTACTCGGGAGGCTGAGGCAGGAGAATTGCCTGAATCCAGGAGGCGGAGGTTGCGGTGAGCCGAGATGGCGCCATTGCACTCCAGCCTGGGTAACAAGAGCGAAACTCCGTCTCAAAAAAAAAAAAACAAAAACCATCTCTTCCTTGCTCTGTTAACACCGCCCACTTTGGAAAACGCTGGAAGTGCCCATTATGGGTCCCAGGGAAAGAAGAGCCTCCCTCACTGTGTGAGCTCCACATCTTTACAACTTATAATTTACGTTTTTGGGGCTGGGCATGAGGCTTCTGGAGGGAGGGCATAAGCAGCATTTACACTGGGAGGCTTTCGTGAAACTAAGCCACTGTTTACAAAACTGCAGTTTTAAACTGCTGCTGGTAATCAAGGCTCACAGCTGCGGGTTCAGGCGGAAACAGCAGGAGAGCGGCACTGACCCCTGCGAGACGCCCACTGCTAGGACGCCCGACTTCAGTCTGGCCTTCGGAAGTCAGAGCGGCAGGCGCTGGTCTCTGACAGACAGCGCCCACCATGTGCTGCTGGGTTCTGACTCCAGAGAGACCCACCGGAGGCCGTCGGGTCAAAATAACAGCACTTTCGGCCAAATAGCCGAATATTCTCAGGTGGAGAGCTGCAAGAACCAGCAGAAGGGCTGCACAGAGGAGCAGGGGACCTGCGGCGTCTGAGATCCCTGCGGCTCAGAGGAGCAATCCAGCATCCGGATGGCCCATCCCTCTCATGTCACCCTAGAATAGGTGCTGAGTGGGGCCCTATTGTAAAATGCCCGCCTCTCGGTGAGTCTGGGCTTCACATGCATGCTGACGTCTACTCTGCAGTCGAGGCAAGTGCTGGGGAGGCAGGGGGGTGCATGAACAACACGGTGCTGTGGGTGATTTGAGATGCACAAACGGGGTTCCCCAAAGCATTAAATGCAGAACTACCACGTGACCCTGCACCACCCCCCCCCAGGCATATACTCAAAAGAACTGAAAAGAGGAACTCAAAAACCAGTTCACAAGTGTTGATAGCATTACTATTTACAACTCACGAAAGGTGGAAACCACCTAAGTGTCCATCAGTGGATGACTGGGCAAACTGTGGCCCATCCCTGCACCGGAATCCCAGCCACCAAAATGAATGAAACATGAACACGCTGCTCAGTGAAAGTAGGCAGACACAGAAGGTCACACTCCGTGTGACTCCATTCCTACAAAATGTCCAGGACACGCAAATCTAAACACAGAGCACGCAGGTGCTGCCAGGGGCTGGGGAGGAGGATGGGGAGTGACTGCTAACGGCATGGGGTTTCCTCTTGGGGTGATGAAAATGCTTTTTTTGAGACAGAGTCTTGCTGTCACCCAGGTTGGAGTGCAGTGGCTGGCTCACTGCAACCTCCGCCTCCTGGTTCAGGCAAATCTCCTGCCTCAGCCTCCCAAGTAGCTGGGACCACAGTTGTGTACTATCACGCCCAGCTAATTTTTGCATTTTTAGTAGAGATGGGGTTTCACCATATTAGCCAGGCTGGTCTCGAACTCCTGACCTCAAGTGATCTGCCCACCTCAGCCTCCCAAAGTGCTGGGATTACAGGGCAACAGAGAGAGACACCATCTCAAAAAAAAAAAGAAAAAGAAAAAGTTACTGTTGGTCAACTGATGGCATAAGAGGATTTTAGATTTCGGTAGAGGTGGCGTGGTACAATACCGTGAGTATGCTAAATGCCACTTTAAAACTTAATTTTATGTTATGTGACCCTCACCTCAATAACACGCACACACAGATTCCTGGGGGGGCATCCTCCCCTCCCCAGCCACCTGCCACGCTCCACCTGGTAACTTTTGGGAAGACCCTTCTAATTTTTTCCTCTAACATGGAGAGAAAATGCATTATTTGGCCTTCCTGCCGCGTGACTCTGAGTGATAAAATGCAGTCAGAGGGGGACCATTCTCTATGAGGGGTTGGGAGATGCACGGACAGTGTCACAGATGGCTTGAATGGAGGTGAGTGAAGACAGCAGCAGGCATGTGTGCTCTGGGCTCAGTCGTCCATTTCTGTCAAAGGAAGACGAAGCCCATCTCTGCTGAAAGGCCGGCGCAGAGCACAAGGAGGAAGCAAAGGAGAGACTCTGGAGCGGTGTGTCCACCTCTCTCTGAGTTGCGCAGAGAGAAAGCCACTCGAGCAGCTTCCGCAGAACACTGGCGTGGAGGTTTCTGGCCAGAAAAGCACGTGGTGGCTTGGCTGGGTCACAGCCAACGATGAACGGGACAGGTCGGGGCGGGATAAGGCATGAGACAGATGAAGCGCCCCTCACGTTTCAAAAGGAATTTTTAAACTTCGCCACTTATTTATACAAAAGAAAAAGCGTGGGAATGAAGGGAGCCAAATGGTTGTATCTGAGTTTTCCTCAATTCTTGTGTTGGAAGGTTTCGGGCACAGGCTGGGCAAAGGCCAGCATGGTGGAGGCACCAGTGCCCTGGAACCTGCCCTCCCAGGGCTAGCCGGGTCCCGCATGGCAGCCAGCCAGGCCCACAGGACACCCCCTCAACCCCTGCACCAACACCCCTGGGAGGAAAGGCCTCAATTCCCAGGCCTTGCTTCCAGGATGTAAAGCTCAGTAGCCAGGCCTGGTCGCTCAGGCCGAGCTAGGCAGGTGCCACACACAGCGACTGGAGACGCATACAGCAGGGTGTGCCCACAGCGCCTCTGCACCCCTCAGCGGGCAGCCCTGGCCGGCACAGGCTCCCGGGGGCAGGCGGAAACAGAGCTAGGAAGGAAAGGCCGCATGCTCACTCCCACTGCCACCTGAGAAAAAAAACCTACGGTGCCACTGAGCATGGCAAGGGGCAGCCCAGAGGCGCCAAGCTGTGCAGATCCGGATTCCTGCTCCAGGAGTCATCCCTGGGTCCAGCCCCTTTTATTTTCCTTCAAGGCATTTTCTTCCCTCATTCAGGCCCTCCCTCTTGGCTTCCACTCAGCTGCTCTACGTGGTAAGGGGAGCTTTTGTGTGTGCACAGAAGCGTTCGGTCCTTACAAAGTGCTCACATTTCTCCAGCCTTTTAACCTGCTGCAGACGATCCTGCAGCGGGAGGCTGTGGGGGGATGATTTCAATGCCAGGGGAGGTGGTGGGGAAGGCAGTGCGGGGGTGGGAGGGGCACGCCTAGGAAATGAATGAATTCATGATCTGTGTCAGAAATGATTAACCAACGTTCATCAAAGAATTCACAGATGGCCAGACGTCAGGAATGCCTGTGCAGAGTCGAAGGGCAGCGGCAAACGTCCCATGCTGTCATTTCTCAAGACGACGAGGTTCAGACCTGACCAGCCAACAGCTACCCCAGGAAATGTGGGCAAGACCCTGTGCCAGTTCTGGCAGGAAGACGACCAGCCCACCCTTGGAGGGAGCCGTCGCAGTTCTCTGAAGCTGCCCGGGAAAGTGGTGGGCAGGGCCGCAAGGAGCAGATTCATGCAGATGCACGCATCTTTCCAGAATCCAAGCCGGGCTCCCAGGAGCCTCCGTCAGGACTTCGTCAGAACACAAACCTCAGACCCAGCTGCTACTTCTGGGGAACCCCCACACCCCTAGGCAGGTAACAGGACCGTGCTCCAGATGGGTAGCCACCCTCTAAACAGGTGCTGCCAGCTGCCTCTGATGACCTGGCTTGAGGGTGCAACCACCCCCGCAGGGCTGTGAGCAGCCAGCTGCTGCCTGGGAGCCGGAATGAGCCACTGGGCCACAAGGTAGGACGGGCAGCTCTACGCTATCCCAGGTTGTAGGGGGACTTCAAGTTCCTCTGCCCAGCTCTGGCTGAGGGGGGCAGGTGCTCCTGAATCCCTCAGCTGCCGGGGACCTGAGGCAGACAACATACTCTATGAAAAGCCTAGGCAGACTTCTACAAAGTGGGTAAGTGCATAGCTGCGATCTCTGGGGTGGTTTGGGAACAAAATGGAAGAACGGAGCTGAAACTCTGCAGCATCTGAGCTGGCACGGCTGATGCTACCATCGTCCTCATTACCAACTCAGGGTCCAGCTGGGCGGGCCCGAGGCCGGCAGGGGCTCCCAGGACAGCAGTGTCCACCGCCTCCGATGAGCACCCTTAAAGCCAAGGCTTCACATCCCACCCCGACTGGGGAAAGTCACATGACTTCCCTGCATGCCAGGACTTGCTGTACAATGGGGGGTAAAACGGCACCTTCCTCATGGGGCAAAATGAATAAAGTGTGAACTGCTTGCAGCCCTGCCTGCTGCTGTTTTTATTTCTCGAAAAGATGAGAAGAAAAGCAAAATAACGTGCAAGTGGTTGTTCTCTCAGGTTTCAGTACTTCCCTACGTTAGAACAGCGTAACCGAGAGGCTGCACACGGCGGCTCACGCCTGTAGTCCCCGCAGTTTGGGAGGCCAAGGTGGGCGGATCACTTGCGGTCAGGAGTTTGAAACCAGCCCGGCCAACATGGCGAAACCCCCATCTCTACTAAAAAAAATGCAAAAAGGGCCGGGCGCGGTGGCTCAAGCCTGTAATCCCAGCACTTTGGGAGGCCGAGGCGGGTGGATCACGAGGTCAAGAGATCGAGACCATCCTGGTCAACAAGGTGAAACCCCGTCTCTACTAAAAATACAAAAATTAGCTGGGCATGGTGGCGCGTGCCTGTAATCCCAGCTATTCGGGAGGCTGAGGCGGGAGAATTGCCTGAACCCAGGAGGCGGAGGTTGCGGTGAGCCGAGATCGTGCCATTGCACTCCAGCCTGGGTAACAAGAGCGAAAATCCGTCTAAAAAAAAAAAAAAAAAAAAAATGCAAAAAGAATCAGCCAGGCATGGTGGTAGGAGTGACCCCAGCAATTTGGGTGGTCGAGGTGGAGAACCACTTGAACCCAGGATGGGGAGGCTGCAGTGAGCCGAGACTGTGCAACTGCACTTCAGCCTGGGCGACAGAGCGAGACTCCACCTCAAATAAATACATATATAAATACATAATAAAATAATAAAGTTGACTCTGACATCTTGAAAGACAAAAGCAATGAAGCAGCCCATGCAATTAGCATCTCCACTGAACCCACAGGCTCTCCTCCAGGAGCTGAGACACAAAGCCACCTGCAGCTTGGAGTTCCATCCCGGGCCCGCCATTTCCTCCATGTGTTCAACTATCCAAGAAAGTAATGGGCAGAGCTACTAGGCTCATGGTGGGAGCATTACAAAAGTTTTCAACAAAGGTCAGAACCAACTGGTCACCTAGAGATTCTAAAAAAAAAAATCACACCAAAGACTTCTATTTCTCAGGCAAGGGGGTCTAACCCCAGTTTCCCAGACAATTCTGGCCAAAAACAAAACCGAGGTGCTCTGTGCTTTCCTGCTAGACGTAGAGTACTTTTGGAAATGCAAGAACCGTGGGTCTAGAGGCAGGCGTCCCCTGTGTGCAGCACTGGACAGAGGTAAGCTCCTCCTACACGGTTCCATGATCCCCACGGTAGTTAATTTCATTCTGGAAATGATCCAACAGAGCACTGTGCCAGCCCCCACCGAGCCAGACACTTGACCAAAGCCCCCAGTTCCGTAGGAAGAAGCCAGGAGCAGCTCAGCCCCGCCCCTCTGGGGCCCAGCCATCAGGACCGGGTCCCCCCCCACTGCAGCCTGGCTGCTCCCTGAGGTGTTCTGGGAGTCTGGGAATTATAGGGATTTGCTCAGAGGGGGGTGGTCTTGCCAAAGACAAGGGAAGGGCCAAAATGCAGTGAGATACAGCAGCTGCTTCCTGGAAAGCAGCATGTGCCTTCTCCTGGGGATTTTATAGACCAAAAACTGCTTGTACAAAAACTGCTGAGGGGCCCTCAAGCACCCAACAAGCAGCTCATTCATGTTCCTCTATGGGTGGGAGACATCCAAATCCTGCTGCTGCTCCCAACTGGAGAAATCCAGAAGGGAAAGACAGGGAGGGGCTCATGCTGCTCAGCTGCAGCCTGCTGGGGCCTCCTCCGTATGGGCACGGGGGATGGGTGCCTGGGGTGGGGCCTCTGAGCTCAGCCCCCACACCATGGTAGCCTGAGTGTCCCGGGAAAAACAACACAAAGCTTCAGGAAGGACGGCGAGCAGAATACAGTTCAGCCCTCAAAAATGACTCTTCTGAGTGAAGAGAAAACGCTTACCAGAAATGTGCATTCACCCACTCACACTCACATGTGTGCACTCACCCACACTTGTGCATGCTCAGACCATGTGCACACTCACCACTCACTCAAATGTGCCCTCACCCACACACATTCATGCTCACATGCACACTTACACTGACACGGGCATACCCACATTCACACCCACACACGCACTCCCAAATGTGCATTCACTCACATTCACATGTGCACTTATTCACATGCTCGCCTGTGCACTTACCCACACATGCACGTGCACACTCCCTCGTGTAGACTCATCCACAATCATGTGCACACTCAAACCCACAGGCATGCTTATCCCCACTCAAATGTGCCCTCACCCAACATGTACACTCACACTCACCTGTGCGCTTACCCCACTCGTGTACACTCATCCACATTCACACTCACACGTGGTCACCCACACTCAAATGTGCACCCACCCATTCACATGTATTCACTCGCATGTGTATTTACCCACACACATGCACACACACCCACTTATGCACTCACATGTACATTTACCCACATGTGCATGCTCACCCGCTCTCACTTAAATGTGCACTCACCCACACATTTACATGTGTATTCATACACACGTGCACATACCCACACGAATGTGCCCACTCCCCCAGGTGCGCACACACACACGCACACTCATCCACTCCTGTGCATACATGTGCACACACGCTCACCCATACCCACGTGCTCATGTGCGCTTCCACAATATGCTCAACCGTGCACACTATGATCATACAAAGCCACGGCCTGCTCCTGTTAAGACCTAATAGTCCCTTCTCTGTCCTCGATCTGGGCCCCCAGGACCTCCTGCCTCCTGTGGTCAGTCCCCCGCCTCCTCTCCCACTGACCACCTTTCTGACCAGCCTCCCCTGGTCTGCAGGCCGCTGAGGGATGACATGGTCAGAATCCATGTGATAAGGTGAAGATGGGGAGAACGCTGAATTAGGGGAGAGAGCATGGAAGTGTCTGGAAAAGATGGCGAAGGTGGGGGACAGTAATGGTCACAGCAGGAAAACAGGCGACAGCCATGAGATGGCACCTCTGAGAGCAGCAGATACATGAGTGGGTGAGAGATGCTGGGTCCATGGCGCCGCCAACCCCCCCGCCCACCCATGGTTTACTCTGTGCCTCAGTTTCCTCATCTGTGAAACAGCAACAGTATCTCCTCCTCTGGGAGCTGACATGAGGATCACGTGGGGGATACATGCGAGCCTGGCACAAGACAGGACATCAGCCAGTGCCAGTCGGCCACCGCCCATTGGCCGCCGCCACCCTCCTTACCGAGGTGCTGGGGGGCACAGGCAGGAAAGGCTTCAAGCCCAGAGAGGGGAGGAAGGCAGCCGCGGTGCAGCGCATCTCAGAGCCCCAGTAGTAAGGGGGCAGGTGGGCTGGGAAGGATGGGGGTGAGACAGAGGCCGCTGGAGAGTGGCTACAATGCCAGACAGGAAGCAAGCATGACGGGGCGTGAAGCTGAGGGCTGCCCTAGCCCCAGAGCAACTTTCCATAACAGGGCTCTGGAACACAAAGGCCCAGGGCGGGGCCGTGCTTGCCCCTGGGAATCGCCACGTTTCCGTAGCAGGTGACTTTCTACCATCCGACCTGGTCCGGGTTTGGGAATGGAAACTAAGCCACTTATCTCTTTCTGCCACATCACACACCAGCAGCTGGGCATCCTCTGCCCGCCTCTCCCTATGTTGCCATGCTGATCTTGAACTCCCGGGCTCAAGCAATCCTCCCACCTCAGCCTCCTAAAGTGCTGTGATCACAGGCGTGAGCCACCCCGCCCAGCTTAAAAGTTACTTTGATGAAACTTTCTATTTTGAGACAATTTTAGATGCATATGCAATTGTAAAAAAACAGTAGAGGGATCCCAGGTACACCTTACAGTTTCTATCCCAGGGAAACACTCTGCAAAAAGACAGTGTAGTATCAAACCCAGGTACCGACACTGACAGTCGAGTTGGAGTCAGAACATTCCATCACGCAAGGACCCTGCCTGTCACAGCCACGCCCACTTCCCTCCTGCTCCCAGCCCAACCCCAGGCAACCACCACTGTTTTCCATTGTTATCGTTTTGTTGTATTAAGAATGTCATACAAGCCAGACACAGTAGCTCACACCTGTAATCCCAACACTTGGGAAGCCAAAGTGGGTGGATCACCTGAGGTCAAGAGTTCGAGACCAGCCAGACCAACATGGCAAAACTCCATCTCTACTAAAAATACAAAATTAGCTGTCTGTGGTGGTGCACACCTGTAATCCCAGCTACTTGGGAGGCTGAGGCAAGAGAATTGCTTGAACCTGGTAGGTGGATGTTGCAGTGAGCTGACATCTTGCCATTGCGCTCCAGCCTGGGATATAAGGTGATATTCGGTTTATTAAAAAAAAAAAAAAAAAAAAAAAAAAACAGAATGGGCCGGGCACGGTGGCTCAAGCCTGTAATCCCAGCACTTTGGGAGGCTGAGGCGGGTGGATCACGAGGTCAAGAGATCGAGACCATGCTGGTCAACATGGTGAAACCCCATCTCTACTAAAAATACAAAAAAATTAGCTGGGTGTGGTGGCGCATGCCTGTAATCCCAGCTACTCAGGAGGCTGAGGCAGGAGAATTGCCTGAACCCAGGAGGCAGAGGTTGCGGTGAGCTGAGATCCTGCCACTGCACTCCAGCCTGGGTAACAAGAGGGAAACTCCGTCTTAAAAAAAAAAAAAAAAATGTCACACAAATGGAATCACACAGTACAGTCCCTTTGGGGGTTGCCTTTTCCCACTCAGCACAGCGAGAGGTTGTTTGGTGCATCAATAGTTCATTCCTCTTTACTGCAAAGTAGTATTCCCTGTTCCATGGTATGGACACACCAGTTTGTTTACCCATCCACCCAGTGACGGCCATCTGGGCTGTTTCCCATTTGGGGATATTATGAAAAGCTGCTGTTCCACTTGTGTGCAGGTTTCTGCATGAATATGAGTCGCATCTATATTCATGTGGTCTGCGATTCTGTTTAGACCGTCTTCATCTGGTATTGGAATGAGGGTAACACTTCACGAACTGAACTGGGAAGCGCTGTCTATTTTCTGGAAGAGATAGTGCCAGAATTGGTATAATTCTTTAAATATTTGTTAGAATTCTCTTGTGAAACCATCTGGGCCTGGAGATTTCCTTTTTGGGAATGCTAAATTACAAATTCCATTTCTTCAACAGATATACAGCCATTCAAATGACTGATTTCATCTTGGGTAAGCTGTGGTAGTTTGTTTTCTGAGGAGTTGGTCCGTGCATCTGGGTTTTAAATGTATACATAGAGTTGTTTTTATTATTCCCGTATTACCCCTTTTAATGTCTACAGAGCCTATTTTATTCTTGATATTGGTAATTTGTCTTTTTTTTCCCCCTCATCAGTCATGCTAAAATTTTTTTTGCCCCTCTTTGAGATGATTTTGTTAATCTTCTTAAAGAATCAGCTCTTTGTGGTACTGATTTTCTCTATTGTTTTGTCGTTTTCAATTTCACTGACTGCTGCTCTTATCTTTATTATTTCCTTCTTTCTGCTGGCTTTGGGTTTAGTTTGTTCTTATTCTAGGTTCTTGAGGTAGAAGCTTAGATTATTGACTTGAGACTTCCCCCTTTTCTAATGTAAGTATGCAATGCTATGAATTTCCCTGTCAGCACTGCTTTAGCTGCATCCTACAGCTTTTGATATTTCTGAATTTTGTTCCCTTTAAATTTGTTTTAAAAACCTTCCTTCTTCCCTTCCTCCCTTCTTTTCTGAATAATGAAATATTTCAGGCAAGTCTCTATGCAGACCTGTCTCCAACTGCTGGAGTCAGCTGGTACAGTCAGGGCTGAGTGAAACACAGCAGTAAGGCTGAGGAAGGGGCAGCTGGGAAGGGGGTGGCCACGGAGGGGAAGCCAGGAAGAGGGCTGAGTGAAGCTGTGGCCTGGTGGTGTTGACAGGTTCTTTAAATAATGGAAGGCTGAGAAAAATCACTAACTATACTGAGGAGGATGAGAACAAGGTTTCTAACTGACAAGGAGTTACAAATACAGAAGAGGAAAAAACCAAAAACAAACTCTAACTCCACTATGGCTGCTGTAACGAAATACCAGAGGCTGCGTGGCTTGTAAACAGCACACATCTGTTTCTCACAGTTCTGGAGGTTGTCAGTCCAAAAACAAGTGCGGACAGATTCGACATCTGGTAAGGGTCCATCACCTGGTTCCTAGACCAGCACCTTCTTGCCACACCCTCACATGACAGAAGGGGTAGGGGCAGTCTTGGGCCTTTTTTTTTTTTTTTTTGAGATGGAGTTTCGCTCTTTTTGCCCAGGCTGGAGTGCAATGGTGTGATCTCAGCTCACTGCAACCTCTGCCTCTGCCTCCTGGGTCCAAGTGATTCTCCTGCCTCAGCCTCCCCAGTAGCTGAGATTACAGGTGTGCGCCACTAAGTCCAGCTAATTTTTTTTACGTTTTTAGTAGAGACAGGGTTTCACCATGTTGGCCAGGCTGGTCTCGAACTCCTGACCTCAGGTGATCTGCCCACCTTTGCCTCCCGAAGTGCTGGAATTACAGGCGTGAGCCACCGTGCCTGGCCTGGGCCTCTTTTATAAGAGCATTCATTCCATTCATGGGAGATCCTGATCACCTCCCAAAGGCTCTACTCCCTAATACTATTACCCTGGGGGTGAGGATTTCAACATATGAATTTGGGGGTGCCATGGTCTGAAGTGCCCCCCAAAGTTCACGTGTTGAAACCTCATGGCCAATGGGAAGGTATCAAGAGATGGGGCCTTTGGGAGGTGGTGAAGTCACGAGCGTGGGCCTCTCAAGGATGGGATCAGGGCCCACGGGAGTGGGTCCACTCTCTTCCACTCTTCCGCCATTCGAGGACACTGGATGCCGCCATTTATGAGGGATGGGCCTTTGCCAGGCCCCAGACCTGAAGGTGGCTCAGGCTTCCAGCCTCCAGGACTCGGAGAAAGCAATCTCTGTGGTTCGTAAGGACCCAGCCTCGGGTGTTCTGATACAAAGCAGCCTAAGTGGTCTAGGATGGGATGAGGAGGACGTGAACGTGCAGAGCAAATTCGGCAGAGCTGCAGTGAAGTCCATGGCTTTCCACAGGCAGTGATACATCAATATGCAAACTATGAATTTACGTATGTGTGCATGTATGTATGTACTCACACACACACACAGATGTCTGTGTCCTAGCTCTGCCCACTAAGACTGGGAGTGAGACACCGCAGAGCGATGAGCACACCAAGCACACAGATCTGGACTACGAAATGAACCTCCACTAAAAGAACCAGGCTCCAGGCCGGGCGCGGTGGCTCACACCTGTAATCCCAGCACTTTGGGAGGCTGAGGTGGGTGGATCATGCTAACATGGTGAAACCTGTCTCTACTAAAAATACAAGTTAGCCGGGCGTGGTGGCACACTCCTGTAGTGCCAGCTACTTGGGGGGCTGAGGCAGGAGAATCGCTTGAACCCGGGAGGCGGAGGTTGCAATGAGCCAAGATGGTGCCATTGCACTCCAGCCTCGGCAAGAGTGAGACGCTGTCTCAAAACAAACAAAAAAAACCACCAGCCTGAAGAAGCACCTCAGTGGAAGCCCCTGAGTTTTGGGAGCATCTGCAGAAACAGAGAAGCTCCTCCGTTCCCCAGGGTGCTCCTGTGGGCGGTGGTCACATCTCATTCTCCTTGGGACTTGGGGTTTAATGTGCAGCAGAGACCCAAGAGGTCTGGAACGACCTGACAAGCCACAGGTGAGAAGTCCCTGCTGACAGTGGGACCTAGGGGTCACCTCGACCCCGTGGGACATCAAAGCACTTAGATCCTCTGCCCAACAGAAGCAGAGGCTGCTCATCGAGAGGAGGTTTGCTGTCTTTATAAAACCACTTTCTGTGACGTGCCAAAGACAGCCCCGCGCCATCTCAGAATCACCAGAACCAGCGGAAGCCCATTGCCGAGGCAGGGTCCCAAGGACTGCAGCAGCCAGCTCCAGCATGGGGCTTCACCAAACGTGGTCTAGCCACACGTGGCCAGCCTGGTGATCACAGCCAGCACAGCACCGTCCCGGCCAGGTGACAGACGCCGAGTGCCCCTGAAGACCATCTGCCACCTGTGTGGCGCCTGCTGCCTCAAGGCCTGGCCCCAGGTCTCACATCTCCACCTGAAGCCACGGGACTCCCTCTCAGCTGAGCTCCTGTCTCACTAGCCCAGGTCTCTGGGTGGTACCTCTCATCCAGGGTACAACCTCAGGGCAAGACCATGATGCAGACCTCTTGGCCGTCAAAACTGGGTTCGGGACAGAGCTGAAGTCTAGTGGCCAGAGGCCAGGAAAGCTGCCCAGGACAGGCTTCACAATGAACGATCATGGTCCCCAAGGGGCAGCAGCACCCAGGCGGAGGATCCCAGCATGGCTGTTCCCACGTCTGTTTCATGCGGAATCTCCCAGCAGCTCTGGCCCTCACTGCCTCAGCTCACAGCTCACTCACTGAGGCTCCACCGAGCCACACTGCCTGATGTCCCTGGCTCGCCAGCTGGCCAGGAGCTCGTCATCCTGCAGGCTCTGGGCAGGCTTAGTTGAGGCTCTGGAAGATCTCCAGGCCAGGTGGGCACAAGCCACCCTCGCTTCCCCAGGGCCCTGTTAAACATCTTGCTGGCACGTCTGTGCCCCAGGCCCTGCTGGGAGCCCCTGGAGCAAGGTGAGGTCTAAACATGATTCCCGCAGGTAGCCCCAGGGAAGCACAGTCAGGGACTGTCCGCTCAGCGAGGTACCGAGGGTCTCTGTCCTTCCAGACGGCCCCTCCGCAGCGCTGTCTCCAAGGGGAATAAGCCTCTCCCCAAACCTCCCAAAAACCCAGGATGCCGAGGGTGACAAGGGAACAGCAAACACTTAAACCTCATGAGGGCAAAACCCGAATCTCAAGTTGGTAGAACGTTTTCCGTCAGGCACGTTCTCCCTTTTGGAAGTTGTGGCGGAAACACCTTCAAGACGACCTTGGGGGGAAAAATCAACCAGCCATGCCTGGGATGAAGCAAGGATTGAAAGTGCCCCACTCGGCCTCAAGACTCCCGGGGCGGTTGTGGGAGCAGGGGCTGCGTTGTTTCATGAGGGCCTGGCGGAGCTCCACACGAACGTACAAAGGCCTGACTTTGAAAAGACCTTCCTGGAAAAACATTAGACTCCAAAGCACCCTTTGGTTTTGCTGAAGGTGAATTAGACCAATAAACCGTCTAGTCTAAGATGCCATCGAGCAGAAAGGAAAAATAAACAGACTCTGCCTGCTCCCCAGCTGGGAGGTGCCCTGCCCCACGGCTTCCGGTGGCTTTGGACAGAGGGGAGCGGGATGGAGGGGAGGAGAGAGCGAGGGAGGGGAGGGGTGTTGGGAGGACCCCGGGCTAGCTATGCCCCTCCCAGGTGGTCTGTGCCCCTCTCCTGTGGCTTCTGACCATGACCCCTTCTTTCTGGGCTCCATCCTGCCCTCCCCGCTTGGTGCTCCAGGAATAAGGGCTGTCACAGCTCTGCCGGCACTGCCTCCAGCCCTGGGTCCCACACTGCCCCGCAAGGATGCCCCACGCCCTGCCCAGCCCTTTGTAAACAACCCTTCCAGGGCTGGTCCCGTTGGAGCACCCCAGGCCCTGGGCACTGGCGGACGGGGGAAGGACCCCCGAGGCATCTCCCACAGGTCGCACGCGGATGCAGTACAGGAGGCCATTTCTATAGGTGACAGCCAGGAGGTCGTACTCAGACCTGAAATGCAGGTGGCCCATGCCTCAGAGACATAGCCGCTCCAGAGGGTGGGGGACAGACAGTGAGACTGGAGAGGCGGGTGGGCAGCGGCGCAGCTCCCACCAATGCTTCCACCCTCGCCAGACTGCTGCATGCCGAATCTTTTCAAATACATTTTCTTAATCATCCCCCAAAATACAAAAACCAAAACCGGTGAGGTGGTAAGGCAGGTGAACGGAGCATGCTGGGAAAAGATGACGGCCAGGGCAGGGGAGGCGGGTGACCCCTCTCATTAGCCGAGGCAGGCGGGGATGCATGTGCAGGGGGTTCGCTCGGCCATGTTACCCACTGCCCTCGAGACCACCCTTGTAGCTCCAGCCCTGAGCCCCTCTCACCCGGCCACGGCCCTGGACACCCCTCATCATCC
Source organism: Saguinus oedipus (assembly GCA_031835075.1). Classification (NCBI taxonomy): domain Eukaryota; kingdom Metazoa; phylum Chordata; class Mammalia; order Primates; family Cebidae; genus Saguinus; species Saguinus oedipus. Next base: position 221,574,547 of record CM063169.1, read on the forward strand.
GGCCCCAACACCTCCTCCCCGTGGGGGTCCCCTCCCACCCTGAGCCGGTTTCTCTTCCCCCAAACCTTCCCTGGTGGCCCAAGGTTACCCCCGAGGTGGCTGCTGGAGGATGGGACCAGGGGTGACACTGGATACAAAGTGGAGGCCCAGAGAGGAGAGGAACCAGCCCCAGAGGCTCGTCCTCCTGACCTCAGGCAGGCCCCTGCCACCCCTCCGGGCCCCCACACCACTCACAACCTGACTGGTCCTGCTGGCTCAGGTGCACTCCAGAGGAGGCCTCTACACCTGCGTCCGTCAGAGCCGCCACCCTGAGACCAAGGCACGGAGCAGCAGGGCCGCCTCTCCCACGGGCAGAAGCTCATGATCCCTGCAAACACGTTCCCAAGTGTGTGGCCCTGTCAGACCTCCTAATGGACGCCTCAAGACAGTAAAAACCGGCTGGTTTCCTCCATCAGTAACCTCAGGCAAGGGAGAGAAACATCCAGCGCTCGTAAGAAAGGTCTGATCCCACACGGGGGCTTTGCTCAGGCACCGCCTTAGACACGGAGGCTGTGGGGACTAGTCCGCCGTCCTCTGTTCATCCTCGTACACGAGGCCCCTCCCCTCCGGGACAGCGCAGGTGGCATCCTGCATGGGGACTTTGCTCCTCTGAGCACCTGGAAGGGGGCGGTGGCAGGCGGGCCCCAGTGAACACTCTGTGTCCAGAGCCAGGGCGAGTGTAGACGGAGGTGGCAATGGTGGCATCAAGCCCCCGAGTCCCTCCACAACTATGGACACACTGCTGCTTCTGCCATAGGCAGAGGATGATTCTGGGGTGACGGACACTGACGGGGAGACCCAGGCTGACTCAACCTCCCCCGGTCCACCCCATCCCTGGGAAAAGATGTGCATCCCTAGACTTGGTTTTCTGATCATGCAGGAAGGAAAATGCACCACTTAAGCCCCGTGCTTCCCTGACAATGGGGCACGGTCTCCAGGGTCCCCTGTGGCCCAGTCCTCCAGAAGCACCACCCCAGGGGGCATCGAGCTCTGGTGTCTAGCCCCGGCTGGCTGGAAGGGCACAAGAGGAAGGGCCAGGGGGTCAGAGTAGGCAGTGCCAGGCAGCAGGACACATGGGCCACCGCGCAGCTCACCCAGGTGAACGCACTTCACACTGGCCAGCACTGCCCCCACAGCCACAGGACAGCACTATGTCAAGAAGAGACTTGGTCTTTGAAATGGACAGTGGCGGGACAATGGCAGCAAACAGATCCACATCTGCAAGGCCCACCCTCTTCTGCTGGCTCAGCCCGGACCCCCCACCCCACCAGCCCCTGCACTTCTGCCGAGCACATGGTTCTCCATCCCTCAGCCAGGCCCCACTAGGAGTGACATCCAACGTGCTGCAGCCCGGACCCCGCCCAGGTTCCTGCCAGCCCTCTCAATATCCCCCCAAATCCCGAGCAGGCACTCAGCTCCCAAACCCCACCAGCACCTCCCGTCCGCCCTCATCCCAAACGAGGCTCGAGCTCTGCCTGCCGTGGGCCGGCACTGATGGCACAGAGGGCAAAAACCAGGGTCGCTGTGACAGTGACCACTACTTGGAGCCCGTGTGGCCTGCCTGGGAGATGGTGGGATGTTCAAGGCAGATGTGAGAGGCGGGCTGGGGAGGCGGAGGGACAGCAGCGGCAAGCAGGGAAAGGAGCGTGGAAGCCGGTGGAGGCAGCGCTGTAGCCCCAGGCCCAGTGGCTGTGAAAGAAGGAAGCCACTGTCTCCACAGGACTGGCTCAAAATCTCATGGAGGACAGAGGGCCCCTCGTCTCCCAGCCAAGCTTAGGCCCTGGCCTTGCGGAAGCCTGGGAAAGGGGCGCAGAGGGCATGGCTGGGCTCCAGGATGGGCTGGTAAGACCAACGCAGACCCATGACCAAGCAGGGGCACACCCTGGAAGCTTCCCAAGAAGAGAAAGGGGGTTTGTGAAGTCAAAGCCATGGAAACGACAGCATTTTGATGCAAAACCCAGCAAAGTATGCCCTTACAAGCCAAGGAACAGCAAAATAAAGTGAAACTAAAACCACCCAGCCTTCCCGGACCTCCTCGGAGAGTGTTCTGACTCTGCAGGTACGTCCAGGCAGAGCAGACAATTTTGGCTACGGAGCCTTCTGAACGGCGTGGAATTTTAGCCACTAGTAAAGACTCTGGCCAAGGTGGCTGCAAATGAGTAAGCCTTTCTGTGTCCCTCCCCTGGCGCAGGTGATCTCCGGGGTCCCTGTGTCCCTCCCCTGCCCAGAGCTCTAGGTGGGACTCTGCCCCTCGCAAAAGGCTCAGGTGCATGGACACTGGCTTCCACGATGTGCATTTCGTAAACCACTCTTTCCAATAGCGCATTTACAAAAAATTTCGAGCATGAACGTCTTAAGACAGAAAATTCAGGGCTATTTTTTAGAGAGAGTCTCGCTCTGTCGCCCAGGCTGGAGTGCAATGGTGCAATCTCAGCTCGCTGCAACCTCCACCTCCTGGGCTTGAGTGATTCTCCTGCCTCAGCCTCCCAAGTAGCTGGAATTACAGGCATGTGCCATCACGCCTGGCTACTTTTCGTATTTTTAGTAGAGACAGGGTTTCACCACGTTGGCCAGGCTGGTCTTGAACTCCTGACCTCAGGTGATCTACCCACGTCGGCCTATCAAAGTGCTGGGATTACAGGCGTGAGCCACCAGGGCACCTTCCTGAGCCGCCCCGGGGCCAGGGAGAGGTGGTGGGGCCGGGGAGAGGTGGTGGGGCCCGGGGAGAGGTGGTGGGGCCCGGGGAGAGGTGGTGGGGCCCGGGGAGAGGTGGTGGGGCCCGGGGAGAGGTGGTGGGGCCCGGGGAGAGGTGGTGGGCCCGGGAGAGGTGGTGGGGCCCGGGAGAGGTGGTGGGGCCCGGGGAGAGGTGGTGGGCCCGGGAGAGGTGGTGGGGCCCGGGGAGAGGTGGTGGGCCCGGGAGAGGTGGTGGGGCCGGGAGAGGTGGTGGGGCCGGGGAGAGGTGGTGGGGCCCGGGAGAGGTGGTGGGGCCGGGGAGAGGTGGTGGGGCCCATCCTACCTTGTTGTAGTATTGCAGCTGCACCGAGTGCCACTGCCCGTCACTCACACCGCCGGGAACCTTCGGAGCCACGGTCGTCGTCGTCTCACCTGCACGGTGGTGGGGAGACCCAGAGAGAGAGCAGAGGTTGGGAAGGCCTCCCAGGGACCGAGGATTGGGCTGTGAGGCTGCAGGTGGGCAGGGAGACAGGAGCACACGGCCACGTCCTCCCTCCCCTCCCCGTGACACCATGGTGGGAGGCACCCACCGCTCCAGCCCTTTTCTTTTCTGGTTTACAAAAGTAATTCCTGTTCCTCTTTTCCAGTTTTATTTTTGAGACGGAGTCTCACTCTATCGCCCAGGCTGGAGTGCAGTGGCGCGATCTCAGCTCACCGCAACCTCCGTAATCTTAGCTCACCACAACCTCTGCCTCCTGGATTCCAGCGATTCTCCTGCCTCAGCCTCCTGAGTACCTGGGATTATAGGCATGCGCCACCGTGCCCCAGCTAATTTTGGTATTTTTAGTAGAGACGGGGTTTTGCCATGTTGGTCAGGCTGGTCTCAAACTCCTGACCTTGTGACCCGCCTGCCTTGGCCTTCCAGAGTGCCAGGATTACCGGCCTGAGCCACTGCACCCAGAGCTTGTTCCTCTTTCCTAAATATGAAAAACTGTAAACACGGGAAGCTCATGTGTTTGTACTAGCAGCAGTCATGCCTACACCGCAGCAGGGGTCGAATCCTTTTTCCCAGGCATTGCATCAATGTAGACAAAATCATCAAAACCCATCCCCCTTTAGGTCCAATCACATAAATGTCATCTCAGGTTTCTAACAACCTTTAAACGCTGTAACTCATCCCGTCGTGAGGTTGCACACTCGTCTCTGCTTTGGGGTGCTTCTCACTTCCACCCCTCCGGCTTCTGCTGCAGTGGGGCGGGCGAGTCCCCTCGGGGATTCCGGGGCACAACCCCAAGTCAGCAGCAGCTGGGAGGAAGGAGCTTCAGGGGCACCAAAGAACAGGTGAGGCTGGTACCAGGTCCTGGGCAGGGAATGCCATCTCCAGGGAACCAGCAGTTCTGGAAACAGAGGTGTGGGTCTGGGGACCCTGGCCAGGGGAAGAGCCTAATCCCACCTCACAGAGCCTGGAGGGCCATGGCCACCTCTCCCACTGCGGTCGGCTGATGTTATGGGTCCCTCCCTTTCTTTATTGCACACAGAAAACCAAGCTCCATCCTCTACTATCACACACAGGCCGTTTAACATCGGCCAGGGTTCTAGAGATGGGAGCACCTGTGAGCCATCTTGGAGAACTGGGTGAAGGAGGAGATGGCAGAATTCACTCCTAAAAATCAAGTGTGCTAACTCGAGTGCAATGGCTCACACCTGTAATCCCACTTTGGGAGGCCAAGGTGGACGGATCACTTGAGGTCAGGAGTTCAAGACCAGTCTGGTCAACATGGTGAAACTCCTTCTCTCCTAAAAATACAAAAGTGAGCCATGCATGGGGAAATGTGCCTGCATTTCCAGCTACTCAAGAGGCTGATGCACGAGAATCGCTTGAACCTGGGAGGTGGAGGATGCAGTGAGCTGATATTGCACTGCACTCCAGCCTGGGGGAAAGAGTGAGAGTCTGCGTCAAAACAAAAACAATAAAAACCTCATGTGTGCCAGAAAAAACAGAGATACGCCCATTGGTAATTTGGAGAAATGTTCTTTTCTAACAACTGGAATAACATGCTTAATGGCCTTGTCAATATATATATATAATATATATAATTTTTTTTTTTTTTTTAAAGAGATGGGGTCTCGCTATGTTGTCCAAGCTGGTCTTAAACTTCTGGGCTCAAGCAAGCTGCCTGCCTTGGCCTCTCAAAGTGCTGGGATTACAGGCATGAGCCACCTTGCCTGGCCAGCCTTGTCTCTCTGTCTATCTCTCCCTCCCCCCCCATACACACACACACACACACACACACACACACACACACACACACACACACACTCTTAAATATACTTGTCAATACACACACACACATATATATTTTTAAGATGGAGTCTCACTCTGTTGCCCAGGCTGGAGTGAAATGGCACAATCTTGGTTCACTATAACCTCAGATTCCTGGGTTCAAGTGATCCTCCTGCTGCAGCCTCCTGAGTAGCAGGGATTACAGGCATGCACCATGAAACCCGGCTACTTTTTGTATTTTTAGTAGAGACAGGGTTTCACCATGTTGGCCAGCCTGGTCCTGAACTCCTGACCTCAGGGGATTCACCTGCCTCGGCCTCCCAAAGTGCTGGGATCATAGGCGTGAGCCACCGCGCCTGGCCGGCAATAATATTTTTAATCTAGAGATGTACTACACTTAATTTAATAATTCCTTGGTTTCTGAAAACATGAGCCTTCACATTTCCAGCACTATAAATAACACTGCTACGAACATCTTTGTGAACTTTGGACTTCTTCAGTAAGACAGATTCCTCGACCTACAACTGAGGGATGAAAGGGTAGGCAGCTTGGAGGTGCTGCACAGGGCAAGGGTCGTTCTAACGCACAAAGCATCTGTGAATTGCTCGGAGCTGCCCTGCCTAGGGAGAAGGCCCCACCTGCAGAGAAAGTGAGCTGCACCTGCTCGTCCACAACCTCCAGGGCAATGAAGTCGTGTTTCTCGTTGAAGCGGCCATTGTAGAGCAGCAGGCCGTTCCTCTCCTGGGTGGCAAACCTGCGGGGCCAAGCAGAAGCACATCACAGGCTGAAGACCCCAAGGTCAGAAGGCTCCCCAGGAGTGACAAGCCCAGCCAGAGCAGGGCGAGCGCTGGTGACCCCCATTCAGGAAGAAATGGCCTCAGGCACGCGTCCTTCCCAAGGAAGCAGAAAGCCCATCAAGCTTGATGAGCAGCGTTCTTTTCTGGAAGTAGCAAACTGGACTCCATGGGGAACCTGGATACTACGCCATGTAGAATGTGAACAGATCCCATTTGCGGCCAGGCGTGGTGGCTCACGCCTGTAGTCCCAGCACTTTGGAAGGCCGAGGTGGGTGGATCCTGAGGTCAGGAGATCAAGACCATCCTAACGTGGTAAAACTGTCTCTACTAAAAACATACAAAATTAGCTGGGCGTGGTGGCACACGCCTGTGGTCCCAGCTACTTGGAAGGCTGAGGCAGAGAATCACTTAAACCAGGAGGCTGAGCCAAGATCGCGCCACTGCACCCCAGCCTGGGTAACAGAGACTCCGTCTCAAAAAAAGAAAATATCCCATTTGCACAACATGCTATAAGCATAGCCCATGGCCAGGACACCTGTTACAGATATGTTTGGACAGAAAGCATGTGCTGTATCTTTTCTTTCTTTCTTTTTTTTTTTGAGATGGAGTCTTGCTCTATCGTCAGGCGGGAGTGCAGTGGTGCGATCTGGGCTCACTGCAACCTCTGCCTCCTGGGTTCAAGCGATTCCCCCGCCTCAGGCTCCTGAGTAGCGAGGACTACAGGAGCCCACCACCACGCCCAGCTAATTTTTTGTATTTTAGTAGAGATGGGGTTTCACCATGTTAGCCAGATGGGGGCTGGTGGGCGGGGTCAGTGTCAAACAGCCCTGCACAGCTCCCCGGCAAGCACCCTCCACCGCTGGGGACGGAGCAATAAAGATGAGACCCAAAGCCTAGCAGAGGGTCGGAAGAATGCAAGCAGAAAGAGGAAAGGGCAGCAAACAGAAACCAAGGCCCGGAGAGGGGCCCGGGGAAGGAGGAGGAAAGAACAAAGAGCTGGGGGGATGATAGGCAGCTGGGAACGGAGCCCGGAGCCCACTTGGGAGCCCGGACGCTTGGCAAAGAGAAACCAGAAAGGGGAGAAGGGGCTGTGAAAGAACCCACCTGCAACAAAAGCAGCGGGGCAACCCCCAACCCGGCCCCGAGCAGCGGCTCTCAGAGGCTCAAGAGGGCCCCGCCCTGCCCGCAGCCCCACTGCTCCCGAAGTGGAACTGCCCTGGAAGCTTGGGAGGCATCTTATGATTTTGCTTTTAATGGCATTCCCTACAAAACCCTCAGTGATTTAGCATCAGCTCTGCTTGTTCAGCCACCGTCACGTATAGTTCATAAAGTGCTGTCCAGTACAACAATCTCACAAATACAAAATCTGACAAGCTCAGCATAGCATTCTCTTGTGCACACATGTAATTAAACGTTTTTGGACGTGGAGAGGAGAGTGGTGGTCACCAGAAGCTGGGGAGGGCGAGGGAAGCGCTGGAGAGAAGTGGGTTAAGGGGTACAAATAAAGACACAGTAGAAATAAATTATTTTTTGTTGCTGTTTTGAGTGGAGTCTGTTGCCCAGGTTGGAGTGCCGTGGCATGATCTCAGCTCACTGCGACCTCCACCTTCTGGATTCAAGTGACTCTCTTATCTCAGCCTCTTGAGTAGCTGGGATTACAGGTGCCCACCACCACAGCCGGCTAAATTTTGAGCTTTTAGTAGAGACAGAATTTCACCATGTTGGCCAGGCTGGTCTTTAACTCCCAGCCTCAGGAGATCCAGCTGCCTCGGCCTCACGAAGTGCTGGGATCGCAGGCGTGAGCCACTGCGCCCGGCTAGGAATACGTTCTAGTATTCAACAGCATGGGTGGGAACACAGAATTAACAATAGTTTATTGCATATTTCCAGAAAACTAGAATAAAAAACTAGACTTCATATTGCAGTCTTACCAATATGAAGAAAACAGAAATGTTCGAGGTAATCAATTGCCAATCACCCTGATTTAATCACTACATATTGTATAAGGTTATCGAAGTATCACAAGCACCCTCACAATATGAAAAGCTACTAGATATAAATTTTTTAACTTTTTTTTTTGAGACAGAGTCTCACTCTGTCGGCAGGCTGGAGTGCAGCGGCGTGATCTCGGCTCACTGCAACCTTCACCTCCGCCTCCCAAGTAGCTAGGATTACAGACACCCACCATCACGCCAGAGAAGAGGTTTTGCTCTTATCACCCAGGCTGGAGTGCAATGGTGTGATGTCGGCTCACTGCAACCCCCGCCTCCTGGTTCAAGTGATTCTCCTGCCTCAGCCTCCCAAGGAGCTGGGATTACAGGCATGCGCCACCACGCCCAGCTAATTTTGTATTATATTTATTTATTTTTTGAGACAGCGTCTCGCTCTGTTGCCTAGGCTGGAGTGCCGTGGCACAATATCAGCTCACTGCAACCTCCACCTCCAGGGTTCAAGCAATTCACCTGCCTCAACCTCCTGAGTAGCTGGGACTACCGGCGCGTGCCACCACACCCGGCTAATTTTTTATTTTTAGTAGAGATGGAGTTTCACCACGTTGGCCAGGCTGGTCTCAAACTCATGATCTGGTTTGAGATCCGCCCACCTTTGGCCTCCCAAAGTGCTGGGATTATAGGCATCAGCCACCACGCTCAGCCTAACTTTGTATTTTTAGTAGAGATGGAGGTCTCATTATGTTGGCCAGGCTGGTCTTGAACTCCTGACCTCAGGTGATCCACCTGCCTAAAGTGCTGGGATTACAGGTGTGAGCCACCGAGATTGGTCTGGAGCTACTCCATTGTCAAAGGCCACACGTGGAGGACACAGACATCGAGATCTCGAAGGACAGGAGCATGGAGACAGCTTGCCCCTTTCCTAAAGGGACCCGTGTGATGAGGCGGGAGGCACACTCACGTGAGGGAGACGGTGAAGTGGAAACGCTGTCTCAGGCCCCGGAAGGTGACAAAGGACCGGGGTGGGAAGCTCCTGGTGGTGACCTCGCAGTAGGGCCTCTCGTACTCGCCGGGGGGGCACATGCAGTGGAAGCCGCCGATGAGCAGGTTCACACAGGTGCCCCCGTTCTTGCACACCCCGTTGGCACAGCGGCCTGAGCGGGCATCCACCTCGCAGTGCTCTCCTGCGGGGTGAGAGGAAGACGCCAGAGAGGAGGTTACCGAGCAGCCGGGGAAGAGCCCACGGGCCCCTCGAGGACCCCGGGCACATCCCAGCCACAGAGTCAGCTGCTGAAAGAAAACCTGACTGACTCCGGGTCAGGGCTGTGACATGAACAGAAACCCCCCAGCTCTTGGGGACTTGCCCAGAGCTCTGCCAGAGATGGCTGCACCCAGCTTCCAGTGGGCAAGCCAAGGATGGTAGCCGATGGGGAGGGGTTTCCAAAAGGCACTCCCTGGGGTCAAAGAAAATGCAGCAACGAGCCCTTCCCAGGCTCCAACCCTGCTGTGAGCACCCTGCGGGGTGAGCTGGACTCTTCTGAGGGCCTCATGCCCCTCCCCACACCTGTGCCCATGTGATGGCAGAACGTAGGGAGCCTTGTTGGAGATTCGGAGCATGCCGCCATCGCACAGCCCAAAGGCCACTTCTGAGCAGGCTGCCTGCCCTGCCTGCCGCACGCCCTCCCACCCTACACACAGACCCCTCGCACTGTCTGGTGACCCCTGGATTCCAACTCGGTTCTAACCTTGCCCGTCTCACTCAGCAGCCTGTGAGCTCCTGAAGGGCAGACATCACCCTGCTCCGATGTCCTCCCCAGAGTTTAAACTCCTCCGTGACAGGAAGGTTCTGGAAGCTTTCCTGGAGTGACCAGCCAGGCGGCCTATAGCACACTGCCTTTGTCCCCTCCCCATCGGCCCTCAGAACAGGAGTGCTCAGAACCTCATCTGCTGGGAGTGTCTCATGTTCGCCATGCTTTCAGCCAGCTGTTCCTGGACTGGCCGCTGCAACCTCTCACAGCCAGGGGTGTGGCCGGTGACACTCCCACCCCCAGATGGGGACAGTGGCCTGCAACCCACGCAGCCCATGCTGCCGCCTCTGGCTTGTGAGGTGAACACTGGCCAGAGTCTCCTCTCAGACCTTCAGGGGCTTCTAACGACCAGAAAATTTCCAGCAACATTTTCTCCCAGTGACGGAATTTTAAATGAATGTATTTTTAAAAATATTACATTCACATCCTAAACAAACAAAAAAAACACACACAGTGCAAAATGTATAGCATGGGCCGGGCGCCGTGGCTCACGCCCGTAATCCCAGCACTTTGGGAGGCCACGGCGGGTGGATCACCTGAGATCAGGAGTTCGAGACCCGCCTGGCCAACACGGGGAAACCTGTCTCTACTAAAAATACAAAATTAGTCAGGCGTGGTGGCGTGTGCCTATAATCCCAGCCACTTGGGAGGCTGAGGCAGGAAAATCGCTGGAACCCGAGAAGCGGAGGCTGCAGTGAGCTGATCGCACCACTGCACTCCAGCTTGGGTAACAGAGCAAAACTCCATCTCAAATTCCAGTATTCCATCAGAGGACCACGTCTAAACATACAGTGCTCACATCCAATCCATGGGCATGTGGGCCATTTATAATTCTTTTACGGCAAGTGGCTTTTCAGTAAACATTCTCCTATAGAAACCCTGGAGTGCAGTAAGACTGGAGGAAATCTCTAACACTGCTGAGTCAAAGGTCACACACGAGTGACACTTTTTTTTGGAGACAGAGTCTCACTGTGTCACCCAGGCTGGAGTGCAGGGGTGTGATCTCAGCTCACTGCAATCTCCACCTCCCTCATCCAATCCATCAGCCACCGTGCCCGACTAATTGTTGTATTTTTAGTAGAGACAGTTTTCACCACGTTGGCCAGGCTGGTCTCAAACTCCTGACCTTAAATGATCCACCTGCCTGGGCCTCCCAAAATGCTGGGATTACAGACGTGAGCCACTACCCAGCCCACAAATGACTTTTTTGGGTCTTCGGAGACAGAGTCTCACTCTGCTGCCCAGGCCGGAGTGCAGTGGCACAATCTCAGCTCGCTGCAACCTCTCCCTCCTGGGTTCAAGTGATTCTCCTGCCTCAGCCTCCCAAGTAGCCGAGATTACAGGCACACACCACCTGGTCAGGCTGGTCTCAAACTCCTGGTCCTGAGGGAGCCACCCTCCTTGGCGGAACTCATCTAAACCTAAGCACCTCCTACAGGGCCCATCTCCAGATACAGTCACATTGGTGGGGGACAGGGCTTCAGTGTACATATTTATCAGTGCACAATTATTCTGTCCACGGCAGGTATGTATGAGACAACTGGCAAATTTAAAGACTAGACACTGAACGTTAAACTTTAATACCCACTTTTAAAACTAAAAAAGGAACCAGCTGCCATCAAGGGTGGGTGCTGACGTCTCCCCCCACCATTCCGCTCTAAGACCGGGCTCTGGGGTGTGGACTGCTGACGGCTTCTGGCTGAGACCCCGTGTGCAGATTCTACCTCCTGGCCCAGTTCCCCTGCCCTCACTGGGGTGGCCCCTATCCAGGGATGGGCAGCGAGGACACAGTGCCCATCAGACGGCCCCACGCAGGCCACCCGAGGGGCTATCCCAGCTCTGCAGCACACCGTGGGGTGCCCACGGCCTGGTATACCCGCCGGACAGCCGGCCTCCCCTCATTGCCCCCAGGCGTAGCTCCCGAAACCCCCCACACCTGCTGCCTCCTAAGTTGGGGCCTGGAGTCTGTTTCGCAGGGAGGCCAACCTCAGCCACTGCTGATTTCAGTGAGTTCAGTCCTTAGTTTTAGGAAAGCAATCCCCCAAGGGAATGCTTTGAATGAGCTTTTGAGGAACAAATGAAGCCGATTTCTAATGAGGGTAACGGTCATCAGAAGTGAATGTGCTTCTGAAGAATCCACTTCTCCCTCTGCTTCCCCCAGGCATCTCCGTCTTCGAGACCAGGTAACACTAATAACGCTGAGCCAAGGTGACTCCAGACTCCAGTACAGGAGCCCTCTCAAAAACAAGCAGGGCTGAAATCGCCGACCTTTGCTGAATTTCATGAACCTGCACAGCCTCCACACCAGTAACCCCGAGGGCCTGCAGGCAGCAGAGCTGATGCCCAGGTCAGAACCAGGCACAGGCCAGGGGGTGCTTTCCCCTCCAACCCAGGAGTCAGGGCAGGATCCCGCCCACCTGTTCCCTGCTGGCAGGGGCTGCCCCCAGGGAAATGGGAACAGACAGCCTTCCCAGCCCACTCAGAGTTAAAGCAGCTGGAGAGGAGGCGGCCCCAGACCCTTGCTCCCATCACCCGTGGAGGCTGTCTAACGTCCCATCACAGGCGCTGCACCCCGCCACCCTGCAGGAGGGCTATGTGCACACACACGCTTGCACACGTTTGCACAATGCTTTTGTTTTTTGAGACGGAGTTTTGCTCTTATTGTCCAGGCTGGAGTGCAATGGCGCGATCTCGGCTCACCGCAACCTCCGCCTCCTGAGTTCAAGCAATTCTCCTGCCTCAGCCTCCTGAGTAGCTGGGATTACAGGCACGCGCCACCATGCCTGGCTAATTTTGTATTTTTAGTAGAGTCGGGGTTTCTCCATGTTGGTCAGGTTGGTCTCGAACTCCCGACCTTATTCACACATGCACACTCACAATGTCTCCCACACGTACACACATAAAATTTGGCTTACTTTTGTCTTGGTGTTAACTTTCTATGCCCGCTCCGGCACAGTATCTGTTCACACAGGTGCTCACACATACACACAGGTTGACACACCCTCGCATGCACTTCACATCCTGTCACACACGTGCATACCTGCATGTCTACCTGCACACTCACTCACACGTGCAAGCCAGTGCTCATGGCCACCTGTCCAGGTGGGTGGCTGGCCTTTATAAATCCTGAGCATTCACGGGAGGCATGAAGCTTAAGGTATAATTCTCCTCCCTTGCACACTTCAAATTATCTTGTTTCAACTTTTAAAATATGTGACATTTGGGAGTGTTTGCTTTCCAAGTTCCAGCCAGTGGCCAAGCACAGCACACTCTGGAATAACAAAGCGGCCGTGAGGGGATGGTTGTACTCACCCAACCGGGACGGCAAACAAAGGGGCTGGTGGGGCCCAGCCCTGCCCTTCCCACACCCGCCTCTGCCTGTTCCAGGCGCTAAGAACTCAGGCTGGGTCTGGCACTCAAGCTCTCCCAGAGGAAAGTGAAGCCCAGGCCCCCGACCCCCCGTCAGCTTCCTGGTCCCACCTGCCCTGGGTTGGAACTCACACTCCCCTCATCCGAGGCCTGGAAGGCTCAGCTTCTCACCTGCAGCCTGGTATTTCCTCTAAAAGGCCAGGGAAAGGCGGCCCAGCCCTGAGTGGAGAGAGTGTTTTGTTTTTATCTGGAAGGTTTGAATTGGAACTTGCACGGTGGCATACCTGCTTCCTTTCCTTTTTTTTTTTTTGAGACAGAGTCTTGCTCTGTTGCCCAAGCTGGAGTGCAGTGGCACGATCTCGGCTCACTGCAACCTCCGCCTGCCAGGTTCAAGCGATTCTCCTGCCTCAGCCTCCTGAGTAGCTGGGATTACAGGCATGTGCCACCATGCTTAGCTAATTTTTGCGTTTTTAGTAGAGATGGGGTTTCACTGTGTTGGCCAGGATGGTCTCGATCTCTTGACCTTGTGATCCGCCCACCTCAGCCTCCCAAAGTGCTGGGATTACAGGTTTGAGCCACTGTGCCTGGCCGTTCCTGCTTCCAAATTTAATTTCCAGTGGCCCCCAGCGTCCTCAGGCTGCCCCGTGAAAGGGAGGGTGACAGACACAAACTTGTCCTGCCCCCCGAGGGAGGCGCCTGTGCAGGGACTGGAGTTCCACAGGCGGCTGCTAACGCCCGTGAGAACGCAGAGAACCCAAGCGCAGAAGTTAGTCCCTCGCCTGAAAGGTCTTGTTCCTTTCAGTAGGTTGGAAATGAAACAAATCTCCATGGAGTTGTTGGTTTGCTTTGCTTTTTTAATGAGACGTTCTGTTTGCTTAGTTTTTTGTTTGTTTTCATTTTCAGAAAGTAGCTGTATGCGTTTCCCGTGGCTACTGTAACAGACGACCCCAAACCGGAGGCTCGGAACTACAGAAACCCATCCTCACAGTGCGCAGGCCAGGAGCTAGAAATCAAGGTATCAGCAGAGCCCAGCTCCCTCTGGAGGCTGCGGGGTGGGTCCCTCCTGCCTCTCCCAGCTTCTGGTGGCTCCTGGGCGTCCCTGGCTTGTGGCTGTATCGCTCCAGTCTCTGCTCTGTTCTCACAGGGCCATCCAATCTCACTCTCCTTCCTCTTATTAAAGACAGCAGGCTGGGCGCAGTGGCTCATGCCTGTAATCCCAGCGCTTTGGGAGGCGGAGGCCGGCAGATCACCTGAGCGATTCTCAAGCGATTCTCAGGAGTTCGCTACCCTGGCCAACGTGGTAAAGCCCTGTCTCTATGATGAAAATTAACTAGGCGTGGTAGAGAGCACCTGTAATCTCAGCAACCTGGGAGGCTGAGGCGGGAGAATCCTTTAAACCCGCAAGGTGGAGGTTGCAGTGAGCCAAGATCGTGCCACTACAGTCCAACCTGGGCAACAAGAGCGAAACTCCATCTCAAAAATAAAAACTAAGGCTGGGCGTGGTGGCTCACGCCTGTAATCCCAGCACTTTTGGGAGGCAGAAGCAGGCAGATCACCTGAGGTCAGGAGTTCGAGACCAGCCTGGCCAACATGGCAAAACCCCATCTCTACTAAAAATATAAAAAATTAGCCAGGTGTGGTGACGCATGCCTATGGTCCCAGCTACTCGGGAGGCTGAGGCAGGAGAATCTCTTGAACCCAGGGGGTGGAGGTTGTGGTGAGCCAAAAATTGCGCCATTGCACTCCAGCCTGGGTGACAGAGCAAGACTCTGTCTCAAAAAAAGAAAAGAGAAAATAAAGACACCAGTCACTGGATTTAGAGTCCACCCTAAACCCACCATGACTTAACCTCAAGGACCCAAACTAATTATATCTGGAAAAACGCTATTTCCGACTGAGGTCCCATGATGAGATTCTGTGTGGACACGGATTTTGGGAGCTACCGAATCCACTCCAGCTGCCCCCCACATTCTGGCCTCTTCGAGCCTGGTACCCTGAGAGCGGCAGCGCCTGGCTGGCGGAGCCTTTCCTGAGGATGCTTCTGAGGTGGAAGCGTCCAGGACTCGCCGGGCGCTGCTCTCCCTGCTTGCAGGAGATGGTGCTCCCAGCCTTTAACAGTTCATCCTCCACCACCCAGCCAGGGAGAGACGGTGCCCCCACTGCAGCCCCTCCTGCCTCCAGCAGCCCCCTGCACAGCCCCTGTGCCCGCCCCCCAGTCTCCAGACCTACATGTCCCTTGCATTACAACAGCAGAGTGCTCCACAACACCAGCCTCACCATGTGTCAGTCCCACTGGCGAGAATCCCACTGCTCCATAAAGACCCCAGCCAGGCGCCCAGCCCCCTCCACACCACGCTTACTGGCCTGTGCCGGCCCCGCTGTGACCTCCTCCCAGGTCCCACGGCCCTGTGCGTACTCTGTAGGTGGTCATCTTTGTCACCCAGTGAGAGACGTCCTCTCTCCTGTTCCCTGCACGTGGCTTTCCAGTGCCTGGAGGTCACCCGAGTCCCTCACCGTGCCTGTCCTCCGCCTCGGGCACTCCCCTCTCAGGAAGCTCAGCCCGCCTGCCTGCTCAGGGCACCCTTGGGGGCTCTCATGGACCCCAAATCTCTCCTCTCTAGCAAGCGCCCCACCAGCTCCACGTCCAGCCCTGCCTGTGTGACCGTTCCCTCACGTGTGTGTCTCCCCAGCTCTGTGCGGGCAGTGACAGGGTCTGTTTCTGTCACAGTGACAGGGTCTGTTTCTCCATGTTGGTCAGGTTGGTCTCGAACTCCCGACCTTATTCACACATGCACACTCACAATGTCTCCCACACGTACACACATAAAATTTGGCTTACTTTTGTCTTGGTGTTAACGTTCTACGCCCGCTCCGGCACAGTATCTGTTCACACAGGTGCTCACACATACACACAGGTTGACACACCCTCGCATGCACTTCACATCCTGTCACACACGTGCATACCTGCATGTCTACCTGCACACTCACTCACACGTGCAAGCCAGTGCTCATGGCCACCTGTCCAGGTGGGTGGCTGGCCTTTATAAATCCTGAGCATTCACGGGAGGCATGAAGCTTAAGGTATATTTCTCCTCCCTTGCACACTTCAAATTATCTTGTTTCAACTTTTAAAATATGTGACATTTGGGAGTGTTTGCTCCCAACACTCCAGTCCAAGGCTGGCAGGCACAGTGAGTGCCCAATACATGCCTGGTGTGTGCACCTGGCAAGGAGGGTTGCCTGGGGAAAGCCAGGTCCCCTCCGCAGCAGGTACTGACCAGTGCTGGAAAGTGAAACCAAGTCATAAAATGCCAGGATTTCCCCAGTTCCAAGCCAAGCACTTAACCCATGAAGTCACAAAACACACATAATTCATGTATTTGACTCAAACAGTGCAGGAAAGGTGTTGATGTAATGAATTACTTTTATAGATAAAACTTTTTTTTTTTTTTTTTTTTTAAATAAAGGGCTACAAGTGGCCGGGCGCGGTGGCTCACACCTGTAATCCCAGCACTTTGGGAGGCCGAGGCGGGTGGATCACGAGGTCAAGACATTGAGACCATCCTGGTCAACACGGTGAAACCCCGTCTCTACTAAAAATACAAAAAATTAGCTGGACATGGCGGCGCGTGCCTGTAATCCCAGCTACTCGGGAGGCTGAGGCAGGAGAATTGCCCGAACCCAGGAGGGTGGAGGTTGCGGTGAGCCGGGATCGCGCCATTGCACTCCAGCCTGCGTAACGAGAGCGAAACTCCGTCTCAAAAAATAAAAAGGGCTACAAGAACTGTGAGCAACGGGTTTTGGATGGGACCAGCCTGGGGAAGCCCTGTCTCTGCGTTCCTTAGGGCTGACTCCCAGCACCTCCAGCCACAGTGAGAGTGTTTACAAACGGGGCCAATTCAGGATTCCCCCCCGGGGTTGGTGGTTAAGCATTTGCAGCATAGCACTGCTCAGAAGATGAAGTTAAGGAAAGCATGAATGGCACACAGTGCTGTTTACAGGCATCTGGAGGGGCTGGTTGTTAGCAAGAGTGATTACAGTGCTGTTTAAACAAGGTATCTGGAGGGGCTGCTCCCCACCAACCCTCAGGGGGAACCCCGAATTGGCTGCATCTGTAAACCTCCCCCCACCACTCAGTCGAAGACAGATGTGATGTGATAGTTTTTAACACTATTAGTGAGCTCTGTGTCTTTTAGCTCTGTGCATTTTCTCATACAGCTTTTATAAGACACACTTTAAAAAAAATAAATGTTCTCAGGTATGCTCACAATCAGGATTTAACTTTATCTTTCCTTTCCTAAGAATTCTCATTCAAAAGAAACGTGGTGTTCCCTTGACACCCTAGGATTCTGCTTGGAGTCAAAGGCTTGCTGAGTCATTCAAATCTGGGGAGAATTCCCCCGTACTCTGCACACCCCATTACAATGGCAGCCTCACCTCCAACACCAAGGATAGAGTCTACCTGGGCAAACTGACTGCTGTGCTCAGTCACACATGTGGCCCCCCATAAGCTCCCCCTCTCCCCGTAGGAGGGGCACAGGGCTTAGCTTCCTGGTTACGGCTGTAGGTGTGGAGCCCCATACAGAAAAGCATTTTTTTTTCAATAGAGATAAGTCTCATTCTGTCGCCCAGGCTGGAGTGCAATGGTGCAATCTCGGCTCATCACAACCTCTGCTTCCCAGGTTCAAGCGATTCTCCTGCCTCAGCCTCCTGAGTAGCTGGGATTACAGGCGCCCACCACCACACCTGGCTAATTTCTGTATTTTTAGTAGAGACAGAGTTTCACCATGTTGACCAGGCTGGTCTCGATCTTCTGACCTCAAGTGATCTGCCCACCTTGGCCTCCCAAAGTGCTGGGATTACAGGCCAGAAAAGCATTCTTAACTACAAAATAAAAGCTCCCAGGAGCCAAGGCCCCTCCAGCCCTTATGGCCTCACGCACCTGCCCCGCCACCGGGCATCTGTCCCATACCAGGCTTGGGGCTGGTGCACTGCCCTCCCTGCCTGCCCAGAGACCCCAGCACCAGAGCCACCAACCCTCGGCCTGAGGGGCTCCCATAAAAGCCCTAGCTTCTCAGGGCTTCGGCAAACAGCTCACCTGCCGCAGGCGGGGCTAGGTGCTGGGTGTGCCCCTGGTCTGTGAACAAGAAACGGGGTGTCCAGAGGGCCTCCGAGTCATTACATGGAGGCTCTGGCAGGGGGCCAGGCACAGACCCAGGGAAGATAGGGCATGGAGGTGGGGGCAGAGGTCCCACACAAGGGGATGCTGATGTGACCCCCGGGCTCAAGAGCTCCAGAACCTGCCCTGGGGGGCTGGGAGAAGAGAGGGTCCCAGGGTGCACCCAGAGAGAGGCAGAGCAGGCAGAGAACCTCAGGACCTGCGGGAGGGCTGGGAACACACTGGGAACGTGCCCCATGAGTGGAGGGGGCATGTAAAGATTGATCACTTAGGTTCCTAAATAAATAAAAAGACAATTCCTTTCTGGTCCTAAGAAACAGCTAAGGGCTTTGAAGCAGAAAAACTAGAATTTCCAAAGGCCGCAATGGTAAAAGTCAAGCATTTTGAAGCCTCAGTTTATGCAGAATTAAAGATCAACATGAAACCCAAGAAGAGAGAACAAGGGCTGAGTGGAAGGGCCAGGAACGGGAACGCGGGACAATTTCAGAGACAGGTGGTTTCACGCAAACGTGCAAAACCTGAGGCCAACTCAAAGTCCCAAAGAGCTCAGTCCTGACACTGGACGTGAGGATGGAGAAGGCACAGTCTGGAGACACAACCCAACAGCGTGGCTCAGGTCAGGAACGTCACTCCCAGAGGAAGCACGAAGGCAGGAGGCAAAGGACGTTACAGCGTTTCCAAGAAGAAAAGCGTATGTCAGAAATTAAAAACGCTGCATGGATTTGCCCATCTGTCCTTCCATTCACTCGTCCACCCATCCTTCCATAAACCCACCCGGCCACTCATTCGCCCACGCTCCACCCTTCCATGCATCCATTTACTCACCCATGAATCCATCCAACGATCCATTGTTCATCCACCCATCACACCTCCATCCATCCAACCCCTCATGCATCAACCCACACATCCAACGATCCATCATTCATCCATATCCATCCTTCCACCCACTCATCTGCGATCGCCTGCCCACCCGCCCTTCCACCAACTCATCCATCTGTAACCTGCCTGGCCTCGCCATCTTTAGGCACTAGGGCTTTAAGTGAATAAAACAGATCCCTGCCCGCAGGGAGTTTCCATGTAGGTAAAAATATCAGATGTTCAGAAAAAAACAAAAATACATGAAGAGTCTTACAACAGATGAAAAAGTGGAGGGGGAAGCTTTGCATGGGTGCTGGCGTTGAGGTTAAGGGGAGAGGATGGTCAGGCTGCAGAATTCAGGCAGAGCAGCCATCAAAGTCCGGTCAGGATGAGAGAGGGTGGGCACTGCTGGGGCTCCTGGCCAAGCCCTTTATACCCCACCAGATTCCAACCGAACCTGAGAAAGTACCTCTAGCCTCCAATATACACGGCTCATGTGCCCACACACACTCTCATGCACACCCACCGCAGAGCAGTGGAGCCAAAGCCCTCGCCCTTTCCTGTTCTGAAACAGGACAGTCCCACACCAGCGAGGCCCCGCCGGGCACAGGAGCTGCGCAGAGAAGCCCAGGCAGCGGCAGCCTGGGGAACAGGTACAGCAGTCCATGGCCAGTCAGCACCTGCCTCTTCCTGGGGACCACAGAACCCCTGTGGCGAGCAGCCCCAGGAAGAAGCCAGCCCAGCAGAGCCCCCAGCTACTGGGGCCTCTGTCCAGCAACAGAGCTGCAGAGGGCGACATGCTACTAAGCCAGCCCTGCCAGTCAGGCTGACAGAGAGATGGAGGGACAGACAGAAGGAGCAGGGCCACATGGCGCTCTCTGACCCTGGCTATCCCCAGGTCCACACTTGGGGACGAGGACGTGAGAAGCACTCTCCCAGCAACCTCCTCCAGAGGTGAGCATCGTCATCGACATGACCTTCCCTGTGAGGCTGGCCTCAGCACCTGGCTGGTCAGATGGGTGCAAAGGCTCAGAGCAGTAACGTGTGCTAGCTCACACAGCTGCATGGGTGGGGGTGCAATTAAGTCTGCCTCCACCTTAGTGGGTCCAGAGAATCAGTCCACCTCTGCCTTCCCAGGACAGGTGCCCCCTCCGAAATGTCCCTATAGGAGGGACCTCAGTACCCCATTCCAAACGCCCACGGCACCGCTGTCAAGACAGAGGTTTCCTGAGCAAGATCCTGGCTGGTGCCTCAGTTTCCCCAGCTGTAACTCCATCCCCTGAGGAAGGGATTTCTGCCTGTCTTGGCCGGGTGCATTCCCCAGCACTAATAGGCTAGTGTGGGTGGAGAGCTCATTTGGAATGGCCGTGAGCTGTGCATCTGCACAAGGGCGAGGTTACTATTACTGGTCCCTGTTCCTCACTGCCTTCCTGAGACTTGAGGCCCCCTCTGTTCGCCCCTCCCGGCCCCACGGCCTCTCCTCCTCCCCAGCTCCCACCGGGAACTGCTGGAACCACTGTCTGTGAGCACCCACGCCTGTCCCCGGGTTTCATGCTTTGACTTTCTCACCTCCTGGTGACTTGCTCTGCACCTGGAATCCCGCCTGAGTCACACGTACAGGCGTCCCACCCACCTGGCAAGGCCACCAGGAAAGGCCTCAGCGGGAAGGCCCAGACCCCCACTCCCCAAGGAAGGGGCTGGGAAGGGGGAGGCCAGGTGAGCCCGGCGCTGCAGAAGCGGCTTGTCCGGGGCTGGCCTTCTCTGCATGACTTCATTCGTGTCTTTGAAGCAAATTCTCAGATCTCCAGACACACCCATTAGAAAAAAGTAAACGCATTCCGGCAGCAAAGAAAAATGATTTCCACTGATCCACTGGTTTGCAGCGATTCTTACAGGAGTCACCTACACGCCGGGGGCTGGAAACCCTGCCGAACCTCAAGGATGGGTGCACGTTTTACCGCCTCCCGGCCCTTGTAGCTCCGGCAGCACGCAGGCCCAGCGGGCCCAGGCGACCCCAGCCTGGAATCACACTCGAGGACAAGGCCTTTCAGAGGAGGGGCTCCCTACAACCTCCCTGTTCATGACACAGATGATGGGGCAAGACTAGCAAATAACCCATCCTGTGCTGGGGTTACACGGTGGCCCCCAAAAGGATGTGTCCACGTCGTAATTCCTACACCCTGGGAATGTGACCTTATATGACAAAAGAGGGAATGTTACTTATATGGCGAAAGTGCCTGGCGCTGCGGAAGCCGCGCTTGTCCAGGGCTGGTCGTCTCTGCATGGCCAGACCTTAACGATGAGGTTAAGAATCTTGAGATGAGGCGATCGGATGAGCAGGCGGGTTCAGTGCAATCACAACATGAATTTGCGTAAAATGAGTGCGGAGGGAGATCAGACACAAGAAGAAAGGTCGGGCAGAGCGGGACAGAGGGAGGCAGAGCCTGGAGCCAGGCAGCCAGAAGCCAGGCACTGGGGAGGCAGGGGGGCCGGCCCTGGCGCCATCTCGATGTTGGCCTTCCAGCTGCAGAACTGAGGCGAGGCGTGGCTGCTGTTTTCAGCGCCCTGGTTTGTGATCACTGATCACGGCAGCCCTAGAGAACGAGGTCCAGAACACACCGAGGAAACCAGAGTCAGCAGGAACCCTTTTCTGGGGTCAATCCCCTGAGGAAGCAGCATCCTGAAACCTCCCAGTATCTCCCAGAGCCCACGTAGACCTGGAGCCACCAGAGATCAAACACCCCTTATTCCCCGGGCTTTTGTGGCACCTGGAAGATAGCAGCCTGAGGACCTGCTGTGCCAAAGGAACACCGCGTCTCCTGGGCCCGAGTAGACTCTGGAAGTCCTGGTTGCCAAGACTGGTGGGGAGGGCAACCCCAGGGCTCTGGATACCACCACACCTGGTCCTTGGCACCTGGGTACACACAGCTGGCACTTAGGGGTGGTCAGCCCTGCTGTCCACCAGGCTGAGTGTCCCTGTAGCCCAATACCACCCTGGAGTTTAGAATCCCATCTCGGCTCCCCCTGCAAGGTACCTCCAACTCCCTCAAAACCAAGCCAGGGTCCTTCCAAGCCAGGGGGTGGGCCAGGGATGTGGCCCTCTTCAGAAGGACATTGGTGGGAGCTCAAGAGGCCTTCAGGACCTGAGATGAGGTGGCGGGTCCTGTCCAGAGCAGCCCGGTCAAGCTGGGCTTGACCAGGGACCTGGTCAAGCCAACACTCCTGGGTCCTGGGGTGTGGGACACAGCCTTCATGCTGCCCTCAGGCCCAGCACATGCTGAGAACACAGCGCCATGGTGGGGCAGGCAGGGCTCCCCTGTGCCCTCAAGGCCTCGGTAGTTGCCTTTTTTTTTTTTTTTTGAGACAGAGTCTTGCTCTGTTGCCAGGCTGGAGTGCAGTGGTGCAATGTCAGCTCACTGCAAACTCCACCTCCTGGGTTCAAAGGATTCTCTTGCCTCAGCCTCCCAAGTAGCTGTGATTACAGGCATGCACCACTACGCCCAGCTAACTTTTTTATGTTATTTTTTAGTAAAGCCGGGGTTTACACCATGTTGGCCAGGATGGTCTCAATCTCCTGACCTCACGATCCACCCACCTCGGCCTCCCAAAGGCTGGGATTATAGGTGCTAGGGTAGTTGTTTTTCTTCAGGGACCAACAGGGTGGGCACAGCCTGCAAACAGCTTCGTCCACAGAGAGTAGGGTTAGGTGGGACCTGCGGGTGGGATGGGCCTGGGTCCTGAACCCAGGGGAGACGGTGCTGCTCAGCCTGGCACCCCACTGAGCACTTGGCTCCTGGTGGTAGGGAGAGGGCCGGCCCCACCAAGCCTTGGAGGGAGGCAGGCTGGGGTCCTGGATGTGGGGCAGGGTCTGGCCACGCTCCTGCGGGGCACAGAAAGCCAACTGAGGAAGGTGAGCCAGGCAGCTGAGCACAGCAGGGCTGGAAGAGACATGCCCAGCACGTTATCAGCACACAGGGATGAGTGCCAACTGTGAACAGCAGTGGCCCGGGCTCAGGAATGCTAGTGAAAGCCCCACTCATCATGGAGAAGGGCTGCTCAGCACCCCAAAGCTTCAAATTCCCCTGCACACCAGTGCAGGCCGGGACAGAAGTGCCCTGGGACAGATCAATGTCCAGAACAAATGAGAAGGAATTCCCAATGCATCACTTGGAGTTGGGGGGAAAGGAACCGCCCTCATGAATACAAAGTCTACCCCCATTATGCCCGGCCAGCTCCATCTGATAAGGGCAGCCCCACCACACCCAGCCCTGGCAGGCCTTAGGTGCACAATTAGCCTGGTCCCCAGCCCCCAGGAGCAGGACAGAGGTAGCTTTGTCGGTCCACACCAGAGAAGGCTTGAAAGTGGTGGCCGGCAGGGGACCGATAGCAGAGAACACTCTCCCCCGAGGCCGTCTGGGTCACTACTCTCAGAGCGGAGGCTCAATTCCGACTCCCCAGCAGCTCCCAGCAGCCCTGGGTCCAGGTCATGGCCAGGCCCCCACCAACAGCACCGAAAGTGAAGCCTGCCCGCTACTCATGCCTTTGACAAATATTTACCAGGCACCGAGGAATGCCAGGGTTGTGGTTAGCAAGATAATGGACCCTGAAAGGTGTCCACATCCTCATCTCTGAAAGCCAAGGATGTGTGACTTCACGTGGCCTAAGGGACTCTGCGGGTGTGACTAAGGATCCTGACACAGGGCGGTCATCCTGGAGGACCATGTGGCCCAAAGTCAGAAACCTTGTAAGAGGGAGGTGGGAGGGCGAGAGACAGAAGGTGCTGCCGTAGTGGAAACGGGTCGGAGTGAGGGAGGAAGGCACGAGGGGCGGAGGAAGCTGGGGAGGCAGAGCAGCAGCCGCTTCCCAGGGCTTCCCTGAGCAGCCCGGCCCGTGCCCTGACTGCAGGCTCCTGTCCTCCAGAACAGCAAGAATGAATCCGTGCTGTGTTAGGTCCCTCGTGTGTGGAAATGTCCCAGCGGCCACAGGAGACGCATGCAGGGGTGAGTGAGCAAGTACAATTTGCCGTCAAGTACAGTCGGACCCTCGAGCCACCTCAAGAGCAGCAAGTGCTAACCGTAAGTAGCTGGACATGGTTTGAACCCATTCTTCCATCGTTCAGAGTTGGTTTCTCCGGGTCTCCCCCACTGATACTCATCCAGCACACCTGCTCCTGGGTCAGTCTTCCCAGAGCCTTCGACACGCGAGCCCAGCACTCTCCGCAGAAGCGGCATCCCTCCAGCACACATACGGCCGCCCGCAGCCTGCAGCCAGCCCGGCCAGGCAGCCTCATCGCCCCTCAACAGCGCAGACAGCGAAGTCACGGGAATGATTTTCACTGTGTGTGGCTCGTCTTCCAGCCATTTTTTTTTTTTTTTCTTTGAGACAGAGTCTCACTCCGTCGCCTGGGTTGGAGTGCAGTGGCACAATCTCGGCTCACTGCAACCTCCTCCTCCCGGGTTCAAGCGAGTCTCCTGTCTCAGCCTCCTGAGTAGCTGGGACTACAGGCGCCTGCCACCACGCCTGGCTAATTTTTTGTATTTTTAGTAGAGACAGGGTTTCACTGTGTAAGCCAGGATGTCTCCAGCCACTTTTCTGTGTGCAGACATTTGTTCCTCACTGACTCATATTCTACACCCAGGTCAGCTCGCCCACCTCCAAGCTGTCCAGGTGGGACGTGGGGAACCCTCCTGTCCTTAGAGTTCGCAAAGGTAAACACAGCAAACAGAAACCTGCCTCCCACCCCACAGCGGCCTGTGGTCCTAGACAACACGTCAGGCAGGCTGCGGAGAAGCGCCAGAGGCCCCGATTCCCAAACTCCTCAGCTCCCCAGCTGAGGAGCACCCAGTGCTGAATTGTGTCCCCAGAAAGATACGCTCAATTCCTAACTCCCAGGACCCTTGAAAGTGACCTTACTTGGATTGGGTCTTTGTAGATATGATCAAGTTAAGATGAGGTCATCAGCGTGGGCCCTAGCCCAGTGACGGGTGTCCTTACAATTACAGGGAACCCTGGACAGAGACAGCCGTGCACAGGAAGAACGCAGTGTGAAGACGGAGGTGGAGACTGCTGTGACGCATCCGTCAATGAGAGACCACCCGGGACCCCACGAGCCGGAAGAGGCCAGGAAGCATCCTCCCCTAAAGCCTTCAGAAAGAGCACAGCCCTGCAGGGACTTTGGTTTTGAACTTCTGGCCTCCAGAACAGTGAGACAATAGATTTTTTTCTTTCATTTTTGAAACAGGGTCTCACTCTGTCTCCCAGGCTGGAGTGCAGTATCACGATCTCAGCTCACTGCAACCTCCACCTCCCGGATTCAAGCGATTCTCCTGCCTCAGCCTCCCAAGTAGCTGGGACTACAGGTGGGAGACACCATGCCTGGCTAATTTTTTTTGTATTTTAGTAGAGTTGGGGTTTCACCACGTTGGCCAGGATGGTCTCGCTCTCCTGACCTCGTGATCTGCCCGCCTCGGCCTCCCAAAGTAGCTGGGATCACAGAGTGCAGTGGTGCAATCGTGGCTCACTGCAACCTCCACCTCCCGGATTCAAGTGATTCTCCTGCCTCAGCCTCCCAAGTAGCTAGGACTCCAGGTGCTCACCACCACACCCAGCTAACTTTTATGTTTTTAGAAGAGACGGGGTTTCATCATGTTGGTCAGGCTGGTCTCTTTTTCTTTTCTTTTGAGATGGGCCTTCATTTACTCTTGTTGCCCAGGCTGGAGTATAATGGCACGATCTCAGCTCACTGCAACCTCCACCTCCTGGGTTTGCCACTCTTTAACATTTCCACACACGAGTGACTTAAGCAGCGTGGATTCACTCTTACCATTCTGGAAGGCAGAAGCCCTGCAGTCGGGGTGTGGTCAGGGCTGCTCTGGGAGGCCCTGGGCGGGGCCTGCTGCTCTGCCTTCCCCAGCTTCTGGAGGCTACTGGGGTTCAACTGATTCTCCTGCCTCAGCCTCCCACGCAGCTGGGACTACGGGCACCTGCCACCACGCCCAGCTAATTTTGTATTTTCAGTAGAAATGGAGTTTTACCATGTTGGTCAGGCTGGTCTCAAACTCCTGACCTCCGATGATCTACCTGCTCAGCCTCCCAAAGTGCTGGGATTACAGAGGCTAGTCTTGAACTCCTGACCTCAAGTGACTCATCCACCTCATCCACCCAAAGTGCTGGGATTACAGGCGTGAGCCGCTGTGCCCAGCTTGAGACAATAGATTTCTGTCGTCCTCAGCCACTCAGTTTGTGCTGATGGGTTATGGCAGCCTCGGGAAGCTCACAGAAGCCAGGTGAGGACTGCAGGGCGAGTGTGAGGACCATGCTGGGTCCCAGTGCTGCTGGGCTGTGCCTGCACACCCCGTGCAGGACACTAATTCTGTTCATCGAAAGCCCCAGCTTTGGAGAAAGAAATTTCATGGAGAACAGGAGACATCTGGCTAAATTCACCCACACCCCAGTCCCCCAGCATGATTTTAATAGAGAGCTGAGTTGCCTAGAAATGAAATAATACCCCCAGCTTTACAAGAATGCACCAGAGACATGATGAACTTCAAAACCTCTACTCTGTAGAAAAAGCCAAACGTAGCCAAGTGTGATGGCTCACGCCTGTAATCCCAACACTTTGGGAGGCTGAGGCTGGTGGATCATGAGGTCAGGAGTTCAAAACTAGCCTGGCCAACATGGTGAAACCCCGTCTCCACTAAAAATACGATCATTAGCCAGGCCTAGTGGCCTGCGCCTGTAGTCCCAGCTACTCAGGAGGCTGAGGCAGGAGAACTGCTTGAACCCAGGAGGCAAAGATTGCGGAGAGCCAAGAAAGTGCCACTGCACTCCAGCCTGGGTGACAGAGCAAGACTCTGTCTAAAAAAAGAAAAAAAAAAAATAAGCCAAATGCAAGAGACCTGAGAAGCACCCAGAAGAGAAAACTTGAAGTGTCCTGAGTATCTTAAGACCACATTTTCCTAAGAAAGGATTGTTTCTGCTTTAAGATTTTAACCTATAAGGTTATGTAATGATTTTCATTTTGAATGATAATTAACTCTCCGGTTTCAGGACTAATGCAACTTTACTAGGGACACTTGAGAGTGAAGCTTTTTTTTTTTTGAGACAGTTTTGCTCTTGTTGCCCAGGCTGGAGTGCAATGGCGAGGTCTCGGCTCACCGCAACCTCCGCCTCCTGGGTTCAGGCAATTCTCCTGCCTCAGCCTCCCGAGTAGCTGGGATTACAGGCGGGCACCACCATGCCCAGCTCATTTTTGTATTTTTAGTAGAGACAGGGTTTCACCATGTTGACCAGGATGGTCTCTATCTCTTGACCTCGTGATCCACCCGCCTCGGCCTCCCAAAGTGCTGGGATTATAGGCGTGAGCCACCACGCCCGGCCTGAGAGTGAAGCTTTAATCCTGTAAGCCTCGTGAGCACCGGCCCACCTTCGACCCTGCACTGAGCAAACATCCCTCTGCCGGGCAAAGGCACAGCTCACCATGAACGAGGACCTTATCTGAAAGTGCAAAATTTGCAGGCTGGGATCAATGAGTGCGTGAGCGTATCACATGAAGACGGAAACCACGCGACTCTGATAAGAGAACCCAAGATAAAACGCACAGCTGGAGTGACGTACACATTTTACAACAGAATCGGAGAAGGGCCAGAATTTAAGATTTTTCCCATGAGCGCACAGGTGATTATATTTTTACTCCAAAAATTTCTCTGTCCTAGAGCCTACACAGAATGTCCCTGGCCCTAGGAGGCCCTCGTAGGGACAGCTGGGGACTCTGACCTACAGAGGGGACCCTCACACAGGACAACTGTGATTGTCCCAGCCTAGGGAGTTGGCACAAAGCTCAAAGCCAGCAGCACTGATGTGCTCCCAAGTGGCTACTCACCCACCAATTCCCAAACCAAGCTAAGGCCCCACCTAGGGAGCACCCAAAACCCCAGAAATTCAGGTGGCGCAGGTGCACGGGGCCCAGGGACAGCCCCCACTGGCAGGCTTTGAGCTCAGCAATCTGGAAAAGACTATTCTTCGCTGGGTGCAGTGGTTGGCTCACACCTGTAATCCCAGCACTTCGGGGGGCTGAGGTGGGCGGATCAGGAGGTCAGGAGTTCGAGACCAGCTTGGCCAACATGGTAAAACCCTGTCTCTACTAAAAAGTTAGCCCCGTGTATTGGCATATGCCTGTAATCCCAGCTACTTGGGAGGCTGAGGCAGGAGAATTACTTGAACCCGGGAGGCAGAGGTTACAGTGAACCAAGACTGTGCCACTGCACTCCAGCCTGGACAGAGCGAGACTCTGTTGACGGGAGGTGGGTTGGAGTAAGATTATTCTGGAAGCCCCAGGGTGCTAAAAGCAGTGCATCAAGAATAAACTCGACCCTAACAGAAGCCCCAGCCCACTGGCACACATGGGAGGGGCGCCCGGGTCTGCCTTTACTCAGACACGAGGTGAGTGAAAGTGACGTGTTGCCGTCCGCCTCCAGACGTTCAGCCTTGCAGAAAAACCCGCCCTTCCTGTGCTATCAGAGCTGCCACTCAGGAATGTGCCCCATGCGAAGATGAAGGCGTTACTGTGATGACAAATCACCGCTCACCGGGTGGAGAGAGATGAGAAAGGGAAGTGCATCCTGGAAATGCTGGAGGCCGGGAGTCCATGCTCCGGCTCACGACTGTGACCAGCACAAGGGGAGACCCGTGTGGGAGCTCAGCCGGTGCTCACACGGCCAGGACAAAGTCAGACCTACCTTGGTGTCCCCTGGAAGGAACAAAGGAGACAGGGAAGGGAACACGTTCTTGGAGAGTCCCATTCCTTCCAGCTCAGTACCGGAGGCAGCACAGGTGGCACTCTGACCCCAGCACAGAATGAATGGCCGACCCTGAGGGCATTTTCTCTGGCCTATGTGGTGGTGGGGGAGCGGGGACAGCCAACCCGTCTCATTTGCACATGGTGCCTGCTGCAGGCTGGTGCCATGCTGGGCTTTGGGCATGTGCTGTTGGGCAGAGGGCGCTGCTGTCTGCATCTAGTGCAGAGGGAGAAAGGTGACGATGAGCCAACACCACCATAGGGGTGGGGGCTGCAGGAAGGACAGAGGAGCAGGGACAGGGCGGGAACATTCAGGGAAGACCTGGGGAAGGTGTGCTGGGGAGGGGGACAAGTGCCATGGTGAGGGGAGCCAGCGTGCTTCCCGAGGGCCAGAGTGGCCTGAGCACGGGGAGCCACGGGTGAGGCTAGGTCTCTGAGTGCCACAGATCCAGTGACCACACTCTATACTGGAGCACCAGTCACCCCAGGAAGGCTTGAACACAGCACTGGTGCAACCAACGTGTGTTTTACCAGGTATTCTGGGCACTACAGGAAGAGGGGATCATCATGGCAGGAGGCGGCCCCACCAAGGTGATAACATGAGGATGGATGGCAGCAGAGGGAAGAGCTGGGCTGGGAAGGCAGTGTCATCAGGCCATGGCGAGACACTGAGCATGGGGCTGGGGCTGTGAGCCTGTGGGCTGAGATGAGGGATGGGGAAAGGAAGCAGGATTGGAGCAGGGAGTATCTGGAAGTGGTACGGGACACCCTCCAGGGACCAGAGGCTGGAGATCTAGGGGATGTGACCTCCCAGGGGGCGGCTGTGAAACTCACCTCTTGGCCAGGTGCGGCGGCCCACGCCTGTCATCCCAGCACTTTGGGAGGCTGAGGCAGGTGGATCACAAGGTCAGGAGTTCGAGACCAGTCTGACCAATATAGTGAAACCTCGTCTCTACCAAAAATACAAAAAACTTAGCTGGGCGTGGTGATGGGCACCTGCAATCTCAGCTACTCGGGAGGCTGAGGCAGGAGAGTCAGGTGAACCAGAGAGGCGGAGGTTGCAGTGAGCAGAGATCACACCACTACACTCCAGCCCAGGCGACAGTGTGAGACTCTGTCTCAAAAAAAAAAAAAACAAGGAAAGAAAGAAAAGAAACCCACCCAGGGGTGTACCTGGGTGTTAACATAACGGGATGAGAACCGTCCCACCTCCTGGGCTGTCACAGATACCTGGGAAAGGCCGAGTGAGAGCAGAGCCCTGGACTGGTGCTCTTGGTCACCAGTAGAGTACTGCCCATTTTAGCAAGGAGTGGTAGTGACAGTTTAATTAGGGAGAGGGGGCGAAAGAGCAGCACAGGATTCAAAATCAAGCCCTAAGGCCCGCCTCATTTCATGAGGTCAGGCTTCTTGCTGGGAAGGAACGTGGTTCTCTCAGCCCCTCGGGTACGAGGTTAATAGCCAAGAAGCCACTCCCAGCTGCTCCACACCACCCATCACAATGCCCCTTGATTGATTGATTGATTGACAGAATCTGGCTCTGTCACGAGGCTGGAGTGCAATGACACGATCTTGCCTCATTCCTGCCTCAGTCTCCAGAGTAGCTGGGATTATAGGCACGCGCTGCCAGGCCCAGCTAATTTTTGTATTTTTAGCAGAGACAGGGTTTCGCCATGTTGGCCTCGATCTCCTGATCTGCCCACCTCGGCCTCCCAAAGTGCTGGGATTAGTCATGAGCCACCGTGCCCGGCCCACACTGCCCCTTTAAACCCAGTGACCAGCACAGAAGGCGCCTTTTACAAAATGCTGTTAAACAAATGAAGCAAGAGGAAGGACTGGTTAAGCTGGTAAACCCGGCCTGCCGTTACACCCTCGAGGGCCTGCAGCCGCAGCTCAGAAGCCAGAATGTCCACATTTGAATCCCAACCCCACCCGCTGCAGGGCGGGCAGCAGGGTCCTTGCCTTTGGGACTGAGGCCAGTTCTCTGCCGTGGGACGGGCGGTCCTGCGCACTACAGATGTCAAGCAGTATTCCTGGCCTCATCCCACCAGCACCCCCACCCCTAGCTGTGATAAGCAAAAATGTCTTCTGTTTTTTGTCAAATGTCCCCGTGGGGGCAAAATCACCCCAAGAGGAGAACCACTGGGCCAGATGCTTTGATGTCTTGTACCTCAGTTTCTCCATTATAACACAGGGTCACAGAACTGCCTTGAGAAGGAAATGAGAAAATCCATGTGGAATCATCTAGAGCAGTGACCAGCCCAGCAGCACACACACTAAACATTAGCTATAGTCCAGCCAGGCACGATGGCTCACACCGGTAAGCCCAGCACATTGGGAGGCAAGGCAGACGAATCTCCTGAGGTCAGGAGTTCGAGACCAGCCTGGCCAACAAGGCGAAACCCCGTCCCTACTAAAAATACAAAAAAATCAGCTGGGTGGTGGTGCATGCCTATAATCCCAGCTACTCAGGAGGCTGAGGCAGGAGAATCACTTGAACCCGGGAGGCGGAGGTTGCAGTGAGCTGAGATCACACCACTGAACTCTAGCCTGGGCAACAGTGAGACTGTCTCAAAACACACAAACACATACATGACCATTAGCTACAGTCTCTGGCATCCCAGGGTCCAGAGACATGGAAATGTGTGAACCACACCCAGTGTGGGGGTGGACCAACAAGCCATAAGGCATGCACCCAGAAAGCTTCAAGGGAGGCTATGATCCTTTGGATGAGGTTGGGAAACTTCTAGAATCTTCTCAGAGCAGGGGACAGCTGCTGAAGTGTTTTCAGGGAGGTTCACGACGGGCAGATGGATGAGGAGACACGTTTCAGATGAAGGGACAGCAGGTGCAGAGGGGAGATGAGACAGGGCCCTGTCTGGACCCACAGGAGCCAAGTCGGAGCCTGACCCACATCCTTGAGCAATTTAACAAAAAGCAAAACTCCCATGTTTACCAAAAGCCCAAGGGGATGGAAGCCGAGAACACAAGCTGGATTGCCTCTCATGGTTGTTCACGAACCTCTGCAGAGCAGAGAAACTGGGAGGGCATCCCAGGCACATCTAAGATGCCAGGGCCTTAAGGCTTCCTGTCCCTGTCCCTTTCAGAGAATGGGATGGCTGCAGACCCCAACCACAGTCTCAATGCCATGAGCGGCTGGCAGCCCTCCGTTGCCTGCAAAGACCGGGGCAGCCACGTGCACTGGGGCCTTGAACAGAATTCTCTAAAACCAGAATGGATTTCAGAGACGCGGGAGAGCTGTATTTTCTCCAGCATCAAATTCGTTGAGCTTTTCCCAAAATTAATTGCTACTTCCTTCATCCAGCTCCTGCCATCTCTCATCCCGCAACACAGGAAGCCAGGGGTTTCCAGCAGCCTGTTCCAACCTCACAACCGTGAGGCCCCGAGCTCGGCTTACCAGGGAGCAAGTAATAAAAGCCCGTGACGACAGCAGCACTTTCATCATGAATAAATGAACTCAATTACCTCCATGCAGAAAAAGGAGCACTTCAAAGGGAAAGAGGGAGGAAGAGAGGAAGAGGGACGGAGTAGAAAGAATCAGTGTTAATTAGCCTTATCTCGGAGGGAAATACATATGATAATTTGGTACGAAAGAGATTCAAATTAGTCTCATGCCAATCATTACATGTTAGTGGGTCTTATTGGTGATGACAGACTTGGCCATTCCGCAGTCATTAGAGTTCTAAAAATGACTCTCCTGATGAAAAGGAAACCTGAGAATCTCAGGACGTGGATTCCCCCACAGTGGGTCAATCATCGTCGGGGGGATCTGCTGGCCCCGGGATCCCCAGGGGCCTCGGCCGCCCCCACCCGGCGCAGCCCAAGCTTACTGCAGCCTGGACTGGCGGTGTCCGGTCTCAAAGCCATGTGAGACGCCACCCTAGGGCTTCTGACTCATCTGACAAAGCCAGAGGTGGGGGGTGCTGACAGGGTCCCCTCTACCCATGAAATTAGCCAACGGCACAGATGAACTTGGTCACCCCCCGGAATGTGCTGGGGGAGGTCTGGCTGTGTGCGCTGCTGGCCTGGTATACAGTAGGTACTCTATATCTGCGGTCCGAGTAAAGATGGCGCCCTTGCCAACTCCTGGGAGCACAACAGGTTCCTTCCCGGCTATGGCTCCTTCATCTGAAGCAGGAAAGTTGGCGAAGCACCCCCACCCAGGCCACATGGCACATGGCGGGCACTGGCTCGTGGGAGGAACGCTTACCGTGCTGGCCACTGCTACATCCAAGCACGTGCTTCAGAGAGGCGGAGCGGCCCTCTCAAAGCCAAGAGCGGCAAAGGGGAGGAAGGGGACCTTGGGAAGCGGACACAGAACCGGAATCCACTGAAACTCAGAGCAGGAGACCGGTTCAGGCCTGGTCATAGCTATCCCTCCTCCCCCGCCCCAACCCCAACGCCAACGCAGGTGTTGGCTGTGGGAGGCGGGGGTGTCCCGCCGCCTCTGCCTGCCTGCCTTGCACACAGCCAAGCCCTGGTATAGCCAGGAATTTAGGATTAGCACTCAGAGACAGCTGGGGGAAGAGCGCCAGACCCAGACAGCACCGGCAGACAGCCACAGACTAGCGGGTGTGGGAACACCAAGGGGCAGGTGACCGCGGTGACTTCCTTCCACCCGCTGTATGACCAGAGTGCCACCAACCTGGGGCGCCGGGTGTCCGAGCCGGGAGCCTGACTGCAGTGGGCTGCCCACACCCCCGCTGTGGTGGTTTTCCCTCCACTTCTGATGCAGAGAACCTCAGAAGCCACCCTTCCTCTCCCTCCGTTCCCCGG
The DNA here is from genome assembly GCA_031835075.1 of Saguinus oedipus. Taxonomy (NCBI): domain Eukaryota; kingdom Metazoa; phylum Chordata; class Mammalia; order Primates; family Cebidae; genus Saguinus; species Saguinus oedipus. Next base: position 221,608,093 of record CM063169.1, read on the forward strand.
CGCTCTTCCCGCCTGACAAATACCCGCTAATACCTCAAACCCTTGTTTTAAGCTCGATAAACTTGTGCTATGTGCTGCTAACGAGGCAAACGATGGCTCAGGTGTTTATATTAAACAGATTAATCGAGGACACAGTCGATGGAAGCATCTCAAAGTTACCTCCGGTATGAACCAAATCCCGCCTAATCCCAGAGAGCTTTCAAAAAACCAAACCAGACTATTCACCACCGGGACACTGTGAACTCGTTTTTCAAATGAGCCATCATTTTATGGAACAGACGATCAAAGACCAAAGCAAGGTTTGTGGCCAAGACGCAGAGAACGTGTGTTTTTGGACACGTTCAGCTCTCCAGCTGGCTCTTTATTTTGTAAAAAAATGCATCAATTACTCCAAATGCACCGTTGGCTGCATGTGGAGTAATTCATCTTGGTGCTGAGTCAGGAGACACGAAGGAAAGGGTGTCTTCAGAGGCGGCGGGATGAGTCACGAAATTTCTACAGTGGCGTGAAAAACACGGGCTTTCGAGACTCAAATGATTAACGGCTCGATGACTTCCACCCGGTCTCACTGTTGTACGCTAAGCAATTAAGCTTGCAATCTGGAATAAAGTACTTCAACCTGAAAGTCACTTAAAAGCAACACATGGCACTTTGTGCATTTAGGTTTTAAGTAGGTCTCACCCTGCAACCTTGCTCTACTGTTCTCCTAAAGCAAGGGGTTAAGTCAGGCAGGGGAGGTGGGTGAGCCGTGGGCTACGGTCAGGGAAGTCCCGAGCTGGCTAAGAAAGTGCCGTTGTTAGTGGCTGGGTGGCTCATGGCTGTCATCTCAGCACTTTGGGAGGCCGAGGCGGGCAGATCAGCTGAGGTCAGGAGTTCAAGACCAGCCTGACCAACATGGTGAAATCCCGTCTCTACTAAAAACACAAAAATTAACCAGGCGTGGTGGCAGGTGCCTATAATCCCAGCTACTCTGGAGGCTGAGTCGGGAGAATCGCTTGGACCTGGGAGGTGGAGGTTGCAGTGAGCCAAGATTGCGCCACTGCACTCCAGCCTGGGCAAGAGAGTGAGGCTCCATCTCGGGGCGGGGGTGGGGGGGGAAGAAAGTGCCGTTACTGAAATCATCTCAAGGTTCGTGGAGCCCACACCTGGGCCCAGCGCCCGTCCTCTGACCCTTTTCCCTGGAGGGATGTGGACAGACGGAAACACCCAAAACCCTCAGCCATGTGACCTGGGACGCGTGTCCAAAGCCGGGGTGAGCCCGGCCACCCGCAGGCCGCAGGCACCTACCCGTGAAGTCCTCGAAGCACTCGCAGGTGTAGCCGCCCTCGCGGCTGCGGCAGCGGCCGTGGGCGCCGCACGGGTTGGAGTAGCAGAGGTCGACCTCCGTCTCGCAGTAGTCCCCGGTGAAGCCGGGCGGGCACCGGCAGCGCAGGCCGTTGATGGGGTGGATGGGCCGGAAGAGCACGGTGGTGGAGCTGAGGAAGGGCGCGGAGCTGTCGAAGCGCAGCACGGAGACGCACTTCATGTAGTTCTCGCAGGGCTCTCGCAGGCAGATGTTGTCGTCGAAGGGCAGCACGCGCTGCGTGGAGATGGTGGTCAGCAGCGTCCGGTTCAGGTAGATCTGCTCCTGCAGGTCCTCCGACGGGAAGAACTGGCCGCGGACGCCGCCGGGCAGCAGCGCCGAGAAGGTCACGTTCAGGATGTTGGCGCTGACGTCGGTGTCGTTCTGGACGTTGAAGACGAAGACGTCCTTCTTGCTGGTGGCCAGCACCGCGGCCACCCCCTCCACGAACAGGGCTAGCAGTGGGGACAGGAACTTCTCCTGGGACATGTTTTCCAGGCGGACGGTGATGCTGTTGGTCAGCATGTCGTCCGTGATGATGGTGACACGCAGGGTGCAGAGGGCTGTGACGGTGTGGATGCCGTCTGCGGACACAAAGAGAGTCAGGGTCACTCAGACGCCGCGGGAGTCACGGGTCCTACAGGCCCCATCCCAGGAGCAGCCTCCAGCACGCGTGGCAAAGGAGAAGAGAGGCTGGGCATCCCCACTCCCCATTCCCCACCCACGACCACCCCCTTGACCCTCCCTCCTCCAGGACCCTGACGCCCACCTGGCTTCCTAAAGCACAGCTGCAATCACATCTCTCTTTGACTCCGAAGCTCCCAGAGGGCCCCAAAGCGCTCAGCAGGGGCCTGAGCCTTTGACGACCACTGGAATCCAGCCCCTCACTGCCCGAGACTCCTTGCATGCTTTGCTCCAGCCACATGGGGACTTGAAGCCCCCCTTTACCTCCTCCAAACCTGTCCCGGCCTCCAGGGACCCCACCCTGCCCAATCCCCCAACAATTCTTCCTCTCTTGAAGCTCTGCTCAAGGTCTGCAGTGGCCAGCAAGCCCGTCCTGGTCCCACCCAGGGGACACCCCCATCGACGTGCTGTGCTGAGAGTCCCACTTAGCCTGGCCGCACCCCATGCCACTCCACACGCCCAGCACACAGGAGGCGCTGAGGAGCACCACTCTACAAAGACACGCAGCAGCCGCTCAGCCAGCAGTGAACAAACACCCAGCAAGGTACTCAGGAGTCTGAGGTCAAGATGACGGCGCACCTGGGTTGCAAAGGTGAGTGCAGCATCTGTTCCAGGTCAGAATGGGATGAGATGTTCACGGGGCAAGCCATGGGGACCAGCGGCTCCCAGGCACAGAGCAGCAGCCCCTGTCCAGGGGCCTTCACCTGCCGCCTCCAGACCTGGGCTCAGATGTGGAGTGGGATTTGCAGAAGAGCCTGCCAAGGCCACGCCCCCCAGGTCTGGCTCAGATTCTGTGTTCCAGGAGCTCCCCCACCCCATGAAGCCCCCTGCCTGTGGCCCCCACGAGAGATCCCACCCTGGTTTCCATGGAGCGTGGGGCCCCTGTGGCCCCTCAGAGTCCCGGGCCTCAGTAACTGCCCTAGTCAGGAGGACAGGAGCCAGGCAGGGAGCCAGAGAGGGCCAGGCCCTCCTCGCTGTCATTCTGGGGACTGTGAGGAAGCGTCCGGAGAGGCCACCTCATCACCCCGAGCCTGGCATCATGTCCGACAAGGCACTGTGGCACGCGGAGAGCCCAAGGGGAAACGGGGACCCAGAGCAGCAGGCAGCTCCGCACCCGCCCCGAGCTTTCCCGGCACCAGGGGGGACTTGGCGTCACGTAATTTGTGTAAACAACAAAGAAACACAACCAACCACTCCAGAAGCCACAGATGCGTCCAGGTGTGGTGGACCCAAGATCCCAAGAGATTCTAACAGAATCCACATCAGCCACAATTCACAGGCAAGGAAAACAGACATGGAGAAGCCAGATTTCGTCACACCCAGGAACTCAAGCCTGGCTGCGCGTGCCCAGTTCCACCCCAGGAACGACACCCGACTTGTGCACTGGGCGCTGTGGTCTCTCTGCCAGGTGGCACTCAGGACAGTGTGGCAGGCCAGGACTCAGAACACGAAACTAACATGTGTACAACCTCAGTGTGGGGAGGGCACTCTGGCTCTGGCATAAACCCACAGGCTTCGAGGCTACACAGCTCTGTCAGCAACGCCCACAGAGCACCTCGGAGCGGGAGGGGCAGCCAAGAAGGCATCTGCAGCTCACAGAAGGAGGTCGGTGGCTGTAAAGAAGAGGAGCAGAGCCGGGCACGGTGGCTCACGCCTGTAATCCCAGCACTTTGGGAGGCCGAGGTGGGTGGAGGTCAAGAGATCAAGTCCATCCTGGTCAACATGGTGAAATTCTGTTTCTACTAAAAATACAAAAAATTAGCTGGGCATGGTGGCGCGTGCCTGTAATCCCAGCACTTTGGGAGGCTGAGGCAGGTGGATCACGAGGTCAAGAGATCGAGACCATCCTGGTCAACATGGTGAGACCCCCGTCTCTACTAAAAATACAAAAAATTAGCTGGGCGTGGTGGCGCGTGCCTGTAATCCCAGCTACTCAGGAGGCTGAGGCAGGAGAATTGCCTGAACCCAGAAGGTGGAGGTTGCGGTGAGCCGAGATCACGCCATTGCACTCCAGCCTGGGTAACAAGAGCAAAACTCCGTCTCAAAAAAAAAAAAAGAGAAGAGCAGCAGAAAAAAACACAAATGAGGCTGGGCCAGGTGACTCACACCTGTAATCCCAGCACTTTAGGAGGCCAAGGCTGGTGAATCATAAGGTCAGGAGTTCAAGACCAGCCTGGCCAACATGGTGAAACCCCATCTTTACTAAAAATACAAAAATTAGCGAGGTGTGGTGGTGCGCGCCTGTAATCTCAGCTACTCAGGAGGCTGAGGCAGGAGAATCGCTTGAACCCAGGAGACAGAGGTTGCAATGAGCCGAGATGGTGCCACTGCACTCCAGCCTGGGGGACAGAGCGAGGCTCCTTCTTCCCCCAAAAAAGAAAAGTCTTGAAAACAGCCTATGACCCACAGGCATTGCTCGGCCATGTACTCAACACCCCTGGGGCCTGCCAGCCTCAGTTTCCCTCCACCATTGTCCCCCTGTGGCAGCCAGAGTGGTCTTCCTAAAATAGTGACCTCATCACCCCTCCCCTAATGGCGCCTAGCATAAAATCCACAGCCCTCTGTCCTATGGTCTACGTGATCTGGCCCTGTGATCCTGTGACAGCTCTTCCTGCCCCAGGGCCTTTGCACATCTCCTGACTGAAGTACTTCCCTCTCCCTCCTTCTCAGACACTGGCTGCACACCGGGGTCCCTACTGGAGGACTGAGTCTCATTCTGTTGCCCAGGCTGGAGTGCAATGATGCGATCTCAGCTCACTGCAACCCCCACCTCCTGGGTTCAAGCGATTCTCCTGCCTCAGTCTCCCAAGTAGCTGGGATTACAGACATGCGCCACCATGCCCAGCTAATTTTTGTATTTTTAGTAGAGATGAGGTCTCACCATGTCAGCCAGGCTGGTCTTGAACTCCTGACCTCAAGTGATCCACCTGCCTCAGCCTCCCAAAGTGCTGGGATTACAGGCGAGAGTTACCGAGCCCGGCCGAGGGCTCCGATTTTCTCATTTGTTTATATCTGTTTTTTTTCCCCTGTGAGTCCCTGAGAACCCAGAACCTGTAGGTCTTGTTCTTGCTGCACCCGTCACATCTACAACAGTTTGTGGCACTCAGAAGCCACTAGACAAACATTTGTGGAAGAAAGGGGAGGAGGGAGGAGGACGGAGGGGGAGGGGGAGGGGGAGGGAGAGGGAGAGGCGAGGGCAGAGAAGTCACTTCAACTCCGACATTAACATTCACACAAACAGCATGAGGGACTCCATTTTGCATGTGACTATTTTTTTGAAAGGTCCTTTACAATAATACAGATAGGATATTGTTTGCTTCCTCGTGGCGGTTGTTATGAAACACGCTTTTATCTTAAACCACACATGGATGTGTTTGTTCTGGCCTGATCACGCAAGATCGTACTGATTTTAAGCTAAAAGACCAGGCCTTCTTGGGATGCCCTGAGCTCTTCTGACCCCCACAAGTGGGGTGGAGGCTCCAGCCCTGGGCATGTTCCTGGGCAGCCCAGGAAGGCACAGCACAGAGAGACACCCAGAACAACAAGCCATGTTCTAGGGACACCCATCTTCACTCAGGGACAAAATGATGACATAACAGAAAATAGCATTAAATATTAAGACCGTGAAATGCGCTGGAGGACGTGAGGTGCACCCCACCATTAATCCTAACGTCAATTTCCTTCTAGACCATGGGCCTGCCCAGCATACCCGGCCACAGTGAATTGACTTTCTCTGTAAGTAGTCTGGGTTGGATTTTGAACCAAGTGCGGCGTAAGGCTTCAGATACACGTATCTAAACGTCACCAATACCGGAACGCTGAGCTAGCACGGCCCGTCCCCATGATGGAACAGGACGCACAGAAACCACACAGTAGCACAACGTCCATTTTTGGCAGAGATAGATCAGGACAACATGAGGTCAGTTTACAAGAAACAGGCCGGGCATGGCAGCTCATACCTGTAATCCCAGCACTTTGGGAGGCTGAGGTGGGCGGATCACCTGAGGTCAGGAGTTCGAGACCAGCCTGGCCAACATGGTGAAACCCTGTCTCTACTAAAAATACAAAAATTAAGTGGGCATGGTGGCATGCGCCTGAAATCCCATCTATTCAGGAGACTGAGGCAGGGGAATCACTTGAACCTGGGAGAGGGAGGTGGCAGTGAGCCAAGATGGCACCACTACACTCAGCAGGACGACAGAGTGGGAATCCATCTCAAAAAAATTTAAAAAATTTTTTTAAAAAGGAAGGAGTTACTCTTTCACACAAAACAAAAAAGTTCCTACCTGAGTTCAGGAGCTATCAGCACTATTGACAGTGGTTCTGTCTGTGTTGCTGATTTTGTTTCTTAAAAAACTTAATTTTAAAACAGTTTTAGATTTATAAAAAAATTACTAATACGGAGGGTTCCCAGAGACCCCACACCCAGGCCCGTCAGTTATGTTATGACATTAACATGGTAGATTTGGGAGTTTTTTGCTTGTTTGTTTTGAGACAGGCTCATTCTGTCGCCCAGGCTGGAAATGAAGTGGCAGCAACGCAGCTTGAGACTTGAGCTCCTGGGTTCAAGGGACCCTCCCACCTCAGCCTCCTGAAAAGCTAGGACTACAGGAACACGCCACCATGCCTGGCTGGGTTTTCTGTTTCTGTTATTGCTTTTGGTTTTTTGCAGAGGGGAAGTCTTGCAATGTTGCCCAGGCTGGTCTCACATTCCTGGCCTCAAGCAATCCTCCCACCTCAGCCTCCTAAAGTGCTGGGATTCACAGGTGTGAGCCCCTGCGCCTGGCCTCAGCATTTGTCATAAGGAAGGAGCCTTGCTGACACATGAATAACTGAAGCTCATTCTTTTGCAGATTTTCTTCATTTCCACCCACTGTCCTCTCCTGTCCCCAGACCCCATGCCACACGCAACTCCCTGCCCATGGCAGCTTCTAGCCTTCCCTGGGTCTGGGACCTCTACGGTTTTCAGGGGCTGCACTCTGTGACTTTAGGCGATGCTGCCTTTCTGCCTCACACCGTCCCCTGCGGTTTTATTTCTGTGCGTGAGTACAGGTCAGGTTCACAGTCTGAGGTCTTGATTTTGGGAGGCCCAGCACCCGCCCAGCACTCTCTCTGTCCACTCTCTAGGCATTCCCCCCGAGAGCTCCGCGGCACCTCAAAAGTGGTCAAGTGCCATCCCTGCTTTCCCAGAAAGGATGAGTCACCTCATTGTGGCTCAGACGTGGGAAGGAGATAGAGCAGATGGCAGAGCGTGAGGCTGTGGGCCCCTCCGGCAGGTGCTGCACAAACCTGGACCACTTCATGGGGAGGAAGTTTCTGAGTCTCCATGGAGGATGGGACCTGCGCAGTCCCCCGACTTTCATGAAAGACTTTGCAGTTGGATAATGGTCATCCACCATCGCGTTCCCCATGGTGGGCTCATGCGTGGGACAGAGGGGGCAGATGTCACATCACAGCCTTCAAAGAGCAGGCAGCCCTCAGGGGTCAGGGGACAGTGCCACAGTTCCAAGACTCGGTGGCAGGTGATTGGCCACTGTGGGTGAAGAGCAGTTCAGCCCACAGTGGATGGCCCCAGGAGACGGGAGTGGGTTTTCTAGGAAAAATGGAGTTTGCCACACAAAGTGGAGGGGACAGGCCTCCGGGAGCAAAATACAGGAAAAGCAGCAAGGTCAGCAAGCGGGAGAGGGGGGCATCAGCTCCCAGGGCCGCCAGAGCAAAGGGCCGCCACTGTGTGGCTGACAGCACACATGCTTTTTCCGTTCTGGAGGCCAGGGGTCTGAAATTCAGGTGCTGGCAGAGCTGATTCCTCCTGGAGGCTTGTGGGAGCGTCTGCTCCAGGCCCCTCTCCCGGTGCTGGGGGCCAGCAGTCCTAGGCGTTGGCTGGCTCCTGGACACACCCCTCCGGCCTCTGCCTCTGCCGTCAAGTGGCCAAGGCCCTCTCCGTGTCATCGCCATGCCTCTGTCTTCTGTTCAGGGCACCGGAAGCTGGCACAGCCTCGTCTCAACACTTGCCTCACAGCTGCAAAGAGCTTCTTTCCAAACAACATCCCACTCCGATGTTCCAGGTGGATGTGAATTTTGGGGAGACACGAGTCAACCCCAGGAATGCAGAGTAGTGGGGAGACACGGGCATGGAGGCAGGGGGTGGGAGGCCAAGGTGGTCGAACTGCCACCTGGTGGAGTTTGAGACCAGCCCGAGCAACATGGTGAAACTCTATCTCTACCAAAACACAAAAAAGGAGCCGGGCATGGTGGTGCCCACCTGTAGTCCCGGCCACTCAGGAGGCAGAGGCAGGAGAATCACTTGAACCTGGGAGGCAGAGGTTGTAGTGAGCTGAGATGGTGCCACTTCACTCCAGCCTGGGCAACAAAGTGAGACTCTGGCTCAAAAAAGAAAAGAAAAGAGAAAAAAAAAAAAACCAGGAAGTAGTGACCAGGCTACAACTGGCATGAAACTCACAAACGTTCTGCCAAGTTAAAGAAGCCAGACACAGAAGGCCACGTCATCGTGATTCCACTGATAGGAAACACCCAGACTCGACAGACACGGAAGGCCACGTCATTGTGATTCCACTGATGTGAAACACCCAGACTCCACAGACACGGAAGGCCACATCATCGTGATTCCACTGATGTGAAACACCCAGACTCCACAGACACGGAAGGCCACGTCATCGTGATTCCACTGATACGAAACACCCAGACTCCACAGACACGGAAGGCCACGTCATCGTGATTCCACTGATACGAAACACCCAGACTCCACAGACACGGAAGGCCACGTCATCGTGATTCCACGGATACGAAACACCCAGACTCCACAGACACGGAAGGCCACGTCATCGTGATTCCACGGATACGAAACACCCAGACTCCACAGACACCGAAGGCCACGTCATCGTGATTCCACTGATGTGAAACACCCAGACTCCACAGACACGGAAGGCCACGTCATCGTGATTCCACTGATGGGAAACACCCAGACTCCACAGACACGGAAGGCCACGCTCTGGCAAGACAGGCTGGAAGTGATTAAGCTTACTGGGCATGGAGTTTCCTCAGGTGAGGAGAACGTTCTGGAACTGCACAGAGGGAGAAGGTGCACCTCGTCAATGCCATAAATGCCGCTGAACTGTTCATTTTAAAATGACTGATTTTATCTTATGTGAATTTCATCTCACTTTTAAAAAAAAGAAAACAATAGTTAAGAATTGATTCTTAGTAAAAATTTGTCTCATTTTGGCGTGAGATTGTCCAAAAGGAGCAAGCCAGTCTAAAGGGCATTTCGAGAATGATTTCCTTCAAACCAAGCTGTCAAATGAAGTCAGAGATGAACAGATGTCCTGAGGGGTGGAACCGCTTCTCCTTGCAAGAGTGGGAAGCTGCCTTCCGACCCTGGAGACACCAAACTCCCCCACCTTAGAGATGCTGAGTGTGGCTTGGGTAGAACCGAATTCATCACCATCTGTTTACACCACGAACTAAACATCACAGGAGGAGCCCGCACAGGCCCACGCGCCGCAGTGAAGGCACGACAGGGATCCACACCCGGAGTTTATCAGGGACCTTCTGTTGTCTGTGCTTCGGCTCAAGTCTGCACAGAACGATCTGCAGGCATTCGTTTGCTGAATAGGAATCCAAACGTCTGACCACAGGAAACCCCCTTCTGGGGAGCGCCGGGAACTCCTGCGGGCAGACGCTGTGACCAACAAGCCTGTTTTAAGATGAGAAGAAAAGGAGGCAGCCTGGGGCTTCAGCTTCCAGGGCAGGTTCCCCATGGCGGCACTGGTGACTCTCGGGGGTGCTGGGTAACTCTGTGGGGTGTCAGACCCCGGGAGGACGCTGGGCAGCATCCCTGGCCTCTACCCACTGTAGGTCAGCAGCACCCCAGCTGCACGCCCGGGCCTCTGTGCCTCCCAACAGCGCCGTCTGCGGCACTCCCCTGCCAGCTGAGCCAACGGGGAGCCATTCCAGCCTCGCTCTTCCCTGCCAGAACCATAAAGCCACCTCTCTGCCCCGTCCTGGACAAATGGGCCAAGTTCCCCAAGGCAAAAATTAAACGACAAATATAAAAGAACAAGTGGGCGCTGGTTCTGAGCCGAAGGACGCCTTCCAGCATGACAGTGCAGCCCTGAGCACCTGCCAAGGGACAGCCATATGTTCCCCAGATTGACGTCTCCACAAGCCACTGCCAGCCCCAGAGAGCTGTGGACAATGAGGATGGGACATTTCAGCAAACACAGTAACCGGCCCAACCCAGCCCTGCAGCAGGCCCTGCTCGGAGCTCTCCGGCTCTCCAGCCGCTGCTCACCGCAGGCCCAGGGAGGCAGGAGCGATCGGGGCCAGTCTGGAACATTCTAGGCTCCAGGTAGTGGCCATCCAGCACCCAGGCTGGCTCCTCGTCCAGCCACCTCAGCAGCCACAGCAGCAGGTGACCCTCGGCCTCCCTCTGCGAGCCCCTGGGCCACTATCCCCATCTTCCTCGTCTCCTTGACTGGAGTCCCGCACAGTCACACCTGTGGCTGGTGCAGCATCCGCTGACGGCCACTCCTGGGGCTCCCTCCGGTGAATCCTGGTAGCTTTTCCCTCTCCAAAGTGACCTGCTGGACTCAGGTTTGTCCTGACCCCCGTGCTTGTCGGCAGTGCCTCTGAAATGCTGACTCATCTCCAGGGACCAACCGCTCCTATCCCTGAGCCCAAAGGCCCTCCTGTGCAGAAAGGCGGCAGCGGCTGCCAGGGGAAAACCGTCGGGGCCCTGCCCTGGCAGCGCCTGCCATCCCAGGTGCACCTCAAGCAGAGGCCTCTTCTTTGGGGAAAAGCTTCCCACGGTGGCTGAACCGGCACTGCAGCCACATCCCCCACGAGGTCATCAAGGAGCCAGAGACCACAGCTGCCTCTGGGCAGGAAACGCAGGGATCCAGGAGACGGTGAGCTGAGACTTTTTGTGGTTATTTGAACTTTTTTTGGGGGGGAGGTAGAAATTAAACCTTGTTTATTTTTAAAACCAGAGCTGGGCACACTGGCTCACGCCTGTAATCCTAGCACTTTGGGAGGCCAAGGCAGGCAGATCATGAGGTCAAGAGATTGAGACCAGCCTGGCCAACATGGTGAAACCCCGTCTCTACTAAAAATACAAAAATTAGCTGGCATGGTGGTGCATGCCTGTAGTCCCAGCTACTTGGGAGGCTGAGGCAGGAGAATCACCTGAACCTTGGAGGTGGAGGTTGCGGTGAGCCGAGATGGTGTCACTACACTCCAGCCTGGCGACAGAGCGAGACACCATCACCAAAAAAAAAAAAAAAAACCACTAGGAAACTATATCCCAGCAAATAAACAGCTGTATTATCATTTCCAGTAATAAGTTAGTGAAAATACAGTGAGATTGCATTGAAAACAGGAAGGTACCAGCCAGGCTGCAAGCTGTGAAAATCCTGGGCAAAGCGCATTTGGTAACGGGCCGCCTCTCCTTTGCTCTAAGGGATTCAGCTCATCCAAGCCCAAGTTGCTTCCTTTTCCGCCCTTGAAGTTCCTGTTACCAGGGGTTTGTCTCAGTTGGGCTCTGTCAATCCAGGGGGCTACGCAGGCAATGCTGGGTTTAGGCTTTCATTCCTTCTGCTCTGTAAAACCAGGTTTTTCCAAAGCTGGTACTTCGTAACTCTGCTATAATCAAGTAGCCAACTGCTCCTCTTTCACTGTTCATTCCTAGATACTAGGACATATCACAATCGAAACGCCTTCTCTTCATGGGCAAAGTGTTACTGCCAGACTGTCCTGTCATGTTGCTACGCACAGCTTCAGGGCCCATCAGCCAGTAATCATGCTTCTCATCATCTAAGTGTGGTCGCCTCTGGTGTTTCTGCACAGTCTCCAGGCTGAAAGATGCAGCATGTAATAATAGTTTTTGTATTTTTTTTGAGGCGGAGTCTGCCTCTTGTCACCCAGGATGGAGTATAGTGGTGCGATCTTGGCTCACTGCACCTCCACCTCCCAGGTTCAAGCGATTCTGGCACCTCAGCCTCCCAAATAGCTGGGATTACAGGCATGCGCCACCACGCCCAGCTAATTTTTTATTTTTAGTAGAGACGGCGTTTCTCCATGTTGGTTGGGCTGGTCTTGAACTCCCGACCTCAGGTGATCCGCCTACCTCAGCCTCCCAAAGTGCTGAGATTACAGCCATGAGCCAACACGCCCAGCCATGCATGTAATAACTTTAAGAAATGTACCTCCACATCTCGATGACCAGAAATGGGGATCCACAAGGAACCTTTCAAAGTTCTTACCCATCTAGGCTCCCTCCCAATTCCACATCTTAAAGTCAACTTCCATGCCCTTGTATAAATTACACAAAACCAAGAAAAAAAAAGACCCAAAAACCTTTTTTCCCTTCTAAGTTAGGGACCTCATGGATTTTGTCTCACAGATTATGGAAAATGGTGTGGTGACACTTCCGGTCAACAGGATGTTGGCAACAAAGAGAAAACGTCTCTCCTCAAACTCCACCAACTCTAACCTGCCAGCCTGTTGTACTGTGAAATAAGAAGAGCCTGGTACCTTGGAGGGCTGTGGCTTGTTACGGGAGATCCTTCCTGCCAGGACAAGTGCTGACCACAGGAAATACAAGCTCTAACATTCTCCCGTGATCTCTCTGACCCAATTTAGCACCAATTTTTTCCATTTCAATTTTTAGGACCAAAACATAAGAGAACCGGTGTCCAGAGGCGAGTGGCATATGCCTTACACTCGTGGCTGTCCTTAATTTCTTCATTAATAAACTTTGCATAAAAGACTAAAGTTCCATCCGGGCATGGTGGCTCATGCCTATAATCCCAGCACTTTGGGAGGCTGAGGCAGGTGGATCACTTGAGGCCAGGAGTTCAAGACCAGCCTGGCCAACATGGCAAAAACCCTCCCAAAATGCTGGGGTTATAAGCATGAGCCACTGCGCCCAGCTGACTTTTATAAATCTTGGCCATGGTCATCTGAGGTAGACAAAATAATGTCTCCCCCTCACCTCCCAAGAGGTCCATGTCTCAATAGCTGTAACTGCATTATGCCACATAGCACAGAGGTATGGTGGCTCACCAGCGACCTCAACCCAGGAGAGTATCCTGGATGATCTGGATGAGCCCATTGTGGCCACAGGATCCTTAAAAGTAGAGGAGGGGGAAGAATGAGAGAAAGCTTTGGGGATAGAAGAAGTCAGGGGACTCTATGCTGCGGACCCTGGAGCCGGAGAAAGGGCCACAAACCAAGGAAGGTAGATGCCTCCAGAAGCTGGCAAGGGCCAGGAAATGGCCTCCCTTCCAGAGCCTCCCAACAGGAATGCAGGCCAGCCTACACCTTGATCGTATCCCAGGGAGGAGAAGGACTTCCCACTGCAGAACCGGAAGAGAATACACCTGCTGTCTCAAGCCACTGTGGCCACTGTCATTTGTTACAGTGGCAGTAGAAAGCTAATATCTTATGTTGTGAGGTTACCTGATACTAGAGTCAGATGCGGACTGTCAGGAAGAAAAATTCCTCACGAATGCAAATGCAACAACGCACATTCTTAACAAAAAAGGTAAACTAACACACACACACACAGATAAAAATAAAAAAGGTAAACAAAGCCAGTATTTTAAAAACACAATATATCAAGACCAAATTGGATTTATCCCAGAACTTTAACATTAGAAAACGTGTTAACATAACACACTACAATTACCCCCAAAAAAGCATATTTACACCTCAAGAGCAGAGAAAAAGTTTCAGCGAAGTTCTGCGATCATTCATCATAAAGACTCTTGGCAAACAAGGCAGCAGGAGCTTCCTTAGGTTGATTAAAGGCTTCTGTAAAAATCCTTCAGCAAGTATCATACTGAACAGGATGCCCATCACCATCACTTCTGCTGAGTGTTGTAGCAGAAGCCAAAGTCAGCATAAGAATACAGTGAATAATCCCAGCACTTTGGGAGGCCAAGGTGGGTGGATCACAAGGTCAAGAGATCGAGACCATCCTGGTCAACAGGGTGAAATCCTGTCTCTACTAAAAATACAAAAAATTAGCTGGGCATGGTGGCGCGTGCCTGTAATCCCAGCTACTCAGGAGGCTGAGGCAGGAGAATTGCCTGAACCCAGGAGGCGAAGGTTGCGGTGAGCCGAGATCGTGCCATTGCACTCCAGCCTGGGTAACAAGAGCGAAACTCCATCCAAAAAAAAAAAAAAAAAAAACTACAATGAATGAATGAATAAATGAAAGACATAAGTTTCTAAAGAAAGATGATATAACACCATCAACACAGAAAAGTCCAAACACTCTCCAGAAAAACTGTCACCATAGACAGAGCATTTATCCAGGCAGCTAGAGAGAAGTTCAACACAGAAAAATCAAATGTATTTCCTTATACCAGGCATACAGTTTTAAAAATATAATTTTTAAAATATCATTTTCAATAGCAGCAAAAATACACAGCTCTTAAGAATAAATCAAATAGGGACCGGGTGTGGTGGCTCACACCTGTAATCCCAGGACTTTGGGAGGCCAAGGTGGGCAGATCACCTGAGGTCAGGAGTTCGAGACCAGCCTGGTCAACATGGTGAAACCCTATCTCTACTACAAATACAAAAATTAGCTGGGCATGGTGGCGAGTGCCTGTAGTCCCAGCTACTCAGGAGGCTGAGGCAGGAAAATCATTCCTGAAGTTGCAGTGAGCTGAGAGCACATCATTGTACTGCAGCCTGGGCGACAGAGCAAGAGTCCACCTCAAAAAAAAAAACGACAAATCAAATCAAAAGATGCTCAACATCATCAGTGATCCTCAATTCATAAGAAATGCTAAGTGAAACCACAATGAGATACCATTTTACACCCACCTGATGGGTAAAAATTAACAAGTCAGACACTTTGGGAGGCCCAGGCAGGAGGATCACTTGCATCCAGGAGTTCAAAACCAGTCTGGGTAACACAGCAAGACTCCACCTCTACAAAAAGTAAAAAATTAGCCGGTGGGTGTGGTGGTGTGCACTAGCAGTCTCAGCTACTCAGGAGGTTGAGATGGGAGGATCGCTTGAGCTCAGGAGGTCATGGCTGCAGGCAGCTGAGATTGCACCACTGCACTCAGCCTGGGTGATAAAGTGAGACCCTCTCAGCAAAAGAAAAAAAAAAATCAGACACCAACAGGTGACGGCAAGCAGAAGAGGAGGGACACGTCTTTGTTGCTGGTGGGCATCTGAATTGGCCAAAGGCCACTGGAGTCACCTGATGGTGGGACATTCCCAGGCCCAATGGCCAGCCATTCCACACGGGGTGTATACCCCAGGGGAAGCCTTGACAACGTGTGCCAGGAGAGGCACAGCAGAATGCCACACAGCAGAAGAGATGGGTCACGTGTGGCAGGTTCACAGGACGGAGTACCACACAAGAGTGGAAATGCAGAAACTACTATTCAGAGCAGCAACAGGAGCGCTAAGCGGAAAACCCGCGCTGTGATGAGGCAGACTGCATGGCCCCGTTCATTCACTCCAGACACACGCACCTCAAGGAGATCGGTCCAGAATCCTTTACCTGAAACCCTCGGGACCAGGTGGTTTTGGAGTTTAGAATTTTTGGAACTTGGAGCGGCACGACAGCACACACGCCATCTCCTGTAACAGCACTCCCCAGTCAAACGCTCATCTTGCTGCAGCAAACGGTGTGAATACCCACACTGAGTAGACTCCCATGTTGCTGAGAGTCGGGTTCTGCCACCAAATGAATTTTTACCAAACTCACTTTGGTTTTCAAGCTTTTGGATTTTGGAATAGCAGATGAGGACCCTGCACTGGGACACTCAGAGAGTCACCAGCATATGCCAGAGAACCAAAATGGAAAGCAAAGGAAATACATTGAAATTCTCTCGGCAGCAGGAGAGGGATCCGACCAGGGAATCCAGGAAGGCACAACACAGAGGGCTTCACGGTCAGGGCAGCTTCCGTGCACATGCAGGGTATGGTACACCCGTGTTAGCTGTCGTCCTTTATTTTGTGTGTGTGTGTGTGTGTGTGTGTGTGTGTGTGTGTCAGAGAGAGAGAGACAGACAGAGAGACAGAGAGAGAGATTTAGTATATTCCAACTACTTCAAACCAACAATATTAATTCCTCAAATGAAATAGCGCATAGGATGGCGGATGGCCACTAGCAGAGAGGCAGAGTCACGCTTTCTGGCTTGAAGAGGGATTCTGTTCCCAGAGACAGGGCTGGGGAGGGAGGCGACGTCATCTGTCTGGGGTGGAGATGAACAGTTTCAAGAATGTCGTTGTTTTTAAACATGACCACAGGCCAGGTGCGGTGACCCACGCCTGTAATCTCAGCACTTTGGGAGGCCGAGGCGGGTGCATCACCTGAGATCAGAGGTCAACACCAGCATGGCCAACATGATGAAACCCTGTCTCTACTAAAAATATAGAAATTAGCTGGGGGTGGTGGTGGGTGCCTGTAATTCCAGCTAGTCAGAAGGCTGAGGCAGGAGAATTGCCTGAACCCGGGAGGTGGAGGTTACAGTGAGCTGAGATAGAAACACTATACTCCAGCCTGGGCAACAGAGTGAGACTCCATCTCAAAACAAACAAATAATAAATAAAAAGACCATAAATGCTTTGATGTCCTCCTACCCACAGGTGAGATCCAGGTCCCCTTCCTCTTGAATCTGGGTGGGCTTGGGACACTTCAACTCACAGAAGAGGGCAGAGTGTTGCCGTGTGGCTCCCAAAGCTGGGCCATAAAAGGCCACTGGGCTTCTGTTTGGCTCCACCAGCCATGGGCTCCTGGGAAAGCTGCTCTAGGGACCCAGCTGCCAGGCTGCACAAAGCCCAGCGGCAGGGAAGGCCCCATGCGGGCGATCTCAGCTGAGCCCAGCCCAGGCTCCAGGGATGTGACTGAAGGAGATGCTGGGCCCAGCGTTAAGCCAGCCTAGCCCAGGCTCCAGGGACCTGACTAAAGGAGATGCTGAGCCCAGCCTTAAGCCAGTCCAGCCCAGGCTCCAGGGACATGACTGAAGGAGATGCTGGGCTGGGGTTGCCATGGATTTTCTTTTCACATGGGACAGAGCTGGGCTCCGCAGGTTCCACCACAGCACACTATGGCACAAAGGGCAGCCGAGGGTGAGAAAGCGAATGAGCGCCGCTGCGTTCCAATACAACCGACAACACGCGGTGAGCTGATCTGACCCATGGGGCACTCTGCTGCCCCTGCTCTAGATGACTCCTGCCCCCAGCCATTGGAGTTGGCCCCAGTCACTAAAGTCACCCCCAGCTGACGCCCCGAGTACTGTGGCATGCCCACTGTGCCCTGTCCGAGGTCCTGGCCGCCAGTCCACACAGAACAAATGGGTGCTGTCCTATACCGCTGAGTTGGGGCTGCTTGTTTCACAGCAGTAGCTCACTGGGACAAAGCATCTTCAAGACAGCCTGGCTCTTGGATGTCAGGTCTGGTGCTCAAAGCCGGATCCAGGTAAAGACAGAGGTGTGGGACTCTGGGAGAGAGGAGACCCCACAGAGAGAAGGCAGAGAGCCAGGGGAGGAGAGGCCTCGGCGTGAACTTGAGGAAACAGGGGAGGGCAGGGCAGAGGGGATGAGCCAGCAAGGGAGGCCAGTGGGAGCCAGGAGAGCCGGGCACAGAAGTCGGGGAACAGAACGGCCAGGTACTGTGGCTCACACCTGTAATCCCAGCGCTTAGGGAGGAAGAGGCAGGTGGACAACCTGAGGTCAGGAGTTCAAGACCAGCCTGACATACATGGTGAAACCTCATCTCTACTAAAAATACAAAATTAGCCCGGCATGGTGGCACGTGCCTGTAGTCCCAGCTACTCAGGAGGCTGAGGCAGGAGAATCGCTTGAACCCAGGAGGCGGAGGTTGCCGTGAGCCGAGATTGCGCCATTGCACTCCAGCCTGGGTGACAAGAGCAAAACTCCATCTAAAAAAAAAAAAAAAAACGGCAGGGAAGAGCATGTTTCCATAAAGAGGGCATGCTCAACTGTGCAGACCGCGCCCTAGACACCCAGCAAGGCAGGACCAAAAGCAGCCCACAGGTGCTCCTTTCAAAGCGCTTTCCCCGACAATGCCACTCTGCTGCCCACTTCCTCTGTGACCTTAGGCAAGTCACCTAACCTCTATGTGGTGCTTCAGTTTCCTCATCAGTAAAACCGGGTGTTTGAATTTCCTGCCTCTTGGAGTTCCCCGAGGATTGCAAGGGCTACGTAAGTCTTTGCTCTCATTATCTGCTATTGCTTCTCCAAGCACCCCGGGAGGCAGAGCAGATCCCACTGCCCCAGTGACGAGGGAGGTGGGGCCCAGAGAGGCTCAGGAACCATGCCCAGGACACACAGCTGTCCGTTGAGGGTGCAAGTTGCGGCGATCTTCCTGCCAAAGTAGAGTGAGGACTGCAGTCTCCACGTGTCTACTCAGCTGTTTCACACACTTTCAGGAGAGAAAATAATTATTAACTGCAGAGGCTGAATGAGGATCGGGAGCTGCAGGGTATTCTAATACCAATAATTTGTACCTATTTAAAAGCAAATGTGTGACAACAAAGGCCCTGGCACCAGCAGGCTCAGATGCCACATCCCTTGCCTCCAGGTAAGGGAGCACAGTAGGTTCCCAGGCTCCTCCTACGGGTTCCCACACTCCGCCCCGGCTCTCAGACTCACCTGTACAGAGGAACACACCAGGCCTTCCGCCCAGAAATCCAGGGGTACAGGGAAAGAGAAGGGGAACTGTGGTTACGACGGTGGGGACAGGACTGAGGTCTGAACTGGGCACCGGTAAACCTGGTGTCCACAGGGCCCGCCAACCACAGCTGCTCAGTCCCAAGCAAGACCATTGGGAGGGTCCGCAGGGGACAGAGTCCCTCCTTCCAGAGTGCCTGGCCCAGCCCAGCATCTGGCAGCAGCTACGTCAGGCCCAGCCCTCCGCAGAAATGCAGGGGGCAGCACCTGCTGGGAACTTGGAGAAGCCACTGCTCCCAGCCCTGAAATGTGTCCCCAAAAAGGGGTCCTGAAATTCCTTCCAGAATAACTTCATAGAGACCTCTTTTGAGATGTGAACACCACGGAGAGGCTATGTGAAGCCACTGACCCCTGGTGGGTTAGTGCCCCAAGTTAGAGCTGGGGGCAGCCCGGGACAGCCTGACAAGGGGCAGCTGCGCTCACGTACCTTGAGGGCTCCCTGGCCCCCTCACTGCAGCATCTGTTTTGGCCAGGCATGGGGTCTTAGGTCCCGTCCCCACCGTTGTAACCGTTCTGCCCGGCAGTTCCCCTTCTCTTTCCCCGTACCCCTGGATTTCTGGGCGGAAGGCCTGGGGTGTTCCTCCACACAGGTGAGTCTGAGAGCCGGGTTGGAGTGTGGGAGGCCTTGGGAGCCTGGGAACGTTCTGTGCTCGGTGAAACTGACACTTGTGCTCCCTTACCTGGAGGCAAGGGACGTGGCATCTGAGCCTGCTGGTGCCAGGGCCTCTGCTGTTCTGCCCCAGAGACCCTGTGGCCATCAGAGACGCTGAGTGACCCCGCCCAGGTGCTGCGAGGTCTGGCTGCTGCCTGAGGTCTCCAAAGACTACCGGAGCCCCCTCTAAGAACAAGGAGATCATCCCTGTTACTTCCAGGGACCCCTCCCTCCAATTTAGTGAATGGCAAGCAAATCATTTCTTCAGGGAAAGCAATCAAATGTTGGCCCAGATGTCTGTTCATTTGCACCTTGCGTGGAAACTGCTGAGAACAGAAAAGCAGGGATTTCGTTTTTCTGGCTAAATCTTTGCTGAGAAAATTCCAGCCCTAAATTTCAAGAGACTGATTCAGCATGACATTAGAAGGGTAGTTTTAGACGATTAACTAGAAACTCTCATGGAAGAAACGTGAGAGAAAGACGCCACCGCCCTCCCTGGGAACGCGCTCTTTCACTCACAGGGAGAGCGTGTGTGTTCACCTCCTCTCCTTTGTCTGTATGGCAGCTTCAGAGTTTTTCTGTAGTTGAGTATTTTAATTTACTTCTTTCAAGCCTCTCTCCCCTGCCACCTCCAGATGGTGAAATCAGTTTCCAGTGTTTAAAGACTGGAACAAAACCTCTCTCACCTCACACTGGGTTCTGCTGGAAGACAAGTCCTCCAACCTAACACTGGCTCTGGTTCCTCTTCCCAGGCCTTTGTGAGTGTCCCCTCACCCCCCACCCAACTCCCTCTCGCTGAGGCTAATGAGCTGGACGCCTGTTCTGAAGCCAGAGAGTAAGAAGATTCAAGCAAAGACTCAAAGCTCCGCTTGGACGGGAGATGGTTCAGGTGCCGGGAGGCTGCACGCGGGGCTGCCAGGCAGTTTGGCTCATTACGGAGGAGCCGGGAGAGAAGCACACATCGCAAGTGAAGGTGAAAATATAATCTGGCTGGCTGACACCTCCCCTTTCATCACACGTCCCGTGTCTGAGCATCTCCAAACTGCCGAGGAGCGAAAGCCCGTCTCCAAGACCGGCGGCCAGCAGGCTCCACGTGCCTCTCCATCCACACCTGCGCTGTCTGTGCCTGTGGGGCTGGTGTGGCAGGGACTGTGGACACTCAGGTTCTGCAAATGTGAACGAGTTTGGGTCAGCGTGTCTTGCATCTGACGTTTGTCTATGACAATGACACCTCTCACGGTTCAAACTAATCTGCTCTTATTATGCTCTAATCTTTCAGGTACTTTTTTTTTGAGACAGAGTCTTGCTCTGTTGCCCAGGCTGGAGTGCAGTGGCTCAATCTCAGCTCACTGCAACCTCCAACTCCCAGTTCAAGCAAGTCTCCTGCCTCAGTCTCCCGAGTAGCTGGGATTATAGGCGCATGCCATCACGCCCAGCTAATTTTTGTATTTTTAGTAGAGACAAGGTTTCACCATGTTGGTCAGGCTGGTCTTGAACTCCTGACCTCATGATCTACCCGCCCTGGCCTCCCAAAGTGCTGGGATTATAGGTGTGAGCCACCACAACCAACACCTGTTGGGTACTTTTTCAAGTCATGCATCAAGGCAGGGCTGAGTGGCTCATGCCTATAATCCCAGCACTTTGGGGGGCCAAAGCAGGCAGATCACTTGAGGTCAGGGGTTCGAGACAAGCCTGGCCAACATGGTGAAACCCCATCTCTACTGAAAATACAAAAATTAGCCGGGTGTGGTGGTGGGTGCCCGTAATCCCAGTTACTCAGGAGGCTGAGGCGGGAGAATTGTTTCAGCCTGGGAGGCGGAGGCTGCAGTGAGCCAAGATCATGCCAGTGCACTCCAGTCTTGGCGACAGAGTGAGACTCTGTTTCAAAAAAATAAAGGTAGGACGCAGTGCCTCACGCCTGTAATCCCAGCACTTTGGGAGGCCAAGGCAGGCAGATCGCCTGAGGTCAGGAGTTTGAGACCAGCCTGGCCAACATGGTGAAACCCCCTATCTAACAAAAATACAAAAATTAGCCGGGTGTGGTGGTGGGTGCCTGTAATCCCAGCTACTCAGGAGGGTGCAGCAGGAGCATCGCTTGGACCTGGGAGGCTAGATGGTGCCACTGCACTCCAGCCTGGGCAACAGAACAAGACTTTGTCTCAAAAAAATAAAAAAAGGTCACTCATCAGGACACGTCCACACAGAATGTCTTCTGAGATGCCTCCAAGGCCATATTCCCCCAGCCCTCTCTAACAGTTTCTGTTCTGGCCCCTGCAGGCCGCTGGTCACGTTTACTGAGCACCTACTATGTGTGTGGTGCCGCCCGAGAAACCCCCCGCCGGCCTGCCCTTACTCCCACTTCCACACACCCAAGATCTCAAGAACAGCAGCTCCGAATTCTTCCCATGGCAGCTTTGGCTCGCATCTGGACAGATGGAAGAGCCGACGCTATCACACATCCTGCTATGACGTGATTAAAAGATGACTTACAAGTAACAAATAGGATTTCCCTCTTAGAGTACCCCAAGGGTCCCGAAAGAATATTTCAGTTCTCGCACTAATGGCTGCAGCTGACGATGTCTGCAATTCATTTATAATTAAAAACTATTTGGTATAATATCTTTTTAAAGATTCAAATCTGCAACCTAAACTCAACTCTGATTAAAATGGCCATCACTCATTCACTCAACAAATGTTTGCCGGCCCTATGCGTGTGTGAGGCTGAGATCTAGGAATGCCAAGAGGGAGAAACCACAGCCCTGCCCTCAAGGTGTCCTTGCCTGGTGGAAAACATAAATGGGGCCAATTAGCATGGTGAGCCCCATGGCAGAAGGGAGTCCAGAGTGCAGGTGGGGGGTGTGTGGGAGGGGTGACCAGCTGATGGGGGTGTGGGGGAGGGGAGTCCAGCTGATGGGGGTGTGGGGGAGGGGAGTCCAGCTGATGGGGGTGTGGGGGAGGGGAGTCCAGCTGATGGGGGTGTGGGAGAGGGGTATCCAACTGATGGGGTGTGGGGGAGGGGAGTCCAGCTGATGGGGTGTGGGGGAGGGGAGTCCAGCTGATGGGGGTGTGTGGGGGTGTCCACCTGACAGGAGTGTGGGGAGGGATGTCCAGAGGATCAACAGACGGGGGTGTTGGGGAGGGGTGTCAAGAGCCAATGGAGGCACGAGGGAGGGGCCTGCCCTGTACCTCCATTTCAGGGGAGGGCTCTGCAGGTGGACAGCAGCTGGGTGACAGCAGGAAGCAGCTGTGGTCAGCACCTGCTCAGAGCTGGCGTCCATCCTATTGTTTCACTGAAACTCATGACAGTGGGAGGTACAGATCCCCACCTACAGTCCCTGAAGCCAGCACTACACAGGAAGCCCCTGCCCTCTTGGGGACAGGGGTTGGTCTTGGGGGATGACAGTCCCGCTGAGGAGCCAAGCGCTTCCTGTTCCTGAGCCTGCAGCCACCCTGCTCGCCTACAGCCAGGGAGCACAGCCCAGGAGGCTACGGAGAGGCTGAGGCGTGAGAATCGCTTGAACCTGGGAGACAGAGGTTGTAGTGAGCCAAGATTGTGCCACTGCACTCCAGCCTGGGCAACAGAGCAAGGCTCCTTTAAAAAAAAAAGAAAGAACTCCCATCTTTCCTGTACTCTGTGGCCTCTAGGTTCCAAGGACAATAAACTCCCGGGTCCAGATGTGCTGCCCGGTTACTGAGAAAGCATCCTCCTGGCCACTGAAGCATCTTTCCCGCGGTGGGAACACCTCGCATGGCCACCTCACAGGGCTTCCCAGAGACCAATGAGCCGCTCTCTGAGAACCCATGTTCCCAAGTGCAGTGTATGCAGTTCGCCACGGCACATCTGCCTGGAGCGCATGGGTCCCGGTCTCCTCCAGCCGGAAGATACACTCTGACCCACAGAGTTCTGCCCAGGATTCTCCAGGGTCACCTGGAGAGGTTTTATTTTATTTTATTTGAGATGGGGTCTCACTCTGTCGCCCAGGCTGGAGTGCAAAGGTTAGTACACTCAGCTCACTCAACCTCCACCTCCCAAGTTCAACCAATTCTCCCGCCTCAGCCTCCCAAGTAACTGGGATTACAGGCACTTGCCATCTCGTCCAGCTAATTTTTATATTTTTAGTAGAGACAGGGTTTCACCATGCCAGGTTGGTCTCGAACTCCTGACTTCAGGCAATCCACCCACCTTGGCCTCACAAAGTGCTGGGATTACAGGCGTGAGCCACCACACTCGGCCAACCTGAAGAGGTTTAGCCAAGCTTGGGGAGAACCCGGTGCCTGCAAGGCCTCACCTGCAGCCCCTTTTCCAGCTTCCCTGTTCTGTCTCAATGCTCTATGTTGCATTAAGAACAAAAAGACAGCCATCTGTGCACTCTAGGCCTGTAATGATTTCACTCAAAAAACACTTTTTTTTTTTTTTTGAAACAGTTTCACTCTGTCGTCCAGGCTGGAGTGTGGTGGTGTGATCATGGCTCATTGCAGCCTCAACCTCCTGGGCCTGAGCAATCCTCCTGCCTCAGCCTCCCAAGCAGCTGGGACTACAGGGTGCACCACCTTGCCCAGCTAATTTTTAAAAAAATTTTGTACTTTGGGAGGCCAAGGCGGGTGGATCACGAGGTCAAGAGATCGAGACCATCCTGGTCAACATGGTGAAACCCCGTCTCTACTAAAAATATTTTTAAAAACTTAGGTGGGCATGGTGGCACGTGCCTGTAATCCCAGCTACTCGGGAGGCTGAGGCAGGAGAATTGCCTGAACCCAGGAGGCGGAGGTTGTGGTGAGCTGAGATCGCGCCATTGCACTCCAGCCTGGGTAACAAGTGCGAAACTCCATCTCAAAAAAAAAAAAAAAAAAAAAATTTGTGTAGAGATAGGATCTCACTATGTTGCCCAGGCTGGTTTTGAAATCCTGGGTTCAAGTGATCTGCCCACCTCGGCCTCCCAGTGTTGTGATTGCAGGCGTAAGACACTATGCCCAACCAAAACTCACTTTTCAAGCAGGACCTGGGTGGGAAATGTTCTAAGCAGGGTGAGTGTGGAGGAGCTTCCCTTGGGCGTGGCGGTGAGCACCACAGCCACAGACTCAGGAAGGTGGCAGGTGGGGGGGCATTTTAAAATACCAGAAAAATTTACAAAACCAACTCCTGCAGCCACCACAGTGACCCGTCCTCAGGCACAGAATGAGTTCCTGGTTTTGCTGCTTTCATGAAGGACCCCACCCACCATCAAGCACCCAGGTGGCCTCAGGCCACGAAGTGCCACACCCTGATCCTCCAGGTGGTCCGAATGGGCAGGTGGCATTTTCCCTATCTACAGACCAGCTCTTAGAGGATCTGGAGGTCCAGTGACTTGCCCAAGGCCACACGGGAGCTGCCTCTGCCCTCAGGTCGGGGGACTTTGCTCCCCTACAAGTTCAGTACCTGGGGAATGAGGAGACACCCGCACCGGAAGGGCTCTGCAACAGCCACGCTCACCAGGTCTTCTGAGGCAGGGTCTCCACCCCGGCCCCGCAGACAGGGTGGATGGAGTCCTTCTCTGCGGCGTGGGACTGTCCCGTGCATGCCAGGGCACCGAGCAGCATCCCCGCCTCTACCTACCAGATGCCAGCAGCAGCGCCCTCCACACTGTGACAACCAGAACGTCTCCAGACATTGCTATGTGTCTCCCGGGGGAAGAGGAGGCGCATGAGTGCCACTGCACTAAAGAAACCCAGCCAGAAGGTAGCTTTGTGCAAGTTTTTCTTGTGAACTAGCAGAAAAGAAACCTACACTTAAAGTCTCTCTATTCGCTTTTTTCTTTTCCTTTCTTTTCTCTTCTTTTCTTTTTTTTGAGACAGGATCTCACTGTGTCACCTAGTCTGAAGTGCAATGGTGCAATCTCAGCTCACTGCAACATCCACCTCCCGGGTTCAAGCAATTATCTTGCCTCCAGCCTCCCAGGTAGCTGGGACTACAGGCGCACGCCACCACGCCCGATTAATTTCTGTATTTTTAGTTGAGATGGGGTTTCACCATGTTGGCCAGGCTGGTCTCGAACTCCTGACCTCAGGTGATCTGCCCACCTCAGCCTCCCAAAGTGCTGGGATTACAGGTGTGAGCCACCACGCCTGGCCTCTCTATTCTTTTAATATTTTCAGGTAAGTGATATCCTTCCAGGCTTCCCCCCATGTCTGTTTCATCAGCACCTCGCATGTGCCCAGCGAAAGGCTGGACAAGGCTGAGCTAAGACACACAGGGAACCAACTGCCACAACAACAGATGGCACAATTGGAGGTGGAGGAGAAGGCAACAGTCAGGGCTTTGCAGCCTGTGACGGCAGAAGCAGGATGTCCCCTTGGGGCTGATTCCCAGGCTCCAGCAGGTCGGGAGACTTAGTCACCCCTCCAGGAATGAAGCCGGACAACCTGCCAGATGCTACCAAACAGAAGATCTCCAGGCTCGTCTCACTTCAAAATGCGAGTTTCACTTCTCCCTGTAAAATTCTCCTTTAAAACGTGTCAGCCCTCAATGGTCTTAGTTATGGGCCTGTGTTACCTATCTATGCTAACAGCATGGGGCACGTGTGATTTTTCACTCCAGCACACAGTCCTGCTCTAATTCCCAGTACAAAGTCTTCCTGGCCTAATTGCAACCAGGGACAAAAATTACCTCTTTTTTTTTTTTTTTTTTTTTTTTTCATAAAATTGTAACCCTTCATTTTAAAACCTGGTAGCTTGTGCTATTCCCACCTGGATATTCTTCCAGATTAGAAACAGGCTCTTGGGGCCAGGCACAGTGGCCCATGCCTGCAATCCCAGAACTTTGGGAGGCCGAGGCGGGCAGATCACCTGAGTTCGGGAATTCGAGACCAGCCTGAGCAACATGGAGGAAACCCCGTCTCTATTAAAAATACAAAATTAGCCAGGCATCATTGTACACTCCTGTAATCCCAGCTACTCAGGAGGCTGAGGCAGGAGAATCACTTGATTCCGGGAGGCGGAAGTTGTGCTGAGCCCAGATCACACCATTGCACTCTAGCCTGGGCAACAAGAACAAGACACCATCTCAAAAGAAAAAGAAAAGAAAAATAATAACCAGGCACACAAGTCAACAAGACCACCCGAGTGAAAATCAACAGACTATGAGAACAGGAAGCAAATGCAGAGGAGTTTTTTTGTTTTGTTTTGTTTTTTGAGACAGAGTTTCGCTCTTGTTACCCAGGCTGGAGTGCAATGACGCGATCTCAGCTCACCACAACCTCCACCTCCTGGGTTCAGGCAATTCTCCTGCCTCAGCCTCCTGAGTAGCTGGGATTACAGGCACGCGCCACCATGCCCAGCTAATTTTTTGTATTTTTAGTAGAGATGGGGTTTCACCATGTTGACCAGGATGGTCTCGATCTCTTGACCTTTTGATCCACCCACCTCGGCCTCCCAAAGTGCTGGGATTACGGCCGTGAGCCACTGCGCCCGGCCCCAAACGCAGAGGAGTTATAAAAACACAGATATAAGAGCTGCTACTCTTGCCATGCTCAGAAAAATAAAAGACAAGAAGGGAAATTTTGGCCCAGCATGGTGTCTCGTGCCTGTAATCCCAGCACTTTGGGAGACTGAGAACGGTGGATCACCTGAGACCAGGAGTTCAAGACTAGCCTGGCAAACATGGTGAAACCACATCTCTCCTAAAAATATGAAAATTAGCTGGGTTTGGTGGTGGGCACCTGTAATCCCAGCTACTCGGGAGAGTGAGGTAGGAGAATCGGTTGAATTTGGGAGGTGGAGGCTGCAGTGAGCCAAGATCGTGCCACTGCACTCCAGCCCGGGCAGCAGAACGAGACTCTATCTCCAAAAAAAAAGATTACAATTTCATTAGTGACATGATTTGGCTGTGTCCTCACCCAAATCTCATCTTTAGTTGTAGTTCCCACAATTCCCACATGCCGTGGGAGGTAACTGAACTATGGAGGCAGGTCTCTTCTGCGGAACTGTGAGTCAATTAAACCATTTTCCTTTATAAACTACCCAGTCTCAAGTGTGTGTTTATTAGCAGCATGAGAACAGACTACTACAAATTGTAACCAGGTAGTCACAGAAAAGAGCATGGCCGATCAGAAACAGACCCAAAAAGACCATCTAGAACCAAACAACAAAATAATCAAAATGAAAAACTCAACAGATGAGACTGTACCCAGCTGGAAAACCGATCACAAAAGAATATTAAGAATGAAACAGATTCAGAAAAAAAAAAGGCAGACACAGAATCTACCCTCATGATGGATAATTCAGCTCTATGATTTCTTTACTCCTTGTGAGTTGACTGGCTACGCTGTTAAATATGTCGAGCCTGTTTTCTGGGCTCTCTATTCCATTCATCTGACCTATCTGGCTGTCCTCGGCCACTCTTAATGACACACTCCCCTAATTACAGCAGCTCTGTAACAAGCCGTGACATCCAGCTAACCAAGTTCTCCCGCCTCGGCTCTTCCTCAAAGTGGCCTTGGCTATTCTCAGCCAATTTTATTTACAGATACATTTTAGAATCAGATTGTCAATTTTTTCCCACTTCCTCTAAATATTCTGTACCAATGTGATTGGGACTGTACTGAATCCACAGAGCAGTCTGGGGAGAAACGATACCTTTATAATATGAGTCTTGTGATCCATAAACATGGTTAAGCCCTCCATTTATTTAAATCCTTCTGAACTCATTTTATTTTATTTATCTGAGATGTAGTCTCACTCTGTTGCCCAGGATGGAGTGCAGTCGTATGAGCAAGGCTCACTGCAACCTGACTCCCAGGTTTAAGCGATCATCATGCCTCAGCCTCCAGAGTAGCTGGGATTACAGGCACGCGCCACCACGCCTGGCTAATTTCTGTATTTTTTAGTAGAGATGGAGGTTTCACCATGTTGGACAGGCTGGTCTCGAACTACTGACCTCAAGTGATCCACCCACCTTGGCCTCCCAAAGTGCTGGGATTACAGGCGTGAGCCACCGTGCCCAGTCCTGAATCTCTTTCAGTCATATTTTATAGTGTTCCACACATCTTTCATACTATTTATTCTTGCTTATGTTACCTTTTTATACTATTCTAAGTTACATATTTCATTTCACTTTTCATTTATTGCCGGCATACAGAAACACATTTTTAAGAATGGTGCAATCATGCATCACTTAACGACCGGGGAAACATTCTGAGAAATGTGCTGTTAGATGACGTCATCATTGAGAGAACGTCACAGAGTGCCCTTACACAAACCTAGCGGGTCCGGCCTGCTACACAGCTAGGCTATGTGGTACAACGTCCTGCTCTAGGCTACACATCCGTACGGCATGTTACCGTACTGAGTACCGTAAGCAAGTGTAACACAGTGGTAATGTTTACATACCTAAACACACCTCAATACGGAAAAGGCACAGCAAGAACGCGGCATGAGATTAAAGATCATACACTGATGCACGGTATGCACCAGGAATGACGTTTTCAGGGTTGGAGGTTGCCCCGGTGAGTCAGTGAGTGACTGGTGATGTGAAGGCTGAGGGCATCACCGTGCACTCCTGTAGACTTCGCAAACACTGAACACCGAGGCTGACTACATTTCTTAACAATATTCTTCTTGGCCAGGCACTGTGGCTCACGCCTGTAATCCCTGCACTTTGGGAGGCCGAGGCAGGTGGATGATCTGAGGTCAGGAGTTCGAGACCAGCCCGACCAACATGGTGAAATCCCATTTCTACTAAAAATACAAAAATTTAGCCGGCCATAGTGGTACACATCTGTAATCCCAGCTACTCGGAGGCTGAGGCAGGAGAATCGCTTGAACTCAGGAAGCAGAGGTTGCAGTGAGCCAAGATGGCGCCATTGTACTCCAGCCTGGGTAACAAGAGCAAAACTCCATCTTAAAAAATACGTATATGTATTCTTTGACGATAAATTATTATTAGCTTACCATAACTTTTTTACTTTATAAAGTTTTTAATTTAAAAAAAAATTTGGCTGCGAGCAGTGGCTCATGCCTATAACCCCAGCACTTTGGGAGGCCAAGGCAGGCGGATCACTTGAGGTCAGGAGTTCAAGACTAGCCTGGCCAAAATGGTGAAACCCTGTCTCTACTAAAAGTACAAAAACTAGCTGGATGTGGTGGTGCATGCCTGTAATCCTATCTACATGGGAGGCTGAGGCAGGAGAATCACTTGAATCCAGGAGGCGGAGGTTGCAGTGAGCCGAGATGGCACCACTGCAGTCTGTACTCCAGCCTGGGCTACTGAATGAGACTCTATCTAAAAAAAAAAAAAAATTGACTCTTTTGTAATAACTTAGCTTAAAACACACAATGTATAGCTGTTCAAAAATGTTTTCTCGGGCCAGGTGCAGTGGCTCATGCGTGTAAACCCAGCACTTTGGGAGGCCCAGGTGGGTGGATCACTTGAGGTCAGAAGTTTGAGACCAGCCTGGCCAACACAGTGAAACCCCGTCTCTACTGAAAATACAAAAACTAGCTGGGTGTGGCGGCAGGCGCCTGTAATCCCAGCTACTCAGAAGGCCGAGGCAGCAGAATCACTTGGGCCTGGGAGGCACAGGTTGCAAGTTAGCCGCAGTCGTGCCAGTGCCCTCCAGCCTGGGCAACACAATGAAACTCCATCTCAGATAGATACTTTTCTTTCGTTATATACTTATTCTATAAGCTTTTTTCTATTAAGTTTTCTTTTCAGTTTTGTGTAAAACCCAGACATAAACACACACCTTAGCCTAGGATGATGCAGGCTCAGGATCATCATATCACTGCCTTCCACCTCTACCTCTTGTCCCACCAGAAGGTCTTCAGGGGCCATAGCACACAGAGGACTGTCATCATCTATACTAATAACGCCTTCTTCTGGAAAACCTGAAGGGCCAGCCTGAGGCTGTTTTACAGTTAACCATTTTCTTTATTAAGATGGAGTCTCACTCTGCTGCCCAGGTTGGAGTGCAGTGGCGCAATCTCAGCTCACTACAACCTCCGCCTCCTGGGCTCAGACGATCCTCCTGCCTCAGCCTCCTGAGTAGCTGGGCTTACAGGTACCTGCCACCATGCCCAGCTAAGTTTGGGATTTTTAGTAGAGACAGGGTTTCACCATGTTAGTCAGGCTGGTCTTGAACTCCTGACCTCGTGATCTGCCCACCTGGACCTCTCAAAGTTCTGGGATTACAAGCGTAAGCCACCACGCCCCGCCAACTCTGTAAAAATATGAGTAGAAGGAATGAACACTAAAATAACAATGAACAGTATGGTACAGAAAATATGTAAATTACCAGTAACATAATCGGCTATTATAATGATCAAGTATCACGTACTATGTATAACTGTGTGTGCTAGAATTTTATACGACTGGTAGCACAGTGGTTTGCTCATACCAGCATCACCACAAACACCTGAGTAACGTGTTGTACTGTGACATGACCATGGCTGTGACTGCAAGGAGGCAGTAAGAATTTTCAGCTTCATATGATCATACGACCCCACCATCACACATGCAGCCCATCATTGACAGAAACTTCACATGTATCCAGCTATCCTGCTGAATGCACTTATTACGTAATCATTTATTTGCATGTTTCCTTGTATTTTCTTTGCATGTAGTGATATCATCTGTGAATAATGGCAATGTTTTCTCATCCTTTATCCTTTTCAATGTTTATAGCAATTCTTTTTTTTTTTTGAGACGGAGTTTCGCTCTTGTTTCCCAGGCTGGAGTGCAATGGCGCGATCTCGGCTCACCGCAACATCCGCCTCCTGGGTTCAGGCAATTCTCCTGCCTCAGCCTCCTGAGTAGCTGGGATTACAGGTATGCGCCACCATGCCCAGCTAATTTTTTGTATTTTTAGTAGAGACGGGGTTTCACCATGTTGACCAGGATGGTCTTGATCTCTTGACCTCATGATCCACCTGCCTCGGCCTCCCAAAGTGCTGGGATTGTAGGCGTGAGCCACCGCGCCCGGCCAGCAATTCTTTTTCTTGTCTTACTGCATTAGCTAAGACTTCCATTACAATGTTATATACCTGGAATTTAATACAAAGTCTGGCAGAAAGAGTGTCTCTCCCAGGGAGAATCTGTCCCAGGCCTCTGTCCTGGGCCTCTGGTAGCAGCCCGCGGTCCTTAGAGTTCCCTGGGTTGGAGCCACATCATCCTAATATCTGCTGGTCTTCACATAGTCTCTTTGCTCCATGTCTGTGTCTTCTCCTGCTTTCCTCTTCCTTTTTTTTTTTTTTTTTTTTGAGATGGAGTCTTGCTCTGTTGCCCAGGCTAGAATGCAGTGGTGAGATCTCAGCTCACTGCAACCCCTGCCTCCTGGGTTCACGCAATTCTCCTGCCTCAGCCTCTCAAGTAGCTGGGACTACAGGTGTGCGCCACCACATCCAGCTAATCTTTTGTATTTTTAGTAGAGATGTGGTTTGACCATGTTGGCCAGGCTGATCTTCATCTCCTGACCTCATGATCCGCCCGCCTCGGCCTCCCAAAGTGCTGGGATTACAGGAGTGAGCCACTGCGCCCGGCCCCTGCTCTCTTCTTTTAGAAGGACTTAACGTTGGATTTAGGGGCCCAAATCCAGTATGATCTCATCTCAAAAACCTTAGTTTAGTTATATCTACAAGGACCCTTTTTCCAAATAAGGTCACGTTACATGTTCTGGGTATTCGTTTCTTTGGGGGGTTGGGGGACACTGTTTAACCTACTACGTGAAGTAATCCTTAAACGCAGTGTTCTTCTCACCAGAATTCATTTATAATGTATGTACTGAGCTCACGCAGAAGACAGTACCCACTAGAATAACCTATGAAAACTAGGCTCAAGAACCACAGGAGAAAATGTGTTCCGCGGGCTCTCAATACGCTAGAATGTAACTGGGATTAAGACAGTCTGGGGAGGCCAGGCACGGTGGCTCACCCCTGTAATCCCAGCACTTTGGGAGGCAGAGGTGCGTAGATCGCCTGAGGTCAGGAGTTTGAGACCAGTGTGGCCAATATGGTAAAACCCCATCTCTACTAAAAATACAAAAAAATAAGCTGGGCATGGTGGCAGGTGCCTGTAATCCCAGCTACTCGAGAGGCTGAGGGGCGGAGGTTGCAGTGAGCTGAGATTGTGCCACTGCACTCCACCCTGGGGACAGAGCGAAACTCTGTCTCGGAAAAAAAAAATAGTCTGGTGGTGTAGGACAGGAACAAACATGGACAGGGAGGGGACAGACGCGCCTTCTCGTGTGGCCGTGGAATGCGGCTTGTGATAAAGGTGGTATTTCGGAGAAGGTGGGAGAGACTCTTCAAATAAAAAGACACCGAGACAACCGGGAAAACGAAGCCTCCACCCTCTATAACCCCAAAATTAACTCAATAAATTAAAGAGCACCCCCGATGGGAGATAAGCCTATGATTACAGTGAAGCATGGGAGAGTTATACATTTCTGGGCTCAGCAGTGCCAACCCCGGACAGAAAGCACAGAGGAAAAGGGGAACAGGAGGGGTATCGCAGACCGCAGGAGAAATACAGACGGCCGGTCAACATCTGAAAAGCAGCTTCCTGGCAAAGGCCTCAGAGGAAGGTGAAAATCACAGGCTCCTTAGTACCCATCAGATTGGCAAAAATCTTCGACGACGGTAACATCAAGCCTGGAGGACACAGACGAACAGGCTTTGACGCCGGTGGCGAATATCAATCGGCAAAGCACTCTGGACAATTTGGTAATGTGATCAAACTAAGCATGAAAAATACATCCAGTATATATCTATTTTCAGGAAGTCCTGGCACGTGTACGCAAAGACTCGTCCCAAGGTCGGTCACCACCGTGTGAGAGGAGCAAGAAATGGAACACGACCCACAGCGCCACCCATCCCCACCACGGGAGATTTTGTGGGAATTTCTCAAACTGTATCAAGGCAGCTTCCCACGTGCTCCTGGTCCCCCACACTTGGGGCACCATCTCTCAGCATCCTCTGCTGTCATCCCTCAGAACCCCAAGCCATTAGGTGCTGGCCTGGGACGCCTCCTTCTGGATCCTCCTCACCTGTCAGACTTATAACCCCTCCACCATCTGCAAACCCCTCTCCCAACAGCCAGAAAACCAAGCCTCTTCCTCTCCTCCAGAACTCACCAGGCTCCAGGAGTGACCACAGCGGCCGCCCCCACCGCCCGAGCGTCCGTTTCTACCCCACGCCTGGCTCGGGGCTCAGAGGCAACCTCTCCCGCTTATCCTCCTGAACAGGTGTTTTCTGAGTCTGGACTCTCTGCTCTGACCCCACCCAGCCCCGGTCCTCCCAGCATCGCTCAGCAGGAAAGCTGGGCTCACGGTGGCCACAGGACACAAGGAAAGCACATAACATCGCAACAAAATCCTGGCGCCCAGTTTTCGGCACTGCGCTCGGGTTTAACCGCCTGCTAGAGATGACTGCTACGTGGAGCCGCTGACAGCCCCTCCCCCACGGCGTAGAGATCACATTTACAGTGGCGGCGGTAACCATGGAAACTGGCAGCCAGTGCAGGAAGGCGGATGGTTGATGGGTAACCACGGGGACAATGACAGCGCTCCGGGCTTATTCAGATGACCGGGGCGTGCTGAATGGGCTCTGGGCACAAAGGCCACTGGGAGCTCTGGGAGCTTCCAAAGCGGGTGTAAATGACACCCATAGTTTGTCACAAAAGAACAGAGGCCCGAGCCAGCCCACACCTGTGCTTTTCGGTCTCCGGGGGAGTCTACAACAATGACTCGACAGGCCTTTTGTCAGATGCCATTTTTCTTACTTTATTATAATTATCTGGTCTGTTTTCTGGGTGACCTGGGAGGTTTCGACTGCAGTTCGGAGTGAAGCTCACCACTGAGTCCCCACAACTGGAGCTGCCCGGGAGGCCAGCGGCGGGCCAGGTCGCTGCGCTGCGTCTAAGACTCAGAGCATTCCCCACCTGAGGGCAGAGCATGCCCCTGTGCACGGTCGGTGGGACCTGAAGATCAGCCCACTTACATACCCAGTGCTGAGAATCATGTTTCTAACACCCTTCCGAAGACCCAAAGATCTGAAATGGTAACATTTCCACTAAGAAAAGTTTTATTTTTATTTATTTTTGAGACGGAATTTCACTCTTGTTACCCAGGCTGGAGTGCAATGGCGCGATCTCGGCTCACCGCGACCTCCGCCTCCTGGGTTCAGGCAATTCTCCTGCCTCAGCCTCCTGAGTAGCTGGGATTACAGGCACGCACCACCATGCCCAGCTAATTTTTTGTATTTTTAGTAGAGACGGGGTTTCACCATGTTGACCAGGATGGTCTCGATCTCTTGACCTCGTGATCCACCCACCTCGGCCTCCCAGAGTGCTGGGATTATAGGGGTGAGCCACTGCGCCTGGCCCCTGAAATGCTTTTTTTTTGTAATGCCAAACATCGCTCCTTCAACAGTGACATCTGACATGAGAAACAACAGAACACATCTTTCCATGAACTCTAAGAGAAATTCCCCACAAATAATTCCCAAATATTTCCCCCTCTGGCCCAGTCATGAGCTTCCTAGTCTTGAAGAGAAAGCAAAGAAAACTCATCTGATCTGTAACTTCAGGGTGTAATATGTGACTCATCTCATTCTGAAGGAGCAGAAGAAGTTCATACATTTTTGTAAACTACTCAGAAAACTGCCCTACAGAAAACAGGGCTGGGCATGGTGCTTCAGGCCTGTAACGTTAGCACTTTGGGAGGCCAAAGCAGGAGGACCCCTTGAGCCCAGGAATTTGAGACTAGTCCTGGTAATATAGCAGGACCCCATCTCTAGAAAAAACAATAAATTAGCTGGGCACAGTGGTGCACAAGCCTGCAGTCCCAGCTACTCAGGAGGCTGAGGTGGGAGGACAGCTTGAGCCCAGGAGGTCGAGGCTGCAGTGAGCTATGATTGTGCCACTGGACTCCAGCCTGGGTGACCGAATGAGACCCCATCCCAAGAAAGGAGGAGGGGGAAAGGGGAGGGAAGGGGAAGAAAGAGGGTGGGGGGAAGGGAGGGAGGGAGGAAGAGAGGGAAGGAGGGAGGGAGGGAGGGAAGGAGGGAAGGAGGGAGGGAGGTTGGTTATCGGAAAACTGGTGATCAAAATCACTAGTGACAAGGCTGACTCTTCCAAAGCCCCAGTGGCACGGCCAATACTTCGCTCTGTGCTTTGCAAACTCTAGTGAAATTGGTCTCACTATCCCACTGTCACCTGAGCAAGTCAAGGTTCTCAGAAGCTAAGTGACAAAACCGAGGTCACCAGGAAAGTGACGTATGAACCCCACAATCACAGCCCCACACTCTCCCACCTCTCTCTGACTGCTCCCCCTTAAGATTAAACAACCCTGGCCAAAATCAGCAGCTAGGTGTTTTTAAAGAAGCATGCCCCATAAGAGGTGGTGCAGCCACCGCTGACTTTAAAACAATTCCCCGGGGACAGTGAGCTGCACAAGGGTGAGCACTCCGGGAGCAGTGCCCACAGGCCGGGGCACTCAGGGCGCAGATCAAAGGCTCCAGTTGGAAGTGCCCACTCCACGGGCAACTCCAGGACATGCCCCTTCTCTATGCCCACCCTCTGCAGCGGCTTTGTCCCTTAACAGTCAGGGGAGGCTCTCTCCTGATGAGGTAAGTGGCCTCGGGTGGCCTTAGGTGGACAAGACTCTGCTTTGCTATAATCCCAGGACAGGGACAGGACCTAAGAACCAAGCAGACTCGGAGCCCTTGGAATAGAGGCTGACCCCAGCAATCCAGCCTGCCTCACTCCAGCCAGAAGGGCAGCGGAGCCTCTGTGGGAGATTCAGCATCTGCTTCCAGCGACCTTTCGTGCCAGACGCCAGCAGGGCAGCTGAGAGGGTGCTGAGCAGGCAGGACAGGAGCCACATCTGTGATTCCTTCTGCACCATTCCGCATGGTGGTGAGGACACAGGGGAGGCCCCTGCAGCCATCCCTACTGCGACCACAGGAGGCTACTGAGCCACAGAAAGAACCAAATTCACTACGAACTCAACCAGCTGCATCCCAGCAAGAGGAAGCCAAGAGGGCAGAGGCCGGGCCAGGCGCTTCCTGCTCCTTCATTTAAGCCTCACGCAACCCTACGAGGTTAGTATTACTGTCCCTATTTTAAAGAACAGAAATTGGGGCCCAGAGAAGTGAAGCAAGCTGTCCAGCGGCACACAGAAGCCCTAAATGAACAAGACCGAGTTCCCACAGGAAAACATATTTCAGCCTGAGTGCAGCGTCTCACGGCCCTAATCCCAGCACTCTGGGAGGCTGAGGCAGGAGGACTGCCCGAGCCCAGGATTGGAGGTTACAGTGAACTACGATCGTGTCCCTGCACTCTGACCTGGACGACAGAGCAAGATCCTGGCTCAAGAAAAAGAAAAAAGCAAAAATTGAAGACCTACGTGGCAAAAGATCCCATTAAGTCAAAAGAAAAACTCAAAAATTATGAAAGATATTTGCAACAAGTTAAAAATTCAAAATAGTTAAAGAAATGCAAATAGGGAAGAGAGAATCTAACTGAAGGAGAAGACTGACAACCCACAGGAGAAACAGCACTGGCTGCCGAGCAGGTCAAAAGCTGCGCTTTCCCCAGAGAGATATGCAAATCAGAAAAGGAAGAAGTTTATTTCTACCTAGGAGAACGGAAAAGGTAAAAGAGCTCGTCCCCGCAACAGGATGAATATGCAGGGATTCATCTTCATACACTGCTGGCTCCGGGAGAAATTAGCACAAATGTCCTCGAGGCCATTGACCATGTATATCAGATGTGAGGTATGCAAACCCCCCACACCAATAATGTCACTCCTGAAAATTATTCCTCAGCATAACCTCAACAGTTACACACACACACCATACCACACACCCATGTTCCCTGAAACATTATATGAAAAAAACCTTAGAAACGAATATAAAAGAGAAGGGTGCTGGCTGAGTACATCACAATCCACTAACACGGTGGAAAACCAGACCACCTCGGAAGAGCAAGGAAGGTCTTCCTGTGCAGGGATACACGTCTGCAGTCGTACGTCCTTTTTTTTTTTTTTTTTTTTTTTCAGACAGAGTCTCACTCTTGTTACCCAGGCTGGAGTGCAATGGTGCGACCTCGGCTCACCACAACCTCCGCCTCCTGCCTCAGCCTCCTGAGTAGCTGGGATTACAGGCACGCTCCACCATGCCCAGCTAATTTTTTTTATATTTTTAGTAGAGACGGGGTTTCACCATGTTGGCCAGGATGGTCTCGATCTCTTGACCTCGTGATCCACCCGCCTCAGCCTCCCAAAGTGCTGGGATTACAGGCGTGAGCCACCGTGCCCGGCCACAATCATACATCCTTAAAAAGCAACTTGCAAGCCGGGCACGGTGGCTCACGCCCACAGTCAGCACTTTGTGAGGCCAAGGTGGGAAAATCGCTGGAGCCCAGGAGTTTCAGAACGGCCTGGGCAACACAGCAAGACCTGGTCTCTGCAAAAAATACAAAAATCAGCCAGGCTTGGTGGTACACACCTGTACTCCCAGCTAATTAGGAGGCTGAGGTGGGAGGGTTGCTTGAGTCTGAGAGGCGGAGGCTGCAGTGAGCTGAGATCACACCAGTGCACTCCAGCGTGGGTGACAGAGTGAGACCTTGTCTCAAAATAAATTAATTTATAAAATAAGAAACAATTTGCACTTGGAGGTGGGTGGGAAATCACAGAAATGCTATATATGTTTATACCCAAAGAAAAGTGAATACAAAGACACCCAGAAAGCCCTGATTCGCTGCTTTATGCACTGCTGCTTGAATTTTTGTAGTGTTTTACTGTTTTGTTTAATGAGATTCCTAAGAACTTTTAAAAATACATTTATTCTACCCATCCTTGATCTCCTGTCAAAAAGAAACTACTGGCCAGGCACAGTGGCTCACGCCTGTAATCCCAGCACTTTGGGAGGCTGAGGTGGGCGGATCATCTGAGGTCAGAAGTTTGAGACCAGCCTGCCCAACATGGTGAAACCCCGTCTCTACTAATAACACAAAAATTAGCCAGGCATGGTATAAAAAATTAGCTGGGCGTGGTGAGTGCCCATAATCCCAGCTACTTGGGAGGCCAAGGCAGGAGAATCACTTGAACCCAGGAAGTAGAGGTTGCAGTGAGCTGAGATCACACCACTGTAATCCACCCTGGGCGACAGAGATTCTGTCTGAAAAAAAAAAAGAAGAAGAAGAAGAAAAAGGAACTATGGACTAACTGCTGGGTTCTGGATAGACATGCAGAGTGCCCGCTGTGATGCCTCAAAGCCTGGCACCCCTGCCGTGCCTGGCCTGGGGGAGCAGCAAAGCCCTGCCAGCCCTGTCGGGGTGGGTTGGGGAACCCCCTCCTTCCTCCTCAGACTGGCTGAGCCCCTCAGTTTCCCTCAACCCCCCACAGGCCTCAGGCTACGCCTCCCTTTGTGTATCAAGGTGTAGCAAGAGTCCAGCCCCCCCGGCCCTGCCCCAGGTCTCCCTTCTGCCCCCCAAACCCCAGCCCCCCACATCTCCCAAGTCCAGAGAGCTGTCTCACCTCCTGGAATTCTCAACCATTTCCAAGACCACTTCCTTAGGGTGATGTTTCTTGGACTTTCAACATCTAAGTTCTAGAATGGCTTTCAGGACGCACCCTCCCCACCCCCAGTGACGCACAGCCGCGGAGACAGGCCAGCCGCAGGAGTTACGTTCCAATTTTAAGATCTCTGTGCCACCATCCAAACGTGGACAGATGCTGAGGTCTCTCTGGAAGGATGGCCAATAACAGGAAGCTGAGGCCAAGGCCAGGGTGCCTTCTCCACTGCCTGTCACCCGCACTGCCAGGATGCATCATGCACACACAGGAAGGCCTTTTTTCCAACACATAGAAACCGATTCCAATGGAGCCACCGGACCAGCAACCCTGAGCACCCCGGAGAGCACAGAGGCCACAGGTGGGGGCCTCCGTCCAGCCCACAATGCCTGCCGACGTCGGGGCAGGGAGCTGCTGGGCTACTGAAGACCACTGTCACTGCCTCCCCCTCAGCAGCTGAGGCGGGTGCCCACGATGAGCCCAGAAGCACCGAGAGCGGCTGCCCCAGCGTCCCCCCCTCCCCAGCCTCTGTTGCCCCGCCTCAGGTGGGCTATACTGTCTGTGCCCCAGGCCCCAACAGCCTGTAGTGAGTGGAGACCCAGACACTCCTCGGCCCAGGGGCCCCGCTGTGACCCGCCTCCTCCCTCTGCCTCATCTGCAGCCCGGGCTCAGAGGCTGCAGTCTGGACCCCCCTGCAGTTTCTCCCATGCCTGAAACTGGCTGGCTGTGCCGCCCAGAGACCCGCCCCTAGAGTACTGGGGAGCCTGTTCAGTGGGGCAGGGGCCCTGCTACAGGTGAGCTCTGTGAAGCCAGTGAACCTGCCTCTTTCCCAGAACCTAGCACAGCCTGGAGCGCAGCGGGCACTCAGAGATGGCACTGGGAGGCCGCCTCCTCACACCCCCTTCCTCCTCCCTCCTCAGCCGTCCTGTGCTGCGGCCACCCATCTAGCTGCTCGCAGGCTGCAGGCTCCTCGGCGGGAGAACCATGCTGGGGACAGCGTGGTCCCCATGGCCAGGACAGCCCTGGCTGCTGGCACCATCCTCATTGTCACTGCCCGGCCCTGGTCCTGGCCCTCGGGCCTTCCATAAACCAGCTCGGCCTGTAAATGCCGGTTTGTGACTCAGCCCTGCAGGCGTGGACCCCCCATGGCTCCTGAGCCACCAACTGACCCTCTCCCACCCACTGTCACTACTCGTTGCTCTGCCCTGGCCACAGCAGCGAGCAGACCCTGGGCACCAACTGCCCCACGGGACTGAAGGCAGCCCTGCTCATCCACACAGCCAGCGGGCGCTTGGGAGGATCTGCTCTGGGAGGGAGGGAGGTGGGGGTCGCAGGGCTGGAGGGTGGGGTACGCCGGGCACACGGGCCCTGCTTCCTCCCCGCTTCCTCTGCAGCCCTCACTAGCCTCTCCTCAGAGCCCTTTTGTTCTGGGCATTTCTCACAGCCTGCGCCACTCCCCACCAAGGGCCTCCTCACTCACTTGCCAAATTCCAGCTGTCCCTCAGCCCCATCACAGCCTCACCACCGCCTCCCACCCCTCACCCTCACCGCCTGGGGCCTCCGGGGACTCAGGGACAGCTTCTCCACAGCCACCCCCACCCCGTGGCACGTCGCCTTCCAAGGCAGTGTCTCAGTCTGGCCGGAATTTAGAAATGTTAGATTTCTAAGAATGAATATGTTAAAGAGTTTATAAATAACACAACCCCCAGGGCAATGCCGGGGACAAGCCTGCCTCGTGAGAATGGTCTCTGGGACCCTGAGACGCTCTCTGTGGTGTGAATCTGGACCCCAGGACCGCTGCTCAGTCACGCCCTCTCCGCCAAGGCCAGCAGCTACGATGGTCAAAGCAGCCCCGTGCTCCTGAAAGGTTCCAGGATAGCTGCGACCCTCACCGGCCGGCAGCCTCCACCTGGGCTGGACCACCCCGAGCACAGCCGTCTCCTCTGCTAGATTTTAAAGGCGCCATCATAACACAGGGGCCCTGTATCTGGCACCCCTCCAGTGCCTAGGGCCTGCACTGAGTGATGGGGTGGGGGGCTGCAAGGACTCTTCTCTGCCCCCATGGCCAAATCCTAGAGAGTCCCCAAGATGGCCAGGCTCACAGGCACCAAAGGGTCTGGACGAGGGAGTGCTGACCCACAAAGGGGGTCTCCAGTGACCCCATGTGCCATGACACCTGCAAGGTAGCTCTCATCACAGCCTTCTATGGATAAGGAGATGGGGGTGCAGAGGGGGTGATGGGCTCTCCAAACCACTAAGCAGGGCAGGGCTGGGCCAAGCCAGCCTCCTCTCTACCCAGGATCCCCGGGACCCACAGGCTACCGCTGTCTGTTGGCGTTGGTCACTGCGCTGCCACCTCAGGTAAGGAACCCTGAGCTGACACCACTGGCCACCCAGAGAGCAGCCCAGTCCTATGGCAGTCGTCTCAGTGATGGAGACAGGCCAGGGGACATCTGGAAAGGCAGTGGATGCTACTGGCCCTCATTACACAGCAGGTAAAGGCCAGGACGCTGCTCTGTACCCAGCAGGGCCCAGGATGTCCCATCACAGAGGCCTGCCCATCCTGAACATCGGCAGTGCCAGGGGTACAGGGGGAGATCCTGCTCTCAGTGTAGGTGAGTGGTGAGTACAGGAGTGAGGCGGCGGGGTCTGTGGGATCCCGAGGAGGGCTGGCCTCAGGGAGCTGGGAGGAGGGGTCTGACGAAGGGACAGCTGGGGGATCTGCAGGGTAATGTGGGCAGCAGGGCAGTATCCATGCACAAGGCAGGGGCTTGGTCCAGGGACCCGGGATGCAGGCAGGTGCTTCTCAAAGACATCATGGTGCATCCAGCGAGGAACGAAAGACGTAGAGTGCCCTCCCCTGCTCCACTCACAGGGTGCAGGTGACAGGGCTCGGGACTTCATGCCATATCTGGCCACAAGGCTGGAGGCTGTGCAGGGGCAATGGACCTTGTCCCTTTCCAGGGCAGGAGGCAAGAAGATGCTCAGAAAGCTGGCTCTAAAACCAGTGAGCTTGGCTAGCTCTGACCCCTCTGCATCCAGCAGACGAGGAGGGCCCACGTGGAACCCTGTGAGTCCGTCTCTTGACTCATTTTGGTGAAGCCATAACAGCTAAGGTCTTCGATGGGAAGTAAAGAAATGACTTTTTAAAAATGAGGGATCCAGGCTCAGGCATTTTCAGGAAACAAAACATCTCGTTGCTCGGCTCATGCCACAGAGGCTGGAGCCCACTCCCTTCCCAGGGCGTCCCCTTGGAGGTAATTAAAGTGAGCCAGACACACAAACAGTCCTTCAGGGCCCCATTGTCCCCAGACAAAGGGACCACTCTTCAGTGGAAGGGCCCCGCAAGGTGCCCCCTTGGCTCAGGGAGGGCCCATTGCCATGACAACCCCTGCCAACAGGAGAGGTGCTGTGGTCACCACTGTGGGGATGAGAGCCACCTCCATCTTGGCTCACACGTGGCCCCAGAAAAGTCAGAGCAGAGCAGGAGAAAAAGTAGCCTCAAAGGAAAAGGCCCTGGGCTTGGGTTTGGGGGTGTCTTCCTTTCTTCCTTATGCCTTTTGGTACAGCTGAAATTTTCTAGAGTGGGCGTGCTTCTCTTTGTGAACAAACCAAAAATATTCCTATTCTGAAAAGCAACTTCTAGCGCTCCTAATAAAGCTGTAAAGATTCAAAACCACAGAGTGCTGGCCAAGCACGGTGGCTCACGCCTGTAATCCTAGCACTTTGGGAGGCCCAGGCAGGGGATCACCTGAGGTCAGGAGTTCGAGACCAACTTGGCCATCACGGCGAAACCCCGTCTCTACTGAAAATACAAAAAATAACGAGGCATGGTGACACGTGCCTGTGTTCCCAGCAACTCGGGAGGCTGAGGCGGAAGAATCTCTTGAACCCAGGAGGCAGAGGTTGCAGTGAGCTGAGATTGTGCCACTGCACTCCATCCTGGCAATAGAGCAAGATTCCATCTCAAAAAATATATATACTAAAATTAGCTGGGCATGGTGGTGAGCACCTGTAATCCCAGCTACTCAGGAGGCTGAAGCAGGAGAATCACTTGAACCCACGAGGCAGAGGTTGCAGTGAGCCGAGATCACACCACTGCACTTCAGCCTGAGTGACAGAGTGAGACTCTGTCTTAACACACACACACACACACACACACACACACACACACATACACACATACATACACACATACACACACATACATACACACATACACACACAGACACACACACATACACACACATACACACACACACACACAGTTCTGGTTTTCTTCGTGTTATAGATCCTTCACGGTTTTTCTGACAGTTTTGTTTTTATGTAGAAGATGGACACCAAAGGTGGGACAGAAATACGATTAACACAGAGAAAAAGACAGGCAACGAGGGCACAGCTGGAGACCCCTGAGGACCGCTTGCAAGGCGGCCTCACCCGCTGCCCCAGCTCTTCCAGTCTACACAGCTGGCCGCTCACCACAGCCCAGGGCTCGCACCACAACCTCCCGGCCAGGCCCTTAGATCCCAACCGGGACCTACAGGTTTGTGGAAGCATCGCTCCAAAGCAGGGCATGGCATGGAGCGGACCTTCCTTCCGCTCCACGGCATAACACAGCAGCGGCTGTGCTGAGTGCCTATGGCATCATTCATCCTTCAACAACACTGACTATGCCTTGACTTCGGGCTACGCACCCAAAGCTCAGAGAGCTGTGGATCCCAGGACTTGAAAAGCTCAAGCACACCCGCAGGGTGCCACGCTCCCCTGGGGACAGCAGGTACCCTGGGACACCGCAGGGGGTGATGGGCTGAAGGCCAGCAGTGAAGAAGGCAGGGAGAGTAGGGGGCAGATGAAGGATAAGAGGGTGACGAGGGAAGGGGGTGCCTCCCCAGTATGGGGCAGCACCAGGAAAAGCCACCTTTCCTGCTGACGGGTGCTACCAGCTCTGTAAACACTCCTCGGTCATTAGACACAATGGCTCACTCACTGCTCAGCTGAGCCATCAGGTCAGAGCATCCCCTGCCCA
Source organism: Saguinus oedipus (assembly GCA_031835075.1). NCBI lineage: Eukaryota > Metazoa > Chordata > Mammalia > Primates > Cebidae > Saguinus > Saguinus oedipus. Next base: position 221,652,084 of record CM063169.1, read on the forward strand.
GGTGACATAACGGTCACCTCTTACTTTCCTCCCAGTGTCAGTTCTTACTATGCTGCCAGGATGTCCTTCATGCTGTCTCCGAGAAATGCAGCAAGCCATTTAGGTTCTGCGGTCCTGAACAACCCTGAGCCCACCCCCGCATCCCAGCCCATGGCCCCCACGCTGCCAGGAGCTCTGGGTGTGGCAACCACAGCAGCAGTGAGACAGACAGAGGCGCTCATGAGCTCACACCCAGGGGCAGACGTCCCAGATTTATAGAAGACTGAGAAGCACTCGGGGACTGAGGTGTCAGCCCCCAGATCAAGGCTCAATACTGGCCAGGAGTGGCGGCTCATGCCTGTAATCCTAGCACTCAGGGAGGCCAAGGCAGGTGGATCACCTGAAGCCAGGAGTTTCAGACCAGGCTGGCCAACACGGTGAAAGCCCGTCTCCACTAAAAATACAAAAATTAGCCCGGCATCGTGGTATATGCCTGTAATCCCAGCTACTCGAGAGGCTGAGGCAGGAGAATTGTTTGAACCCAGGATGCAGAGGTTGCAGTGAGCTGAGATCATGCCGCTGCACTCCGGGCTGGGCGACAGAGCAAGATTCCATCTCAAAAAAAAAACAAAAAACAAAAGGCCCAATACTATGCGCTGCCCTGACATCTCTGACATCTGCTAAAACCAGGAAGTTTCAAACAGCCTCACCACAGGTCCCCCGCCCCACTCCGCTCCTTCGGATAAGATCCTCCCCAGTCCTCCCTTTGTATTTTTAGTGGAGACAGGGTTTCACCATGTTGGCCAGGCTGGTCTTGAACTCCTGACCTCAGGTGATCCACCTACCTGGGCCTCCCAAAGTGCTGGGATTACAGGCGTGAGCCACTGTGCCCGCCCAGCACATTGCGTTTTTGAACCCTTAAATCACATCAACCCTTCTTGTCATGGGGACCAGGTGCCGCTCCTGCTTACAGCATGTAGAGGGGTTTCCGTTCCCCGCCATCCAGAGGAATTACCTGATAAACCACCCATGTGCCCCTGCAGGAACCAGGGCCACCACCCCACCCTCTTGTTTCTACCAGGTCTGCCCCACAGCACCTGGCTGTCCTCTGCTCCCGAGTGCTGCGCCATTGGCCCAGCATGGCAGGCGGGGTCCTCCAGGCTGTGCCTCCGCGCTACTCACGCACTGCTGCTGACCTCCCCTGCCCAGTGTCAGGTGTTCAGCAATCCCTGTAATCCTAGGATGGGAATCTGTCCCTCCCCAGCAGAGTGAATAAGGGGCCATTTAACCAGTGACTGACTTCTGGGGCTAGATTCAAACCCTGGTCTGTCCACACCCACCATCACAGGTGCCTCTCAAAATCACGTGGCTGGGGCCAGCACACCTGGAGACTAGGCCGTTTGGCTCACAGGTGCTACCGTGAGTCAGAACGCATGAAGGAAACACTCAAGGAGAGGCAGCATCCAACGACTGCCTTTATTCCTCCACCGTCAGGAGACGCTGGGGAACACTGCTCATTCAAGTGAGGCAACACCGTCTGCAAACCTGCAAGAGGATTAAAAACACATGTTCAGGCCGGGCCGGAGGCTCACACCTGTAATCCCAGCACTTTGGGAGGCTGAGGCGGGGGGATCGCCTGAGGTCAGGAGTTAAAGACCAGCTTGGCCAACATAGTGAAACCCCATGTCTACTAAAAATACAAAAAAATAGCCGGGCGTGGTGGCAGGAGCCTGTAGTCTCAGCTACTCAGGAGGCTGAGGCAGGAGAATTGCTGGAACCCGGGAAGCGGAGGTTGCGGTGAGCCAAGATCGTGCCACTGCACTCCAGCCTGGGCAACAAGAGCGAAACTCCCTCTCAAGAAAGCAAAATAAAATACATGTTCAAAAACATTTCCTACATGGGGTCCTGCATTTTACAGGACACTTAAACCAGCCCACATACCTGACCATCCCAAGAAATCCAATACAGTTACACAAAAACATGTACAATAAATAAAAAGGGAGGGAAATGGACACACTTCAGGTTACAACTTGAGTCTTTAAAGCAATATTCCCAACCATACAATCTCAGGAGCCAAGATCAATTTTGGGAGGCCGTTAGATTCACCGCAATGAGAGCCTGCCCGGACACTGTTACAACTTACCCTTGTCTCGTGCGCCAGGGATGGGAGTCCCAGCTCTGTACTGTGCACTTCCCGTGGGCAGCAGCACATCTGTCAAGCCCACCCCTACATCCCCAGAGCCAACCCTCACCTGCACAGAGAGCCCTCTAATAAATGCTGGTTGGAATATGGCCCAGAAGCTCAAAGCCATAGGAAAGTTTATTAATACATTCTTAGGATAAGAGAGAGCACGTGAAGGTCTCATTTGTAACTTTTCACAGCTCTTTACCCATCATGTCTACACTTCTCTTTTTTTTGAGACAGAGTCTCCCTCTGTTGCCCGGCTGGAGTGCAGTGGTGCGATCCCGGCTCACTGCAACCTCCACCTCCCGAGTTCAAGCGATTCTCCTGCCTCAGCCTCCCGAGTAGCTGGGACTACAGGCACGCACCACCACGCTCAGCTAATTTTTTTTTTTTATACCCAGACTCCTGGACACCGTGCCCAGCTACTTTTTGTATTTTTAGTAGAGATGGGGTTTCACCATGTTGGCCAGGATGGTCTCAGTCTCTTGACCTCCTGAGCTGCCCGCCTCAGCCTCTCACAGGGCTGGGACTACAGGTGTGAGCCACCGCGCCCGGCCATGTCTACATGTTTGTCACTGGGGAAAGGTTTCTGAGGTCAGAACCATCTAACCTTGACTCTGGGCCTTTCCCACCCAGATGAGCCCTAACACCAGGGGAGTCGCACTCAGGCATCAAAAAACGCAGCGAGCGAGATCGTTCACAGCGAGGCCAGCATTTCTGAAGGGCGATCACTGAAGCCACACCTCAACCACGGGCCTAGTGATGCTGAAGCTCTTCCACCCAGACGTCTAAACAGGCCCGACAGTCCGTCCAGGCGAAGGCTGACATCTGAGGTCCACCCTGCACTCTGATTCCCTGAGGCCCAAGGGTACACCTCTCTGGCTGCCAGCCAGTCAGAACCAGTCCCCACGAGGCAGGGAGCGGGGCATGGAGGATACAGCCTGAGAACACTCCCGCGGCATCTTTGTGTTACACAGAGACCAGGAGATCAACCTGACCCTGCTGAACGTCAGGGATAGAGCGATGGCCACCCTCAGCACCTCCCAGACCTCCCCAGGCTCTGCGCACCCTCCCCCAGCATCAAAGAGAAGAGTCACTGCCTGGAGGGAGCCGGGGGTGCCGGGCTCTGTAATAAGAGCGGTGTTTCTGAATGAACTGCCCAGCCCTGTCCTGCCTCACCGAGTCATTTCCAAGTCAGCAAGCACAAGTCGCTGCAGGAACAGCCCTGGAGCTCCCACCCCTCCCCACCCCCAGGGAGGCCTGTCTGCACCCGCTGTCAATGCAGCACTCAGGCCTGGGGGATGAGCATCCCAGACATGCTCTTGGCTGCTGGCATCCGCTCCAAATGCCGCACCTCCCCACAAAAGTGGCTCTGTCCAAACCCCGGCCCTCTTGGGCCCTGGCAACCAGCCTAGCCCTGGCCAGCCCCTCCGAGACAGCACCCCTCAGCTTCAGCCTGAACTGAGAAAAGGCTGTCTGACGGCGTGGGCTCCCCTCAGGTCCCAGCAGAGCCAACCTCCAGGCACACTCATGGGACACAGCATGGGTGGCAGGAGCCATTCCACGTGTGGATCAGCCCTCTGGCCAGACTCTGGGACCTCACAGCCCTGCCCACCACTCCCAGCCCAGAGCCAGGCAAGTGGGCCCCAAAGATTCCCAGGCCCCTGCCCGGCCCAGGGCCTCACTCTGTCGCCCAGGCTGGAGTGCAGTGTTTCGATCACGGCTCACTCAGCCTCAAACTTCCAAGCTCAAGTGATCCTCCCGCCTCAGCCTCCCGAGTAGCTGGGACTACAGGCGCACACCACCACAGCCGGTTAATTTTGTTCAATTATTTTTTGTAGAGACAGGGTCTTGCCATGTTGCCCAGGCTGCTCTCAAACTCCTGGCCTCAAGCAAGCCTCCTGTCTCAGCCTCCCAAAGTGCTGGGATTAGAAGCATGAGCCACCACACCCAGCCAGGACATGCTTTCCAAAGCTCACTTTCGGCAGCCTTGACGCCTTCAGGGTAATTTCCTCAAGTGGCTCATTTTACGTTGCTCCTCCAGCGAAGTGGACCACAGAGGCCATTCCCTCCAGTTCTCACCCAGGCACACGACTCTCAGACACAGGCAACACCCAGTGTTGGGCCAGGCAGGAAGCTGTGGAGTGGGAACTGGCAGGAAGGCTGGCGGCCGAGGGCTGTCCCGTCACACTCCCTCCCCACTGACCCATGCACAGAACCCCACCTATGCCTGTGTCACGGCAGGCAAAGCCATGGGATGCCCTTTTCGTTTTTTAAAGAAAGAATTCTAAAGGAACCCTTATCACTTGTAAGGGATGAGCTGGGCCCTGGAGGAAGAACCCAGAGGGAGCAGGTTCCTGCCCCAATGGATCACTACCCTGAGGGATAAAAACCACCTCCCTATCCCCCCCCACCTCAGTTTCCCAGCTGCAGAGCACAGAGCTGCCAGGTACAAGTTTGGCCCCTGAAGGGACTCAGCCCATTTTCCCACTGCTCTAGCTTTGCTCTGGCAAAAAATGCTGGGCCAATGAATGGCCAAAAAAAACCCAAAAAACCCAGGAGGGAACGGAGAATTCTTGCCACAAACGCAGTGGGTTTCCCAAGGCAAAGCGGAGACGCGGATGGCCATCCAACACCAAAGCCGCTGGTTTCCTGCCCACAGGGTCATCCTGGCCTGGTTTCCCCCAAAAACAGACTCCATCTGGCACCTGTCATCTTCCACAGGACACAAGGAGGTGTCTGGAGGGCAGAGCCATGTCATAATATGCACCGTCCCGGCACCCCAGGCCGGCTCCTCTCCTGGCACCTCTGTCCACAGCGAGATGCCCCTGCAGCCACCCAGCAACCCATGCCCCTGGGCTTCCCGTCCTGCCCACACAGACACACCCCTGACCTCTGACGGCCACGTGCTGGAGGGACAGGAAGCCTCTCAGAACAATAAACCTTCATATTTTCCATTCTCTCCTCTTTGAAGAATTGGGAGAACTTTGGATTACATGTTAGAATTTTCCATGCTTAGAAGCAAGGGCTGCTTTGAAGAGGCAACTCCCATGGCTGTGGCACTCGGCACTGAGACACAGAGAGAAAGGCAGGGCATGCTGTCATCTGAAATCACCCGCCACCCCACGTCCCCGCATTCTGTTAACTACACACGTCCCACGGCGTCCCCTTCCCAAAGGACATCTCAAAGCACAAGCGCAGCCCCTTAGCCCACACGCTGCTGTCATGGCAGACCTCACTGAGGAAGCAGAGCCTGTGAGGACACTTGGCCCATGCCACGCTCAGTCTTGTTAAGAGGAGAACAAAGGCAGCGGGGCTCCCATAGACCATGTGGCACAGTGACAAGGGAAACCGATGCTGTGTTTGGAGCATCTGGGTGGACAGACGCTGATTTCACTGAAAAGGGAGGCCTCGGTCATCTGCTTTGACACAAAGAAACCAGTCACACACACACAAATGTGAAGGCAGGCGTGGCACCTGTCATCTTCCACGGGACACCCTGCCCTAAGGCCCAGTACCTGTGGATGTGACCTAACTTGGAAATAAAGGCTGCAGATTAAGATATAGATTAAGACGGAGCCAGGCGAAGTGCTCACGCCTGTAATCCTAACACTTTGAGGGGCTGAGGCGAGTGGGTAACTTGAGGTCAGGAGTTCGAGACCTGCCTGGCCAAGGTGGCAAAACCCCATCTCTATTGAAAATACAAAACTCAGCCAGGCGTGGTGGTGTGCACCTGCAGTCCCAGCTACTTGGGAGGCTGAGGCACGATAACTGCTTGAACCCAGGAGTCAGAGGATGCAGTGAGCTGAGATTACACCAGCACACTCCAGTCTGGGCAGAAAAATAAACGACAACAAAAAACGTAAGTTAAGAGGAGGTCACATGGAGTGCAGCGGGCCCTTCTTGATTCAACACAACTGGAGTTCCCTTTTCTTTTTGGCAGAGTCTTACTCTATCACCCAGGCTGGAATGCAGTGGTGCAATTCTCAGCTCCCTGCAACCTCTGCCTCCTGGGCTCAAGCAATTCTCCTGCCTCAGCTTCCTGAGTAGCTGGGACTATAGGTGTCTGGCTAATTTTTGTATTTTTAGTAGAGACAGGGTTTCGCCATGTTGGCCAGGCTGGTCTTGAACTCCTGACCTCAGGTGATCTGCCTGCCTCAGCCTCCCAAAGTGCTGGGATTACAAAGAGATGGGATTACAGCGCTTGGGCCCCATCTGGAGTCCTTCTAAGAAAGAAGAAACAGAGGCCGGGCGCAGTGGGTGGCTCACGCCTGTAATCCCACCACTTTGGGAGGGTGAGGCAGGCGGATCACAAGGTCAGTAGATCAAGACCATCCTGGCCAACATGGTGAAACCCATCTCTATTTTTTTTTTTTTTTTTTCCAATCATTGAGAGCTTGTAAGGTTGCTGAGGTTGGTTGGCCTTGAACTCTTGGCCTCGCCTTCGCAAGCGCCACGACATCCGGCCGGAGCCACTTTGGGCCCCCATCTCTATTAACAATACAAAAAATTAGCTGGGTGTGGTAGCGTGTGCCTGTAGTCCCAGCTACTCAGGAGGCTGAGACAGGAGAATCGCTTCAACCCAGGAGGCAGAGGTTGCAGTGATCTGAGATCATGCCATTGTACTCCAGCCTAGAGACAGAGCAAGACTTCATCTTAAAAAAAAAAAAACAAATCTGGTATGGAAAGTAGTAAAAAAAAAAAAGAAAGAAAGAAAGAAAAAGAAGACACAGAGACAGACACACAGTGAGGTGGCCACAGCGTGAAGACGGAGGCAGGGACCGCAGTGGCGCACCCACAAGCCACGGAACGCCAAAGACTGCCAGCCACCACCGGGAGCTGGAAGAGGAGCCCTCAGAGGAGCACAGCCTCGCAGACACCATGACTGTGGAACCCTGGCCTCCAGAACTGTAAGGGAGTGAAGTCCTGTCATCAGATGTCATCCGGTTTGTGGACACTTGTTGCAGCAGTAAATGAACAGGGCAGATTGCAGCCCTTGAGGAACGGACCCCCCAACTCGCTGAAATCCAACCCCTCACTGATCACAGCTCCTCATGACTTACAGGAGGCATGGGTCAAGGCAGTTACAGCCTAAAAATGTCTATAAATAATGGACAGCTTTCCAGAAGGTACACAGCGTGTGTGATGCCTCATCAGAAACAGCTAGGCCAGGCAGGGTCACGGACCACAGTTCAAATCCCCTCGGCCCAGGCCCAGGCCCCGGGTCAGGTGGGAATGGGGCACGGTGGTGGTCATGGACGGCTCGCACTCAGACACCCACAGGCAATGCCAAAGGTGATGCTGGAACTCTGGGCCTCTTAAGACCTCAGGGCCAAGGGCTGGCCCCTGGCCACCCCACCTCAGGGACCTCTGCAAACCCCAGCCTCCGGAGCCCTGGAGTCATGCTGCTCGTCACCAATGAGCCACACACTTTCACCAAGAAAGCCTTGCCCTCCACCCCTAACAGGCCATCATCGCCCTCCTGCCCCAGCTCTGACCCATCTCTCTTCCAAGGCCCCACTCCTCCTGACCTCCCTGAGCAACCCCTTCCAACTGTCCCAGATCACAGGGTTCCCCAGCCCTGGCACAAAATCCTGCCTGAGGGGCCTGGGCTCCCCAGCTTCCTCCTCAAGGTCCCCCCTTGCTATCATGACTCATGGCCACCTGGTTCTGGCCCCACACCTGCTGCCCTAATTCCTGGAGAGGCTGGAACCTGCCCTCGGCTGCCTCCTTCCTCAGGGGCTATGAAGTTCCGGGCAAAAGGGAGGGAAGGAACGCCTGGAAGACTGGAGGGAGCTCAGCGTCCCTCCTCCCGCAACCAGGGACTCCTGCTCAGTCATCGCCTCACAGCCACAATCACCAGAAACATGTCGGCAGCCCCAAACCTCTGCCCTGCACGTCCCGACTGTGGGCGGAAGATTCTGGAGTTCTGAGGTTGTTCTAGAGCCTCTGGTGATGATCCCAGGGCAAAGGCCACCTGGCCTCCGGCAGTCCTGGCAGCTGTGGAGGGGTGTGGTGGGGTGTCCCAGGGTAGCTGCTCTGAAACAGACTAACACTGGCCGGGCACCGTGGCTCACGCCTCTAATCCCAGCACTTCAGGAGGCCAAGGCGGGTGGATCACCTGAGCTCAGGAGTTCAAGATGAGCCTGGCCAACAGGATGAAACCCCCATCTCTATCAAAAGTACAAAAGTTAACCAGGCGGGGTCGCTCACGCCTGTAATCCTAGCGCTTTGGGAGGCTGAGGCAGGTGGATTGCCTGAGTTCAGGAGTTCGAGAGCAGCCTGGGCAGCAAAGTAAAACCCCATCTCTACTAAAATACACAGAAATGAGCCACACGTGGCAGTGGGCACCTGCAGTCCCAGCTAGGAGGCTGAGGCGGGGGAACTGCTAGAACGTGGGAGGCAGCGGGCACCTGCAGTCCCAGCTAGGAGGCTGAGGCGGGGGAACTGCTAGAACATGGGAAGCAGAGGTTGCAGTGAGCTGAGGTCACACCACTGCACTCCAGCCTGGAGGACAAGAGTGAAAGTTGGTCTCAAAAAATAAAAAACAGACAAACATAAGGACAGAAGAAGATACTGACATGTGCTGCGCCGTGTACGACCCGGAAAACATGACGCTGGTCGGGGAGGAGCCAGACGCAAAAGGCCCGGGCTGTGTCTGTAAGAGGGTATGGGCTTCCCTTTGGGGGCCATAAAAATCCTTTGGGACTGGACAGGGGGTGCGGGCGGTTTGCACATCACTGTTAATGTTCTAAATGCCACGAAATGCTTCACATTAAAATGGTTAACTTCACATTCTGTGAATTCCACCTCCAGAAAACAAACAACGACAGAGATCCAGCCGAATTACTTACATGTATCAAAATGCCAATAAAAATACACTTGAACCAGCAAGGGTACTGCTGGTTTTGGGCCCAAGGCTTGGTCATGAAGAGAGGGGGCTGCGGGCCAGCACCGGGCCACACAGAGCAGGGGGCTAAGATCTGGGACCCCCGGGTTGGTCCAGGGAGCAGCCGTCTCAGCCACCCACCACTGCTCACCTCTTGTCCAAGCTGGGAGAACCAGGCGGAGGCACTGGGCATCAGGCCTGAATGCCCAGCTGGTCTCCCTTCCTGGGCAGGGATGGGAGGCACCTGAGACAGCCACATACCCAGGGACCTTCTGCCATCCCCCTGAGATGCAAGGTCCCAGAGCCTGCAGAAAAACCATGAAGCATTCTACTTCCTGTCTCTGTGAATTGGACTCCTCTAGGGACCCCGGCGGCATCATACGGAATCTGCTTTTGCGTCTCACTCGCTTCACTCGGCATAATGCCCTCAAGGTTCACCCACGTTGTAGCAAGCGCCAGAATTTCCTTCCTTTTCCAGGCTGAGTAGTATTCCATCGTGCCAATGAACCACACGTTGCTTATCCATTCATCTGGTCACAGACACCTGGGTCACTTCCACCTTTTTTTTGAGACAAAGTCTTACTCTGTCTCTAGGCTAGAGTGCAGGGGCGCGATCTCAGCTCACTACAACCTTCGCCTCCTAGGCTCAAGCAATTCTCCTACCTCAGCCTCCCGAGTAGCTGAGATTACAGGTGTGCACCACCATACCCAGCTCATTTTTGTGTTTTTAGTAGAGACGGGGTTTCACCATGTTGGCCAGGATGGTCTTGATCTCTTGACCTCGTGATCTGCCCACCTCGGCCTCCCAAAGCCCTGGGATTACAGGCACGAGCCACTGCGCCCAGCCACTTCCACCTTTTGGTTACTGTGAATAAGACTGCTATGAATGTGGGTGTACAAATACCTCTTTAAAGGCCTCGTTTTCAGCCAGGGTGGGCATGGTGGCTCACGCCTGTAATCCCAGCACTTCGGGAGCCTTGAGGCAAGCAGATCACCTGAGGTTGAGAGTTTGAGACCAGCCTGGCCAACACAGCGAAACCTTGTCTCTACTAAAACTACAAAAATTAGCAAGGCATGGTGGCAGGTACCTGTAATCCCAGCTACTCGGGAGGCTGAGGCAGGAGAATTGCTTGAACCTAGGAGGTGGAGGCAGCAGCGAACTGAGATCTTGCCATTGCACTCCAGCCTGGGTAACAAAGTGAGACTCCATCTCAAAAATTAAATAAATAGGCTGGGCACAGTGGCTCTCACCTGTAGTCCCAGCACCTTGGGAGGCTGAAGCGGGCAGATCACGAGGTCAGGAGTTGGAGACCAGTCTGGCCAACATGGTGAAACGCCATCTCTACTAAAAATACAAAAATTAGCCAGACTTGGTGGTGCACACCTGGAATCCCAGCTACCCAGGAGGCTGAGAGAGGAAAATCACTTGAACCTGGGCGGGGGTTTCAGTGAGCCGAGATCGTGCCACTGCACTCCGGCCTGGGCAACAGAGCGAGACTCCGTCTCAAATAAATAAATAAATAAATATAAATACATACATACACATACATACCTTGTTTTCTATTGGAGCACACCCAGAAGTGAGATTGCTGGATCATGTGATAACCGAACTTTTAATATTTTGCAGACCCTCCCTCCTGCGTTTAAAAGCTGCTGCTCCAGGTTAGACTCCCGCCGACACTGCACAAGGGCTCCAGTTTCTCCGCATCCTTCGACATGTGTTTTCTGAATTTCTTTTACCACAGCCATCCTAATGGGTATGAAGTATTATCTCCTTGTAGGTTTTGGGGGGTTCTTAGTGTGTCAATCAACTCACTGACAAATGGGTATTGCCCTGCAAGAGTGTGTGTGAGAGACAAGGTTTTACTCTGTTGCCCAGGCTGGAGCGCAGTGATGCGGTCTCAGCTCACTGCAACCTGCACCTCCCAGGCTCAAGCAAACCTCCTGCCTCAGCCTCTTGAGTAGCTAGTCTACAGGCTCGTGCTACCACGCCCAGCTTTTTGTCTATTTTGTTGGTAGAAATGAGCAATTCCTGGGCTCAAGCAATCCTCCTGCCTCAGATTCCCAAAGTGCTGGGATTATAGGCTGCAGCCCCCAGGCCCGGTGAATTTCCCTGTTGACTAATGACACTAAGCATCTCTTTTTGTGCTTATTGGCCATTTGTATCTGTGGAAGAAATGTCTATTCAAGTCCTTTCCACACCTTTTAATTCTACTGCTTTCTTGTTGGGCAATTGTAGTTCTTTTTTTTTTTTTTTTTGAGATGCAGTTTCACTCTCATTCCCCAGGCTGGAGTGCAGTGGCACAATCTTGGCTCACCACAACCTCTGTCTCCCGGGTTCAAGCGATTCTCCTGCCTCAGCCTCCCAACTAGCTGGGATTACAGGCATGTGCCACCACACCCGGCTAATTTTGTATTTTTCGTAGAGATGGGATTTCTCCATGTTGGCCAGGCTGGTCTCGAACTCCTGACCTCAGGTGATCCACCCTCCTCAGCCTCCCAAAGTGCTGGGATTACAGGCATGAGCCACTGCGCCTGACCAAATTGTAGTTCTTTACATAGTCTGGATATTAATCCCTTATCAGATATATGATTTGCAAATCTTTCATAAGTTTTTAAATGGGAAATCTTCTCAGCACTTGCAACATACATGGGCAAGAAAAAGGAGGTTTCCCAAATCCCAGTCAGATCTTCTGGCTGGATTTCTGCTTTTCCAATCCCTAACCTACAGATGCATGAGAAGGGAAGGGGCCCCAGGCGATGGCCAGTCCACCTTCTGAGGCCCAGAGGCAGCCAGGCTCGCCCAGCGTCAAGCAATCTGCATGGGGCAGAGAGTGGGGCTCAACCCAGGCCTCATCTCCGGTGAAATCTCATGCCGTCTCCAACGCCGAGAACGAGTCCCACAGCCAGCACCACAACGCATCAAAGGACACTGCTGGGACCTTGGCTGACTGCGGAACCAAGGGGCAGCCTGAACAATGAACTCACTGAGAACGGTTATTGCCTGCAGGAGCATTCTTATCTCCGAATGCTGACAGGGCATGGGATTTATTGGAATTAATTGCTGTTAGTTTACCTTAACCAAGTGTCATTTAGATTAGATATGAAAACAAATCCTGAAGTATTTAAAAGAAGATACAGAACTGAGAATAAAAACAGGGTATGGAAAAGAAAGACAAATCGTGGCCAGGTGCGGAGGCTCAGGCCTGTCATCCAGCACTTTGGGAGGCCAAGGCCGGCAGATCACCTGAGGTCAGGAGTTCGAGACCAGCCTGGCCAACATGGTGAAACCCCGTCTCTACTAATAATACAAAAATGAGCCGGGTGTGGTGGTGGGCGCCTACAGTCCACATACTCAAGGGGCTGAAGCATGAAAATCCCTTTAACCCATGAGGCAGAGGCTGCAGTGAGCCGAGACTGCACCACTGCACTCCAGTCTGGGTGACAGAGGGAGACTCTGTCTCAGATAGATAGATAGATAGATAGATAGATAGATAGATAGATAGATAGATAGATAGATAGATAGATCTTGGTAGGTGGATGGATAGTTGGGGGTCTATTTCCCACAGAGGGATGCAGGGATAGAGGGAGGGAGGGAAGAATGGAGGGCAGGAGGAAAGCGGCTCCCTGGCCAGGAAGAATCTGGACTCTCTGAGCTGGAAGGTCCCTCATCTGGCCCCCCATCAGCCACAGCTCTGAGCTGGCTCCTCATCTGGCATCTGCCTCCCTCAGCTGGCCAAATAGAGCCTCCAGCTCTGGCCAGTGATACGCCTGCCTCCCTGCAGCTGGTGCCCACCAGTCCTGCACTCCACCACTTCCTGTGACAAGAAGAAACTTCATATGGACCCAGAGAAGGCTCCTAGGAGCCCCTTCTCCAGCCTTAGCCCCTCCAGCTATCCCGCAGCATGGCTGCCCCCTGCTCAATCAGGCACCATGTGCAGGTAACTCTCAGCCGTCCCGTTTCAGGCAAGGTAGTCACTCACAGTGAGCTTCCGTCCTCAGAAATCCCCAACTCTGTATCCCAGGGCCTCACCACTGGCAGACGGAGGTAACGGAAGGGGGCCATGAGTGGTGATTAGAGCACTCAGACCCCAGAGTCTGCGCCTGGCTCTTCCTGCTGTAGCTCTCTAGCCTCAGTTTCTCTGCCCGTACCACAGGGGTCCTGTAAGACGTCACTTAGATGATGTAGGCACAGCCCAAACAGGCCTCCGGGCGGTGGGAAGCACAGACCCAGGCAGCCGTGAACAGCGCTCTCGTCCCGCGCCCACCTCTGAATCACCCCTGCTCTGGGCCAGCCTCCTTGGCTACATGATCCCCCTCTTACAGGCCAGCCCCTTGTGCCTGGGACACGCTCAAGCCCCCAGACAAGGCCCGCAGCTCTGAGGGATGCACCCTGTCCCCTGCACCCTCCCCATGACAACCGGAAGGGGTGAAGTTGGTGTGCTGGGGGCTGGAAGGAAAGCTGTCATCACACACGAGGACCCTGGAAGTGGCCCCCACCCCTGCTGCGTGTGTGTGCATGTGTGCACGCGTGTGTGCATGTGTGCATGTGTGTGCATGTCTTGTGCATGTGTGCACATGTGTGTATGTGCATGTCTTGTGCATGTGCACGTGCATGTGTGTGCATGTGTGCACGTGTGTGTGCGCGTGTTTTCTTTAAGAGCCCCTGGTCTTTATCCAGGACAAGAGAACTGGCAGTAGAGGGATCACACCACTAAAAGGCTGGTGTGGGGCTTTTCCCAGCTTTGGAATGTTCACGCCCAAAAAGGGGATGTGATCACTGAGATCTGCACAAGTCCTTACCTGAAGTGAAAGCATGAGAATTCCACCACCGGTGTTTTCCTGAAAGACGCCTGTCCCTTCACCCAGGGCTATGCACCCCAGCATGTGTGGGAGCAGCCGAAAATGGCTCCCGGGCTCTGTCTGTGCTTCCTCATGGCTCCCCTTGGGACCCCAAATAAAGGGGCCCTCCACCTGGCAGGCAGCCCCCTCCTCTCACCCCTCCGAGGGTCCCCTCTGGCTCATTCCAGACATAATCCACGACTCCTCCCAGGCCCCAGGCCCCAGGCCCATAGGCAACAGGAGAGGGAATCCCAGGGGCCTCCACAAGGAGCAGCCGCTAATTCAAGGCCGGCCTCTGGACCCTCACGGCTGAAACCTCTGCCTGCATTTCCTCGTGAGGACCCTGCTGCCCTCCCAAAACAAGAGGAAGGATGGGTCGCTGAATTAAAGAGGGTCATTTACAGCCATGCGAGGTGGCTCACGCCTCTAATCCCAGCACTTTGGGAGGCTGAGGCAGGTGGATCACCTGAGGTCAGGAGTTCGAGACCAGCCTGACCACCATGGAGACACCCCATGTCTACTAAAAATACAAAATTAGCCAGGTGTGGTGGTAGGTGCTTGGAATCCCAATTACTTGGGAGGTTGAGGCAGGAGAACTGCTAGAACCCAGGAGGCAGAGGTTGCGGTGAGCTGAGATGGGGCCATTGCACTCCAGCCTCGGCAACAAGAGCGAAACTCTGTCTCAAAAAACAAACAGAAGAAAAGAAGGTCGTTTCCTACCGCCCCTCCCCGCATTCAGGAATCCATTCCAGGGAATCCGGGGCATTTACATGAACCCGCGTGCTCAGGTTACAGGCAAAGAAGAAAAACTTAGAAAACGATTTCCCCAAGGCTGTGAACTGAAGAAGTCACGCCAAACTCGTGAATACTTTCCACATGCTGTACCCACACGATAAAATCTACTTCTGCTTGAATCCAAGTGCTGGCAGGGATGAGCCCCGTGGCACCAGGCCACACGCCACACCCCAGCTAACGTGGCCGCCGCCAGGGGCCCCAGCCCCCACCTACCCACCGATCCCGTTCCTGAACAGGTTCTGCTATCGGGTTTCAAAATGTGCAGGCACAGGCACCAGCCCAGACCCAAGGCGACCCTTCAGCAGTGACGGTGGGGCCAGCACCGGGTTCCGGCATGCTCAGCAACACAGGCCGATCCAGGCGTGGCCAGCACCAAACCTCTGACCCGCTCCTGCCCAGGAAAGCCTGGAGTTTCACCTGCCTGCTACTTCACCTGGACTTTTAAAGGTGGTCTCTCGACACCCTGGTCAGTATGTGGGTCCAAACACAGACCTCCCGGCAGCTGGTGGGCACCCTGCCCTGGTGAGTCCATGTCCCGAGGGCCTGCGGCCGCTTGTACACTCCCAGTCCCCCTTTTCCCGTCAACCTCCTGCTCCTCCATCTCCTCCAGGTGCGATGACTCAGAGAGGCGGAAGATACTGTCTACAGTGCCGTCTACAGAGCTTGCGCACAGCAGCCCTCTGGCAGACACTGGAAAGACCCTGCACTGCCCACTCCCAATGCCCCTGACAGCGGCCGGTGCCCACACGTGAACACAGGTCGGGCTGCAGGATGGCTGGGCGCTGCGCATAACCTGCCACCTCTGCTGGGCCTTTGGCTCGGCCTCGTGCAGGCCCCGTCCCCATGGCACCCACCTTTCCTTTGACACTCCCACCCACTCGTGCCAGGGACCTTGTCATCGGCTCCTCAGAGGCGCCCCCAAACCACTCCACTCAGATCTCACAGAGGCCACCAAGGGCCTACCCTTGGCTGACCCAGGTCACACCTCTGTCCTCAGGTTCTCCGGCCACCAGACGGCATCCATCACGGATGACCCCCTTGGGGACCCTCGCCCTCCCTCAGCCTCTAGGGTCCTCCCCTGCACGTGGTTACTCCTCCTCTGGCTCCCAATCAGACCGTTCCCCACTCAGCAGGCCACTCAGGCTGTGGCTTCTCAAAGCTGGGGCTGGGTCCCCTCCTAGCTGCCAGCACCCTCACTTCTGTGTCTGTGGACCCAGCTGGTCTCCCCAGTCTGAACCTGCACATACAATCAACTTTAGGACAATCTCCAAGACGCCCAGCCACATGGGGCCAAAAGTGGCCTCGAGTCTTCCCCCCAAAGCCAATTCGTAGTAAGCACTCTGGCTCGGGAACGTGCCTCTCTCATCCTCCCAGAGCCGGTTTCATCTGGCAAGCACAGACAGGGAACGTGGCTCGGGAGCTGCCCAGTCCAGGTTCAAAGCCCACTGCTGCCACCACAAGCTGCTGCCCTGGGAGCCCTGTCCTCGGTTTGCTGTCTCTGGGAGGGAGGTGGTGACAATACCTTCCACGCCCTAGGGTGGTGGTGAGGGAATTGCAGGTGACAGTGCAGGCAGAGCCTGCGACAGTTCCTGGCACATGGAGCATATTGGCTGAGATGCATCTGACTGTCTAAGCTGGCAAAGCTCTCCTCAGCCGCCCACCTTCCACAGCCACCACACACTGCAGCAAGCCTGATGTCCCGAGCTTCCCTCCTGCGCAGTGTCACCACCCAGCAGCTGGGACATGGGCCCCAGCTCTTGCCTACATGCTCCCGAGGGGTCCCACCAAACCCCCCACGGTCAGCCCTCTCCCGACCCGGGGGATCCCCCCGACTCCCGGTCTCCCTGCCCAGCACACACTGCACACGCCTGGGGGGTACAGGAGAGCCCAGCCCACCCTTGCCTGCACCTGGCATCACCGCCCTGCCCCGAGCTCAGCCCCCTGACCCATCTGATGGTCCATCTCCACTCAGCCACAGGAAGTCAGGGTCACACTGGCTCTCCAGGCCTTCGCACACAGCAGGTGCTTGATAAATGAATCAACACTCTTTATTCCTGAGGCAGTGTTTCTCAAGGTATGACCAACCGACTATCTCCAAACTTACCAGAGCCCTGAAATGGTTAAATCGTTGCCAAAAGCACCTAACTCTCCTGGGAAGGTTTGTCACTCTCAGAATCCTGCTCAGCCACTGAAGCAATTTAAGATGCTCAGATCCAGGCTGGGCGTGGTGGCTCACGCCTGTAATCCCAGCACTTTGGGAGGCTGAAGCAGGTGGATCACCTGAGGTCAGGGGTTCGAGACCAGCCTGGCCAACATGGTGAAACCCTGTCTCTATAAAAATACAAAAATTAGCTGGGCGTAGTGGCGGGCACCTGTAATCCCAGCTATTTGGGAGGCTGAGGCAGAAGAATCGCTTGAACCTGGGAGGTGGAGGTTGTGGTGAGCCAAGATCATGCACTCCAGAGACTCCATCTCAAAAAAAAAAAAGATGGTGCAGTCCTTCTCCACCGCAAGAGTTCCAGAAGAGCATGGTGCTCTGCATCCAGACGATACCCAAACAGCAGGCTGCTCCTACTTCCTTGTTTGCAATCGTCTGTTTAAAAGCCACTGCCATATCCTGTATTTAACTAGGCAAACACTTATGGAAGCTTTATGAAGCCTAGACGACTTTATACCCTCCACTCCCCACCAAAGTAAACGGCGAGAAGGTTACTCGATCTTGTTATTTCACTGAGTTCCAGTATTTTCTGACATGCCTGGATGACTCATCTGCCAATCATTCTTACCCACAAACACCAACTTTCCCACATCCCTGGGTCTGCAGCACACATACAGCGGGACAGGCAGGGACATCACATTGCTCCCAAGCGCTGCGTTCTGCACAACAGGCCTCCAGCGGGGCACCCACAGGCACACGTTCAAAGTGAATCAAAAATAACGTGGTCCGTCAACAGATGGCTGGGTAAAGGAAACGTGGTACATATACACAGCGGTGTACTATTCCACTATAAAAAAGAACGGGATCCTGTCATCTGCACCAACGTGGACAGACCCGGAGGGCATTATGTGAAGTGAAACAAGCCAGGCACACAAAGAAAATACCCCACGTTCACACTTGCTTGTGGGATCTAAAAATCAAAGCGATTGAACTCCTGGGGAGAGAGAATACAGGAATGGTTACTAGAGCCTGGGAAGGGGTAGTGGGAGGAAGGTGGGACGATTAATGGGTACAAAAAAATAGTTTAAAACATGAATAAGGCCAGGCACAGTAGCTCACACCTATAATCCCAGCACTTTGGGAAGCTGAGGCAGGTGGATCACCTGAGGTCAGGAGTTCGAGATCAGCCTGGCCAACATGCTGAAATTTCATCTCTACTAAACATACAAAAATTAGCTGGGTGTGGTGGCAGGCGCCTGTAATCCCAGCTACTCGGGAGGCTGAGGTAGGAGAATCCGCTGAACCCGGGAAGTGAAGGCTGCAGTGAGCCGAGATCACACCACTGCACCCCAGCCTGGGAGACAGTAAGACTCCATCTCAAAAAAAAAAAAAAGAATAAGACCCAGTATTTAGCCAAACAGGAGACTATATAGTTAATAATAATTTAATTGTACATTCAAAAATAACTAAAAGAGAGGCCAGGCGCAGTAGCTTATGCTGGTAATCCCAGCACTTTGGAGGCCAAGGCAGGTGGATCATGAGGTCAGGAGATCAAGACCTTCCTGGCTAACAAAGTGAAATCCTGTCTCTACTAAAAATACGAAAAATTATCCAGTGTGGTGGTGCACGCCTGTAGTTTCAGCTACTTGGAAGGCGGAGGCAGGAGAATCGCTTGAACCCGGGAGGCAGAGTTTTCAGTCAGCCAGTTCCCACCACTCCAGCTTGGGTGACAGAGTGAGATTCGGTCTCAATTAAAAAAATAGAAAAACTAAAAGAGTATAATTGGATTGTTTATAACACAAAGGATAAATGCTTGAGGGGATGGATGCCCCGTTCTCTATGATGTGATCACTACATGTTGCATGCCTGTGTCAAAACACCTCATGGACTCATCAACACATACACCAGGCCAAGCAGAGTGGCTCTTGCTCAGCACTTTGGGAGGCCGAGGCAGACGGATCACTTGAGCTCAGGAGTTGGAAGCCAGACTGAGTAACATAGTGAGACCCTGTCTCTACTAAAAATAAAAAAAAGTCAGGTGTGGTGGTGCAGAGAGCTGAGATGAAGACTTACATGAGTCATGATCACGTCAATGCACTCCAGGCTGGGCAACAGAGCAAGACCCTGTCTCTCACACACACACACACACACACACACACACACACTCACACACACACACATCTATACATACATACCTAAATTTGTGTATATAATTTTATCTAATTCATTATAATTTACATATTATATATAATTCATTGCATAATTTTTTTTTTCAAGACAGAGTCTGACTCTGTTGCCCAGGCTGGAGTGCAATGGTGCAATCTCGGCTCACTGCAACCTCCAACTCCCAGGTTCAAGCGATTCTCCTGCCTCAGCCGCCTGAGTAGCTGGGACTACAGGCGCACGCCACCACACCTGGCTAATTTTTGTATTTTTATTAGAGACGGGGTTTCACCACGTTGGCCAGGGTGGTCTCGATCTCTTGACCTCGTGATCCACCCGCCTCGGCCTCCCAAAGTGCTGGGATTACAGGTGTGAGCCACTGCACCTGGCCCTGTTGTTTTAAATTAAAAATAAAATAAAACAAAGAATGTCAGTGTTTCTGAAAGGCCACTGTTTAGAAAGAACACAGCATATTCGAGGTTTGAGTTGTCCATTGGGTCCTCAGCCACATTGTGCTGAAAAACACAAACGCAGCTTTTACACACACTCAGAATACAAAGTCCGTATCACAGAATTTAAAGTCTCATTCAAAGACCACGGCATAAAATGAACATCTGGTATTGCTGGATGTCATTCAAAAATGGCAGCTTTGAATTTCACTATATTCAGACTTGTAAAATGTTTCCAAAAATGTTTTGTCCTTGGTGGGCTATGTAAAACCATCAACAGTTATCTACTCACAGTCACAATGATGGTGTTCGAGCCCAGGCCAGGCCAAATGAACTGCCCCACCATGCATGCCTGCCCCGGTCCTGCCCCAGGTGCCCCCCACCTCACCCCTGTCCCTCTGAAGTGGCTCCCACTAAACCTAGTCAACAGTTCCCACTAAACACACACAAAACATCCCTGCCTGCCCCCAGCATGGAACTGTTCTCACCACCTCGTCCCTCATTAACCCAAACCCTATTACTGGGCCAAGTCATTTTTAAACAGGCCAAATTTCCCATGCAGGCCCGTTCCAAACAGCACCTCCTGAGCGGCAATGTTGCATCAAAGGCTTTAGGGTGTGGCCATAAATCCTGGGGAACCAACAACATTCATTGAAAACAGAGGATGAGTTTGAAACCACCGCTTCCCTGCATTGTTCCTCCAGTTAAGTCGAGGGCTGATCTTTCCGTTTGCTCAGTTTTCTACCGGCTGCTCTGCCGTCTGGAACCACAGATCTTGTGGTCACAGTGATCTGCTTCCTCGGAGCACTAAACCCTAGTCAAATGGTCTGAGGCTTCTGCACATCCCAGCATGCCTACTTTATTTTATCTTTCTTATTTATTTAGAGACAGAATCTCACTCTGTTGCCCAGGCTGTAGTGCAGCGGCAGGATCTCGGCTCACTGCAACCTCTACCTCCCAGGTTCAAACGATTCTCCTGCCTCAGCCTCCCAAAACAGCTGGGACTACAGGTGTTGCCACCACGGCAGACTAATTTTTGTATTTTTAGTAAAGACAGGGTTTCACCACGTTGGCCAGGCTGGTCTCGAGCTCCTGACCTCAGGTGATCCACCCACCTCGGCCTCCCAAAGTGCTGGGATTACAGGTGTGAGCCATCGTGCCCGGTCATATGCCTACTTTAAAGCAGAGCACCCATTTGACACTGGAATAACTCAGTTTAGCAACTAATTCATCAAAAATGTTCTCTTAAAGAAGAGGGGGGAATGTGAAGCGCGGCCTGTTTTCTGCGGATTGTGCTTTAATGCCAAGTGCCCCTGCCCACTGGCTGTGCAGCCCTGAGGATGTCACTCAACACCCCTGAGCCTCCGTGTCTTCATCTGTAAAACCAGCAACAGCATAACACCACTCAACTCCCAGTTACCAGGGAAACAAATGACAGCGCCAGTAAAAAAGTAAAGAAAACCACTTGCTGGAACCCAGTCAAAGGGAACCATTGTCATCTGGGGCGGGGTGGGGCGTGTGTGCATGAGGCCCCAGTACCTGATTTACACGAGGGCGTGTCAGCAAAGAAGCAGAGCCAAGAACTGGATGATGGAGATGATGACTACATAGCGTGGAGCCCCCAGCCCATCTTCAAGTGTGGTCCAGGCTGTGCAACCCGGTGAGACAGCCTCAGGAACCAACCTCCTTGGAAGGGAATCCATCCTAAACCCAACTGTCTGACTAACTGCGGGGGGACCCACATTACTGATGCCGCAGACACAAAAACATCCCTGTCCCCAGCACAGAACTGTTCCTACTACCTTGTCCTCGTGAAATCTAAACCCTATTATTGGGCCAAGTCATTTTTAAGGCCAAATTTCCCATTCTATCAGATAAAGTGGTACAGAAGAAAAGCTTCCTAAGAATATCCATAATCCCAATTAAGTCGCCCTTAAGAGCCTATTCCATATTCTCCACACACTTTACAATCTCACAAAACCTAAAATATTCACCAACAAATAGGCTGTACCGCCACAACTGCACAGAAGGTTTGTATCATATCAAAACTGAATCTGTAAGTTTCACATTGTATAAGCAAACAACTGTAACCGGAAGCTGTTAGCAATCCAAGCCCTCCTACATCTCAGAATTACAGCCAACCTCGGAAACGAAACAAATCAGAAAGTTAACTTGTTAATTCTTCCAGGGCTCCCGTGGCAATGCTGTATCCTAATTACTCACTGTTTAAATAGCTCCTCTGAAACTGACTCAAGCAGCATCTGAGCTCTTCCTGGCCGTGGTCTTATAAATAAGGTCACCTGCCTGCACCAGCACCCTTGGATGCATGGTCAGGCAAACCTCAAAGAGCCACTGGGGGACCTTTATTGTTCCCTCAGCCCTGCCAAGTTCTTCTTTCTCTTCTGCGTTTTCCAATTCCAACACATTCTATTAGTACCCCTCCCCAGCACCACAGGCCAGCCCTGGCCCTCGGGGTCAGAGGCGTGGAGGACCTGCCAAGCATCTGACCACGGAGCCAAGGTTTCCTCTCCCTTCTGTTCACCTCCAGCCCCAGGGCCGGCAAGCAAGCTTCCCACACTGGCTCCACCACTAACTGGGCAGGCCTCTTCAACAGCACCCAAATTACAAGCCCGTGTCCAAGATGAGAGGAGGCTCTGCTTCTCAAAGAGCTTACACAAAGCCCTGCACACAGCCACCCAGCTGTTCTTATCTGGAGGAGACAGAAAAGCAAGACGGAGGGAACACCGGCTACATTACGCTGACAATCTCCAACGGTGCCACCCTGGAATTAATTGGCACATGGAAGGGGCAGTGATCTCTGATCTTCCCAGAGAGCCCTGTGGCTGGCTGATGAAAGAGCAAACGCAAGCAAACCCTGTGACCCAGATCACCCGGAGGCCACATTTTAACAGCTGTGCTCAGGAGCCACTAGCTTGCTGAGGAAGGTGCTGAGCTTTGAACTTGGAGAAGCGCAGGCCTGCTCCCAGGAAAATGCTGACGGAAGCGGCGCGGTGCCTCTCCCCCAGCTGGGCCTAAGTGGGGTGCTTGCCCCAACATCTAACCGGAGGCAACAAATCCTTGCAGAGCTCCCTGTGCTCAGCTTAAATGCACCCCGGCATGCCAGGCAAGGCCCTTGGTGGGTTCCTGAGGTTCTCCAGGTGGTCCATCCAGAGCCGCTCCTCCCGCCCCAGCGGCCACTCACCAGACACGGACACCTCCATGAGCGCCTCCAGTGGCCGGTTGTTGTCCAGGTCCCGGCTGAGCTGCAGCTCGCCCGTGGTGGGGTCCAGTAGCAACAGGTTCAGCTCGTTGCCACGCAGAAAGGTGTAGTTGAGGCTGTCCGACACGTCGGGGTCATGGGCCGGGATGCGGCCGATCACACCAGTGGGGAAGCTGTTCGACTTGTTGGTGACATAGTTGTTGAAGAGGATCTGGAAGTCGGGCAGTATCGGAGGGTTGTCATTCTGGTCCACGAGAAGAATGTGCACCGTGGCTCGGCTCACCAGCGGGGCTGACGTGGCCTGCACCACCAGCACATACTCCCGCCGGACCTCAAAGTCCAGCTCCACCAGGGCACGCAGGTCCCCGTTCAGCAGGTCCAGCTGGAAGAAATGCCGCATGTCGCCCTCCACAATCTGATACATGATCTGGGCATTGGGGCCTTCGTCAGGGTCCTGAGCACGGATCTTTGCCACCACCGACCCCACTGGGTTGTTCTCCTCTACAAACAGCTCCAGCTCGTCCTTCTCAAACATGGGGGCATTGTCATTAATGTCCAAGATGGTCACCTGGATTTCCACTGAGGCGCTAAGGGCAGTGGGGCTGCCGCGATCCACAGCCACAGCCCAAAGGTTGTACACGGCCACGTTCTCCCGGTCCAGCCGGCGCTGGGTGCGGATGACACCGGACGTGGGCTCAATGTAGAAGTCCCCATCACCGTCGTCCCCGCCCTGGAAAGTGTACAGCAAACGCCCATTGGGACCCGAGTCCCGGTCCGTGGCAGAGACCTGG
Source organism: Saguinus oedipus (assembly GCA_031835075.1). Taxonomy (NCBI): domain Eukaryota; kingdom Metazoa; phylum Chordata; class Mammalia; order Primates; family Cebidae; genus Saguinus; species Saguinus oedipus. Next base: position 221,675,555 of record CM063169.1, read on the forward strand.
AGGATGCTGGTTGAGGGTGGAGCATCCTCAAAGATGGAACCCTGGTAGAAATCCCACAGGAACTGGGGTGCGTTGTCGTTGGCATCGAGGATGAGGATCTCCAGGGTGGTGGTGTCCGACTTCTGCGGGATGCCGTTGTCCAGGGCCATGATGGTCAGCGTGTAGGCGACCTGGTGCTCATAGTCCAGCTCCATCATGGTGTACATGGTGCCACTGTCGGGGTCGATGCGGAACTGCGGCACGGGGTCCTGAATCACGTAGGTGATGCGGGCGTTCTCTCCTGTGTCCTCGTCGTTGGCACTGAGGGTAGCAATGGAGGTGCCCACGGGCCTGTCCTCACTGACGCTCACTGTGTAATGGGAGCTCTGAAAGACCGGCCGGTGGGTGTTGGCATCGGTGACGTTGATGAGGACATGCGCGGTGTGCGACCGTGTGCCGTCGGACGCTGTCACCGCCAGCACGTACTGCTGCTCCTGCTTGTAGTCCAGAGGTAGCGCCAGGGTGATGAGGCCACCCCCCCTCTGGCTGCTGAGTGCAAAGCGGTTCCGGGTGTTGCCGCCCGTGAGCTGATAGGTGATCACACTGTTGGCATCACGGTCGCGGGCCTGCAGGGTCAGTACGCTGCTCCCCACGGCTGCATCCTCGTTCAGACGCAGCTCGTAGGTGGGCTGCGTGAACACCGGGTCGTTGTCGTTCACGTCCAGCACCGTGATAGAGACGCTGGTGGAGGAGCTCATGGGGGGCGAGCCGTGGTCCACCGCCTCCACCCCGAAGCTGTAATGCTCCACCTCCTCACGGTCCAGCTCGGCACACAAAGTGATCCAACCCGAGCTGTTGTGGATCTGGAAGGGGAAGTCCGGGGCCGGGACAGTGTTCTTAGGCCGAGCACTGCCGTCCCCCAGAAAGGCGGAGGCCGTGTCCACCAGGCGATAGTGCAGCCGGGCGTTCTCCCCAGAGTCTGCGTCCACCGCCTGAATGTGCACCACGGAGTAGCCCAGGGGCACGTTCTCCAGCACCGTGGCCTGGAAGGGGCTGCTCACAAAGATGGGCTCGTTGTCATTGACATCCAGCACCTGCACAGACACCACCCCGGAGGAATTGATGAGCGGGGGCCGGCCCCCATCCTGGGCTTTGATGCTCAGCGAGTACTTCTGGACATCCTCGAAATCCAGGGGGTTGATCACATCCAGGATCCCGCTCAGCGAGTGCAGGTAGAACTGCCCGGCCACGTTCCCGCTGAGGATGCTGTAGTGAATGGCCGCGTTCTGGCCCTGGTCCCGGTCCGTGGCCTGCACGCGCAGCACAGCTGTGTTGAGACCCACGTCCTCGGGCACCTGGACCACGTAGTTCTGCTCGCTGAACTGGGGGTAGTTGTCATTCTCGTCCTCCACCTCGATGTACACGGTGGCCGTGGCGCTGAGCGGGCCCGGGTTGCGGCCCTGGTCGCTGGCCTCCACCAGCAGCTGGTACTCAGCCGCCTCCTCCCGGTCCAGCACCGCGCGCGTGCTCACCACGCCGGAGCTCGCGTTCAGCTGGAAGACGTCCCACGCGCCCCCCAGCATGCGGTAACGCATGTTGGCGTTGACCGGCGAGTCGCGGTCGCTGGCGCGGATGGTCAGCACCTCGTAGCCCACCTCGAGGTTCTCCCGCACGCGCTCGCGGTACTCCGACTGCTCGAAGACCGGGCTGTGGTCGTTGGTGTCTTTGACCAAGACGGTGATGTAGGTGGTGGCCGAGCGCGGCGGCGTGCTGTAGTCCACGGCTTTTACCCTGAGCACGTGCGTCTCCTTGGTCTCGCGGTCCAGCTCACTGGCCGTGCTCACCGCGCCCGTGGCGGAGTCGATGCGGAAGTAGCCGCGGGAGCGCTCGTCGAACAGCCCCTCCATGTAATAGCTCACGCGCTCCTCCTCACCCTCGATGGTGTAGTGCGCGTGAAGCTGGAGAAGGGGGGTGCCCGCGGGCTCGTTTTCAAACAACGCCACCTGGTAGTTGGGCATCGGGAACTTCAGGCTCCCTCGGCCGCTAGTGCCCCGCCGGGCCCGTCGCACCAGCCCCGCCCGGGTTTGGGGCAAGTTCCGCGGCAGCGATGGCGATGGCGATGGCGACACGAAGGGCGTCCGCGAGGCGGCGGCCTCCAGTGCCAGCTCCACCCGGACGGCGCCAGCCGCGCATCGCCGGGCGCACAGCAGACACAGGCAGATGGAGCGGCCGGGACAGCAGGGCCCGGGACGCAGTGGGCAGCTGCAGGCGGGGACGGTGGTCGGAGCTGCGAGCACTGAACGCTGCGCGGCCGCGCCGCCACCGGGGACCGGGAAGCAGAGCGCCCCGCAGAGCCCAGGCCCTGGGAGCACAGTCTGCGCGCGCCGGGCACGGGCTCGGCAGACGGGATGGTGCGCGCGCGCCTGCAGGCTGAGGCTCAGCGCCGTCGGGGCACCGCGGGCCGCCAAGCGGACTTGCAGCGGCAGCGGGCGCCCGGCCAGGTGCATGCAGCGCCGGGGCCCGGCGCCCGAGACGCGCCGCCGTCCTGCCAGCCGCCCCTCGCGGCCCACGTCCAGCAGCTCCCGGGGCGTTTGCACGGCGCCCACCGGATAGGTACGGCCGGGCCCAAGGGTGAAGGCGCGGGCCCCGCCAGGTACGCGCAGCTCCCAGGCGGCCGCTCGCAGCCCCAGCGCCGGCAGGGCGGCGGCGGCGGCCAGGAGCAGCAGCACAGGCAGCACGGGCGGCGGCGGCGCCATGGCCCGGAGCCCGAGCCCGAGCCGGGCGCCCGAACACAATCCATGCACCCGGCGCGCCTCCGCATCCACCCGGCGCGGCCGGGGAGCGGCTCCCGTGCGCCCTGCGCCCGGCCCTCGGGGCGGGCCGCGTCCCGCCTCCCCGGGGGTCCTGGCGGGGACTGTGGGGACCGCGCGCCCGGCCTCCCCCGCAGCTTCCACTTCGAGAGCACTTTGCGAAAGTTTGCGAAGTTGGTTTCAAGATGGCTCCTCCGCGCGTCCCGGGAGGGCGCCGCACATCAACCTGCGGCGGCGGCGGCGGCTCCAGGCGGCTCCAGGTGGCTCCGGCGCGGGCTCGGCCTGGCGGGCGTGGGAAGCGGGGCGGGCCCGGCGCGGGGCGGGGGCTGAGTTCCCGGAGCGGGCTGGGCCGCACCTCGCAGCGCAGACCCCAGCGGCCGGCTGCAGCCTGGGCGATGCGCTCGGCCCGCGCCCCCTCCGCCCAGGCTCTCCCCGCCCCCGGCCCGGCCGCGCCCCGCCCCCGGCCCCGCCGCGTTTCGTTCGGCCCCGGGGGGGGGGGCCGGCCAGGAGGTGCGCGCCGGGAGGATCGCTATGGAGACGCGAGGGCGCGGCCGGGGCGGGGGCTGGGGGGCCTACTCCCCGGCGGCCTCCCCACCCAACCTCCCAGGGGGCGGGGCCGAGAGAGTAGGGCCGGGAGAGGTGGGGCTGGGGCCCCCGTTGGCCGCTACCCGTGGGCGGTGGCTCCACACCTCGGGCGCGGGGCCGGGGCTCAGAGCCTGGCTCCTCACCCCGGCAGAACAGATCCACGGAGACTGCCGCTAGGGGTGCCGCGCGGGTGGGACCCGGGGGCTGAGGGCTGGGGCCTAGGGGTCAGGGAGTCCCCCATTAAGTACTGAGGCGGCTGTCGAGAGGGGGTTACCCATTTTACTGCAGGACGCACGGAGGCTAAAATGCTTCGCCCGGACTAAAACTCCCTGAACTTTGAAACCCAACTGGCAGCTACCGGATCTGCGTCCCACTTGGTTTAAAGCGCAACTTTTAAAGAAGAAAAGCCGGGTTGACATTAGGGATTTGGAGCGGACGGCGGAGGCGCGCTCATCTCCCGCGTGCGGCCGGCTCCGAGCGTTCGCGGACGCGCTGCGGAGTCCCAGAGCGTCCAGCTCCTCCCGAAGCGGGTTGAGGGGGACTGGGGGCCCTGGAAGCCGCCTGTGGCAAGCAAGCACCCGCGGGGATTTAGAGCTGGCAACGGCCCCGCCCCCGGCCTCCTGCAGAGACTAGCAGTGGGGGGGCGGGGACGGGGGTAGAGCCCTCGGAGCTTTCAGAACCGTGACACACACACACCCGCCTCCTGCAGGGAACCACGGGCGGGGCGGGGGCAGGTTTAGGTCCGAGAGACCGGTACACCTGCCTCCGGATCCGGCACAGCCATAGAGGGGCTGTAGGCTTAGGACTTCGCGAAAAATCCCCCCATGGGCGGGGCTTTGGGACCGTGCGACATCACCCCTCCTGTGGGGCTTTGGGACTGTGCTACTAGCGGCTGGGAAGGACGCGCACTCTCCCTCGGTGGCGCTGGGGCGCGAGATTCCAGGGCAGCCCTTAGGCCTCCCAGTGGTCCCGGACGGTAGGTGGAGGGCTCCTGGGGTGGGTCGGAGAGGTGGGCTGGGAGTATTGCGCAGTCACCTCTAGAGCGGTCTTTTTGGCAACGGAGGGTCGGATCCTGCAGCCAAATCTCTGAGCTGAGCTTAGATGAATCCAGTCTCAGCGAGAACCGTGGGCGGCTGCGGAGACCCGGAAGGGTTTCTCCCCGAAGCGAGCGATGTGTCTGTGTGTGTCACACCCATACTCAGCCAACTTCACTCAAAGCTTTTGAAACAATGGCTTCGGGCTGAATGAAGCCCAACGCCAGCATTTTCTTCCCAGTATCAACGATGTGAAGACGTTATATTGATCTAAAAGGTGGAGTTGCACCGAGCGCGGCGGCTCACGCCTGCAATCCCAGCACTTTGGGAGGCCAAGGCAGGCGGATCACGAGGTCAGGAGCTCAAGACCAGCCTGGCCAACATGGTGAAACCCTGTCTCTACTAAAAACACAAAAATTAGCCGGGCGCGATGACAGCGCCCATAATCCCAGCTATTTGGGAGGGTGAGGCAGGAGAATTCTTTGAACCTGGAAGGCGAGGTTGCAGTGAGCCGAGATTGCGCCACTGCACTCCAGCCTGGGTGACAGAGCAAGACTCCATCTCAAAAACAAACAAACAAAAAAGGTGAAGTTGCTTTGGAACTTTTTACTTCTGGGTTCCCACTGGAGAATCCTGCTGGGAAATGTGTGTGTGGACCGAGGGGAGGAAGGAGAAAAGTCCATCCCTTAATGTGACCGGCCCAGGACCTCCCCACCCCCCATATACCTTTCCACTTGGATTTTTCCAGGAAGGAGGAAACGACAGGAGTTTTGGGGCAGGAAGGCAGGGCGGGTCCTTGAGCCTGGAGCCTCACAGTGGAAGGCTGCGGGGGTCTGAAGGGGACCCAGGTGCAAGGAAAACCGGAGAAGCCCAGGAGTGAGTATTTTGCAATAAGGTTTTAAGCAGGACGGGTTGGGTTTAAATAAACAAAACTCAGCTGCAGCCAGTGGGTTTGGGTGTGGGCCTGCTTTCCTGGAATAAGACACCTGCAGGCTGAGGTAACCCCAGGGACTGCCCAGCACCATTTCCAGGTCCTAGGGACAAGTGAGGATGGGTGAATCTAACAGGACGTCCAGCACAGATGAAAGATCATTCCATTTACACTTAGACCGACAGCAAGTCCAACTTTACCAAAACATTTAGGGGTGCACACAAATAGGGGAAAGGTGAAGACGAGCAAGGAGGTGACTATGGGCACATTTGGGAGGGCTCTGGGGGGCACGGGCATCCCCTTCCGGACCTGAGGGTTACCGGGGTGTTAGCTTCATGATCACACATTGAACTCCGTGCACCTGCTCTGTGTACTTTTCCCCATGCCTGCATACTAGAGTCCACAGTTTTATTTTTATTTGTATTTATTTTTAAATAGAGATAGCGTCACACTATGTTGCCCAGGCTGGTCTCAAACTTCTGGGTTCAAGAGATCCTCCCACTTCAGCCTCTCAAAATACTAGGATTACAGGTGTAAGCCACCATGCCCTATATAGAGTCCACAGTTTTATTTTATTTATTTATTTTTGAGACAAAGTCTCACTGTGTCACCCAGCCTGGATTGCAGTGGTGAGATCTGGGTTCACTGCAACCTCTGCCTCCCAGGTTCAAGCGATTCTCCTGCCTCAGCCTCCCAAGTAGCTGGGATTAGAGGCAGGTGCCACCAGTCCTGGCTAACTTTTGTATTTTTAGTAGAGACGGGGTTTCGCCACATTGGCCAGGCTGGTCTCAACCTCCTGACCTCAGGTGATCCGCCCACCTCAGCCTCCCAAAGTGCTGGGATTGCAGGCATGAGCCACTGCACCCAGCCTAGAATCCACAATTTTAAATAAGTGGGGAGGGGAGAGGGACTAAAAAGACAAAGGCTGCAGCTTGTGCTGGGATGGCCAGGTGGTCTGGCTGCATCAGAAATCAGGAGTCTGGGCCGGACGCAGTGGCTCACGCCTGTAATCCAAACACTTTGGGAGGCTGAGGTGGGTGGATCACCTGAAGTCAGGAGTTCGAGACCAGCCTGGCCAACATGGCGAAACACTGTCCCTACTAAAAGTACAAAAGTTGGCCAGGCGTGGTGGCAGAAACCTGTAATCCAAGCTACTCGGGAAGCTGAGGCAGGAGACTCACTTAAACCTGGGAGACAGGGGTTGCAGTGAGCCAAGATCATGCCACTGCACTCCAGCGTGGGGCCAAGATCATGCCACTGCACTCCAGTGTGGGCAACAAGAGCAAGACTCCATCTCAAAAAAAAAAGAAGAAGAAAGTGAAAGAAATTCACGAGTCTGAAATCATTGGCCTCTTTGAGGGGTGAGCTTTAATTTACCACTAACTAGTTGTGTGACCTTCATCAAGGCCTAACTCCTCGCTCTCACTGGACGCAGTAGTCCTAGACTCCTAGCATGGTTGAAGGATTAACAAGAAAATCTGCACGAAGTGGATGGCGCAGGGCCCGGCTCAGGCATGGATCTGCCAGGTCGAGCATTGACTATGATCACAGTTGTTTCCTAGCATGAGTTCAAGGCTGCCTCCTCTCCGTCTTCATTATTCGAATTGACACGTCTGTGTCGGAGGAGAAGCGGGGGCTGCAGCTTTCAACTGATTTCCCGAGGGGTGTGTACTGGGACGCTGATCCAGTCCACCCAGTGTGTTTCCAGAAAGTGGAGCTGATTCCCAGAGAGCGGAAGGGGTGTTACTTGGGGCTTTGTAAAGGGCAGTGACCTGTGTGGTGGGCTCATTCACTGCCCAAGTCTGTGGCTCCCACAGGCCACTCCGCATATCGTGTCCTTCCCCTTTGACGTTGGCTTGGAACAGGGTCTCTGCTCACTTAACCTCATGTGTCACCATCTCATGACTCTCTGGGTGGGGAGGAGGCTTGGAGTTGAGTAACGGTACCCAGGGTCATTCTTGCACCTGTCACCCTGAGAGCCACTGGCCAGAAGAGGCCCCATGTCCTCTGATGTTTTCTGTGCCTGGAATTGCTGCTTGCAGCCTTTCCCAGGGGCTCAATGGATTGTAATTGCTGTTTGTATTTTGCACGTGCCCGGAGATGTTTCATGGGAAGTGAGCATTTTTAAAAAACAAAAATAGAATTTAGAAAAAGAAGAAGGCAGACACGATGGGTTTCTAGTGTTTGACATGCTGTAGGAAGCACTTCAAAAAGGGTTTTGCCAGAGGCTGGAACCAGAAGCTACGTGACTTCTGGAATCTGTTCCTTACACAATAAATTCCTGGGCCAGTTAAACAGCCACAAGAAATCACCCAGGGGCGAAAGCTGAGTGAGCCCAGGCCAAGCTCCACCTGGCCTTATTTTTGGAATTCAGCGGGAAACCTCTTGGGAACAGGCTGTAGCACCCCTCTGCCTCCCTGATGCCTTACAGTTGTTGGGGTTTGACACATGGAAAATCGTGAAAGTTAAAACATGGTATAAAAATGAAGCCTCGATGTAGAGTTAACAGAGGGAAGGGGCCACAGGGAATTTAGATCCTAATCAGGCAGGGCTTATGTACTAGGGCTTCCCTGGAAAGCCAAGATAACATTCTGACTACAAAGAAAAAATGTTTTCCTGCTTGGAAGTTGCCAGAACTTGTCTAATACAAATGCTGGGATTTCTTGCCCGCGGGCTGTCGCGTACGGCTACCCAGGCCCCCTGGTAAAGGCTCCTCCTCGGAGCTTGGCACTCTCAGGTGCTCCTGAGATGCCAGCACCTGAACAACCTGCTCCAGGGAGGCTTTAGCTCCAAGAAGGTTCTGGAAAGCTCCAGGAAGGTTAGCCGGCATGCACAAAAGCTGGAGAGGAATCTCCAGCCTGCCTGGGAACGCTGTGGGCTGAGCCATGGGCTCAGGTCTTGTGTCCAGAACTGGTCTTGCATCTCCCTAGGGAGACTGGGTGGCACAAAGAACAACAAGGTCCCGTGGGCATGCCCTCGCCCCATGCCCACCCACCATGCCTGTGCCCGCTGGGCCCATCTCAGGACTGCACTGCCCCCTAGTGGCCAAGCACAGGCTCTACCCCACTGCGCCTGCCTGGCTCCCCATGCAGGTGCTCACCAGTCCCTGAGCAGACCAGAGCAGACCCGCCCGCGCCCCAGGCTCTGTGGCTACCGTGCTGAGATTGCACCCTGTGCACACACACACGCTTAGGATGCTGCTGGCCCGGAGCAGTGGCTGGCCACACGGGCTGCTGGTCATTCTGCCCGCTGCTCCTGGGACTCCCGAGCCCCTTGCTCTTTACAGGATGACGATGCCCAGCTGTGCAAGACACACAGCAAATGGAGGCTTAGAGTGCAGTGCATGGCAGTGGGGCTCCCCCCACACTCTGCACCCCCGTCTATTCTCAGGGAACGAGAATGAAGGGCCCGGCCCAGCGCACAAACCCCAGGAGGACACGGGAGCTGCATTTGGGGGCAGTGACTGGGAGGGCTGCTAACTCCAGGCTCGGGAAAGGGGGATGCAAGGGCTCCCGGAAGAGGGTCCACACCCGCTGCGTTCCCACTGCTGGATATCCTCGCTCCTGTCACTATTACTATCATTGTCATGGCCCATGATGTTATTTCCTGGCCCTCACGTGATACATAGAAACACTCACAGAGCCCACACGGGGGACACTGTCTTACCTCATCACCGTTTTTTACCTACCTCCCCCCCCCTTCTCTTTCCCTGAAACTGGGTCTTACTCTGTCACCCAAGCTGTAGGGCAGTGGCATGACCATAGCTCACTGCAGCCTCAGACCCTGGGCATAAGTGATCCTCCTGCCTCAGCCTCCTGAGTAGCTGGGACCACAGGCACGTGCCACTGTGCTTGGCTAACTTTTTTCTTTCAATGTTTGCAGTGATAGGGTCTTGCTACATTGCCCAGACTGGTCTCAAACTCCCAACCTCAAGCTATCCTCCCGCCTCAGCCTCCCAGAGTGCTGGGATTACAGGCATAAGCCTCTATTCCTGGCCTTAGTTATTTATTTATTTATTTTTGAGATGGAGTTTTACTCTTGTTGCCCATGCTGAGTGCAATGACGTGATCTCGGCTCACCGCAACCTTCGCCTTCTGGGTTCAAGTGATTCTCCTGTCTCAGCCTCCCTTGTAGCTGGGACTACAGGCACGCGCAACCATTCCTGGCCTTCTTTTAAAAAGGAGATACAAGAGCCAGGCATGGTGGCACATAGCTGTAATTCCAACACTTTGGGAGGCTGAGGTGGGTGGATCATTTGAGCCCAGGAGTTCACAACCAGCCTGGGCAAAGAATGAAATCCCATGTCTAAAAAAATAAAAAAGAAATTTAAAAAGGAAAAGAAAAGGAGATGCATTTCACATACCTTAAAAATTACTCGCTTTAAAGTGTACAATTCAATGCTCTTAGTATAGCCACGGAGTTATGCAGTCATCCCCACTAATTCCAGAACATCGGCTCACCCCAAAGAGAAGCCCCGAAGTCATCATCCGTCCCCTGCCAGCCCCCAGCAACTGATAACCGGCTTCCTGGCTCTGCGGATCTGCCTGTCCTGGGCAGTCTGTGTCACTGCAATCACACGCTGTGTGGCCTCTTGGGCCTGGCTTCCTTCTGGGCATCACATTTCACGGTTCCTGCGTGTTGGAGCATAGATTAGCGCTTCCTTCCCTTTTCAGGCTGAGTAACCTTTCACGCTGTGGATACACTACGGTTTGTTTATCCACTCATCAGACAGTGGATATTTTGGACTATTTTCAATAACCCTCCTTCCTTTTGAGTGGAGAAAAAAAGGGCAAGACATTCCTTCTGCAAAATTGCACACAAAATCTTTTTAACAATTATCCTTTATCTTCATATTTTGGCACTGTACTGCTAGCCATGCTGTCACCATGGCTCATAGAGGACTTTCCCTGGGGACTTTCCTCTGCTGCTGCTGGGTTTGCAGTGTTAGGGTCTTGCTACATTGCCCAGACTGGGCAGAGCACTGAAGTTGTCCTGAGGGCCGGGCAAGGTGGCTCACGCCTGTAATCCCAGCACTGTGGAAGGCTGAGGTGGGTGAATCACCTGAAGCCAGGAGTTCAAGACCAGCCTGGCCAACATGGTGAAAACCCATCTCTACTAAAAATACAAAAATTAACTGGGCGTGGTGGGGTGTGCCTGTAGTCCCAGCTACTCAGGAAGCTGAGGCAAGAGAATCGCTTGAACTGGGGAGGTGGAGGTGGCAGTGAACAGAGATGGAGCCACTGTACGCCAGCCTGGGTGACAGAGCGAGACTCTATCTCAAAAAAAAAAAAGAAAAGAAAAGCTGCCCTGAGGTAGGATTGGTAGACTGGGGGTGAGGGCAGCCAGTGGCCCCCACTTTCCTTCCCCTCCGAACACCTTCACCCACCCCCTGAGGCTGTGGTGCACAGGAGGGCCACCCGGCCTAGCAACCATGGGCTGATGACACCCTACCGGCCTGGCCCTGTCCTCCTGGCTTATGTCCTGCCTGGAATGGGGAAGCAAGAGCGACCCTACCTGAGCGCCTCCTTCCCTCCCTGCACACTCAGTCACTTGTTCAACATGACGGACACCCCTGCCTCCATAGAGGCGTGAGAACACAAAGGAGTACCTATCAGATTCCTTATTTCTCTTCTTCAACTTGCAAAACTTTTGGGGGTCCGGGTGATTGTAGGCAAGAATGATTCTATGGGAATCGGGGATACCCAGAAAAGGTAGCGACAGTACCAGCATCCTAGTTGTTATTATTGGTGTACTGGTGTTTTTTTTTTTTTTTTTTTGAGACAGAATCTCACCCTGTTGCCCAGGCTGCAGTGCAGTGCATGATCTCAGCTCACTGCAACCTCCGTCTCGGAGTTCAATGGATCCTCCTGCCTCAGCCTCCTGAGTAGCTGGGATTACAGGCACACACCACCATGCCCAGCTAATTTTTTTGTACTTTTTAGTAGAGACGGCGTTTCATCATGATGGCCAGGCTGGTCTAACTCCTGACCTCAGGTAATCCACCTGCCTCGGCCTCCCACAGTGCGGGGATTACAGGCGTGAGCCACCGTGCCCGGCCTGCTGCATCCTAATCATATCGTTGTATCTTCTTTTTAAGGATTAGGCCAGGCGCGGTGGCTCACGCCTGTAATCCCAGCACTTTGGGAGGCCGAGGCGGGTGGATCACGAGGTCAAGAGATCGAGACCATCCTGGTCAACGTGGTGAAACCCCGTCTCTACTAAAAATACAAAAAATTAGCTGGGCATGGTGGCGCGTGCCTGTAATCCCAGCTACTCAGGAGGCTGAGGCAGGAGAATTGCCTGAACCCAGGAGGCGGAGGTTGCGGTGAGCCGAGATCGCGCCATTGCACTCCAGCCTGGGTAACGAGTGAAACTCCGTCTCAAAAAAATAAAATAAAATAAAATAAAGATTAAAAGACAGCAACACAGGGGTTGCAGAGCTCAGGAGCCAGTCCTGGCCCCCTGCCTCCTCCCTCAGGAGGTTCCCCTGACCCCCAGGACCTCAGCTTCCACATCTACATATCTGGGAGACAAAGGCACCATCGGGGAGGGGGAGCAAATCATACCCGGGAAAGGCCCAACTCCAGCAGTTTCCGCAGTGGCTGAAAGATCATGGCTATTTTCGCCCTCGTTACAATGGAATGTCCGCTCCCCCCAGCCACCTCCACAGCACTCAGCACCCGTGTCCAGCCGCTCTACGTGGACGTGTTGGAAACAGAGCACAGGCCTCTTGGCTTGTGGTCACTGGGAGGGGGCAGGGAGGGACAGCTGCCAAGAGGATGGGGGAGGGAGCCTGCCACTCAGGAACACTGGGGCAGGACATGGGATAAAGGGCTGCCTCCAGCCACCAGTGGGAGCCTGACCCGGAGCCCAAAGAAGCTGGCCACCTGTGTGCTGACTGACCCCAGGGCCAGGACAGGTCCCCGAGTGTATGTCTCAGAGACAGTCCCTCATTCCAGGGCACGTGGGAGCTCTGGCCATCTGGCAGCTGGAGGGAACAGGAAGGGCACAACTGGCTTCTCCCAGAAAGAGGTGCCAGCCCTGAGGAGCCACCAGTGCTCACTGACTCCTGGTTGCCAGTCTTGCCAGGGCAAAAAGGCGGGTGAAGGAAACCCTCTCTTCACGGGGCACTGTGCCTTGCAGTGTCAGCTGGGATCCCTGGGGGAGAGGTGGCTTGAGCTCATCTGGACCTTACAGAACGGACTCCATCAGACCCAGCTCTGGCTCCAAGCCGGGCAGCAGGCGAGCCCGGGACTCCACCAGCCCCACTGGCAGAGGACGGCCCTCACGAGGCAGGAGCCCATGATTCACGCCCTGCTGGAATTTGTCGAACATGCCGAGATCTGCAGCTCCTCCAAGGAGATCAGATCCTGCCCCGATCAAAAGAAAAGAAGATGGATGAGGACATTATAGATAGGCCAGAGCCGCCCAGCTGGCCTCGGGGATGCCGGCGGTGTGTGTTCTGGGTTCTCACGAAGCTAAGAAACTCGAAATCCAGGTTGACATCATGGCACACTGCCACCTGCTTCAGGGGGACGCAGGGGACAAGGAGGAGCCATTGGCAGAGAGTTCGGTTCCTGCAAGTTCCAACTTCTGCTAAAATTGGTGAATGGGTTGCTTTGCATGATTCAGAGCACACAAGCTTCTCTGTCCACAAAATTCGCTCACTTGCACACCCAGGGAAATGGACTTGGCTTGCTTTTTCCAACCTCTTGCTTCTGCAGAATCAACAGGGGACATGTGAGCTGGGGCCTCTGTCCCTGTCATGTGAGGAGGGCAGGCAGGACAGGGAGGGAGCACTGAGCAATGAGTCAGGAGGCCTGGTAGGGAGCTTGGGCAAGTCTGTTTTCCTCTTAGGGCCTCAGTCTTCTCCTCTGTAAAATGGGTTACATTCGTTTTCTGTGGTTGATGTAATAAAATCCCACAAATTTTTTTTTTTTTTTTTTTTTTTACATGGAGTCTCACTCTGTTGATCAGGCTGGAGTGCAGTGGCGCAATCTCAGCTCACTGCAACCTCTGCCTCCAGGATTCAAGCAATCTTTCTGCCTCAACTTCCCAAGTAGCTGGGATTATAGATGTCCTCCACCACACCCAGGTAATTTTTGTAGTTTTAGTAGAGATGAAGTTTCACCATGTTGGCCATGCTGGTCTCGAACTCCTGACCTCAGGTGATCTACCTGTCTTGGCCTCCCAAAGTGCTGGGCGTATTTATAGGCATGAGATGCGGATTATCTGCTGGCGGTGGAGGTCAGAGGTCTGAGATAAGAATGACTGTCTCTACATGGGCTAACGTCACAGTGTCTGCCATGTTGGGTCAAGCCAGGTTCTGCTGAGAAGCCAGAGTCCAGGACGGGGCTGTGCGGTCGGCGGGAGGGTGAGTGACTGGCCAGCGTTACTCCTGGCCAGGGTGTTCAGGGCGGAGAAGGGGGATTTGTTGGAGAGGAAGCCAGGAGATTGCCAAGGCTGGCCTTTCGGGGGTACCCACTGTGACCCCAACATCTTTGCCACCTTCGGAGCTTCATTTCATCTGGACCATGTGCCTGTTGTGGGCCTGGCTGGACTCGGGCCGCATTTTTCGGATGTGCTGCCCACGCTTGGTGAGTCCTGTCTGCCGTGCTGGGGAGATGGACGTGCTCACATACTCAGTCACATACTGCGGAGCGAAACCAAGGGACGGGTCACTCCGGAGAGACAGTGAAGGAGGGGTCTGATAAAGCTGTCCAGGGGAACTGGGTTTTGAAGGTGCACCAGGCAGAGGAGAACGTGGAATTCCAGCCAAAGGGAGACGTATACACAGAGACGTAGAGGAGTCACCATCTGTGTGGCGGGAGGGTGTGGCACTCTGCGCAATTTAGTATTCCTGAGAGGACATCACAGGGGCGGAGGGCTGGGGGCTGAGGCCAGAGGCAGGCAGGGGTGGGCGAAGGGGTCTGACCTTTGCACTGCAGGCGCTGGGATTCTCAGCTGTGGAGGGACAAGGTCAGCTGTGCATTTGAGAGCAGGCGAGGCTGGGGAAGAACAAGGGTGGGCAGGAGACCAGCTGCCCACAGAACCAGATGCCCGTGGTGGGAGCTTCCCAGAGGACACGGGTGAAGAGGCAGCTTTCCACCTTGAAAGGATGTCTGTCCAGGACAACACACAGGACACCAGAACCCACCCATGACGACTCTGGACAGCTGAGAGGTGGGTCGTCCCCGAGTCCCAGCCAGGAGCTTCTTTGGTGGAGGACGGGGCTACCGTCCCCAGGCTGCCAGGTTCAGAGACTGGAGAGTTCTTGTCTTTCTCATAGTCAGCGGTTCCACCATTTGAGAGTCACTCCTTTGACTATGACCCTGCTCACCCACCCGTAGGGATGAGGGGAGAACGGGGCTTGGCAGAAGTGGCCCGGTCTGAGTTCCAGGCTGGCTGCTGGCCGTCGTACACTCAGGAAAGGGTTGAACCCCTTTGTTTCTGACTCTGTAAGTGTGGACACCCGGCTCCTTCACTGTGGCGATACTGCCGGGTGAGGCCCCCCAACCCATGTGGAGAAGGGGCTCAGAGAGGCCCCCACTCGCGCACCCCAACCAGGTGAATAGGACCGTGTCCTTTTGTGATCGCACGGGCGCAGCAGCTGGAATTGGAGCAGTGGGGGGTGTGGGGCGCCAGCACCCACTTCTTCAGGCTGGGCTTTCTTCCCGTCTCCCACCCGGTTTCCACCTGCTGGGGGCTCTTCTGTGGCCAGTGAGGTAAAGAACAGAGAAGGGGGCGGGGAGGCCTACCCTGTCCTAGCTGCCTTCACCGCGGGGCAGGGCGGTCGGGGCCAGTCCATGCAGCAGGTTCTGGCTCATGGGACAGGCCCAGAGCCAGGCAGCCTTTCTCACCGGATCCATCTGCTGGGCTCCTGGAGGTGAGGGTGGCATCTCAAGGTGAGGGCTGGAGGTGAGGCCTGTGGAGGGGAAGGTGGACCTGGGGCAGGAGGGATGGATTCCAGAAGCTTCTGGATGGAAGGTGGACTGCAGGGAATGTGGGATCTTCCCAGAGAGAGGCCAGACAGCCCTGGTGTCAGGAGCTGGGCTGCTGGGAGGGAGTCTGGTGGGTCCCCTGGCCACGGCCCAGCAGGGCAGAGCTTCGACTTCACTGTAGACCTGAAGCTCCCCTCTACTTTTGCATGGAGTGTGGACATGGTAACAAATTGGGGCTCTTCTGGGAAATAAGAGGGGGATGGACCCTACACCTCCAGGGTCCAAGAAAACTCCCCTCCCTCTATGCCCCACGTGCCCAGAGAAGGTGCAGCTTCTCTGCTTTGCCTGTAGCCTTCTGAGCGTCCTCCCGAGCCGCTCCTGCTGGGCAGGGGCACAAAACAAGGCTGGCCTGGCAACATCAGACCCCAGGTTCTTCCCCTTCTCCACGGCCGTCTCTACAGTTTCTGGGTGCTTGAGGGGACAAGGCAGCTTATGCGGCTGCCAGGTGACGGGAATCTCAGGGCCTCCAGCCTGAGTCTCTGCCTCCTGATTCTCCAGCCTGCTGTCCCCTGGAGGACCCGTGTCCGGCTGTCCTGGCTCTGGCTGGCACTGGCAGGTGGGGAGGCTGGGGACAGTTCTCCTGTGGACCCAGCTTGGCCTCAGTTGACCTAGAACTTGGACCCTCAATCTGCTACCCCCTGCTCCCATGCCCCTGCAGGCCCCGACAGTCTTCCAGCTGCTTCTGGGTCCCAGGAATGCCCACCCCCACGGCCTCCAGCTCTCTGGCCACAAGGACCACGTTGCACAGGCTGGTGCTGGAGCAGCCAGTGAGGCCATCTCTCTCTGGGAAGCAGAATTCTGACATGGACCCAGAAGAGCTTTGTGGCTCTCTGCAGGGTCGATGGCCCAAGAAGCATCTCAGTTTTAAAGCAATAATGGCACTGGACGGGCAGAGCTGAGGAAATGTTACATGGCCGGGACATTCAGGGTTTGCCAGCAGCTGGAAGCTCCCTGGACCCAAGCCCATCCTCCTGGGGGGCTGTGGGGGGCCATCTCCGTCTCTCCCTCAGTGTGGCCTCCCTGAGCTCTTGCCTGTCTTCTTCTCTCTCTCTGAGCTGCCTTGGCTGCTTCTCCAGGCACCCTGTCATCGGCCAGAGCTCCTGGGCTCAGCCCTCTCCTCGGTTCAGATGAATGAGAAACGTGTTTTCGTTCCAGTTCTGGAGCTGGCGCAGCCTGGGTGAGGCATCTACGTGGTCAAGTCATGAGAGTGCCCACAAAGACGTCCACCAAGTGGACCTGGGGCCCGAAACCCCGCCCAGCCTGGCTCACCCACCTTTCCAGTCTCAGAAAACCCAGTAAAATAGCTTCCCAAATACACACCTGAGAAGGTCGCTCCCTCCTGAAGGGGCCTGGCAGCTGCTCCTCTCCCAAACTTTCTGGGTCCGCCCTGCCCACCCGTCAGCCTCATCTCCCGTCCCCAGTCGGGACATTTGACAAAGTGTGACTTGCTGTTGTAGCCACAGCTCGATGCTGCCTCCTTTGACGCGTTCCGCGTCCCCTGGGCAGGCTAGGGTGCTCCTCCTGCATGCCCACAACCACTGCATTCACCACAGCTGCCACTGCCCCGTTCTACTGTCTCCCTAATGATGACTCCGAAGGGCCAAGACCATCTCCTTCCACCATGTGGCACTGAGCGGAGGGCTGGGTGCAGAAGGAAGATCAAAAAATACTAGTTGGTGAGTGCGGCCGAGGCCAGGGCTGCCTCCAGGGGAGCAGCATGTCCTAGGGAGACAGACCCCCCAACCAGGGACACAGGTAGCAAGGCTGGGCTGGGGGCCAGTGAATGTGGACAGTGTGGGTCTGAATGTGCCTGAGAGGAGAGGAACTCTGGCAGTTTTCTAGGTAATGTCCAATCCAGGTGGCCAGCTTGAACAATTCTAGGGTTCTTCCTACCACCAACACCCCAGCGCGCCCCAGCGCACCCCAGCACGCACACAGGTGCCCCCTCACTGTTTCTGCTGTGCATTCCAGCTGCACGGAGTCACAGCATCTCAGAAGAATCTATGAGGTCACCAGGAAGGGGGGCTGCCGCAGGGCCCCGAAGCTTGGAAACAGGCATGAGAGCTGGAGTAAGCAGCAGGGGCCAGGCCCCATTCTGTGACTTAACCAGAAAATGCACACCCTGAATTCTCTCCAAATTACTACTCTGGAGCAAGGTGAGAGCCAAGGATGTGACTCCCAGAGTGAGCCGATGGGTTGACTTGACTTCTGACAGCACAGCGACCAGACACCCGGAAACGGCATCGCCATCCGCGACCCGATTGTGAGTAAATGTAACAGACAGAACACCATCACACTGCCACGATCATAGGAAGCCCTCCTTCCAAAAAGAAACAGTAAATAAACCAAACCGGGCCGGGTGTGGTGGCTCACGCTGTAATCCCAGCACTTTGGGAGTCCAAGGCGGGTGGATCACAAAGTCAGGAATTCAAGACTAGCCTGACCAGCATGGTGAAACCCCGTCTCTACTAAAAATACAAAAATTAGTTGAGCGTGGTGGTGCGTGCCTGTAGTCCCAGCTGCTCAGGAGGCTGAAGCAGGAAAATCGCTTGAACCTGAGAGGCGGAGGTTGCGGTGAGCTGAGATCGCGCCATTGCACTCCAGCCTGGGCAATAGAGCAGGACTCCATCGAAAGAAAGAGAGAAAGAGAGAAAAGGAAAGAGGGAAGAAAAGAAGGACAGAAAGGAGGAAGGAAGGAAAGAAGGAAGGAAGGAAGCTATCTGGAACCAGAGATGAGCCAGATTTTCCTTAGGTAATGCAAAATGCAGAGTGGTGGGTGGGGGGAGTGAACCTGAGACCCTCAAAGGAAGCTACCCTCTAAGGAGAGGGTGGTTCCAACCACATCTGCCTGTAGGCACAGGGATCACTCTGGGAAATCTGGGCGGCTGCTTCAGAGCTCCAGGTGGAAATGTTTAAGAACAGTAAAATGTCCCTGGAGGATTCGCAACCATTTGCTCTCCTGCGGTGCTGAAATGTACACGATCCTCATAGACAGGAAAATCCCAGCTCAAGAAATTACATTAAATGTGTCTGGTCAGTGATAAGCTAGTACAAGCCAACATTCTTTGTGGAGGAAAGCAACCCGATTTAGGCCTTCAGGATTCCTACAGACGAAGCACAGCCAAATACGAACTCACACACAGACACACACACACACACACACACACACACACACACGGATCAAATCCAAGGAGACAGGCCACCATAAGGGGGGAGCCAACAGAAATAACAAATAGATTCAGGCCTCTGAGAACTGCTTTAAGTAAACGAAATGCCAGGCACGGTGGCTCCACGCCTGTCATCCCAGCACTTTGGGAGGCCAACGTGGGCAGATTGCTCGAGCCTAGGAATTCATGATCAGCCTAGGCAACATGGTGAAACCCCATCTCTAAAAATATACTAAAATTAGCAGATGTGGTGGAGCATGTCTGTAGTTCCAGCTACTCTGGAGGCTGAGGTAGGAGGATCACCTGAGCCTGGGAGGTCAAGGCAGCAGTGAGCTATGATATCGCCATTGCACTCTAGCCTGGGAGACAGAGTAAGACCCTGTTTGTTGAAAGGAAGGAAGGAAGGAAGGAAGAAAGGAAGGAAGGAGGGAAGGAGGGAAGGAAGGAAGGAAGAATGGAAGGGAGGAAGGAAGGAAGGAGGAAAAGAGGGAGGGAAGGAGGGAGGGATGAAGTCTATTCATCTATCTATTTTTTCCTTTTTGATCATCTTCCTTATTCTGTCTAAGGAATTCCAGCTAAATCTGCCTGCAAATTAAGAAAGATTTAATAGAATAAGGAAGGTGATCAAAAAGGAAAAAGAGTCTATTGTGGAAAAAAAAGGGCCAGACAGATTTGAAAAAGAACGAAATATGCCTTTACAAGTGAAAAAACAGAAATGTTAAAACTGAATTAAATAGCTGAAGAGAGAATCAGTGAATTGGAGCATAGAGATGAAGAAATTTCCTAGGATGCAACACAGAAAGATAAAAAGAGAGAAAATATGAGAGAAAGGTAAGGAGGCTGGGAGGAGAGAGAATGAGTTAGTCTAATGTGCATCTAATGAGAATTCCTAGAATTCCAGATCCCTGGATGAGGTGGCACTAAGTGGGGGCAGTGGGTAGGGGTGTAGTGCATGGCTGTTCCAGGCAGAGGGAACGGTACATTCAAGGCCCTGAGGAACCTAAGCAAAGCCAGTCTGCTAGAGCCCTTGCTCTGTGCTGCCTTATGCAGGGCAATGCTGGGGCACAGATGGCGCCTAAACACTGTCCCTGCCCCAGTAGGCAGTCTGGTGGGGAACCAGCCACAATGAGGTGGACAACCGTGCTGCTGCCTGGCCAGCTCCATTTCCCCTTCAACTGCTAACTATACCTCTTCTCCTCCCTGGCTCCCAGGCCACGTGGACCAGGTAGAGCTAGCCCCAGTCTTTCATGCTTCAGGGATGGACATGTGACTTTGGCCAGGTCAACGATGGCCAGTGAGGTCCAGTTCTGAAACTTTTATAAGAACCACTGGGCAAAGTAAATCTCTGGTTCGTCCAGGGTTGCTGACAGGGGAAAATGTTGGTCTGGAACCACGATGAGATGGAACCAACATAAAGAAAGGCCCACTTTGAGCCCTGGATCCAAGTTTCCTGAAGATACCCTGGACATAACAGTTACAGAAGTTAATCGATTTCCTTTTCTGTTTGAGCTGGTCTGAGCTGTTTTTTCTGTTATGTATAACTCCCTGCTATGCCCATGAAACAGAGGGAAACCCCAAGGCTGGAGACCCCATGGGAGGACCTGGCCCAGCCTAGGGGTCAGTGAGGCTTCTTATAGGAGATGATAGCCAGGCTGGGTTAACAGTTGCACCAGAGTTAGCTGGAGGGAAGAGGTGTGCCCGGGCAGGCTGGTGCAGGTGCTGGCTGCCTTCCCAGGAGTCAGGGAAACTCACTGGCTCCTGGGCACAGTCTCTGCCCAGGCAGGCCCTGGGCTCCCAGGTCAGCTCTCAGCAGCAGCTTCTGAGGGCCTCAGGGCTTGGCAGGAGCAGGAGGCCTAAAGAGGGGACAAGTGCGAAGCACTGCATGGGGGTGGGGCAGGCCAGCCTCCCAAGGGTCCTGTTCTGTGAGTCACATCAGTGTCAGGAACTCCAATCTCAGGATCCACCAAGGTTATGTGAGAGGAGCTGTGTCGGGAGGTCACCAACCCATCCTGTCCCTCCCTGGCCCCCAGCATGGCCAGTGCCATGGCCACCCCTTGGTCATGTCACCAGGCAGGTGCAATGTGCAAAGCACCAAACCAAGCGGGCTTAAGAACCTGCTCTCAGCTCCATAACAAAGTCGTTTCAGCTCCTTGATCCCAGCTGCCTTGGCACCTACCCATGTTCAGTCTCTGGCAGACCAATCTGTTGTTCAGTAGGCTGCACGGGTCTCTGTGCCCTGTGCCTGTGTCATTACCAGCCCAGACTCCCATGCCCAGCTTAAATGCTTTCTCCTCCAGGAAGCCTTCTCTGGCCACCCAAGGCATAAATGTTCCATCCTGCCTCCGAACCCTTTGAACCCAGGCTGCCGTGGGACGGGGTTACTTGTAGGTCGTTGTATTTTCCTTTGGTTCGTCTCTGTCTACTCTGGACCCAGCTAGGACCTGGCAAGAGCTCCTGATAGAGTAAGTCCTAGTCAGAGAAAAAAATAAAGGGCAACCAAATTGGAAAAGAAGAAGTCAAACTATCTCTGCCAGTGATACAATCTTATACCTAGAAAACACTAACGATTCCTCCAAAAGACTTCTAGATTTGATAAATAAATTCAGCAAAGTCTGAAGTTACAAAATCATTGTATACAAATCAGTAGCACTGCTATACCTCAACAATCAAGCTGAGAATCAGAAGAACTCAATCCCTTTTTTTTCCCTTGAGACAGAGTCTTGCTCTGTCACCCAGGCTGGAGCGCAATGGCGCAAGCTTGGCTCACTGCAACCTCCACCTCCTGGGTTCAAGTGATTCTCCTGCCTCAGCCTCACAAGTAGCTGCGATTACAGGTGCCTGCCACCATGCTCAGCCACTTTTTGTATTTTTAGTAGAGATGGGGTTTCACCAGGTTGGCCCACGCCTATAATCCCAGCACTCTGGGAGGCCAAGGTAGAGGGATCCCCTGAGATCAGGAGTTCAGACTCAATCCCTTTTACAGTATCTACATGCAAAAAGTAAAGTGCAAAGGAATACACTTAACCAGGGAGGTGAGATCTCTCTACAAGGAGAACTAGAAAACTCTGCTGAAAGAGATCATAGACGACAAAAACACATGGAAAGACATCCCATGTTCATGGATTGCAACGATCAATAGTAGGAAAGTGACCATACTGCCCAAAGCAATCTACAGAGTCGCTGCAGTTCCAGTCAAAATACCATCATGCTTCATAGAATTAGAAAAAAATCTTAAATTTCATATGGCATCGAAAAAGAAACCCGGATAGCCAAAGCTAATCCTAGGCAAAAAACAAATCTGGAGGCATCAAGTTATTCAACTTAAAATTATGCTGTAAGGCTGCAGTAATGAAGACAGTGTCGAGGCAGTGTCTGCTGGTATCAATGTAGATACACAGACAGATAGAACAGAACAGAGAACCCAGAAATAAAGCCAAATACTTACAGCCAACTGACCTTCCACAAAGTACAGAAAAACATCAACTGAGGGCCGGGTGCGGTGGCTCACGCCTGTAATTCCACCACTTTGGGAGGCCAAGGTGTGTAGATCACCTGAGGTCAGGAGTTCAAGACCAGCCTGGCCAACATGGTGAAACCCCCTCTGTGGGAAGTAGAAAAGTTCCTTTGTAAAGTTTCCTTTCTTGTTAAAGAATAAGTGTGATAATAACTTTGTTAAGCCCTATCCTATGTAGCTGTTAGACACGCCATGCTCACAGGCACGCAGTACATTCTATGTCCTTGTACTTTAACCAAGATATCTGTGCTGGGCGTGCTCACAGGCATGTCCCAGCTCTCCACTGCTTTTACCTGTTTAGAACAGTTTTAAGGTGTTAGCCAATCGGGTTTTAGTTTAGATGGTGAGGTCTGGCTCCAGCCAGCAGAGATCAGACACAGCAGTGAGGACGACCCCGAATGTGTAAGGAATAAATTTGTGTGTTTTCCTTTGCTCTTTGTACTCTCGTGGCAAGATGGCTGGCGAGGGTCCCCTTCCTGCAGTCCAGGAAGTAAAAATTACATTGCTGAAAGATCCTTTGTCTCCGTGCTGATTTTTCTTTGCAGCACCAAGCATCTATTTCCAACAGCCTTCCAAAGTTCTGGGATTACAGGAGTGAGCTACCATGCCCAGTCAAAAGTTCATATTTTGAGGCTTTTTATTTTCATTAATATTTTGTAGAGACAGGGTCTCACTATGTTGCCCAGCCTGGTCTCAAACACCTGACCTCAAGTGACGCTCCCATCTTGGCCTCCCACAGTGTTGGGATTACAGGCATGAGACACCACACCTGGCGTTTGAGGCTATCTTAAAATTTCTGTTTTGTTTTGCATAGAAATGCATTTTTTTTTTTTTGAGACAGAGTCTCAGCATTGCCCAGGCTGGAGTGCAATGGTGTGACCTTGGCTCTCTGCAACCTCCACCTCCCAGGTTCAAGCGATTCTCCTGCCTCAGCCTCCTGAGTAGCTGGGATTACAGGCACTCACCACCATGCCCTGCCAATTTTTGTATCTTTAGTGGAGACGGGTTTCACCATGTTGGCCAGGCTAGTCTTGAACTCCTGACCTCATGATCTGCCTGCTGCAATTATTTTTATACATTGTGTTATATCCAGATACCTTGCCTCCTGTCAATCCAAAGTGACATCAAAGAGCTCTCCTAAGAGTTTATTTGGGAACAGCAAGGGGATAGCAGTCGGGATGTGTGTGCCATGCTGGTAGGCATTCTGGGGGCTGTTCGGGATGAAGGTGACACTTTAAAAGGCAAAGAATTCCACATGAGCTGCTCTAGAAAGAAGTTCACAGGTCACGCAGCTCATGTCAGGAGGCAGTGCTGTTCACTGCGGGGGTGGCCATCACTGGGTGGATGCCCAGGTGGGCGCCCTCGTGCCAGTGGGGGATCCGGAAGCTGCAGTCCTGAGGCGCTCCTGGGTGAGTCCTGCTACAGGCAGGCCCAAGAGGGCTTCCTGACGGAGGAAGAACTCAATCCCTCATAGAGGGCCTCCCCGTTTGACTCGATTTTGTACCAGCAACTTCCACACTCGTATTAAGATAATTTCCCTGTGAATTTGGGGGCTGTTACCACCATACCATTTACAAATAGTAACGACTGAGTGTCTTCTTTACAACTGTGTACTGTCCAGCTACTTCCCTAGCTTTCGATGCCAGCTGTGACGTCTGGTAGATTTGAGCAGAGAGGTGGCGGGGGCCTGGGCCAGCTCCTGTCTGAGGGAGTGGGCGAGCTGCCCGTCACTGCCTCTTGGCTCTGGCCCCACCCCACCGCCCCTCTGTGATCCCAGGTATCTGCTTCCAGCTGATGTGAACCCGAGGGCCCCTGGAGGAGGGCAGAGCTGGGCTTCCTGGTTCCAGAGGTTTTGAGGGCAGATTTCGGATTTCAGCGCTGGGTGGCGGCAGCCTGTTGCCCTTTCCCCGGGTGGCTTTCCCAGCTCATGCCCACTCAGGACAGGGTCTTGGGGTCCTTCCTTGGCTGCGCCCTTAGTCTCTGGCCTCCAGCCCCCGCCGGAGCTCACAATTCCACAGAGTCTGCTGCCTCCTGGAGTTCTGCAGGGTGTGCAGAACAGACCACAACCCTGGGTTCCCAGCATCGCTCACTTTGATCCACGTGTGGCCCTCTCGGATTTACTAATTTATTCATTAAATTCATCCACTAAATATTTAAAAACACATAGCAAGTACCTGTGAAGAGAACCCCTGGTCCAAGAATAAAATCATCAACACTTTTGTTCCTCTGGGCTCTGTCCCTGATGCACCCCCCTACACTGGGTAACCCCCTCTTCTGATTTGCAGCCAGAGTGCCAGCTTCTGCTGGAAGCTCTGCAGCACCCCGTCACCCCAGAATGAAAGTCCTAGAGAGCACCAGGACTGCCCCACAGGTGTGTGACCTTTCCTTTGTTTCACAGCCCAGCTGGTAGCCAGGTTCAGCTAAGAGATGCCCCTGAGTAGTGTTAAAATGCACGCATTAAAACATGTAGGATTGCCAAGGAAACCAACTGTACTGAAATAGTTATCACAATCACTCGTAAAATGGTGACAGAGGCAATGTAGGCACCTTTACTGACATTAAATGATGAAATATACACGACAGCTAAGTTGTCAGTTTTAAGCACAGAGGGTGTGGGCTGAGGGTGGGTTGAGCACTCGGAAGCCCTTGGCAGGCCCCTCTACCTCCTTCATGGCCCAGCTCCAGTGACACCTGCCACGGGCCCACACTGCCCCCAGTCTGTGTGGAGGGGTCTGTGTGGCTTGCCGATGGGTTAGGTAGGTCTGACCCTTGTTCCAAGTTAGGGGCAAGCAGGGGGAGGACGTGTTGCAAAGAGGACAGAGGGGTGGGTGGAAGGGGTCGGTGGATACCACAGCATGGATGTGTTCTGGGAAGGATGTGATGGTGTGTTTGCCGGGTTCCTAGCCCATTACTGCTGTGTCCCAGCACCAAGGACAGGGCCTGCTATGTATGGCTGGTGGAGTGGGTAGATGGCTGGGTGGATGGATGGATGGATGGATGGATGGATGGATAAATGTATGGACTGATAGGTGGATGGATGAATGGACAGATGAATAAATGAATGGGTGGGTGGATGGATGGACGGGTGGGTGGATGGATGGATGGATGGGTGGGTAGATGGATGGGTGGGTGGATAGATGGATGGGTGGATGGATGGGTGGGTGGGTGGATGGATGGAGGGGTGGGTAGATGGATGGGTGGGTGGATGGATGGATGGGTGGGTGGGTGGATGGATGGGTGAGTAGATGAATGAGTGGGTGGATGAATGGATGGATGGATGGATGGATAAATGGGTGGGTGGGTAGATGGATGGGTGGGTGGATGGATGGGCGGGTGGATGGATGGATGAGCGAGTGGGTAGATGGATGGATGGGTGGGTGGATGGATGGGCGGGTGGGTGGATGGATGGATGGATGGGTGGGTGGGTAGATGGATAAGTGGGTAGATGGATGAATGGGTGGGTGGATGGATGGGTGGATGGATGGATGGGTGGGTGGGTGGATGAATAGGTGGGTAGATGGATGGGTGGGTGGATGAATGGATGGATGGATGGATGGGTGGATGGATGGGCGGGTGGGTGG
The DNA here is from genome assembly GCA_031835075.1 of Saguinus oedipus. Classification (NCBI taxonomy): domain Eukaryota; kingdom Metazoa; phylum Chordata; class Mammalia; order Primates; family Cebidae; genus Saguinus; species Saguinus oedipus. The sequence goes on from CM063169.1 coordinate 221,701,157, forward strand.
GTGGGTGGGTAGATGGATGGGTGGGTGGATGGATGGATGGATGGATGGATGAGTGGCTGGGTGGATGGATGGGTGGCTGGGTGGATGGATGGGTGGGTGGATAAATGGATGGGTGGGTGGGTGGCTGGCTGGATGGGTGGGTAGATGGATGGGTGGGTGGATGGATGGATGGATGAGTGGCTGGGTGGATGGATGGGTGGCTGGGTGGATGGATGGGTGGGTGGATGGATGGGTGGGTGGGTAGATGGGTGGATGGGTGGATGGATGGGTGGGTGGATGAATGGATGGGTGGGGAGGTAGATGGATGGATGGGTGGCTAGGTAGATGGATGGATGGGTGGCTAGGTAAATGGATGGATGGGTGGGTGGGTGGGTGGATGGATGGATGGGTGGGTGGATGGATGGATAAATGGATGGATGGGTTGGTGGGTGGATGGATAAATGGATGGATGGGTGGGTAGGTGGATGGATGGGTAGGTAGGTGGATGGATGGGTGGGTGGATGGATGGACGGATGGGTGGGTGGATGGATGGGTGTGTGAATGGACAGATGGGTGGGTGGGTGGGTGGATGGATGGATGGGTGGGTGGATGAATGGATGGGCAGGTAGGTAGATGGATGGATGGGTGGGTAGGTGGATGGATGGATGGATGGGTGGGTGGGCGGATGGATGGGTGGGTAGGTGGATGGATGGGTGGGTAGGTGGATGAATGGGTGAGTGGATGGATGGGTGGGTAGGTGGATGGATGGGTAGGTAGGTGGACGGATGGGTGGGTGGATGGATGGACAGATGGGTGGGAGGATGGACGGGTGGGTGGATGGATGGATAAATGGATGGATGGGTGGGTGGGTGGATGGATGGGTGGGTGGGTAGATGGATGGATGCGTGGGTAGGTGGGTGGATGGATGGGTGGGTGGATGGATGGATGGGTGGGTGGATGGATGGATAAATGGATGGATAGGTGGGTGAATGGAGGGATAAATTGATGGATGGGTGGGTGGGTGGATAGGCAGGTGGATCAGTTGCGGGCTGGCTATGTCAATGGAGTATGCATACGTCCTACTCTCTGAGGCCGTGCCCCTTAGGGTGGAGTGGCCCACTAGACCTGGTTTCCGCCTGCCTCCAGCTCCCTCCCTGTGTAAACTGGGGAGGTCTCTGCCTCCTAGGGGGCTCCTGCGGGCTTGAGGCACAGGAGACTAGGCACCAGCACATGTACCTCGCAAAGGCCTATACTCAACTCCAGGGGTTTCAAAAGCCAGCAGGTCCTTGCACCTTTCTGTGCCCAGTATCAGCATCTGGACAGACCAAGCCCCAAGTGTTACTGGGAACCCCTCCATCCAGGAACCCCAGGCAGGCAGGACACCACAGTGGAGTGGGGCCAGAGCCTGCACCCTGACCCCAAGGCGCTGCCTGCCTCCACCTCCCCCACCCCACCCCACCCCACCCTGCAGTCCTCGCCCCTCACCACCTAGTCTCCTGTCTTCTGGAACTCAAGTACTGCCTCCTGCTGCCAGCGTCCAATGCCCACGTCCGACAGGATTCTGCCTCTGAGCCCACCTCACCCCACAGTGTCGCCCAGGCCGTGTCACTACCTGAACACCCCGTAGCCAGCAGCCGTGGGGCCCCAGGGAGCGGTGGGCTGGCAGGGGCACTGAGGGCCTGGAGTTGGTGGCCCAGCTGGGTCTGGCCACCTACAGTTCCTGTGGCCCTGCCAAGGAGGTGGACAGCCCTGAGCCTTAGCACAAAGCATTTTAGGTTTATTTAAATAAAAATTATAATTTATACAAGACTTCTTCTTTAAACAAACAAAGTTTTCTTTAAAAAATGTTACAGGGGAGTTTTTTTCATCGGTTCTTAATACAGTACAATTCTTTTGTTGAACAAAAGTCACACTGGCAATGATTATTTACAGATCCAAAATAGACTCAGGCTTCAGACATAAAAAATTTAACATTCATCTAGTTCAGTGATTAGTCATAGAAATTAAACATCTGCCCAGATGTACACAATTTGGTAAAAATTGTACAGCTTCTCTCAATGGGAAGCCCAGAGCCTGTGCCAGTCCGAGTTCTGCTCTGAGGACCTCCAGGCAGCGGCCTGTGCTGGCAGCCATGGCCCTCCCTCTCCCCGCTTCCAGCAGCCGGCCCTGCCTGGAGGTCTGCGGCCACACCCGGCAGGTGGTCAGTTTTCATCTCCCTTTCTCCACAAAAGGGACTCGAACTAAACCACACTACTCTGGTAAAGAAGCCCCATCTGCCCCAGGGAGCCCTCCTGCTGCGTTCGGGGATAGAATCTCAGCACCTAAAAAGAGGCGCTCACTGGCCCCGAGGCCCTGGACCCACCTCAGGCACTGCCCAGCCCAGCCCAGGGGAGAAGGGTGTGACATGGACTGCAGCACTGCCCCTACCCTGTGTTGCCTTGTTGCCTCAGGCAGCGAGGTGCGGTTCACTGAGGTGGGCCCCCTCCCCTGGTGCACCCCTCGAGGGGCCAGACCCATGGCTCAGAGCGGGTTCTGCCCGGATTCATCACCTGGATGCTGAGTAGTCTGTGCAGCCTAGAGCCGAGGGGCTTCTGCTGCCCGGGATGGGATGTGTGCTTAATCTGGGGGTCGGCGCGGCTCCCTGCAAAGCACCCTGGCCCCAGCGTGTGACCCTGCAGCCCCCAGGAAGCAGGTGAAACCAGCCCATGCCCCCGGACCCCTCACCCACACCAGCAAATGAGGATTGGAGCAAAGGTAAAAATTACATCTGAAAAATGATATAAAAATAAGAAAAACAGCTTGCTCTCTGTAAAAAATATAATCTTCTGTTTCTTCAAAAAACAACAATCTCAACGACACCCAAGGGACGAGCTGAGGGGGCTGCGGAATCCACCCCAGCAGACGCGCAAGCCACCTCCGTCCATGAGGCCCAGGCCTCCTTTCCCTCCCGTCAGCCCAGTGCAGGAGGCCCCGCGAACCAGGCCTGCGGGGCGCTCCCTCCACAAATGCCACCCTGTCCCCAGGAAGCGCAGGCTTCCCGGGGGTGGGGCGGGGCTGGGAGGGGTCTGTGCTGGACTGGCACTGACTAGGCACGCAGGGGAGGGATGACTGTGTCGCCTTGGCTGTAGGCAGTGCAGGCCCAAGCCTCTGGGCGTGGCTCACAGGTGCTCCCTAAAGCACAGGAGCTGCCTGAGCTACTCCCACAGCCCAAAGGTGGCTGCAGCCTGGGCCACCACGGACCCGGAATGCTGCTGCCCGCCCCCTCCCTCCACCAATCCAGGCAGCCGTCGCCTAGAGGCCATGGGCTCGACAAGTCACAGTGCTCAGAGCACCCCCGACAGCCTTCTTGGATATTCTCCTGGGCCTTCCAAAGAGCCAAGTGTGAGAAAGATGTGCTTTTCCCTGCACACCATCCTGTGCCCTTACTGGTTACCCACCACAGACCTGGCCGGCGCGTCAGGCAGAGGGCAGCAGGAGCCCTCACTGATGAGGGGCTGAGCGCCCTGGAGGCTGGCGAGGAAAGCGCCACGGAAGACACCGAGGGCGGGCAGAGGGTGGGCAAGGGGCGGGCCCGTCTCACCCTCCTGCTCCCATGGAGCGAGTGTAGAGCACAGGCAGGGATGCTGTGCCCGGCCCTGACCTGGCGCCAAGGGCAAATGCTGCAGGATGGTCTTGTGGAAGGGGAAGGGGGAATGCCAGGCCCGTCTCAGTGGTTGGTAAAGCGCCCCCATGTCCCTCTGCGATGATATCTTCCTGTCCCCAGGGGGAGGGGCCCTGCACTCCTCAGCTATGGCTTTGGTGGTGGACGAGCTTCCGGCCTCTGGAGAGCAGGACCCAAGGTTGCAAGAGCCTCTTGGGGCAGCCAGAGAGGTTTCTCTGCACAGGCTGGAATGGAGAAGGGCAGGGCCCGGGGTCCTGTACGTCCTCTCCATGGGCCCCCGAGGGCCTCTGCCCCCCAGTCCACAGGTGTCCCTCCGAGGCACCTGATGTGCCCCATGGGAGAGGGACACCCCCATCCCTGTGAGCCCTGGCCTCTTCGTGGCCAATGAAACGCAGAGGTCAACACAATAGAACCACAGGTCCAGGAGAATTATTGCAAAAGCTCATGAGGATGTCCAATTGTTTCCACTACCAAATTGTTTAAAAAAAAAAAATTCCAGCAACGTCCCGGGCAAGTCAATACTAGCTGTCACCGCCGGATGCTGCCGCTGAGGTGATCTTGATGTACTGGCTGAAAATGGTCTCGAAGGCCTCATCCCTGTGCACCATGGCGCCAAACACGAGTGGCTGGCAGGGAAGAAATGCCAGCAGTGAGCGGGGCACAGCCAGGCTGGTGCCAGAACCAGGACCAAGATGAAGTCCAAGAGCAGCCCAGGCCAGGCCAGCACACAGTCACATGGGTCTGGGTGCAAAAGACAGAAGTCCCCCCACCACCCAGCTCGCCAGGCTCCCAGCCTTCAGGAAAACGGAGCCAAGCAGCAGAGGGGAGCCAGGTCCAGGCCCGCGCCTCCCTCCTCCCGAGTCACTGAGACAGGACCCCTGTGCCACACATCCCTGTCTGTCCTGGGACTCTGCCCCGGCAAGATTCCGCCCCAACCTGGACGTGGCCCCAGGCTCCGGCTGCTGCGAGGAGGGGTGGCTTTGTGGCCTGCTGCCCAAACTGAAACGCTGGCTGTCTGTCCCATGCTGGCCAGGGTTGCTCAGAGCCAGGCCCCTGGGCCCACACTGACCCCTTGGCGGCCCCTGCCCAGCACTTACTTTCTGGGTTGACGGCGTGGAAACAGCAATCCCCATGCCTGAACCCGGGAGGACAGACAGGACCTTGTACTGAAAGACAAAGCGTGGCTGTCACTGGCTGTCACTGCAGGTCTCTCCTGGGGGAAGGGAGGCACAGACCTCTGCAGGCCCAGGACATCCTCCTCCACTGGGCACACAGGCACCTGGGACTTCCAAGCAACAAACGGTAAGGACCTGTGGGCACCTTCTCACTTTGTGGCCAAGACACAAGACCTGTAACGGATCCGTCCCACCCAATTCCAGACTGCTGGCCAGCTGGCCGAAGGAAGGTCAGAGATAAGCACCCTCAAGGAGACTGACGGTGGGCACTGGGCCCCAGGACTCACTCTCAGGGCCTGGTACCAGGAGGGGCATCTGTCAGCACTGTCAACTGCAAGAGGCAGACTGAAAGGACCCCAGCCCTGAACTCACCCCTTCTGGTCACCTGACTGCGCACTTTTTTCCAGAGCCGGGTAGGGGAGAGAACCACTACTGCCACGGGCTAGGAGAGCCCGCCGTGCTAACGCAGACATGGCCAGGATGCTCGGAGCTGCGAGGGGGTTGGGGGCCCTGACACCCTGGTGAGTGTGCCTGCCAGTGCTCGCTGAGCCTCCTCTGTCCACAGGCACCTGTGGCACGTCCAGCTGCTCATTCCATGCGATGGCATACGAGGGAAAATGCTCAGAAAACGGCCAGAGAGGACGCAGCCATCTGAGCTCTTACCTGAAAACTGCGTCCCAAGCAGAAGCTCAGGGTCCCTGGATTTTTCTTTGTGGGGAGGGTCCCAGATACGAGAGGTGGGGAACCCAGCAGCCAGAGCAGGGCTTGGGCTCCTGACCTCATGGGTTCCAACCCAGCCCCTCCACTTTGAGACACACGGTCCAGGCAAGTGGACCCCAGGACAGGGGCTGACCCACAGGGATGTGGGGACTAAAGTCAAGGAAACGGACCGCGGCTGGCGTGGCTGCGCTGCCCAGATGCCGACAGGCTGGCAGGCTTTCCACAGAGACCGAAATAAAGTGGGCCCTAAGGGGGCTACAGTGACACTGGTGGACGTCTCCACATGGCACCGCCCGCCGGATGGCACCACCCCCAGACGGCACTGTCCCCTAGATGGCACATCCCCCAGATGGCACTGCCCGCCCCAGATGGCACCATCTCCCAGACAGCACTGTCCCCTCAGATGGCAACATCCCCAGATGGCACTGCCCCCTCAGATGGCACCATCCCCCAGACAGCACTGTCCCCTGGGATGGCACCATTCCCCAGATGGCACTATCCCCCATGCTACAAGTGCAACCAGTGAAACCCATCAGCCTCCTGGACCAAGGCTTTTTGTTCCTAAAACCAAAAGGTGACTAAGGAAACAGGAAGCACCAACCTTCTGGATGTCCGTGATGTCCACCAGCTTGATGACTTTGTTCCTCTTTGAGGACCCGGATTTGGAGCTTTCGAAGCATAAGTAACTGGAAGGGGAACGGACAGAGGCACCGCCTGGCTCTTGAACCCGAACGCACTCCCACCAGGTGGGGGAGTCCAGGATGCTGCCCCTCAGGCCCCCGTGGGATGGACAGCAATGCTCCCTTCCCATCAGACACAGCACCTGTGAAATACTCCAGGCCACTGCTCTGTGTGAAACCTGAGACTGCCATTCCCATGACACCGGGCCCCTGGGATTCCCAGCGCTCTCACAGGCATCCTGGAGCCCTGGCTGGACTGTCCAGGTCGACTGCCATTCCCATGACACTGGGCCCCTGGGATTCCCAGCGAGAGACACAGGCATCCTGGAGCCCTGGCTGGGAATGTCCAGGTCACCTTCTCTGCAAGAAGCAGAGGGGAGGTGGGGACTTGGCCACTGCTGCAGTGTGGGGGAAAGGATGGCTGAGGGCCAGGCAAAGCCAAGAACAGACCCCATCCCTGGGCTAGCTCTCCCACTCCCACACGGGAGTTTGGGTGTAGCAAGGGTGAGTCTAGTTGTAGCAGAGAAGTCAAAGCCCTCTTCTGGCTGCTGTGTCTCAGACAGCAAGTCCCCGGGCCTCAGCTCCAGCAGGTCCCCACACAGTCCCCTCCTTGGGAGGCTGCCCCCCGCCTCCATGAACTCTTCGGGCCCCAGATGAGACAGCATCCCCGCCAGCCTGAAGGATGATGGCAGTACCAGCCCAGGCTCTCTTGGGAGCCCAGACAGCCAGCAAGAGTGGAGCCCAGGAGAGGCAGGGCCCCCACTCAGGAATACCTGCACTGGGCCAGCCGCACCCGCTCAGGGCCCAAGCAGCCTCCTGCGCCCCCTCCCCCGCAGCCACGCAGGCCCCGTGGCCGCACTCACTTCTCCGTGACGTAGAGCACCCCGTTCCTGATGTAGTCTGTGGGCATCTTCCGGTCCCTGTTGATCAGGCAGCAGCGCCAGCCGTTCTCACACACTAACGGGAAAAGGTCTGCCTGTCATGCTTTCCACTGGAAATACCCAGCCTCCGGCCCGACATGGGGACCCGGGAGCCCCGACTCTCAGAGACTGACATCCGCCCTCTGCGTTCATGTAACACGCACAGCGAGAGGAAGGCGCGCCGGCGAGAGAGAGGTGGCCCCGGAGGGTGGAAAACAGATGTTTCCTCTTCACCAGGCACCGGCTAAGTGAAGGCGCCCAGGCTGAGCAGAGAGCAGCAGAAGTCTCTGTGCAGCCGGCAGCTCCCCAGGATGCCACCTCCACAAGGACCGGCAGGGCCACGGCTCAGCAGAGGACGAGGCTCAGTTCTCGCAGCCGCTCATCACACACCCCGGGGTGCACGGTTTAAATTAAGAGGAGGTCCCTTTGGGAAGGCTGGCCCGTCCCCAGGAAGGGTGACATGTACCCGGGTTCCTGAGTCACCTGTCCCCAGACATGATGGAACCAGGGCAGACCCCCTGCCCGTGCCCTGCAGGCCGATGCCTTGCCCTGGACTGTGTCCCCAGCAGGCCGCCTGCGGTCAGGGGGCGTGCCACAGGGTGAGTCGGCTCTCCCACAGGCATGCCCACATCCCCTGCAGCCCGAGGAATCCTCATGAACCCTGACTCCTGCGCTGACTGCCGGGACCCTGGGCAGCGGGATGTGAAAGCCCTCCGGAGGGCTCCTCTGGCCTGTCCCAGGGCGACCCACAGTGTCCCCCCACCAGCCTTCAGTCTGAGATTCACAGCCCACGTACCCGCCAGTGGACGCTCGTTTTCCGTCAGATTGAAGATTTCGTGGAAATTGCCCTTCTTGGTGCTATGGAAGCGGCCGGCGTCCTCCTCCTTACCCAGGCCGGCCGGTGTGCTGCTGGGGACGTAGCTCCGTGACGAGGTCGTCTGCAGCTGCCAATGGAACAGAGCATTGACGTCAGGCCCGCCGCCTACGCCCGCAGCACCCACCCTCCCGAAAGCTGGGATCCCAATTCTGGAAGACGTGCCCCAGGTCCCCACCTCACCTCAGTGGGGAGAGCCCAGCAACCCTCCCTACTCATCTGAGTGGCCCTGAGGTGAGCACCTAGATGCTCATTCCACATGGCCCTGGCGGGACACCGTGCTGGACCCCTGGAGGGCCTTCTCAAGGTGCCTGGTCTAGTGCCAGAGCCTCACCGTCAGGGACGGCAGGGGTCAGGCACACCCATGGAGGGTTCACTCCCAGCCCCACTGGCTCTCAGGAGTAATGATCAGTCCCCAGTATTGCCCTGGGCTTGGGAGGGACTCGATGGGCCTCAGAAACAGCAGTGCCTGCTAAGAGGGAAAAAAACCCCTCACATTTAAGGACCCCATAAAATGGAAGAAACAGCCCCTAAATGAGCTGGAGGGGAACAGAGAACTGTGGGCCTGGGGATCTCCCACCCCCAAAGCTGGGGTCCGAGCTCACTCTGCGTGAGACGGCGGCACTGGAGCGCTCCTTGAGCTGGGGGTCAGTGGGGAGGCTCCTCCAGATGATGTAGGGGGTGTCGTACTTGGCGCGCAGCCTCGGGCAGCGTTTAAAGATGAAATCGATGAGGAAGAACTTGATGCCAGCGTAGAGCCCTGAGATCGGGGGCACGGCCTGTTCCATCTGGAGCCCCTTCCTGGCAGCTGTGCCCGTCCTCTCAGGGTGACGGTTCCAGCCCCTCCCACCTCCCAGTCTGAGCTTGGATGTGGGTCCAACTGCTCGCTTAGTCCTCAACCTGGACCCTCCCCCCATCCTCGCTCCTCTAGGGCCGCATCCAGCTGCACAGTCGCCTCCGGAGGGCCATGCCCTGTATACTGAAGCCCACAGCCGGCCTCACCCCTCACTCCACACACCTTCCCCCACAGAATCACACAGCAACTATGCCTCTCTCCAGCAGGCTCCTCCTCACCTTCCGCTTGGCACTGAAGGGCACCATCACCTGCCCGACAGGTCAGGAAACGCCCCGAGCATCTCCTGAAGGCCCTCCCTGACCCCATCCTGCCCACCTACAAACTGGTGGCTCTGCCTTCCAAACAGGCCCGATCCACCAAGACCTATGGCCCCACTGCCAGTGCCCCATCTACACCCAACAGACCCTGAGACTCTCACCACAGGCCCTGCCCACTTAGGCCACACCCATACCCACTGAGGCTATGCCCTCTCCAAGCCAGACCACACCCACTCCCACCTGAGGGGGGGCGCTGGTCCCTCAGCTCTGCTAGGACCCCCCCCCACCATCCAATGCCCCTCACTTCTCTCTCTGCCCAGCTCAGGGCTGTTCTCCACCCGCCTAAAACACTCAGGACTGTGCCTCCTCTGCCCCAACTCCCCAAACCTGGTACCATATCTGAGGCCCCTCCATGGCAGTCCCTCCCCAACCCCCTCTCCCACCTGACCTCCTTCACCTGGGTGCCCCCACACCTGGCCCAGCCCTGCTGAGAGGCCTCCCATGACCACCTGCCTAGACAGCTCCCAGCCACTCCTCGCAGGATCCCCTGCGCCAGCTCCATTTTCTCCCTCACACTGTCACCTGACACAATCATGGTCAGTCCCCCTACTAAGCACCACCTCAGAGGAGCAGGGCCTGGTTGCACCCCAGGTATGGGAGGCAGGGCCGGCCCACACACACCTCCTAACGCACCCTCCTGGGCAGCGAAAGCTGTCGGTAGATCTGGTCTCTCCGGGCGCCCCTGCCAGTGCTGGGGGCTGTCTCACTGCCCACAGTGCCAGCCTGCCAGACCAGACCAGCCATGGCAGGCCCTCCCTGCGGGGCCCCGGGGTCAGAGCTCCGTGTACTATCTGTGCTGTAAGGGGCTGATAAGGCCTTTGTTTCATTTTGTGCCTCTGTAGGACATTTTCACATAAACTCAACAATCAAGTCAGACTTTTTGACTCCAAGTCTCAACTTGTTGACTAGTTTTCTTTTGAGACAGAGTCCTGCTCTGTCGCCCAGGCTGGAGTGCAGTGGCTCGATCTCAGCTCACTGCAACCTCCGCTTCCCGAGTTCAAGCGATTCTCCTGCCTCAGCCTCTCAAGTAGCTGGGCGCCTATGAGCACATCCGGCTAATTTTTGTATTTTTGGTAGAGACAGGGTTTCACCATGTTGGCCAGGCTGGTCTTGAACTCCTCCTGATCTCAAGTGATCTACCTGCCTCAGCCTCCCAAAGTGCTGGGATTACAGGCGTGAGCCACCATGCCTGGCCAACTTGTTGATTCTTGAAAGACACTAGGTGTGGGGTGGGGCAGGGCCAGGACCACTCGCTTGGACTGAGCTCCAGGCCTCCCTCTATGTGGTGCCCCGACCCATGAGGACAGCTCAGCTCAAGAGGGCACAAATCCCAGATGGGATTGTGCCCCTCTAAGCTCAGGTCTCTCATTAGCACTGCAAAAAGACACACAGGCACTGATGAGTCAGGAATGCCACTTGGCCCACACCTGGCAGGGTCAGTGCTGCCCAGTGGTGGTGGAATGTCAGTGTGGTCGCAAGAACCCAAGCCACCCCGGCTGTCACAACAAAGGACGCGGGGGTCGGGCACAGTGGCCCACTCCTGTAACCCCAGCACTTCGGGAGGCCAAGGCAGGCGGATCACAAGGTCAGGAGATTAGACCAGCCTGGCCAATATGGTGAAACCCCATCTCTACTAAAAATACAAAAATTAGCCGAGCATGGTGGCACGTCTGTAATCCCAGCTACTGCGGAGGCTGAGGCAGGAGAATCGCTTAAACCTGGAGGGCAGAGGTTACAGTGAGCTGAGATCTGTCATTCCCTGCACTCCAGTCTGGATGACAGAGTAAGACTTCTTTCTTGTGGGGGAGGGGAAGAAAAGAATGGCAAGACAGATCCAGGACACCAAGACCCAGGTGCATACCCTCAGGCTCCCCATGGAGGGCAGCCTGCCCCAGAGCTGCCCAGGGACCCAAGTGCACTGCAGCTCCAGAGCCTCAGCGCCCAGACCGAGGCCCAGGGGTCCGGCGGGAGGTCATGGGGTTACTACCCACTCAAGTGCCTAGAGTCTTGGGTGCTAGCCAAAGGGCCTCGAGGGCATTTTTGGGGTAACGGTCTGAACAAATCTGGTTCTGCCTCCTCCTGGTGATGGCACCTGACGGCCACAGTGAGCTCTGCTGGAGCGCCCAGCACCGGTGAGTCCCAAGAGGCCCATCCTCCTGCTAGCAGTTATGCTGGCTCAGGGCTAGGGTCAGGCTGTATTACAGCAAAGGCATTCAGGAAAAGCGGCAGGGGCACCTGCTCTTCCACACAGGCACAGCCCCACACTGCTCCTCTAAGCGGCATGCCAACCCGACTGCTGAGGGGCTGCGTCTGATCTCCTGACTCCAGCACGGAGCTCTCCCCACCCCTGGCTTTGAGGCTCCTATGACGACGTGCGCTGTCCTGCTTGGCCTCAGGCAAGCCCCACCTGCCCCTCGAGGACAGGACCCTGGTGGCCTCGCTCCCACATGCCAGTGTGTGGCCCACATTAGACACTGGATCATTGTTAATGAGGAAAAAAGAAAGGAGAAAGAAAAGAAAAAGAGAAAGGAGGGAAGAGGGAAAGGAAGGGCAGAGAGCTCGCAGGGTGGGACTGGATGAACACCTCCTGGGGTGAGAAGGGGCTGCCACACCCCACCCACCTCCAGCTCTGCAGATGAGTGATTTAGTGGATGTGACCCTTGGCTTCACACGCTATCACCAAACTCATGAGTTACAACCAACTGCCCTGCACCTCAAACCAGGCACTCAGGCTGCCTGCAACTGTCACCCCTGAGGCCACAGATGCCCCCAGAGGCAGGTCCTGCCCAGGGCAGCTCCCTGACAACCCCAGGGCCTGCTAGCCCGTCTTGGGTCCTCCAGCTCCTCCCACTTGGCAGAGACTCGCGGCCCTTGGAAGCAGAGGGCAAGCTTGATTTAAGAAACTATGACCAGTCCTGGGCTTCACTTCCCCAAACTGAAACATTTTGACGAAACCCAGAGGAAGCATTGCCAGCTCTTGCAGACACCTAGCAGACACTGGTGGCATGCAGACGCCTGTGTCCCCGCTCCTGATGCCACAGGCTGCAGGAGCATCTCCTTACCCACGGCGAGTCCCACCAGGCGGTAGGGGAAGAAGCAGGAGGCCAGGAAGGCGGCCCAGAGTGCCACGTACAGCTTCTGCGTGATCTCTGGCTGGACCCACATGAACAAGCTGGAAGGAGACGGGAGGCTCAGGCCGGGCGGGCGTCGCCGGGCCGGGGTTGGGGGAGAGGGACTTACTTCTTGATCTTTTCCAGGATGTCAGCCATCTTGCCGAAAAGGTTCTGCGTGAAGGAGAAACAGCAGAACGTGGCCTGGGCTGTCGGTCACACCGCGATGCCAGTAGGGCCCCCAGGTCAGGCAGCCCTGAGGTCACCCAAAGCCCGGTGTCCTGCCCAGCTGCTCCTAGGCTGGGGGAGGCGCAGCTCTGGTCTAGGGCAGAGGTGACCGTGCTCACAGCAACAGCAGACCCTGGCCCGAGTCCTTCCAGGGGCTCCGCCCTGGCCCAGGCCCTGGCCCAGCATCAGCAGAGGCTGAATCAGGAGGCCCCTTCCCCACCCACCAGAGTTGCTATAATGACCGTACAAGGGCAGGGTGACTACAGGTCAGCTGACAGGGGGTAAACTGGGCCTTCAGTGTCAGGGTTCAGCTCTCCCTGGGCACCAGCTGAAGCCAGCGTAGACACACCCCCAGCCAGTGCCTGTGGCCAGTGTAGACATGCCCCTGGCTGGTGCCCGTGGCCAGTGTAGACATGCCCCTGGCTGGTGCCCGTGGCAGTACCTGGGCTTTCTGGGCGACATCCAGAACCAGCTGGAACTTCTCAGACACAGTCAGGTCTTCCTTTGGAGGCTCCTTCAGTCAAAGGGGAAAGAGAATTTTCCACTGAAATTTAACAGTTCAGAGAAATGAATGACAACACAGTGTGGCGCCCTCCCAGCCCCAGGGACTGTGCTGTCCCCACACAGCTCAGAGGGGATGGTGCGTCCCTTGGGACCTGATACCAGGAGGACACCCCTCTGGGCTGAGGGTGAAATCTCATCCTGTGCCCCTCACTCTAGGCACCCAACAGGAGCTGGGCAGAGCTGCCCCTGCAGTGGCTGAGCAGAGGCTCCAACTCATAGGGTTCACCTTCACAGCTGCCCTCCCTCTCTTACAGGCAAGGAAACTGAGGCCCAGCCAATGGGAGCCCTGGTCCTGCTTGTCTCCCATTCATTAAGAGCCTCCTGAGGTTCCCTGGGTCCCGGCACTTGTAAGGCAATGGCCTGCCTCTTCCAGGCGCTTCCCTTGACCCCTCGTGCCCCACGCAAGAAACAGGCACTGAGATTTCCAACTAAGGGAGGCATCGAGGCCTCCATTCTGCCCACATCGGGTGGTCCTGCCCCATGGGCCACAGTCTCCTTCTAGAGCAAACTTCTGTAAATTGCCAGGTAGTGAATATTTTTGGCTTCCAGAGCCATGTGGTCTGTCAGCTACTCAACAGTAATTCAAAAGCAGACGCAGCAGTGTGTAAATGAATGGGTGTGTCTATGTGCCAATAAAACTTTATTTACAAAGTCAGGCAGTGGGCCAGAGGTGGGTTTTTTGCTGTTGTTGTTTTGTTTTTTGAGACAGAGTCTTGCTCTGTTGCCTAGGCTGGAGTGCAGGGGTGGGATCTCAGCTCACTGCAGCCTCCAAGAGGTGGACTCTTGAGTCTCAGATGCGAACAGATCCGCTTGTCCAGCTTACTGCTCACCACCCTACCTGGGGAGAATGTGGGGGCCACAGCGGCCCCTTGATGTCCCCTACCCTGCCACATCACATCCTCGCTGGGAAGCCTCAGCTAGGACAGGCCAGGGCCAGGCAATCTGCTTCTTGCACAGCCAAACCTGGCCTAGCAAGGGGGGCCGGGCTGCAGCCTCCCTGGGCTCGGGGCTAAGGAGGGGCTGGCCTCCTCCTCTTCTCTTTGGGCCAGGGCAGGGCTCCCAGGAAGACCACATGGCATCCTCCAGAGGCTTCTTGGAGTGGCACCCACAGGCTGTGAGGCCTGACGTGATGGAGACAGTTGGAGACCCAGCACCCTCCAGCGACCTACCACAGGCTCAGACACTTCTGGCACGATGCTCCACTGTATCCGCCAGCCCCTGGAGAACAGAAAACACACATACCTTTAAAACAGCGTCACCTGAGGCAGGGGATGGCATCAAATCACCAGCCCTGCACACCCAGCTGGGCTTGGAGGGAGTCCTTCTTTGCCCTTCTATGCTGCCCGATGGGGAGAAAAAGGCCCCCTGAAGCCCCCTGCTGTGAGAGCAGACAACTCCTGTCACCCCCAGCAGCCCCTTCCCTGGGGCCCTTCTGGCCACAGGGGACACACTGAAAAGTGGCCAGAGGTGTGGAGAGGGCAGCCCTTCAGCGTCAGCCAGCTGGGGTAGCATCAGCAAGTGTCCAAGCTCATCCTGCCCAGCTCTGGGTACCAACGACCTTTCCAGAGTATTTAAGTGATTTCTACAAAAACGTTTTCAAATGACCCAGCTGGGGCAGGCACAGAAAACCATCTAGAAACACGGTATAAAGAAGTGCAAACTTTTGAATGGCCAAGTCCAAGGAGAGAATCCCAGCTCCCCCCTCAGCCCCCGTGCAAGGCTGAGCTTCACTCCTGGGGGTAACCGCAGGCTAAGACAGGCCCAGCCGTGCCAGGACTGGGGTCTGCCCCAGGGTGTGGGCTTCCAGAGCCCCCCTCAGCCTCCACGGGAAGAGGGTGCTCAGAGGGGGTACAAGGAGTGACACAAGGGCCTTACTCAGGCCAAGGTTGACGTGTCAGTCACAAGGGCATGCTGTCTGCAGGAGACTGAAACTCGTTCCCAGTCCAGCCTTCCAGGGGGTTGAGCTCTGCTGGCTTCACCCCTCCACCCCCTGCCACTGAGGCTGGGGAGAAGACCCTGTGACGTTCGGGGAGGTGCTGAACGGCCCTGCAGTGGCTCTGCTGGCCGCCCGGGGAAGGAGCTGCTGGGGGATCTGGGAACGTCCCACTACCATCTCCAGCAAACCAGGGAGGGGGCAGTCGCCCTGTTTGGGGGTCTCTGCAGGCTGTTAGGGGACCGCCCCCGAAACATCAGTATGTGACATCCCCAGCTGCGGTTACAGTTGTGTGAGACACAGGGAGACAGCACAGCCACACACACACACGGGGAGAGCGTGGCCAGAACAGACCGGCTTACCTACCTGGCGATGAGGTAATTGAGGGACAGCCTCAGAATTGCTAGAAATAAGAACAATGGGATGGCCCAGCCGTGCCACACGGCGTTCATGTACACCTGTGGGTGAGAGACGGGCGTCAGGCCCCGGCAGTGTGGTTCAGAACGAGGCACATCCCTCCCACCTCCCCCAACCAGGTGGACCCAGCGGGGAGACCAGGCCAACCCTGGGTCTGCAGACATTCAGAGGGCCCATCTGACAGGGAAAGCGGAGGAAGGGCTGCTTCCTCTGTGTAAGAGCCGCGGGTGGAAGCGAGGAGCCGCTCAGGGAGGTGGGAGGATAGAGAAGCATGTCCTGGGGTCAGAAGGCGGCAGCGGGTTCCACACGGGGGTCCCGCCCACCCTGGGTATGGCTCCCAGGCACCAGACTTGGGGCATCACCAGGACTCAGCCTGGCAGGGTGAGGTGGCCAAGCACTGGCTAAGGACAAGCCAGGTCCATGCCTGGGGCCACCTTCATGCCAGACACCATCTGTGCCCAGCCCGGAGCCCGGGACATGGAGCAGATGCGCAGACCAGGCAGGGCTGGAGGTGGGGCCTGAGGGCGGGGCCGGTCTGGGGCTCATCTCTTAGTGAAAGAGCGGCGGCACAGGGGCCTCTGGGGCCCAGGCAGCAACGGCCTCCCATCACAAAGCATCTGCGAGGGCAGCGGGAGAAGACGCCTTCCGGGGCCAGGGTGCAGCCGGTGCCCCAGCACCCACCCTTCATCTGTGAGTGTACAAAGTGCCCATGGCCCAGGTGGGCGGTAAGTGCCTGGGGCAGGCACAGGGCCAAAGGCTTCAGGGACTTTCTGGAGAGCCTGACCCAGGCTGAGGCCATGTGGGGACCTCTCCCAAAGGGTCCACTTGGCAAGACAGAGCTGCCTTTGGGAGCCCTGGACAGTGCCAGGCTGTGGACACCCCCTTTGGCCTGGAGGACCCAGCAACCAAGTGGGCAGTCTGTATCTTCCTCATGCTGGAGGCATAGCCTCCACCCCAGGACAGGGGCTCTCCTGGAGGACCAAGTCCTGTGACACAGGTGGTGTGTCTCCTGTCCCACAGGGCAGTTCCACGCAGGACAGCTGGCTCCCTTTCCCCAAGGCCCAAGCAATGCTGGCCCTGACGTCTTCCAACACCTCCGGACTCATGGCGCACAGAGGCCGGGCTGGGTCCCCTCATGCTGCCCTGCCCTTATCAAGTACCCCGGGCCCAGCACCAAGTGCTCTGTGGCCCTCAGCAGCATGGCCACCACACCACAAGGTGAGTGCCAAGAGGCCTTTCCCGAGGGGACTCTGGGGTAGAGGCCCTGCAGGCTAGTCCCGGGCCATGCCTGACATCTTTGCTCCTTGAAGCTACCCTTAGCTGGGCATTGGCATCACTGAAACCATTTTACAGAAGGAGAAATGAGCATGTCCCTGGGGCCCGAGGAAGCACCAGGAGGCTATCTCCCATCCCGGGACGGTGCCTGACCACATGGTGAAGGCTGGCAGCACGTCTCCGCCCACCGTGCCCCGCCCCTGGAGGACCCACTCACGGTGAAGGCAATGGCAGACGTGTAGACAGAGTACCACTCGGATAAGGCGGAGAGGTTCTTCACGAAGTTAGTGACGGGCTTGGCCCCGCGCTCTGGGAACAGAGCAGACCGCAGTGGTCAGCACGGAGAGCAGGAGCCTCTAACAACATCTCCCCGGAGAGTCCCCACCGCCAGGGGCCCACCCAAACCGAGCAGCGTGGGCGCCAGGAAGAGCTCTGGTACTCACTGAGCCGCCTCATGTTTTCAGTTAACCTAGGAGAGAAGGGGAGAGGCGGGAGCCCAGGGTCAGCGTGCCCACCGGCTCTGCGGTCCCCACTGCCCAGTTCTGCTGGCTCTGCAGGGGGCAGGGAGGATGTCTCAAGAGCCTGGGACCCCCTGAGCACACAGAATGGCCACGAATAGCGGCTCAGCACAGCAGGGTGTGCCGGGATGGCCCTCAGTGCCACGCCCCAAGCTGGCACTGGAAGGCGGGGGCAACTCGCCAATGTAATTGTCCCCTCATCTCCCACCAGAGTCCCCAGAACAGAAGACCTCAAGGGCAGGGCCTTTGCTAGACTAGCTCCCCTGAGACCCCCAGGGCCTATGACAGCACCTGGCAGGGGAGCCAAGGTTTACTGATCAGGCTCATGAGCCAAGGAAGGCCCCAGGCAGTGGGCAGAGTCCCCCGATCCCATCCCCACACAACTGTCACAAGCCACAGCTGAGAGCAGAGTGGACTCACACAGCTCTGATGCCCCTAAGTGGGCCTCGTGGGCCTGTGCCAGGCATGGCCCCCAGAAGGCTGGGCACAACAGACAGCTGTGCCAGGAGCTCTCACAGACAGCTTTGGCCTATGGTGACAAAGGCTGGCCCACCCACTGAAGCTTCAGCCAGGTACCGGGGCCCCAAAGGCACAGGCAGCCCAGGCTCGGCGACCCCCACCTGCGGGCGCTGAGGGGCTCCTCCGTCTCCACGGTGTTCTCCTCGGGCTGGAACCGGAAGTCCTCCACGTACTCCCCAAACCTCTCGTAGAACCACTTCTGCAGGCGCGAGGACAGACCCTGGCTCCGGCGCTCTGCAGGGGGCAGCGGCCCGGTGAGGCACAGGGAACACGGGGGGTGGGGCAGGGAAATGAAGGATCCTTGTACAAGGGACTGTGAAGGCTCGGTCCTCTGAAGACACGAAGTACAAAGCAACCAGCACAGAGCAGGGCTGCTCTGGCCATGAAGACCTCATGGGGGGTGGGGTCTCCGTGCTTCTCACGCCCTGTCCCCAGCTCTCTGCCCGCCCTAGGCCCTCGTCAGTGGGCATCCAGTCCGTCCAGGCTGCAGCTCGGCCCACCTCAGCAGTCTGCACCAAACCCCCTTTCCACCTCCGGGCTGTCAGGAAGCGGCTGGAGGGGTCACTGCCCTGGCCCTGTGTATCCTGAGCGTCAGTCAATGGACAGTGCGGTGGGAGGCTGAGTCCTGGGCCGGGGTGCCTGGCAAGCACAGCCAACCCAGGGTGAGCACACCGGGATGTCGTGCTGATGACCGGCACTGTTCACCAAAAGCTAAGACCTCTAGAAAGTGACCTCCATCATGGAAAACCAGCAGAATGGGGGTTCAGGGAAGCAGGCCGGTCCCTCCCTTCAGAAGGCCAAGGAGGAGCTGCCCGCAGCAGATGCTGCCCTGCCACAATTTGGGCCCCAGGACCAGAGGGCTGGCAGTCACCATACCCAGGGGGCTGCAGACTCAGGGCAGTGGCTCAAAAGCCACAGGCTGAGGGGGCTGAGGTCTGTGTACTCTGAGGCCACCTGGGCAGGGAGGATGGGGCCAGGGCAGGCTCCTGGGGCTTCTTCCTGCCCCCACGGCAGCCTGGGAGAGTTTTTAAGGGGAGGGTACTGGTGGGGTTGGCAAACTCATCCCAGCCATGAGCAAACCGGCCGGCTCTGTTGCCATGGACTTTATTTACGGACGGAAATTTCAGGTTTATACAATGTAACCGTTTAAACCTGTGAGGCCAGGCGGGGGCTGGAATTTGCCAACCCCCAGGTGCAGGGAACTGTGCCGGCTGCCTGCACGGCGAGGGCAGGATAAAGAACAGGTGCTCAGGGATGGAGGATGAGGAGAGGAAACAGGGCACACAGTCTCCCACTCCGCACTCGCAAGCCACCGTGGCCCCACTGCCCACTTGGTCCCCTTTGGGAAGGCCGCCAGGGCAGTGGCAGTGGCCAGCGTGGCTCTCACACTGCCGTTCCACGGGGCAAGGCTCAAACAGTGAACGTGGGTATTCCCTGAAGAACACACCGTCACGATTTGGTTAAGTCACTGCAAACTTGCAATGACGACTACGATGACTCACTACTCGCATGAGAGACACTAACCCAGTTCCGACGGGAGGAGACTCCCGGATGCCAGCGGGTGCCCGGGCACAGAACCAGCACCTGCCACCCGCCCGCCCGCCTGCCCGCCAGGGCGTACCTGCTCCATTTGTGGCCTGGGCCTGCCCTTTCGGGGGCTGCTGAGCCGTCTGCTCTTCGGTTCTTAGAAAGCAGGGGGAGAAGAGACAAGAGGTCTGTTAGTTCAAAACAGCACGGTAAGGCTACGCGAACCTCCAGGGCCCTCGTGACTGCACACAGCCCAGGAGCGCTCAGGGACAGCGGGGCTGTCTCCGGAGTCCCCACCGCTCAAACACGGCTTCTGAGCACAGCAGAGTTGCCTTCCTAACAGGCACACGTTTTGCTGCTAAACAATCACACAGTGGCTCTCAGCACTCTTTTCTACTCACTTCAGCCCAGTTGCTTCTTTATCAAGCTCAGAATACCCTCATACCACCAACACGTCTGCTGATCAATGGGAAGATACTGATCAACACACATGTATTTATTAGGCACCGTGCCAGGCCACAGGCTGGGTGCTGCCTGCCAGCGGCCTGTGCCCAGTTCCTAGCTCAGCCTGCTCCAAGACCTGCTGGGCTGGGCAGGGGCACTAGACGGCCACCAGGGTCTGCTTCTGTACCACACCCAGCCCCTCCAGCCAAGGCCCGTGAGCAGGTGCAGCACAGACCCAGGCCAAGTGCTGTGTGGCTGCCCCTGACCTTCCTAACTCAGGCTCTTGGTGGGGGGAGAGGGAGGGAGGAAGCTGGGGGAGGAGTGAACCCTGAGAAGAGAACAGAGGGCGGAGTACAGCGCGGGGCCAGGTAAGCAGACAGGTTTTCAGGGGGCTTTGGATCCACAATGGAGAGAACCTCTGCCCGCTAACAAGTAGCCTTAAACCAAGGTGACTGAGAATTTTCTTAAAAACCAAAATAGAGGTTTGCATAAACAGAACTGCTATGCTTTAATCCTGCAGCCTCAGAGCCTGTGGTGTGTGTGCATGTGTGCAGTGTGTGCATACGTGTCTGTGTGTCTGCATGTGCTCTCACACACCTACCCACCCTGGTCAGACCACAGCCACCCAGACCCACCCCAGATCTGCAGCAGGATGACAAGGAAAGAGGAGGTCACTCCGCCTGGGACTGCTCTTCCTTCACCCCTTCTCCACCAGGCTTCCAGAAGGTTCCTAAGTGCCACCCCCATGTAAAGCAGGGAAGGCCCCATGTAAAGCAGGGAAGGCCCTTCATGCTTCCAGGAGCTTCAGCTTCCACTTCCTGGGTCATAGCCTGCAAGTTCCACTTCCTGGGTCATAGCCTGCATGTTCCACTTCCTGGGTCACAGCCTGCATGTTCCACTTCCTGGGTCACAGCCTGCATGTTCCACTTCCTGGGTCACAGCCTGCATGTTCCTTTACTGTCCCCTCCCCACCTATTCCCAAGGCCAAGACTGGACGAGACGGGGCTCCCTGTGTCCTCACAGCTGACCCAGGCTGGGCACAGCTGCCACCAAGGGGCTGAGGACCAGACCCTGGAGTGGGGCTGGTGGGGGCGAGAGGACGGGAAGCAGAAGACAGGGAACAGGGCCGAGGGAACAGCCTCAGGCCACCTTAGCCAGCGGGGGAGAAGCAGCATTCCATGGCGGGGATGGCACTGAGGTCATATGCCTGGGGACCACACCTGTCCCTGGGTCAGGTCTCTGTTGCACCTCTACATAATTAAATGTCATTTGAGCTTTGAGCTTCTGTGGATTTTCACAGAAAGTTCAGCATCAGGTACATGGGCGCCTACCAGGGCCCATGAACCCACTTCTGGTCTGGGAGGTTCTGCCAGGGCGGAATAGGAAAGTGAGGCCACTCCCTCCCCCACATGAGCTGGATCCCCCCCACATGACCCCCTCCAGGGCATTCATGCTGACCTGCAGGAGACAGGCAGGGAAGAAGTGGGAACCAGCCCAGCGGACGCCCCAGCTTCCCACACACTAAACCCGAGGGTGCTGAAGGGAGCCACTTCCTTGGGGCCAGCTAAGCCGAGACACTTGGAGTCCTAACAGTGGCACTTGGCCCCTGGAGCCCTCGGAGCAGGCGGTCAGTGCTCAGCCAGGGTGAAGGTCATGGGGGCCATGGACAAAGTTGTGGTCAGTGGTGGTGCAAGGCTGGAGGTGGGGGCTGTGGGGGAGGCTGAGGTAGGAGACACAGGAAGAGTCTGAGTGGGAAGGTAAGGGGAGGCTTAGTGAAGGCTGGAGGGAGGCTGGGAGTGGAGGCTGGGAAGAACCTGAGGGGGGAGGCTGAAGGAGTGGAGTCTGAGGAGGGAGGTTGAAGAACTAGATGTTGGTGGGGAGGCTGGGTGGAAACGGGGAAGGCTGAGGGAGAGGCCGAGGCAGGAGGCTGCTGGAGTGGAGGCTGAGTGGAAGGCCTGGGAGCCAGAGGTGAGTGGCCTGAGCTCCCTGGCCTTACCCACCAGGAACCAGTTTAAACTTGTGCAGAAGGACATGGAGCCTCATGGCGTTAGCGCAACAGGAGGGCACTGGCTTTGTAACTTGTGCTGGGGCCCTGGGTGCCCCTGCTTCCTGCTGGCAGCACCGTGAGGCATGGCAGGCTGAGGAAGGAGGCTGTGAGTACTCAGGCGCCCCGCATGGGACCCACCACCAAGGGCAAAGACGTCAGCTGTGAACGGGCCCTCTAGGAGCAGGGGTGGCACTAGCACTCTAGGACGTGATCCTGCTAGGATGGGGAGCGTGGGTCATCTGTGAGGGCACCCTGAGGGGCTGCTGTGTGGCTGGGGCAGACAGGGAACACGGGAGCACACACAGGCAGCGCTGGGAGGGCAGGTCCTGGGAAGATCCTAAGAGGCTGGGCCGGCCCCCAGGGTGGGGCGCTGGGGCAGGATGCACAGAATGGGTCACCTCCACGCCAGGAGGTGTCTCGGGGGCTCAGCAGGCCCCATGCCATGCCTCTCTTCAGTCGGCCTGGCCCCAGGCCTGGGGCTGGCAGGAGCACCTGCCCCAAGGTCCCCCTTTCCCAGACCACTGGAGCATAGGCAGGACCTATCCCTGGGCAGTCAGAGCTGGGCCCACCCTCACCCCCAGGCCTCTCCAGGGCTAAGGGTGACGTTGCTGGGATGCTCTGGGTATAGCAGAGGCTTGGGAGGTTGGGGGTTGAGGAGGGTGCAGTACCTGGCCTTCAGCACCTCCTGCACCTTCTGCTCCAGCTCCATCCGCCGCTGCCGCTCCCGGTCCAGCTCCTGCCGCAGCATCTCTGCGTTGGTTTCTTCTCGAAGCTTCCGGAGCTCCTCCTCTGTGGAAAAGAGAATGGCCAGGTGACCATCGCTCATGTCCACGCAGGCCCTCTGACTCTGGGATGCTGGGGCAGGAGTGCCTGACTCAGCAGTGGGGTCTCTCCTCTGTGAACGGACCTGAGCGCCTGATCTTCCTCCAGGGTGCGGGGCGCTCACACGGCAGGGCGTGCACTGGTCCCCACCCAGCCCTTCCTCCTGGGCAGGAACTATTAACGGGGCTCCTCTTATATGACTGAGGCAAGAGCTGGGTGAAGCAAGGTGGGAATTTCCTCACTGTCCTTCATAACGTTGAACACAGAACACAAAAGCCATTTCACCAAGTGCCGCCATGCCACGGACACCTGCGAAGAGGATGCTGACTGCACCTGGCCAGCCCACCACACCCACCCGGCGCCTCCATGAGCTGGGCGAGGTTCTGGGACACAGCAGCGGCACAGCAAAGGCCCTGGGCCGGCGGCGACAGCCCATAGCTTGAGCTGGCCAAGGAGCCTGAGAAGAGCACAGGGCAGGCCGGACACAGGACTGCTGCAGGTAAGCCTCAGAAAAGGTGAGGTCTAAGTCAGACCTGGAGGGAACACAGCACATTCCTGCAGACCCAGGGAAAGAGCATCCAGGCAGAGGGAGGAGGCAGGGTCAGAGGCCAGAGGTTGGAGAGACTGGAAGACCGAAGATGGAAGGGGCCAGGAGCCAGGGAGTGCAGGCGGCCTCTGGAAGTGAAGACACTTCCGCCACCTGAAGAGACAGGAGAGACAGGGGACTCTGCCTCTCTTCCACTTCCTCTGTCCCATCCCTGCCTCCTCCTAAAACCAAAGGTGCTGGGTCACCTGAGGGCAAGTCTGAAGCCCTTGCTCTTCCCCCACTGTCCTGACCCTAGTCGCTTCCTTTCCTGCCCTGGACACCTCACCACATAACTTCGGGCCGCAGGGCCAGGCCTAAGACTCCAAAATTGAGGCCAAGGGCAGTATGACAGCCTCAGACCCTAGTCCCATGCCAATGTCCAGGAGCAGCCATGCAGAAAGAGCAGGGGGCCGTGCCCAGGCCTGGAGCAGCCTCGGGTGGTCTGGGGTCAGTAAACCCAGAAGCCAAAGGTCAGTCGACCTTCCTGCCTGGCAGCCACAGGCTCACAGGGAAGAGACAGACAGGTGCCCGCATCTCACCCGCCCCACCCCGACTGGGGGCGCTGGCGGCTCACTGGACGCTGTTATTGACCAGTGAGAAAAGACGCAGATTTGCCCAGGGCCAGGATGATTTGCTCAGTGTGGGTGTCTGGAGCTCTGCCTTGCTCCCCCGCCTGCTGGGACTGGCCCTTCTCCAAGCATGGTTTCCACATCTTTCAGCATCCTGGACTCTGAACCCCCAGGGCAGCTAAGCCTATCTGGAGAAGACCCTCCCCGTGGGGCCCAGGGGGGCACTGGGCCTGTCCCCGTGATCTGCCTGGTCTCATCAGGCTGCTTCTCTCCATAGACCCCTCCCCTCAGTCCTGAGGAGAAGCATCTGGCCCTGGCACGGCTACGTTTCTCCAGGGACCCAGGTGCCCAACCCACCGATGTGGCCAGGTTCCACCACTGCGTTGGCCCGGGCTGGCCCCAGCCTGGCCCTGGACCCCTTGGTGGGTAGGTCCATGCCCCAAGGCAGGAAAAGCCTGGGGATCCTTCCTCCAACAGGGTCATCGCCCACCAGTACCCAGGAGAGCCTGGGCATCTTGGCCTATCTGAGACGGATGCCGCCCTTCCAACCCCGCCCAGCCACCTCCACGGGACCCAGTTCTCAGCCTGCTGCCCCTCCCTCAGTGTGCCTGGCAAACAGAAGGGGCTGAATCGAGGGTCTCTGGATGAACAAAGGAGGGAACCGAGCACCCCGTCTGCCGTCTTCCTCCCCAAAGGGGAGCGTCCACCTGGCTCAGTTCGGAATTCAGAGCCAGCTGGGGAGGGTGCAGAGACAGCCATGGGGCGGCTTCTCCTCATGCCTCTGTCTTCATGTTGTGGCAGTGACTTTATCTCGTGGGAACACAGAGGTAAGATGTGTCACACTGGGCAGCCTCGTTCCCGGCTGGGCTCTTGGGTGGAGCAGGCAAGGCCGGAGGGCTCTGGTACTTTCCCGGGTTCACTCCTGGCACCCACACACCGCCTCCTCTGGTCTTGGCCTTTGCCCACATGCCTCTCCATCCATAGGTCGGAGAGGCACTCGGGGCCCTCCCTGCCTGGGTAACAGGAAACCACATTTTCCTAAATGGGGCTGCCCCACACCCCTTCCTGGAGTCACTAAACCACGACAGGGCGGCAGTTGTGGGCCGGGTTCCAACACGCCGCAGAGCAGTGGCCAAAGCCTGGCCCAAGGTAGCCAGTCCCAGCCCGGGGATGGACGCCATGGAGGCGGACACAGGGCCCTCCTGGAGCCCGGCGTGGCATGTCGTGCCTGCCGTGTCACAAGCCTGGGTTCAGAGGTCACAGGGCCTCAGACAGCCACCCCTCTTTCCACCCTGGACCTCCTGGGGTCGGGCTCTCTGCAGAGCCCTGCCATCCTCGCTGCTCAGAGCCCGGTGACACCTGGCTCCCTAGTCGGCCGGCGGCACGGTCCCCTCAGCCTTGCGGACGGGGCTCCTCAGACAGTGGGGCGAGTCAGCCCATCCCAGCTTCCGGCAGAGCCAAGAGGCTTCCCACCTGTGCCCAGTGTCACTCCTGCCGGCAAAAGGACAACTCAGTGAACAAAACAGCTGCAGCGGTAGGCGCTCACCTCTCCTGAGCTCTTCCTATCTCTGAGCAAATGGCTCCCTGCAAGGCCAAGCTGCTGCCTCTCCCGAGACGGGCATCATGACCGCTCGCCCCACGACGCCACCTCACAGGCCTGCCTCCTGCCCAGCGGTGACACATTCAGGTCACCTACAGTGTGCCGAACACAGCTGTACCTTTCCACAGAACAAAGGCGGCGCAAATTCCCCCACCATCAATTTTCCTTTCTCTTCCCCGAGTAAGAAAAGGAACAGGAGGGCCGATTTCCTGCCCAGAGGAAAGTACTGAGCTGGGCATTCACACAGCAGACTCCTCTCATACATGCCCCGAAAATCTGCGGCAGCTGCCGAGGTTCTGGGTCCCTTGGCCTCCGGCGTGGGCCTCATCGTGCCCCGAGCTACCCACAGACACCGAGGACCCTGGGCCACCCGCATCCACAGGCCTGAGATGTCCTGCAGGGTGGGGTGGGGGCGAGGCCACATCGGGGCAGGCCACGGAGCCCCTTGGTGACCTCTGCACTTGTTTCCCGTACCTGTTGTGAAAAATCACCACCACAGCAGCTTAAAACAACACAAGCGCATTCTCTTACAGTTCTGGTG
The DNA here is from genome assembly GCA_031835075.1 of Saguinus oedipus. Taxonomy (NCBI): domain Eukaryota; kingdom Metazoa; phylum Chordata; class Mammalia; order Primates; family Cebidae; genus Saguinus; species Saguinus oedipus. The sequence goes on from CM063169.1 coordinate 221,727,039, forward strand.
TCAGAAGTCCAACCTGGGTCTCCCTGCCTCTCCAGCTCCCCAAAGACCCATCTCCTGCCTTTCCAGCTCCCCAAGGCCTCTGCACTCCTTGGCTAATGGCCCCTAGGGAGCAATCACATCACTGTGACCTCTGACCCAACCCTCACATGGCCACCTCTGACCTTCCTGCCACCTCCTTCTCGGGACCCTTGTGACTGTGTGATCCCAGATAATCCAGGACCAACTCCACCTCAGGGCTGGGGCTCATCCTCATCAACAAGGTCCCTTCTGCCGCAGGAGGCCACATGTGCAGGCTCGGGGAACATGGGTGTCCTGTGGGGCCATGACTGCCAACAACGCTCTCCTTCGAGACAATCGTGTCAGGTGAAGGAGCCCAGTGCCCCTCTTCCTTCCGCCTGGCATGGACTTTCCTGCCCCTGGCAGTCCCTGGGTCACGCCACCACCGGAAGCCCCCCTCTGGTGGGTCCACTAGCCCTCCAGGAGTGAAGGGTCCCCATTGGCCCCTAGCTCTTGCTGCTCCCCACCTCCTCGAGACAGGAATGACACTGGGCACAGGTGGGAAGCCTCTTGGCTCTGCCGGAAGCTGGGACAGGCTGATTTGCCATGCTCTCCGAGGAGAGCAAGGCTGAGGGGACTGTGCCTCCTCGAGAGGTGGGGAGGAGAAAGACACCTCCAGCTGTGCCCCCAACGGCACCTGAAGCAGGATTCCCCGGTGCCACCACCATGGCAGCCCCATCAGAAAAGTGCACAGTGAGTCTCTCTAAAGCCCCACAGAGAACAACACTGACAGAGGGGATGTTCCGGAGTCATCCATGCGCCCCATGAACGCGTGACCTGCCACAGCACATCTTAAGAGCAGCACGGGGCACCTGCTCTCCCGAGAGCCCCTGCACCTGCCTCAGGCACAGACATGTGCAAGACGTGTGTGAGCACAGAGTCCAGGCGGCAGCCACATGCACCACACGGGGATGGGAGGCTTCCCTGGGTGTGCATGATACCATACCTGCCGGGGGCCAAGTCACAGGTGGAGACCCAGGGGTAGGAGCCGTGGCCCAGGGCATCAGGCCACAAAGTCATGGCCCTACAGGGGCAGAGGAGCCACCACATCAGAGGCCACAGCTTGTGTGGATCCCATGGCACTGTTTCCAGCCCAGCAAGCTGTGCCTCTTCCAGGGCCAAGTGATGGCTGTGACAGGCAGAGCACATAGCAGACCTCGTCACAGCAGCCACCAGATGGGAAGGAAGCCAGCAGGAGGCCAGAGGCCCAAAATGCCTGCCCAAGGAGAGTCGGACCCCTAGAACCCAAGTTCCAAGGGAGCACCTGAAAAAAGAGAAATCTGTCCTTGCCTCATGGGTTCTCATCCAGGGCTCTGCTCCCCTGATGCCCAGGAAAGCATGTCGGCCATCTCATCTTCAGGAAGTAACACGAGGTGGCCTGGGTGCATGGCACACAGGGAAACCAGGATGGACCGGGGCCTGCCTCCATCCCAACCCATCACAAGACCTGTCAGGCAGCAAAATATGTCAGGGCCAGGGAGAGAGGGAAGGAGGCACAGGGGACACCGTGTGCCCAGAGGGACCCTCAGACCCTCAGACCCTCAGGCGTCTTGCAGCCGGGGGTCAAGCTGTAGCGTGAGGTTTAGGGACGTTGAGAAGTAAGACCGACTCTGGTCCTGCGGGCAGCAGGCAGCCCCACCCATATCCAGACGGCACCGTCCCCTGCTCTCCAAGGAACGAAGCAGCCTCAGCCACAGGCACGGAGCCTCCAAGACAGGACAAGAGCCTGGTGCAGCGACATACCGCACACAGAAATCTCCCACCGAGGCTAAAGGAAGTCCCAGCACAGCCAGGCTGGCTGCGCACCCACCCGCTCCAGCCTTCAGGCCTCCCCAGGGCCTGGAAGCAGAAGGGCAGGGACGGCCACCTGACTGGGCACTCCAGGGCAGCCCCCAGAACGTTCTCTGACGAGTGAATGGCCACCTGACCCAGGCAAAGGAGATGCGTGGGCTCAGGCCCTTCGCGGCCCAGCGAGGCTAAGGCCTGGCCCTCCACCAGCCTCGACGCCCAGCCCACAGGGAAGTTACTGGGAGGGAGAAAGCAGCTCTGCTGCTATTTTTAAACCCGTAAAAGTAGATCTCTCAGGCAGGAGTACTCTTGGCACACGACTGATTCCACAGGCCCAGCCTCACCCAAAAATAAGAATCAAGTGATAATCCTTAAATAAAACTCCTTCCCACCAGGCCAGGGGCGCGAACTCAGAATCCACCCAGAAAGCTGCTCCTGGCCAGGCGAGGCTAGCACACCCGGAGGCCCCACCTGGCCACCTCTAATTTCAGACTCTTCCAACTCCCACCTGAACTCTCCCAGCCCAATTCAGCCCTCCTTCCATCACCACAGGAACTTTCTAGAAGACAGGCACACCCTCCACTGAATCAACCGGCTGCAAGTTACACCGCAGAGCCCAGCCTACGGCTTCACCTTCAGCCACCAGCACAGAGGCGGCCCCTTCAACCCCTTCCTCCCGTGTCCCTCCCTGCTCGGGGAAAACAGATAATTCCAAGAAATGCTTGCTTTTATTCTGATGTCTGCCTGCATTTTCTCCCTAACGTTTATTTACTGCTGTGTCATCTACCACTATGCGCAGAGGGAACGTTTACTGAACGATGAACTGTCAACACTGTCTTAGCAGCGACCTTCCAAGCACCGCAATCCTAACGCCATCGTAGGCTGCTGCGTACAGCGCTGGCTGACCACCGTTTTAGGTACACTCAGGACACCAGTGCAGGATCTAAGGTAGACAAATAATGTACCGACATTTTTAACATGTAAAAGAAGAAGAACTAGGATCCCAGCCAGGGTTTTCACCCAGAGCAGCTGGTTTTCAGGAACTGATGCCTGCCTCTCCCCGTGAGAGGCACGTGGCATCTGACAGCCTGTGGGCTGGACTCTGGGGCTCTGGCCCAGCATGGAGCAGGAGACTCATGTGCGCGACAGCACGTGCTGTCCCCGCCCCCGCAACCTCCCTTTCCAACCAAGTACTCGGCACCCAGCAGCCAAACCCTCCGGGCCCCCAGGCCCTTCCCACAGCAACAGGCTCTCTGCCAAGCACCTGCTCCCTGCTGAGTGTGGGCTGGGGGCAATCAGGGACACTCCCCAACTCCACTTCCAGCACTAGGCCCCAAGGCACTAGGAAGCAAAGGTGGCACAGACAAAACCGTGCCTGGGACCAAACACCAGACAGGATGGGAGCAAGGAGGTGCATCTGGAGCTCTGGGAGGTGGCCAGTGGGGCCTTAAAGGATGTCCAAAACGACATGCCTAGTGGAGGAAACAGCCTATTAGTCCATTTGTCTACCCATCCATCCGTCTGTCCGTTCGTCCAACCATCCATCTATTCATCCATTATTTACCCACCCATCTACCTAATCTACCCATTCGTTTGCCTTCTCATTGATCCATCCATCTATCCAATCACCCATCCATCCACCCACCCATCCATCCACCATCTCTTCTCCCATTCACCCATCCAGCCATCCATCCACTCACCCATCCATCTATCCACTCACTTGTCTGCTCATCTACCCATCCATCCACCCATCATTTACCTACCCATTTACCTAATTTACCTATTCATTTGCCTACTCATTGATCCATCCATCCAATCACCCATCCAGCTACCCACATGTCCATCCATCCACTCATCCACTTGCCTGTCCATTCATCCATCATCCACCCATCTATCCAGTGATGCATCCACCCATGCACCCACCTACTCGTCCACCCATCTACCTATCCACTCACCCACAGCCATCCATCCATCCATGTATAAACACAGATATGTACTGAGCATCCAGTAGCTGCTAGGCTATGGGCCCAAGCCCTTGATACCACAGAGAAGCCAGCAGCTACCTTTACTCCCTCCCATATGAGTTTAGTAGGTAGAGATGGATGTGACAAAGAAGGGCCCCCTGACAGAGCTGGGACATCAGGACACGCCAAGTGCGGCACCAGTACTCTCCATGTGCCACTACCTACAGATGAGGTGCAGAGGACGGGAAGCCATGCTGGCCCAAGGGATGTCTCACCGGCTGCACACAGGACCTCAGTGGTGAGGCCAGGGAGCTGGGATGTGTTCAGCAGGCAGGACACAGCTGACTAGAGAGGTCACAGAGATGGGCAGTGGGTCCCGACTTAATAATTCCCATGGAATTCCACTCTGGCATCGTCCAAAGCACCTGTCAGATGACAACGCTGGGTCCAGGACATGCAGCCATCACATAACACACAGGCAGGCACGTTCAGGCTCCCTCTCTGACTTCACCCCAGCCCCGGGGGCACAGGGAGGAGGCCCCTGCTGGCAGGATCAGCTGTTTCTCCTCTGAGGTGTGAGCTCCAGGGATGGGACAGGCCAGGCACTTGGCGTGGTGGGGTTAGCTCACCTCTGTGCTCCAAGATCTGTCCTGGGCAAGGAGGGATCCCAGGGCCGAACATCCACAACATGTAGTTAAAGAGCAGACAGATGTTCACGGGGAATGGAAGTGACGGATTAAGAGGGACTGCGGGCCAATTTCACTCTTCCTGGGGAGATCCCATATGACACAGACACGCCACTGTCTGTGTCACACTACCTGCCTTCATCTGCTTGTCTGTTCCCTTCTGTAGGTCTGGGTCACCCGCTCACAGTTGACACTTATTAAATATCCCACTCTAGGGCAGAACCAGCCGACCCAGGGCCTGCCCTGGAAGTGTGATACGGTTTAGCTGCATCCCCACCCAAATCTCATCTTGAACTCCCACATGTTGTGGGAGGGACCCAATGGGAAGTATCTGAAACACGAGGCAGGTCTCTCCTGTGCTGTTCCTTTGACAGTGAATGAGTCTCATGAGACCTGACGGTTTTAGAAGTGGGGTGGAGTTCCCGTACAAGCTCTCTCTTTGCTTGCTGCCATCCATGTAAGACGTGACTTGCTCCTCCTTGACCTCTGCCATGATTGTGAGGCCTCCCCAGCCACGTGGAACTGTTAAGTCCACTAAAACTCTTTCTTTTGTAAAGTGCTCAGTGTTAGGTATGTCTTTATCAGCAGCAGGAAAATGGACTAATACAGAGTTTATCTTTTCACCACCAGAGAAACTGTAGAAGTGAAGTTTAAACAGCCTGAGCCAAGAACCACACCCACAGCCCAGGTCTGGAGGGGCGAGTCCAGAGACCTCAGTCAATCCCACATCTAAGGCCATCTCCATCAGGCCTCAAATGGGCACCCTCACCAGCAGGCAGCTGGCAGCTCCCCAGACCCTTCTGCTTCCAGAAGAATTCAATGGTAAGGAAGGTTTTCCTCACTCTGAATCACCCAGGACAGCCACCTAGAAACTTCCCTTCCCCTCCAGGACCCCTCCATTAAAGCTGTCCATTCAGAGGAAGCCCCTGTAGGCCTCTGGAGGCAGCTGGCCAGCCCTCTTATCAGCTTCGTTGAGAAGACTCCCCAGGTAAGGGCCAGCCACTCTCATCCCTGTATGTCAGAGCAGGAAAGGGAGCTTCCGGGAGCATCAGGGGCTCAGGAGGAAAAGGTGCCTTCTCTCCAAGTCACACTCTTGAGAAAATCAGTGGTACTGCCCCTCTGAGTGCATCTGCTGGGAATCCACCCATGTCTGATGCTCTGTGAGCACCCGTGCCCGGAGACGGGGCATGGCAGCATACCCTCCAGCATGGCCAGGGAGGCATCTGCAGCCCTCCTCAGCAACACAAGATGACAAAAGGCAGTCACGGGAGCTCCCCTACAGAGCCGAGCAACCGGAGAGCCCCAGGAAGAGAAGCCCCCTGGCCCCAAGGGTCCCCAGAAGCACTTTCTCTCCCAAAGCCAAATGTTACCCCACACTGCTCTAGGTAGGGCTGCGTGTGCAGCTTACCACCCTGGAGAATCTGACATTCCAGATGCATGCTCATGCAGGGCAACCATGCTCACAAAGCACCAGCAACTGACATGCATTCGGGGCTAAATCAAAATGTACGATGCTTTTCATTTATTTATGTGCTTCTTTAACAAATTTAGGCTCCTGCCTTCAGCCATGAGCCAAAGTGCATTTCAACTTCACATTCTTCATCCTGTGTCGTTTTCTTACAGGAACATTTGTACTCTTCAGTATTTAATCAGTGGAGAAGGCTGCTGCGCACTTGAGCCATTTCCTCTCCTCTGTGAAGAATAATACTCTGCTTTCTGAGAGAAAGCACTCCAGATAATTGAATGGAATTTTAACATTGACCACTTAGCTGTTCTACAGCTCGGGGAGCTGAGGTCCTAAATGGGTAAGTGCTCACAGCCACCTGCTAACCAGTGCCTGAGTCGAGAATTAGAAGCCGGGGTCCTGACTCCTGAACGCAGCTCTCCATGCCAGCACTCCCTCCTGCAGGTCAGGAGAGGCGGGGAGGGTCATGGCACCACTCCCTCCTGCAGGTCAGGAGAGGCGGGGACGGCCACAGCAGCACACAGAGGTTGGCTTAGTGACAAGTAGAATATGCCTGTGAGTCCCCAGATTATATAGTGTCCTATCTCACATTCTATATCCTTCTGGGACTGAGATGGGAGTGAGAATGGGCAAACTCCAACTAATCTGCAATGAATCCCTCACTCACCAAGCTCCCACCACACCCGAGACAACACACTTGGGGTTTAAAAGTAAGTTCATCCTGTATCCGCCACATGCAGACAGGCTGGTCAGAGCTACCTAACATCCTGTACCGCCGGAGACAGCACAACCATCCATCAACAGAAAACAAGCGAGGCCAGGCGCAGTGGCTCACACCTGTAATAAACTTTGGGAGGCTGAGGCAGGTGGATGGTTTGAGTCCAGGGGTTCAAGATCAGCCTGGGCAACATGGTGAAACCCTGTCTCCACATAGAAAAAACAGAAAACAAACCAGGTGTGGTGGCATGTGCCTATATATAGTCCCTGCTACTCAGGAGGCTGAGGCGGGAGGATTGCCAAAACAGGGAACAAGTGACAAGTGGATGTAGCCACCTACAGTCATGCTATGGACACAGGTGTAACCCAGAACAGGGACAGATGTGACCTGGAGTGAGGACATGTGCAACCCAGAGTGGGGACATGTGCAACCCGGAGCGGGGACAGGTGTAATCTGGAATGGGGACAGGTGTAACCCTGAACGGGATCAGGTGTAACCCAGAACAGAGACAGGTGTGACATGGAACAGGAACAGGTATAATCTGGAACGGGGACAGGTGTAACCCAGAACAGGGACAGGTGTGACACAGAACAGAGACAGGTGTGACATGGAACAGGGACAGGTGTGACATGGAACAGGGATATCTCTGTGTACCATTTTGGAGTGACCTACAGGATATAATGTGAGTCTGCAGAAAGTGTAAGCATCCCAACATTTATCTAAGCAGGAAAGTAAGAACCAATATACATGCTCATGTTTATAAAAATTTCAGTGAAAGAATAATGTAAAATTAGAAGAAAACTGGTTATCTACAGGGGAGGAGAGGAAATGGGGGCAGGGTGCAAGGAGAGAAACTCAACTTCTCTGAATACACCTTGACTTTGGAACCATGGAAACAATTTCAGATAGCTATACGAATAAATTTAATTTAAAAAAAATTCTCTACGCCATGCATAACAGGAAAAAATGGCATCAAGTGCCTGCCGATGTGATGCTAAGAACACACCATCATGTCTGTGGCATGACCTGAGCCTCTCCATGAGGAAACAGGACCAACCCAAATTGAAGACAGACTGCAAAATAACTGACCTGTGCTCTTCAAAAACGTCAGTATCAGGAAACAAAGAACTACTGTTGCAGGTGAAAGGAGATGAAAGAGGCAGGAAACTAATGCAACTCAGGACTCAAGAACTGTCTTTGCTACAAAGAACATTACTAGACGTTCGTGTAGTTGGAATAAGGTCTCAGACCAGATATTAGTATTGTATCGATGTTAATTTCCTGATTTTGATAATTGCCCTGTAGTTAGATAAGAGAATATCCTTGCTTTTAGGAAATACAACAAAAGCATTTGGCACTCGGGAGCAATGTGTCTGCAACTAACCATCAAGCAGCTCAGAAAAAAAAAGAATACTGGATGGATGGATGGATGGATGGATGGATGGATGGATGGATAGATGGATGAATGGATGGATGAATGGATAAATGGATGGATAAATGGATGGATGGATGGATGGATAGATAAATGGATGGATGGATGGATGGATGGATGGATGGATGGATAAATGGATGGATGGATGGATGGATGAATGGATGGATAAATGGATGGATGGATGGATGATAAAGGGATGGATGGATGGATAGATGAATAAATGGATGGATGGATGGATGGATAAATGGATGGATGATGGATGGATGATAAAGGGATGGATGGATGGATGGATGGATGGATGGATGGATGGATGGATGAATGGATGGATAAATGGATGGATGGATGAATAAATGGATGGATGGATAGATGGATAAATGGATGGATGGATAGATGGATAAATGGATAGATCGATGGATGGATGGATGGATAAATGGATGGATGGATGGATGGATGGATAAATGGATGGATGGATGGATGGATGGATGGATAAATGGATGGATGGATGGATAAAGGGATGGATGGATGGATAAATGGATAGATGGATGGATGGATAAATGGATGGATGGATGGATGGATGGATAAATGGATGAATAGATGGATGGATAGATGGATGGATGGATGGATGGATAAAGGGATGGATAAATGGATCCATGGATGGATAAATTGATGGATAGATGGATAGATAAGAGGCAAATATGGTAAAATATTATCCTTTGGGGAATAACTGGATGAAAAATATGCAAGAATTCTTTGCAATTATTTTCGTAACTTTTCTGGAAGTCTGAAGTCATGTCAAAATTTTAAAAGAAAAGAAAAAAGCCCATCTCTAGAAATCTAAGGTGAAAAGAAATAATGAACTCACCTCCATACTGACTTGATAACACAGCCTCAAAGGAAGGAAAAAGTCTTGCGAGCGACTGTCAGACACCAAAACCTGTGCCTTTCTATGGGACATCCCTAAGGACGAAAGAACTAGGAGCAAATACAGACTGTGTTTAGTGATCCTGTGGTGTTTGATTTTGAGACTGTGCATTATCAAGGGGCAAAACAAATGAGCCATGCTCATGATGATTGCTCAGAACCCGGATTTCAGCAAGAGAAAGATACAATAAAAGTCTGATGAGGTTACACAGACACTTAGGAGTCCTGGGTGTGAATTCCAGCAGAATTACGTGTATGAACTCCTGAGGTCCAAGCCCTGTCCACGAGAAGGTGCAGACACCACGGCTCGCCAGCGGCCATCAATGACCCAGGATTCTCAGAGCGTGTCAATCTCATTTTCCACCAAAAGGAACCAGGGCTTTACTTCAGAAATGGTCAATTCCAGGACTGGGGCAAGAAACGCTGGTGATGAACGTGGGATCTCTTGACACACTGAAAGGCGAGTCATCTCTCAGAGACAACTGGATTGTGACAAAGCCAACTGAAAGAGGCGCAGGGGTAGAACTGTTTGAGCACCAACCAGATACTACCCAGAACGATCAGAACACACCAAGTATGTTTAAATCCACCATCTCATGAGAATACCGAAGAAACACCACAAAAGGCCAACGCTCTCACTGGCGGGTGCTCCCAGAAGAGAACGCAACCCATTATTCTGAAAACTGGAAGACGAGGGGAGTCCAAGCGTGCACCCTGCCCTTCATCTGTGAATGACTCCTCATTCACAGTTCGTTTTTGGAAATGTGTCAGCTAACAAATGGAGAAAGCATGGCGGAAGCAGAAAAAGGCCACTCTGCAGCCTCTAATGAAACAACGGCTCTGGGCAATAATCATCGAAGTCGTGACATGAAACAGACCACCTTGTAGAAGCACACAGCACCACCAAAGGGGGACCATCTCCTGAGGGACAGCCAAGCGTGCCATGACCGGGAAGCACAGGGTGTGACCGAGGACCATGTGAGGCCACCTTCAGCAGAGTCTAGGGCAGACTGTCCAGCAGGTGACCTGGTCTACCAAGGACAAAAAGAATGACGTGCAGAGAACCTGCAGGGTCAAGACCGGAGAGAGACTCCACCAAGCACAACACACCAAACTCATCAGACTGTTCGTTCAGAGACAGCTGCAAAGCAATCTCGAGACCTCAACAGGGAAATTATTTATTTATTTCATTACTTACTTAGAGATGGGGCTGGGCACGGTGACTCACACCTGTAATCCCAGCTCTCTGGGAGGCTGAGGCAGGCAGATCACCTGAGGTCAATAGTTCAAGACCAGCCTGGCCAAAATGGTGAAAGCCCGTCTCTACTAAAAATACAAAAACTGGCCAGGCCTGGTGGTGCGTCCCTGTAATCCCAGCTACTCAGGAGGCTGAAACCAGAGAATCGATTGAACCCAGCAGGCGGAGGTTACAGGGAGCCGAGATAGCACCATGTTTGCTGTTTCCAGTTGTGATATTAGACTCGTGGCTTCTGTTTTTAAAACACGCTGAGCTACCCACTGAAATATTTACAGCTGAAATGAGAGGATGCTGGCTGGGATTTGCTCCAAAACATTGCGGGGTGCAGTGTGCAGGGGGAGGGCATGTTGGGGAAGCCGGCCTGGTCCAGAAGGTTGTTGAGGCTGACAGTGGGTTTCGACCAGCCAGAGCCGTGACACTCTTTGCTCCATTTCTGGATACATTTGAAATTCCCCATAACTAAAAAATAATGCCTGTGCCCACCACCCCACAGGCTGTCAGAGCTGAACCCAACACTTGCTTCACGAGCTACCAAGGGGTAAAAGGAGATGCTCCTTTGGAAAATGCTGAGGACAGAGTCACAAGTGCTGGTCCAGGGACGCCAGCAGCCCTGCTCCGTGACCAGGTGGCCTCTTTTCCTCCAGGATCCGCTGGGCCCCAGAGAGGCAGCCCCGTGGGTTCTGCCGTCAACAAAGTCTCAAAGTGAATGTGAATGGACAGGCGTCCCTCAACCCGGCATGCTGGCTCACCTGTCCTCCTGAAGCTTCCCGGGCCCCAGCAGAGACGCCCTGCTGATGCTCACAGAGCCTTCACCTGCACCAAGAGCACCTGCTTCCTGAAAGTGAAACATCGACCCTCTGCCCCGTGACTGAAAAACCATCCATATTCAGCCACTTAGACTCACAGAAAGGTAATTCACGAGGTTCAGCTGATGAGGCAGCCTCTGATGGGTGATGACTTAAGTGGGGAGTGCCGAGCTCTGCTCCAGGCCAAACAGCGCACCCTCCATGCACAGGCCCAGGTGGACAGCTGACCAAGGGCCAGCCCCTGCTGCCACCGCTCAGGGAGAGCCTGGCCCCTCCATTCTCAGAGACCCACCAACTCCAGTGGAGCCACGACTGCAGGAGCTCAGGCTGGTGAGGTCACATGTGGCAGGTCACCAGGACAGTCATGAGGAGGACCAAACCCCGTCAGCAGCCCATGTGGCCCAGTCCCTCTCTGCCCAGGCTGGCTCTATGCAACCTAAGACTCGTGGGGAGACAGAGTCACTCCACGGCACAGCCGCGGTGTCACCAGAGCTGTCCTCAGAACCACTGGTGTCCAGGCCTCAGGGTCCTGAGAAAGCGTGCATGTGCACGCACACGGTTTACTACTGCCGTGCACGGGCACGCACACACACATGGTTAACCACCGCTGCACACGGGAAGGCAACGCACACACAGGGTTAACCGCTGCCACACACGGGCACGCACATGCACACACAAGGTTAACTACCAGTGGACACACACACACACACACACACACACACACAGATTAACCAATGCTGCAAACGGACACACATGCACACACACGATTAACCACCACCATGCACGCACATGCACACACACACACACACACACAAAGGTTAACCACCACTGCACATGGGTGTGTTTGCACACACACAGTTAACCATCACTGCACACAGGCACACACATGTGCACACAGGATTAACTACCACTGGACACACACACAGGGTTAACCACCACTGCACACGGGCACACACATGCACACACAGGGTTAACCACCACCACACACGCACGTGCACACACAGGATTACTACCGATGTTCGTGCATGCATGCACACACACACAGGGTTAATTACCGCTACACACGCACACAGTGTTTACTGCTGCACACATGCACACACAGGGTTAACCACGCCACACATGGACACACACACAGGGTTAATTACCACTGAACACACACATGCACGTGCACACAGGGCTAACCACTGCTGCACATGCACACACAGGGTTCACCACCACTGCACATGTGCAGCACACACAGGGTTAACTACTGCTTCACATGCGCACACATGTGCACAAAGGGTTAGCCACTGCTGCACACGCACACGCACACTGGGTTAACTACCACTGCACATGTGCAGCACACACAGGGTTAACTACCACTGCACACATACACACAGTTTACTACCATGGTCAACTCACACACATGCATACACAGAGTTAATCACCACTGTACTCACACACACACACCGTTACCCATGGCCACACAAACATGAGCACACAGTTAACTATGCAGCACACACAGTCCAGTGCTGTACACACACAGGCTCACCGTCGTGCTCTGGCCCGGCGCCAGGAGAACCCACAAGCCCCCGCGGACTGGCCTGGGACCCCCCAGCACCAGGCGAGTGCACAGACACGATAGCACCGGCAACCAAGAGCAAAGGCCCCGGCCGTCTGGTCCAGAGCGTCGAAGAGACCCCACCTGGCAGGACACCCGGAAGGGAGTGACCTGCCCACCCCGCTCCTAAGCACCGGCAACCAAGAGCAAAGGCACCGGCCGTCTGGTCCAGAGCGTCGAAGAGACCCCACCTGGCAGGACACCCGGAAGGGAGTGACCTGCCCACCCTGCTCCTAAGCACCGGCAACCAAGAGCAAAGGCACCGGCCGTCTGGTCCAGAGCGTCGAAGAGACCCCAGCTGGCAGGACACCTGGAAGGGAGTGACCTGCCCACCCCGCTCCTAAGCCCCTGCCCGTCACGACTGGGAGCTCCGTGCAGTTCAGAAGTGACTGGCTCTGGACATCAGCAGTGAAGCTTGCTTCCCTCCTTTATCTTTTCCCAATAACACAAATTCCACCAGCTGTGTCGGCTGCGAAGACCACACGCAGTGGGGTCACCGGCATGAACTCTGGGACTCATCTGCCTGGGGCTGTCTTACTGGTAAGTGACCCCTTACTATTTAGATGTCACCTCACGGCAGGGTGACTTCAGTGAACGCTCCGTGCCTCAGTTTCCACATCTGTACAACAGGGTGGGGAGGGAGGCTCAGGAGCACTACGCCATGTGGGCAGAGCCTGCGAGCCCTCCTATAAGAATCTCTGCCATTCTCACTTCTGCAGAGCCCAAAGCCTTGTCCAAGGCCCGTGGACGCAGGAGCACACGGCCCCACCTCCCTCCTGGACACACAAACCAACCAGAACAAACTAAGATTTCAGGTCCTTCCAAAAGCTCTGAAAAAGTCTGAGCCACCCATTGGGAATGCAAGGGACAAATTTACTAAAATTATGACAATTTTCTTGGAACATTCACTCCTTTTCCCTTGAGACTCCCCTTTACCCCACTGGGAAAGGCCCCCATCCCCAACCCCCTGGGGCAGTCTTGAGTGCTGGCTTAGCAGAGCCGCAATGGAGGCTCGAATGCAGAGGCAGAGCCTTGCTGGGACGAGCCATGCCGGAGCCACAGCTGCCCAGGGCTCACGTCCAGCCGGCATGGGTCTCCGTTCCCCACCTCAGCCACCCGCCCCGCCTTGTCCCACACCTCCAAGAGCTTTCTGGCACTCACGTAAGAAGTGTTTTTCCAATAAGGCAATTTCCAAGTGACCTTTGATCTCATTCAGTCGATCATACTCTGTCCGGTTAAAGTCCTGGACTCCTGTGGCCATGATGAGGGTCCCTGGACCAGCCTAGAAGAAAAATACCAACAGCTCAGAGGGGCCACCTGGGGCACCCTGTGTCTCCACCACTTGGTTCCCCCAGATGTGCCCAGGGGCCCCAGGATGGCAGAAGCAGCATCTGAAAGGGAACAGCAGCTGCAGCCTCTGGACACACAACGGTCAGATGGGGTGATGGAGCCCCCAGCGTAAGACCTGTGTCTGCCCACCCAGCCTCCTCTGTTGTGGGCAGGGACATCTCAGACAATGTGGACATCCTCGGAGCCCCGGTAAGGCTGACTCTAAGAAATATCTTAAAAATTAAAACCGGATGAGTGGCGCTGTCTCCTGATGGTTGTGGTCCTGATCTCGGGCTGCAGAGGGAAGGAAACCCTGGAACTGTGCTGGCCCCGTGTGTCCGGCTGGCCGTGCCAGAACCAGGCCCTCCCACCTGAGCAGAGGCTGGGGGCACCTCCACGGGCCAGGCTGAGTAGGTCGGAGAGACTGGCCCATGGGCAGAAGGGTCTGTGGAACTGAGGTTAGCAAACTGCAAACAGGGGCCTCCCCTGTCTGCTTCACAAAAACCCCACTCACTGCCCCAGCGAGCCAGGATGGGCTCGGGTTACAGGCCACGGCTGCCTGATGCCTGGAGCTCAGGGGCTGGGCACAGGCAGCCACTCCACATCCTGCTGACGGGACAGAAAGCAGAGGCCATGCCTGGCACAGCCAAGCCTGCCTGGGCCCCACATTGGACACCACACAGTCACCCTCCACGATGCATCCTGCCAGGGACTGGTCAGGGCCAGCACCTGAGGGAGTGCCCCAGCACAGGACAGCAGGGGCCCGATTTCTCCAGCTAGGTCCCCAGACCTCCTCCTCCAGGGCTTGGACAAGACCATGTGGAGCAGCACGGCAATGGCTCCTTGGACGCGTATCACGCACGCTGTGGCCACAGCCCAGGAAGAAGGCGCCAGCTTTGGAAACCAGAGGCTTCTGGGCTGGCTGTGGCTGCCCCGCTCTGGGTGCCCGACCTCCCACACTTTCAGCTACTCTGGCTGCTGGGGCACGAGTTCTGGGGGCAGGGGGTGGGCGGAGGCAGGGTGATTCCATCTGTCCTGCCCACTGGAAGGGCCTGTGGATGCTGCTTGGGGTCCATCCTGGCACCGACAGATGAGGAACAGACATGGGCCACCTGCTCCGGGAGGGAGGCCAGCAGAGCCAGGTGCTGGGAGCTGGGATCCCACAAGCACCCGTCCAGGAGGACAGAAGCTCCAAGAATCCAAAGCAGGTCACACAACCCCACCTGCGCTCCAGCTGATGCAGCAGCGGACCTTGGCCTGGAGCTCCATGCTGACCCCAGAAACTCACAATGCAGGTACCACCTGCCTAGGACCTCAGTTGGGGCCCCAAGACAGACCCCGGGGCTAAATGTCTCCGTGAAGGTGGCTCTGACATAGCCAGCCTAGAAAAGGTCCACCTGGGTGGGCAGGGGCCTGGGTGTGCCACATGCAGCCCGGAGGATGCACTACAGAGCCTGCGGCCGCTGATCTCCAGTCCTCTCCTTTCAGACACAGACACTGACATGTCTCAGACAGAATGAGAACGTGCCTGGGACCTGCTCCAGAGTCAGCCAGTGGCAGATCATGAGGTCAGGAGTTCGAGACCAGCCTGGCCAACACAGTGAAACCCTGACCCTACTAAAAATATTTTAAAAATTAGCCAGGTGTGCTGGCCCACACCTGTAATCCCAGCTCTTCAGGAGGCTGAGGCAGGAGAATCCCTTGAACCTGGGAGGTGGAGGTTGCAGGGAGCTGAGACCACGCCACTGCACTCCAGCCTGGGTGACAGACTGAGACTCCATCACAAGAAAATGAAATAAAATAAAAATAAAACAACCCTCAAGGCCTCTGTGCCTGAGCCCAGGTTTCAGGATGTTTCTGGAAGGTTGCGCAGCTGAGAAAGGGTGGCGAGAGGGGCCTCGGAAGGGGCAGGGCAGGGCAATGCTGCATACTCCCCACCTCCCCCCCTGGGGGCCGCGTGAGCCTGGCCTGGAGCAGTGTCTACATGCCACAGGAATGAGGCTTCGCAAAGGGGCCCAGGAGCCGGAAGGAGGGTTTAGCGAATCAGTATTCACGGTCCTGAGCAATGGCAACTCCCTGTGAGCCACAAGCCAGATGCCAGCCACACGTTTCACTTATTATCTCATTTAATCCTTACAGCAGGCCTGGGGGTCGACGACACTGCCATCCCCCTTAAAAGCTGAGGCACTGAGGCTCAGGTGCAGGTTAAAGAGCTGAAGGGCTCAGTCTGCTGTGTGTGGTCAGCGCCCAACCTGCCTTCAGCGCTGTGCCCTGGGCGGGGCCCTGCTCACCCACACCGGGAATCTCCCGGGATTCCGGACGTCCGAGTCCCTGAGGTGTCTTCCCCTTCCAGCCCCTCACAGCCTCGAGGAAGGGGGGCCCCAGTCCACAGGCCGACCTTGCCCTGACCTCTGCAGCATTTGCCCCTCCTTGACAGCAGACCAAGGGGCCCTCTCTCAACTCAACACGCCCCCTCAAGCCCCCTTATGCCTTGTGGACCACTACCTGCCCAGCAGAGCTGGTCCAGATCACAGCGGCCTCTCCTGTGACCCCCAGCAACCCCGCCAGCACCACATCCTCTGCCACCCCCAGGAGCCACATTCTCCAGGCTACTCCCTAGACAAGCAAGCTGGAGCAGCCAGCTCTGACACTGCCCTCCCCTGCAGGGGCTCCCTGATGCCCCCACACCCAGATGTTCTGCCCCAGGTGAAGACCCCGCCATCCTGCAGCCCTGTCTCCTGCTGCTCCAACCAGACCAGTACCTGCAACTTTGCACCTGCCCCCTTCACTCCAGCTTTCTAGCTCACTCAGCAGTGCACGTCGGGGACCACAGCACCCCCAGGGAAAGGCTCTCCCTCTCTAACAGCCTTGCAAGCAAAGCCATCCAAACAGTACTCCAAATCAAAGTCCCAGAATAAACATCCATGAGCTCCCCTAATCCCTCCTCTCAACAGGAGTCCAGGGCTGGACCGACATCCCCCTGATGGGTGCAGAAGCCAGGCCTGGTCCTGGAGGCACATCGCCACCACAGAGTCACCTCCTGCCCAAAACTCACCTTCCACCAACAGCAAAGCACCCGGCCTGCCACACAGCACAAGGCCCCAGCGCTGCCCACTGTCAGAACCGTCTGGCAGCCCAGTCCCACTGCGCCACCGGCTCTATGCCAAGACCACCTCCTGCAGGCCAGGCTGGCTGTGGACCATCCCAGGGAGGGGCGGCACCAGGGAGCTCCTCTGTGACAGCGCCTGTGATCTGCACCGAAACGCCACAGCAGGTACTGCTGGGCCACGTGGCCTGCCAAGGCCTCAGGGCTGGTAAACGGCTGGGCATAAGCCCCAGAGGCCGGGCCCTGTAGACCCTCTGCACAACCCACCCCTCAGACGCCACAGACACACTCAGGCGGGAGGGACTCTACCTAGACGGTACCTGGAGCAGGGCAGATAGACGGCAGAGAGGGAGCCGGGACACAGCCCTGCTCTGGCCTGTGCATGGAATCCCCTCACCCACCCCTCCCTGTTGAGCTTGGAACCATGTGTGTGTTGGGGGGAAGATTTTTGTTCCCAAGACAACCACCACATGCTCAGCACAAACACCACCCTCGGAGAACCGTGACCCACGCCCTCCATGCCAGCCCCAGCCAGAGGCAGATGAGACACAGCTCTCCAGCCGGGGCAGGCCCCTGCCGCTCTGCCACACGACCTGCTTGAGGGCAGACACCCGAGGCCAGCAGCTGGGGGATCAATCAGCCTTTGCCTGGGGACGGCCGATCTCGGCAGGCTGGGCGCTCCCCACTCTATAGCGGTGCCCAGGAAGCCAAGCGGCCCCGCCTGTCTGATCAGGCAGCGCTCAGAGAGCAGCAGCAGTAAATTATTAATTCCTGCCAAGAGCAACGCACAGTCACTGTCCTGCTCTAAAGCACCAGCAAAGGGAGGGGCCGGGGAAGGCTGGTGCTCCCAGCCCATACCCAGAAAGACCTGGCTCGGGGCTGGGAGGGGAAACCAGCCGGACACCAAATGTGGTCTGTGCACACCGGAGAGGAGCCAGAGGCCACGGCGGCCAGAGGAGGGGCCACGGGGAGCCTATCCCACCTCACCACGCCCCAACCTGCACCCCCACCAAATGCAAGTTTCCGGAAGGCAGGGCCCACTCCCACCTGGCTCCCACCCGGGCCCCAGGGCCAAGCTGAGGTGCTCCACAGGTATTTGCTGTCCCCCCGGCTGGCCACAGACCCAGCCCTGACTCCACATGGCTGAGGAGGGCCCAGCCTGGGCTCAGCCAGCTTTGCGGGCTGGGGACATGCTCCCTGGCTCAGCCAGAAGACAAGCCAGCCCCAGCCGCTTCCAGACGGTGCCTGCCCTGCCCCATCCGCATGTCAACGTTTCCAGGGCCAGGCCAAGGCTTCCGCATCACATGCGTGAGAAATGTCTGCCACCCACCCACCCAGAAAAGCCAATGAGGAAAACCAATCCAGCCA
The DNA here is from genome assembly GCA_031835075.1 of Saguinus oedipus. Taxonomy (NCBI): domain Eukaryota; kingdom Metazoa; phylum Chordata; class Mammalia; order Primates; family Cebidae; genus Saguinus; species Saguinus oedipus. The sequence continues at coordinate 221,745,537 of CM063169.1, forward strand.
CTGATCAGCCCTTGGAACAGAGAAGGCTCAGCCTGGCAGCACCCCGGCCCCATGAGGTCCGCAGGGATCGGGGGACAGGTGAGATGGAGTCAGGCCCAGTCTGTCTCTGACCAGCACAGGCAGGACATGAATCTGTCCATGAGTCCACGCTCCCCCCAGCCACAGAGGATGGAGACGACACCCCAGCCCACACCAGGGGATGAGGACAGGTACTCACAGGGTCCCTCAGCTCCTCGCTGTCCCGGGGCGAGGTCCGCGGTACCTTCAGTGGGATTTCATCGCTGCATTCGGTGTCTGAGGCATTTGGAGACTCCACTAGATCGAGGAAGTCATCTCTCTTGTGACCTCTGAACCTGATTTTGTCCAACCTCCTTAGCATGTTCAGCACTGAGCTCCTCTGCTTCACCCTAACATGACGCTCGGGGTCCCTGCAAGAGAGGGAGCACAGTCACTCGCCCACTTGCCGCTGTCCCTCCCACACACGCCCCCAACCCCACGACCCAGCTCCCACGTGCGGGGCACAGACAGTCCAGCTTTCTAAAGAAAACCCTGACCCACAGACCCCCACCCTGCATCCATCAGGTGGGGCCCTCGGCCACCCCACCCAGCCCAGTCTGGTCAGCACTGAGCTGCGTCCTGGCCTCCCACCAGGCAGGACCCCCGGCTCCCAGCAGAAGGAAGCCAACGTTCTCAGCCTGGCTCAGCGAGGTGGCGTGCAGGCTCAAGGAATGAACACTGCTCTGGAAGAAGGAAGGAGGGCCAGCCAGGCTGAAAAGTTGCCTAACAAACCATCAAGAACATGGTCAACGTCACAGCCAAACACTCCGCCAGGATGGCAGCCACACCTGAAAGCCACCAGATGCGTGCGCTGGGGATGCCTCGATTGATTCTCTCCTGGACCTAGGGGACCTGGCCTCGTGTCCCGCCTGCTCCACCCGGCCCTGGCTCCCAGGACTCCACCCACACAGCTCCCTCTGCCTAAAGCGTGTTCCTACTTGCCATGCAGCCAGGCTGGTACTCTGAGACACATCAGATCTGACACCTCCCAGAGACGGCGGGGTCAGGGACCCGGGGCTGGCTGTCTCCTGTCCCAGCTCACATGCCAGCCTCCTCCTCCGATCAGCACAGAGGCCTGGTCACACTGAGGTGCAAGTGACTGTGTGCTGCACAGACACGCATTGTGCATACACACCTGCATACCTAAGGATGGATGTGCCATGGGGTGCCTGCTCCCCACATCTCTGCCCCAACTGGGCCAGCAACACCAAGGTACCCCTAAAATCCTGGGGGCCAGCCAGGCAGGGAGAGGCCACCCCAGCCCCAGCCCCATGATGCAGCTCCACGGCCTGGATGCCTCTCCCAAAAGCCCCTGTCCCCGACTTGTGCAAGACGCCTAGGTCCCTGTGGGAGGACTGCTGTGTGCACACCTGGGCTGAAAGCCTGTCCTGCCACTGACCAGCTTTCTGAGCTGAAGTTTTTGCCTCTGAAAAGGGAATAATACGTAAGGCAAAGGTACCCTGGGAATTCAAGAAGACAGAGTGACTGGGTCAGGGGGTCAGGCGCAAGAAGGGAGGGATGGGGAGTGATTCCCGGTGGCGGAGTCCCAGAACTCCCTGCTTGGGGCAGGCAGCACGGCAGGGAAGCACTCAGAGCATGGTCAGGCCCCAACATGCCTGCCCTGCCTCCCCAGCTTCCTCTGTTCTCCTTGACATCACAGTTCGTGGCAAGAAGTCAGGAAGACACAGAATGCACCAGAACCCACTCTGAGCCATAGAGCTGTGGAGGCTCCCAGCATGTGAGGGGCGGGAGGCCCTCCTGGGATGGGCTAGAGTATTCCTGATGCTGGCCCTGCTGCAAAACCCACAGGACACAGGCTCTGCAGGGAGCTGTCATGATGCCCAGTGTCCCCTGGAAGCTGGGAGAACCCCAGGAGGGGCGGTGGGTGATGAGAAGGGAGGGGCGGTGGGTGATGAGAAGGTGGCCACCGCTGCTCGTAGGCTGGGGGCACAAGCCAGCCGTTCGGAAATTTCCCGTACAGGAGCTACAAATTGCAGAGGGACCAAAGGTTCAGTAAACTTAAAACATACAAAGCAAAAGAAAAGAGAACTGAGCAGCTACCAAGTCCCTGGAGAGGAGATGGTATAGCGGTCTAGTCTATATTAAGAGATTGGAGAAGAAAGCTACAAAGTAAAAACATCTAACAGGCAAAGGTAAAAAGCACTCATTTGTTAAAAAAGTGAAAATTTTCAAAATATGCCATAAAAAAATAGGTCGCAATGCTAATATCTATGTTATAAGGCAGCTTGACTAGGCCAGGTGTGGTGGCTCACACCTGTAACGCCAGCACGTTGGGAGGCAGAGGTGAGTGGATCACTTGAGGTCAGGATTTTGAGATCAGCCTGGTCAACATGGCGAAACCCCCTCTCTGCTAAAAACACAAAAATTAGCTAGGCATGGTGGAGGGTGCCTATAATCCCCGCTACTCAGGAGGGTGAGGCAGGAGAATCACTTGAACCTGGGAGGCAGAGGTTGCAGTGAGCCAAGACTGCACCACTGCACTCCAGCCTGAGAAACAGAGTGAGACTCCATTAAAAAAAAAAAAAGGAAAGCCAGCTTGACTGTATTAGGAAAAATGACAAGACCACCTCCTAACATGTGAAAATCTTCAAGTTCACGGGAAAGAAAACTAAAGCTAACCAGGGCTGTGGAATGCAGCAGAGCCGGGCACACGATACCCCCTGGGCTGGCGATTCCACACCTCAACACCAGGACCCTAGGACCAAGCTTGCGAAGTGGAGGCCTGGCAGGGGGAATCGCGTCACACACCACCCATCAAGATCAGCAGGCCATGGGGTCCTGGAACACCCTGGTGGACCCACACAGGACCCCGATCTTGTGAAGGGACGAAGGCAGCTAAAAACGTGGCCTTCTGGTGGCCACCGTTACGGCACACAGGCGTGAGAAGAGGCTCGGCGCTCTGGGGCCAGGCGTCGGGAGCATTGGCTTACGGCGGTCGTTAACAATTCTCTCTCCAAATGTCCTAAAATCCCTGCCTGTTACTTCTTTCTCCACAGTATGTCTTACTTATGGTAAAACGCACACAACATAATCTTACCAACTTCACCTGTTTTGAGTGGCCAGCTCTGTGGCATAAGTCACACCCGCCACGCTGTCTCTGGGCTCTTCTTGTCTAACCGAAACTCTGCTCACTTAACGGGAACTCCCATCCCCTCCCCAAGCCCCTGTAACCACCACTTCTTCTCCTTTTTAATGTTTAAAAAGTAAGGATGAACTGGATTGGGGGGTGGCAGCAATGGAAAACCTACTTCCTTCTATTCTCCAAAACCCCAGCGAGTCCTCCTGACAGGGAGTCAGAGGGAACGAGCCGGGCCCTGGGGCCCGCAGGCCCTGGGTAGGGCGCCGGGCTGGCCTCCAGCCAAGGAAAGCAGGGCCACGCTCGGACACACACGGGGCTCCTGGCTGCTTGCAGAGCTCTGGGCAGAGGATGGCCCCCTTGTCCGCGAGGCTCTAATTCTGAGGCCAGAGCTGCCTTCTCCATCAGCTCAGGCAAGCAAATGAGGCCGCACTGGGAGAGGGACAAAGGCACTGAGTGTCCCGCCTGTCACCATCAGAATGCAGCACGCACCCCGCCACAGCATCCGTCCGGCTCAAACCCAGGGTCCTCCTGCCGGGTGGCTCAGGACATCTCTTGGAGACGGCGCCCACACATCGGGGTCCTAGAGGACCCTGCTCTCAGCCCCACCGGCCCCACCACCCTCCTCACCCACCTCCCTGGGCTCCTCAAAAAGAGACTTTTCAAGCTTCAGTCAGTTAAGAACCAAACTCCATGTCACGACACACCACCAGGGATGGGCTGGGCCACGCTGAAGAGCGCTCCTCTCTACACCAGAATGGCTTCACCTCAGTGACATCAGCAAAGAGTGGTTTCCAAGTAAGGTGGGGTCCACAGGTACCAGGTGGACATGAATTTTGGGGGAGGACACTGTTACCCAGCACATCCCTAACTGACAGGTGCAGAAACCAAGGCCCGTCTACACACTGACCTTCATTCCAGGGCTGCACCTCATGTCAGACCGGGGTCTCCTGACGCTGTCAGCCCGAGTCTCACCTGCACCTTCCGTCCTATGTGTAGCAACCTTGCATCCCCCACGGGACGGATGGCCTGTGCCCTCCCTACTTCCAGCTGCCCATCCCCACCCCTCCACGGTCCTGGGAGGAAGCCCAGCTCCTCAGCCTGCAGCCCGGTGCTCTCCCCAGGGCCCACCCCCAGCAGCCCAGGGCCTCTGCGACTCCGAGCCGTGGGCCCTCTCAGACTGGCCTCCCTTCCCTTCGCCCTGTCAGGTTCTGAGAGGCTTCCTGAGAGACTCCTTCTCTTGCTGGCCCCCCAATGAGGCCAGGTTCCCAGGAGGCCTCCGCCCTTCCTCACTGGACCCCCAACCCTGGGCTGCGCAGGTGCTATACCAGCGGGGCTGGCCTGCACCCGGTCTTGGGAGGAAGCCTGCCTTCAGGATCGAGATGGCTCCGGAAGAGCACCTGGGACCACTGCCCCAGAGGGTAGCAGCTTTTCCCAAGGCTGTGGCTTCTGCTCAGATAGGACCTGCCACGTCCCCCTGCCCCCTGCCCTATACCTCTATCTGTCTCAGATACACCCAGAAACACTCCTTCACCGTGGCTCCTCCAGAGCCTGGCCCAGAGCCAGGGTGTGCTGCGAGGACCCGAGAACCATAGCTTCTGAGCCACCCAACAGCAACAGCCACAGAGAAGGGGGCGCAGCTGACCCGGAGACTGGAGGACCCCGGTCCTGGGCACCAGAGCAGGAGCAGGGCTCACCACGGCTGTCCAGGCTCCCCCGGGGTCCCCCAGGCTCAGGGTGGCACCCGGCCAGGCTCCAGGCCCTCTCTGCAAGCAGGACGGAATTGGGCCAGCGGGCCCTGGAACACAAAAGCATGCTGCTCTGGAAACCGCTGAATTGATTCTGGTCACACAAAGGCGACAGTGTCTAGGGAACCTTGGACTAGGAAACCGCAGAGGACTTTATTTCCCCTTCCCCAGCCCAAGATAAAAAAAAAAAAGAGTTCCTGGTTTCTGGCGCTCGCCCTGAGCTGTGCCTCCTTCCCACCATCTCCCCAGCTGAAGCTCCTCTCCCAGTTCTGGGTCCCTGGACCTCCACACCAGGGCCGGGCTGCCGCGCGCCCTTCATCCACTTATTATCTGGCGGCTCTCCCGCTGATCCTGGGATAAGCAGTGTCAGAGTTCCCACGGCAGCCAGCCCTCCTAAGCAGTGGCCCTGGGGGACTCGCAGATGTGAAGTAAAACACACACACCTCTCCCACTCCCACTGCAGCGGGTCCCAGCCCCCGCCTGGCCCTCTGCCAAGTCTCAGTCCTCTAGGGAAGGTGGACCCGAAGCCTCACCATCAGAAAGGCCTGGGATGGAGGTTAGACCGGCAGCTGGACAGCCAGCCTGGGCAGATGGAGAGGACATGAGGATGGGGCAGCTGGTGGACTCCAAGGCTTTGCAGAGTAACAGGAGGACCAGGGAGGGCCAGCAATGAAGGCCTGGTTTCACCGATACCCCAACGCCAGCCAGGCACCGGGGGTCACGCCTGTAATCCCAGCACTTTGACAGGCTGTGGTAGGCAACATAGCGAGACCCCACCTCTACAGAGAATGAAATAAAAATATTAGGCCAGACGCAGTGGCTCACGCCTGTAATCCCAGCACTTTGGGAGGCCGAGGCGGGCAGATCCTGAGGTCAGGAGATCAAGACCATCCTGGCCATGGTGAATCCTCGTCTCTACTAAAAATACAAAAAATTAGCTGGGTGAGGTGGCGGGTACCTCTAGTCCCAGCTACTCAGGAGGCTGAGGCAGGGGAATCGCTTGAATCCGGGAGGCGGAGGGTGCAGTGAGCTGAGATTGTGCCACTGCACTCCAGCCTGGAGAAAGAGCAAAACACTGTCTCAAAAAAAAAAAAAAAGAAAAAAACCATTATCCAGCATGGTGGCATGTGCCTATAGTACCACCCAGGGGCTCAGAAGGCTGAGGCGGGACAATTGCCTGAACCTGGGAGTTGGAGGCTGCAGTAAACCATGATCGTACCACAGCACTCCAGCCTGTGTGACAGCCAGAACCTGTCTCTAAGAACAGAACAAACCCACCCCAATGTCCCCATGCTTGCAGCCACACGCTCGCACCTCCTAGCTCCTGATGCAAAGAGAGCTCAAGGGCCCAAGCACACACACGGCTCCCTGGGCCCCTCTCCACATCCCGCCCTTCCGGCCCCTGGCTGGCCTTGGCCACTGGTGTTCCAGCATCAGGCTCACATCAGATGACATGTGCGCTGCCTCAAACTCAAGGCCTGTCCAGGAGTTTCATCTCCTCCCTGGATTCAGGCCTCTGTCCTGCCCGCTGGGCACAGAGAGGGGGCCTCAAATGCTGACGTCTGTACCCCAGTGTTTGGCTGCTCTCAACCCTGCCCCCCATACCCAGCCTCCCTGCAGGCTCCAAGCTGGACATCTCACCAGCATCTCAGCTATGCCACGCCTGGCACAGGCTTGGGTCTAAGGGGCACTCTGGTTGGATGGCACCGTGTCCACCAGCTGCCTCGGCAAAACCCTCAGGAGTCCTCAGGAGTCCTCGATCCTCTTGTTCCTCACCCCACTGCCAATGTACAGTGAACGCCGGCCGCCCACCTCCACACCAGGTTGCACATCTGTCCCCCACTCCCACCACCCAGCCCAGTCCATGCAGCCTCGGGCCTCCCAAACCTTCTCCACATGGAAAGCATGGCGAGGTCTTCAAAAAGGAAATCAGCCCCCGAAGCACCCCTGCCGAAGCTCTCCAGGGGCTTCCCGTGCACCTGGGTAAACACACCACACACCTGACACCCCATCAGCTCTGGCTCCCCCAGGCTTGGCTGCAGCTCTGCTGAGCCCCTCTGGAACCCTCCGACCGCTGCAGGGTCCTTGCAGCACCCAACATGTCTGACCCTGGAACATCTGTCATTTGCCTCGTTCCCCAGGCACCGCCACTCCACTCCACCACCGTTTGGTTTGCTGTGGGGTCTTCGGAATGTCCTGATGGCTCCTTTGCTTAGCGCCTGTGCCCTCAGCCCCAGTGGCAGGGGATGTGTCTGGCTCAGCCTCCGGAGGCTTAGCTCTGCTGGAGATGCTCCGGTGGGCTTGAGCTGCAGGTGCCCGGGTCTCCCCATGCAGAGTTTGGCGTGTGGTGAGCGGCGACAAGCACCCGCTCACAGTGAGGGAGCGATGCACAGAAGCAGCCCAGACACCGTGGCCGGGGGGTCCCCGTCAGCCTGGACCCCAGCCACCAGCTGAGCTTTCTTTACTCTCCCAGAGGCCTCAAGAGAAAGGGACACCCATGGACTCTGCCTTGGGCCCTGCCAAAGCACAGCGTCCCCAAATACACAAAAACTTGAACTCCAAGGCGTCAGTGATCTGGGATGTTTCTCCGGAAAGAAGCCCGCATTCCTTCCCTTGGCAAAGCATCTTCGGGCTTGAGTCCTACGAGGGTCAGGCTGGAACCCCATGTGGGGAGCTGAGCCTTCTGCACTGTGATAGGAAAGCCACCCGGGTGGGCAGGGAGTGGGCCCAGGGCTAAGCACACCCTGGGGTGCTAATGCCAGCACAGGGTACTGCCCGCTCTGGGGCCCCTCGCCAGGGTGGCTCAGGAGACAGTCAGGAAGACTGGGAGGACTGGAAGGGGCCTGCGTGAGCCTGTGCTTCCTCCTCTGTGCGCCGGGATCCTGCCCAGGCCTGGAGAGGCGGGAGCCGGTTAACGGCGAAGGACCCGACACGGGAACCTACACGCACAGCCACATGTCCCACGCTTACTACCCGCGGCACGTATCTGCAAACCGCCATGAAATATGCACTACTCCTTCATGTAAACTCCAGACAGGCGGCGACTCTCAGGGAACGCGTTCATGAATCTGCGCTCAGATCGTCTCCACGGTTGGCCCGCAGCCACCACCGGGGAGCACGGCAGGGACGCAGGGACGCTGGCTGCTGTTTCTGTCTCCGTTTGCAAACCACAACAAAGGTGGAAGGGAGAGCGTCACCTGTGAGTCTGCGACCTGGGGAGTGTCCCTGCTGAACCAGGTAGCTGTTTTCCAATGGCGGAGTCTCTTCACGAGGCTTCGAGCCTCTCATGATCAACGGCGACAGACATCACACAATCCTTAGCTTGATCTGACTTTCCTCATCGCTGTCGTAAGTCTAGACCAGACATAAGGAGGAGTGAGCCCTGCCTGGCAGCCGCGCCCCGCCCTTGGTGCGCCACCCCGCCTGCCACCACCATCCCACAGCGTTTCCGCCACGCGTGCGGTGGGCCCCGGGACCTCAGCAGCACACGCAATAGTAAAATGCCGTCGAGTAATTCAGGAGCGATGGGGTTTGAGGATTCACTGCCTTTGCGTCCGACATAATTTATCTAACTGCAAGTTTACGTACTTTCATTTTTATTAATGGCCAACTTGGAAATTCCTGACAACCCGGCAATCAGCTCCTGGGAGCCCGTGTGAGCCGCCTCCAGATCCCTCCTCTAGTGTTGCTGCGGCCAGCGTGATGGCCAGGTGGGAGCAGGGCTCCGACACCGCAGCAGGCTCCCCTCCCCCGCCTCCCTCCCGGCAGGCTTGGGATAGATGTGTGAAATAGAAGGTGAGGCCTAAATGCAAAAGGAGAGTTCCTGAGAGGCCCCAAGGGGTTAAAAGAGCCTGGGAAGCGGGAAGCAGCAAGCTGGGCAGGCGGCCTCCAGGGTAGGAGGTGCTGTCTATGGTGTCGAAGACAGCACTGATGCCTCAGGGTGAGGTGGGCCCGTCTCTGACTCAGGGCCAGCATCCTGACCTCTAGCCCCATCCTGGCACCCTGCCCTTGGCACCATGGCAGCCCCTCCCTGGCCTCTGGGATGCTGCCCAAGTCACATCGTCCCAAATGACCTTCCCAGCCATTAGGAAACCCACCACCTAGCCAAAGTCACCCTAGTCTACCTCCAATCACATCACCCTGCCTGGGGACCCACAACCACCACACAGCACAGCGACAGCAGCTTGGGGACAGAGGGGACACTCGCCTGTGTGGCACTGGGGGCTGCATCCTAGCCCTCTGTGCCTCCAGCAGTGGGCGCGGCTGACCCACATCTGCTCCAGTCACCCTAAGTACTGCGGGGGCTGGAGAGCCTTGAGGGTGGGCTTGTGCCCCGTCGTCCACCAGATCGTCTGGACTACAGGCATGCAGTGGGCGTGCAGTGGGCATGCAGTGGGTGTGCAGTGGGCGTGCAGTGGGCATGCAGTGGGTTGCAGCAGCCGGATGCCAGGCCCCGGCTGGCCACAGCCACATGACCTCAGACAGGGGCCCTGCTCAGGGCTGTTAGAGGACACCATGACACAGTGCCGGAAGGACTCAGCAACCTGCCCGGCCAGCAGCAGTAACAACAACAAAAACACGGCCCTACTCCCCAAACAAGTCTCTCACCAACGCTGCTCTCGTGTCCCACACATCACCACTGTATGACCATGGGCGCTGGGGAAGCGGTGCTCTCTTGCAGGTGTGGGGAGCCAGGGTAAAAGGTTCCGAGACCATCCCAAGACCCCCAGACACTATGAGCTCCCGAGCAGGGACCCAAGCCCAGGGTCCGCAAGCAGGGCAGGAAGGGCCTGTGGGTGAGCAGGGGCTGTGGGCAGGAGAGGCCCATAGCACCCAGAACACAAACGGGTTCAGGAGACCACGTCAGGGAGGGCGCAGCAGCCTCCAGCTGCCACTGGCCACCACAGCTTGTCCTTGCCCCAGCTGTGGACAGACCAGGCCCACTCCCTCTGATCCCATTCCTGGGCCGGCCCCACAGCGTTGAGAGTCAGGTTCTCTGAGTCAGGCTGCCCAGGTCAAGCCCAGTCCTAACCCTCAGTCTCCAGGTCTTTAGATGGAGGCAGCAGGGGCACCTGGGCACCGTTGTGAGCTCAGAAGCCCGTCTCCAGGTGACCTGGGCCTCAGTCCAGGCTTGCACCAGGTTGGTCCTTGAGAGGAAGCCTCGGGCGGACGAGGGCTGGCAGCACCTGCTACACGGGGTGCGTTCTCAGGACCCAGCACCATGCCCTCACCTCCCCCAGGCCCCCGTGCACCCGAGCCTGCTCAGCACCACTCATCTCCTGACAGCAAGGAAAGAGGGCCTTCCTCCCATAGGCCAAGGACATCATCCAAATCTCGGTCCATAGCAAAGCACCTGTGATCAGGAAACCACAGTAACGGTGACAATGACAATAATCACAGGACCATCAGGCAGCCTTGGTGGTTCACACCCGAAACCCCAGACCTCTGGGAGTCCAATGCAGGAGAATCGCTTGAGCCCACGAGTTCAAAACCAGCCTGGACAATACAGCAAGACCCCGCTTGTACAAAAAATAGAAGATAAATTAGCCGGGCATGGTGGCATGCGCCTGTGGTCCCAGCTACTCAGAAGGCTGAGTATTGCTTGAGGCAGGAGGATGGCTTGAGCCCAGGAGTTCAAGGCTGCAACGAGCCATGATCGCACCACTGTACTCCAGCCTGGGCAACAGATCAAGATGCTGTCTCTAAAAATAAATAAATAAAAATAATGACACCAACAGTTCGGCCCACACCTCAGAAGGGCAGCCCCTGCCCAATAAGCCTGTCTCGGAGGGTACAAAGCAGGATAAAAGGACGGGAGTGGCAAGCCCCCACCATGTTCATCTCTCCCACCAGGTCTCAATCTGCCTAGTCACAATGTTGAAATGAAGGAGCTTTTGTTAAATCAACTGACAAATGGGTAAACTGAGGTTCAGGGAGGCAGGGTGAGAGAGAAATGGCATAACAGGAACATGAATTAACTCTGCTGGACTCCACCGCCTGAGCTTGCTTGAACCCCAGGATAGCCCCAGAAGCAGCTCAGCACCAGTCACCCCACCCTCCCCAACATATGCCTCTATTAATGCATCCATCACCCTGTATGGCAGCTCACAGGCCCCTCTGCCTAGAAGCCTGAATGGGGACCCTGGCAGAGTGACTGCACAGATGTTTATTTATTTTTTGAGATGGAGTTTGACTCTTGTTGCCCAGGCTGTAGTGCCATGGCGTGATCTTGGCTCACTGCAACCTCTGCCACCTGGGTTCAAGAGATTCTCCTGCCTCAGCTTCCCGAGTAGCTGGGACTACAGGCATCTGCCACCACACCCAGCTAATTTTTTTGTATTTTTAGTAGAGGCAGGGTTTCACCGTGTTGGCCAAGCTGGTCTCAAACTCCTGACCTTAAACGATCCACCCGCCTCGCCCACCCAAAGTGCTGGGATTACAGGCGTGAGCCACCATGCCCGGCCTGCACAGAAGTTTATTTAAACAAAACAAAGCTGGCAAGAAAACCTACGTTTAGGCGCAGGTAGGCAAGCAAAAGCCGCTGTGTTGGAGAAGCACATAAACGAAGTAACAGGAAGCACGCGGAGGGAGGCACTGCCAGTGGAAACATTCTTTTTCCAACACTCCAGCACTCTCGGCAACCAGGGCTTGGGAATATCCCGCCAGTGAGGTGGCTGCAAGGAAGCCCCTCCTGGATTCCCTGGATTCGCCCTGTCTTCCTGCCACTGCCCTTGCCCAGTTTCCTGCCAGGTGAAAGCTGTCTGAAAGCAGGCTGTTTTCCAGAGACGTTTCGGCCTCAAAGGCTGTGGCAGCGGGAAGGCACAGGGCGTGGCTCCTAGGTGGGGCTCAGCAGACCCATCCTTGAGGCCAGGCGGTGAGCACCTTCAGCCCAGCAGGCCACAGGGCCTCTGCAACACCCCAACGCTGCTGCGGTGCAAATGGGCATGGCGGTGTGCAAACCAGGCATCATTTACAAAACAGGCGGAAACAGGTGGCAGCGGGCAGGGTTGGCCCGTGGGCTGTAGCTGACCATCCCTGTCCAGGGTCCGCAGATGCCTAGCAGAATGAGAACGCTCACAGGAGCCCCACATCAGGGACAGGGCAGACCGGAAGGCCCCGCAGCCCTTGCCAGGCACGTGGGTGCTCCTTTCGGTGGCCCACGCATCACACATTCGTGCGTGGGCCTTGCCACCATCCAGTCCTCTTGAGGAAAGGGCTGAGGAACAAGGCATGGTTCCTGGCCAGGCTGAGGCAGCCTGGACAGTCTCCAAGTTCCTGGGGGCAGAAGAAGCTTGTTGAAGGATCCCACGTGCCACCAGCCACCCGCTTGTCCCACCTGGGCAGTAGCCTGGGGACGTCACTTCACTGTCCCAGGTCCCACCCAAGGCAGAGGAGCCAGCAAGGAGGGCGCCACACTCAGGGGTGCTGGGAGGTGAACTGACTCGGGACAGCCACCAGCATAGGCCCCATCCACACCTAACAGCAGCTGGGTCACCCCTCCGGTTTCAGAGAGGTGGCCCTTACCGTCCAGTGACAAAGGACAACACAGTGAAGGAGACTTTGTGAAGCCAGGAGCCAGCCCTAAGCACCACCTCCTGCCTGGGGTGCCCTGGTCCTGGGGTGGGGGTGCTCTGCAGGCCCTGCTCAGCCGTTCCCGTCTCCAAAGCATTCCCACTTCACAGTGCAGTGCAGGATCCGACCTGCATGTGGGCCTGACCATCAGTGTGCCGTGTCCCTGGGGCCCAGCACACGGCCTGGCACCAAAAAACTGGCAGAAAATGAATGGCTGAGTCAGGTGGATGTTAAAGAAGTTCCTGGTCCCTGGGCAAATCTAGTACTGAAGGAAACCCACGTGGCCTTAAACAGCTCCTCTCTTGAAAGAAGCCTTTGTGCACCTCCAAACCACGACCTTCCCTTCTGTCAACTTGTTTTTTAAATGTGGCCCAGCTGAGGTCAAAGGGCTCTGCCAGGCCTATGGAGACTCTCTCCACATGGACCAAGCCCTGGGATACACAGCAGGCCCCAAGCACCCTCTGTGTTGACAGAAGCGCATGGCCAGGAGAAGGTGGACCCAGGCTCCGGCTTGGCGGCCAACGGGACCTCCAGAGGCCAAGCCGGCCCAGACGGGAAGCAAGGCCACTCAGTGGTCTGCTGTGTATGCCTTGGCTGCCAAACCCAAGGCCCAAGAAACAAGAAAAGTATGTTCTGGGTTTTTGTTTTCGTTTTGTTTTTTTTTTTAGACAGGGTACTCTTTCACCCAGAATGAAGTGCAGTGGCACAATCATAGCTCACTGCGGCCTCCAATTCCTGGCTCAATGATCCTCCCAACTTAGCCACCAGAGTAGCTGCTACCACAGGCACTGCCACTGCCCAGCTAATTTTTAAAAAAATTTTAGTAGAGATGGGGTTTCACTATGTTGCTCAGGTTGGTCTCAAACTCCTGATTTCAAGCCATCCTTCCACCTCAGCCTCCGAAAGTGCTGGGATTACAAGCATGAGCCACCACAGCTGGCCAAGAAAAAAAGTATATATATATATGTATATTTTGAGATGGAGTTTCACTCTTGTTGCCCAGGCTGTAATGCAGGGGCGCAATCTCAGCTTACTACAAACTCCACCTCCCTGGTCGAGTGATTCTCCTGCCTCCACCTCCCAAGCAGCTGGGATTACAGGCACCCGCCACCATACCCAGCTAATCTTTGTATTTTTAGTAGAGACTAAAAAATACCACATGGTTTTGCCATTTTGGCCAAGGTGGTCTTGAACTCCTGACCTCAGGTCATCCGCCTGCCTCAGCCTCCCAAAGTGCTGGGATTACAGATGTGAGCCACCAAACCCAACCCAAAATAAAATTTTAAAAGCAAGATAAAAAACCCCAGGTCCACTTCACACCTGTTGCCCAGGTAACACCTGCCAGCTGGGGTGCTCTGACAGTCCAGTTTTACAGAAGAGTCTCCTGACAGGCCTGGGAGCAAGGGCGGCCCTGATGGAAAACAGAGAAGCACTTGTTTCCACTGCAGGCTGCAGGCTGATCGGGACTGCCAAGAGGCAGCTTGCCGTCAGGTAGGGACTAGGGAACAAGAACACAGGGCAGGCAGGACATCTCAGAGCTGCAGCATCGCACATTCAGGAACAAAAGAATGGGTGGGAGCAGACGAGGCTGTGCTAGGGCATCTGGTCCCCTTCTTTTTTTTTTTTTTTTTTTGAGACAGAGTTTCACTTTTGTTACCCATGCTGGATGGAGTGCAATGGCGCGATCTCGGCTCACCACAACCTCCGCCTCCTGGGTTCAGGCAATTCTCCTGCCTCAGCTTCCCGAGTAGCTGGGATTACAGGCACGCGCCACTATGCCCAGCTAATTTTTTTTATCTTTACTTAGTAGAGACGGGGTTTCACCATGTTGACCAGGATGGTCTCAATCTCTTGACCTCGTGATCCACCCGCCTCGACCTCCCAAAGTGCTGGGATTACAGGCTTGAGCCACCGCGCCCATTCTGAGCACAGCGTGGGGCATCCTAGTCAATGGCTGGAAGAGGCCCGAAGTGGAAATACCAGTCAGGAAACCATGGCCAGGCAGAGGAGAGAGGGTGGTGGCTGAGACTGGTGTGGGCAGCAGAGATGAAGCCAAGCTGGCATGTCTGGATTCATCCAGGGACAGCAAGAGCAGGGAGTGTCAGGCAAATCCTGACATCCCATGTTAATGGTGGCCATAGCCATGCTTCATAAGGGACAGTACCTGCTCGATGCCTCCCGGCCACATCTTGCTCAATCCCTTCACACCAGCCTGTCGGGGGCTGGGTTCCTGGCTTCCTGACACCTGTCTCCAGCCTAGCAGGTACTAAGAATCCATAACTATTGGTTACTATTATTAGGAACACCCCTCCTTTCTTTTGAGATGGAATCTCACTCTGTTGCCAGTCTAGAGTGCAGTGGCGTGATCTCGGCTCACTGTAACCTCCGCCTCCTGTGTTCAAGCGATTCTCCTGTCTCAGCTTCCCGAGTAGCTGGGATTACAGGCGTGCACCACCACGCCCGGCTAATTTTTGTATTTTTAGTAGAGACAGGGTTTCACTGTGCTGGCCAGGATAGTCTTGATTTCTTGACCTCATCGTGATCCACCCACCTCAGCCTCCCAAAGCGCTGGGATTAGAGGCGTGTGCCACTGGGCCTGGCCGTGACCTCCGCTTTTTAAAGACACGAGGAAACTATGGCTCAGGAAGGGACATCACATCCATCACAGGTGGAGGATGGGACCCCAGGCTTCACCGCTCCTGCCCACCCACAGGGCTGGACTAGGGGACCAGGGGCACCAGGCCGGTGGAGAGAGGCAAGGTCACCAGCAGAGCTTTGGACTCGCTGTATTCTCAGGCAAATGGTCTGGCCTGGCCCCAGCGCCCCCAGCCAGGGAGGGTAAACCACAGCCATAGGGAGAGACCCACTCCACACCCATGAGGACAGCATGATCCATAGGGGCCATGGAAAACTGTGCGACAGTTCCTCAAGAAATGAAAAACAGAACCAGCATATGACCCAGCAAGCCCACGTCTGGGTACATATCCAAAGAACAGAAAGCAGGGCCTCAAACAGGCAGTGGCACACCCGTGTTCACAGCAGCGCGTTCACCCAGCAAAAGGAAGAATCAACCCATGCGTCCATCCAGAGGGCCAACGAGCCCACACAGACATGCTCAGCACCAGCCGCCACCAGGGAAACGCGCACCAAACCGCAGGGAGAGACCACTCCACACCCATGAGGACAGCATGGTCAGAAACTCAGTAAACCAAAGTGCTGGCGAGGACGGGGACAAACTGGAAGCCTGTGCACTGTTGGCGGGAGTGAAAGTGGCGCAGCTGCCACGGAGCCTGGGACGGACGCTCTGCAGAATACTAAAAACAGAATGACCACGTGATCCGGTAATCCCACTTCTGGGTCTCCTGGAAGAACTAAAAGCGAGGTCCCGAAGCCGTATCTGCGCACCCATGCTCACTGAGGCGTTTTTCCTAACAGCCAAAAGGTGGAAGCAACACGTGTCCATCAACAGAAGAACGAATAGCAACACACGGTCTATCTACACAATGGAATATTACTCAGCCCCGAAAAGGAAGGAAATCCTGACACTTGCCAGAACCTGGGTGAACCTAGAGGACATTATGCTTTGTGAAGTGAGGGAGTCATAAATGGACAGACACTGTGAGACCCCACTTATCTGCAGTCCCCAGAGTAGTCAAAATGCACAGAGACAGGGTGTGGACTGGGTGGTGTCGGGGGTGGGGACGGGCTCTGAAGAGGCAGTGCCTGATGGGTGCGGAGTTCCCGCTGGGGAAGATGGAACGTTCTGGAGGTGCAGCTGGTGACGGTTGCGGAACAGAGTGAATGTGCTTAACGACATGCTCAGAAATGGTTAACGTGGTACATTGTGTTATGTGTATTTTACCACAATTTATACAGAGAGAGAGAACTGATCCTCTCTGAAAATCTACAAATTGAATGTAATTCCCCTAAAAAGAAAAACAACAGATTTTAGAAGAACCAAGACAATCTGGATCTAAGGTTTAAAGGGAAAAATAAACAAAGCAAATAGCCAGGAAAATCCTGAAAAGCAAGACTGACGAGGGAGGCCAGCCCTGCCACGCGAGGGCGGTGGGGAGGCAGCCGCGCCGCAAGGACACTAATGGCGCAGGAACAGAGAGCAGAGCCATGAGAAGGTACGTAAGACCCAGATCCAATCACAGGCAGAGGCATGAGATAGATCATCTCACCAATCACGGTGGGACACCTAGGAAGCTACCTGAAAAAAGCTAAGGAGGCCAGGTGCACTGGCTCACGCCTGTAATCCCAACATTTTGGGAGGCCGAGGCGGGCGGATCACCTGAGGTCAGGAGTTCGAGACCAGCCTGACCAACATGGAGAAACTCCGTCCCTACTGAAAATAGAAAATTAGCTGGGTGTGGTGGCGCCTGCCTGGAATCCCAGCTACTCGGGAGGCTGAGGCAGGAGAACTGCTTGAACCTGGGAGGCAGAAGTTGCCCTGAGCTGAGATCGCGCCATTCCACTCCAGTCTGGGTGACAAGAGCAAAACTCTGTCAAAGAAAAAGAAAAGGCTGGCTCGATACCTTACACTTTCCCAACATAAATTCAAATTAGACCAAAGATTTGAATGCAGAACAAGGAAAGCATTAATGTAGCAAAGGCAACCCCGAGGGGCACTCATAACTCAGGACTGTATAGGTCTGTCCTAGCAGGACAACAGCACA
The DNA here is from genome assembly GCA_031835075.1 of Saguinus oedipus. Classification (NCBI taxonomy): domain Eukaryota; kingdom Metazoa; phylum Chordata; class Mammalia; order Primates; family Cebidae; genus Saguinus; species Saguinus oedipus. The sequence continues at coordinate 221,762,693 of CM063169.1, forward strand.
ACAAAAGAGAAGATACATGATGCTAAAAAGCCATTTTTACAAGGCAAAACCTCCGTAAGTAGTCAGAGATGAATGATAACCTGGGGAAAAAACATGTCAACACATATCACAAAGGATTCACTTGCCTGCCACGGATAAACATTCCAACAGAAAAACAGACAAAAGGCCAGGCACCGTGGCTCATGCTGTAATCCCAACACTTTCGGAGGCCAAGGTGGGCAGTTCATGAGATCAGGAGTTCAAGACCAGCCTAGCCAACATGGTGAAACCCTGTCTCTACGAAAATTACAAAAAGGAGCCAGGCATTGTGGTAGGCGCCTATAGTTCCAGCTCCTCAGATGGTTGAGGCAGGAGAATTGCTTGAACCTGGGAAGCGGAGGTTGCACGAGCTGAGATCACAACACTGCACTCTAGCCTGAGTGACGGAGACTTTGTCAGAAAAGACAGAAAAAGAAAGTAAAAAAGAGAGAGAGAGAGAAAGGCAGACGGATGGAGGAAGGGAGTGAGGGAAGGAAAGAAAAACGGACAAAAGATAAAGGAAAAACAAGGAGCTCATAAATTAACCTTCATTTATAATAATGAGACAAGAACGATTAACCTTCACTTACAATAATGAGACAAGTACGATTTCTTTTTTGAGGCTCTGTGCCCCGGCTGGAGTGCACTGGTACGATCACAGCTCACCACAGTCTCCATCTCCCAGGCTCAGTGATCCTCCTGCCTCAGCCTCCCGCGTTGCTGAGACTACAGGTGCACGCCACTGGGCCTGGCTAATGTTTGTACTTTTTGTAGAGACAGGGTTTTGCCATGTTGCCCAGGCTGATCCTGGGCTCCTGGACAACATGGTCTCCCACAGTGTTGGGGTTACAGGCTTCAGTCATATGTCCAACCCAGAAATACAGATTACACTGCCTTCAGAAATCCATTCCCCAAAAGACTGGCAAAGAGACACAGCATGTGGGTGTGGGGTCAGGGAACACAGGCTCTGTCCCACCTGGAGAGTGGTGTGGAGGGAAATTTTGCAAGAGCCAACAAAACGGCCATTTCACTCCCAGGAAGCTCTCCTAGTCTCACACATGCACGAAGGCGGAGGGGCAAGGCTGTCTCTGGCATCATGACAGCAAAGAGGCTGGACCCACTCACACAGGACAGTGCACAGTGCAGCCCCACAGCCTCGCAAGGAGCCAGGACCCCCATGCACTACCACGAAGAGCCCACCGCTGACATGGCCACCTGCCAGCGCGTGCCTGGCCGTGTGTGTATGGAAACAAGGAGGAGGATTGGAGAAAAAGGCAAAGACAGAAGCATGCCCAAGGGCTGCCTGCAGGGGCTGGCGTGCAAGCAGGACCGACGGTGACCTCTGCAGACACGAAGCAGGGGCTGAAGCCATCGGGAGCCTGGACCCACGGCGAATCTGAAATCCTGAAAGCATCAACTATTCTATAGCAAGCTAAATTTTTCAACTTAAAAAAATGTTCTTAAAAAACTAGCTGGGCACGGTGGCACACGCCTGTAATCCCCGCTCCTCGGGACACTGAGGCAGAGGAATCACTTGAACCCAGGAGGCGGAGGTTGCAGTGAGCCGAGATTGTGCCACTGCACTCCAGCCTGGAAACAGAGTGAGACTCCACCTCAAAAAAAAAAAACTTTTTTAGAGACAAGATCTTGCTCTGTCACCCAGGCTGGAGTGTAGTGGCACAATCTCGGCTCACTGAAACCTTGAACTCCTGGGTTTGTGGAATTCTCCCACCTCAGTCACCCAAGTAACTAGGACCATGGGTATACGCCACCACACCCAGCTAATTTTTTTTTCTTTTGCGATGGAGTGTCGCTCTTGCTGCCCAGGCTGGAGTGCAGTGGCGCGATCTCGCCTCACTGCAACCTCCGCCTCCTAGATTCAAGTGATTCTCCTGCCTCGGCCTCCGGAGTAGCTGGGATTACAGACACGTGCCACCACACCTGGCTAATTTTTGTATTTTTAATAGAGATGGGGTTTCACCATGTTGGCCAGGCTGGTCTCGAACTCCCCACCTTGTGATCTGCCCGCCTCGGCCTCCCAAACTGCTGGTATTACAGGTGTGTGCCACCACACCCGGACTAATTAAACATTTTAATAAATAAGAAAGATTAAAACAAAAACAAACAAACAAAAACCCCAAAACACCCTAGTTCACATGGCAGAGAATCTTGCCTAAGACCTAAATCAGAGGTTCTCAAAGCGTGGCCCAGGAACCCTGGGGGTTCCTTTTCGGGGACCCACAAAGTCAAAACGATCCCAGTTTTGGGATAATCCTAAAACACTGCTCACCTTTCCCACGCTCGCCGCCGGCAGCTGCATGGTGTGATGCAGCAGCTGACGGGTTACAGAAGCCAGTGTGCACCAGCCAGCGTCTCCTGACAAAGCAGACCCTGAGGAGAGCGGCAAACATCAGCACCCCACTTCACCAATTCTTTAAGTGGTGAGCTTTTTTTAAAAAAAGATATGCTATTTATGTTAACATGTAATGGATTTACAGTTGCATGTTTCAAAAATTAATAGATCTTTTAAAATTTCTTAGTTTTAACTTCTAATAGCAAGTAGCAATGGACACAAGCCACGTGCAGAAAGATGTGCCAGTGTCCTCAATCACTTGAGGCTGTCAGGGGCTCGGAGACCTGGGCTTAGCACCTGAGTGTGCAGGACGCACCTGCAGCCTCACTCTGCTGCCTCCTCCACGCCTGCCTGGGCCCCGTCTGTGCCTCCCCCACCCAGCATCCCTGCTCCCTCTTTTGGTAAGGACCCTGCTCTCCCTGGGGAACTGCCCATCATCACATGGTGAGGGGCTACCAATCACATGTTCTGCTGCATGTCAGGAACGAAGCCACGAGGAAAGCAGAAGGAGCGTGGAGGCTTAAAAAGCACCGTGCCAGAAGAAGGGGAGACCAGCGACCTGGCCGGAGCACCCAGAGCAGCTCCACACCACAGGTCCCTGTGTCCTGAGCGCCATCTCACCTCACTGCAACCTCTGCCTCCCAGACTCAAGCGATTCTCCTACCTCAGCCTCTGGAGTAGCTTAAGCCCCCCTCTGCTTAAGCAAGCCTGTGGGGACCCTTTCAATTTTGCAGCCCTCTCTGCGGGGGCTTTGGGAGACCCTCGGCAGTGGCCTGTGTCCGACCACTGGAACGGGGTGACAGCGCCAGGCAATAGCTGCAGACACTGGTCACAGGCAGCTGTCTGCCTTCTCTCACAGAAGGGCACAGGTGTCACCTGTGAAATAAATCAAGGAATAAAACAGTCGATTCCCATGACAGACACTTGGGGTGTTTATGACGTTTATGACGAAAGGACTTCCGCTCTCCGCAGGACCCTCTGACAAATCAGTTCGTAAACAGCGAGCTTTCTGGTGGCTTTAAGGCAAGATCAGATTCACAGTCAGCCACTTTATGGACACTCCTCCAGGGAGAAAGTGCCGAGACACACCTGCAATTCTTGCTGACTCATGACTGAGGAGTCCCCACGTCGGGAAAGCCTTCTGGGGCTCACCGTTCTGCAGGAGCAGTCACACCTCACAACACGCCTGTGTTCGAGTGACAGCAAACGTGGAACCCGTGGGCACGTGGGGCCTTCATGCTCGACGGCGCTGACTCGTGGGAACGTTTCAGTCTCCATCTTCCAGACACACCAAAATGCTCATTTCAGAGAACAGAGCTAATACGTTAAATGCAGGATGCTAGGTAAATTTCCACTAGGTAACTTGCATTCTCAAAAACACTTAGTATCTAAAAGCACAGCTATGAAATAACTGGCTCAAGGTCTGAGAGCCAGAAGCCATCTGCGAACTGCGTAACTGGCAGCTCAAGGACTCACGCAGGCCCTGCCCGTGCCCAGGGCGGCTCAACAGCAGAGGCACCTGGGCCCCCCACCGGCCCCATCTGTTGACACAGGCTCTGAAAATCTACTTCTTGTGTGCTCGGGATTCTGTCGAGGTCTTGGGATGTCCTGATCTGACCCTTCATCTCCATCACTACCCTAGGACCCCCATCCTCCTCCAGGGGTGCTGCACAGCACTGAGCTGGTGGGCACCGGAGGCCCCCAGAAGAGCTCACAGCCCTGCCACCCCCAGCCCGGGCCCTCTGGGTGCGGGGCGGCTCCTGTCTTCTGCGTTGTCCATTTCCCACGCACCTCCCCTCCTGGTTCCCCTTCTTTCAGTCCCGGCTGAAATCCACTGTGTAGCTGATAAGGGTGCTCTCCAGACAAGGCCAGCTCCATCTTGCCCTGCTGGCGCACACCTGGCTTCCAGCAGCAGCTCCTAGTTCTGATTTCAGGTATTTGTGCCCCTTGAGGAACTCGGAGCTGCACCACAGGCCCTGTCTGACCTCAGGGTCTCCCCACCTTCTAAACAAGCTCCTTCCCCCAAGCAGACTCCCATATGCCTCAACTAACCAGAATCTACCACCATGGGTAAGCCAGGAGCCGGTGGTCAGCAAATCTAGCCAGTAACCGGCACAGCGTTTCTCCAAAGTGGGAGAGAAAGCAAAAGAGGCCTCCCAGCAAGCACCCATCCTGGATGAGGCCTTACAGCTTGAATAATTAGAATCCTCTGGCAACAAATGGCAAGCGGCAAATGACAACTCCACCCCCCCACACAGTCCCTCACTCCACCTAGCAGAGCGGCAAAAGACACCCACACATCTCGCTAGAATTCTCATTAAATTTTCATCAAAAACAGGCCACTCGGCCGGGTGAGGTGGCTCACGCCTGCAATCTCATCCCTTCGGGAGGCCGAGGTGGGCGGATCACTTGAAGCCAGCAGTTTGAGACCAGGCTGGCCAACATGGAGAAACCCGTCTCTACTAAAAATACAAAAATTCGCCATGCGTGGTGGTGGGCATCTGTGATCCCAGCTGCTCAGGAGGCTGAGGCATAAGAATCACTTGAACCTGGGACGTGGAGGCTGCAGTGAGCCGAGGCTGTGGCCCTGCACTCCAGCCAAGGCGCAGAGCAAGACTCTCTCAAAAAACAAAACAAAAAAGGCCGCGAATGCCAAACCCTAGTGGACTAAAAAGATGCAACTCACCAGAACATGCTGCCCTGCACAGCGTTCTAAAGGCAAGATCCACAAGCAGATAACGGCGAAAACAAAACAAAAACCTCCATGTCTCCTCGACTTGCCCCAGAAGGGTAACTTGCAAATAAAACTGTACCTGTTTTGTCCTAATTAAAACCATGCCAGAAAATCACCTGAAACTTGAGCAAGTGATGGGGGGGAGAGGGGGGGCGAGAGAGAGAGAGAGGGAGAGAGAACTGCCACCCAGTGAAGCTCCTCTGGGTCTAAACCAGATTCCAACTCACCGCATCATCTCATCCCCATACGCCTTTGGGGGCTTCATAGCATTTTCTCCTTGGGAAAACATAACCTCCTAAATGTCAAACTGAAAGAAACCCTCTTTAAAACAGCCTTGCTCAGCAGCATGCCTCCTGCCAGGAGGGGCACAGGGCGCTGGGCAGGAGCTGGTCTGTGCACTGCCTTAGGGCCTGCACCTGGCACCTGCAAGGCTCCAGCAGCCAAGAAAACCTCTCCCTCCTGCTGGAGCCACTTCGCAGTCCTCCGAGTCAAAAGACCCAAAGGTCTGGCTGCAGATTCCCAGGGGAGGACGGGATTTATCGAAAGCAGGCGTGGAGACCTGGCTTAACCAGTCGAGCAGGCTGACGGATGGATGGGCACTGAGAAGGGCGGCTCGCCTTGAGGCTCGAGGGTGGCTCACCTGGAGATGGCAGCTGAGCCAGCCCTGTAGCTCTCCAAGCTCTGCAAAGGAGTGGAGGCCTCCGTGACAGGTGGAAAAAAGGCCCCAAGAGGGCCAAAGAATGCTGCTGTGAAAGCCTAATCTCAGCCAGCGTGGAGGCTCATGCCTGTAATCCCAGCACTTTGGGAAGCCAAGGCCAGTGGATTTCCTAAGGTCAGAAGTTCAAGACCAGCCTGGCCAACATGGTGAAACCCCATCTCTGTTAAAAATACAAAAATGAACTGGGTATGGTAGCACACGCCTGTAGTCTCAGCTATTCAGGAGACTGTGGCAAGAGAATTGCTTGAACTCAATGGGTGGAGGTTGCAGTGAACTGACACTGTGAGACTGTGCCAGTGCACTCCAGCCTGGGCAAAAGATCGCATGAGACTCTGTCTCAAAAAAAAAAGCAGCCTAATCTCTAAATTCTGAAAGGAAACAGAATTCTATCAACTAGTTCATCTGAGAAGAGAGAGACCATCTAAGGCCCTTGGCCACCAGTCAGTAGCCCAGGAGGCACCGGCACCACCCACAGAGGGGTGGTGACAAGGACTTCGGGCCTGTGGGCAGACAGCCCTGGAGTCCCCTGCAGGACCCTGCAGAACGGGCCGCCAGGGACATCTGTCCATCCTTACATCTGTGGAAACTGATGGCTCTCAGCCTCATAAATATGATTTCACCAGTTAGGACTCCAGCCCCAGATGACACGAGCCGGCAGCCAGAGTCCCTAATCCATGGGAAGCGGGGGCTGGGCCCAGCTAGTCCTTGTCCTCATGGTCAATCCAGGCAGCAGAGAAACCGCAGCAGGCAGCCCTGGCCTCCCGTCATGGTGCGGATCCAGAACTGTGCACAGTGATTCCAACAACGTGTCCACGGAGTGAATTATGAGTAGGTGAACCCATCCTAACATGCTGAAGTAATGCTTCCAGCATGGACAGCGTCCAGGGTCTGGCTGCCCGTCCCACCAGGATAGAAGCTCCCACTCCTCAGCCTCCCTGGGTGAACTGGGAAGGTGATCAGGGCCTGGGCATTAAGGCCGGGACCTGGCGGACCCTGCTTAGCAGCGAGCTCTGGGATCTGGACAAGTTATGTATCACCCTGGCACCCTGCCAGACGGGTGCTCACCTGCCCATGTGGTCACCTGCCTGTGTGGCCTGGGCTTGTGGTTCTCTGGGTGTTCACATCTTGACCCCCTGACCGTCCACAGGGGTCCCTGCGATGATTCGGAGGGGCAGCTGGAAAGGCTGTTCTGGGGGCTGTGGGGGCGCCCAGAAGGGTCAGGGCAGGAAGAAGGGTCTCCCTTGGGTGTGTCCAGAGCCAACCTCACCTAGGGCTGAGCTGCCTTCAGGGGAGCCTGTTAAAATGTGCAATCCTCTCACCTCTGCACCCCGTGCCCCTACTGACCACCAGGCCCAGAACATCAGGACCCCGCCTCCCGTTTCCAGACACAGGCCAGGACATGGGCTGCACAATGAGAGTCCTGCGGGTGGGGGACCTCTGTGTAGCATTAAAGGGAGACTCACAACCCAAGAAAACAGTCAGAAGAGGGGCCACCTCCAGAGGCAGCCAAGTTAAACACCTGTCCCAGTGGCCAGTCTCCCCCATGTCCCGACCTGGATCGTTCCAGAACCCTTCCCCGTGGAGACCAACTCATCTCACGGTCTCTATCTGAAGTTAGTTCCCATGCCCGCCCTGGGATTCAAAACATGCCCCTCTTGGGCACCTGGCACTGACTTTACCTCCCCAACTCTGTGTGTCTCCCAGGGAAGGGCACACTCTCCCAAGTCCATCGGCCAACTGCATGTGGATCTGGGGTCTGGACCCCACTTTCCAGCTGCTTTGCCTCAAGACCAAGCCATGAAGTCCACAGGAGGCAGCCACAGCAGGCACCACAGTGACTGAGCTGCACTCAGAGCAGCAGAAACAAACCCGCTGCAGTCAGAAGGCCCAGGTCCCAATGCACTGGTGACCAGCAGTGGACACAGAAGCAGCAAACCACAGATGGCAAAACCCATGCTGGCCAGGCTATGGCACTTCAGAACGTGCAGGGTGCCCCCCCCACCCCCAGCCCTGGCTCTGCCCCCGCCCCTCGCCCCTGGGCTTGCAGTGCACCAACCCTACCCTCCCTCCCAAGAGCTGCCACCTCACCCAGGACCAGGACGGCCCCAGCCTCCATCTCCAGCCTGGCCCTCCTGGACCCCAGGGCAGGACAGATGCCAGGGCCAAGTGTCCTGAGACCAAGCTCCACTTCACCCCTGGACATCTCTGTACCTGAAACCTCCTGAAACAGCTGCCCCCCACACCAGAGGTCCCTCACCACCCACAGGCAATGCCTCTTCCTCTACCAAGGGCCCCCTAGAGGGCCAGAAGCCTCCCCCTACCCTAACTCTCCTCTGGCCACTGCCCCCACCACCCCATAAATGCCAAGGATCACTGAACACACCTGGTCCCTCACACCCATGTGCATGCCTTCCTGCCCTAGCCTAGAATGCTCTTTCTCTATCATCACCCACCCCACCTGCCCACTTCCACCTGTCCTTCCACAAAAACAGGGGCAGGGAGGAGGGGCCCGCCAGGCAGGTATGGCCTGTGGGCGGAGCTATGGCAGGTGACAGTGTGGACCTGGGCAGGGAAAGCTGTGTACAGGGAGGCAGGGAAGGGAGAGCACAGGACACGCAGAGCTGGGGCAGGAGCCGGGCGTGGGCAGCTGGGGAGGGGCTGGCGGGATGCTGGGTATCAAGGCTGGCTTCTGCTTGACAGTGAGCCCAGAGGTTCCCATTATATTATTAAAAAATAATGAAAATATGGCCGGGTGAGGTTGTTCACAGCTGTAATCCCAGCTACTTAGAAGGCTGAGGCAGGAGAATCGCTTGAACCTGGGAGGTAGAGGTTGCAGCGAGTGGAGATCACGCCACTGCACTCCAGCCTGGGTGACACAGCAAGACTCCAACTCAAAAAATAAATAAATAAAAATAATGAAAATAGACCAAAGAGGACCATGCACAGACTCGGGGTGGCAGCACAGACCCCAGGCCTGTGACACGTCCCATTCAATGCCTCAGAGGAAAAGGGAAGAGGATCAGCCCACAAGCCCCCCTTAGAGGCTGCCCCAGCACTGAGCAGAGTGTGGCAGGAAGTCACTTAGTGCAGCGCTGGCCCCCTCTGCCTGCCCGCCATGGGTGGGACTCTGGGTGGGCCCTGTGGCAGGGGTGAGGGGGTCCCACCTGCCCTCTCGTGTGGCGGGCCCAGCGGGGGAGAGGCACTCAGAGAACACCTGCCAGACTGTCAAGAACAACAAATCCCCTTCCCTGCCCAGCTACAGAAACGGGATGCCTCTCAGCAAGACCGCCTGCAAAAAGGGCCGCCCGTGGGCAACTTCTGCTGAACGTGAGGGAGAAGGAAGCGGGCAGGGGAGAATCCGCGACGGGTCAGCAGGCCTCAGAGTCAGAACTTGGGACTTTTTCAGCGTTTCAGTACAATTTACCTTTCTGCTTTTGGTAGAGAGAAAAGGTCTGCAAATCTAATAACAGAGTAAAGGAGGTTTCGATGTTACTTAGGCAAACACGTTATTCTCAAGTATTTGAGAACAGTGTGGATAAAATCAATTCCTTTATGTTTGTGTTCAAATGCTTTCTTTTTTGAAAGCCCGCATGGAGAGTTCTAATTTAGGTTATGTTGGTGAACCAAAATAATCACAATGTGGGGTTTATGTCTTCTAATTATATAGAATTTAGGACAAAATATTCATGTAAGTGATTCTGGAATACTTTATAAATAGGTCATACAGGCAATTTTTATTGCCAAAATTCTTTCAACTCAGTGCAGCAGAGTCAATGTCTCCACATAGAAAGCGAGGCGGGCAGCCAGCAGCCCACAAATCAGCTGACATCGGGGTCCGTAGAGCGCCTTGCAGGGCTGGTCACCATAAATGTGGCCACAGAACTCCAAGACTCCCGGGAGAGAAATCTGCTTCTGCAGGCGTAGAGGATGTGGCTCCTCCCTGGTCTGATGCAGTCCGAACAGTGAAAACATTCAGGAGAGAAACCAAAGAGAGCCCGAGCCCCTCCCAGCTGCGAATGACTGAGTTCACAGCACAGCCCCGCGGGGCTTCCTCACCTTCCTCGCCATGACTCAGTGCAAACAACTCACTTCATTCATTTGTTGTTGTTGTTTTTTAAACAGGGTCTCCTCCTTATGTTTCCCAGGCTGGCTTCAAACTCCTGGGCTCCCCTGAGCCTCCTGCCTTAGCCTCCCAGGGAGCTGGGAGCGCAGACACACACCACTGCACCCAGCTCTGCTATGCTTAATCATACAATTAAGTAGTCAATTATTTAAAAACACACACTTGCTTCCATGATGCCCTTGACAAGTGTGGGGACCTGGAGACAAGTGAGAGGGCCTTGCTGCATGGAGCCTGCTGGCACAGGAGGGGCACACCAGTCCTGGGCTGGGCCCCAAGGTTCCATTGAGGCCACGGGCCCTTTCTGACTCTCTCTGGACATGGCTAACTCTAGAGTGCAGGACGTGGCCTTTCTGAGAGACGCAGCAACGTCCGTTGGCCTCTGCCTCATGGAGCTTCAGTAAATTCATCCAAATGAATTTGGTAAATCTGTCCAGACCAACAAGCCAATTTTCTGATGCTTTTGAGACAAGGTCTCACTCTGTCGCACAGGCTGGAGTGCAGGGGCGATCACAGCTCACTGCAGCCTCGATCTCCCAGCACTGGGAGAGGTCCCCAGTACTCCCGAATCCCACCCACCAGCCATCTTCCCCCAGCTTCCCAATCAAAGCTCCTACCAAGAGGAATCTCTGCCGAAGCCATCCATGTGGCCCCAGAGCAGTCACGGCCAGATTCCCAGCTCCTCAGCCCCTCTGGATGCAGGAGGCACCAGGGCACAGGGCTGTCCAGGCACCCCAGCAGCTGGTACAGACGTGAGGTCTCAAGACCTGTGTCAAGGGAGCCTAAGGACCACGGGGATGAAGAGGGTGGGGATGGAGAGGGCGGGGATGGAGAGGGCGGGGCCATGGCTCCCGGAGCAGGCCTGGGAAGGAGGACGGAGGAAAGGGTGGCACCCCACAGCTAAAGGAACACTGGCCACCCCTGCACCCCAACCAGGAACATCTTCAGATCGCTCATTCTCCGAAGGCAACTGATGGCTAAGACTGTGAGGGACCGGGGTGGGGCCTTCTGAAAGCTTAGACTGTGGCTGGCCAGAGGCCACGGCTCCCCTTTTGCCCTCTATAGTGGTTTGGCCCACTCTGCAGATACCAATATAAACAGCACTCGCCAGGGGAGGGCGATCCAACAAGCAAGTGGGGCTGCCCCACATCCACACAGAGATCAACAGGCCTGCCACCTCCCTGCCTTTATGTGATGCTGCCTGAAAGGATGGAAGAGGGATAGACAGACAGGGACAGAGGTGTGTGACCCCGGCTCTGCCCCAGCTGACCCACGGGCTCCTCACCCATCGAGTTGTGGGGGACACTGGGCAGTCACTGGGGTTCCACGCTCCTAGGTTCTGACAGCAGATGGGGGTGGCTGGGGCTGGCTCCCCAGCGCCCGCCCACCCTGAGTCACAGCTCTTGATGTCGGGTTTAGAGAAAGACTCTGGGATAGCCCCAGCCCTGATGGAGTCCTATGGAGCTGCCTGTCCTCTCCTACCCCAGCAGTTCTCAAGTAGATGTCACCCACTCCCTCCCGGCCTGTGCCCCTCCAGACCAGGCCCTGGGCCCCCTCACCCCTGAGGCCTTTTGCCAGCCATCCTGTGAGGTCAGTTCGTCTGCCCAGACGGGGGAGGAACAGGGACCCTGTATCATCCTCCTGCAGCCCTGCCCCAATGCCCGGGCTTCTGGGGCACACGCCTGTTTCACTTCCTCCCCACCAAACATCTGCCACCTGCACCAGGTGGTCAGGCTCCAGGGGCCAGCAATCACCACCAGCCAATTACACCCGTTTCAATCCTACCTCAGGCCAGCGCCTCTGGGTCCCTCCCTCCTGAGCTGGGGTTGGCTGAGCCTACCTGCCTAGGTTCCTCCCGCAGGACAGTACAGGACAGGACGGAGCCCCTGCCCGCTGATCCCCGTCCAGTCTACTGGCCCCCGTCCAGCCCACTGACCCCCATGTAGCCCGCTGACTCCCATCCAGCCTGCTGACCCCCATCCAGCCCGCTGACCCCCGTTCAGTCCACTGGCCCCCTGCCCCGGCCTGGGCCACCTGCCTGGCATGCTGCTGGGGGAGGCCCTCCTGCTCAAGCCCTTGTCAGACCCCCGACTATCCCCTTATTTGGAAGAAAAGGGCTACAGAAACCAACCTGGGCACTGAAGCTGGAACCCGACCACAGAGGGCGTCCACCTCTCAGAGCTGATGGCCAGTGTCAGTCTGGATGGCTGGGCTTTCGGAGCCGCCTTCCTGCCCCCACACCCCTAAACCTGACAGTTTCACTTCTTGGGTGGAGAACTTGTGAAATGATTCATACACCTCGCTGTGGTCCCAGCAGTGGTTGGGGACACAACATCACCTTCTACTCTGGAACCGCAGATCCCTGGCTCATCACAGCCCAGCCGGCACACATGCTCCAGATCACAGGGGCCTCCACTCTCTCCAGGCCCACTCCTGCTGTCAGCGGAGCGTTCCCCCAGGCCAGGGTTCCATCCATCTCATTAGGATTCTGTGTAAAACAAGAGCCCCTGGGCCCACTTGCTGGGAAAGCACTTGAGGAAGTTGTGGCCACTGGCACGGGCTTTGCCCAGCGCCACGGGCTATTACAGCCCAGTTCTTCCTGGGTGAGAGGCCAGGTTCTGGGACGCTGATGGGATATGGGTATTGATTCAGAGTTTTTTTGTTTTTGTGTTTTTTGAGACGGAGTCTCCCTCTGTTGCCAGACTGGAGTGCAGTGGTGCGATCTCAGCTCTCTGCAACCTCCACCTCCTGGGTTCAAGCGATTCTTGTGCCTCAGCCTCCCGAGTCGCTGGGACTACAGGGTGCATGCCACCACACCCGGCTAATTTTTAACATTTTTAGTAGAGACGGGGTTTTACCATATTCGCCAGGCTGGTCTCTAACTCCTGACCTGGTGATCTGCCCGCCTCAGCCTCCCAAAGTGCTGGGATTATAGGCGTGAGCCACTGTGCCCTGCCCTGCTTCAGAGTTTGAAACGCCAAACTCCCCACCCAGGGGCCAAGGTCAACACACATCTTCCTACCTCTGCCAATCCAGGTCCCAAGTGCCCTCGGACTGCAAGGCCTCGGCTCCCTCCTCGTCGGCCACAGGACAGGAAGATGGAGGACCCTGCAGGCCTTACTGCTCAGACCAGGCTCACCCCAGCTCCACTTTCCCCAGCAGACAGGCAGGGGCTCCCCTCAACTCATGTCCCAAGAGGGGCAGCAGCCAGTCACCCTGAGAAGCTGAGACCCCACCAGCATTTCAGCAACGGCAGAGCTCTGTAGCCAGACAGGACAGAGCCCCTCCAGCGTCACCCAGCAAATGCCTCTGACCATTGCACCAGACTGAGCCAGTCCACAAATCTCAACCCAGAAAGCAGGGAGGAGCCAATGGGGCCCAGCCAGGATTGGGTGGGAGCATGGGGTGGTGGGGAGGAGCCAGGGCAAGTAGGGAGACAAGGTCAAGAGGGAAGGCAGCAAGCGGGCCCCAGGTGGGGGCATGGGCAGGCGAGTGGACCAGCCCCCAAGCTGCACCCCCAGGAACACCAGCGTCCCCAGCCCAGGGCGGCCCTGGCTCGTGTGCTCTGCTCCAGGCCCCAGAATGGGGGAGCCAGGCCAGTTCCACCTCCTTCCTCAGACACACCCCATAGGGTTGGGGAAACGGGGTTGTGGGAGGTCCTAGCCCTACAGCACAGAGACTAGGGCCTTCGGTGGACACAGGTCCCAAGTGCCCTTGGAGTGGTGTTAAACACGGAGCCAGGTACCCACTGCATCCAACATGGGGCTGGAACCCCAGTCCTGGCACCAGAGGAGCTGCAGGCACAGGCTGAGTGGGTCTCCGGGAGCCTTGCACAGAGGCTGACCTTTAACAAGCTGACCTGAGAGGCCCCCACGCCAGTCCTAGCCCAGTCCCAAGCCATTCCCACTTCCAAGTCCTACAAAGGGCTCCTGTGCCCCTCCCTCATTCCTCCAGGGAGCCCTCCTTGTCGCTTCCTCCCCATTGGTCCCCCCCTTCCCATCCCACAGAGCAGGTTCTCTTTACCGTCCCACTCCCAGAGGCTCCCTCCCACCTGTGTGTCCTGAAGGCAGAAGCATCACTCAGGCAACCGGGACAGATCGTAAGTGACCGACACCCCTCACAGGGCCACTGAATACAAGGGTGAGTGTCTTGTCTTCCAGGCAAGGGCCTTGGGGTGCTGTGACTGGAGCCTTCCTGTGTCTAGGGCCAAAGTTAACCCAATATCAAGAAACAAGACAGGCTCCACGCAGATCCCCGAAATGCTGCCTGGAAAGGACCGTGGACAAACCACAGACAGGGAGTCACCGCTGGTTCTCTGTTTTCCCAAAACTTCTGAAGGGCCTGAAGCATTCCTGCATGAAAGACGCTTAGCAAAAAGGCCAGCAGATGTGGCTCTGTAGATCTTTTCAAAGGCTGTCCCCCTGCCAGGGTGACAAGTTCAGAGGTGGAGAGGGGACAGACCTGGCCAGGATGGAGTCAGAGATCTGTCTGAACTCTCAAGCGTCCCGCCGGCTGCCTTTCTCCTCCTTGCCTGAGGAGGCCAGACTCCGGGATGCGTTCTAAGTCAGCTCCACTTTTAGGTCTCAAAGCAATGCCAAGCCCATGCCCGTGCCAGCAAGGCCGGGCTGCCTAAGCACCGCAGGGAAGTCCCCGGTTCTCCTGCGGCCGGCCTCCCGTCTTCCTCTAAGTCATGGAACCATGTTGGGGAGGCGGCAGCCCCTCCCCAGCCCCAGCCAGCCGTGCTGCAACACACTGGGAGCCCGGGCTCAAGGCCAAGTGGTCCCACTAACAACTCCAGTCCCACTACGCAGACACACCGGGACTAAGATTATGCAGATGGGGGGCAAGTGGTGGGAGTCTGGCTTCCTGCTGCTGGAATAGACATGTATTGATCAGCAAGAAAGGAGACCAGAAAGATCCATGTAGGAACCAGATCAGAGTTCATCACCGGTGTGAACTCACGCTTCACTACAGGTACCGGAGGCTACACGTGGACGCAGGCAGAGACATGTACAGACATGTGCGTTAACTCACACGTGCATCAGCAGTGTGAACTCGCACCTCACTCGGCACAGGACAGGAGGCTACACGCGAACGCAGGCAGAGACATGTACATACATGTACATCAGCTCACGAATGCATTTCCTTGCTGTCGGCTGAGAGGGCCTAGAAGCAATGACACCCCAGAAGTAATGATCGAACCTGCTACCTGGATCTTGGTTTCTGATTCTGCTCTCCAGTAAAAGGAACCCGGGCTCCCTGGAGAAGGGGCTGCATAAACTCGTAAATGGGGAGAAGGGGCAGACCCCCACTGCAGAAGATTGCCACGTCAGTGACGCAGCCACTCTGCCCTCAAGGAGGTGGGTGTGACTCCCCAGCCTTCCAGTGTGGCTGGGTGTAGTGGCCTCTTCTCAAAGGCAACAGAACTGGAGGGAGGAGACACAAGAACCACCGTGAAGACGCCTGACAAACACACCTCAGCCAGGTGGCCAAGTCAACACCAGCAGCCGCGGGTCACATGGATGACATGCACCTGGCGTGATGTGGTAAGAGAGAACCGCGCCCAGAGCAGGAAGGCCTCCCTCCCGCTGCTAAGCTGGCACCCCAGTCTCACCGCGAGAAACACATCCAAATTCCAACAGAGGAATTCCAATTGTCCAAACAGACAAATTCCTATGGATGGAGATCCCACAGTATACCTACTATTTCGTAAGACTGTCAGCCATCAAAACTAAGAAAAGCCTGAGAAACGGTCACAGCCAAGAGGAGCTTACAGAGACATGACAGCTAAATGTCATTGGCGACCCAAGATGCATTCTTGGAACAGAAAAAGGACATTAGGTGAAAGCTGAGGAATCCAAACACACTATGTAGTAGTAACAATGTATCGATATTGGTCCACACTGAAGTAAGATGTTCATCACAGGACAAACTGCAAAGGTTGGCAAGGATAATTCGGAAATTCTGTATTATCTCTGCAATTTTTCTATAAATCTAAAACAGTTTTTAAAGAATAGAGTTGGCCAGGGTGGTGGCTCATGCCTGCAATCCCAGCCTTAGGGAAGCTGAGGTGAGTGGATCACGAGATCAGTAGTTCGAGACCAGCCTGACCAACATGGTAAAACCCCTCTCTACTAAAAATGCAAAAATTAACCAGGTGTGCTGGTACACACCTGTAATCCCAGCTACTCAGGAGGCTTAGGCAGGAGAACTGCTCAAACCTGAACCCAGCAGGCAGAGGTTGCAGTGAGCCGAAATCACGCCACTGCATTCCAGCCTGTGTGACAGAGTGAGATTTCCTCTCAAAAGCAAAAAAAATAGAGTTAAAATAGAGTTATTGGCTGGGTGCAGTGGCTCACGCCTATAATCCCAGCACTGTGAGAGGCCAAGGTGGGTGGATCATCTGAGGTCAGGAGTTCAAGACCAGCCTGGCCAACATGGTGAAACCCCGTCTCTACTAAAAACACAAAAATTAGCTGGGTGTGGTGGTGGGCACTTGTAATCCCAGCTACTCAGAGGGCTGAGGCAGGACAATCACTTGAACCTGGGAGGCAGAGGCTGCAGTGAGCTGACATCACACCATTGCACTCCAGCCTGGGTGACAAGAGCAAAACTCCATCTCAAAAATACACACACACACACACACACACACACACACACATACATACATACAACTATTAACAAAAACTCAGGATGCGGGAACACAGGCTCTGGGCTCACTCCCCAGCTCTATGAACACCTATGAACACTCACAGCCAAACCCCGCCCCAGGTGCCCCAGAGGACGCAGAGTAGAAGCCTGGAGATTCTATGACATATACGTACAGTAATGGAAGGTTGACCCAGGGACAACAGTGGGCTATGGGATGAAATGGGGGAAGTCCGTGAGAGCCGCGTGCATGGGGCCCAGGCCGCACGCATCCTCATCTGCAGCCATTTGCCCCACACGCACCTGACAGATGCTGTCCCCAGTGACTCCAGGCATGAGAGGAAAAGCAGGGCCCTGCCCTCTAGGAGCTCAGAAGACAGGCAGGTAAATGGACAGCCACAGCAGGTGGTCAGCACAGGGGCAGGGGCCAAAAGCCAAACCCCGAGGGAATGGGAAGGCCCCGAAGGCTTCCTGGAGGCAGCTGAGTACAGTTCACATGAATGGCAAGGGCAGAAACGTATGAGACGTGAAATGGCACGCGGTGCCCTGCACACGGTGGGTGCACAGCATGGGAAGCGTAAAGAGCTCGATGTCAGCCAAACCAACAGAAGGGGCTGCTGTGAACTCAGACCCCTGGCACTTGGGAGGCAAGGCGAGCCCTCCAAGCGTCCTGACAAAGGTGGTCCAGGGGCAGGGAAGAGGTGCCACACTCTAGGAGGGGCACCACGCCCAGCTCGGCCACTGCACGTGACAGCACAGATGGAAACACATCCATGCGGAGCTGGAGACGCAGACGCCAGAGGCCACAGGTGGTCTGAGTGCTTCTGTACAAAACGCCCAGAGGAGATAAATGAGAGAGACAGAAACGAGAAGGGTGGGCGCCAGGGCAGGAGGAAGGGCCCTGAGAGAGACTACAGCGTTTAGAGGGCCCGGGTCCCTGTGTGAGTTCCAACTGTGCTGATGGCTGCACAGCTTGGTGAATGTATGGGAAGTCCGTGAACTGTGCACTTTAATGATCGTGTTGGATGGTGTGTGAATTACACCTCAATAAAGACATTGACAAACACACCTCAGCCAGGTGGCCAAGGCCGACACCAGGAGTGCGGAACAAACAAACTCATTCCTAGCCTGGCCCCGGCCCCGCCCCACTCCACAGCCCGGCTCAGCCCCGATCCAGGGTCCCAGGACACCAAGCACTACAAGGTGCCACTCCAGGTCACTGGACACTAGCAGGGACCCCTGATTTCAGGATCCCACCTTCTAGAAGGGAAGCGTGGTAAACAGTAGACGAACACAACCAGAACCGCAGGAAGATTCGAGCAGCGACGGCAGAGGGACGGCCTCCCAGGTGAGGGGACGTGTAACAGGGAGATGCCAGAGCTGAGCCCACCGTCCCAGGAACAGCCCACAGGGGAACCGTCCGAGAGAGGCCGAGCCGTTTCCTGGAGCCTCCTAACGGCTCACTGCCCAGCATTCAGTTTCTCCCACCACAGCTTCTCAAGAGTTTGGTGGCACGGGGGTCCCGAACAGAGTCTCTTGTCCCTCCTGTTCGCCAGGGACAAGAATGATTCACCCAGCACAGGGCTTCATGGCTTCCCAGCACCCCCATGCTCTGCCTCCTCAGACCTCACTTCACAGAGGGCAGGATGGGGCCACTGCCAAGTGCATCCCAGAAGCCCTTGCTCTTGAACCACCCATGGCCTCCCCACCCAGCCCCACCCAGTCCCACCCAGCCCCAGCCAAGGCCCCAGCGCTGCTCCCCAGCAGACCTGCCTCCTCTAGGGAAGTGGCAGCCAGGCCTCCCCACCCACCTGGGCCTCCCTGTGGGAGGTGGTGCAGATATGGCCACCTCAGTCCAGAGCCTCCTATACCCTAAGCCAAGGCCCTCGTTTACAGATGACCAAACTGAGGCCCAGAGAAGTTAGGTGTCTTGCCCAGGAACACACAGCAACAAGATCAAGAGTGCTCTCCACTTAACCTCCGTGCATATGGGGCATGGCTTAGCAGCGCAACCCACTGGTCCATGCACCGACCTGTGGCCCTGGGGAAACTGCTCAGCGGCTGGCTCTGTGGGGCTTCCTCCTGTGTGAGGCTCAGCTAACGAGAGCACCTACCTCCAGTTGTTATGAAAATACATCGTGTAACAGGCGTAGAGGGCTGCCCGGCCCGGGCAGGACATGCTGTCCACATCTTGCTATTTACTGCATGTGTGACAGCTAAGAGAGAAGTCTCATCACGACTTCAAGTTTATTGCTTATATTTCGCTCACGAAATCCCCCTTACAGGAGGATTATTAGGAAGGCAGAAGGCCTGCAGTGTTTACGAGCACAGCCTTTGGAGCCAAAGGACCCATGTGCAAATCCCAGCTCTGCTCAGGAGCTAACTGCGGACTCAGACAAGCTGCACCACCTCCCTGTGCCTCAGTTTCCCTATCTGTAAAATGGGATGAAGCCGTATGCTCTGAGGACTTTGTGAGACAATTCGTGTCAAACACTCAGCTCCGGCCTGCTGTGCAGAATGAGTGATTTCTAGTGCTGTTATTATGTTTCTTGATAGGCCTGTACTTCCTGCCTTCCTGTGTAACCACAGGGGACTTTAATCACAGGGCTTAAACATAAGCACAACCCTAGATTATAACTCAAACGCCAAACCATCGGAACAGTATCCCTTTAGACGGGACCGTCATTAGTGGTGAAGTACCAGCCCAAACTGTCCGCCCAGGCCTCTGTATGGGCCATACTCAGAGATACCAAAGGCAAAAACAACGAGGCTTTCTCTAATTAGGGAAACCCAAGTTTTCTTTTCTTTTTTTTTGAGACGGAGTTTCGCTCTTGTTACCCAGGCTGGAGTGCAATGGTGCGATCTCGGCTCACCACAACCTCCGCCTCCTGGGTTCAGGCAATTCTCCTGCCTCAGCCTCCTGAGTAGCTGGGATTACAGGCACACGCTACCATGCCCAGCTGATTTTTTGTATTTTTAGTAGAGACGGGGTTTCACCATGTTGACCACGATGGTCTCGATCTCTTGACCTCGTGATCCACCCGCCTCGGCCTCCCAAAGTGCTGGGATTACAGGCTTGAGCCACTGCGCCCGGCCTCTTTCTTTTTTTTTTGAGAAGGAGTTTTGCTCTTGTTGCCTAGGCTGGTTGTGCAATGTCGCAATCCCGGATCACCGCAACCTCCACTTCGAGGGTTCAAGTGATTCTCCTGCCTCAACCTCCCAAGAAGCTGAGACTACAGGCACGCGCCACCACACCCAGCTAATTTTTTGTATTTTTAGTACAGACGGAGTCTCACCATGTTGGTCAGGCTGGTCTCAAACTCCCGACCTCAGGTGATCTGCCCACCTGGGCCACCCAAATTGCTGGGATTACAGGCACGAGCCACCGTGCCGGCAAAACCCACATTTTCTTGCTCCGTCTCCATCTGTAAGAGAGGTCTGAGTGACTTGCCTTTAAGTTCTCAAGTTAAACTATTATATTTCCCCAGCTGCCAAGGGCTGCAAGCAGGTGACAGGCTGCCCTGGGCCCCACCCACTGGGCTGGGTTCGGCCTGTGACACTCTGTTCACATAACTGTCCCCTCGGGAGCCCCAGGCCTCCTCCCAGACTCCCCAGCCACACCTGACTGTGGAGGACTTGAACTTTACTCCTTCACAAGCAGCGTTTTCAGGACCACTGCTGTGACACCAAAAGCCAAAGAAAAGGCAGATCTAAAACCCACCGCGGTGCCAAAAGGACCCCAAGCCAGCTTGCAGGATGCCCAAACTTCAAAAGCACTGTGAGCTGTCCACTTGGCCTCAGAGGCACCCCAGCAGGTACCCATCTCCAAGCCAGGCAAGAGGCGCTGCTTCCCAGCGAGGACCTCTGCCTTCCACCTACTACTCACTGCGGCCATGGTTTCTCTCCTTCAATTCCCCGTCAATTTCTGTTGGAGATTTCTGCTTTTCCCTCAAGAGGCCGGGCAGCAGCCTATCAGGCCGCCTGGTAGGGGAGGAGGCAGAAACTCAGGCAGGGGCGACCACGCCACCCAGCCAGTCCCTGGTGTCTCCCATCCCAGCCAGTACATGCCCATAACAGCAGCAGCTCTGGAAATGCTCAAGTCCCCACCGTGACCACTAGGCAGGAGCCCCCAAATCTGACACACAGAGGCCCACATACGGGGAAGCCTCCCCAGCTCCCCGAGACAGCGAAGCCTCCTAAAATGAGCCCCTGACCAGAGCCACGGCAGACCAGGACCGGAACCCCACTGTCAAACAAAACCCAGTGGATTCAGCTACCAGAGAGACATACCCAAACAGAGGAACACGGGGAGCTGGAAGGGACCTTCATGTGGCCCCAGGGAGGGGAGGGGGCACACGGATGGCACAATCATTCGCTAACACGGATCACACCATGGGACCATCGGGGCCCCAGGACCTCCCATAACAGAGGTATCACCAGGGCGCATCAGGTAAGGCTCTGCTGTTTCCGTAACTTCTGTAACACCGCTGATCCTCCTTCCAAAGGGAAAACAGGCCTCAGGCTGGCAGCCCTCCCTGGCAGCAGAGGCTCACCAGACTCCAATAGCACTGTTTCCATTGAGCCTGAACCACTATTCTATTCTATTCCACAGCAGAAATGGTGATTCAGGAAAACTGGCCCTGATCCTCCTCCGGTTTTCTAGTTGGTGAAGGTGAAGCCCGGGAGAAGGAGAGCAGAGGTCACCTGATGGTGGCACGGGGCTGCACAGGTGAGACAAGGCTGCTAAGGGGAAAGCCTCGAAGGCCGGTGGTTGGAGCGAGACCACCTGCTTCTTTCGCAGTGAAGGGTCCTCCACCTCCCTCAGCAGGAGACCCAGAATAAACAGCCTCCCAGGGCCATGTTGAAACAAACCACAACTTTGAGACTGTGCCGAGCAGTTTCCAGGAAATGGCTCTCCAGAGTACGAGACACATCACAGGACAGGCCCCGCCTGCCCCCAGGCTGCATGGCTGGGACAGCCGCAGGGGCAGCTGAGAGGAAAGAGCGGCAGAGCAGAGGGCTGGTGGTCCACTGAGACCCCAGGTGCCCACTTCCCAGGCTCCAGGACCAAGCTGCATATCCCTGTGAGCCCAGCACAGTGAAGACTGTGGGGCTTGGAGATCCCTGCACTGGGACCACAAAGTGCTGCAGAAGGGTCTACACCGATGCCAGGCAGGAGGGAGGCGGTACAGTCAGGGTTCCTTTCCTGGGCCAGGCAGGGGTCTTCAGAGGGGTCTGCGGTAGGAAGGAGGGGCAGGCTTAATGAGGTCACTCGTCATGGGAGTCCCAGCTAACAACAGTGGAATGTGGCTTTACCCCAGCATGAGGCAGGGGCAGCAACTGAACACACTCCCCCGGCCAGACTGTGTGTCCCCAAATGGGCCTGCGACACAAAGTCAGGAAAACAGACTTCAGGCACAGCCACAGCTGCCCCAGGACAGAGGCCATGACTGACCTCTGAAGCCCATTCTGACCTCTGACCCAGGGCGAGTTTAGCCTGAGAGAGGCCCACATTATCTCATTCCATCTTGCTACCTGCCCCTCCCCACTCGCTAGTGAGGAAACTGAGGCCCAGGAGGCTCACTACCTTGCCCAAGGTCACAGAGCAGGCGGGTGAGGGAAGCAATTCCCAGATTTCTCTCTCAGCACTATCCTCGACTTCTGAGCCAACAGGGCCGGGACCCTGACCTCCCCCACAGGCCAGCCCCAAAGCCAGCCCCAGGGCAGAGCTGCGCTGGGCTGGGACTCAAACACCTCATTTTGGGTGTGTAGGAGAGACGTCCCTGAATTTTCTCCCTAACCCACACAAGACAGGCAGGAAAGGAACCCCATCCTGCAAAACGTCTCCCCCAAACCGAATCCCCTCTGGAGATGCAGGGTTGACAACAGCCGCAGAAGTGTACTTAGCTCTGGGGGTCACGCTCAGGTCTCTGGCCCTGGGGCACTGCTGCACTTTCTGCCAGGAAGCCAACAGGGCAGGGACACTAGCCCACCCGGCTGCGAACAAACAGGCTCTCCTCCCTCCCTTGTACAGGGCCTGGCAGGGGTGCAGGTCCGGCTCTGGGCATGTGGGGCCTCAGGCCGGGGTTGCCACACTGCACCCCACGTTCTGGCAGGCGCACGGGCCTGGGCTCCAGCCCGCCCCAGCAGAGAGCCCCACGAGCTCAACGTCCCAAACAAGGGGAGAGGACGCAGGGCAGAAAGTGGGGTGCACCCGGGGGACAAGCGCCCACAACTTTTTGAAGAGGTCGTCTCTAGGAAAGCAGGGGCTGGGGCGCCCCCATCCTCTCCCGTCCCACCCGGGAGTAGGTCCGCAGCACGACATTGGCGGGCCCGGGCCGGTCCCGTCCCCCTCCAGTGGCCCAACGTCGGTGACCCCGGTCGGGCGACCCCCACCGTAGTCCGGGCCCCGCAACCCGGGGACGTTCTCGTCTCTCCCGACCGGCGGGCAGAACCCGGACGAGCGGCCGCAGGTGCCCGCGGGGGGCGGCCGTGACGCGCGGGACCCGGGGGCGTGTGCGGGGCGCGCCCGCGCGGGGCCCTGCTCCGAGGGTCGCCGGCTCCGGCCCGGGTGGCGGCGGGGAGAGCGCGGCCGAGCGCGCCGGGGAGGGAGCGTGGCCCGGGGCAACCAGGTCCGGGCGGGTAGGTGTCTGCGCGCGCCGCTTACCCTGAGCGGAGATCGGGGCCAACTCTCATCCACCCGCCGCGGCGTCCCCCTCGCCGGCCGCCCGGCCGCGCTGCACCTGCCGCCCGCCCGGGAGCCCAGCGGCGCCGGGGAGCCGGGAGGAGGCGGCCCCGCGGGTCCCGGCCACGAGCGCGGAGGCGGCGGCGGCGGCGCCAGGTCGCGCGCTCGCGTCCCGCTGCGCGGAGTCTGCGCGCCCCCGCCCCGCTGCGCAGCCGCCGCCCCGCCCCGCGCCGCGCCTTAAAGGGGCCGCGCCCCGCGCCCCGCCCGGCCCCGCCCCCGACCCGCGGCCCGCTCGGGGGCCTCGGGGGCGCGCCTGCCCCCGGCGGGTCCGCGCGCGCGAGCTCGGTCACGCGACGCTGCCTTTGTTTGGGTGGCCACGTGCGCCCCCGCCGCTCGCACCCACGCGCACGCTCGGCCGCCGCCGGCCACGGCCACGCCGTCCCCGCGCCTGCCAGGGCGGACGCCGCGCACGAGCACGCACGCTGCGGTGGCCTCGCCCGCGCCCCGCGGGGCCGCCCGCCGCGCAGAAGCTGGGTCGGGGACTAGGCTGCGGGTGGAGACCCGCGTCCCGGGTGGAAATGCCCCGAGCGCAGCCCCACGGCGGGGCTGGACCTGCAGCCCGCGCGTTACGGGACGCAGCACGAACCCCGCTATGGTCGCGCAGTACCTGGCGCGCCCACCCCAGGGTGCCCGGGGTGCTGTCTGTCCCCAGGATCTGGACCTCTGGGCCCACCCTTTCTCTGAATCTCACCTTTCTCATCCAAGGAATACCCCACTGCCCACGCCCCACGCCCCTGCATCTCCCCAGGCTCTACCCTGCCGGGGAGGACATCTAAGGGGGGACGCACTCCAAGCCCACCTGCTCCCGGGTGCTGGACCCTCCAGAAGAAACCACCCACCACCCCGCTTCAAGGCTGTCTACCTCGCAGGAGAGTGCTCAGCGAAGGGGTAGAGGGGATCGCCCTGCGGAACCCTAGCGTCCTACCCAGGAGGATTGAGGGTGCAGGAGAACAAGAGTGGAGAAAATACACAGGCCTGGTGGCTGTTTTTTCCCGGCCCTCTCTGCCTCCCTCTCCCCAGGCTGGGTCCTCTGTGCTCTGCCCTGCCCTTGCTGTGTCTCCAGCCTGCCCCAATGCCCTGCCCTCAACCCACTGACCCTGGGAGTCCTACAGGCATCTCCAGCCTTTCAATCCAAAGACACCAGAACTGGATCTGCCCTCCCCATTTCCTTCTGTGTCAAGGGCCCCAGCTCAAATGCACCTGAAGCTCCTTGGGTCAAGATTCAGGGTCCCTCTTTGATCCTCCTCCAGGTCCAGCCTTGATGGACCTGGGTTGAGGCAGGCACTCAGAGGAGCTGTACTTCTCCAAGGCTCAGGTTCCTGTCTGCAGACCTGGGGACTCAGTGATTTCAGGGCAAAGGATCCAGCACATCCGCAAGGGCTGCACAGCAGCTTCTGTCCTGTGCCTCGACAGGCAGCATAGAACGTGAGGGTGCGCTGTCTGCACGACTCTCTCCCCAGGATGGCCGGGATGACTCACAGTTGTGCCCAGAGCCCCCATCCAGCCCCGGGCCTGACCACCAGACCTCTCTGGCTCCCCCCTCCCTGGTGCCGAAACCCTCCAGGCTTCCTGCCTTATCTCTGTCCTCCAGGGAAACAGGACTTGTTTTTCCCAAACACAAGCTCTACTTTCCTGCCTCCTGCCTCCCGCTCCCTGCTCTGGCCATATCCTCCCAGGGGTACCAGCCCAACACTAACTTTACCCAGCCTGCCAGGCCCAGCTCCAGAGCTGCCCACTCCAGGAAGCCCTCCTGAGCCAGCATGGTCAGAAATGACCCCAGACCCCGACCTGCCAAGGCTCTGGGGGAGGATGGGGCCCCACAGCAGCACCTCCTGCCTCCGGCACCCCCACGGCAGCACCTCCTGCCTCCGGCACTGCGGCCATACTTCAGTTGTTTTCACTGCCGACTGTGCTCCTTCCTGTCCGGTCTCTCGTCTCTCCCCAGCAGCCCAGGTGAGCTGCTCCTGGGAGGAAAGGCCCCGAGCTTTCCTGTGTGAGCCCCTCGCTGCTGTCCCCACACCTCAAGACCTTGGCCAGGCTGTGTGTCATTGTCAGGGTCATTTTGTGCACAGATGACTCACCTCAGTCAAGCCTGCGTGTGCGGGTGCAGCAGTGGAGATCTCTCTGCCAGCAGGACGCCTGCTCCTTCTCACCTCTTATCTCCGAAACTCTCTGCTTCTCCCTGGGGAGACAGAGCCTCCATCCTTACAGCAGCGATCCCAAAGAGGGACCCCCTCCCGCTGCACACCCTCCAGCAATCTGGAAGGAGTCTCGTCAGCCCCATTTGGTCTTGTGTCACACTGGCGCCAGGGGGGCTGCAGGGGCAGAGGCCAGGGTGCTGTGACTGGCAGTGCCATCTGAACCTCTTGGGCTGGGGCAGGCAGTACCCCAACAGAAAAGGGCGGCGGCGGCAGCAGACATCGTGATGCAGAGCACGTGCCTGAGGAATGTTCATTTCGTGAACAGCCAGGATTACGAGTGAGCAGGCAGGAGCTGGAGGGAAGCCACGCCAGGCAGCCCCAGCATGCCTAGCCCCTCATATCCGGTCCACCCTCCAGACATTTGCTGGGTGCCCAGTCCCTGTTTGACCGGTCCAAAAGTTGTGCTGTATGGAGATTCAGACAGAGCCCCTGCCTGGTGGGTAGGCATGGACCACACCCCCCCAAAGCGAGATGTTTGATATTGCCTGATGCCCACCACCCTGCCCTGAGGCTCCTCATAGCTGTCCCATTTGCCCATTTACAGAGCAGCGTTTATGGCTAAATTGTATACCCCCCCAAAAATTCATCTGTTGAAGTCCAAACTCCCATACCTCCCAAAGTGATTGTATTTGAAGATAGGGTCCTTAAAGAGGCCATGAAGGTGGGCCCCACCCCAGTGTTAGAACAGATGTTGGAAGTAGACACTCGGTGCCACAAAGAAGAATCAGCCCTGAGACAAAGGATCTTTTGGCAACACAATGTTTACTTCCTGGGCTGCAGGAAGGGGACCCTCGGCAGCCATCGTGCCATGAGAGTACAAAGAACAAAGGAAAACACACAAATTTATCCTTTACACACTTGGGGTCGTCCTTACTGCTGTGTCTGATCTCCGTTGGCTGGAGCCATGAGAGGAGGAGATGAGGACACAAACACACAGAGCGGGAACTGCGTGAGGACACGGGGAGAAGGCGGCATCTCCATGCCCAGGAGTGAGGCCTCAGGAGGAACCTGCCCTGCAGACGCATTGAGCTCAGACTTCCAGCCTCCGGAAGCATGAGAAAATGAATCCCTGCGGTGTAAGCCGCCTGTCTGTGGTGCTGGTTACATCCACCCTCGTAAACTCATACAAGGGCACAGGCTCAGAGTGGCCACTGGACCCTGAGGGCCACACAGCTGGTGATGGCAAGGCCACCACTGGCTGTCCCCTTCTCTGCTCAGAGCAGAGCTGGACACAGGGATGGCGGGGCAGGGCTGGCCCAAGTGGGCATGGTGGATCCCTGAGCTTGGTGGGTGGCCTGTGAAGGAGGCTTGGAGCCTGCTCACACTAGGGGCCAGTGGGGCCCTCTGACCCCTGCCTATCAGCCTCAGAGCCCCAGGTGAATTGGGGGCAAGATGACAGGACTTGAGAAGAACCCAGTGACAAGTGGAAGCAGGGCCTCCATACATGGCCTGCCACCCCCGCCCTGCCCACTGGCTCCTCGAGGCCACCTTGGTACATTTGTCTGTAGCCACACACAAAGGCATAGAAATAAGTGGGTGAGCAGCATGGGTATGTCAGGGGCAGGCCAGCCCGAGGGCACATCCCAGCTCCCCGTCACCTTCTGAGACGGGACCTGGCACCCAGCAGGTGCACCTGGAAAGTTTGTACCTCGGCATGTAATATCCAGGCTGTCATTCCACATGCACAGAACCATGTTATATTACACGGGACGCCAAAGCACAGAGGGCTCAGGAACTTGCCCGGGGCCACCAAGGAGAGGAAGGACTCCAAGCCCCGGGGTCTGCTGACTCTGGGTTCCAGGCCATTCCCCATGTCACCTCATCGCCATACCCCAGAGGTGGCAGCACCTGGCACCAAATGGCACCGGGACGTGCTGGCAGTTGCTATTTTCATCCTGATTAGGGGAGAAGGGGTGGGGCCAGGGCTGGGGAGGAAGGCACCTGGATTTGGAGTGGTGAGAGCGCTGGTGCTGGCACAGAGCAGTTACAGACACAGAGCACAGACGATTCAGCCTGACACGAACACACCTGGGACTCAGGCCTGCTCCTGCCTGACCTGGCAAGGAGGTGGTGGGGCATTACTGTGCCCATTCCACAGACGAAAAAGCTCAGTCCTGAGAGGCAACGTGTTTGGACCAGCATCACACAGCTAGTTCACGGCCCCACCAGGATGCCCTCTGAGCTCACAGCAACCATGTCCCTGAGAGCACCAGCCTGAAATGACAGGAAGAGTGACGGAGCGCTGCAGCCACAGGGCAAAGAGAGGCTCTGGGGGCTTGGAGGAGCTGGAGGAGACACACAGCCAGATGCGTGAGGGTGCACACGTGAGAGTGTCCAATCCTCGGTGGAGAACGCGCTGGACAGTGGCCTTCAGGAGGAGGGGATGACTCAGGTGAGGAGCGACTCATGAGAAAGGTCCTGGGACACAGCAACACCCGCCAAGCCAGGGCCAGGTCTGGGAGAGGAGGGGAGGGGTGGCCCAGCAGCAAGGAGCAGTCACAGTGGAAGGGCAGAGACTCCAGAACGAGCTGTGTCTGCCAGCGGGAACCTGTGATCTGGGGGTCAAGGGGCCGGCCAGCCCTGCACACTGAGAGGACCCCTCGCCAAGGTGAAGACAGAATCAGCAGCCGAAGCCAGCCCCCCGAGGTCGCCCCTTTGTCTGCTGTGCATCCAGTCTGTCCTGTCCCCTTCCCTCCTTGCCCACCCTGGGCCCCTTGGGTATAAGACACACCAGCAACTTCACACCTGTTTCCAGGAAGACCTGAGGTGCTGCTGCCATGCACACCCCTCCTGTAACTTGCATCAGCCTCCCAGGCCCACATCAGTGTCTGGGGTGGTGGGGAGGGAGCATGGAGGTCATGGAAGAAATGGAGGACTTCTGCTGTGGCTCTGGGTGGGGGTGGTGGGTGTTCTGTCCCTGCAGTTAGCAGAGCTTTGCCAGGCCCCAGGGAAGTGGCAGAGAGCATGGTCCTGCCACTGGCTTGGGATGGGTATTGCAGTGTGAACTTGGGGTTCTGGCTTCTGAGGGTAACTGGATGTGCCACCTTTTGGCAGCAGGTGACAGGGAAGCACTGGGGCCAGATACTACGCCCCTGGGACACCACCCGCCCCAACCTGAGCCCTGCTCCTTGCCCCCTGCCCAACATCTGGCCAACAGCCCTCTGGGAGTGGACGCCACTGGGGGCCACATGGGCAAGGTCTTCTTCCTTAGCAGCTCTGCCTTCTGTCCCCTGAAGACAGACTGCTAGCCTCGGTAACTTAGCAAGTCCCTCCACCTCTCTGAGCCTCAGTTTCCCTACTTTGCAGAGTGGAGGTTGTGCTTCCCTCCGTCCTTCCTCCTCTCGCTTGGCTCCTCAGTCTGCACAGACGCCAGCCCTCATCAGGCCTGGCTCATAAAGGGCTTCTCTTTTCTTTTCGTTTTTTTTTTTTTTTTGAGATGGAGTTTCACTCTTACTGTTTCACCGGCCCATGCCGTTTGCCTCTGGAGGGGTAATTGCCTCTAGTTGCCCAGGCTGGAGTGCAATGGCTCGATCTCAGCTTGCTGCAACCTCTGCCTCCGGGGTTCAAGCAATTCTCCTGCCCCAGTCTCCCGAGTAGCTGGGACTACAGGGGTATGCCACCGTGCCCAGCCACAAAGGGCTTCTTTTGCAAAGGAAGACCCATGTATGAACCTCTAGCCTGTGTCAGGATACAATTGTCCAGTGGGGCTGGGGGAGCCAGAGGGAGAGGGATTCTTGGAGAAGGGGCTTTCAGCCAGGGAAGGGCATCTGAGGGAGGGCAGTCCTGGCAGAGGCTCCAGGGAGCAGGTTGTGGAGGAGAGGAGCTCTCTGTAACCTTAGAAAGCTGCAGGCAGGAGCCTCGACCCCTCAGAGCTGCTGGACGGGCTGAGCTCAGCAGAGCCTGGGGTCAGGGCTGCCCGACGCTGGGCAGGCCCAACCCCACCCCGGTGTGCCCAGAATGTGGGACAGGGAGTTAAAGGAGCTTCTGCTCCAGCTTCAGGGATTCACGCTGTTTGTCCTGCTGGGCTTTGGACTTACTTGGGACCCGTCGCCCTTTTCTGCTTGCCTGTGTGTCCCCTTTGGAGTGGAAATGTCTGTCCTATGCGTTGGAAGCTCAAAGCCTGTGAATTTCACCTGCTCGCAGCTGGAAAGGGATTGGCCTTGGAATGAATCACGCCGTTTCACCCATGTCGGATTCTCACGCAAGACTCTGGACTTTATGAGTTAGTGCCGGAATGAGCCATTGGGATAGAATGAATACATTACATGTATGAAAAGGGCGTTAATTTGGGAGGCAGGGAATAGGATCCTATGGGCTGAATGTGCCCCCTGACGTTCCTGTGTTGGAAACTTAATCCCTGGTGGGATAGTGTTGAGAGGTGGGATCTTTAAGAGTTGATTAGGGCTGGGCACGGTGGCTCACGCCTGTGATCCCAGCACTTTAGGAGGCCGAGGTGGGTGCATCACCTGAGGTCAGGAGTTTGAGACCAGCCTGACCAACATGGTGAAACCCCGTCTCTACTAAAAATACAAAATTAGCCAGGCGTGGTGGCACAAGCTTGTAATCCCAGCTACTTGGGAGGCTGGGGGAGGAGAATTGCTTGAACCCAGGAGGCGGAGCTTGCAGTGAGCTGAGATCGCACCACTGCACTCCAGGCTGGGTGACAGAGCAAGACTCTGTCTCAAAACACACACACACCCCCAAAGATGATTAGGCCATGAGGGCTCTTCCCTCTTGAGAGGCTTAATGCTGTTATCTCTAGAATGAATTCTCATGGAGTGGATTAGTTATCATGGGAATGGGTTAGTTATCATGAGAGTTGTTTAGTTATCTTGGGAGTGGGTTAGTTATCATGGGAGTGGTTAGTTATCATGGGAGTGGGTTAGTTATCATGAGAGTGGTTTAGTTATCATGGGAGTGGGTTAGTTATCATGGGAGTGGGTTAGTTATCATGAGAGTGGTTTAGTTATCATGGGAATGGGTTAGTTATCATGGGAGTGGGTTAGTTATCATGAGAGTGGTTTAGTTATCATGGGAGTGGGTTTAGTTATCATGGGAGTGGGTTAGTTATCATGGGAGTGGGTTAGTTATCATGAGAGTGGTTTAGTTATCATGGGAGTGGGTTAGTTCTCATGGGAGTGGGTTAGTTATCATGAGAGTGGGTTAGTTATCATGGGAGTGGGTTAGTTCTCATGGGAGTGGGTTAGTTATCATGAGAGTGGGTTAGTTATCATGGGAGTGGGTTAGTTCTCATGGGAGTGGGTTAGTTCTCATGGGAGTGAGTTAATTATAATGGAGTGGGTTAGTTATCGTGGGAGTGGGTTCCTGATAAAAGAAGGGGTTCTGTGTACACTCTCTTGCCCTTCTGCCTTCTGCCATGGGGTGTCACACTAAGAAGGTCTTCCCCAGATCCTGGCACCTTGTTCCTGGACTTACAGCCTCCAGAACTGTGAGCCAAGTGAACTTCCGTTGTTTATAAGTTACCCAGTCTCGGGTACTCTGTGATGACAATACAAAATGGACTAAGACATCACCTCATGTACTTCATTTTATTTATTTGTTTGTTTGTTTATTTATTTATTTGGAGTCTGACTCTGTCGCCCAGGCTGGAGTACGGTGGCGTGATCTCGGCTCATTGCAACCTCCACCTCCTGAACTCAAGCAATTCTCCTGCCTGAGCCTCCTGAGTAGCTGGGATTATAGATGCATGCCACCATGCTGGGCTAATTTTTGTATTTTTAGTAGAGACAGGGTTTTTGCCATGTTGGCCAGGCTGGTCTCGAACTCTTGACCTCAAGTGATCCACTCACCTCTGCCTCCTGGGATTACAGGTGTGAGCCACTGCAGCCGGCCACTAAGGTACTTCAACAACAACAGATAAAGCCCTGCTGTGCTGTCCGGGCTGGAATGCAGTGGCTATTCATGGGTGCAGTCATAGCTCACTGCAGCCTGAGAGCTCCTGTGCTCAAATGGTGCTCTCGCCTGAGCCTCCCCAGCATCTGGGACTGCAGGCATGTACTCACACGCACAGCTGCCTGATATGCTTTCGCAGTCCTAGACCGCACGCGGGGTCCTGCATGACGCCAAGTCATCACGTCTCTTAGCCGCTCCTGGCTGTGAGAATCTCTTTGGTTTTCCACGTATTTGATGACCTGGACAGTTTAAGGAGGACTGGTCGGGAATTCTGTGGATGCCCCTTGATTGCAATGTGTGATGTTTTCCTCAGAGGTAGACTGAGGTTTTGCGGAGGATGACTGCAGAAGTAAGGGCCCTTCCCATCCTGTCTTGCAAGGTGACATGCCATCAGCATGACTCCTCACTGCTGGCGTTGACCTTGATCACCTGGCTGAGGTGTGTTTGTCAGTTTCTCTGTGGCAGCGTTCCCCTCCCCATTCTGTACTCTTCAGAAGGAAGTAAGGACAGCGACCTTTGTCTCCTTAAAACTTTTATGTATAGGTGGGGCGAGGTGGCTCATGCCTGTAATCCTAGCACTTTGGGAGGCTGAGGCGGACGGATCACCTGAAGTCAGGAGTTCAAGACCAGCCTGGTCAACATGGCGAAACCCCATCTCTACTAAAAATACAAAAATTACAGGCATGGTGGTGGATGCCTGTAATCCCAGTTACTCGGGAGGCTGAGGCAGGGGAACTGCTTGAACCCAGGAGGTGGAGGTTGCAGTGAGCTGAGATCAAGCCACTGCGCTCCAGCCTGGGCGACAGAGCAAGACTGTGTCTAAATAAATAAATAAAATTTTTATCTATATAAAACACCAGGAAAATTAATGTTATTCTATGCAGCCAGCAGTTACTTAGATTTACGCACATATTTAAACAGGTACTATCCTAGCCATTTGGGGGCACCGCGAAGTACACTGTCCTTGCTGGGAGGCTGATACAGTCTGGCTGTCGTCCTCTCCAAATCTCAGGTTGAAATCTGATCCCTAGTGTTGGACGTGGGGCCTGCTGGGAGGTGTCTGTATCATGGGGGCGGACCCCTCATGAACGGCTTGGTGCTTGCGTTAACAGTGAGTCCTACCTTTATTAGTTACCCTGAAAGCTGGTTGTTAAAGAAAGCCTGGCTCACACCTGTAATCCCAGTGCTTTGAGAGGCCAAGGTGGGCAGATCACCTGAGGTCAAGAGTTCGAGACCAGCCTGACCAATCTGGAGAAACCCTCAACTCTACTAAAAATACCGTGTCAAGAAAGAGAAAGAAAGAAAGAAAGAAAGAAATAGAAAGAAAGAAAAGAAAGAAGGAAAGAAAGAAAGAAAGGAGGGAAGGAGGGAGGGAGGGAGGGAGGGAAGGAAAGCCTGGCGCCTCCTTCTGCCCCCTCCTCTCCTCCTTCCTTCCTCCATGGGCTGCCTCCTCCCTTTCCCCTTCTGCTATGAATGGAAGCTTCCTGAAGCCTCACCAGAAGCAGATGCTGGCACCGTGCTTTTAGTACCAGCCTGAAGAACTATGAATCAAACAATCTTTTTTTTCTTTTGGAGATGGAGGTTTGCTCTCGTTGCCCAGGCCAGAGTACAACGGCATGATCTCTGCCTCCCGGGTTCAAGTGATTCTCCCGTCTCAGTCTACTGAGTAGCTGAGGATTACAGGCAAGTGCCACCACACCCAGCTAGTTTTGTATTTTTAGTAGAGATGGGGCTTCTCCATGTTGGTCAGGCTGGTCTTGAACTCTCGATCTTAGGTGATCCACTCACCTCAGCCTCCTGAAGTGCTGGGATTATGGGTGTGAGCCACCAGGCCTGGCCACCATCTTTTCTTTATAAATTCCCCAGCCTCTGGTATTCCTTTTTAGCAATGCAGCAAATTAAGACAGATACCAGCCCCACCATCCATCTCCAGGACTGTCCTGGGCAGGAGCGCGGTCACCTCCACTGGCCTCTGTCACTGGCACCTGCACAGTGGATCCTGGATCGATGTCACACTCTCCCTTTAGATTCCCCTCTTGGAAGGAAAGGCACCAAAGGCCTGCCCACCCCCTGCGGGGGGCTCAGGATCCTCCAGACCACTGGCCTCTCGGTCACCCTCCCTGGGGCTGACCTCCAGCCACCTGGGGCCTGCGGTGCCCCCAGTCTCCTCCTCTGTGGTCAGACGGTTTTCACTTATCTGGCCTGAGTCAGGGGGGCAGGTGGGTGGGGGCAGTGGCTGGCACTAGGTTCACCTGTTAAAGTGCAGGGATAGGGGCAGCTCCCCACAAGGAGGGGAACCAAGAGGTGCACACAACAAAGCTGTGGGCATGTCTGCCACAGGCCAGTGTCCCTGGATACCTTGTTTTGGGTGGGGCAGGGCGGAGGCAGGCAGCCTGGCAGGTCAGAATATCTGAGGTCCTGGCCCTGGGCCTCCCTAGGTCTCGGCTTCCTAGCCCTCCTAATGGGCTTCTGGCCCCTCCCACCAGTGTCCTTCCTCTGCCCCTAGCTCCAGCCAGATCCCCAGAGATGAGCAACCCTGAGGACCGGCAAGGCCATCCCAGCCCTCCTTCATCTCCCTCCACTCGCCTGGCCCAGCCTGGAGGAGGAGTGTGGTGTGAATGTAGCCATGAACCCAGTCAGCTCCCCTGGGCTGAAGCCTCAGAGATGCTGCTGCAGGGCCCAGGCAGCCCCGGTCTGCCCCAGGCGGCCTCCAGGGCACAGCCCTCAGCACAGAAGGGCCCAGGCTGTAGGTGTGGCCTGCAGCAGGGGGTGGAGGCTGGGAAGGGCTTGGGGGAACTCGGGATGGGTTGAGGTCTGTTCAGAGCTAGCCTGCGGCCCCTGCTCCCAAGCCAGCCCTTGGGCCCTGCTCTGCAGTGGGTTCAGCTGCCCTGCCTTCTGTGCCCCAGCCCAGGTGGGAGGGTCCTGGCTTACCCGCTGGCCGCAGGCTGCCCTTCCTCTTCCCAGGGTGAGGAGGTGCCCACTATGAGCTGGGCAGCCAGAAGCCAGGGTGAGCTGAGCCCCCACCTGCTGCCCCGGGGGACCCTTCCACGTCTGTCTCAGCCCCTTAGCTGTGCACTACCCTCCCACCTGCCCTGCACCTGCCGGTCCCCGGGCTCACTGAGGCCACCTTGTGGCTGTTCACGGCGTCGGCCCCACAGTCGGGGCCTAATTTCCACACCGACTGCATTTGTCCACTGTGGACTTTTATCCTCTGTGCCACCTCCCTGCGTGGCACCCGCCACATGCTGCGCTGAGCTACTTCTAAACCCCATGGGGGGCCGGGTGCGGTGTCTCATGCCAGCACGTTGGGAGGCCAAGGCGGGCGGATCACCCGTGGAATTCGAAACCACCCCGGCCAACATGGTGAAACCCGGTCTCTACCGAAAATACAAAAAATTAGCCCGGTGTGGTGGCCCGTGCCTGTGATCCCAACTAGTTGGGAGGCTGAGGCAGGAGAATCACTTGAACCTGGGGGTGGAGGTTACAGTGAGCCGAGATCATGCTGCGGCACTCCAGCCTGGGCAACAGAGTGAGACTCTGTCTCAAAAAAACAAAGGAAAGAAGAAAGAAAGAAAGAAAGAAGGAAAGAAGGAAAGAAAGAAAGAAAAACCTAAACCCCACGGGGAAAGGTGTTTTCATTTATAGGCTCTTCCTGTTTCACGTGAGGAGCATCACAGGGCGCATCTGTTCCCACAGGAAGGGCTCCAGCTCGCTGGAGGCAAGAAGAGAGATCCTGAGAGGCCACCTGGGAAGGAGAACCGAAAGTGACAGTGGTGAGGAGGGTGACAGTGGTGAGGAGGGTGACAGTGGTGAGGAGGATGGCAGCAGTGATGATGACGGCTCACACTCCTGTGTGCTGGGCATAGTTCTGGGCACTTTATACGAACCAGTGGAGAGGCTGTCGGCGTGAGAGGAGCTCTGGGGACACGGAGATGTCTCGCAATGGGGTCCTTCTTCCACCTCCCCACAAAAACTTTGGTAGACCCCACAACCTCGTGTGCTTTCAGGGTGAGTTTGCGTGGGAGTGGCATGTGGGGCCTGTAAGCCTCAGAGCAGGGGCAATGCCTGTCCCCTTGGGGTCACTTCCGCCTCACAGGGATGCTGGGGCAGGCCTGGGATACCCCATCACATGGAGGGAATACCCAGGGCTCCCGGATCCAGAGCACAGTGCCCAGGTCTGGTCACAGTGTGACCCGGGCCCTCTGGGGGAGCTGCTCCACCCACCTTGGCCCTCCCATCCCAGCTTGCTTTCCAAGGCCTGCCCAAAGCCCCAGTCCCTGTAAGGTCCCAAAGATTTCCCAAGGTCCCTTAGGTCTCTGGAGGTCCCCCAAGGCTCCCTAGGCCCCCAAGTCTCAAAAGATCTTCCAGAGACTCCTCAAGACCTCCCCAGGCTCCTCAATGATTCCCAAGGCCCCCCCCCCAGGCCCTTTAGGCCCTCCTAAAGCCCCACAAGGTCTCCTAGGCCCCCTAAATTCCCAAGAACCCCCAAGACCCCCAGGCATCCCTGCATCCTCAACACTCCAGGGACCCCATCAGCAGCTGCCTCTTCTGGGATGTCCAGGCGGAAGTCCCCAGGGCTAAATCCACCTGTTCAGCTCTTTGCTTCATGCCACCAGCTATTGGTCCTGGGCTGACCTATGGTGTGGTGTCTTTGGGTCATGTGACCACCAGGCACAGTCACATGGTGTCAAACATGGCTGCCTACAGCACCACCATAAGAGAGGTGGAAGTGAGTTTTTGTGCAGCACTCCAGAGCCAGCCTGTAGTCAGGGAGGCCTCCCCAGAGGCATCCACTAAGCTGCCTGCCAACTTGGGTGCCCCAGGCATGGGCCTCTCTAAGTCTGCCCTAGGAGAGTTTATGCAACACAGAGGATGGAGGCTGGGTCTGATGGTTTTTTTTTTTGAGACAGAGTCTTGCTCTGTTTCCCAGGCTGGAGTGCAGTGGCACAATCTCACCTCACTGCAGCCTCCGTCTCCCTGTTCAAGCAATTCTCCTGCCTCAGCCTCCCTAGTAGCTGGGAATACAGGTGTGCACCCTCACACCCAGCTAATTTTTGTATTTTTAATAGAGACAGGGTTTCTCCATGTTGGCCAGGATGATCTGAACTCCTGATCTCTGGTGATCTGCCCACCTCAGCCTCCCAAAGTGCTGGGATTACAGGTGTGAGTCACCACACCGTGCTGGGTCTGAATCTTTAACGGCTCCCACTGCTCTGGAGCCCCTCCCACAGCCAGCCCTTGCTCACCAGCTGGGGAACCAGCAGCCTGCCTCATACCTACGTGCCCTCCTGGGGGTTGGGGTCTCTCTCAGCAGTATCAGTGCCAGGACACATCCCTTGTGCTCTCTGCCCCTTTCCCTCATCTGCAGGCCTAGGCCCAGTCGTCCAGCCAGCCTCCACTCAGCTTCTCTCGCTGCACACAAAGGCTGACTCCATCAAGCTGCACTCCCTGAAAGACACCCACAAACCACAAACTCAGCCTCCCCTTTGCCCACAGGATGCACACGGGCAAAACTGTCACCAAGAGAAGGGAGGAGGTGCCCAAAAGTGGTTTCTGTGTCTGTGGAGAAAGAGCCTGCCTGGGGCTGGACCCTGGTTGTGTGGGCTCAGGTGTGAGTCCTTCCCCTTCCTGGGCCCCAGTGGATGATGATGTGTCATGGCCCAGGGTTAAGAGCACAGACTGGAGAGGGACTCCCTGGGCTTGACTTCTGCTGCTTCTGTGCACTGGCTGTGTGATTCTGAACAAGTAACCTAGCCTCTCTGTGCACATTTCCTTGTCTAACAGAACATACCACCAAGGTCGTTAACAAGAATCGGTAAGTTAATGTTTATAAAGTATTTATTATTTTATTTTATTTATTTTTTGAGATGGAGTCTTGCTCTGTCGCCCAGGCTGGAGTGCAGTGGTGCGATCTTGGCTCACTGCAACCTCCGCCTCCCAGGTTCAAGCAATTCTCCTGCCCCAGCCTCTTGAATCACTGGGATCACAGGTGCTTGTTGCCATACCAGCTAATTTTTTGTATTTTTATAGAGATGGGGTTTCACTATGCTGGCCAGGCTGGTCTCGAACTCCTGACCTCAAGATCTGCCTGCTGCGGCCTCCCAAAATGTTGGGATTACAGGTGTGAGCCACTGCGCCTGGCATATATATATATATTTTTAAACAGAATCTCACTCTGTCACTCAGGCTGGTGTGGGGTGGTGCCATATCGGTTCACTGCAACCTCTGCCTCCTGGATTCACCGTCTGCTCAGCCTACTGAGAAGCTGGGATTACAGGCACCTGCCACCACACTTAGCTGCTTTTTTATATTTTTGAGAGATGGGGTTCTACAACGCTGGCCAGGCTGATCTCGAACTCCTGACCTCAAGCTATGTGCATGCCTTGGCCACCCAAAGTACTGGGATTACATGTGCGAGCCATTGTGCTCAGCCAGGATT
Organism: Saguinus oedipus; assembly: GCA_031835075.1. Lineage (NCBI taxonomy): Eukaryota > Metazoa > Chordata > Mammalia > Primates > Cebidae > Saguinus > Saguinus oedipus. The sequence continues at coordinate 221,800,582 of CM063169.1, forward strand.
ATATGTGTGTGTGTGTGTGTGTGTGTGCGCCTGTCTGTGTCTGTGTGTGCCTGTGTGTGTGTCTGTGCCTGTGTGTGCATGTCTGTGTCTCTGTGTGTGCCTGTGTGTGTCTGTGCCCGTGTGTCGGTGTGTGTCTGTCTCTGTGTCTGTGCCTGTGTGTGTGTCTGTGTGTGTGTGTGTGTGTCTGTGTCTGTGCTAATTTGAGTTCCTTATAGATTCTGGCTATTAGTCATTTATCAGATGCATAATTTGCAAACTTTTTTTCCCATTCTGTGTCTGTTTACTGTGCAGCCGTTTTCTGGTTTAAGCTTTCTAGTTGAACTATCTTTCTAGTTAATTTTTGTTTTGGTTCATTATATTCTTGGCATAGGTGGTAGTGACACCTTGGTTCATTTTATTCTCGTTCTTTAAGTTGTATGTGTGTGTTTTCGTGAAAAATCGTCTGCTTTGGAAATAACAGGAACGTGTCAAGGAAAGCAAGCCAAGTCTCCCCAGGTAACTTTATTTTTGTCTTCTCAAACATATCAGATCAAATAATGACGTTTTCTAATCTTGAAACCAGCAAGATTAGAAGAAGAATGAGGCCACCCTTTCACGCGGTCTTTCCCCATTGCACAAAGTGTTCAAGGTCAAAGGCAGGCTCTGCCGTCAGACGCAAGTGCTGCCCTATCCACTTCTGCTAGAGCACACGAGAGTCAGGTCCACGGCATCGCTGCCAATTGTTTCGCACCAGGGAGCCGCAAAGGAAGCTAAACTAACCTTTCTAAGCGATGCTAAGTTTTCACTCTCTAACCAGCACTTCGGATGTTTTCTTCCTTAAAACACCAAAGAACAGGTGCTATATGTCTGCTGCCTCTAAAAGGCTCCCCAGAAATCAGAGCCTATCGAGCGGGACTGTCCGGGCAGTCACCCCCATCCTGCGCACAGACAGCCAGGGGCTCTCGGCGGGTGTCAGACACACACTGCCTCAACAGCAGTCCCGAAATCTGAGATTCTGAATGTCAGCAGGTGGCTGGCGAATATCCCCAAAGCCACTCAGGAGCTGGCCGTGTGGACTGACTGGATTTCTTATTCAACATAAAACACTTACACTTTGGCCTGGATATTTTTTTTTTTTTTTTTGAGACGGAGTTTCGCTCTTGTTCCCCAGGCTGGAGAGCAATGGCGCGATCTCGGCTCACCGCAACCTCTGCCTCCTGGGTTCAGGCAATTCTCCTGCCTCAGCCTCCTGAGTAGCTGGGATTACAGGCACGCGCCACCATGCCCAGCTAATTTTTTTTTTGTATTTTAGTAGAGACGGGGTTTCACCATGTTGACCAGGATGGTCTCGATCTCTTGACCTTGTGATCCACCCGCCTCGGCCTCCCAAAGTGCTGGGATTACAGGCTTGAGCCACCGCGCCCGGCCTTGGCCTGGACTGTTTTGCTAAAATTGGTAGTGGGTTTTAGGGCAGGCCAGTGTATAGGAAAGTTTTTTTTTTTGACACGGAGTCTCGCTCTACTGCCCAGTCTGGAGAGCAGTGGTGAAACCTTAGCTCACTGCAACCTCCACCTCCTGGGTTCCAGCAATTCTCTTGCCTCAGCCTCCCAAGTAGCTGGGACTACAGGCATGTGCCACCACACCCGGCTAAGAAACATTTCCCAGGGACAATAAAGGCTTAGAAGAACCTTTTGGGGAACCTCTGTGAGGAGCACAATTCCAGAGCCCCCGTGGCCTCCTGGACAGCAGGCACGCGGCAGGCTCCCCCGGCTGCGCGGCACAGGCAGGCACGGCCCGTCTGAAGAGCGGCCCGTCTTGCATGTTTGGTTTTTCTCCAACCAGGAGCACACAGTAGAAAGAGCCAGGGCGTATTTACTCTTTACACCCAGATTTTTCTTTGAACTATTCATTATTACACCATTCGGCTTGCACAACGATCTCTGATAATGTGTTTCATAAAATCCTCCGTTGAAGCTGCCCTTTTGCCTGACCTGGGTGGGGCTGAACGAGGAAATGGGAAGTTTCCTGTATGCTTCAAAACAGAAATCGATGCCAGGGAATTCTGAAAATGGAAGCTGCGAAATGTGAAATCACTAAGGGAGTGTCTGCAAAACCCACCCGGCAGCGTCAGGAACGGTGTCCACGTGCTCCAGATGGCAACGGCCCCCTCCTTAGAGACCAAAGTTCCAGCCGCGTAGTCTCTTATTTCAAACAAAACTAAGGTACATACATCTTATCATCTACATAGGCATGGACACACCGTAAACAAGGACATAGTACACAGTTGAGGGGTGCCCTGGGGATCGGGGCAGGAATGCCTTCAGGGAAGAGTCCTCTGGTCACCAGGGCCCTCGGGCTTCAGAGGAAACCGGCGATCCACCATGGCTTCGAGACAAAAGACAAACACCGGAGACGGAGTTCACACTACTCTGCTGTAAAAGGACAAGATGGTCGATAAATACAGAGAACTCGGTGTGAAGAAAAGGCAAGAACAAATCTGGACCGTGGGCACAGACTCCAGGGCCTGCTCCGAAGTCATCCTTCCGGAGTCTGGGAACGGGCCCTAATCCATAGGTGGCCCGTTTTTTTCCTGATGGGCCGCCGAGCCCGGCTGTGTTAGATCAACATCAAGCATCGGCATGTGACATGTCAACAGCACAGAACCGGCCGGCGCTTCACACGGGGCCCGCTTCCAGAGCTCATGATCTGTGCTCCCAGAACAGGTCAGCCGGATTGTCTTGCCACGCCGCCGTGACGAGGCAGGCCTGCAGGCCCCGCGCCCCTCCTGGCATGGGCGTGGTCTATTCCCGTGGTCCACCACCTGAAGCCGGACCACGTTGCATTGCAGCTGCACAGAATGGTGGGGATCAAGCAGCAAGGACCTAACCGTCAACTAAGAGGAAGGTGAAATGAAGGCAAAGAGAATCAACCACTTCCCAAAACTTGCCCACAAACCATTACGGAACGAGTCCCGCCAAGTGGATCAAGGTGACCCAGACGGTGTGTCCTGCGTGGAAATCATATTATCACATCCCTAAAATTATTGCAATAAAGCCACCGACCAGCCATTTTCTAAACTACGCTGTTGACGTTGTTAAGACCTAAGAAGCCAATGCCCCCATCAGCAGCTGCGTCCGCTGAGAGGAAGTGACGTGGGCTGAACCCGCAGATGCGCAAAGGAACTGAAAATGCCAAATATGTCATAAAATTGTTGACAAAAGGTGTTTTTTCTAAAATCAAGATTTAACTATCAAAAATAAATTTCTAAATTTGAATGTATATCTCAACATAAGTGGTCTGGAATAATTCTCTTAAATAGTTTTCACACTTTGCGAGTTCGGAAGCAGGAGCCGGCTTCTCAGCTGTGCGAGTCTGGCTTCGCAGTCTCCTCAATTCCTCGCGCAAACAGTCGAACCAGCTGGCAGTGGACCCTGCAGAGACAAGCAGCCACACGTAAACCCCACGTCCCTCACTGAAGGCTGGCCTTGAGCCCCACTCCCAGACAAGGGCTGCAGTGGGGGCCCACCCCCCATGGAATGGTCGGATGTCACCGTGGGCTGTGGGAGTCCAGCCCAAAATGATGGGTCCTGGGTGTGGAGTCATTCACTTAGACTTCCAGGATGCCAAGTTTGTAAAGGGCTGCTGATGGCCAGGTGGGAAATATGGGCATCAGCACCCCGATTTGGATGACAATGCTCCCATCCAAGCAGAGTGCCCATTCTGGCGTGTGCCAACTCCACCCACCCACCCCCTCAATGTCCTCAGCAGTACTGAGTGTGCAGGGCCTGTGGGGAGCCCATGTGGGGCGACTCCACTTGTGGAAGAGATGTGTGAGGAATGCTCAGATGAGAAGGACAGGTGGCCCAATGCCAGCAAGAGCCTTCAGGCTTGAGGAGCGGGTTGGGGGTCCCTGGAGGTCCCCTGCCCAGGGGCTCGGTGACCAGAGTGAATCCCTGGGTCAGAGCCCTCTTCCCACACAGGACAGCTCTGTTTATTTCATGTATTAATAATATCACAGCCTTTTCAGACATATTTCAGTAACCTAAATCCCTACATTAAGTGACAGGCTGGGGCTGGGCACAGTGGCTCACGCCTGCAATGCCAGTATCTTGGGAGGCCCAGGCAGGCGGATCACCTGAGGTCAGGAGTTTGAGACCAGCATGGCCAATATGATGAAAACCTGTCTCTACTAAAAATACAAAAATTAGCCAGGTGTGGTGGTGGGCACCTGTAATCCCACCTGTAATCCCAGCTACTTGGGAGGCTGAGTCAGGACAATCACTTGAACCCAGGAGGCTGAGGTTGCAGTGAGCCAAGACCTCATCATTGCACTCCAGCATGGGCAACAAGAGTGAAATTCTGTCTCAAAAAATTAAAAAATAAAAATAAATAAATAAATGACAGGCTGTTTCCATGGAGCTGAGCGCGCGTACGCGCGCACACACACACAAATTATATTTTAAAAAGTGGTGTGCTGCTTAAGGCATAGCAATGTTTATCAAGATAGAAAGGACCTATTTGATGCCTGCCCTAATTTTCAAATTATTCTCTTTCTTTTATATGTACACCAATATTAAAAATAATCCCACTTCCCAAACTTGTCACATGAGTTGACAGAGGAAAGTCCCTATGCACGGCTGCCTGGGGCAGTGGGTGTTCTAGGACCTTCCGATGACCTCTCGCAATCACCACCCTGACGGAAAGAAAGTGGGCACGCGGACCCAGGCCTGGAGAGGGGTGGAGACCTCCTTCTCCATTAAGTTTGTTTGGATGTGAACAGGAGAAGCTTTCTTAGAGCCGGAGCTCACTGGCAGAGGAGTCAATGACCTGAGGAGCTGTCTGCAGACAGGTGGCATCCTCTTACATGCTGTGACTTCAAGCACTCAAGGGCCATCTGTCACCCAGCTTTTGGTGCAGACAGGCGTAGGCCTGCCGACCAGCCTGCCATGGTTCTCCCGTGAGCCACGCTCTGTGAACAAGTGTCCAGCTGGGCTTCCTTGAAGTAGACCAAGCTCTGACAGACACCTGCCAGCGGTTCAGAATCCGCCTAGAGCTTTACCAGCTTCCCAGCCTCATGTAATCTGCACGCCCACACTTAAGTCAATGGCCTTTGAAAAACATCAACTTGCTTGTTACTGTGTCTGTCCAAGGAGAAACAATTTTCTTTGCGCTCAAATTCCTGCTGGTTATGTGATATATTATAAATTTCCTAATACAATGGGCCCCAGTCGATGTGGGAGGACAGTGCTTCCCACCTTCCACCCAGCCAGCCAGAGGAGGGGCATGGCACTTGCCCCAGGGACACCGAACTTCCGTGTCTGGCCATAGCTGCCTCCACGGATTCCCCAGGCTGCATGGCCTTCAACACCAAGCTTCCCTCAGGCCTCTTCCCTTCCTTCCCATTCTGGGGGTGCCTTTCCTAGCACCCCTACCTCCTGCCCCTCCCTGCACGGAGCACCTGCACTTGGCGGCTGACCATGGCCCTTGAGGCCCAGGGTTCCCTGGTGGACTCAGTGAATCAAGGACTGCCCATAAAGGTGGTTTCCTTTGGGTGCCTTTTGAGTTTTTTTGAGACAGTGTCTCGCTCGATCATCCAGGTCTCAGCTCACTGCAATCTCCACCTCCCGGGTTCAAGTGATTCTCCTGCCTCAGCCTCCCGAGTAGCTGGGATTACAGGTGCATGCTACCACCTGCAAAATTACCAAGCTAATTTTTTTTTGAATCTTTAGTAGAGACCGGATTTCACCATACTCGCCGGGCTGGTCTCAAACTCCTGATCTCAAGTGATCCGCCCGCCTCGTCCTCCTGCCTTTTGAATTATTTAGGAGGACAGAGAGAGAATGCCAGGGCAAAGAGCCCAATGCCAGCCTGGAGCACAGAGTGTGGAAGAGAAAAAGAATGAGATGGAGGGGCTTCCAACACCCGTGAGAATGACCCGCAAAACAAAACGCAGCAGTACTTGGCACCTGGCATCTTCCCAGAATGCGGGCAACGGCATCTCCTTCGATATTGACATAGGGAAAGAAAAGTGCATTTCCAAAACATTCTTGGGTATAAAGCCCCAGGGAATACGCCTGGGTAAGGCAGCTTGTGACAGACACCTCAGGGCTGCAGGGGCGGGCGCTGGCGGCCGGAGGTCCCTGCACGTACCTGACCTCGATGGCCGGGCTGTGCAGGACCTCCCCGTCGCAGTTCCAGGAGCTGCTGGAGACGGCGCAGCAGCAGGAGGGGTGGCTGCTGCAGATGTGCCTGAAGCGCTTCTTCTCCCCCTCCTTGAGGTCACTGTCCTCGTCCTCCACATGCTTTGACGTAAACTGGAATTTCTTGACACGATACACTTCAACAAAAGTGAAGTCAAACTACCAACAGACAGGGAGAAGGACAATTCAGCTCTAAATGTCATCCAAGTGGGGCAGCAGAACAGCCCAGGCCAACAGCGAGTTATCTCAGGCCTTGGTGCATACATGGCCCTTCCCGGAGGATGCAGCTGCTTGTGCTGGGCCCTGGGGTTACTTTTCCGGCTGACCCAACAGCTCAGAGATGAAGGGAAGCCTGGCACCCACCTTACTCGGTGCCCACCTTCCCCGGATCCCCCTTCCCCTGAGCCCCCCTTCCCCTGAGCCCACCTTCACCCCAGCCCACCTTCCCCCGGGCCCACCTTCTCCCAAGCCCACCTTCACCCCAGCCCACCTTCCCCTGGGCCCACCTTCCCCTGAGCCCACCTTCCCCCATGTCCATGTTCACCCCAGCCCACCTTCCCCGGATCCCACCTTCCCCCGTGCCCACCTTCCCCGGCGCCCACCTTCCCCCGTGCCCACCTTCCCCAGAGCCCACCTTCCCCCATGTCCATGTTCACCCCAGCCCACCTTCCCCGGATCCCACCTTCCCCCATGCCCACCTTCCCCGGCGCCCACTTTCCCCCATGTCCATCTTCACCCCAGCCCACCTTCCCCAGAGCCCACCTTCCCCCGTGCCCACCTTCCCCGGTGCCCACCTTCCCCCGTGCCCACCTTCCCCCGTGCCCACCTTCCCCAGAGCCCACCTTCCCCCGTGCCCACCTTCCCCCGTGCCCACCTTCCCCAGAGCCCACCTTCCCCCGTGCCCACCTTCCCCCGCGCCCACCTTCCCCCGTGCCCACCTTCCCCAGCGCACACCTTACCTGGCGCCCACCTTCCCTGGAGCTCAGCTTACCCTGCGCCCACCTTCCCCAGCACTTGTCAAAATGACTTCTAATGCTTTTAGAAACCACAGCTTATCTACAATGACGAATGCTTTTTTTACAGAATTCTGATGGTTATTTAGCAGTGATTTGTGGAATTTTGTATTCTCTTTTTAACAAGCACTACTCAAAAAGCCACATAAAAATAGCATTAGACTAGATCTTAAATAGAACTTAAGTAAAAGAAGAAGTGTGACTAAATGTGGGGACTGCAACCCCAAGTTCCACTTCTCCCAGCGTGAGGACACTCAGGCCTTCCTCTTCCTGCAGCGTGGGCTGCAGAAAGATGTGGCCGGCGGGCCCGAACAGAACCCGTTTCTGGGAGCCCAAAGATTCTACTTGAAGTAGCTTCAAGAAGTCTTTACTGTATTGCTTTGTTTTGGTTTTAAATAGGAAGAGAAAGAACAGAAAAGAAGTTGTATTATAAACATTCGTACCTCTCAGTTTCTGTGCTCAAATATGTATGTGTGTATATGTCTGTGTATATATGCATATATGTGTGTGTGTGTGTGTGTGTATATACATATATATACATTTTTTTTTTTGACATGGAGTCTCGCTCTGTCATCCATGCTGGAGTTAAGTGGCATGATCTCAGCTCACTGCAGCCTCCGCCTTCTGGGTTCAAGCGATTTTCATGCCTCAGCCTCCTGAGTTGCTGGGATTACAGGCGTGAGCTACTATGCCTGGCTCATTTTGTATTTATAGTAGAGACGGGGTTTTACCATGTTGCCCAAGCTGGTCTCAAACTCCTGACCTCAGGTGATCCGCTGCCTCAGCCTCCCAAAGTGCTTGGCCTCAAATATTTATATTTTTAAATGAAACTTTACAAGGAGTAGTTGTAACCAAGAGTTTAAAGTTTGTGAAAGTAAAAAAAAAAAAAAATTGTCCTTCCTTCCCTTGAATTAAGTAATGAATCCCTACAACATATAAACCAGGGATTGCTGGAACATAAATTACTCACCAGCGGAGATTCCGTGCAAAAGCCCCACTTACCTGGTCCTGCTGGTTGGTGTGCCTGATGAGAAACCTCAGAAAATTGAACCTGGAGCATTTCCGGATGAGGATGAGGTCAGAAGACCCATCCCCTAAGTGGGCGGCTGGGGAGAGGCCACTGGGGCTCCGGCGACAAGCACAGGACATGTTTGTGGCGTTGATGGCCAGAAACTTCCCACAGACAACCTGCCACTCCTCCACGTCCTCTGAAACAGAAAGAACCATGGCGATGTCACATTACCAATGGCGCCGGGCAGCACCCTGCACCGGGACGGTGCGAGGCCATCCCGGCTCTCACCTGGTCATGCATTTGGCAAACACTTCATGCAATCGACTTCAGCTCAACACCAAACACATCCACCATGGAACTGTTCGCTCCCCGCGGGAAGTGGTACCCAAAGGGTCACTTCCTGGAAGACAGGACTGCTGTCCATTTCCTCGCTTGGTGACTTTTGGACCATGATTCAGAACAAGGGTCAGCAAACCAAAGCTGTGTGCCTAATGTGGCCCGCCATCCACCTGTGTGTGGCCCGAGAGCTAAGAATGACTTTCACATTTTTAAATAGTTGAAAAAAGAAAAGAAAAAAACAAACTCAAAAGAATAATATTCTGTGACATGTGGAAATTCTATGAAACTTAAATTTCAGTGTCCATAAATAAAGATTTATCGGCAGATGGCCACACCTACTCACGGCATGCTGCCTAGGATGCCTCTGCTGGACAGAGACTGTGAGGCTGCCAGAGCCTGAGGGGGTCACCAGTAAGCCCTCAGTGGGGCATCTGCTGACCCCACATTCTAGAGCACCCGGGGCAGGGGGCCAGGCTCAGCATCACAGTAGCGATTCACAAGGGGCAATGGGGCCTTTCACAAAACCTGCTGCTCCACACCATCGTACACGGCAAGTGGCAGAGAGCTGAAGCTCCCTGGGGCTAAGGAGAAACGGATGCCTGGTGCCAGACGGGAAAAAGGAAAAGGAAAGATGGGCGGGGAGAAGAGGCAGCGCTCCGAGAGAGGACAAAACCCGAACTCCAGCACACAGTTTCAACACTGAGCCCGTGTCTTAGGAATTACCTGCAGCTTCCAAACCATACAGCGCCTTCTTCTGCTCGTCCTCCAGCTGCTGCCTGCTTTGCCTGCAAACAAAGCACCTGAAAGACAAGAATATTCCCACCTTTTAAATATGTAGTTGCAGATGCACTGGGGATGCTTGGCACATAGAGAAGTATCCACATTCTTTTCACATAGGAAAAGGTTCCATTTCAAAGGCTTAACTAAAAATAGTTTTTGGCATATTGAGGTCTCAGAATTAGACCTACTTCTAAAATTACACATTCAACATGTCCTTCTCTGAAAGGTCTGGACATTAGGAGAAGCACAGCACGAGACGCTGAAGGCCACCTGGACACAGTTTCTGCCTGGTCTTTAGCTAACAGAGCCTGGCTGGGAGAAATGACCAGGGCACTCGTGCCACCAGCGGACTCCCGGGGCGAAGAGTCATTTACTTTCAGACAACAAATAACACAGGGGTTATTTGCTCCAGTCGATAACGAGCAAGTAACTCGGCACCATTAGCTGAGAGCGTGGCCATTGGTCTAGAACAGCCTTCTGGTCCCGGGTGCTGTTAGACTCACACTGTTGAACAGGACAAGCGTGTGCTCTGGCGGAATTAGCCCAACAGCAACTGAGTTCAGTGATGCAGTGACTCAAACAGCATCTGCCTCTAAAGACTGATTTGATGGTCTGCAATTCCTCACTTAAAAAAGGAAAGGGCCTAGGAGAAGGAGGTTCTGAAGTCTGCATGACTGTCTCCTTCACAAAGGCACAGCTGTCTCCACAGCCCCGTGTCCTCAGCCCAAGGCAGAGCAGACAGGATGACCATTCAGGTGCCCTCCAGGGTCACCAGTGAGGTCCTACAGCCTGGGACAATACGTTTAGATTTATCTGAGGTTCTATTTACACTGATGGGATATTATTGAGCACACTGTGTGGGGCTGAGGGTGGGGATACACCAGGTGAGAAGGAAGCTCTGCTTGTTCATTCACCATTGCAGAGCCTGCAGTGGCCAAGCTGGGGTGCCAGGCCTAAGGGGAGAACACAGCGTTTCTTGTTCGTTTTGTTTTTTGAGATGGAGTCTCACTCTGCTGCCCAGGCTGGAGTGCAGTGGCGCGATCTCGGCTCACTGCAACCTCTGCCTCCCGGGTCCAAGCAATTCTCCTGCCTCAGCCTCCCGAGTAGCTGGGATTATAGGTGCATGTCACCACACCCAGCTAATTTTTATATTTTTAGTAGAGACAGGGTTTCACCATTTTGGCCAGGCTGGTCTTAAAACTCCTGACCTTGTGATCCACCTGCATTGGCCTTCCAGAGTGCCAGGGTTACAGGCGTGAGGCACCCCACCCAGCCGAGCACAGCATTTTTAGTCGTGGTTGACTCCACCGAACCTCCCCTCCCTGGCAGGGTGCCTCTTTCCCTTTGCATTCCCTCTCCCCGGGCAGCTGCCCTGGCTCTGCCACCCATCCCCTTGTGCCCACCCTTGTTGCCAGCCCGAGCCTTCTTGCTGGGGGTCCCCTGCCTTCCTGTAGGGCTGAGGGTGTGCCTGGCCTGGGCTCTGCTAACTGCAGAGCAGGCTCCTGCCTAGGAGCACAGGGCTAACATGGGTGAGGGTCTCAGCCAGGGGTGTGGACAGGAGGGTCTGCTTCCACTCCAGCCAACACTACCAACAGTCCTGCCGCCAGTGCCCTGCAAAGGCACAGCCACCCATAAGGCGTCTGCCATCCTTTCCTGCCTGCATTTCTCCTCCATCAGACCCCCACAGGGGGCAAAGGGAACCCCAGCAGGGGCAGACACTCTGCTCAGCCCCCACTCCAACAGTGGGTGTGGGACCTTCCCCCAGTCTCCTCATCCCTGGCACAGGAGTGGCTGCCCATGCACGCCATGGGGACAGAGACAGGGACAGCAAATCCCACCCAAGCCTAGGGCACCATGGGCATCACAGGCATCGTGTCTCTGGGCAAGCAATATCCAGCACCCTCCACCACATTGGGAAGATACTTCTGCATTCACCTTCCTAACCGTCCCGCTTTATTTCCCATCTTTCGCAAGAGAAACACACAAAGAAATGCGCTTACCCTGCCCGGCAGGGTTTCCCATCCCTTGGAGATCCCACCGTGTGTTGTGCAGGGAGGAAGGACACTGTCCCTTCATAGCAGTGGTGGGAGAGAAAGGTCTTTAAACCTGGGAACAGAGTACGGTGAAGAAAAAACATCCACAAGGGTCATTGCGTGGTTACCATGCTGTGCCAGGCAGCTTCAGAAACCTGCTGAGAGCACGTCTGCCCAAACGGTCTGCGGGAGGGAGAGGCCTGGCCTGCTCCAGGCAGTGTCACCACTGAGGACAGTGGCAGGGTCTGGGCCCTCCTACGGGACAACAGCACATCTGGTCATAGTGCTGGCGCCTTCTGACACCCAGTGATGCTGGGACAGCCAGGGCTCTGGCCACCCCCGATGCCAGCAAAGCATCGGGGTCTTTGCCATCGGCCACCCCTCGTGGCCTCAGTGATGTGGCCTGTGGGCTCCAGTGGCTCAGGTTACCCCTTCCACCCCTTCACCAGGGTCGGTGATGCTCTCGCCTGCCCCAGGACTTGGCCCCCACTGGGGTCATCAGCCAGAGCCCCTCTGACGTCCTGAAGAGCTCAGGACAGAGGCCAGGCCCATGCTGCCACCCAAAGTCCGGGGTCGCCTTCCAGGCAATGTGTGTGCTGTCCATGGGGCTGTCTGTAAAACACCACCCAGCAGGGCAGCAGGGACTGGGCAGGGGGCAGGAGGGGGGCCCCGAGGTGCCGTGGGCCACACCAGGAACCAGGCCGTGTCCTACGAGTCTCAGGGTGACACCACTCCTCTGTGTCTGATGCTGGGGCTGGTGCTGCCTTGTATGACATCTGATGTGGCAGCGACGGCCTGCAGGGAGCCTGCCCCCCACCTTACCCCTGACACACAGAGGCCTCTGTCCTCCAAACACATCCTTGTCCACAGATGGCAAGCACTGAGTTTAGTGTGAACTGCCCAGGGGTGGGGGAAGCTACCAGCAAGAGCAGTCTGACTCCCAGGCCATCTGTGTGCCTGAGACTCAGCTGCTGACTGTCCCCAGTGCAGCCCTGTCTGTGGGTCTTGCACCTGGCATGGGCCAGGCGGGTGGAGTGCACTCAGTACATGTCTGTTGTGTGGAGAAACAGCGACCGCCATCCTCCCACCCGTCAGGCAGGCCCTTCCAGGTGGCTGCAACTCCAATTCCCTGCATGGTGGCTCTGGCCTCTCTCCCTGCTCCTCCCACGGGGGTCCCACGGGGACATCGTGTCCAGTGCCCTGGGAGGAGGCCGACCCACCGGTCAGCAACCTTCCAAGCCAGCTCCTCGCTCAAGTGCAGGGGATTGGGCGGGACAGCTGCCTCATCACCCAGATGTAGCCTCCGGGGGGGCCCTCACCGACTGCCGATCTTGATGGGCCCCAGATGTCCTATGGGCACCTAAAACTCCACGTGTCTCCACAGAGTGTGTCATTTCCACACGATCGTTCTCCTTCCATGTCCTCTGTACTGCCCAGAACGACAGGATGCTTTCTGCCTCACAGCCCCTGAATCTAATCCCACCTTTGTGAGAGCATCTCAGACCCTGTGGCCAGGATGGGGATCCCGAGACTGGGAAGGTGCCTCCTGCCTCGGGGCTCTCGTCCTGGTGGGAGGGACAGAGCTGCAGCCACTGTCTGCCATGATGGGCTGAGGGCTGAGAGAGGACCGGGCATCCAGAGGGCTGCCCGCCACCTTCACTGTGGCGGCAGGCAGGTGGGGGGGGTGTCCCAGGAGCCTTGCTGGACAGAGCCACATTGGGCTCAAGAAAGAGTGGTCGGGTGAATGGCACAACCAAAATCGCTTCCTAAAATCCTCATGGCTTCTCCAATTTTCTCAGTATTCCCTTCTTAATAAGCTTTAAATAAATAAATAAACCTAACTTCTGCATTTCTTAGGTTTTAATTTTCAAGCCACACTAGTTTTTAATTTCATTAGATCTTTTTAAGCTTCATAAAGTTTACCAGATTACTATTTCTTTCTCTCATAAAAAAAGGGTTAAGATTTTATTATCAGGAATTACTTGATTTAATTTGATACAGATTTATCTGAAAGCGAACTGTACAGAGCTGGGAGAGCTGGGCAGCAAGAATGGTAAACCTCACGTTCTACATATTTTGTTTCTTTCCTTTTTTTTTTTTTTTTTTGAGACAGGCTCTGGCTTTGTCACCCCAGCTGGAGTGCAGTGGCCCAATCTCTGCTCACTGCAGCCTCGACCTTCTATGCTCAAGGGATCCTCCTGTCTCAGCCTCTTGAGTAACCGGAGTGCCCAGCTAATTTTGTTTTTAATTTCTGTGGAGATGGGGTCTCCCTATGTTGCCCAGGCTGAAATTCTACTTTTTTTTGAGATAGAGTCTCGCTCTGTCACCCAGCTACTCAGGAGGCTGCGGTGGGAGAATCGTGTGATCCCAGGAGGTCAAGGCTGCAGTGAACCTGATGGTGCCACTGCATTCCAGCCTGAGTGACAGATGGAGACCATGTCTCAAAAAAAAAAAAAAAAAAATTAAAAATACATGTACAAAATGATTTTTTTTTCCAATTAATACTTCCACTTGAACTGTGTGGGGCGGCCTGTGTCACCTGCCTAATGGATGTGAGAGGCTGGTGGCCTGGGCCTCAGGGTTCCAGCACCTGGGCTTCGGGGGTGGACTGCGCGCCTCATGGTGTCTATCCTGTGGCTTATGCTCGGGTCCAGGGGGTAGGATCTGGTTCACAGCAATCCCCGTTCCATCCAGCCCAGACTTCACCACGTTCTGGCCACCGCACATTTCGCAAGGCCCTTAGCTTCCCGTCAGTACGAAGGTGGGCGCTCGGCTCTGGCGGTGCTTCCTGGACTCGGTGGGGTAACGTCTGTGAAGGTGGTCGGGGCGGAAGCAGCGGGGAACGAGTCTGCGATTATTTTGAGTTACCTGAAAAGTCGTATCTGGCAAGACCCAGCCACCTTTTCTTCTCACTGTCCTTGATGATGTCCCCGTAGAAGCCATAGCCCAGCAGGGACACGGAGTAGCGGAGGAGCGTGCTGTTGTGGTGGACCGAGGACACGTCCATGGCCAGCGAGTCCCCTGTGGGAGAGAAGCTCCATGAGGAAGACAGCCTCCCTTCCGGCCCCGCCCCTCCACTCCATTCCACCCAGGCCCCGCCCCTCCACCAGGCCCCGCCCCTTCTCTCCGGCCCAACCCTTCCACTCCATTCCACCCCGCCCCCGCCCCTCCACCCCGGCCCCGCCCCACCACTCCAGTCCACCTCGGCCCCGCCCCTCCACCCCGGCCCCGCCCCTTCACCCCGGCCCCTTCAATAGCACTCTGCAAAGGTGGGAGTTACTTAAAAATAGTGTGAAACAGGGCCGGGCGTGGTGGCTCACGCCTGTATTGGGAGGCCGAGGCGGGTGGATCACGAGGTCAAGGCATCGAGACCATCCTGGTCAACATGGTGAAACCCCCTCTCTACTAAAAATACAAAAAAAATTAGCTGGGCATGGTGGCACGTGCCTGTAATCCCAGCTACTTGGGAGGCTGAGGCAGGAGAATTGCCTGAACCCAGGAGGCGGAGGTTGCTGTGAGCCGAGATCGCGCCATTGCACTCCAGCCTGGGTAACAAGAGCGAAACTCCGTCTCAAAAAAAAAAAAAATAGTGTGAAACAAACAGAACACATTCAATGCCTAGGATTCCCTCTCTTGGAGTGTTGGATGCCATATTTTTTATTCAAATGACCCAGATTTCCAAAACAGGCTAGGAGAGCTGTCCTGTGGGGACAGACAAGAGTGTATCAGTGAGGCTTGTGAAATGTCATTAACTGAAAGGATGGTGCTTTGAGAATGAAGAAAAAGTACATGGCATTTTAAAATACAAAATCAAGCTGGGCGCAGTCGTTCACATCTGTAATCCCAGACCTTTGGGAGGCTGAGGAGGGCAGATTACCTGTCACCTAAAGTCAGGAGTTCGAGACCGGCCTGGCCAAAATGGTGGAATCTTGTCTCTACTAAAAACACAAAAATTAGCCAGGAGTGGTGCCATGTGCCTGTAATCCCAGGTACTCGGGAGCCTGAAACAGGAGAATGGCTTGAACCCAGGAGGCAGAGGTTGCCGTGAGTACAGATCAAACAACTGCACTCCAGCCTGGGCCACAGAGTGAGACTCCGTGTCGAAATAAAATAAAATAGGCCAGGCATAGTGGCTCATGCCTGTAATCCCAGCACTTTGGGAGGCTGAGGTGGGTGCATCACCTGAGGTCAGGTGTTCAAGATCAGCCTGGCCAACATGATGAAACCCTGTATCTACTAAAACGACAAAATTAGCTGGGCGTGGCGGCAGGCACCTGTAATACCAGGTATTTGGGAGGCTGAGGCAGGAGAATCGCTTGAACCTGGAGAGGTGGAGGTTGCAGTGAGCCGAGATCTCACCACTGCACTCCAGCCTGGGCAAGAAGAGCGAAACTCTGTCTCAATAATAATAAAACAAATAAAGAAAATACAAAACCAGAAGTAGGCTGGACATGGTGGCTCACGCCTATAATCCCAGCACTTTGGGAGGCCAAGGTGAAACGATCACTTGAGCCCAGGAGTTTGAGACACAGGGAGAACCTGTCTCTACAAAAAATACAAAAATGAGCCAGGTGTGGTGGTGCACCTCTGTAATCACAGCTACTTAGGAGACTGAGGTGGGAGGATCGCTTGAGTTCCAGAGGTTGAGGCTGCAATGAGTCATGATCATGCCACTACAGTCCAGCCAGGGTGACAGAGTGAGACCCTGTCTCAAAGAAAAAAAATCCTGGCCAGGTGCCATGGCTCACGCCTGTCATCCCAGCACTTTGGGAAGCCAAAGCAGGCGGATTACCTGAGGTCAGGAGTTCCAGACCAGCCCGGCCAACATAGTGAAACCCCATCTCTACTAAAAATACAAAATTAGGCCAGGTGCAGTGGTGCACACCTGTAATCCCAGCACTTTGTAAGGCCAAGGTGGGCAGATCACCTGAGGTCAGAAGTTTGAGACCAGCCTGGCCAACATGGCAAAAACCTCTCTACTAAAAATACAAAAATTAGCCGAGTATACCTATAATCCCAGCTACCCAGGAAGCTGAGAAAGAAGAATCACTGGAATCCAAGGGGCAGAGGCTGCAGTGAGCTGAGACTGCACCACTGCACTCCAGCCTGGGTGACAGAGCAAGACTCCATCTCAAAAAAAAAAAAAAATTAGCTGGGCATGGTGGTGAGCAGCTATGACCCCAGCTAGTCCGGAGGCCGAGGCAGGAGAATCGCTTGAACCTGGGAGGCTGAGGTCGTGATGAACCGGGATAATGCCCTTGCACTCCAGTCTGGGAGACAGAGCGAGACTGTCTCAAAAAACAAAACAAAACAAACCTAAGTGGCTATTTTAAAATACACAATTTCTGTGACTTAGGTGAGGCATGGTAAGCCTGTGTACTGGGACGAGGACAGGAGACAATACTGAAGATGTGTCATGCCGGGGCCCACCATGCTGAGGGCCATGGGCAGTCCCTCCTGCTCTTCCTGACTGGGGCTGTGTCCTAGACTGAAACTTCACAGCCTCATACGGGCACGCCTTCCACAGCGTCCGCCCGGGCACGGTGCTCCTGGCTATGGCCACGGCCACGCCCACGGTCACAGGCACCAGGGCGGGACATGGCGGCTTCTGAGCCTTGGGACAGCAGCGTCTGGAGGAGGAGCGCAGGAGTCAGGAGAGCTAGGGAGGGCATCGCACATGCGGTGGATTCTGTGGCAAAGAGCTCAGGCCACGCTGGGTGTGCCCCTAGAAAGGCTGTTCTGACAAGATGGCCTCGGAGCTGGGTGCTGAGTGGGATCACAGTGCATAGAGCACAGCAGGGGACCCAGCGTGACCCACGCTCCAGGACAGGGCGGCAGCAGCCAGAACACGCAACAGTGACCAGAGCAGGACAGGCCTGGGGAGACCGGAGCAGGAGGCCCGGGTACCCTGGCATCTCTGGGGCGGCACAGAGACGTGCATGGGTAGAGGCTCACCGACAACAATGTGCAGCGCTGAGGTCTCCGCGTCGCTGGTGCCCACCGTGGAGTAGCACACACAGTCCGTGGACCCTGAAAGGGGAGAGGGAAGGTCCTGAATATCATCGGAATAACCTGGAATTGTCATCTCCCCATTCAGTGAGTCGTTCCTCATTCCTTTCCTTCCATGGCCCTAGAGTCAACCGACACTAAGGAATAAATAGAATTTACCTACAAAATGGATATTGGTAATATTAGCGTTGATTCCTCGAGGATATTGAGATTGGGCTGGGGTGGTGGCTCATGCCTGTAATCCCAACACTTTGGGAGGCTGAGGTGGGTGGATCACTTGAGGTCAGGAGTTCAAGACCAGCCTGACCAACGTGGTGAAACTCTGTCTCTACTTAAAAGACAGGTGTAATGGCATGCACCTGTAATCCCAGCTCCTTGGGAGGCTGAAGCAGGAGAATCACTTGATCCTGAGAGGCAAAGCCTGCAGTGAGCCAAGATCGTGCCACTGCACTCCAGCCTGGGCAACAGAGGTAGGCTCTCCCACAGCAAAAAAAAAAAAAAAAAAAAAAAAAAAAAAAAAACTGAGATTAATCTTGCAACAATATCAAGTGGCACTCTTCAGAGTTGCTTAGGACATGGCCCTGCAAGCATCAAGTGGCTCCTGAAGCCTGTCTTACAGGGGACCCCCCATTAGCGGCAGCACCCCATGGCCCGGACCACAAGGGCTAAAGAGCCCACCCAGGCCATCTTTGGAGGCCTGAAAAAGTAGGTCAACTGCGAAGGTCACGGGAAAACAGCACTAGAGAGGCTTTCACACCAAGACACCGTCTCCAGCAACAGCGCTGCACTTGAAGGAGGAGCAGGCTGACCTCGATTCACAGGGAGTGGCCGCCGCCAGCTGCCGCACCTGCAGGGACCCACTGCCTGCACTCTGCACCCAGTGAACACGCCGGCAGATGCGTGACCAGGGTCGGGGCTCTGCTTTCTCCCCCATACAGGGGGGCAACCACGGTGTGGCCTCAGAGTGCTGCAGAGGGTGGCTTTGCAGAACTGCGCTGCACCTGGGCGGAGGTGACTGTGGCATGGCCTTGCTGATCCTCCCAGGGGCCGTCTCACTCCGACCAGGTCACAGCTGAGGCTGCTGTTCTCCAGCCTGCAGGGGCAAGCCTATCCTGAGGACCTGTCTATAACAGTGATTCTGGAAGCTCCAACACCCAAGTTCCTCGCTCAGGAGGTCCAGGACGAGGCCGGGCAGCCCAAACATTCAGCACCTTTGCAGGGTACCTGAAACACTGGGACTGGATCTCCCTGGAACAAACCTTGTGACAGAATCTAGCAGGTCTAATATTGCCACACCCATGACACCACTCACTAGGGAGTGGCCCAAAGCATGACCAGACACACACGGGCTGGCCTGGGTGCTGCAGGTCCTGGGGGCTCTGCCTTAAGACCCCAGAGAGTCCACAGGCCTCTCATCACCGGTGACCTCTGATGACGCCTGGAAGTTCGGGTTCCCAATGCAGGTGCTGGACCACAGCCCTTCTGGTGATCTCCGAGACCAGACTGCGCAGCAGAAGGGCCCTCGTTAGTCATCTCAGCAGGCTGACGGACCAAGGGCTGGCACACAGAGGTACACATGCATTTTAAACATGTGTCTGTCTTTCATGTTAAATCTTAACGCAGACGTGAGTGACATCTCATTTCAAAAATGAGCCAAAAAGCAGCCAGGTGCAGTCGCTGACGCCTGTAATCCCAGCACTGTGGGAGGTCGAGGCGGGTAGATCACCTGAGGTCAGGAGTTTGAGACCAGCCTGGCCAACATGGCAAAACCCCGTCTCTACTAAACATACAAGCAATTAGCCGGGCACCTGTAATCCCAGCTACTTGGGAACCTGAGGCAGGGGGCTCACTGGGACACAGGAGGCAGAGGTTGCAGTGAGCCGAGATCGCACCACTGCACTCCAGCCTGGGTGAGAGAGTGAGACCGTTTCAAAAAAACCAAAAAGTAAAAAATGTATAAGTGAACCTTTAAGATGACAGGCATGGGGCCGGGCGCAGTGGCTCAAGCCGGTAATCCCAGCACTTTGGGAGGTCGAGGCGGGTGCTGGTCAACATGGTGAAACCCCGTCTCTACTAAAAATACAAAAAATTAACTGGGCATGGTGGCGCGTGCCTGTAATCCCAGCTACTCGGGAGGCTGAGGCAAGAGAATTGCCTGATCCCAGGAGGCGGAGGTTGTGGTGAGCCGAGATCGCGCCATTTGCACTCCAGCCTGGGTAACAAGAGCAAAACTCTGTCTCAAAAAAAAAAAAAGATTCAGGCATGATTCTTTTTATTTGTTTTTCCTCACTCCCAAGGCTGGGTGCCGTGGGTCCCTGGCATCTGTCCTGAGTCCCCGTGCCACCCTCTCTCTGCTCTCCCCAACTGATCTGGCTCAGCATGGGTTTCCTTCCCTCAACATGATGCCCTCAGTCGCCCCAGGCTGGGACAGAGCAGGCAGCAGGCATGCATGATGCAGTCAAACACCATGGCCAACTTCATCAAAGAGACAAATTTCGTGCCGTAAGGACAGAAAGGAAACACCGTGTAAAGCCTAGAATTTTTCATAAACATTTGAAGCGGCTGGATGCGGCGAAGGTCATACACCGCCATTACTGGAGATTTTTTTTAAATTAAAAACAATATTTTTTTATAAAAATAAGATAAAAAAATAAAATATTTTTATAAATACAAGCTAATTTTCTTGTATTTCAGTAGAGACAGGGTTTCGCCATGTTGACCAGGATGGTCTCGATCTCCTGACCTCGTGATCCACCCGCCTTGGCCTCCCAAAGTGCTGGGATTACAGGCGTGAGCCACCGCGCCTGCCCACTTGAGATCTTAGTCCCAGGACGGGCAGCTCGAGTCCCTGCTTCACCCTGTGGACGTGGCCGGCTGCGGCTTCTGCATCTTTTTATCCTGCGCTTCACCGGCTCAGATGAAAGGGAAGCTGCAGCTGCCCCGGCTGTCCGGCCGACCGCACGGCCCGCCCTCTGAGGACCGGAGCTCAAAAGAACGATTTGTATCCCCAGTGACCACCCACGCTGCAGGAGTAGCTGGGCTGGCCGTCAACATTCCCTACACCACTGAGTACACGAAGTCCTCGTCCACCCGGCCAGCACGGCCGCCACCGGAGTGAAGACCACAGGCTCCGGTTCCCGCAGGAAGGACCGGGATCCAGGGACATTGCTCCCAGCACACACATCATCTCCTCAAGCCTCTCCGTGCCTCGGTTCATTAACAGGCAAGGCCGGCTGAAGTTACCAGCCGCAGATGCAGTTAAGGGCTCTCACCTGAAGAAGGACCCAGTGATGATATCTTCTTCATATAGATTTGCTTATGCAACTAAATTAACATGTATTTGGAAGAGACTTGAAAGGTTAAAAACATGCTAGATGACGTTGCTGTGACATGTGTCCCCGAGGCAGCCCTCCACCAAGGCTGCTCCACGCACTCTGGATCCCAGGACCCCAACCCTCACCTGCCCCTCCTCCCCCCAGCCAGCAAGTTAGGCGGTGACCTCTCCACCTTCTAGGGACTGGAACCCTGGAGTGTGAGAGTCTGGGAATCTGCTGCCACCACCGGCCGGCTGTGCACGCCCAGGCGGCCTCCCACGGGGTTTGTGGCTTGTGGCTGTCAGGTCTCGCTCACATTTCTTGTGCTCCCAGGCTGGTCCCCAGGTTGCCATGGCAACTGTTACAAGGCCACCCTAGGGTGCCTCCCTCACCCTTGCTCCTCCACTCAAGGCTATGCTATGTCTCAGCGACTCCACGCAGTAACCCAGAGACTCAGGCCCCGTGCAGCACCCCTACCATCCAAGCCAGCAGCCTTCTCATCGGGCCCATGTGCTCCCAGGACCACATGCAGAGAGCGGTGTCAGAGCAGAGTCAGATGTCACCCCCTGCAGAACCACCGCCTCCAAGACCTCCTGCTGCAGGGAAGAGTGGAACTCGGCATCTCCTTGGGGCCCTGCCCTGACCCTCCACCCCCATCCCAGCCACACTGGCTTCCTTGTCCCCAATACCCCCAGCTCCTCCCACTGGCTGTCCTCTGCACCAGCTGACTCCTGGCTGAGGCCCCTCACCTGTCACCTCTCAGAAAGGCCTCCTGGACACACATGGAAAGGGGCTATGAAGAGACCCTCTCCGAGAAGCCTCCCCGCAGTGGCATTTGCGTGCACTGCCTTTCCCACCCTGGGAAAGACTTTTATGCCGACATTTGGTGGGCTGCCCGTCATCCTCTCCTGGGGCAGAGGCCATGGCCAAGGCCTAGAGGAGGGCGGGGCACACAGTGGCACCCAAACCCTGACCACAGGGAAGTGCAGCCTGCACCACCAGGAACGCTCCTGAGCCACTGGACTCAGCTCCTGAGCTCTTTTTGGATTTTAAGAGCCGAGGGTTTTAGGGTTTAGTGCTGCCGTTGACAAATGGTGACAAAAGGCAGATTTCTTGCAAACAAGGTAAGAACCATAGAGCATAGATTAGAATGTAGAAAAACAGAATTCACGAAATCCAGAACACACCGCATACAAAGTCGAAAGACAAAAACCTAATTTGGAAATGAGTCGTAAAACGTAAAAACCAACGAAGGGCAAATGACACATAAACGAAGTTATGATCAATTAGAAAGCGACCATGCCCTCTCACTTCCCCATGAGGACCCGGACTAAGCCGGGCAAAGGAGGTTTACAAAAGCTCGAAGGGCAAACAGCAAGAGGACCTGTGAAAAGCAGCGTGGTCTCAGCAGTAAAAGCAATACAAACAAAGACAGTAAATACTGAAAGCAATACAAACAGACAGTAAATAAAGATAACGAATAAGGCAGCACACCCAGCCTGTCAGATGGGACAAAAGGTAACCACAGACAAACCTCCAGGCTGCGCCAGGTTTTGGGAAATTCCCCCTCCCAGCCTGTGGGTGGTCTAGAGAGCTGTGGCCTTTCCGGGAGAATTAAGGGGGCCCAGAGACTCCACGTCAAGGCCTGTCCACGAGGGAAGCATCATTTGGAGCCTCTGATCGCCACACATGCGCAGGGCCAGGGTCCTTCCTGAGTGTGGAAGATGCAGAGAACAGGAAGAAGGAAGGGATCGAGGGGCCTGGGGTGAAGACAACGAGAGACGCAGCCTTGCTCTCAGACACATGTGGCCTTGGAGACACATGCAACACCACAAACTTTGGTTGCCTGAGTCATTAAACCGGAATGGGCTGGGTGCAGTGGCTCATGCCTGAAATCCCAGCACTTTGAGAGGCCACAGCAGGCAGATCACTTGGGGCCAGGAGTTTGAGACCAGCCTGGCCAACATAACACAACCCCATCTCTCCGAAAAATACAAAACCAGCCAGGCATCGTGGTGCCCACCTGTCGTCTCAGCTACTCGGGAGGCTGAGGCACGAGAATTGCTGGAGCCCAGGAGGCAGAGGTTGCAGTGAGCCAAGATTGCACCACTGCACTCCAGCCTGGACAACAGAGCGAGACTGACTCAAAAACGAAAACAAAGAATTGGAACACCATTTGAACCAGCCAGCAAGACAAGTGGTAACTGGCCAGGCGTGGTGGCTCCATCCCGCCATTTTGGGAGGCAGAGGCTGGTGGATCACTTGAGTCCAGTAATTTGAGACTAGCCTGGACAGCATAGCAAGACTCCATCTCTACAAAAATACCAAAAAAAAAAAAAAAAAAAATTAGCCAAGTGTGGTGGTGCACACCTGTGGTCCCAGCTACTCAGGAGGCTGTGGCAGGAGGATCACCTGAGCCTGGGGCAGTCGAGGCTGCAGTGAGCCACGATCATGCCACTGCACTCCAAACTAGGTGACAGAGTGAGACCCAGTCTCAAACGAAAAGGCAAGCCGTGATCTCTGCACCTTCGGGGGCCAGAAGCCTGGAGCGTGAGTGTGTGTGAACACACAGCTTGACCTTGCACGGCTGTGCTCAGTCAACAGACATCTAAGAGGGCCTTTGGGTGCCAGGGCTGGGTGCTCCACCGAGGACACATGAGTGAAAGCCAAGCTCCCCGCCTGCAGGGAAGACAGACATCAGCCAGGGCCCAGGGGTCCTCCCAAGCCGCCCACTCCCAGGCAGCTCTTCTGCTCTCCCCACTCCTAATGGCCTGCCAGGAACCGGGAGGTCGGCGGCGGCACAGGACCCCTGAGGAGGATGGGAGGACACCCAGCAGAGGTTCCGCCGAGATCCAGTGGGACGGTGCTGTAATGCTTTGGTTTAATTGAGAGGCTTGTTATCGGAAGGGGTGCTGAGAGCTTTTTCTCTACTGAGCTATTTCTAAAGAACAGTCTCTCCCCTGAGTGTCCCCCAGCCGGGAGCCAGGCTGTTCTCACCAGAGAGGACTCTTCTCAGGTGAGCGGCATTCTAAAACTCAACAGGCGATGTTACAAAAAGTCCGTCTCTATAAATAACTGCATCACACCTTCCCCAAAAGCCAAAGGGGAGGGTCCTAAATAGACCATCATCTTTTCATATATACTTAAAACCATGACCTTGGTCAACTGTGCTAACAATTATTAGTAATTCATGAGATGTTACGCTAACACAGATCCCCCTAAAAATGAGTCTTGATGCTGAAAACACCCACCACGTCACCACGCGTGGGGAACACTTTGCCTCACAAGCTCTGTCTTTAAGAAGGAGTCATGGCTTCAGCTTAAAGGATGACTCCTTCGAGTAAACACTGGCCCGCAGTGTCACCTGTCAAAGGCAGGTTAGGGTTGGGAACAGCACCCACGGAGAAGGTGGCTTGCGGCCTCTGTCCCTCGTGAGGGCTGGCCTTTCCCTTGCTTTGCAGCAAAGTGGGCTCTAAGCCTCCAACTCTCGCTCCATCTGACAACCCTGTGACCTCACCCCCCAGTGCCTCCTGTCATCATCCATAAAATGGGGATGACTGCGGTGCTCACATCCCAGAGCTGTGAGGAGAGCAGAGGTGTGCACCATGCGGCGTGGGGCGTCTGCCCGGAGCCTGGCCCACAGCCAGTTGCCACTCGTGGGGCCAGACACAGGGCCGGAGAGGATGGAGGCGACTCATCCCCTGCCAGGTCATCTGCAAAGCCTGCAACTCACCACGCTCAGGCCCTCACTCTGATTTTGCTTAACACTGATTTTTCAAAAAACAGGGTGCTTCCTAGAAGGACGCTGAGTGGACCAAGTTAAACCGGCACTTGAGGACACAGCCCAGCGGCTCCCGCCTCCCCCAGGTCCGGCCCTCGGTTCCGCACCCGCCTCTCCTGCTCGGTCTCCTCCCAACTCCCCACCCCAATTCCTTCTGCCCACACCCACCCCTAACTCCCAGTTCCTTCAGATCCAGAAGCCACCTCTTCCAGAATGCACCCCGCCAACCTACCCACCTGCTCCCAGGCACCGGGGGCCTTCCCACTCCACACCTGCGCCCCGGCAGCAGGGTTCCCCTGCCTCGAGTGAAGCAGCCTTTGGGGTAGTCGGGGAACTTTCCTTTCCACAAGTGCCTATTTCACTGGTCATAAACTCTCAGTGATATCCCCCCAAGAGTGGCCCTAATGTTAGGAAATCTGTACGAACTAAACGGAGAATAAGTGGGTTATTAAGTGTCCGAGGTGGCTGCTTACAGAGAACAATTCCTAAGGATGGGAATGGAGAGAACAGAGAATGCCAGGCCGGCTCCGTACCCGCAGGAATGATTCCGATCCGGAGGCTGCTGGGGACCAGCACGGCCCGGGGGTGGTTCTGGTCGACCCCGGCGCTCCTCTGCGTCCTCCCAATCAGACCGTGCAGCACCTCGCTGAACATGCCGTCACCGCCAACACAGACGATGCTGCGGGAGGAACAGCTGGTCAGGGCCCTGGCAAGGGCACCCACCTAGCGCAGCAGGCCTGAGGCTTCCACCTTCAGGAGGGGCAGCCTGCCCGCCTGACCCTTCGCAGGTGTCTGGGAGCGTGGTGCCTGAAATGTCCCAAAGTGATAAGGTCGAGCTTCTCTGCTGATTGGCCGAGGCCACGTGTACAAACAATGAAATTTATGGCAGATACTGGCTTTCCCTCTGTGAGTCCGGAATTTGGGTTGCTAGGCGGAGAATGCCTGCATGCCAATACCCCATCAAAAACACCACACTCTGGGTTTCAAGGCTCACGTTTGTGGGGCGGGAACAGCGGATTTGTGCTGCTGAAGTTGTGATAGCAGACAGGGTGCAGTCCAGGCAGCCCGCATGGCGGGAGAGGCACAGGCACCTGCGGGTGGATATTTCACCTTGGCTGAGCCGGCTGTGCAGCCTTGCGGTGTCCCAGTCAGAAATCTCAGCCAAGAGCATGACCCCAGCTCAGGCAGCAAATGACTAGCCATGTGGGTGGTCTTAGGACCTAAGGCGAGAGCAGAGGGGATGGAGTAGATGCTGGACAAAATGGGTCATAAGAAAATCTAAGAAGAGGAGGTGGAGAAAGGGGGCAGTGGCTGAATGGAGAAAGGACAGGTTTTAGGGCGTGCTGTCCTATGCCGGGATGACGAGAGGGAACCAACACCGAGGTGGCAGAGTGAGGGGTGCAGGCATGGAGACAGACATGTCACTGCAGCCCAGAGGGAAGGCAGAGGACAGGGCTCAGGTTCGCCGGATATCCCAGCAGTGTGCAGCAACCTGAGAGCTCCCATCACCTGGGAGGAGAGGGCTGCACGCGGAAGGGCCGCCCCTGGAGGAGTGGCGGGAGCTGACTAGAGGACGCAGCCTGAGGGGTCCCGTCAAGCACGACAGCGTCAAGGTGCCTGCCCACTCCCTGGTGGGTCTGGCTGTGCAGGCGCGGGCCAGTCTCCAGAGCTGAGATCTCTGCCCACCACCCACCCACCAGGCAGGGCACCTACTCTGGGCCCGGCTCCCATGGTAAGGGTCTTTGCCCTTCCCACAGCCTACACCTTCTGCTGGGGCTGGCTTCCCAGAGGGGCTGTGCTGTCAAGGACAGGGCATCCTTGAACGTGCGGTGTAGCATCTGTGAGTTCACAGATCACTCGGAAGGCTCAGCTGCAGGAAGAGCAGCCCTCACTGGTCAGGCCTTCTGGACTCCTGCGGGGGTTTTGAGAGAAGGTGTGTGCTCAGGAGTTGAGGCCCATGGCATGAAGGGCTGATCCCCTGGCCAGGGTGAGTACACTAAGGTACCAGACAATGGTCTTCCTGACAAGCTGCTGTAGGGTGGAGCTGGGGAGGAAAAGTGCATGGGGGAGCTGCTGTGGGTGGAGTTGGGGGGAGTGTGTGGGGAGCTGCTGTGGGTGGAGTTGGGGGGAGTGTGCAGGGAGCTGCTGTGGGTGGAGTTGTGGGGGCATGTGTGGGGAGCTGCTGTGGGTGGAGTTGGGGGGAGTGTGTGGGGGCTGCTGTGGGTGGATTTGGGGGGAAGTTGGTGGGGGAGCTGCTGTGGGTGGATTTGGGGGGTAGTGTGTGTGTGGGGCTGCTGTGGGTGGAGTTGGGGGGTAGTGTGTGGGGGGCTGCTGTGGGTGGAGTTGGGGGGTAGTGTGTGGGGGAGCTGCTGTGGGTGGATTTGGGGGTAGTGTGTGAGGGGCTGCTGTGGGTGGAGTTGGGGGGTAGTGTATGGGGGGCTGCTGTGGGTGGATTTGGGGGGTAGTGTGGGGGGGGCTGCTGTGGGTAGAGTTGGGGGGAAGTTGGTGGGGGAGCTGCTGTGGGTGGATTTGGGGGGTAGTGTGTGGGGGGCTGCTGTGGGTGGAGTTGGGGGTAGTGTGTGGGGGGCTGCTGTGGGTGGAGTTGGGAGAAGTTGTTGGAGGAGATGCTGTGGGTGGATTTGGGGGGAAGTTGGTGGGGGAGCTGCTGTGGGTGGATTTGGGGGGTAGTGTGTGGGGGGCTGCTGTGGGTGGATTTGGGGGGTAGTGTGTGGGGGGCTGCTGTGGGTGGAGTTGGGGGTAGTGTGTGGGGGGGCTGCTGTGGGTAGAGTTGGGGGAAGTTGGTGGGGGAGCTGCTGTGGGTGGATTTGGGGGATAGTGTGTGTGGGGGGCTGCTGTGGGTGGAGTTGGGGGGAAGTTGGTGGAGGCACAGCCTGCTTTCCAGAGCTCATGACCAGAACATTCCCGCATTGGGAGGGGAGGAAAGAGTTCTCCCTGTCAGCACCTAAGTTCAGGGGCCGCTTTCATTTCCCTTTCTAACCTTACCACCAGCACAGTGCTGGGACCTGGCAGAGGCTTAGTAATGTTGGTGGAATGAATAATGATTTCAATAAGTATTCGCTGCAATTTATAACACATTACTCACAGATTCCAGATGGAACAGAGAGGAAAACAGAAAGCCCACCAGTTACAAGGCAATTAGCTACAGGGGAAGAGCTAAACTCCAGATGAAGAATGAAATTTTAATCGTAAAGAACAGCGTGGAAAGAGCTGGACAGACTTGAGTACATGAATTTGAAAACTTCTACTGGCAAAAAATAATGCCATAAACAAAATTAAAACACAATTTCAAAACTAGCAAAAATACTTAGAAAAATCGGAATATAAATATGAATTGCCTGTTATTTGTTGGATAAAAGAACAAATGACTGAAATTATGGCCAACAGAAGAAAATGGGCCAAAGACATAAAAATCAATTCAAAGAAACCAGCTAGCCCATAAACATATTTCTCACAAGATCAGAGATTTTCCCACGTGAAATTAGCAGAGAAATTTTATAGTGGTAAAACCTAACATGTTGGCAAGGACAGTGAATAATGTACTTTGAGAAAGAAAGTAAGTTGGCCGGCGCGGTGGCTCACACCTATAATCCCAGCGCCTTGGGAGGCCGAGGCGGGTGGGTGGATCGCCTGAGGTTAGGAGTTCAAGGCCAGCCTGGCCAACATGGCAAAACCCTGTCTCTACTAAAAATACAAAACTCAGCTGGACATGGTGGCAGGCACCTGTAACACCAGCTACTTGGGAGACTGAGGAAGGAGAATCGCTTGAACTTGGGAGGCAGATGTTGCAGTCAGCTGTGATTGTGCCATTGCACTCCAGCCTGGGCGACAAGAGCGAAACTCCACCTCAAAAAATTTTAAAAAATAGAGAGAATGTAAAGTTAATAGAATCTCTTTTGAAAGCAATATGGCAGTATATGGCAGGGATTTTAAAACGTTAATCTCCTATGACTAATTTCATTTCTAGGAATTAACCTTAAAAAACGTAGATGTATGCGGAGAGATGCGTGTACAAGAACGCTGTTCGAAGAGCGAAAACTGAAAAGACCCTGAACATCTACAAGAGAGAGACGAAATAAATCTGCTATGCCCACATAATGGAACGTGATAGATGCATTAAAAATAGTACTTTTGGGAAGTCTTCGGGAATTTCTGGGTAAAGAAGAATCCCAAACTGTAAAAATGACAGCATCTAAGCTTTCTTGATAATGTGCTTGGTTGATCTGTTTGGGTCTGCACAGCACCACATGAGCACGTCTTGTGAAAGGCCGAAAGGAAACAGAATCAGCAAACAGCCATTCTTGCCCAGCCGGGGAGGAGCCTGGGACTCTGCGCTTTTCTTTCCCGCCTTTCTATAGGAAGGCAGCAAAACACACTGCCATGTGTGTACCTATGCAACTATCTTGCATGTTCTGCACATGTACCCCAAAACCTATAATGCAATAAAAATTAAAAAAAAAAAAAAAAAAAAGAAGTGTGTTTACTTTTACAATTGGTTGTGGGCGTGGGAAAGGGGGTGGGGAGGGGCGGATTTAGGAAAGGGAGCTCTGAAAACACAGGTGGGTAGAACTTTTTCACTAACAATGGACTTAATCCCGAGGCCGCTTACTCACCCGTCGTATTTCTCCATGTTGATCTCATACAGGGTCTCCTTCGCCTGATTGGCATGCTCAGTAACTGCAGGGAAAAATCACACCACACCGTTCACACTCACATCTGTGAGTCCTCGTGTCAAATAAAAGGCAAGGAATCCCTTCTTTTAAAATGAGTTCCTGTAACACCGTGGGGTGGTGGCGGGTAGGTGGGGGGAGTTCTTAGGTAAAAAATTCCTTCTTCAATCCTACGCCACGCTTAGGACGGAATCAGGCTGACCTCCGCGAACAGGAACACGGGCCTCTCTTGGGGCACGGTCTACCGGATAAGATACAACATTCTTGGCATTTAATTGCCAGCAAATAAGAATTTCTTTGAAAGAGATTACACCTGTTTCATACGTTTTCCTTAGTATACTTACTTTCAGAACTGAAGACCATACCAAAATGTAGTAAGAAGGTAACGTTATGCAGGCTCTGCACCCGACGTCAACCTCTACAGAGTGTGCTGTACACACAATTTTGTGTCCTCGTTTTCCTGTCATATCCCAATTGCCTTGTTATCATTAAAAATTCTTCGTAAAGACCCTCTGAAAGTGCTACATAACACTCCTTCAGATTTGCCACCATTGTACATTTATGTCTTCTGTTTGGGGGCATTTAAAATTGTTTTGTGGCTGGGTGCAGTGGCTCACACTGGTCAGCCCAGCACTTTAAGAGGCTAACACAGGCAAATCACCTGAGGTCAGGAGTTCGAGACCAGCCTGGCCAATGTGGCCAAACCCTGTCTCTACTAAAATACAAAAATTACCTGTGTGTGGTGATGCATGCCTGTAATCCCAGCTACTGAGTGTTACATATAAAATTTTTGTTTTTGGTGTCCCAAATTAAAACGAGGACTGGGACAAAGGATTTCTCAGAAAAGCAATTCTTCTTACTTTCTGCAGAAAGGGTACTCCCATTAGCAATTCTGCCACAAGAGTACAATGAACAAAGGAAAGCAGACATATTTCTTTCTTACACACTTGGGGTCGTCCTTACTGCTGTGTCTCATCTCCGCTGGCTGGAGCCAGACTTCAGAATCTAAACTAAAACCCGATTGGCTAATAACCTAAAACTTTTCTAAACAGGTAAAGCAATGGAGAGCTGGGACATGCCTGTGAGCACGTCCAGCACAGATATCTTTGTTAAAGTACAAGGACATAGAATGTACTACGTGCCTGTGAGCATGGCGTGTCTAACAGCTACGTGGGATGGGGCTACCAGCAAAAAGCAAGAAGGCTTTTGAGGAAAGTGTTTAAAACAAACTATTATTTCTAACACTTATGAATTTTCCTTAAACAAGAAAGGAAACTTTGAAGAGGAACTTTGTTACTTCCCACATCAGGAAGCTGAGGCACGAGAATCGCTTCAACCCGGGAGGTGGAGGTTGCAGTGGGCTGAGATCATGGCACTGCACTCCAGCCTGTCCAGCCTGGGTGACAGAGCGAGACTCTTTCTCAAAATAAAAATAAAAAGAAATAAAGTTGTTTCCAGTGCTTTACTATAATACAAACGGTGCAATGGAGCGCTGTGTGCGTCCATCTCCGTGCACTTGACTGTGTCATGGGAAAGATTCAGAAAACATAAAATACTGGGCAAAGATGCCCTCATTTTTCAGGCTCTCAACCCACATTGCCAAGTGAGTTTTTCACATCACTTCACAAGACACAGTCTCTCCCCACCTTTCTGCATCCAGCACTTGTACTGTGCTCCTGTATTGTGCATTCTGAATATCCCTCATTGATGCGATTATTTCTAACACTTATTCATCCTTTGTGTCTCTTCTTTTGAGAATTTTCTGTCTGTAATTGTTGCCCTTTCATGTTCCTAGTGTTTGTCTTGAGCTTTCTATGCTGAGACTTGGCTGGAAAATACTAAGTTATTTATTTTATATTCTTCCCATTCTGGTATGTAAAAAAAAAAAAAAACAAAACTTCTATTTTGTTTAAAATAATCTTACAGGATAAAAATCTTGGGCTGGGCATGATGGCTCATCCCTGTAATCCCAGAACTTTGGGTGGCCAAGGTGGGTGGATTGCTTGGGCTCAGGGGTTCGAGACCAGCCTGAGCCACATGGTGAAAACCTATCTGTACAAAACTTAGCCAGGCATGGTGGCACACGCTGTGGTCCCAGCTACTTGGGAGGCTGAGGCAGGAGGATCGTCTAAGCCAGGGAGGCCGAGGTTGCAGTGAGCCTCTGCACTCCAGCCTGGGCAACAGAGTGAGACACTGTCTAGAAAAAACAGAAACTTCTCTAGTGACTATACCTGAATCACTCTCACACTTACTACTGCACAGTTAACACAGAATGTGTGCCTTACCTATGATGTCAGTGGTGATGGAGGCTAAGGTGAACAGCGGTGCCACTTTTCTTTCATATATCCGCTTGCCTTGTCCTTTTCCTCCAAATGGATTGATAAATACCAGCAAATGCTTTGGTCTGGATGCTGCAAGGCAACAACAACATGTAAATAACAACAGAAATTAAAAAGTCAAAGTTAAGAAGTCTGTTATTGGACAAAAATCAAACCATGAGGGTTTTAGAATTCTGATTAGTGGTATCCGATATAAAGTGCTTTTAAATCTTAAAAAAACAGTAACAAAGGGTTTCCTGATCTATGAAAAGGGAAAATCAACAGGCTGTCCAACTGGGCATGTCGGGTGTGGGAAGTAGAAAACTTCCTCTTCAGAGTTTCCTTTCTTGTTTAGTGTCAGAAATAATTTAAACACTTTCTTCAAAAGCCTTCTTGCCTTTTTGCTAGAAGCCCTGCCCTATGCAGCTGTACTACTATGTACAGGCACGTAGTACATTCTATGTCCTTGTACTTTAGCCAAGATATCTGTGCTGGATGTGCTCACAGGCATGTCCCAGCTCGCAGCCTATGCCCCTTCCTTATTTGGACTTCCTGTTTTGCTCTCCATTGCTTTTACCTGTTGCCAATCGAGTTTTAGTTTAGATTGTGCAGTCTGACTCCAGCAAATGGAAATAAGACACAGCAGTAAGGATGACCCCAAATGCATAAGAAATAAATATGTCTGCTTTCCTTTGTTCATTGTACCTTTATGGCAAGATTGCTAATGGGAGTACCCTTTCTGCAGAAAGTAAGAAGAATTGCTTTGCTGAGAAATCCTTTGTCCCAGTACAATTTTTCTTTGTGGCACCAAAAAGAAAAATTTTATACATAACATCGGACATCATGAAAGTCCCATGAACTCAGATTTCTGTCTGAGAAGACTCTCTCTGCTCTGAAGGGTGCTGTAGGGTGCACCTCCTGGGGGTGGCAACCTTGTGCTTCTGCAGGTGAAGGACTTAAGTGTGCAGACAGCAGGAAGAAGGAAGCAGACGTAGGGAAGAGTCTTAAGAGAAGCAGACAGGCAGGCATGGAAAGAGGAAGCCACACAGGGAGGTGCTCACAGAGATGGGAAGACAGAAGCCAGTGGCTTCCTTGACCTCATTTCAGTCCCTCCAGGGGCCCTGCCAGACTCCCATGCCTGGATTTCCTCAGTCATCCCCATTTTCTTACCACAACTTCTACATTTCTGTGTTGGTGGGTTCATGTCAATCTGCTACTTAAAAGAACATGTTTAACTAACAAATCAATAAAAGTAACAAGACGGTACCTGCCCAAGAAAACTGAAAACCTAAGTTCATATAAAAACCCAGAGACGAATGTTCAGCACAGCATTATTCCCAGCAGCCATGAGGCTGGGATGCCCAGATGCCCATCACAAGAAGAACAGATCGAGATGCAGTCCACACATCAACAAAGCATCCTTCACTCATGAAATAAGCGAACTACCAGTGTACAGTCAACGTGCCTCAATGTGAAAACAGCACACAGAGACTGAAGCCTTCCGCCCAGGAGCACACGTTACATAGCCCCACGTACATGAAATTTGAGAGCAGGCGAAACAAGACAACACCAGCCTGGTGGTTTCCTACCTGATGGGGAAAGATCATGGGAAAAGTCTTAATGGGCTTGAGTTACAAAGGTATGTGTGTTTTAAAATTCACTGATCAAAACTTAGGATTTCAGCCAGGCACAGTGGTGGGTGAATTCCTGTAATCCCAACAGTTTGGGAGGCCAAGGTAGAAGGATTGTATGACCACAGGAGTTCAAGACCAGCCAGGGCAATAAAGTGAGACACTGTCTCTATTAAACAATCAAAAAAATTAGGCTGGGCTTGGTGGCTCACGCCTGTAATCCCAGCACTTTGGCAGGCTGAGGCAGGTGGATCACTTGAGGTCAGGAGTTCAAGACCAGACTGGGCAACATGGTGAAACCCTGTCTCTACTAACAAAATTAGCTGGGCATGGTGGCAAGTGCCTGTAATCCCAGCTGCTTGGGAGGCTGAGGCAGGAGAATCACCTGAACCTGGGAGGTGGAGGCTGCAGTGAGCCAAGATTGCACCATTGCACTCCAGCCTAGGTGACAGAGTGAGTGAAACTCTGTCTCAAAAAAAAAGTTAGCTGGGTGTGATGGTGTGTGCTTGTAGTCTGAGCTACTCTGGAGGCTGAAGTGGGAGCATCACTTGAGCCTGGGAGGTCAAGGCTGCAGTGAGCTATGATCATGCCACTGCACTCTGTACTCCAGCCTGGGCTAAAGAGTGAGACCTCACTCCAGAATCTACAAATATTACAAAGAAAATAAAATAATTTACTAATAAGTTCAGGTCAATAAACCCATAAACTTGGATGAAATGGATAAATTCAAAAAACAGAATTTGCCAGAGATATCAGAAGAAACAGAAAATCTAATAGTCTAACAGGTAATAAAGACACCAAAGGTATTAATTAAAAATTCCCACAAAGAAAACTCCAAGCCCAAATGATTTCACAACTGAATTCTTCCAAACTTTTTTTTTTGAGACAGAGTCTTGCTACATCACCAGGCTCCAGGCTGGAGTGCAATGGTGCGATTTCAGCTTGCTGCAACCTCTGCCTCCCGGGTTCAAGTAATTCTCCTGCCTCAGCCTCCCGAGTAGCTGAGACTACAGGCACATGCCACCATGCCCAGCTAATTTTTGTATTTTTAGTAGAGATGGGGTTTCACCATGTTGGCCAGGATGGTCTCGATCTCTTGACCTCGTGATCTGCCTGCCTCGGCCTCCCAAAGTGCTGAGATTACAGGTGTGAGCCACTGTGCCCAGCCAAGACCCCATCTCTTAAAAGGAAAAAAAGAGATTGAAAAGGCAAGTTACAGAATGTAATTCATAAATTCAATAAAGATTCAGATCTACAACATGTAAACAGTTTCTATACATCATTAAGAAAAAGATATAGCCAGCGTGGTGGCTTACACCTGTAATCCCAAAACTCTGGGAGGCTGAGGTGGGTGGATCACCTGAGGTCAGGAGCCTGAGACCAGCCTGGTCAACATGGTGAAACCCCGTCTCTACTAAAAATACAAAAATCATCCGGGTATGGTGGCACAAGCCTGTAATCCCAGCTATTCAGGAGACTGAGGCAGGAGAATCAGCTTGAACCTGGGAGACAGAGGTTGTGGTGAGCCATGATTGTGCCACTGCACTCCAGCCTGGGTGACAGTGAGACTCCATCTCAAAAAGAAAAAAAGATATAACTGACCAGCATAGTGGCTCAAGCCTGTAATCCCAGCACTTTGGCAGGCCAAGGCAAGTGGATCACTGAGGCCAGGAGTTCAAGACCAGCCTGGACAACATGGTGAAAACGCTCCTCTACTAAAAAATACAAAAAAAATTAGCCAGGCATGGTGGTGCAGGGAGGCTGAGAATTGCCTGAACCCTGGAGGCAGAGGTTGCAGTGAGCCAGGATCGTGCAACTGCACTCCAGCCTGGGCAACAGAGCGAGACTCTCTTAAAGAAAAGAAGAAAGAACAAAACAAGGAAAGAAGAAAAGGCAGGCAGGCAGGCAGGAAGAAAGGAAGGAAGGAAAAAGAAACACCCAAATAGAAAAATGCACAGAAGAACAGATCCTCACAAAGGGGGATAGCCAATGGCCTATAAACATATGAATGTGTTTCTCAGCCTCATTAACCATTAGGGAATGCAAACTACAACCATAATTCCAGACTAGTAACACTGACCACCACGGCCGAAGCGTACGGACACTCACCGCCACGGCCGAAGCGTACGGACACTCACCGCCACGGCCGAAGCAAACTGACACTCACCGCCACGGCCGAAGCGTACGGACACTCACCGCCACGGCCGAAGCAAACGGACACTCACAGCCACGGCCGAAGCGTACCGACACTCACCACCATGGCTGAAATGCAAAGGTGTGGCTGAGATGCGGGGTGGCCAGAACTCCTGCACCCTGAGGGTGGAATGCAGGGTGGTAGTGTCTGTGGAAGTAAGTCAATACGTGCAACAGACACACACAACCCGGCAACTCCAGTCCCCGGTATGCACCCAGGGGAAATGCAGACATGCCCTAAAATGCCCACAACACTACTGTTGATAGCCTGCATCAGGAAGCTAGCCAAACCACCAGCTGCAGTGCCATGGGTGAATAAATGGCCGTGACATTCACATCACAGAATGCCACACAGACCAGAGAAGGAAGAAACTACAGCCCCGTGCAGCAGCGTGGAAACTTCACAAGTGCAACGCTGAGCCGAAAGCCAGGCGGAAAATGGTTCCTACCGTATGATTTGGTTTATGTCAAGTACAGCAATGAACCTAGTTGCTTAAAGGTCATGGCAGTCGTTCTCCTTTGGGGAGTAACGACCACAGGGACATGGTGGGGGACCTGGGGCTGGCAATATTCCGCTCCTTTATCTGGGTGCTGGTTACACAAGGGTGCTCAGTGTGAAAATTTACCCAGTGCACACTCAGAACGAGATCCTGTTTGTGACGTGCCAATCAAACACTAACACAGCCTGTAACTACAGCACTTTGGGAGGCTGTGGCGGGTGGATCGCTTAAGGTCAGGAGCTTGAGACCAGCCTGGCAAACATGGTGAAACCCCCGTCTACAAAAAAATACAAAAATTAGCTGGGTGTGATGGCTAGCAGGTGCCTGCAATCCCAGCTATTCAGGAGGCTGAGGCAGGAGAATCGCTTGAACCTGGGGTGTGGAGTTTGCAGTGGGCAGAGATCACTCCACTGCACTCCAGCTTGGGTGGCGGAGTGAGACCATCTCAGAAAACAAAAAGAAAACAAACAAAAAAAATCCCACTAAAACAGATAACAAGTTTAGAAATTAAAATTGTGGAGTAGCTGAAACAATAGAATCAAACACAATTTTCAGATACAAGTGGACTATATCAGATGCACAACTCTGTGGGTTTTTCTGTGATTTATAAAGATGAAAATGAACCCACATTCCTCACTGGGAGGCAGGGTTCAGAGGACTTTCTCTTAGAGTCTGCGATTATAGGATTAAATCTGGAGTCCAGTCACCCAAAGTCTCATGAAAACAGGTTTGGGCCAGGTGCAGTGACTCACACCTGTAATCCCAGCACTTGTGGAGGCCAAGGCGGGTGGATCACCTGAGATCAGGAGTTCAAGCCCAGTCTGGCCAAAATGGTGAAAACCTGTCTCTAAAAAATACAAAAATTAGCCAGATGCGGTGGTGCATGCCTGCAATCCCAGCTACTCAGGAGGCTGAGGCAGGAGAATCGCTTGAACCTGGGAGGTGGAGGTTGTGGTGAGCTGAGATCATGCCACTGCACTCGAGCCTGGGTGAGAGAGCAAGACTCCATGTCAAAAAAAAAAAAAAAAAAAGAAGAAGAAAAGAAAAAGAAAACAGGTCGGATGGGAAGAAAGGGAAGGAGAGAGCAGGACGGACAGAAAGGGGGAGTTGAGAGACAAATGGGGGTGAGGAAGGCGGGAGGAACAGACGTACTTTTCTGAACACCCTAGTGTGGAACGACACGCACGGGAACAGGGCTTGTGGTGGTTCTAGATGCCAGGACTGTCAGGATGAGCTAGTCACGACAACAGGTGGTGGAGGCCAGGTCCCCCGGGATTAAACAGGGAAGTGTGGAACTGCAGGTCCTCCCACCCCGGTGGTAATCAAGAGAAGGGCTCTTTCGAGGGAGGATGCTTCTCTCAGGCAGATATATGGGAATGTCTCCTTTTAATAAACTGAAATTCACTTTCTTGATGTGAGTGCCAAATTCATTCAAATATATAAACCTAACCTAAACGTATGCCAATTACTATTCCACCGGTGAAGCCTAGCCTGAGTTGGCAAGACTGTGTATTGGGTGAGCTCAGTGGCTCACACTTGTAATCCCAGCACTTTGGGAGGCTGAAATGGGACAATCACTTGAGCCCAATAGTTCGAGATCAGCCTGGGCAATATGCAAAACCCTGTCTCTACAAAGAAATGCAAAAAAATTAGCCAGGCATGGTCGCGCACACCTGTAGTCCCAGCTACTCAGGAGACTAAGGTGGGAGGATCACTTGAGCCCGGGAGGTGGATGTTGCAGTGAGCTGAGATCATGCCACTACACTCCAGCCTGGGCAACAGAGGAAACCCTGTCTCAAAAAAAAATATTGTGTCTTAAGGCTGTACGTTTTGAAACAACATGATATAGTGTTATGAATACAAAATGAATAAACATCTACTGCTTGTGTGTGTGTGTGTGTGTTTTCCTTTTTTTTAAACTTTTAAGTTCACAAGTACATGTGCAAGTTTGTTACATAGATAACTGCATGTCCTGGGGGTTTAATGTACATATTACATCTCTACCCATCCTACCACTTTTCAGGGATGACAGTCTTGTTACTCAGCATGCAGTAACTAACCCACGAGGCTGCAGGCTCCTACGATGTTTCAGATGTGGACACACCCCTGGCCAGGCACGGTGGCTCACGCCTGTAATCCCAGCACTCTAGGAGGCCAAGGTGGACAGATCACCTGAGGTCAGGAGTTCGAGACCGGCCTGGCCAACTTGGTGAAACCCCGTCTCTACTAAAAATACAAAAATTAGGCATGGTGGCATGTGCCTGTAGTCCCAGCTACTCGGGAGGCTGAGGCAGAAGAATCACTTGAGCCCAGGAGGTGGAGGTTGCAGTGAGCCAAGATCATGCCACTACACTCCAGCCTGGGCAACAGAGCAAGACTCCGTCTCAAAAAAACAAGAAAAAGATTTTTTAACAAAGATGTTGATACATCCCAGACAGAGAGGAGGTATATTCCTCCATGTGCTCAGTTTATTTCCCACATTCACTCTGAATGTAAAAGCTATTACCATCCAGACTCCCAGAAAGAGAAGTTGAGGCTCGGAACGGTAAGGGACCTACCCCCATGCCTCCTGGCTAGTGAGCAGGGGGCTGGGCTCCACGCAGGGGTCCAGGCTGTGGAGCCCACGCTCTTTGCACTTACTGGGCTGGTGCACTAATGAGAAATTAAGTCAGCCTGACTCATCATGTCCACCTAGGGTGTGGCCAGCTGCATGAAGGCAGAGCCATCAGGAAGATCACCCAATCGGCCATCCCATCTCTCAGTTCAAACACACACATACTCAGCTTCTTCAGCATCTCCCGAAGGGTCTGCAGCCACAGGTGACACAGCTGCTCCTCTGGGCACCAGAAAGTCACCTGCGCCCACTTCCAGCGGTGCCGTCTTGCTCTCTTTACACAGTGAACTGCACAGAAGCAAACACGCTCGTTAGTACAAGCTTTACTATCACTGACTACACCTCAAGCGAATACCCACCAAATGCAGCTAATTACAGGTTCCTAACTTGGATTTCCCAGGGGTTCTCTTTCCTTCTAACTAGTTAGTAACTACTGAGGTATATTAGCAAAACATCCTCTCTTTCAAACCTTGTAAGTCACATAAAGAAAATTAGAGAAAAGGGCCGGGCGCGGTGGCTCATGCCTGTAATCCTAGCACTTTGTGAGGCTGAGGTGGGCGGATCACAAGGTCAGGAGATCGAGACCATCCTGGCTAACATGGTGAAACCCCATCTTTATTAAAATACAAAAATTAGCCAGGCGTCATGGCACATGCCTGTAATCCCAGCTACTCAAGAGGCTGAGACGGGAGAATTATTTGAACCTGGGAGGTGGAGGTTGCAGTGAGCTGGGATAGTACCAGTGCACTCCAGCCTGGGCAACAAGAACTAAACTTTGTCTCAAACAAAAAAAAAGGGAAAAGATGACCATTAACGAAAACATTAACAAAAGGTAGCCTTTGGCAAAAAACATTAGGAAGATTTCATAAAGGTCAATCAGTGCATTGAGCTTGTTAAGCAAGTGACAGAAAAGTCCCGTCTCGTGTAATCTACACAGAATTAATGAAGATTGTGGGAGAAGACATTTAGGCTCCGTCACCTGTAAAAGCGTAAGGCTTTTCCATTTTCTGCCATTTTCCACTGCCGTGATGCTTCCCGTGAACGTCTGTTTCCTCAACGGCGATGATCTCAGATACAGGCACAGAGCAGGCATCTGTAAAAACACCACATCCTTCTGTCAATGAATTCGTCAGAATCCACACAGGTAAAAGAAGTCCAACTCCAAAAAGCTGACAACATTCTGCTTTCATATTCTCATTAGAAATCCAGGCTGGGTGTGGTGGTGTGCACCTGTAATCCCAGCACTTTGGGGGCTGAGGAGGGAAGATTGCTTGAGCTCAGGAGTTGCAGTGAGCTATGATGGTGCCACTGCACTCCAGCCCAGGCAACAGAGCAAGACCCCATCTCCAAAAATAAGAAAAATGAAAAAAGGAAAAATCCCAAAATAAAAACAAGGTTATACGTCCCTCTTAAACTCCAAGCTAAGTCACTACGGGCAGCTCGATATTACCAGAGAGTGGGATGTTTTATTCAGCAGTCACCAAATGGAAGCTGCAATTTTGCACACGATTCGCTCAGACATTGAGGCAGCAAATGCTGACTGTTCTGGGCCAGCTACCGTGTTAAATTCGGGGAGACATGCTCAAGACACGGCCTCTGTCTGCAGGACAGTGTCTGGTTCAGAAATTCAAGTGGGAAGGAGACACAGGACAGGACCCAGGACAGCTGGAACCACGGCAGAGCCCAAGTGTGACGGGACTGGAGTGGGTTAGGGGAGGAGAAAGCGGGGACTTGCAGGGATTCAGGGGATGACAGCACCGGCCATGCTCCCTCCTGGGAACCAGGAAGGGCCAAGTCCACCCGAGCCACCTGGGGCGTGTTCGTTCAGTAGGCAGCTGTAATTACAGGACTGCACATCAAAGAAAGTTCTAGGCTGGGAGCAGAGCTGTGGGAGGAGATGGGTAACTGAAGCCAAAGGCCTGCAAGAACCTGCCCAGGAGAGCATAGGATCAAAGACAGCAAAGCCACATCTGAGCAAGCTGGCTTCCAAAAGCTTATTCTAGAACTACTGTTAGGGAGGAATGATATATTCTTATGCAGAAGAACCTTATACTTTGTGGTTAGCTTCCTAGATTGGCTATAAAACCTGCAATATAGCTAAAATACTGTATTTTCACCATAGCTAAATGCAATAAAAAATATTGCTAAAACATTTGTAGTAATTTTGCATCATTTTAAAAGTTGCTGCCCCTGGAAATCAAGTCAGAGGAATCTAGGAGGGCAGTGTCCAAACTGGGCTTTTGAACACTGCAGAAACCTTGAAAGGCCAGTAGTGGGGCCTCCTGACTCCTCTGAAGGGGAGCAGACTTGTCGGGGATGTGGTACAGAGGAAGAAGTTTGGCAGGAGGGGCGGAGGCCTCGGGAGCTGTCTGTGCAGCCTGCTCCTGGGTATAGGATGTGGGGTCCAGAGTGACTCTCTCAGTGCCCCCACCTTCCAGTGGCCCCACCTGGGCCACCCTCCTGGCTTCCCATCATTTTTTTTTAGATGGAGTTTTGCTCTTGTCGCCCAGGCAGAAGTGCAATGGCACGAACTTGGCTCACTGCAACCTCCATCTCCCCGTTCAAGAGATTTTCCCACTTCAGCCTCCCAAGTAGCTGAGACTATAGGTGCCCACCACCATGCCCAGCTAATTTTAATAGAGACAGGGTTTTGCCATGTTAGCCAGGCTAGTCTTGAACTCTTGGCCTGAGGTGATCTGCCCACCTCAGCCTCCCAAAGTACTGGAATTACAGGTGTAAACCATGTGCCCAGCCTTCCCGTCTTGCCCTCGTGGCTGTGACTCTAGAACACAATTTCCACCACTTCTTACTCTGCCCTCCCTAGGACCCTGGACCCCGATGCTCCAGGCCCCTCCCCACTCTGCAGCTCTGCATCCACACAGTTCCCTGGGCATCCTGGACACTCGCGCGTGGACCAGCTTCCCTGTCTCCGCCGCCAGCCTTCCAATGCAGCCCTTCTCATCTGGCACAGCTGGCCTCCTTACCATCGCCTATTTCTTGAGGTGCTGGCCTTGCCCTCCTGGTCCTGCAGGTATGTGACCATGGCACTCAAACCTTGTTACTGCACCTAATGCCCTGGTGTCCTCTTCCTGTGAGACAGAGCTAATGCCAGGCCTCTGCAGCTCTGGGACCCAGCACGGGCCAGGCTCGGCGCAGGGTTCCATGACTCAGATGGTTGAGTCAGGGATCCGCCACCGATGGATATGACAGTGCACACCTCGATCTTCCTAGACTGCTGAGAGCAGACCTCAGGACCTCCCCGTGCTTGCGGAAAACCACAACCATGGCTGTCTGATAAGAATCCATGGTCGGAGAGTCAGTGATCAGGTCAGTCCCCCAGCATCCGGTCGACCGGTTTAGGAAGCCGCACAACACCCAGCACAGAAAGGTATGAATGACTGCAGGACAGTCACCTGAGCCTACAGGTTACTAACTTCCAGCCTTGCACATTCGGTACGACAGACTCCAAGAGCACATGATGGGACTCGCCATGCTGACCAGATTGCGGTGAGCCGAGATCGTGCCATTGCACTCCAGCCTGGGTAACAAGAGCGAAACTCCGTCTCAAAAAAAAAAAAAACAAACGAAAACCATAGGAAGAGAAAATGTGTTTACTCTTCATTAAGTGGAAATGACTCACTGCAACCTCCACCTCCCATGTTCAACCTACTCTCTCGCCTCAGCCTCCTGAGTAGCTTGCCTCCACACCTGGCTAGTTTTTGTATTTTCAGTAGAGACAGGGTTTCACCATGTTGGCCAGGCTGGTCTCAAAGTCCGGACCTAAAGTGATCCATCTGCCTTGGTCTCCCCAAGTGCTGGGATTACAGGCGTGAGCCACTGTGCCCATCCTGTATTCGTATTCTTGACGTTCAGAAAGGCTGGGCTGGAGATGGAGGCTCTGCCTCCCTCAGGCAGACGACGGTCCCTGGGTTAGGCTGAGGACTCCACAGAGTGAGATGCCCCAGCCTGCAGCACTCACCCCTTCTCCTGCTCTCCTCACCTCGGCGTGTCACGGCACTACGCCCTAGTCTTCAAAACTCTGATTTCTAATTAGGAGACAAAGAATGGGGCCAAGAATCTGAGCAAACAGACAGACAGCAGCTCCCTGCAGGGGCTCAGGAAATGCTCGCCAGCACCCACCGGTTGGAGAGCTGGCACCCGCTCCTCTGACGGCAGGTCATGTGGAGGGCGGGGGGCCACCGGGGACTGGCACACAGTTCTGGAGGACGAGGACAGTCCTCTAGAGGCAGAAGAGCCGCCCTCTGAGGGTCAGTCTCAATGTGCCGCCTCCCCGTGGCATCCCCGCACAGCACGTGGTGTATGGACACGCCACAGCATCCTCGGGAGAAAATACACCAGACCCGGGTGGACAGATGCTGTGGAACGTCTTGCAAAGGGCAGAAGGTGGGGATTTGCAGCACTTTCATATTCTTTTGTGGACACAGATAAATTCTCCTGTGCGAGAGGCCCCACGGTGACTCATGTGGACATGTGGTGAGCTCTCCAGTAAAGGCAACAAGCAAATGGCCATCACATTCCAGAAAAATCAAATGCCACACCAGCGAGTGAGCCTGGCCCCCTAGGTCTCTGGTGGCTCGCGTGTTTGCTGGCTCCCCCTCTCCAGAGCGCTGCAGCATTTGCCGCAGTCTGGGCGAAGCCGGCTGGGGCAGCTGAGAGCATGCTGACTTCCAGCATCTTCTTTTTCAGTTCTCTGTTTTTTAGTGCTTGCTGTGATCTGCTGAACTAAATGTATTTCATGCTCGTGACTCACAGACCAAAACAGTACCTGCTAACAATCAGCTTTGATGCTAGAAGTTCCTGGATTCAACTGAGCCACAGGCAGTGGCCTCCTGTTTAGCAGGAGGGTCCATGGGTTTCCCGTGTGTCACAGGAGCACCGAGCGTCTGCCAGTGACCCCGGTGCAGGTGTGTGAGCACCGCTCACGGCAGGGCAGGGTCAAGGTGGCAGCACACGCCGGTCTGGGCCCCACACAGCCATCGGGAGGGCCCAGGTGTCTTTCGTCTCTTGGGGATATGCAACGAGAACAAGAGCAAGTTCACAACCAAGGGCACAGCTGTCCCCAGGATCTTCACTAACGCAAGCTGTCACACGAGCGCCGGCAGAGGGGACGGGGTGAGAGAGCAGGCCGCTGCCCGCTGTGCCCACTGGGGCAGTGCGAAGTGCAGCACGGAAGTCTGTGGCTCACACCCACACACACTGTGGGGGATGCTGAGGCCCAGGAGAAGTGGCACGGGCCACATCGATCTCCGCATGCCTGGCCTGCTTACAGTCCGAGCAGTAGGGGCTACCCTGGAGAACACCCAAGAGACCCGAGTGGCTGAGAGTCCTGATCCCCCCTGCAGTTACATGCGACGGAAACGCGTTTCCCTGGCAACCCTGCTCAGTAAACACAAGCCGGGTGAACATCCGACCTTCGTTAAAAATTAAAGTGAGTGCTTGCCTATGCCAAGGAAGACCAAAAACCAGCCCTGACTGCCACTGCCAGGGAGCGCCCAGAAATACCATGTGCAACAAACTCAGAGAGTGCTCAAACTGTCCCCTCCCCTCCCGCCCACCACGTCCACCCTGACACAGCTCTTCGTC
Organism: Saguinus oedipus; assembly: GCA_031835075.1. Lineage (NCBI taxonomy): Eukaryota > Metazoa > Chordata > Mammalia > Primates > Cebidae > Saguinus > Saguinus oedipus. Next base: position 221,844,590 of record CM063169.1, read on the forward strand.
GGTTTGATACACAGATGGAAGGTGGGGGAGGCCAGAGCCCAACTGGCGCCCATGGGTCAGCCCTGAGCTGCAACTTCTCCAGATACGACTGCACGTCTGTGTCCCCAGCTCCTGTCTCCGTGGCAGCCGCTGCTGTCACACAAGGATGTGCCCAAGTTTGGATTTTATTTTTTTATTTTTTTGAGACAGGGTTTCACTCTGTAGCCCAGGCTGGAGTGCAGTGGTGTGATCTCGGCTCACCGCAACCTCCGCCTCTTGGGTTCCGGTTCAAGCAATTCTCCTGCCTCAGCCTCCCGAGTAGCTGCGACTGCAGGCACACACCACCACGCCCAGCTAATTTTTGTATTTTTAGTAGAGACAGGGTTTCACCATGTTGGCCAGGATGGTCTTGAACTCCAACTCCTGACCTCGTGATCCTCCTGCCTTGGCCTCCCAAAGTGCTGGGATTACAGGTGTGAGCCACCGCGCCCGGCCTTAGGTTTGGATTTTTAGGTGAAACCTTTGGATTGTAAAATGTTACAATTTTAAAAGGAAAAGAAAAACCATGCAAATCAAACAAAGAAAAAAATCTGTGGCCAAATTTCACCCAAAGACCTCTGTTCTGCAACCCCAGTGAGGCTGAGCCGTGGTTATTCTGACCGCGTGGGGTAACAAAGAAAATCTCATAGCAACCAAACGGAGAGCAAAAATAAATAAATAAATAAAAAGCAGGAGTTGCAATTCTCGCCTCTGATAAAATAGATTTTAAAGCAGCAAAGATATAATGGTAAAAGGATCAATGCAACAAGGAGAGCTAACGATCCTAAATATATATGCGCCCAATACAGGAGCACCCAGATACATAAGACCTATAAAGAGACTTAGACTCCCACACAGTAATAGTGGGAGACTTCAACATCAATATTAGACAGATCAATGAGACAGAAAATCAACAAGGATATCCAGGACTCGAACTCAGATCCGGAACAAGTAAACTTAATAAAGATTTATAGAACTCTCCACTTTACATACACAGAATATACACTCTTATCAGTACCACATCACACCTACTCACAGGTTTAAATGAAATATTGATCAGCCATTATTAAGCACAATTATTGGCGTAAAAGAGGTTTTCAATACCCATTTTTAGAATAAAACAACATTCCTGTTCTCTCTCCCTTTTTCTTCCTCTGTCTTCCTCTCCTTCATTCCTTTTTTTCTTTCTTAAAAAAAAAAAAAAAGAAAGAAAATGTGGTATATAAGCAGGACAAAATTCTATTGTCATAAAAAATAATGGAAAAAAAAAAGAAAAAGAAAATCTCATAGCAAGCCCCCGATGTTCACGATGCCGGGATGAGGCACCTTCCGATTCTAACTGACTGTTTCACGTCATCAAATGTGTTCTCTGACCCTCGTCAGCACTGCATCAGTAGCCACCAATGTCTCTTCTTCTTTTTTTTCTTTTTTTTTTTGAGACGGAGTTTCGCTCTTGTTACCCAGGCTGGAGTGCAATGGCGCGATCTCGGCTCACCGCAACCTCCGCCTCTTGGGTTCAAGCAATTCTCCTGCCTCAGCCTCCTGAGTAGCTTGGACTACAGGCACGCGCCACCATGCCCAGCTAATTTTTGTATTTTTAGTAGAGACGGGGTTTCACCTTGTTGACCAGGATGGTCTCGATCTCTTGACCTCGTGATCCACCCGCCTCGACCTCCCAAAGTGCTAGGATTACAGGCTTGAGCCACCGCGCCCGGCCTCTTCTTCTTCTTTTTTTTTTTTTTTTGAGACAGGTCTTGCTCTGTCACAGTGCAGGGGTGCAATCTCAGCTCACTGCAGTTCGACCTCCCAGGCTCAAGCAGTCCTCCCACCTCGGCCACCGAAGTAGTTAGAACCACAGGTGCGCGCCACCACACCCAGCTATTTTTGTTTGTTTGTAGAGACAGGGTCTCACTATGTTGCCCTGGCTGGTCTCTAACTCCTGGGCTCAAGCTACCCACCCGCCTCAGCCTCCCAAAGTGTCGGGATTACAGGTGTGAGTCACTGTGCCCAGCCTTCGAACTTCTAGGGACACATCTCAAGTAAACAATGTCTGTTCCCTGTGGAACACCCCTCCCACCCAGGAGATCCTTTCTCGTCCTAACGTCCCATGATACCAGCCTGAGTGTGTTGTGGTCCCCTGCCTCACTCTCAGCACCCCGCAGGACCACCCGGTGACCACCCAAGGCCCAAGGGCTTCTGAGCGTCCTGCACACGCCCACCTGGCCCCGCCACCTCACGGCTCCCTAGCACAGATGCTCTGCTGGCATGCACAGGAGGCCTGAGGATGCCACTTCATTCCTCTCAGGAAACAGCTGTGGCATGTCAGCGGGCATTCACCTGCACAACCCATTCTGTGGCCAACACACGGGACTGGGCTTTTCCCATTAAGCTAGAAGGTTCTGGAGGGCAGGGTGGAACGACACACCTGTGCAGCCCTGTCTGTGGGTTTAGGCTAATCCCAGACCTGCCTAGACGACACTCACAGAACTGAAGTCCGTACCTGCTTGAACCCGGGAGGCGGAGGTTGCAGTGAGCCGAGATCGCGCCACTGCACTCCAGCCTGGGCGATGGAACAAGGCTCTGTCTCAAAAAAAAAAAAAAGGTTTTCAGGAAAGAAATGGAAACTACTGGAACCAAAAGAAAAATTTTAAAACTAGAAAGCGCAGTATCTGAAATTTAAAAATCACCAAATACGCTCAGTAGCAGAAAAGATTGGATAGAGGAACAGTGACGTTGAAAACTGATCAGCAAAACTAATCTATTCTAAAGAACAGAAAGAAACTGTTTTAATGCACAAGAACCTTCCGCTTCTGAGAAGACGGGCTGGATATGCTTTTCCTGCTCCTCCTATTCCATGAAGCCCTGGACGTCACACAGGAAACAAACACGTGACAATGTGACAGGCAGAGAAAAGGCAGGCTGCTCAGGGCTGGGGGTCTCAGGAAGGACACACGGCGACTCCCCGGCCTGTTTCCTTTGCCTCATCTATCTCGGGTCTGGAACTGGAGCGGCCTGAGACCTGGAAATGCCAACAGGTGCAATCACAAAGCCCCCACAAAAGCCAACTCAGTCTCGCCAGGAAGGGGCAGCCTCGCCAGTCAGAAAACCCTGAGAGAGCCAGCACCCTGCCCCAGCCACACCCCCCAGAAAACACGGGCCCGCCCTCCCACCAAGCCCGCGGGGCCAACTGGCAGCTTAGACTCCCACCCTCGACTGGCTGCGAGCAGGCACACCAACAACCCCTGCCAGGACGGCACAGGGAGGCCACACAGGGAGCTGGCACCCCCATCCGAGCCAGCTGGTAAAAAGCCTCATGCCCACCAGGCATCGGTGGAGATGAAGGGGCAGCCCGGGCCCCCATTCCACCCCGCAGTGGCAAGGTGCCCTTCCTCCCTGCTGGAACGGAGTAAGAGGAAACCTGGCTGGGAGTGACGGCTGTCACCACTGCTGAGCTGCAGGGTGCCACACTCCACCCACACACTGTTAGGGGGTGCTTGTGGGGAGCGGCAAGGAAGCACCTCGGCCCTCACCAAGGTGGCCACCCTGGAGGGGGCTGTACCCCCCACCCACCCGGTAATAACAAGTAGCCCCTGCCTCAGCTGCCAACGAGGCTGAGGGGAACCTGAGCTTCCACTCCCACCTGGCAGTACCAGCTCCCTTCCCTGCTGGAGCAGTGCCTGAGAAACCAGCAAACAGGTGTCAACACTGCCCAGACTCAGAACATACTGCAAAACGACCCGTGCTGCGGGAGTGCAGGAAGGAGGGCTGGGCCCTGGTGAGGCTGAGGATGGAGGAAAACACGTCAGGCAGGGAGGGCAGAGGGCAACAGGGCACGTGGGGGATCAGCACAGCTGGGCTGGAGAGCACATGTGCCTGGGAGCAGGTGAGGGCAGGGCCGGATGTGGGAGAGGCTGGGAATGCAAGCCAAGCTGCTGGCACGCATGGGCGAGCAGTGCCTGGAAGAACTTTCTAGAAGGGCAGGGTGTCTGAACATCAACGGGGCACACAGGCCGTCCGTCAGGATAGGCCAACAGCACCGGAGAGGGAATTAGTGACCCTCAGGGTGCTCTCCAAACTTCCAATTCCCGGATTCCAGGGTTCAGCCACTGGGTGCTCCCTAAAGAGATTAGGGAGCAGGAGGGTTTGGGAGGGGAAGACTGGGGCCAGCTGAAGCAGAAGTCATCTGACCCAGCCTGTGGCAAAAAGGGGACCAAGGTCAGGGCAAAAGGAGAGAAGAAGTGTGGGATCCGGGACAGCCGAATTCAGAACCCAGCAGAGGTGAGGGATCCGGGACAGCTGAGGAATCGGGAACCCAGGAGGGGTGTGGGATCCAGAACAGCTGAGGAATTGAGAACCCAGGAGGGGTGTGGGATCCAGAACAGCTGAGGAATCGGGAACCCAGGAGGGGTGTGGGATCCGGGACAGCTGAGGAACTGGGAACCCAGGAGGGGTGTGGGATCCAGAACAGCTGAGGAATCGAGAGCCCAGGAGGGGTGAGGGATCCGGAACAGCTGAGGAATCGGGAACCCAGGAGGGGTGTGGGATCCAGAACAGCTGAGGAATCGGGAACCCAGGAGGGGTGTGGGATCCGGGACAGCTGAGGAATCGAGAGCCCAGGAGGGGTGTAGGATCCGGGACAGCTGAGGAATCGGGAACCCAGGAGGGGTGTGGGATCCGGGACAGCTGAGGAATCAAGAACCCAGGAGGGGTGTGGGATCCGGGACGGCTGAGGAATCGGGAACCCAGGAGGGGTGTGGGATCTGGGACGGCTGAGGAATGGAGAGCCCAAGAGGGGTGTGGGATCCGGGACGGCTGAGGAATCGAGAGCCCAGGAGGGGTGTGGGATCCGGGACGGCTGAGGAATGGAGAGCCCAAGAGGGGTGTGGGATCTGGGACGGCTGAGGAATGGAGAGCCCAAGAGGGGTGTGGGATCCGGGACAGCTGAGGAATCGAGAGCCCAAGAGGGGTGTGGGATCCGGGACAGCTGAGGAATCGGGAATCCAGGAGGGGTGTGGGATCCAGAACGGCTGAGGAATCGGGAACCCAGGAGGGGTGTGGGATCCGGGACAGCTGAGGAATCGAGAGCCCAAGAGGGGTGTGGGATCCGGGACAGCTGAGGAATTGAGAGCCCAGGAGGGGTGTGGGATCCAGAACGGCTGAGGAATCGGGAACCCAGGAGGGGTGTGGGATCTGGGATGGCTGAGGAATCGAGACCCCAGGAGGGGTGTGGGATCCAGAACAGCTGAGGAATCGGGAACCCAGGAGGGGTGTGGGATCCGGGACAGCTGAGGAATCGGGAACCCAGGAGGGGTGTGGGATCCAGGACAGCTGAGGAATCGAGAGCCCAGGAGGGGTGTGGGATCCGGGACAGCTGAGGAATCGAGAGCCCAGGAGGGGTGTGGGATCCGGGACAGCCAAAGCATTGAGAACCCAGCAGCTGACTGGGGTGGGCCACTGGCCTAGGAGAGAGGCCAAGAAGCTGGAGCTCAGGTGCGGGTGAGGCTGGCTGTCTCCAGGACAGAGAACATGTGCCCAGAAGTCCACGCTGGACTGATCTCTGAAGCCATCAAGTTGAGATGAAGCTGCAAAGGAGAGGCCACCTGCATCCTGGACCAGCTACAGGTTCCTGAGATAACCCTCCAAAGGCAGAACTCAGCTTCATTTCTCAGAAAATGCTGCTATGCAAAAAGCTAGACTGTTAGAGAATAAAAATCAATTGGGTGGGAGAATGGGGTAAAACACAACAGGAGTTTCTTAAACACACAAAAAGTGTATCTTCTCTAGTATGTAAGTTTCTTAAATACTGGTGTTTTAATTTCTCTGGGAGAGAGGATAAAAAATGAAGCTGGGTCAAAGGGTATAATTTTTTTTTAAGTTTGAAAACATTGCAGATTACTTTCCAAAAGCAGCCGAGCAGTTCCCACTCCCATCCACCAGGTCTGCCAGCCCGGAAGCGTCCTGAAACTTCCCCAGCACAGAGCTAGGCGAGCAGCAACTCACTGTGGCCCTCCCCATCCACTGCTGGGTGAGAACGGCATCTCACCATGGCCTTCTCCATCCACTGCTCTGTGAGAGCGGCATCTCACTGTGGCCTTCCCTATCCACTGCTGGGCGAGAGTGGCGTCTCACCGTGGCCTTCCCCATCCACTGCTGTGTGAGAGCAGCATTGCACCCTGGCCTTTCCCATCCACTGCTGTGTGAGAGCGGCGTCTCACCATGGCCTTCCCCATCCACTGCTGGGTGAGAGCAGCAACTCACCGTGGCCTTCCCCATCCAATGCTGGGTGAGAACGGCATCTCACCGTGGCCTTCTCCATCCACTGCTCTGTGAGAGCGGCGTCTCACTGTGGCCTTCCCCATCCACTGCTGGGCGAGAGCAACATCTCACCGTGGCCTTCCCATCCACTGCTGTGTGAGAGCGGCATCGCACCGTGGCCTTCCCCATCCACTGGGGGGTGAGAGCAGCGTCTCACCGTGGCCTTCCCCATCCACTGGGGGGTGAGAGCAGCGTCTCACCGTGGCCTTCCCCATCCACTGGGGGGTGAGAGCAGCGTCTCACTGTGGCCTTCCCCATCGACTGGGGGGTGAGAGCAGCGTCTCACTGTGGCCTTCCCCATCCACTGGGGGGTGAGAGCGACATCTCACCATGGCCTTCTCCATCCACTGCTGGGCGAGAGCAGCATTGCACCCTGGCCTTTCCCATCCACTGCTGGGCGAGAGCGGCATCTCACCGTGGCCTTGGTGTCAGCATCTACTCAGACGCTCAGCAGCCACTTCTGAATGTTTTCTTCTGTGAATGGCCTATGTATATCCATTGCCATTTGTCTAATGGATTGTCTTTTTCCTATCAATTTTTATATGTAACATGTTTTTAAAATGTTAACCCTTCTCTATCCTATTTGTTTCAAATATCACCCCCAACATTTTTTATTTTATTCATTAATTATGAGACGGAGTCTCGCTTTGTCACCCAGGCTGGAGTGCAGTGGCGCAATCTTGGCTCACTGCAACCTCCCCCTCCCGGGTTCAAGCGATTCTCCTGCTTCAGCCTCTCGAGTAGCTAGGACTACAGGTGCACACCATCACACCTGGCTAATTTTTTTTGTATTTTGAGACTCCATCTCAAAAAGAAAAAATACACACACACACACACACACACACACACACACACACTTTCCTATGATTCAGCTTTCTACTCGTAAATAAGCATCCAAGAGGAGTGAAAGCAAAGACCCCAAAGGCTCAGGGTGTCCTTACCCTCAGTCAAAGTGCATGGGCTGGAAACTGTCCAAAACCCATCAGCCGGTGGACAGATACACTACTGTACCCACACAATGCAGTATGACTTACAGCTAGAAAGAAGGAACCGCTGACATGACGGATCTTAAAAACAGCAAAGCGAGATAAAGAAGTGCACATGGCATGAGTCCACTGATGGGAAATGCTATTAGCAACACGCCATCCCTGGTGAAAACAGCCCAGGGCCCGGGGGAAGGTTCGGGATGCTGCTCTCCGGGCTATATTTACACAGGTGCACACGATTATCAAAATGTATCCAACGATGTGCCTTCAAATGGCTGGGTTTTATTGCATGCAAATTAGACCTCGATAAAGTCAATTTTTAAAAATCATGTTTTAGGAGGGGGATTAACATGGAAGACATTCTGCAGCCTATTTTCTCAGCTTTTCTCTCATGTATATTTACACATACACAAATACCAAATCTGAATCACTTTTAAGTGTAAGAATGACTTTTTGTGTATGTTTTTCTGTGTTTTCCAGATGTTATTAAATCAACATGACTTACTTTTGTGAGCAGGAAAAACGATGTTTTAAAAAATTATCTGTGGCATGTCTATGTTTTGCCAGGCACTCTGCAGGGTGTGCTGAGAACACGCTTTATAAATACAGCTCTGACCTCCCAGTGACTTCACCACCAGCCCGGGGCAGCCCAGCGGGGTTGGCTGAAGGAAGGGAAGGTCCTCCCACAAAGGTAGAGCCTGGACAGCAGCCCCCTCAGCCCCCAACACACACACTCACACACTCTCTTCACACAAACACACACACACTCCACACACTTCACACACACACTCCACACACACTCACACTCTTCACACTCACACTCTTCACACACACACTTCACACACTCTTCACAGACACACACTTCACACACACTCTTCACACACAGACACACACACTTCACACACACACTCACACACTTCACACACACACTCCACACACTCTTCACACACTTCACACACACTCTTCACACAGACACACTTCACACTCACTCTCTTCACACACACACTTCACACACACTCTTCACACATACACACTTCACACACACACTCTCTTCACACACACACTCTTCACACACACGCACACACTCCACACACTCTCTTCACACACTCACTCTTCACACACACATACACACTTCACACACTCTCTTCACACACACACTCTTCACACACGCACACAGTCCACACACACTCTTCACACACTCACACTCTTCACACACACACTCCACACACACTTCACACACACACACTTCACACACACACACTCTCTTCACACGCGCGCTCTCTCTCTCTCTCTCTCTCTCTCTTTCTCTCTCTCTCCCCCCAGGCTCAACTCTAAAGGAATAAATGCAGGGTTCAGCTAAGTGTGTTTTACGACAGCCGGGGAAATAACCCAGATATCAACGCAGTGCTTCCAGTTCAAGGAGCACGACCCACTTAGAGTTCCTGTTTTGGCCTGCCCTACTTCCCACCAGGCTGGCAGCCCGGTACACTTGCCTCTCGGCTTCCTCAGGTGCAGGCCTCACCCAGGAAACTGCAGCCGTCCAAGCTTCTAGTCCTTCTCTTTGTTCTTGAACAGTCAGTTACTGTCCCAGCACGATGGCCCACTAAGGAAGGGGCCCGTGCCTGAGTTCAGAGCCAGCTCCCTCTGGACACCACTGCCTCCGGACAGCCCATCGCACTCCCACTGTCCACGTCTGCAATAGGGTGACGCTATGGAGAAAACGAAGGAGTTGGAATAACTAAGCGGCCACCCCGGCAGGGCACACACAGTGGCCCTGGTTTTGGCCTTAGCCCATCGGTCACCTGGAGCTCCAGGGCTGCTCTCTGCCTCTTCTCACAGGTCCTCACAGGGCCTATTTCTGCACAGTTCTCCACCTGTCACCATTCCTCAACCTAATCAATCCCAGTGCGTCCAGATACACCTGGGGGAGTGGGCGGGCTGGGCAGTGCCACCCTGCTGACCGAATTAAATGTCCTGTGAGCTGGCTCACATTCTTCTGCCCTACTGACCTCAGGTATATAAGAATCTAACCTGGGCCTGATTCCTTTTGGGGGACTGTAAAGTTATGAGAAATAAATGTGGCTGCATTTCTGATTCATTCACAACTCAGCATTTCCCAACTCGCTGATGTTTTCCCATCACCTGGGAGAGCACTCCTGGGTGGAGAGGCCAGGCTGCTTCCTGAAGGAAGCCCACCAGCAAGTCCACCAGCCAGGGACCACCAGCCAGCGCCCTCCCTCTCCCAGAGGGACCAAGCTCGAGGCAGGCCAGTGAGGCAGCTCAAGATGAACCTGTACAGAAACGCCTTGGCTCAGCAAGAGAGAGGCAACGAGCATGCTGAGAGGACAACGCCAGCACGCCGGATGAAAGCAGACGCCACACCACGCCAAGCCCTGGCCCGGGCCACTAGAAGCCATAATGGGAGCTGGCCGAGGATGCCAATGCAGAAGGCGGTAATGACTGACCTCCCACCCAGACATCCTGTAAGGGTGGCGTCTGGCGTCTACACGGCCTCTGGAGCTTCAGGGAGGCCTTACAGCCAGTGGCTACAAGCATAGCAACCGGTTGGGCCAGTCACTCACAGTCCCTACTGACCGGCCCCTTCCTCCCCACGAGGGGAGCAGCCACCCCGAAGGAACCCATCTGGTTTGAAGCCCAGTGGCTCGCACTTAGGAAGTGCTTGGGGAGGCAGTCATCTTCCTGAAGAGTCCGGATTTACAGGAAGGTGCAAACCCCTCGGACCCAGGCCAGGCATCTGGCCTCCTTGTGTGTGGGTCCTGGTGGGTGATATCTGAGGTGTGACATTTCTCCCAAAGGGGACATGAGAAAGGCCTTAGAAAAGTCAAGTCTCAGACGCCCAGCCACAGAGAGGTGACCCCAGGGCTGGAAACCAAGTGTTGGTCATGGGTCTGAGACCACCCCTCGACCTCGGCCCCACCTAACATTCAGCTCTGTCCCCACCAGCACCCAACCAGAAGATCCTCACAGCTCAGCATCAGAAAGTGCCCCAAGAACTCCTGACCTTGACTGCCCACAGGTGTCTAAAGGTGTCATCCCAAACTCCGAATATCCACCAGACAGTCCTGGCCTCCCTACACCCACCCCAATAATTAAAAAGAAAAAGCCTGGGCGTGGTGGCTCATGACTGTAATCCCAGCATTTTGGGAGGCCGAGGAGGGGGTATTATCCGAAGTCAGGAGTTCGAAACCAGCCTGGCCAACGTTGTGAAACCCCATCTCTACTAAAAATACGAAAATCAGCCAGGCATGATGGCGGGTCCCTGTAATCCCAGCTACTCCAAGGCTGAGACAGGGAGAATTACTTGAACCCGGGAGGCAGAGGTTGCCCAGACTGTGCCACTGCACTCTCGATCCTGAGCAACAGAGTAAGACTCCAACTCAAAACAAAACAAAAAAGCAACCAACCCTCTGTCCTCCTGCAGGGCTCTCTCTTCTAGCAAAAGCAGCTCCAACAGACCTCCTTCCTGTACTCAATCCCTCCACATCCGACACTGCCCACTGCCACCTCCCATCTGGACAGGGCAAAGCCTCCCCATCGCAGCACACATCCCTCCTCTGGGTCCTCCACGTAGAGGCCACGAGATCTCTGGAAAATGCTAAATTGGATAAGCCCCTCCAGGGGCTCTCATTCCACTGTAAAAAGCGAGTCCCTCTCTGGGCACAGTGGCTCACCTCTGTAATCCCAACACTTTGGGAGGCCAAGGGAGGCAGATCATGAGGTCAAGAGATTGAGACCAGCCTGGCCAACGTGGCGAAACCTGGTCTCTACTAAAAATACAGAAATTAGCTGGGCATGGTGGCACACTCCTGTAGTCCCAGCTGCTCGAGAGGCTGAGACAGGAGAATTGCTTAAACCCAGTAGGTGGAGGTTACAGTGAGCCGAGATTGAGCCACTGCACTTCATGCAGCCTGGTGACAGAGTGAGACTGATCTCAAAAAAAAAAAAAGGCAAGTCCCCATCTCAGCCTGTAAGGCTGCGGGAGTCCTGGGCCTCCTTTTCCCTCCTCCACCTCCCTTCACTCCTGCCACACTGGCCTCCTGGTGGGCTCAGGGCCTTACCCTCGAGGCTCTTTCTGCCTGGATGGGTCTGTCCCTGGAATGCAGAGCCTTCGGTCTCTCCAGGTCTCTGGCCAAAGCCACCGTGTGAGTGAGGACTGCTAAGACCACCAGGTAGCAGACAACGACCTGCACAACCGTGCCCCCCACCGTTCGGGCTCTGTTCTCACTACCCAGCTCCATCAGACGCTTGTCTCTGTGCCCTGTCTCTCCTTCAAGGGAAAACCTCTGCTGCAGCAGCGACTGTGTCACACATGCTGGCCCCCGTCCCCAGCAGGCACACAATAAACACTTGCCAGAGAGGGCATGAATGAAATGGAACACACCCTCACCACCCAGCCTGGGATTCCTCTGCCGTCAACACTTCCCCCTTCCCACTGTCCAAACACGAGCTTATGCAATCCTCCCGCTGCCCCGGAGTGTGGAAGGGCATCTCCTTTGTAAGCCTCTGCCAACCTCTCTGCCACCAGACAGCTCTGCCCGAGAGCCTTGGGGGGACCACCCGTCCCACCGCGCAGGGTGGGCTGTGCGTCCTCCATATTTACTAAAGTCACTCTTCTCATCCCGAGGGCCTCCATGGGGCAAGCGGCCAGCCCGTGGCACCGAAATCAACGCCCCCACCCCGAGCAGGGAGCACGCCCCACAGAAGGTCAGGGCCCCTTCTTTAACTTCTGAACAGGAAGTCCTCACCCTGCAAGGGCGCGTCTCGGGTTTCCGATCCCTGCTAAAGAAAAGCATCTGTTCCTGGATTAAACTGCAGTTCGCGGGGTGGGAGCGCCTGGCATCCCCTCGGGATCCATCCACAGTCCGTCTTCTCCGGAGGTGCCCTGCGGACGCCGCAGCGGCGGCCACGACCCCCCACCTCCCCGCGGGGATGAGGCGCCGGCCTCCCCTCCACTGCGCGGCGCTTTGTCCTCCGGCCCCACTCCCCGCGCCGGCGCTCCCCGGGCCCCGGCCCCACCACGGCCGCCCGCTCCCCGCACCCGGTCCCCCCAGCTGGGCCCCCCACGCCGCCCGCGCTCCCCGGCCGCAGAACCCCGGCGGCGGCGACACTCACCCGCGCCGGGGGCGCCCGCTCCGGGCCCCGGGCTCCGCCACCAGCGCAGCAGCGCCCGCGCGGGCTCCAGGCTCACGGCGCAGCGCTGCTGCTTCACCCACAGCACCGAGCGCAGCGGCTCCGCCGCCCCCGTCGCCCCCATCGCTGCGGCGGGCTCGTCCGCCTGGCGGGGGGCGCGCGGACGCCGAGGGGCGCGGGACCGTTAGCGGCCCCTGCAGTGGCCCCGGCGGCTGGCGGCGGGCGGCGGGAGGCGGCGCTGCGTCACCCCGTACGCGGGCTGCGGGGACCGCGGAGGGGCCGGGCGGAGCGGGGGCGAGGAGGGGCCAGGAGACGGGGACGGAGCCGCGAAGGGGCGGGCCGGGGCGCTGGGGCTGGCGAGGGCTGCTTTCCTCTCCTCTTCTCTCCTCTGCTTTCCGCGGCTGCCGCTGAGTGCTGCGCTCCTGCGGGCGGCTGGGCTCAGTGGCGCCTTCCGCACCGTCCGCGGTTCAGGCGGGGGCCAGGAGGCGCGGAAATGCCGCCCTAGCGGTCGGGCGCGGGCGGGGGATGGGCCTGGATGGGGGCGTCGCGGGCGGCGTGACCTTGGGCGGTGGCGCCCTCTTCGATCCTGGCCTCCAGTCGTCCTGAGAGGGGGACTGCGGGTGGGCCCGGGCAGGCATGGAAGGCTTTCCGGAGGAGGAAGCCTTCTTACGGGGCTGGGGCGCCGGCCCTTCGAACTGCTCTGGGGCCTAAAGCCACAGAGCAGACAGCTGCGCACCCCGGAGCTGGCCCTAGGAACCTGAGCCTGGGCCCCAGACTTGGAGAGACATGGCCCCTGGGGCTCTGATTAACCCCCTCCGCAGGAAGGCCGCCCTCACCCCCAGCGGAAGGAAGCAGCAGCCTGCAGGGCCTTAGCCCTGCCTTCAGAGCGACCCTGTCCCTCCATTCATACTGCGGTGTCGGTGCCCACGGTGCCTAACACAGCCCCATAGGAAGCAGGCACAACCTGGTTCAGAGGGCACAGCCCTCCCTGACTTAGTGAAGACTGCGCTCGCAGAGGTTAAGAGCACTGGGCAATGTGGCAGAGCCTAGGCTCACAATGAGGTCTGGCTCTGACAGAGGTCTGAAGCCTGCCACGCCCCTCGTCTCCCCTGCCCAGCCCTGCTGCTACAGACAGAAGTGGGGTGGGCCAGGTCCACGTGGCCTTGCTGCTGCGCCTGGCACCAGGTGGCTGCATGTACAGGTCTCATCCCACCAGCTCCTTGTGACTGTCTACAGGGCGGAACGAGGCATTAATCATTCCTCCCTGGGAGCCCAGCCCCTGTTCAGGCCATGCAGGAGGCGCCGGGACCATCCTGCAGCCACCTTGGGCCCAGGCAGAGTCCTAGCAGGCAGTCCTGAAGGTGGCACAGTGGGTGAGTGGCAGCAAGGCCTGCCCTGCCTCCTCCCTCCCACAGCTGCTGCTCTGAGGCCTGGGAAATATGGATCTGAAACTTACTTGGAAAGGAAAGCTCGTGCCAGTGGCAGGAGGCTGCTGCTCCATGCAAAGAGGGTTGACAGGCAAAGGTGGCGTGGGCAGGGGCTTGGGAGCACCAGCATCCCTGCTGGGGACCTCCTCCCTGGGCCTTCCTGTGGGCTCCGCCTGAGCCTCCTGACGTATTCACGTTCCTATCCTCCAGATGCACACCTTGGCTTAAAATCCTGCAGCCAGAGTAGGGGGCTGGAGAGCACTCAGAACTGCTTAGGTCCCCAAGGAGCTCCATGAGGGGAGACATCATCATCAGTTACAAAACACAAGGGACTCAATGAGGCTGTAGGGTGGGCATTCATCCAACATGTCCTTACAAGAAGAGGAAACGTTGGCTGGGCGCGGTGACTCACGCCTATAATCCCAGCACTTTGGGAGGCAGAGGTGGGTGGATCACCTGAAGTCAGGTGTTTGAGACCAGCCTGGCTAGCATGATGAAACCCAGACTGGCCAGGCGCTGTGGCTCATACCTGTGATCCCAGCACTTTGGGAGGCCAAGGTGGGTGGATCACGAGGTCAGGAGTTCGAGACCATCCTGGCCAACATGCGAAACCCCGTCTCTACTAAAAATACAAAAATTAGCCAGGCATGGTGGCTGACACCTGTAATCCCAGCTACTTGGGAGGCTGAGGCAGGAGAATCACTTGAACCCGGAAGGCAGAGATTGCAGTGAGCCAAGATAGTGCCACTGCACTGCAGACTGGCCGACAGAGCAGGACTCCAACTCAAAAAAATGAAACAAGAAACTCAGTCTCTACTAAAACTACACAAATTAACTGGGCGTGGTGGCACCTGCTGTAATCCCAGCTACTCGGGAAGCTGAGGCAGAAGAATTGCTTGAACCCAGGAGGCAGGTGTGGCAGTGAGCTGAGATTGTGCCACTGCACTCCAGCCTGGGTGACAAGAGTGAAACTCTATCTCAAAAAAAAAAAAAAGAAAGAAAAGGAAATGTGGACACACACAGACCCCAAGGTGTGTGTACGCGGGGGTGGCCATGGGAAGGGGCAACGAGAGAGTAGCCTCCAGGAGCACACCCTGTCCCTCCACTCGGATAGGATTAAGAGTGGACGTTGGCCTCCGACTTCCAGCCTCTTTGGACTGTTAATGGGAGACCACAGACTGCTGTTGGTTAACTCATCCGGTCCAAGGTATTTTTTTTTTTTTTTTGAGACAGAGTTTCGCTCTTGTTACCCAGGCTGGAGTGCGATGGCACGATCTCAGCTCACCGCAACCTCCGCCTCCTGGGTTCAGGCAATTCTCCTGCCTCAGCCTCCTGAGTAGCTGGGATTACAGGCACGCGCCACCATGCCCAGCTAATTTTTGTATCTTTAGTAGAGACGGGGTTTCACCATGTTGACCAGGATGGTCTCGATCTCTTGACCTCGTGATTCACCCGCCTCGGCCTCCCAAAGTGCTGGGATTACAGGCATGAGCCACTGCACCCGGCTTGAGGTATTTTGTTACGGCAGCCTGAGCAGACCCAGGGGACCTGCAGTCCTAGGATGGGCTGGGGAGGGGCCTGGCTGCTGCCGGACCCCATGCTCATGCTGAGGGAGAGACGGTGACATCATGAAGAGCAGGTTTCCAGAAGATGCACGTCCTGCAGTTGAGCTGCATGGGGGAGGGGTTGGGTGGGGCCAGGGCCGTGACTCTGGGCACAGCGCTGGAGGGATGGGAGGAAAAAGCAGCATCACCCCAGAGCAGCTGCCAGGACCCTGCTGTAGGTCGGACCCAGGGGGCCCTTCAGGAGCTGGCTGTGAAGGCACAGCAGCTTTGAAAATGCAGATGAGGCCAGCCCTGGCTGCCTGAGGACCTCCCAAACCTCATCCACCTCTTCCCTGGCAGGCACACGTTTCCCATCTTATACCCTGCCCGAAATGCTCTTCCCACACATCGGCCTGGGAGGTCACCCATTCATCTTCTTCTTCAATCCACATCCCATCCCTTCATGCCCCCGAGTCCCCTGGCAGCTCACTGCATGACACTTCCACCCCTGGCTGCCACAGGGCCTCACTTCTTGTGGCACATCACAACAACTGATGTCCCAGCCTGTCGCTAGCCTGCTGTGTACATGGCTCATCTCAGCCCTGAGCTGCCAGGTAGGCCAGAGAGCGTGGGCTCAGCCCCAGTAGCCTGGAGTTCTGATCCTAATTAGTAAGGCCTTGATGTGCCAGCTGCCCTGTCCTGTGTCCAGTCTGCAGTCTTGGGCTACTGCCCAGTGGCCTGATGGCTCTGGGGCCAGCTAAGCCAGACATCCTGCCCAGCAGCAGCCAGCACTGACACCCCTGGGTAGCCAGATTGCCCTACCTGTGGGCTGCCTGGCTCCTGAGGTTCTGTATAAGCTGGTTCAACTCCATACCCACGAATGTCCTACCCACTGGGTCATCTATGCCATGGGCCCAAGCCCCTCCTGTCTACGGAGCCCTGGCCACCAGCAAGAGCCTGGCACCAGCAGCCACGTCTAGCACGGTCCCTCCATGGCCTCTGATCTATTCTTCCCTTCTCTTTCTGGGCCCCTGGCCTTGTCTGCTGTCCCAGTCCTTCCAGCTTATCTCCTGAGACTCCCCGTCTCGTGAAGTCAGTGCCACCATCTGACATCAGAAACTAGAATGCTGGGTTGGGGTGGGAGGATCCTGGCACCAGCTGCACATGAGCTGCCAGGAATGCCATCATCTGCCCTCCACCCTCAGCCTCCGCCCTCAAGGAGAAGCCTCCCACGATCCTCCTCAAGGCTGGCTGCCTTGAGGAGGATCGTGGGAGGCTTCTCCTCAAGGGTCTGGAAGAAATATCTTGGGCCCAAAGAGGCCCAAACATTTGAAGACTAAGTCAATCATTACAAAACGCATCTCCCTCTGTTCACCACATGATCCAGGCAGTAACCCCTGGAAATGGGGCTTATGTATCCCTTTTTACAGACGTGAAAACTAAGAGCCACAAAACCAACGTGACCTGCTCCGGTTGTACAGAAAGGTAACTAGATGGGTTGCAGGGGCACTCCAGGCTCCCCTGCCCCAGGCTTTGGGGTCTCACTTCCATGGGGGAGTCTGAAATGTGGGAACCGTGGATGACACAAGCTTCAGTCTCAGTGGGCGCTGCTCCCTGGGCACCTGGGTGGGCCGGTCTGTCCCACCCTTCAGGACATGCAGGACTGTCCTGCCTGAGCTTCTCTTTTTTTTTTTGAGACGGAGTTTCGCTCTTGTTACCCAGGCTGGAGTGCAATGGCGCGATCTCGGCTCACCACAACCTCTGCCTCCTGGGATCAGGCAATTCTCCTGCCTCAGCCTCCCGAGTAGCTGGGATTACAGGCACGCACCACCATGCCCAGCTAATTTTTTGTATTTTTAGTAGAGACGGAGTTTCACCATGTTGACCAGGATGGTCTCCATCTCTTGACCTCGTGATCCACCCGCCTCTGCCTCCCAAAGTGCTGTGATTATAGGCGTGAGCCACCGCGCCCGGCCCTGAGCTTCACTCATAGGAAGAAAGTGCTGCCCTGCTCAGCTTCAGCCTGCCCATCTAGGGAAGACAGAGCTGGAGCCTGGGCTGAAGTGGAGGATGGCCCTCAGGAGGCAGTGGAACCGAGCTAAAAGGCTAGGAAGGTGAGGCTAGCCGGGATGGTTCCAAAGGCCGCCAGGAATCAGGGCTGCTCACACCCCTGGAGGGCCAGGGGGCCATCACACCCAGGGGAAGGCCTCCAAAGGCCGGGCTTGGGTTTGGTCTAAACCCTGCAGGTTCCTGCCCGGTGACCTGCCTCTGTCGGGCACCAGGAGGATGTCTGTCACTCAGCTCAGCATTAGCACATTTCACCCTCACGGTGATACTACTGTACTACAGATAAGGAAACTGACGCCCAGAGAGTCTGGAGGAGCAGGCCAGGGTTATCCAGCAGGTTAGGGGCAGAACTGGGAATGAACACAGGACTCCCAGACTCTGAAGCTTGCCCTCTTCACCGCCTTGCACCCCATCGGCCATGTTCTGGGCTTCTGCTCCAAACTGGGAGTGCGCTGAGAGCAGGCCAGTCTATCAGCACCCAGGGGACGGTGCGCCTGCCTCTTGTGGTGTCTTCAATAAGGTGGCCATTTCTCACTGATGCAATGCGGCTTTGACCCATCTCAGGGACTGGAGCCACCCCAATGTCCAGCCTTGGGAGTTTGGGGGAGAGTTACACCAAGAGGCCCCCATCCTGGTGGCATCTGTGACCCTGTTCAGAGTCCAGCTGAGCGGCCTTTGCACACCCAGGTCAGGTGGAGTAGGATCAATGGGGAGTCCTGACCTAGTGCCCAGGCTGTGAAGACACAGCCAGAGGCCATTAGTGCTCGGGAGTGCCATAAACTGTGATTTCTAGACGGATAAGGTCAGGCTAGTTAGCTTGCCGGGTGTGTCTTGTTTGCCTTTTTATATTTGAGGCCTATCAAAAAATAGTGAGAAAATAGCAAGCCCAGGAGACAGGTGATCTGATTCAGCCATTGGGTGGGAGGTGGAGGCACCAGTGACTCACTCACCCTAGCCAGAGACTGGAGGCAGGTGGATCTAGGGACAAGAGGGTGAGGGATGGGGACACATTTGGAGCCTGGTGCACTGAGAGTAAAAGAAGAAAACCTGCTCAAAACAAACCCATGGAATTGGAAATAATACCCCCTGGAGGTGTGTCCTGATGGTGCTGACCCATCCTAAAGAGTAGGCATGATGGCCGGGTGCAGTGGCTCACGCCTGCAATCCCAGCACTTTGGAAGGCTGAGGTGGGCAGATCACTTGAGGTCAGGAGTTCAAGACCAGCCTGGCCAATATAGTGAAGCCCCATCTCTACTAAAAATACAAAAATTAGCCGGGTGTGGTGGCAAGCGCCTGTAATCCCAGGTACTCAGGAGGCTGAGGCAGGAGAATCGCTTAAACTCGGGAGACGGAAGCTGCAGTGAGCCGAGATGGCGCCGCTGCACTCAGCCTGGGTGACAGGGCGAGACTCCGTCTCCAAAAAAAAAAAAAAAAGTACAGGAACAAAGTTGTTCCTTCTTTGATGTCCACAGTCCTACCGTACCAGGCACTGTGCCCATGCAGAAGACACAATCATGCGAGTAGAAATGGACAAGGACTTCCCAGCATAAAGTTCACAGTGGAGACAGATAACTCAACCACCCCAGAACTGAATGCTTAATAAGAGCCTGTGGTGAGCACAGAAAGGAGAGTCAGCGTGGCTGTGTCCCTGGCACAGGTCAGCCTGGCTCCGGGGTGGGGAAGACTGCCTGGGAGAAGCGCAATGAGTTAAGGCATGGAGGAGGAGCAGGGGAGAAGCTGGGGTCTGGGAGGCCAAAGCTGGGGGATCACTTGAGTCCAGGAGTTCAAGACCAGCTTGGGCAACATGGTGAAACCCTGTCTTTAAAAAATACAAAAAGCTAAGTGTGGTGGCACGGCCTGTGGGGCCAGCTACTCAGGAGGCTGAAGTAGAAAAATCTCTTGAGCCCTGGAGGCAGAGGTTGCAGTGAGCTGAGATTGCACTACTGCATTTCAGCCTGGGTGACATAGTGAGACCCTGTCTCAAAAAAAGAAAAAAGAAAAGAATGCATTAAGTGATTTGTGGAGCTCAGTCAGAAAACTGAGAGGGAACACCCAGTGCCTGCCTCCATATTCGGTCAAGTGTTGGTGGGACCCAGTTCACAGCATTCCTGGAGATAAAGTGAATTATCCTCATTGTACAGATGAGGAACCCGATGCTCTGTAGGACCATCTGCTGCTACAGCTGCCAGAGCTGGTACTGAGCCCTGCTTTATCTGAGTCAGATGTACACACTATGCTGCTACCAGCAGACTCCCACATCAGCAACAGAGAGCCACAAGATCTGTTTTTCTTTTTCTGCTCTTTCACCAGGATGGAGTGCAGTGGTGTGATCTTAGCTCACTGCAACGTCCGCTTCCTGAGTTCAAGTGTTTCTCCTGCCTCAGCCTCCCAAGTAGCTGGGACTACGGGTGCACGCCACCATACCTGGCTAATTTTCGTATTTTTAGTAGAGACGGGGTTTCACCATGTTGGCCAGGATGGTCTCGATCTCTTGACCTCGTGATCCGTCTGCCTCAGCCTCCCAAGGCGCTGGGATTACAGGTGTGAGCCACTGCACCTGGCCTGGTTTTTAAATTTTATTATTTATTTATTTATTTTTCAAATTTAGGTATGGAAACATCCAAGAAATCCTCAAACAACCAAACACAACAAACGTGAATCCCTTCAAACCCTTTCTCAGATTCCCTCACGTTCCAGAGCCCCAGGGTACTACTTACAGAGCTATAGCACACAGCTCCCACCCTGTGGGTCATTTGCTTGCTGGGCCACCACGCCTGCTTGAAAGTGCCGAGGTGACCTTGGCAGGGACCTTGGCAGGTACTCCAGGTTTAGGGAAATTTACAAGCCATGCATTTTTTCCCTCTAAACCTCATCACAGGAAGCTGCTGTGGACATAGGAGCTGACCTGGAACGGAACAGGTGTTCCAACAGAACTCCTGGAATAAGCTGACCTTCCCAGCCTGAGGAATCCTTTACAATGCAAATCTACATGACATCCAGTCCCTCCCTGTCCCAGGGCCTCCTCCTGCCCCTCGTGGCTCCTGCTGTTTCTTCACCCCAGCCTCTACCCAGGTGTCTCATGAAAGCGGCTTTCCCATCTTCCTGACCACACTCTGTCCCCTCCGCCTCTTGGTTTTTCACCAAAGCCCCCTGGTGCAGCAGTAGATGGTTGTGTGTGTGTGTGTGTGTGTGTCCGTCCCACTGTCCTAGTAGAAAGTGGCCCGGCCGGGCGCGGTGGCTCACGCCTGTAATCCCAGCACTTTGGGAGGCCGAGGCGGGTGAATCACGAGGTCAAGAGATCGAGACCATCCTGGTCAACATGGTGAAACCCCGTCTCTACTAAAAATACAAAAATTAGCTGGGCATGGTGGCGCGTGCCTGTAATCCCAGCTACTCAGGAGGCTGAGGCAGGAGAATTACTTGAACCCAGGAGGCGGAGGTTGCAGTGAGTGGAGATTGTGCCATTGCACTCTAGCCTGGGCAACATAGCAAGACCTCGTTTAAATATTAAAAAAAAAAAAAACAGAAGGCTGAGGCCGGAGAATTGCCTGAACCCAGGAGATGGACATTGCGGTGAGCCGAGATCGCGCCATTGCACTCCAGCCTGGGTAACAAGAGCGAAACTCCGCCTCAAAAAAAAAAAAAAAAAAAAAGAAAGTGGGCCTCACAGGGCAGGGGCTTGCGACTCGATCCCCACTGTTTACCTAGAACACATGCATATTTCTGTAGCCAGCACAGGTTGAGACTCTTGGAGAGATTGAAACAAAGACCGCGCAGGTGTGTTGCTTACCAAGGACGCTCTGAAGCCAAAGTTGGAGGGAGGGTAATGAGGGGCACGTGGACGCCCTTCCCTCCACCCACTGCGTTCAAATGATCCTCCTGTCTCATCCTCCTAGGAGCTGGAATTACAGGTGCCCACCACCATGCCTGGCTAATTTTTTGTATTTTTAGTAGAGACAGGGTTTTGCCATGTTGGCCAGGCTGGTTTAGAACTGATCTCAGGTGATCCGCCTCCCTCAGCCTCCCAGAGTGCTGGGATTACAGGCATGAGCCACCTCACCTGGACAGAATTTTTTCTTAAAGGTAATGACAGCTATTCCATGATACAGATTGATGAACACATAACCGCATTATGTATATTTCCGGGCCACGAACAGCAAAGAGACAAAACCATAAAGGAATGGACACAAATGCGAGCAAGCACCTGAGGGCCTGGCAGCTGCACCGGGATCCAGAGCAGCCAGGGCCGGGGCCAGGAGGCGCAGCTTAGTGCACAGAGGCCCAGGGCTCATGGTCCACGGTGTGTGCTCAGCCAGCACACAGGAGCAGGCAGTCACCACATGGGAGCCATGGCCCCAGGTCAGGGGGAAGCAGGAAAGAGTCAGTGAAGGGAAGGACCAAGGTAACAGGGCTTACAGAAAGTCACTGACCAGTGGTGGCCAGGCGAGGACACATATCCAAGGCCTGTCCCTCAGCCTTTGTTTTGATAATAACAGCTTTACTGAAATATGGCCAGGCGTGGAGGCTCGCGCCTGTAATCCCAGCACTTTGGGAGGCCAAGGCAGGCGGATCGTGTGAGGTCAGAAATTCAAGACCAGCCTGGCCAACATGGCAAAACCCTGTCTCTACTAAAAATACAAAAATTAGGCGGGCATGGTGGCCTGTGCCTGTAATCCCAGCTACTTGGGAGGCTGAGGCAGGAGAACTGCTTGAACCCGGAGGCGGAGGTTGCAGTGAACCGAGGTCGCATCATTGTACTCCAGGCTGGGCAACAGATCGAGACTGTGTCTCAAAGAAATAAAAAAATATAATTCACATACCATACAATTCGCTCACTTAAAATTTATAGGTCACTGCTTATGAGTATATTTACAAAGTGATACAACCATCTCTAAAATCAATTTTAAAACATCTGCACTGCCCATAAAGAAACCATGTACCCATTAGCCCTCACTCTCCACAGCTGCCTTCCACCTGCCTCAGCTGTTAATCAACTTTTATCTCTGTGGATGTTGTTACAGTTCCTCCATGTTGTACATATATATTCTTACTTTGTTACTTTTATGGCCAAGTAATATTTCATTGTATGGATATACTACATTTTACTGAGCCATTGATCCGTTGGTGGGTATTCGGGCTCTTTCCACACTTCGGCTGTTGTGAATAATGCTGCTGTGAACATTTGTGGTTAGGTTTCTGTATGAACATGTTTTCCATTCTCATGAGAAGATACCTAGCAGTGGAACTGCGGAGTCAAATGGTAACTGGAGGTTTAATTTCTTAAGGAATTGCCAAGCTATTTTCCACAGTAGCTCTACTGTTTTACATCCCACAGTGGGGCACTAGGGTTCCAGTTTCTGCAAATCCATGTCAACACTGATTTCGGGATTTTTTTTTGAGACAGGGTCTCCCTCTATTGCCCAGGCTGGAGTGCAGTGGTGTGATCTCGGCTCACTGCAACTTCCACCTCCCGGGTTCAAGTGATTCTCCAGGCTCAGTCTCCCAAGTAGCTGAGACTACAGGCACGCACCACCATGCCTGACTAATTTTTGTATTTAGTAGAGAAGGGGTTTTACCATGTTGACCAGGCTGGTCTAGAACTCCTGACCTCAAGTGATCCGCCAGTGTCAGCCTCCCAAAGTGCTGGGATGACAGGCGTGAGCCGCCGTGCCCAGTCTGCACCGTTATTCCCCGTCTTTGTGCCGCCATCCTGCTGGGTGTGCAGTGCTGTCTCCTTTGGGGTTTACCCCGACTTTATCAGTGATCAAGCTGACAGTTGGATCTGTGTGACGTCTGTGTCTTGTCTGTCACTTGCTTCTGAACCTGGGAAAGATGTTCCTTGTTAGCTACCCAAAATCCCAACAACTGCCTCTGTGTCCTCCTTGGGGAGTAAATATCCCCTTCGGGTAGAATTAACTCACCTTCCCTGGGCTCCACTCTCCGATGAAAGATTTCTACTGCAGCACCTGAACACCCAAGTCCATTCATCTTTTCTTCTCCTGGTGAGTGAATGCCTGAAGGGGAGAAGCTGCATCCGACTGCCCTTCCACTGAGACTCAGTGATCAATTATCTAGACTTTCAGGGAAAAGTGCCATGATTGATTAGTGATGTCTGCCACTGGCAGGGCTGAGAGCAGCAGCACTCCGAGTCTGTAGGCCCAGCTGTGGAGACGGTGCGGCTCAGAGCCCTAGAAAGCGCGGGGTCCAGAGAATCTGACCTTCTGCTCCATAGAAACTCATTTCTAGCCAGGCACAGTGGCTCATGCCTATAATTCCAGCACTTTGGGAGGCCAAGGCATGTGGAATGCTTAAGCCCAGGAGTTCAAGACCAGCTTGGGCAACACGATGAAACTCCATCTCTACCAAAAAAGATAAAAAAATTAGCCGGGCATGGTGGCGTGTGACTGTAGTCCCAGCTACTCAAGGGGCTGAGGTGGGAGGATCACCTGAGCCCATGAAGGAAACAGAGATGGCCCAGCCAGAGAGGTGGGAGGAACGCTGGGGTCACAGCCCCCCAGGGAAGGCAGAGAGAGGGAGGCGTGACCCTGTGGAGCCCCAGCTCCACCTGCACTTGCTGGGAGCCTTCGCCTCGCCTGTCGGAGCCTCAGTTTTCTCTCACATGTGAAACGAAGATAATGATCACAGAGCAAATGGCTGACGCTCAGGATTCAAGACCACACTCTGCTGGGAGGGGCGGAGAGACCTTGGGCCAGGGTTTCCCAGGACAGCACTGTGGACACTTGGGGCTGCATCAGTCTTGGTGGCAGGGACTGTTCTGGGCACTGCAAGACGTGCAGCAGCAGGTCTGACCCCCACCCAGACAACCCAAGGTGTCCTTTAGACACTGAGAACCACGGCCGTGGATAAACTGCTCCATTTCCCTGTGCTCTGCTTTCTTCCGCTGTAAGTGCAGATACTAAAACCAACCTCATGCGATGTTATGAGGGTTAAATAGTATCGTAAATGCAAAGCACTTGGCATGATAAGGGCTCATTAAACGTTAGTTCATAAAATCAGAGCGAGCAGCCCTGGCAGCATGTTGAGCCCAGCCTCTTGGATGCTGTTGGCGCTCACTCGGTGGCGGCGCTGGTCATGTTTCTCTGAGGCTGGTGCTGTGAATGGTGATCAAGAGACCAAGACAGAGGAGAAAGCCTCAGGGGCCACCTCTGCAGTGACTTCTGTCCCGAGGCAGCAGTCAGAGGCACTTGGAGGGCTGCACCCCCGACTCAGGGCCTCACTGATGCTAAGGGGCAGAGGGGACCCTGCTGGACTCTGCAGCCCCTGGGCTGCATGCTGCCTTCCCATCCTGGCGGGATTAAGCTGCTGGGTCTGAGTTTTGGGGTTCTGGGGAGTGGGCTCCTGTGACCACCATGCATTCCCCACAGTGGGAGGCACACCCAGACGTCCTGGGGCTGTCCTCTGGCAACCAAATCACCCTGGTTTGCTGGCAGTGGGAGGCACATCCAGATGCCCTGGGCGGTCTTCCAGGGACCAGCTCCCCCTGGTTTGCTGGCAGTGGGAGGCACATCCAGATGCCCCTGGGCGGTCTTCCGGGGACCAGCTCCCCCTGGTTTGCTGGCAGTGGGAGGCACACCCAGATGCCCCTGGGTGGTCTTCCGGGGACCAGCTCCCCCTGGTTTGCTGGACTTTCTTGGTTTAGTGCTTCAAGTCACATGTCCTGAGAAACCTTTCACTTTTAGGAGATGGATCGCCTAAGCTGTCCTGATTCCAGCTTGTACAGCCTTCCCCAGGGTCGGGCCAGGCCAGCTGCACCCTGGGCCCTGAGCTCTCCTTGCTGGGCTCGTCTCAGGTGGCACTGGGAGGTGACCTCATTTAGACCCTGAGCAGAAATAGCACAGCCGTGCCAATTAGCAGCTGCTCAGGAGCCAAGGACATGTGAATCTGCCCCAGCCTCTCCGCAGAGGGACGTTTGTGGGATATGGAAAATTCCACGTGCAATCTACTTCCACGGAAGGGAGGGGTTGTGAGGATGCCCCCTCCCTTGGGAATGCACCCAGTTTTGATTCTTGCTTGTCCACTGGTCAAGGGTGAGAGCATTTGGGTCGGAGGCACAGACCCTCAGAGATGCTGATTCACTGGGTTTGATACAGGGTGGGGTGAGAATCCACACCTTTCAATGCTCCTCAGGTGATCTGGATGCAGGCGGTCCTTGGACACACAGAGAGGTACAGAAGGGCCCTGCCTTGCTCTGTCCCACCCCGGGCCAGAGGCCCAGGCCCTGAATCTGCTCTGCTTCTGGGCCCAGATTCTCACCTGCTTGTTGGCCCCAACCCCCAGCAGACAGCTGAGAGATAGATGCCTGGATGGAGCCTGGCACAGAGCCGGCATGATGTCACTGCTACTGAGAGCCAGTGTCGGCTTCAGTCCACTAAAACTCTGGCCTCTTTTATAGGTGGGAAGCTGGTGCCAGGAGAGAACCCTGGCAGGGAGCCGAGGGACCTCTGTGGTCAGGCTGCTTTGCTGGGCAACCAGGGACCCTGTGCCATTCCCACCCCCTTGTTGAAAGCAGACATGGGGGCTGTAGGCAGCCAGATGTCTCTCAGTATCTGTCCTGCTGACAATGGGGCTTGGAATGTGCTTCCTCAAGCTGCTTCCCCACTCAATTATCTCCCGCATTCAAATGGAAGCCTGGGTCTCAGGGGTCAGGGCGCAAGCAGCTGAGCTTTGCCGCCATGACTGCTTAGGGCGTCAGAAAGTGGGATGGCCTTTCTGGGACTGTCCCTCTAACCTGTCCCTGTAGCTCCTGAAGGAGCCTCCCAAGAACCAGGGCTGAGAGGAGAGCCTCATAGAGGCTGCTGCTTTGCTTGTGCCCTCACCTGGCCCCCTCCCCACAGTGGCTGCTCTCTTACCCCAGCCTCTCCTCTGTCCTCTCTCTCCTTCCTCCCCGCCAGGGGCTGCTTAGTCCAGAGCAGAGGGGTGATAAACAGCACTGGGTAGGCCATCAGGGGAGCTAGGCCAAGTTCCCCAAAGGCAATGTCAGTTCCAACTCAGGGAGGGGCCCCTCCCCAACTCAGGAGGGGCCATGGGAGGGAGTTTGTCCATCCACAAAATGGGAGTATTGAAGGCAGGAATCTAAGGTGCCCACCCGCTCTGATACTCCAAGGCTCCCTGGGCACATGCTGGGCCCAGTCACTCAACCGACTGCCTGCTGCTTTCTCTACATTTTGTGACTTCCCTGGGAGCACCATGTAGGAAGGGCCCAGTTTTGAGGTACACAGAGCTTGCCTTGTCTCCTGCAGGGAAAAAAAAATCCATGTCTTCAGTAATCTTGCTCTTCTGGTAAAGAAACAGCCTGAAGTGGCCTGTCAGTCACAGTGTTAATTCAGATCCACAGGAGGCGTTCGGGAGATGCTCCTTGGCCAGGCTGCTGCCATCCACTCTGAATAAACAGGCTCCAAGTCAGGGCTGGCTGCAGCGGCCCAGCAGGAATTCTGCAGGGCGAGCTGCAGGATATCACCTGAAGGAAACACGTGTGTTGCGCGTTGCAGCAGAAAAGCGGAATGAGGCTTAGGGGTTGTGGAAAGATTCCGCGGAATGAGGCTTAGGGGTTGTGGAAAGATTCCGCAAGCCTTCGTGGAGGACCCGCTGTGCTGGAGGTCTCACCCAACAGGTCCCGCGGGCTGGTCTCAGAGAACTGAGCAGAGCCGCGCGTCGCGCCACCCAGCCTTCTCACTCATTCCGTCCTGCTCCAGACATTGGTGCGATGCTCATGCCTCCGCACCGCAGTTTCCCAGATCCTGTCTCAATTGCTCTTTAGAAGAACCCACCTAGGTATGCACGACAGTGCCGATTACCTCACTTTACAGATGGGAAGATGACACCCAGAGAGGAGCAGGGACGTGTCCAGGTCCCATGGAATTGGAGCCACCTGACCCTTGGTCAGCTCTCCGGCTGCACGTGGCATCTCCAGACTGACTGACAGCGGGTGATGTGATGCTCGTGCCTCAGAGGTGTGCCCAGGGGCTGAAGGGAGAGGAGGCGTGGGGCAGCTCTGGGAAACTGCCTCGCAGGATGTACGTCAGGGGCTCTCCTGGAGTCCAGAGGCATCCAGCAGGGTGCGGAGCTAGGACCATGGGGGCAGGGTGCCAGAAGGCTGGCATTCCCACTGTGGGTGGATGGCACCAGGAAAGGCAGTTTCAGGCTTCTTCCTGCGTGGGAGAAACAGCACCCAAGCCCTTATCAACACCCTAAATCCTTCAGCTGCCTGCACTCCCCAGCCCATTGTCTGCGACCCTGGGGGTGTTGACTCCTTCCTGCAGGAGCTCCCCATGGGAGGGGAGGGTAAAGGCCGAGTTCCTCAAAGACAACGTCAGTTCCTACTCAGGGAGGGGCCACGGGAGGGAGCAAGCCCTGGAAGCTGGAGGCTGGACGTCTCTGGAGCCCAGGGTGGGGGAGGTGTTTGCCTGGACTCCAAGCAGGCAGTGGCTTCAGTGAGTGAGGGTGCGGGATAGGGGATGGCTCCTAGGCAGAGGGTACCAGCAACAGTTATCCTGGAGTGTGTTGAGGGACAGAGTACTGGCCAGTGCCAAGAGGAGCCCTCAATGTGGAGAGGCCTTGGGCACCAGAGCAAGGAGACTGCCTTTTCCCACAGACCCAGGGAGCCTCTGATGGCTCTCTCGATGGGCTGAAAGGGAGGGGTGCTGGGCAGCAATGGTTGGGGAGGGCCATGGGGAGAGGTCGGCAGGGGGCTAGGGCCCCCTCTCTTTGCTCCAACAGTCCCCCAGCCCTTGTGCTGTGGGCAGGATGCCTGGCAGGTCCGACTCTAGGTGTGGCCGAGAACAGCAGCCGTGGAGGAGCGTCTGGGGTCAGTGGCTGACAGGAGTGAACGAGGAAACAAGGAAATGGGGCAGGCCGGGGAGGGCGTGGCACACACTCAACCAGGCCTCCGCAGGTGCTCAGTCGGCCACAGGCCCCTGGCAATGGCCTGGTGCCTGAGAGCCCCTGCCAGGACCTGGGGGCCCAGCCCAGCTCTGACAGCTCTGGGAGTGAATCCTGGGCCGAGAGTCCTCTTTCAGGGTTCAGCTGCCCAGCTGGGGCTGAAACCAAAAGAAGGTCAACAGCTCCCAGACTCCCTCTCCCCTGCTTCCTCCCTCCTCCTCCCTCCCTCTCCACCTCTCCTTCCTCCATCTCTCCCTCCTCCTCCCTCTCCTCCCTCAATCTTTAGAAGAATCCTGGGAGACGGACAGAATAGTGGCAGTTATCTCCGTTTGGAAGATGGGGAATGTGAGGCCTAGAGAGGGACTGGGGCTTACCCGGGCCTTTCCCTGCTCCCTTCCTCCCATACCCACCAAATCACATCCTGC
The DNA here is from genome assembly GCA_031835075.1 of Saguinus oedipus. Taxonomy (NCBI): domain Eukaryota; kingdom Metazoa; phylum Chordata; class Mammalia; order Primates; family Cebidae; genus Saguinus; species Saguinus oedipus. The sequence continues at coordinate 221,873,422 of CM063169.1, forward strand.
ACCAGGAACTGTGTACACGTGGGCCTGGGGCCCTCCCAAGTGGACCTGCTTGTCCTAGAATTGCCATCGACATTTATAAACGATGTGGCCCATCTGGGGGCACAGCCTCTTCCTTTGGTAATAAACTCTGCCACAGTGAGGGCCTGACCCTTTGCAGGCCATTGCTGTCCACAGGTCTGACTTTGCCCTCTGGCAAAAGAGCTGGGGGAAGGTGCAGGAAGGACCACCTCCCCCTTCCCTCTGCACAAGCCAGTGCACTTGCCAAGTATGTCCTCAACGACCAAGTGAGGCCCCGGGGAAGCTTGGGGAGGGTGAGGGGCTGAGACCTACAGAAATCCCCACAGCCAGAGTGATGGGGACGAGGGTGAGGTGCGGGTTTGAGACACAGCCTGCGCAGGGACTCAAAGAGCCAAGAACAGGGCAGAGCAGGCATGGCAGGTGGTGTTAGGCCCAGCCCTGGAGCTGGGAGGGTCCCTGGATTATGGCCCCCCCAGAGACCCCCCCTCCTGCCTGTCTCAGTTGGCCTGGGCTCTGTCCCCTGCTGATCCCCCCCCGGAGACCCCCTCCTGCCTTTCTCAGTTGGACTGGGCTCTGTCCCCTGCTGATCCCCCCCGGAGACCCCCCTCCTGCCTGTCTCAGTTGGCCTGGGCTCTGTCCCCTGCTGATCCCCCCCCCGGAGACCCCCCCTCCTGCCTGTCTCAGTTGGCCTGGGCTCTGTCCCCTGCTGATCCCCCCCCCGGAGACCCCCCTCCTGCCTGTCTCAGTTGGCCTGGGCTCTGTCCCCTGCTGATCCCCCCCCCGGAGACCCCCCTCCTGCCTGTCTCAGTTGGCCTGGGCTCTGTCCTCTGCTGATCCCCCCCCGGAGACCCCCCTCCTGCCTGTCTCAGTTGGCCTGGGCTCTGTCCCCTGCTGATCCCCCCCGGAGACCCCCCTCCTGCCTGTCTCAGTTGGCCTGGGCTCTGTCCCCTGTTGATCCCCCCTGGAGACCCCCATCCTGCCTGTCTCAGTTGGCCTGGGCTCTGTCCCCTGCTGATCCCCCCCCCGGAGACCCCCCTCCTGCCTGTCTCAGTTGGCCTGGGCTCTGTCCCCTGCTGATCTCCCCCCCCGGAGATCCCCCCCCCGCCTGTCTCAGTTGGCCTGGGCTCTGTCCCCTGCTGATCCCCCGCACCGGAGACCCCCCCCGCCTGTCTCAGTTGGCCTGGGCTCTGTCCCCTGCTGATCTCCCTCCCCCGGAGACCCCCCCCTCCTGCCTGTCTCAGTTGGCCTGGGCTCTGTCCCCTGCTGATCTCCCTCCCCCGGAGATCCCCCCCGCCTGTCTCAGTTGGCCTGGGCTCTGTCCCCTGCTGATCAGCACCCTCCACACACTGCTTGACAGTCATAGTGGGGGGTGTCCGGTCTTGGGCTCCGTGGCTGCCCTATGCTAGGGGCAGCGAGAGGGATGTGGCAATCAAGGACCTGGGGGCTTTCTGTGCAGGCACTGAGGCCCGGCTCCCTGGGGCTCTGGACCAACATCCAGGCATCTCATCTCAAACCTGTATGCATCCTTTTTGACCAGGCACCACTCCAAGCAGCCTGTGCGTCCATTAGTTCTGGCCACAGCATATTCTTGATGAAAGGTGGTGGGTGGCTGCAGCCTTTGCTTCTCTCTGTGCCATCCAGAGATGGTAGTGACTGCTGCGGCAAGGCCAAGGTGGCCTGCACAGCACTGCCCCTCCCCTGGGAAGGCTGTGGTATCCTGCAGGTCCACATGGGCGAGGCCAGGCATTTTTCCCTTAGGAAGGCTGCATTGCCCTTCCCCACCAGGAGACACGGGAGGTCTTGGTTCCAAGCTGAGCCCCCTGCAGTTGTACAGGGCCACTCTGGTGGGGAGAGAATGCTCCTGGGTTCTGCTGGCATGGCCTGCTTGGCACAGTGTGGTACTGGATGGAAAGAGGAGAGACCAGGGGAGCTCCCCCTGCAAAACACCACAAATGCCTTGCTTCTCTGGACCTCAGTTTTCCCAATCCTGAAACAAGAGACTCGGGGGCAGGCACCGGGAAGACTTGAAGTTTGGGCCTTGGGCCTTCCCAAGTACAGATGCTGCCTAGGGTTCAAGTGCGTGAAGGGAGGGCCGTGGGAAGCTGGGATATACCTGGGGACTGAGCCTGCTCCAGCAGCACACACAGAGCTCACCACACCCACGTGTGGCTACTGAGGGCTCCCTGGCTTAGGGTAGCCCCCTCACCTCTCTAGCCCTGGTCCCTGCCCTCAGGCCCCCAGCACCCCTGGGCCCAACCCTGGTCCTGTGCCTCCCCATCCCCATCCCAGTCCCCACTCTTCCTCCCTGCAAGTCCCGCCCCACACCTCTGCGAGCCTCTGCTTCAGTGAGGATGGAGATGTGGCAGGAGTTCCTTGGCAGGTTCCATAGGGTTTCACTTCATGGCAGCTGTGGTTTGGGCTTGGTTCCTTGGGTGGGGGAGTAGGGGGAGGGGCTGCCTTTGGCTCCATTGCCAGTGATACTAACTCCTCCAGAACGGCACATCCCCCAACCCCTTGCAGTGTCCCCAGGAGACCTGGACGGGCAGCCACCATGCCTCCTTGGGAAGAACGAGTGTCCTCCGAAGGTGGTCAGGAAGTGGGAGGATGACACTGAGTGATCAGTACAGACCCTGTGGGCAGCCACATGCCTAAGGCCTTGCTGCCGTAGTGCTGAGCGGGGCCAGTTCCTGCAGTTCACTTTTGTTTGCATCACTAGGCGTCAGTACTATAAACAGCCAGCCCTAACTGGGTTCTGTCATGGGCCCAGGTTCATGCCCGATGGCACTGAGCCCCTCCCAACAGGTGAGGAAACAGACTCAGCTGAGAAGGCTGGCCAGATTTACACAGCAGGATTGACATCCACATCTGTCTGGCTCCAAAGCCAGGAGTTCATCCGCCTTACCACTCGGCCTGACCCCCAGTCTCTTAGGATTGGGGAAACGGAGGTCCAGAGAAAACAGGTGTTTGCGGTGTCTCTTTCCATCCAGTGCCATACTGTGCCAGGCAGACCATGCCAGCAGAACCCAGGAGTGTCCCCTCCCCATCAAAGTGGCCTTCTTCAACTTCAGGGGGCTCAACTTGGAACCAGGATGCCAAACCCAGCACAAGTGTAGTGCCAGCACCTTGCCCGCCTCTCCCCTCACCCTCAGACTATCCATGCCTGGGATACGACAAAGGAGGGTTAGTGCCAGCCTCTCCACGCCATGCACATCAGGGTCTATGTATGCCCCAAAGTGCCATTCAGGCTGGTGGCCCCACCACACTTTCCATCCTGGCCACCAGGCTGTAACACCATAAGGGCACTGTGTTCCCAGGTCTGTGTCCCCACTTCGTAGCATGAGAGGCCCAGTTAGTTATCTGGGAGATGCCTGCTTTCTGGGCCACTTCCTCTGCTGCTGGTAAACGACAGGCCACGTCATTCTTTCACTCTAGAGGCTGCGGGAAGTCCAGGGATGACACAGCACCATGGGGCCATGGGGCATTCCGCTTGCCACTCCAGGCCAAGCTTCACGTCACTTACAGACTCTCTATTCTGCATTCTGTCCTATTTGTTCAGAGATGTTGGTTTACAAAGTGCCTTTCAGTCTATTGTCTCCGGGGATTCCCACGACAAGTCTGAAACACACAGGGCGGGTGTCCTGATCCTGATTTTACAGGTGGGAAAACAGGTTGGCCGTGTTTCAAGCACAGTGCGATCAGTTGCAGATCTGAGTTCAGAATGCAGCTTGCAGACGGCCAGTCTGGGCATCCTCTGACATGTGCTGTCCTATCTCTATCCCGCCTGAGTAAGGTTGGGTAGGACCGGCCATGAGCCACAGCCGAGTGTGGCTCCTGCATGTTTGCCAAGGGTGGGGGTTGGGATCCACGAGCTGCAGAGGACCATGGGAGGAAATGCCACTGCTGGTTGTGTTTCCCATCAGCAGTGGGAATGTGGCCGGGGCCCAGCAAGGTCAAGTGGACGGTGAACGGGCTGCAGGGCCAGCGGCTGGACTCCAAAGCCTCTTCCCTTCACCCTAGCTGGGGGATTTTGCCTCTCGAAGCCCCTACTTTCTCATCTTTAAAACGGAAATCATGATACCCACTGGGCATCTGGCAAGAGGGGATGAGGAGGATGCTGAGGATGCTGGAATGTGCTGAGCTTGAGAAGCTGGAGAGGGCTGCATGGAGGCACACAGGAAAGGAGCTGAGGCCTATGGGTGCAGTCTGGGTAGGAGGTCTGCAGGGGCACGACAGAGGAGGCAACTGAAGGGGCTGAAGGGGGCCGTGACGGGCACGATGCATCTCAAGGGCGCATTTAGGAGGCTTGTTTGCATGAGTGGTGGCATAATGGCCCTCCGCTGTCAATGAAAGCCTCCAAAAATCAGTCTCATTCTTCAAAGCATTTGGATTTGGATTCATGATTTTTCCTGGATGTGACAATAATTGATCAATTTTTGGGGAGTGGAGGGTGTCTTTTTATTTTGTTTTTGTATCTAAGAGAGCATTTGGGCCAGGTGCAGTGGCTCATGCCTGTAATCCCAATGTTGGCCGGATGGGGTGGTGTGTGCCTGTCATCCCAGCTACTTGGGAGGCTGAGGCAGAATAACTTGAACCTGGGAGGCAGAGGTTGCAGTGAGCCAAGATCACACCACTGCACTCCAGCCTGGGCGACAGAGCGAGACTCTGTCTCAAAACAAAGAAACAAAAACCCCTACAGCTCCAACATGATCCTTGACTCCATGTCCTGGATCCTGGTACAAGGGGTGGCATCCCAAGGCCTTGGGGCTGTCCTCCCCCTGTGGCTGCTCTCATGCTTCTCCATGAAAAGGAGCACCTGCAGCTTTTCCAGGGGTAGTGTGCAGATGCTGCTGGGTTTGGAGGAGTGCCCTTCCCACACCTAGGCAGTGTCCCAGTGTGAATTCTGTGTGGGCCTCCAACCACACATTTCCCCTCCATTCTGCCCTGGCAGAGGTTCTCTGCAGGGCTCTGCTCTTGCAGCAGGCTTCCACCTGGGCACTCAGGCTTTCTCACACCTCCTCTGAAATCCAGGTGGGAGCTGCCAAGCCGTCTTTACTCTTGCATTCTGTGTGCCCACAGGTTTAACTCCACATGGAAGCCACCAAGGCTTATGGCTTGTGTCCCATAGTGGTGGCCCAAGCTGTACCTGGGGCCTTTGAGCTGCAGCTGGAGCAGCCGGGATGCGGGGAGCAGCGTCCATAGGCTGAGGAGGGCTGCAGTATCCTTGGCCTGGCCCCTGAACCCGATCTTTCCTCCTAGGCCTCTGGGCCTGTAATGGAAAGGGCTGTCTCCGACTTCTCCGCAATCCCTTTGAGGCCTTGGTCCCGTTGTTCCAGTTGTTAGCACTTGCCTCCCTTTTAATTCTGCGAATCTCTCCAGCCCGTGGTTGCTCTCCAGCCTGCTTGGATTCTTTCCCTGCCATATGGCCAGGCTGCAACTTTTCCAATCTTTCATGCTGCTTCCCTTTTAAATGTGAGTCCCAACTTCAAGTCATTCCTTCACTTCAGTAACTGATCACTGGCTGTGACAAGCAGGCCGGCCACCTCTTGAATGCTTTGCTACTTAGAAATTTCCTCCGCCAGATACCCTAGGTTATTACTTTTAAGGTATCTTTACGGCAATGCCCCGCTGCTTGGTACCAGTTTTCTGTTAGGCTATTTTTACGTTGCTTATAAAGGAATACCTGAGGATGGGTAATTGATAAAGGAAAGAGGTTTAATTGGCTGACGGTTGTACAGGATGTACAGGAAGTGCAGCATCTGCTAGCTTTCTGGTGAGGTCTCAGGGACCTTTTACTCACAGTGGAAGAAGTGGGAACAGACATGCCCCATGGTGAGAGCAGGAGCAGGAGAGCTGTTTCTTTTTTTAATGTTCTTTAATTAGCTTACAATAAGCTTTAAAAACATATAATTGGTTTAGCGCCTGGTGAGGGACCCAGACTGTCTCAAAAAACAGAAAACCTATACTCGGTTTAAAAACATCATACCCGTTTCCTATGGGTTTTTTTTTACGTCCTTATTTGTAAAATTCCCACCTATTAACCCTTTGTCAGACATACCACATATATTTTGTCCAATTCAGAATTTTTTTTGACAAACAAGTGAACATTTTAGGTTGCCAAATCTACCAGTTTCTCTCAACATGGCCTTTGGTGTTAAGAGTGGATATTGGGATTGTTCCTGGTATCCATTCTAACCCTCCCTTCTTGGGCAGCAGCAGCCCCAAATTTGGAAGGATTGACTCCCATTGCCAGCTCCTGCTGGGGGACAGGTCCTCAAATGACACTGGATGACCCAGCTCTTCCCCGTCTTGCTTAGGATTTCAGGGCAGAACGTACAGAGGATGCCACATCCTGAGATAAGGTGGAGCTGTACTGAGCAGCTCAGGCTTTGTGCTCATCTCCCCTACATCAGGATGTCCTGCAATGCTTTAGTCCAGGGGACCCAGTGGCATCTGGGGTATAGAACCCAGAGTGGAGTGCTTTTAAAGTCCCTCAGCTGAGGTGTGAAGTTGGGGCACATGTAATCCAGGGCCCTGGGTAGCTTACCTGAATGCTGGTGAACCGGCTTGCCATGGAACCCAGGCTTGCGTTGCTGTTTGCGGCCTCTCCGTGAATAATAGCTGTTTTGCCTGACACGTTGTGCAGGTGTTGTTTTACCAGACTAGACATTAAGAATGCAGGGGTGGAGGTATGACTGCTGCGGCAGCTTGATCAGCTCTGAGCCCCTGCCATAGTCAAGAACGCTTGCAGAACTCTGGCTGCTGGGTTTGTGCAAAGCCTCCTGCCAGCCTTAGGAACCTGAGCAGAAATTGGTGAGGTGTTTAAGAGTTCTCCCCTCCCAGGGACTGACAGTAGTTCACAGTATTTCTGCTTACTAGCATCCTGATTAGACGTAAGCACATGATCCCAGTGGTCCAACAGAGGCATCCTGTGACCTCAAGGGGAAGCTGTCCTTGACACAGACATGAGACAGACAGAAGGAGACAGGCCCCTTGAGTCATTGTTGAGCTGCATATCAGCACTTCTCCAAACTCTGAGCTGCTTCTGGGCTTTTTCAATTGCATAACCCACCAATTCCCTTTATAGTATTAGCTAATCCGAACTGAACTTTGTAATTCTTGTAACCAACAGCACCCTAACTCATGCAGAATTTAGTGTCAGGAAGTGGCATGTTGCTAGTGACAGACCCTATAATTTCAAAATGGCTGAAAGAGTTGAGGAAGAGGGCAGTGAAAAGGACTCCTGCCTCTCGTGGTGCAAAACTGGGGAGCTTTGCTATATGACATGAATTATTGTGGCAGGCTGAATAATGACCCCCTTGAAGATACAGCATGTCTTAATCCCGGGACCTGCAAATGTTACCTTAAATGACCAAAGGGAGTTTGCAGCTGTGGTTAAGCTAAGGACCCTGTGATTGGGGAGATCATCCTGGATTGGATTATCCAGTGGGCCTGATGTAAGGTCAGGGGTCCTCTTAAGAGGGATCCAGGAGTTGGAAGGAGAATATGGTGTGATGATGGCAGTAGAGATGGGTGATGTGCTTTCCAGACAGAGGAGGGGCATAGGCCAAGACATGAAGTGGCCTCAAGAAGCTGAAAAAGTAAGAAACGGACTCTCCTCTAGAAGCTCCAGCGGGGCAGCCTTGCTGACACTCTGACTTCAGCCCTGTGAAGCAGATTTTGGACTTCTGACCTCCAGATCTGTCGGAGAGTAAATAAATGTGTATTGTTTTCAGCCACCAAGTCTGTAGCACTCTGCTCCCAGCAGCCTTAGGAAACGAATACAGACAGAACTGTCAGCTTCTTACTCTGGGGCACAGGCTCAGTGCCTACGGAGAGTGCAGCACCAGGAAACTTAGCAGGGAGAACCCACCCCGTGGGAGTGTGGTGGCTCACTCAGTCAGGTCTGTGAGAGAGATTCTAAGCCCGAAGCAGGCCATCTGAGAGCGGAGAAGGCAGAAAACACTTCCTGAGGAACCCAAACGGCATCGCAAATCCAGCCATCCTGAAATACTATTGTAATTTTTTTGAGACTGGGTCTCACTCTGTTGTCTAGGCCAGAGTGCAGTGCCATGATCCTAGCTCACTGCCGCATTGAGCTTCCGGGCTCACCTGATCCTCCTGCCTCAGTCTCCCAATTAGCTAGGACTAAGAGTGCTCACTACGTCTGGCTAATTAAAATAAAGCTTTGTAGAGACGGGGTCTCTCTGTGTTGCCCAGGCTAATGTTGCTCTCCGGGTCTCAAGCGATCCTCTCACCTCAGCCTCCCAAAGTGCTGGGATTATAGGTGTGAGCCACTGTGCCTGGCAGGCTGCACTTCCGTCTTTCCTCACAACAGTTCAGTGTGGCTCTGCGCATAGCAGTTTGAGCTCAATAATTACATTTTAATGTATTATGAAACATTTTATACATGTAAAAACTCATAAAGAATATAACAGGCTGGGCACGGTGGCTCACGCCTGTAATGCCAACGCTTTGGGAGGCCGAGGCGGGTGGATCACGAGGTCAAGAGATCTAGACCATCCTGGTCAACACGGTGAAACCCTGTCTCTACTAAAAATGCAAAAAATTAGCTGGGCATGGTGGCGCACGCCTGTGGTCCCAGCTACTCGGGAGGCTGAGGCAGGAGAATTGCCTGAACCCAGGAGGGTGGAGGTTGCGGTGAGCCGAGATCGCGCCATTGCACTCCAGCCTGGGTAACAAGAGCGAAACTCCGTCTCAAAAAAAAAAAAGAAAGAATATAACAAACACCTGAATATAGCCCACCTGCCTTAAGAAGCAAAGCACAATAGCACAATTGATCCTCTATGAATTCCTTACTGATCACAGTCCCCACTAATACCTATAGGCAATCACTCTCCTGAATGTATCTTTTACCATTACTCTTTTCTTTTTGAGATAAGGTTTAGCACTATTGCCAAAGCTGGAGTGCAGTGGCATGATCACATGATCATAGCTCACCCAAGCCTCAAACTCCTGGGCTCAAGGGATCCTCCTGCCTCAGCCTCCTAAAGTGCTGTGATTACAGGCATGAGCCACCACACTTGGCCTCATTCTCATCCTTGAAAAGAAAATAGTACTAAATGCTATCATACCATGTGGACTCATAGGCAACTTTTTTCCATTCAGCACTGTGGAGCCGGGTGCAGTTGTGCTTCCTTCTGTACTCAGCCATTCAGGAGGATCACTTGAGCCCAGGATTTTGCAGCCAGCTTGGGCAACATAGTAAAAAAACAAACAAAACCAAAACCCCACCCAGTTTGTGAAATTTATTTATGTTGATGTATGCAACTAATTTATTCATTTTTACTAAATTACAGTATTCGACTGCATAACTGTGTAATTCATCAATTCTGCCATAGATGACATTTTGGTTGCTTCTCCCCCATACCCCGACTACCTCCAGAAGCAACGTTGCATTGAAGCTTCTTGTCTTTGCATGCACAGACAAGGTACTCTCGAGCACATACCAAGAGTAGACTTGCTAAGTTACAGAGTATCTTTGCCAGAAATTGCTAAGTAGCCATCCAAAGTTAGTGAATGAACTACACCCCCACTGGCAGTGCGAAAGTTCTGCTCTGCTCACAAATCCACATCCTTACCAATTTTGGTCAAGACAGATTTTTAAATTTTTGCCAGTCTGTTAACTGTAACATGGTACATCCTTAGTTTTAACTTGCATTGCTGCTCAGCACTTGTAACAATGAATAAAAAAGGTTCCACTCACTACGTCTGAGATTTGAGAATCTGTCCCAATTCCTAGGTTCCATGTCTAGACTCCAACATCCGTTATTACTTCACTCTTTTGCCTGAAAACAGTAGGTGGCCAAGTATATAGTAAGCGCTAAAGAGCATCCGGATGTCAGGCGTAACCAGTCACCAAGTGCTGCCAATTCTTCCTCTGTCAATTGTTTCACAGCTTTTCCTTCCTTTCCCCTTCTATCATGTTAATCCTGCTGTCACCTCGCTCACTGATTCTTGCAATAAGCCAGACTGAGCTGGAAAGAACCGCCATTGTCCTCAGTGTTGTCTGTAGGGGACAGCACTGTCTGAGGCTGTCAGGGCTACATATCATGAGGAGACTCCTAGTGCATTCTGAGCTCTACTAGGATCTACAGGATCCCAGGAGATGACACCTTGCACATAGGAAGTGCTAAGTCAAGGTTACTTACCAGTAAGTGAAGAGGCGTGGGAAATTCATCGTCACAAAACATGTCTTAGGGAATTTTGGTTTTAAAAGAGAACTGGCAGGAACTACAAATACACTAAAGCTCCAGTCTGACGGTCCCTGAGCCTTCGATTTTTGTTCTAAGACGCACAGAAATGTAATACAAATCAGATACGGTTTTTTACTTGTTTTCTGCGCGCGTGCACACACACACACACACACACACAAGTAAAAAGATCTAGGCATAACGTATGCACCTGTAGTTCCAACTCCTGGGGAGGCTGAGGCAGGGGGATCGCTAGAGGGCAGGAATTCGAGACTAGCCCGAGCAACACAGCAAGACACCCCACTCCCATTACCACCCGGAATAAAAAAAGAGTTTTTAAAAAAGAGTAAAAAGAAATGTAAAAATAATTTTAACAGTTCATTTTATTTAACGCAATACATTAAAAATGTTACCTAACATGTAAGTCTTTGGAATCCTCTATTTTACACGTAAAGCACATCTACTCCGAACTAGCCAGGTTTCAAACACGTGATACCGCACAAGGCCGGAACCCCGGCCAGGGAAATTAATCCTTCTCGCCTTCGGCGCTCAAGCACTCGTCCCTTCAAGCCCGGCCTAATCCCTTTTCTCTCTCATTCGCTCGAATACGCTCCGCGGTTATGCCTCTCACCTCACTGCACTGCAGATATTTCACCCCCGTAGTACCTACTGACTCTCACTCAGTGCTGGGTAATCCTGCGGCTGCTGGGCCGGGAACGGCGCGTCTGGCTTCATTCTGTTCTGGGCTGGCTCGGGACGCGCTCAAGAGAAACCGGAATCAGACAGAGGCCTGGCTCAACTTTGGAAAAGATGAGCTCGAGGCTCCAGTGGCTTCTAGTAGTCCGCTGCCAGCAGCAAGGCGCCGAGGTCAGGCTGAGCGAGCCGGGAGCCCCAGACTCAACCAAACACTGAAACCCAACTCCTCCTGATCCTCCGCGATGCCTGTAACGTGACGCGCGCGTCGCGCGGCGTCGCCCTTTAATGCCGTCGGGCGTTCGGCGCCCTGCGTCACACGCCACCTGGGACTTAGGCGGGACTTCCGGGAGAGTGTAGGCACAACTTCCGGAAGGAGGCGGAAGAGTCTCTCGGCTCTACGCCCGGGAGTCCCGGGACCAGTAAGGGGCCACCCGGGGCACAGGAAAGGGCCGCTGGGGGAGGGTCGGCCGCACTCGGAGTGTTTGGGCCGCGGGTCTGAGGGATGAGGAGGGGCCATGGCCAGCGACGGGGCGAGGAAGCAGTTCTGGAAGCGCAGCAACACCAAGCTCCCGGGCAGGTGGGTGTGACGGGGAGGGCCAGGTCGGGGTCGGCCAGGTCGGGGTCAGGGGTCAGGGGTCAGATGTCAGGTGGCCGCGTTTGCCTCCTGGGCTGCGGGTGGAGTCGGGGGTCTGGAGAGGGCAACTTGGACTCTGAGCAGAGTGCTGCGTAGTGTGACGGGTGCTGGGGGACTCGGAGGTCTGAGCGTGGGGTTTGGGGGTGACAGTGGCAGCACGTAGGAGCGAGGCTTGCAAGGACTCCGAGGAGCTGTCAGCATTTTTCCTGACACTGGCAGTCTCCTTTCCGAGAAACTCCTGGGCTCCCTGGGGAGGCAGGAAGGAACTGATTCGGGTCATGCTGTGAAGTTTGGTGGAGTCCGGAAGCTGGCCGGGCCAAGGCTGTGCCTGCTGGGGAGATCAGTTTCTGCGGGGGGCGTGGTGCTTTTGACCCACTTGATTTGCCTCTGGTCTCTTGTGGGCTTCTGCTCTTGCCTTGAGCGTGGGAGAGTTTCCCTGTGAGTTTCCATGTTTCTGCTTGTTGGTCTCAAAACCGACTTTTATGCTGTGTTAGCAAGAAGCATTTTTTTTTTTTTTAAATTAAGTGCCTGGAATGCCCTGGGTACACTCTAGATGCTTACAGCTCGAAAGCTCCAGAGTTCTTGCCTGATTGCCCTGGTGCTAAGCTCTGGCCAGGGCCCTAGGGAATGAGACGTTACGAGTGAAGAGTACCTAGGATAAAAGCCACTGGAGAAAACAGATCAGAGATAAGCAAACGTCAAGATTTCAAAACATAGTTTGTTCTGTTCCAAAGCTGAAGTCTGGGATGCTGAAAATTATGAATCGTCATATTAAAATAAGTCTGAGTAGAGTCATTCCTAAACACAGTGAAGTGGTTTGTACTCGTATTTCATAATAAACACTACTGTTTGAACGATGAACTTTGCAATTTACTGCATCTAGTTAGAAAAGTTTACTTTTGGCCTGGTGTAGTAGCTCATGCCTGTAATTCCAGCACCTTGGGAGGCCGAGGCGGGCAGATCACCTGAGGTTGGGAGTTTGAGACCAGCCTGACCAACATGGAGAAACCTGACCAATATGGAGAAACCGAGTCTCCACTAAAAATACAAAATTACCTGGGCGTGGTGGCGCATGCCTGTAATCCCAGCTACTTGGGAGGCTGAGGCAGGAGAATGGCTTGAATCTGGGTGGTGGAGGTTGTGGTGAGCCAAGATCACGCCATTGCACTTAAGCCCGGACAACAAGAGTGAAACTCGGTCTCAAAAAAAAAAAAAAAGTTTACTTTTAAGAGTGATCTGGAAGTTAGCAGAGTGAGTTACTGACTGCTGAGACAGTGACTTTGAGAATGACGGGAGTCATCAAAGGTGGCCACAGACCCAATTTGACTCCGCCGGACTGTGGAGTTTCGAGAACAGTAAGAGCTTTCAACAAAACCAGTGTCAGGGTCCAAGATGAGTGAAGATTCTGGAATGGTGGTGGACGGGAGGTCCTGGTAGTGACAGGAACACATGATGTCGAACATAAGAGTCCAGGGAAGAGGATCCACCTGACGGTGTAGCTGTTAAAATGTGTTACTTTTAGGTCTTGAGGTTTCGGTTCCCCATCAGTCTAAACTATAATTCTTGATCAATTTAGATACAAGAATAACACAGCTGCTGTGTGGAGTTTCAACGGTGACTCAACCTTTGGATTAAAGGCTGTGGCTCTTGGTAATTTGTCCTTACACCGAGTTGAATAGGGTGTGCCCCCTCCCTTGCCCCTTGCCACCAAATTTATGTCCATCTGAAACCCCTTGGATGTGACATTTGGAAATAGGGTGTCTGCACAAGGAATAGAGGTAAACTGAGGTCATCCTGAATGAGGCTGGGCCCTAGTTTAAAGACTAGTATTTTCATAAGAAGGGGGAAATTTGGATACAGAGAGACACAGGGAAATGGGCCTGTGGAGACAGAAACGGAGATGGGAATTGTGCATTCACAAGCCATCGAACGCCGGGGATTGCTGGCAGCCACCAGACGCTGGAAGAGGCAAGGAAGGGTGCTTGCCCGTAGGCTTCACAGAGCATGGCCCTGCTGACCACCACTTGATTTGGGGCTTCTGGCCTTTAAAACCGACGGAGAATGAACCTGTGTTGTTTTAAGCCATTCAGCTTGTGGTAGTTTGTTACGGCAGCCACAGGAGACTAGTACAGTCTCTAACTTTCTTCTGTGTGAAACTGAAGTACCAAAGACAGACTCTGCTTTCCCTCTGACTTCGATGTTGTTCTGTGTCTCAGGCACTTCTGAGAGCAGTTTCCACAGCACCTTTGTGCCGCCGGAGTCTCGGAGGGTTGTTCCACGCTGTGGCCGAGGAGGGCAGGAGAAGGAGGAGAGGTTGGGTGCCTCAGGAAAGCCTGTGAAGCCTCTGTGTCCCCTGTCCGTCCTATGGCTCAGGTCCCTGGCAGTGCTGCTGTTTCAGGGGGCAGGCTGGAACTCTTCCCTGAAGGAGGAGTCTCAAAGGGATGCCGGTTTTCCTCACAGTAGCGGGATCTACCAGCTACGTGTCTTTTTAATCTTCACCCGCACAAGCACAGTGCTAGCGGAGATCCTAGCCAGGTTCCTGTGGTTTTGCCGGCTCTTTCAGTTGTTTACCATGGTTGTTTTCCTGTTTTTTTTTTTTTGAGACCGAGTCTCACACCGTCACCCAGGCTGGAGTGCAGCGGTGCGATCTCGGCTCACTGCAATCTCTGCCTCTCATGTTCAAGCAATTCTTCTGCCTCAGCCTCCCAAGTGGCTGTTATTACAGGAGCCCACTGCCATACCCGGCTAATTTTTTTTTTTTTGTAGTTTTAGTAGAGACAAGATTTCACCATGTTGGCCAGGCTGGTCTCGAACTCCCGACTGGTCTCCCTGGTATGTGCTTGTTTTCATCAGTGAGATCCACAAGTTTAAGAAATGTGTCCTTCTCATTCTTGCATTGTCAGTATAGCTAAGTGGTGTTTATTCCAAACTGTCTTCCAGATTATCCTGGAGAGGGAGTGGTTTGGCCAGGGTCCTACACTGCAGGAGAGGTGGTGTTGCTGGTAGACCCCGGTCCATGCGCACCCTGGTCCTCGGTTGCGTATTTGGCTGATGCTTCCTAGAAACTTTGTTTCTGGATGAGTCAGGGTGTGTGGTCTGGTAGATAGGCCTCTGACTAGGAGTTGGGTGGTCTAGATTCTAGCCTTCTTTTTCCGGTAGTGGTCTTCACCAGGTTACCTCTGGAGCCATCAGTTTCTTTTTTTTTTTTTTTTGAGACGGAGTTTCGCTCTTGTTACCCAGGCTGGAGTGCAATGGTGCGATCTCGGCTCACCGCAACCTCCGCCTCCTGGGTTCAGGCAGTTCTCCTGCCTCAGCCTCCTGAGTAGCTGGGATTACAGGCACACGCCACCATGCCCAGCTAATTTTTTTTGTATTTTTAATAGAGACGGGGTTTCACCATGTTGACCAGGACGGTCTTGAGCTCTTGACCTCGTGATCCACCTGCCTCTGCCTCCCAAAGTGCTGGGATTACAGGCGTGAGCCACCACGCCTGGCCTGGGGTCGTCAGTTTCTGTATCTGTAGCATGAAGGGGTTGCATGTGGTTTAGGTAGCTATGGCAAATGGGGAGATTTCTTTGGCTTAGCACAATTCTCTTTGATGAGAAAAGGATGGGCTTCTTGGACCAGTGTTCAGAGTTTGATGATTTGCTGATCCAGCAAATAAGTATTCAGCCCGTAGCGTGTGTTAGGAATGGTCCCGGTTGCTGGAGATGATGTTAGTGAACAAGATCGGCCCGGATCTTTGCTTTCCCGGAGCTTACAGTGCAGGGGGAGCAGGGTATAAATAACACAGTTAAATGTGGTTAACTGTTGGAAGCTGACAGCTGCTATCAAAACAGTGCTGGGAAGAGGGCTAGGTGGCTTCGTGGCAGGTGTGGTGGTGAGAAGGAGCTCTTTGCTGAGGTGACATTTGAGGAAAGATTTGCAGGAGGTGAGGGAATAGGCCCACCAGGAGGCTGGGAAGGGCGGTCCCAGCAGAGGGGTGAGCAGGTGCAGAGCCATGAGAGCCCCAGAGCAATGCTGGCGTGCTTGAGGAGAGGAGCTGGGGCCGGCGTGGGTCTAGCGGAGAGAAGGAGAGAGTCACGGGGTGCGTCATGAAGGGTGGTAGGGGTAAGGCCTCATGACCGCAGTGAAGACATGGACTGTTCCTTTATTCTGGCGGAATGGGGCACCTTTGGAGGGCTTTGAGCAGAGGAGTGGCACGGTCTGCATTAGCTTTAATGGGATATCTTTGGCTGCTGTATGAAGACAGATTGGTGGTGTCGGGAGTCCGGGCAAGGGCAGAAGCAGGGAGATCACGAGGCCAGGCTGCCACAGCATTCAGGTGTGCAGCGGTGGTGGCAAGAAACAGTAGGTAGGTGATAAGACTCCGAAGGTTTGACCTGCTTTAGTGGCTCATGCCTGTAATCCCAGCACTTTGGGAAGCTGTGGCGGGTGGATCACTTGAGGTCAGGAGTTTGAGACCAGCCTATTCAACGCAGTGAAACTCCATCTCTACTAAAAATACAAAACTTAGCTTTGCTTGGTGGTAGGTGCCTGTCATCCTAGCTACTTGGGAGGCTGAAGCAGGAGAACTGCTTAAAGATAGGAGGTGGAGGTCGCAGTGAGCCGGGATTGCGCCACTGCACTGCAGCCTGGAAAACGGAGTGAGACTCCATCTCATACACACAAAAAATGGAGTCTGAAGGTTCCGTCTGACTGTCTGGGCCGCTGACTCTCTTGGCTCCGGAAGGGCTGCTGCTTTCCGCAGTTGCAGTTGGAATTCTTGCCACACTTCACTTTCAATGCCAAGACGAAATCCCAGCACACTGGGCTTGAGAACACAGGCTGCCTTTCAGTGTGGGTCTGATGTTTGCTATTTTAGCTCAGCTCTGCCTGGCAGGGTATGCTCTCCCGACAGAGGGTATGCAGGCATGATATTTGAAAGTGGCATGATGGCGGCTGGGCACGGTGGCTGATGCCTGTAATCCCAGCAGTTTGGCAGGCCGAGGCAGGGGGATCACCTGAGGTCAGCAGTTTGGGGCCAGCCTGGTCAACATGGTGAAACCCTGTCTCTACTAAGAATATAAAAGATAGGTCGGGTGCAGTGGCTCACAGCTGTAATCCCAGCACTTTGGGAGGCCGAGGCGGCGGATCACAAGGTCAAGAGATCGAGACCATCCTGGCCAACATGGTGAAACCCCATCTCTACTAAAAATACAAAAGTTAACTGGGCATGGTGGCATGTGCCTGTAGTCACAGCTTGGGATGCTGAGGCAGGAGAATTACTTGAACCCAGGAAGCGGAGGTTGCAGTGAGCCTAGATCGCACCACTGCACTCCAGCTCCAGTGTGGCGCATGGTGACAGAGTGAGACTCTGTCTCAGAAAAAAAAAAAAAAGAGTACAAAAGAGAGCTGGGCATTGTGGTGGGCACCTGTAATCCCAGCTACTTGGCAGGCTGAGGCAGGAGAATCATTTGAACCTGGAAGGTGGAGGTTGCATGAGCTGAGATCACACCACTGCACTCTAGGCTGGGCGACAGGGTGAGACTCCGTGTGTGTGTGTGTGTGTGTGTGTGTGTGTGTGTGTGTGTGTGTGTGTATGAAAGTGGTGTGGTGGCAAGAAAGGCCCAAAACGAGCATGGTAAGGCTGTGGTTGCTGGGCTAAAGCTGGAGCAGAATGGAGTTAGTGTTGTGGCTCCGACAGCCTTCAGCCTAAACTGCCGGAGCCAGGAGACGTCTGTGAGCAGATGAGACAGTCAGCTGATAGGCCACCCTCCGTCCTCAGCGGAAGGAGGGGAATTGTTGGGGATAATGAATTCATTCAGAAAACGTTTATGAGCTCCTCTCCTGTGCCAGGGCCTGTGCTGAGTGCTGAGCAATCCATGTGGCCCTTTGCGGCTGGAGGCCTGCTCTGTGAACACTTGTGCTCAGACTGCAGTGCTGGACAGGTGGCAGCAGTGGGACGCTGGCAGAGTAGCGGGGTCCTAACTGGGTGAAATGGTCATGTCCTGCTGACCCAGGGCCCGCTTCTGCTGAGGCCTGGCTGTAGAGCAGGAGCCAAGCTGGCTGCAGAGGTTGGGGAGCAGAGGGCACTCTCCTGCGGGGAGTGCTTGCCTGGGGAGGGGCATGGAGGGGAGGTGAGCAGGCTCCAGAGCTCGCGGGGCTTCCATGCCGTGGTGAAGATCCGGGCCGTGGTCCTAAGAAGCATGAGAGTGTTGAAGGGTTTCAAGTGGGTGGGGGTTGATGCTGTGACTCTGTTCGTCACTCTTGAAGAGAGGGTGAGAGAGGAAGCTGGTGGGCTTGTGAGGAGGCCGAGGCGCAGAGGCTGTGGGGCTGGAGAGGAGTGGGCAGGTTCAGGGCATACATGGCGCTCTCAGGATTCACTGATGGGTGGGGTGTTGGGGGTTGCAATGACCTCCAGGGTGCTGGCCTTGGGGGATGGGGCTGTGGTAGGCGGAATATTGGCCTCCTCAAGGTGTCCTCATCCTCATCCCTGACCCCTGTGAATCTGTTACATCACATGGAAGAGGGGGTTAAGGTGGCTGATGAGCTGACCTGAAATGGGGAATTGTCCTGTTGCCCGTGGGCCCAGTGCACCCACATGAGCTTTTGGAAGTGGTGGGAGAGCCGGCGTGGGATGGACTGCATCTGCAGTGGCTGGCTTTGCAGTTGGAGGATGCAGCCACACGCCGAGGAATGCGGCGCGGCTCTTCAAAGCTGGGAAAGCTTCTGCTGATGCTTAACAGGAGAGCAAGGCCTTGGTCCTGTGCCTGCCAGGAGCCGAATTCTGCTGACAACTGGAGTGAGCAGGAAACAGGGTCTCCCCTCCAGCTTCCCAGAAGGAACGTGACTGGCTGAGCCCTGGACCTGAGTCTCATAAGACCCATGCCGGATTTCCAACCTTCAGAACTTTGAGACAATAAATTCATGTTTTAAGCCATTAAGTTGTAATTTGGTACAGCAGCCGTGAAGAGTGGGGGACTGTGTCGAGGTCTGTCCCACAGGGAAGAATTGCAGGTGGCCCCAGTGCCTCCCTCAGCAGAGTCCTGCTTGGATGTGGGCAGGAGGACCTTGGCCAGCGACCTTGGGGTGGGGTCCCTGGGTAACCTCCACAGAGTATGTTTAAAGCGGGGGATTGTGGTCAGCTTGCGGGCTCCTCCCACGTCCTGTGTCCTGCTGAGGCCTAGGAACCAAACAGGGCCCTGCCTCTGTCCTCAAACGTTGGCTGCTGCCTCTGGCTGCCTGGCTTTCCTGTGTGTTTGTGAATTGCATCACCTTGCTTGTGTTTTGAAGACTGTTTACTTGGTAAAAACGTCACTCCTGTCTTCCGTGCTGGGGAAGCTGGGCTGTTTGTTCCGGCAGGATCGTGTGCTCCCGAGAGTTGCGTTTGTTTTCTTGTTTGTGAGTGGAGATGACCTTCCTGTGTTGGGGCCTCGGGAGCTGCTGGGGGAGTTTTTGCTGTAGGCGCACTTCCTTGTCCTTGTTCTTTTCGGTGGTCATGTTCCCTGTTATTAAATTTCTTATTTTGTCCAGAAACATCCTGAAAATAAATTGAAGGCGAATCGTATTCTCTTTCTCTTACATATTTGTCTGATATAGTAAATCTGGGTCTGGGTTAATTTTAAATGAAGACAAAAATGATTAAGTAATCCCTGACAGTTTTGGATTATTTAAGTAATGAGAGTAGGAGGAAGTGGCCCGCCGCCCCCCAGTGTATTTGAGGAACCGTGGGAGGTCAGGGAATTCAGGAGAACATGACTTGGACTTGGGAGACCACGTGTCTGTTTTTCTTTTCTTTTTAGTTTTTTGTTTCTGTAGATTACCGAGGAGCAGGTGGTGGTTGGGTACAGGAGTGAGTTCTTTAGTGGTGATTTGTGAGATTAGGACGCACCCATCACCTGAGCAGTACACTCTGCACCCAGTCTTTGTCCCTCACCCCCCTTCCACCCTTTCCCCCGGAGTCCCTGAAGTCCACTGTGTCAATATTATGCCTTTGTATCCCCATAGCTTAGGCTTCTCTTATTACTATTATTTTTGAGATGGAATCTCTCTCTGTCGCCCAGGCTGGAGTGCAGTGGCGCAATCTCGGCTCACTGCAACCTCCGCCTCCTGGGTTCAAGTGATTCTCCTCAGCCTCCTGAGTGGCTGGGATTATAGGTGCACCCCACCACGCCTGCCTAATTTTTGTATTTTTAGTTGAGATGGGGTTTCACCATGTTGGCCAGGGTAGTCTTGAATTCCTGACCTCAAGTGGTCCGCCCGCCTTGGACTCCCAAACTGTTGGGATTAGAGGCGTGAGCCACCGCCCCTAGCCGTTGGCTCCCACGTATGAGAACAGATGATGTGTAGTTTTCCATTCCTGAGTTACTTTAGACTTGTGGTCTCCAGTCTCATCCAGGTCTCTGTGAATGCCGCTAATTCATTCCTTTTTATGGGAGTAGTATTCCATCGTATATAAACATGTTTATATATACACATACACATATGTATGGGCGTGCGCGCACACACACAGACGCACGCACACACACAGACGCGTGCACACACACACATGCACACCACAATTTTTTTTTTTTTTGGGACGGAGTCTTGCTCTGTCGCCAGGCTGCAGTGCAGTGGCGCGATCTTGGCTCACTGCAACCTCCGCCTCCTGGGTTCGAGTGATTCTCCTGCCTCAGCCTCCCGAGTAGGTGGGATTACAGGTGTGTGCCACCATGTCCAGCTAATTTTTGTATTTTCACCGTGTTGGCCAGGATGGTCTCCATCTCTTGACCTTATGATTTGCCCACCTCAGCCTCCCAGAGTGCTGGGGTGACAGGCGTGAGCCTCGGCGCTCAGCCACACCATACTTTCTTCATCTACTCTTTGATCAATGGGCATTTGGGTTGGAAAGATGTTGTCTTTGTTTTTCTTTCCCTGAATGGCCACAGTGTAGTGCAGCCTGCCTGTGGCTAGGACAAGGGCAGTGTTCAGGTGCCCAGTGCTGTCCTGGCTCTGCGGCCTGAGAGTCACACCTGCCTCTCCTTTCCGTCTCTGGCAGGCTCAGGGTCTCTGCCCTCCTCAGCTCAGCCCTTCGCCCCCCGAACACAGGCCGTGGATATCCGCATCGTGCCATGCTTCTTGGTGCAGTGGGGAGCCCAGGACCAGGAGCCGGTGTCCTGCACAGGGTGGGGAATGTCACCGTGCTTGGCCCTGGGAGCGCGGGATGACACGCCTGCATGGTTCTTTCTCCTGAAGAGCCTGGGGAGTGTGTTTGTGTACGGAACAGGCGCAGGGTGAGTGTTCCCTGCAGTGCTCAGGTGTGGAGGGGAATCGGGACTGAGGTGGCCGAGGTCTTGGCTCCACACTTCACGCTAGGGATTGCTTGTGGAATGCTTCCCTCGGGCTAGGCACTTTACATGCCACCACGCGTGTAGTCCTCAGAGCAGCTGGGGGTGGTACTGTGTGCTCCCCAGTTTACAAATGAGGAAACTCAGAAGCTGAGTCACTTGCTCAAAGGCACACAGTTGTAAGTGGTGGAGCTGGGGTTTGAACCTGAGGACGTGCCCTTAACCGTCACAGCCTTATCCTTGTCTCCTCCATGTTCTAGGGGACGTAACAGGTGCTGGAATTATTACAGAGAAAGCTGACTCACCCACCAGGAATCTGATCCTTCTGTAGGCTAGCTTGGGTGGAGGTGGTCCCCCGTCCCCCATTACCCCCAGCCCCATCCTCGTGTTTGAACTCAGGCTGCTGCCTGCTGGGCCTGCCTGTCCTTGGAGCCCTGCTGAGCTCAGCCTGAGGCCTGGCTACTCCAGGCTGGGGGAAAACTGCGCTTCTTGAGCTCGGCAGAGTCTGCTGGGGATTATTCTGGAGTGAGATGAG
Source organism: Saguinus oedipus (assembly GCA_031835075.1). Classification (NCBI taxonomy): domain Eukaryota; kingdom Metazoa; phylum Chordata; class Mammalia; order Primates; family Cebidae; genus Saguinus; species Saguinus oedipus. Next base: position 221,894,824 of record CM063169.1, read on the forward strand.
CAGCTTCTCCCAGGTCCCCCTGGTGTTCTCTTTGCAGACAGGAGGCAGAGGTGTCAGGAGGCCCAGAGAGAACAGGGCAGCCTGGGCTCTTCCCATCTCTGGGCGCCGTGCTGTGGGGAACTTTCATTTTGGGTATCCCCAGACTTCTGGTTCCCCCTTTCTGAAATGTTTCCTCTTCTCTGGCGATTAACATGGAAATTCCACCCTGAGTGCTGAGGGTCATGGGGGGGCATATAGCCCCTGGAAGTCCAGTTGCTAGAATAGCTGTGGGTTCCCTTCGTGAGTAGGAAGTAAAGGCTGAGAACGTCTGTGTTGTTACTGATGGCAGCCCCGGGGCAGGGCCAGGCATTGCCGGGCACCCTCTCCACGTTAACTCTGCCCTCCCTGTGCAGCCTGCAGTAGGGAAGGTAGGCCTCTGCTCAAGGCCCCAAGCTTCTAGTGGATGGGCTGGGTTTGCCCTCAGGTTCATCCAAGGCAGAACCCTTTCCAGCTTTGGGATCCCTAATATTTCTGGGCCCCTGACTGCACCAGCTCTGTTCCCACTGGTCCTCCTGGGTGTGCCTGCTCATTTTTGGGTTCATTCGAGCCTTGCCTCACCCCCACCACCCTCTTCCTTCTCATGTGCCCTGTGTGTACTGGAGTCCAGCTGGTGCTGGCTAAAATTTTTTCTTATTTTTTTTTCCAAGACAGAGTCTCGCTCTGTTGCCCCTAGCTTGGAGTGCTGTGGCACGATCTCAGCTCACTGCAACTCTGCCTCCTGGGTTCAAGCAATTCTCCTGCCTCAGCTCTTGAGTAGCTAAGGATTACAGATGTGCGCCACCACTCCCGGCTAATTTTTGTATTTTTAGTAGAGATGGGGTTCACCATGTTGGCCAGGATGGTCTTGATCTCTTGACCTCGTGATCTGCCTGCCTCGGCCTTAGAAAGTGCTGAGATTACGGGTGTGAGCCACTGCACCCGGCCTGGATAGAATTTTGAAGTGTGCTGTGCAGCTCTCTATCTGGGCATCGTAGTCTTTGCTGTGCTGGTTTGAAATGGGCCTTTAACGAAACATTTTTACTAAACTAAGAAATAAAATAGCTTGCTGGTCCTAAGGCTTACACCTAGATGAGGCAAGTGATGTTTATTGCAGTCGTCTGGATGAGCTCCTGATCCTTGGTGGAAAGCCGTCAATGGCTCAGGATGTGTGGAGAGGCAGGGTGGAGGACCCGGTTGTGGAAAGGGGGTGAGTCCCTCGCTGTCACCGTGGCTCTCTTAGGGGTGGCAGCTCCTGAGAGGGCTTGGTGTGCCTGCTGCCCTTGTTTTCACCTGAAAGTGTCTGGTGGGAAGGCCAGCGAGCTGCCTGGGACTCCTACATTCTGCTGTTGGTGTCGGGAGTAAAAGGGAGATCTGGCCTTGCTTCTTTCTGAATTCGGATGGGATCTGGGAGGAAGAAAGGTTTGGAGACAATCACAACTTTTTTGATTTTTTTTTTTTTTTTGAGACGGTCTTGCTCTCTTGGCCAGGCTGGAGTGCAATGGCATGGTCTTGGCTCACTGCAACCTCCGCCTTCTGTGTTGAAGCGATTCTCCTGCCTCAGCCTCCCGAGTAGCTGGGATTGCAGGCACCCCCCACCACACCAGGCTAAGTTTTTTTTGTATTTTTAGTAGAGATGGGGTTTCACCATGTGGCTCAGGCTGGTCTGGAACTCCTGACCTTGTGATCCACCTGCCTTGGCCTCCCAAAGGCTGGGATTACAGGCGTGAGCCATGGCACCTGGCTGACAATCACAGTTCTATAGAATTTCTGACAGTATTTTCCTGCGCACGTCTGGGGCCTTGGGAGTTGCTTCATCAGGTAGAGGAAGAGCACAGGGTGCCACCTCTCCTGCTTAGAGGCTGGGTCTGGCCATTGCCAGGTTCTCAGGTTTGTTGATGGTGCCGTAGGTGATTCCTGCATGGCACAGCTGCCTCTGGAATGACTGGTAGAGGAATGTTGGCTGTGCGCTCCATTTTGTTTTCTTTTAGAATTAGTCTCTATACTGTTAGTTTTTTTGTTCCAAAACCAGTCACTAGAGCCACCGTAGCCGTTTATGCATCAGCCAAATGTGCCTTCCTGAGCCGTCATGATTTTAAATAGCTGGTAGAATAGGCCACGTTAACAGCAGGCCAGTTTTTCAGAGGGTGCACCTAGCCAGGTTTTGTTGTGAGAGGATGTCTGTATTCTTGGAACTTCATTCCCTTGAAGATATGGTGTGCCTTTAAAATGTTCAATCATTCAGATATTTGCATAGTGAGGAAGACAGAGAATTAAATGTAACAAGCAGTTACGGGGTGCACTCTGCATGCACACGAGGCCCTGAGGGGTGTGCCAAGGTGAGCCCGGTGTTACTCCTGCCACTGAGGGACTTCTGTTTGCTGAGGGAGGTAGACCAGCCAGGAGCTTCTGCCGCAAGGACTCTGGTGCCAGGCGGGCCACGGAGGGGCCAGGAAGCCCTGTGGCAGCCTGGGCAAGGAAAGGGGAGTTTCCACTGAGGACGTGAGATGACATTAAAGTGGTCTTTGAAGGTTACCTGTGGTGTGGGGGTGTGTTGTACACTCAAGGACAAGGCCTTCTTGGCACGGGGTGGCTTGACCACAGCCGGATGAGGAGGAGGACAGGGTATGTGTGGGAGCCTGGCGAGTCGCCGGCTACCTGGGAACAGAGGCGTGCCGGAAACAGTGAGCATGGCTGTGGCTGTGTAGTGGACGGCAGGTGAGGGTCAGTGTTCGGGATGGTGGCTGCAGGAATTTCAGCTTGAGGCTCTTTTGTGTTTGGAGCTGGGGACGGTTCTGAACAGGGACAGCCTGATCAGACTCCCTACTACTGTTTATTGACCTCTTGCTGTGCACCAGAGACAGAGGCTTGGGTCAGAGAACTGGCCCGAGAGGGCACAGTTGGCACAGATGGCACAGGTGGGATGAAGCCAGCCAGGATTTAGCGTGAGAACCATGGCTGTGGGGAATAGAGTAGGGAGAGAGGAGGGGACTGTTAGGAAGTGATCGCAATTCAGTTAGTTCAGTAGATACTAAAAACTGACGCTGTGCCATACATTGCAAAAGGTGGGAGAAAAGAAAGAGCCCTCCCCGACGGGGTGTGTGAGCCGGGAGGGCAGGAGGGCCCTGCACAGGCCTCACAGGACCTGAAAGGGGCCGAGTTCTTCCCTGAGGCTGTAGGAAGACCCTGAAGGATGTTCAGCTGGGGAGTGACCATCCTCTGATGGGCACCAGGGGACACTGCCGAGGCCAGACCTCCGGCAGCTGGGGCAGCTCTTGTGTTCTCAGGGTGAGAACTGGGCCAGGCCAGGGTGGATGGAGAGGAGAGATGTGTGGGAGTTTCCAAGGTGACCCAGAGGATGTGGAGACTGAGTGTGGGTGGTGTGCTTCAGGGATGAGACGAGGTGGCCCCTTTGTTGGTGGATTGCAGTTCTGGAGGTTGTCACAGGAGATACATGGTCAGAATGAGAGAAAATGGAGCCCTGATTTACAACAGTGGGAACAGAAGGGCTTTCGATGCCAGGACACAGGCCAGTGGGAGCCAGGGGGCCACCAGTAGAAGGGGCCTCGGGGGAGAGGGGTGAGGCAGGGACGAGAGCATTGTCTGTTTTTGCATGACTGGTTGAGAGTGGTGTTGTCTGAGGGTGGGGACCGAAGAGTGGGTGTGAGTGTGGCAGGTGGCACAGCTAATTTTTGTGGGGGACCAGTTGATGTGAGGTGGTGGGTTTGTGGCTGAGAGCTGGCAGTGGTTCTGCTTGGAGAACCGTTTACTAGGGTGGAAGAAGTCAGGGGAGCATGAATTTTCATGACAGAAGAAAGGAGGACTGAGGACTTGGCTTTGGGGAGCAGAGTAGGGAACACATAGGAGAGTCTGGGGCATTCGGAGAGGCTGGCAGGAGGCAGACGGGGGCTGTACCAAAAGAAAGGGCTTGGTGTGGTGAGTCCTGAGGGGAAGCTGGGCAGGGAAGGGATTGAGTGAGAGTAGCAAGAAGGAGAGAGGGGGCATGGACTCACTGACGGGTGGTTGCCAGGATGGCAGAGCCACCTGGAAAGTCGTGCATCCCTTGGCGACTGGGATGCCTCATGAGATGCACAGCAGTGTCACCTGCTGCACGCTAGGCTTCGCGACTCAGCCTGTCGCTCCAGGGCCACGTGCCTGCACGGCATGGAACTGTTTTGAATACTGCAGGCAGTTGTCACACAATGGTTAGTATTCATGTATTTAAACATGTCTAAATATGGACTAGGTACAGTAAAAATACAGTATAAAAGGTAAAGTGGCATAGAGTGTAGGGCGAACGGCGTAGTGCGTAGGGCAGTTGGCGTAACGGGCGCTCGCAGGACTGGAGGTTGGCCGTGGTGGGTCAGTGAATGAAGGGTGTGCGCATGCGAAGGCCTGGGATGTCGCTGTCTGCGGTGCAGACTTCGCACACACTCTACAGTTAGGCCCTACTAGGTTCATTAAAAACGTCTTCTTTCTTCAGTAGTGAATTAGCCTTAGCTTACTGTGACTTTTAAACTTAATAAACGTTTTAATTTTTTAAAAACCTTTGGGACTCCATTGTAATAAGACATAGCTCAGAACATAAGTACGTTGTGCAGCTGTACCAAAACATTTTCTTTAATGTTCTTATTCAGTAAGCTTTTTTCTTTTTAAAATTCTTTATTTTTTAGTTTTTCAACTTTCTGTTAAAACCTAAGACACAGACACACACATTAGTCTAGGCCTACACAAAATCAGGACCATCGGTGCCACTGTCTTCCACCTCCACGTCTTGTCCCACTGGAAGGTCTTTGGGGGCATGGTGACATGCATGGAGTTGTCATCTTCCACGATAACAGTGCCTGCTTCTGGGGGTGCCTCCTGAAGGACTAAGGACTTGCTTGAGGCTGTTTTACAGCTGTTTGTTTTTTTTTTTAAATAAGTAGAAGGGGGATACTTTAAAATAATGATGAAAAGTACAGTACAACAGGCCAGGTGCAGTGGCTTGTGCCTATAATCCTAGCACTTTGGGAGGCCAAGGTGGGCAGATCGCCTGAAGTCAGGAGTTCGAGACCAGCCTGGCCAACATGGTGAAACCCTATCTCTACTAAAATACAAAAATTAGCCAAGTGTGGTGGTGGGTGCCTGTAATCCCAGCTGCTCAGGAGGCTGAGGCAGGAGAATCGCTTGAATCTGGGAGGCAGAGGTTGCAGTGAGCCAAGATCCTGCCATTGCACTCCAGCCTGGATGACAAGAGCAAAACACTGTCTCAAAAAAAAAAAAAAAAGTATAGTGCAGTTAGTACGGTAAATACGTAAAGCAGTAGCCTAGTTGTTCATTATGATCAAGTGTTACGTACGATACATAATGTATGTGCTGTACTGTTACAGGCATGGCGGTGCAGTGGGTTTGCTTACATCAGCGTCACTACAAACTCTGGGTGTATGCTTTGTGCGATGAGGTAACTGTGGCTGTGACATCACTAGTGATGGGATTTTTTCAGCTGCATTGTAGCTTACAGGACCGTGGTCCGATATGTAGTCTGTTGTTGACTAAAATGTCATCATGTGGTGCATGACTGTACCTCTCTGTGATAATTCAAAATACTCCCATTTCCTTCAGATTTTCTCTCTCCTTCCTTCCTTCCTTCCTTCCTCCCTCCCTCCCTCCCTCCCTCCCTGTCTTTCTTGAGATGGGAGTCTCACTCTGTGGGCCTGGCTGGAGTGCAGTGGCGTGATCTCGGCTCACTGCAACCCCCACCTCCCGGACTCAGGTGATTCTCCTGCCTCAGCCTCCCGAGGAGGTGAGATTACAGGCACATGCCACCACGCCCAGCTAATTTTTGTATTTTTTTAGTAGAGACGGGGTTTCACCAAGTTGGCCAGGATGGTTTCAATCTCCTGACCTCATGATCTGCCTGCCTCGGCCTCCCAAAGTGTTGGGATTACAGGCGTGAGCCACCGTGCCTGGCCGTTTTCTGTCTTTTGTAATAAACACACATTGCTTTCATTAAGTGAGGGAAAAATTATTGTAAAAATGCTGTTTCCAAGACCTATTTCAAGAGATGTCCATTTTACCCAGTAATCGCCTCAGTCCCTGCTGGGTTCTCAGTGGTCTGAGGACCGTGAGGAGTGTGACTTGAGACAGAATGCAGTCCCCGTAGGAGGGGGTTTGTGGCCCAGAAGGGGCGCTGCATAGCTGGGAGCCTTGCAGGGCCGCGTGTGCATTACTGCCAGTCAGAGTGGTGTGGGGGTCAGGGATGGGACAGCCTCGGACACCCTCTGGTTTGGGTCTGAGGCACCACGTCTTTCTGCTGTTGACTCCTCAGGGTGGGCACGAGTTTCAGATTCTGCCGTGGACGGCGTGGGGGGTGGAATTGTTCACTGTTGTCATAACGGTTTTCCATACATTTTCCTCCAAAGCCCTCTAGAGTTAATTTCCTTGGAAAATTTGCTTCTGAGTGTATTTTATAAATCTGGGGAGCATCCCTGTGTGTTACAATGAGCTGGACGGTAAATTCAGTTGCAATTTGAGTCCATATTTCAGAAAGCTGCCGTTGAACCCTAAGGGGCACTGAGTAATGACTGCTTGGAGAAGAGAGGTTGATTAGCCATAAAATGAATTTGACAGGAAGACCAGCCCGTTGGCTTCATGTGTGTGAAATACAGAGAGGCACTTAATCGTAAACGTGTCATTTCTGTTACGATCCTGAGAACACTGCAGCTGGAGTTACTGCTTTTCCATACTTTTATTTTCTCTCACTTCCCTGTTGCACTCACTGCTATTTTTACCCGCTGCTGTTAACCTTCAATTAAAAGTTATATTTTTATTAGAGATGAGGTCTCACTGTGTTGCCCAGGCTGGTCTTGAACACCTGGTCCCAAGTGATCCTCCTGCCTCAGCCTCACAAAGTGCTGGGATTGTAGGTGCGAGCCACCATACCCGGCCGGTTAATACTGTGTTTTTTGAGACCGGAGTCTTGCTCGGTCACCTCGGCTGGAGTGCGGTGGTGTGATCTCAGCGTCCTGCAATGCTGGTTGCAGGTCACTCACTCAGACTGCTGTCACGTATGGTTATCTCATCTCGTACACGTCCTTGTTCCCATTTCCAGGATGAGAAAACTAAAACTCAGCACACTTCCTTGGTTAAAACTGCCAGCTAGTAAGTGCTGGAGCTGGGCCTCAAACCTGGGCCTTTCGGCTCTCAAACCTGAAAGCTTTCTGCCAGTGTCAGAAAGACACCCAGGCCATTTCAGGAAAAGGACGTGACAGATAGATTGTGCTTGATCTAAGCAGACTGTGTCTTTCTTTTGTTGTTTTTCTGGCACGGAGCAAGCATTTGATTCTGCTCCTGGGTTTTGTGGGTCTGAACTTCAGAAGGGGTGCAGTGGGGATGTTTTGACTCTTCTCCGTGGTGTCTGGAGCCTCACTAGGAAGATGCCAATGCTGATTCACTGACTTGTCTCGTGGTGATGCAGGCTGTCCAGCGGGCCCTCATCTGGTGCTGAGGGTTGTAATGTGTACGTATGGGAGATCCTGGTGGCTAATTTTGGTGTCTTCAGAGAATGAGTAGCTGGGTCTCAAGAGCAGGAACCCAAGAGGGCCAGGTAGAAGCTGTATTGACTTAAAAAAAATTATAACATCTTCCCTGAGATACATGTACAACACAGTTCACCCACGTAACTTCACACAGAGCTGCCTTCACCCATTTAAAGTCTATCATGCAGTGGTTTTTTAGTGTCTTCAAAGAGTTGTGTAATTGTCATCACAATCAATTTTTGAACATGTTTATTGCCTCTAAAAACTTCGTGTATCGTTTATCACCCCTGCCCTCCTCCCTGTCCTAGTCCCTAAGTAACCACTAATCTATGTTCTCTGTGTATAGAATTGTCTATTCTAGGAATTTCAAATAAACAGAATAGTACAATGTGCATTGCACCTTCTTTCACTGAGCATAGTATTTTCAAGATTCGTCTATGTTGCAGCTTGTGTCCGTGCTTTCTGTTTTGTTTTGAGACAAGGTCCTGCTCTGTTGCTCAGGCTGCAGTGCAGTTCTGCAAACATGGCTCACTGCAGCCTTGATCTCAACTTCCTGGGCTCAAGGGACTCTCCTGCTTCAGCCTCCCTTGTAGCTGGGGCCACAGACATGCATCATCGTGCCTGGTTAATGTTTTGATTTTTTTGTAGGAATAGAGGTCTCTACAGATAGAGGTTTCACTTTGTTGCCCAGGCTGGTCTCTAACTCCTGGGCTCAAGTGATCCTCCCCACCTTGGTCTCTGAAAGCGCTGGGATTACAGGTGTGAGCCACCTCCCATCCCTGTCTCGTTCCTGAGCTTAGGGGGAAATATTCAGCCTTTTAACATTAAGTATGATGTTAACCGTGAGTTTTTTGTAGATCCTCTTTATCAAGATGAAGATTACCTTTGATTCCTGGTTTGTTGAGAATTTGTGTAATGAAGGAGTATTGAATTTTATCAGATGCTTTTTCTGTACCCATTTAGATGATCATGTGGGTTTTGTCCTTTATGCTGTTAGTATAGAGTGTTGCACTGATTTTTGGTTGTTAAACCAACCTTGCATTTCTTGGATAAATTCCATTTGATTATGATGTAATCCCTTTTCATGTGCTGTCGGATTTGGTTTGCTGGGAGTTTGGGTTTTTATGTGTCTGTAGTTTTCTTCGTGATGTCTTTGCTTGATTTTGGTATCAGGGTAGTGCTAGCCTCACAGAATGAGTTGGGGAGGATCGCCTCCTTTTCTAGGTTTTGGAAGGATTTATGAAGAATTGGCATGAATTCTTTCTTACCTGTTTGGTAATATTTACCAGTGAATCCATCTGGGCTTGGACTTTTCTTTGTGGGTAGTGTTTTGATTACTAATTTAGTCTCTTTTCTTTTTTGAGACATGCTGGAGTGCAGTGGTGCCATCATAGCTCATTGTAACCTCTAACTCTTGGGCTCAGGTGATCTTCCCACTTCAGCCTTCTGAGTAGCTAGGACTACAGGCGTGTGCCCCCATGTCCACTAGGGTTTTGGTTTTTAGTAGGTGAGGTGTTGCTTTGGTGGCCAGGCTGGTCTTGAACTCCTAGGGTTCAAGTGATCCCCCCACCTTGGTTTTCCAGAGTGCTGTGATTACAAGCATGAGCCAGTGTGCCCAGCCTCTAATTCAGTCTCTTTACATGTTCTCCTTGAGTAAGTTTCAGTTCTGTGTATCTTTCTGGGAATTTGTGCATTTTATCTGATTTATCTAATTTGTTGGTATGCAGTTGTTCATAATATTCTCTTACAGTTCTTTTTATTTCTCTAAGGTTGATAATAATGTCTTATCCCTCATTTCTGACTTTAGTAATATGAGTCTTCTCTTTTTTTCTTTTTCTTTCTTTCTTTCTTTTTTTTTTTTGAGACTGAGTCTCGCTCTGTTGCCAGGCTGGAGTGCAATGGTGCAGTCTTGGCTCACTGCAACGTCTGCCTTCTGGGTTCAAGCGATTGTTCTGCCTCAACCTCCTTATTAGCTGGGACTACAGGTGCGCGCCACCACTCCCAGCTATTTTTTTTTTTTTTTTTTTTTTTTGGTATTTTAGTAGAGATGGAGTTTCACTATGTTGGCCAGGATGGTCTCTGCCCCCTAACTTCGTGATCCACCCATCTTGGCCTCCCAAAGTACAGGGATTACAGGCATGAGCCATTGCGCTCGGCCCCTCTTTTTTTTTTTTTTTTTTCAGTCTAGCTAAAGATTTGTCTGTTTTATTCATGTGCTCAGAGAGCTGTCTTTTGGTTTCGTTCATTTTCTTTATATTGAAGGAAATAACCAGACCAGCAGCTTTCTGTGTCCCCCTGGAGTCCTGCTGTGGTTCTGGAAGTTGCCTCTCCTCTCTCCTTCTGTTGAGTGGCCAGGGCCAGTGCATGTGGGGGGCTTCCTGATTCTCCCCCTTCACCAGAGTAGCTCTGCTTTTATCTTTTTGGCATTTCCATGTAAAATTTCTTTTGAAAAGTTGGTTTACCGCTAAAGTACCAGCTTTCATATAGTGAAACCCCACAGAACAAGACTGGAGCTGCATGTATTAGCATCCATACACAAAGAACAATCTTGAGGGAACATCTAGTTGCAAAAAGATACATATGTATGAAATGATAATGCAAACTTTGCAAATGTGCAGAATAAGATTGTATGTTGCCTAGAGATCCACAGCTCTTCCATAACAATATAAACTCTTACATGAAATGGAAAATGTCAAATACAGGTTGGTACTACCTCAGAGGGGACAGGTAGAGAAGCAGAATGGGGAGGCTTTCACCTCTATTACGTGACAGACTGTTGGAATCTGATGGAAGTGAGTCTCCGGGTGGTGTCTGTGTGGGTATTCCTTATGTTGTATGTGCCACCTGGCTGGCTCTGCAGCCTGCCACGGTGGGTGACCTTGGGCAGGCGACTTAAGCTTTCTGTCCCTCAGTTTTTCCACCTTTAGAATGGGAAGAGTAATCATACCTGCCTTATTGGGTTGCAAGGATTAAAGGAGTTAACACATTAAGACTTGAGAATAATGCTAATCTCTGTTAACTACTGCCATTATTCTCTATGCTTTATTGTTTGCAGTGTTGATATTTACAAAGAAACAGGCAGGTTGAGCCAATCCAGAGGCTGCTGAGAGTGGCTGGAGCTGAGCAGTGGCGCGCAGCGTGCTGGCGACAGGGCTGTGCCTTCAGTTTTCTGTGTGTTTCTTTCCTTTGGTGAAAGTATCCAGCCCCAGCTCCCGCTGGGACCTCCCTGTGGTTCATGCCACATGGTGTCTGTGTCCTCAGCACCCAGGACAGCGCCTGCCACGTAGGTCCTTCCTGGTTGAGAGGAGGGATCCATGCTTTGCTTTCAGGTGTCTTTTTCAGTTTGAAACGGAAACCAGCTCACTCTGATGTGCGCAGAAATAAATGGGATGTTTTCATTTGGATGCTGACTTTAGAATTTTCTTCTGAAATCATGTAATTCTCCTTACTGGCTTTTTTTGGGAAGGAGAAGTCATTATAAAGCCTCTAAGGGGCCACACCCTTTAGAACTACTTTCTCTGGGTTTCCAGTCTTCCTGTGTGGAGTGAGCGGTGAGACTGGGCTCCTGGACCTTTGAAGGAAGGCCAGGTGTGGGCTCCTGTTGCTGCTTCTGTAGTGACAGGCCCCTGGCTGTCACTTTTATATCCCATGATTCCATGGCTCCCGGCCTTCAGATTGGGTGTGCGCTGTTTTGTTTATATCAGCCTTCTGCCTGCTGCACTTTTCCTAGTTCTAAGTGTGAATTTCTTGTTTCTCAAGGAATCTTCCAAGACTGGGTTTCTTCTCTCCTCCTGTGACAGTCTTTTGTGGGAATGATCATAAAACATTAAAAATGCCCGTTGAAGTTTTGCTTCTCTAAGGAAACTGTAAGAGCCTTGATAGTTTGCACTATCTTCTGCTTATCTTTGCCTCCCCAGCGCCCTGTCAGAGTCAGTAGCAAAAAAATGTTTGTTAAATTTTGCTGAAAACTCTTAGAGTATGAAAGTAAACATTTGGCAATTAATGTATTGCGCTGGAGGCATAGGAGTGGGGTACGAAATAGAAACTAAGTGGAAGGCCGGGCGCGGTGGCTCACACCTGTAATCCCGGCACTTTGGGAGGCCGAGGCAGGTGGATCACGAGGTCAAGAGATCGAGACCATCCTGGCCAACATGGGGAAACCCCGTCTCTATTAAATATACAAAATTAGCTGGGCATAGTGGCACGTGCCTGTAGTTCCAGCTACTTAGGAGGCTGAGGCAGGAGAATTGCCTGAACCCAGGAGGCGGAGGTTGCGGTGAGCCGAGATCACACCATTGCACTCCAGCCTGGGTAACAAGAGTGAAACTCCGTCTCAAAAAAAAAAAAAAAAAAAAAATCTGCAGGCTGGCCGGACGCGGTGGCTCACGCCTGTAATCCCAGCACTTTGGGAGGCCGAGGCAGGTGGATCACGAGGTCAAGAGATCGAGACCATCCTGGTCAGCATGGTGAAACCCCATCTCTACTAAAAATACAAAAAATGAGCTGGGCACGGTGGTGCACACCTGTAGTCCCAGCTTACTCTGGAGGCTGAGGCAGGAGAATCTCTTGAACCTGGGAGGTGGAGATTGCAGTGCATGGAGATCACGCCACTGCACTCCAGCCTGTGACCGAGGGAGACTCCATCTCAAAAAAAGAAACTGACTGGTGGAAAACTGAAAAATGACCCAATGTAGTATTTTAATGTTAAAGATGATATTCTCGAACCAGTGAGTAAAAGGAGAGGTTACTTAATAAATGACATTGACCCATTCTTTATTTTGTTTTTAGTTTCCTAATAAACACGATATCGCAAAATAAAATAAGTTCTAGGTGGACTGAAAACTTAAGGGTAGAAGCGAGACCTATAGAAATATGAAACTGACACACAGCGGGATGTCGATGCACTCTCGGAAGGCGTGGGCCTTTCCAAGTGTCGTCCCCAAAGCGAGATCACGAGCAAAGGACTAAAGAGTGGCTCGGCCTCCCAGACCAAGGAGAACAGATTGGCCACCACCATTTTCTTCCTGTCGCTGCTCTAACAAATCATCACAGACTTTCTGGCTTATAATGAACATGATATCTTAGAGCTCTGGAGTTTGCAAGTCTGACATGGTTCTCACTGGGCTAAAACCCAGGCGTTGGCAGGGCCGGTTCCTTCTGGAAGCTCCAGGGGAGAGCATTTTCCCTGCTCCCTCCGGCTCCAGGAAGCGCCAGCGTTCCTTGGCCTATGGCCCCTTTTCTCCACGTTCAGAATCAGTCATGTTGCACGTGTGTGACCTTTCATCGTCCCGTGTCTCTCTGACCACAGCCGGGAATGTTCTCTGCTTTTGAGTACTCATGGTTAGACTGGACCCTCCAGGATAGCGCAGGATGCTCTCCCACCTCAAGGTTTGTGTTCCTAGTTGCATCTGCAAAGTCGCCCTTGCCATGTAAGGTGACACAGTTACAGGTTCTGGGCATTAGGATGTGGACGTCTTGGGTGGGGGCCGTTACTCTGACCTCACCGCTGGAACGGCTAAGAAGGAATCCTCTGTGTACAAGATTTTTACAAATCAGTAGGAAAGTGGTGAGCACCTCATTAAAAAATGGACAAAGGGTACGAACAGGCAGTTTAGAAAAAGAAGAGATTCAAATGAACAAAGTTACAAACAATGTTTGACCTCACCAATGAATGAAAAGGCACACAGCCAGCACGGAGACTGCTGTTCTCCTGTTAGGTGAGCGGTGGTCTGTGGTGTCCTAGGCTGCTGCTGGGATATGAAGTGCTGCTCCTTGGCAGGGTGGACCAGTGGCGTTTTCAGTACGTGCTCTATGTCTCAAGCTTTCCATTTCTAGGAGTTTATCCTCCAGAGGTCATCATAGTTGTGCGCAAATATTTGTCTACAAAGATAATTCAATGCTTTTTTGTCATCACTATTTGATTTTACTTCTTAGGGACAGGGTCTCACTCTGTAACCCAGATTGGAGTGCAGTGGTGCAGTCTGGGCTCACTGCAACCTCTGCTTCCCAGGCTCAAGCGATCCTCCCACCACTTTTTTATAATCACTTATTTTAAGTTCTTGGGGCAGGGTCTCACTCTCTAAGCCAGGTTGGAGATCCGTGGTGCAGTCTTAGCTCACTGCAATCTCAGCCTCCCAGGTCACTGGGACCGCAGGCATATGCTACCATGCTCAGCCATTTTTTTTGGTTATTTTTTGTACAGACAGGGTTTTGCTGTGTTGCCCAGGCTGGTCCTGAACTCCTGAGCTCAAGTGATCTGCCCATCTTGGCCTCCCAAAGTGCTGGGACCACCGGCGTGAGCCACTGCACCCGGCCTGTAATCACAATTTTAAATAAGTTAAGTGTCTCACAGTCAACTTCAGTTAAACACGTTACGTTGTAGCCCTCAGGGGATGGAGTGAAATGAGAGGTGGTCCTGTGAGGGAGATGGCACAGGCCGGCATGAGGTCACTGGTGCTCATTCTGTTAGGGCTCTTAACAACTTTCTTAAACTTTGAAATCATTGCAACTTACAAGGAGTTACAGGGAGCTGTCTTGGGAGATCTGTGTGCTCTTCCCTCATTGTTATGCTTTTAGGCTTATATATGTTGCTCATATTCTTTTTATGTATCAAACAATACATATAAAGCCAATTATTTAAGTAAATTGAAAAAGATAGTAATGATGTGGGGAAATAGTAATGATCTGTTACCAAGTAAAGAAGGTAACACTCCATTCTGTTGAAAAAATTAAAACTTGGCCAGGTGCAGTGGCTCACACCTGTAATCCCAGCACTTTGGGTGGCCTCGGTGGGTGCATCATCTGAGATCAGCAGTTTGAGACCAGCCTGGCCAACATGGTGAAACCCTGTCTCTACTAAAAATACAAAAAGAAAAAAAAATTAGCTGGGCGTGGTGGCGGGTGCCTGTAATCCCAGCTACTTGGGAGGCTGAGGCTGGAGAATCATCCCTTGAACCCAGGAGGCAGAGGTTGCAGTGAGCCGAGATCGCGCCACCGCACCCCAGCCTGGGCGACAAGAGCAGAACTGTCTCAAAAAAAAAAAAAAATTAAAACATTTGCGTCTATGTTTAAACACCTCTTTATCCATGTTTATTTTCACATATACACCCCCCGAACCTTCAAGGTACCACATCAGAATGTCACCGTGGTCTCTTTCCCACGTGGCCTGGATCAGTTAGGATATCTGACAGTATTGCCTTCAGCAAACAGAGACTCGTTTATTTTGTGTGTCTGGAAGTCTGTGGTAAGCAGTGCAGGGTTGGGCAGCGGCTCGAAGCCACCACAGCCCTGTGCTCTCTCCTGCCTGTCTGCCCTGCTGCCCTTCATGCTGGTGTCTTCACTCATGCACGTTGGCTGAGGTTTTACCTCTGTGTTCCAGGCTGGAAGAAGGGATAGAAGCTAGGGGCCAAAGGTGTGCTAGCTAAACCTTTTTTTTCTTTTATTTTAAGGAAAGTAATAACCCCATTTATTTCTCACTGGCTGTGAGCAATAAATGTGTGTCACAGGGCCAGCCGTGGCTGAAGTCAGCCAAGGAGCAAAGGCTTCTG
Source organism: Saguinus oedipus (assembly GCA_031835075.1). Taxonomy (NCBI): domain Eukaryota; kingdom Metazoa; phylum Chordata; class Mammalia; order Primates; family Cebidae; genus Saguinus; species Saguinus oedipus. The sequence continues at coordinate 221,909,906 of CM063169.1, forward strand.
GGTAGAGCTTGATCAGCCAGCCAGTACCCCAGTGTCTGCCACGTGGGGTATGTTTCCATGTTTTCCAAATTCGCTCTGATGAATGTAAGACTTTTATAATAAGACCATTAAATCTTTAAAAAAAATATTTGTCTTTCGCAATTCTGCATTCAGTCTTGAGACAAAATGGTGGCTGGTGCCACTTCCCAGGTGGGCATTTCTCCATGAGCGTTTGTCTGCGGGCAGAGGCTGCAGTCGCTTCCTCGCACTCCCAGACACCCTCATCACCGTGGGGATACCTGAGGGCCAGTGGTGGTGCTTGTCGGGCTGAGGCCCATTCTCAGGGAGGGCTGAATGGCCTGCTTGTGTGGGGTGTGGGCTGGTATGGTGCTATTCATCCCTTCTCACCTGGGCCCTCGGGACCCCGGGAGGCTGCAGGGGGCCTGCGGCAGCCGATGAGGGCTGCATCCTTCAGCCCTGTGGGTTCCTAGGAGCCCATGTTTCGGGCAAGCTGGTGGTAGGCTCTTGGGAAGGCAGGAGAGAGGCTCACTGTTTTCCCTTTCTTTCCCGTCAGCATCCAGCACGTGTATGGCGCCCAGCACCCCCCCTTTGATCCACTGTTACATGGCACGTAAGTGACGTCCTAACCTTGCTTGGCTTCTTGGCTGTGGCAATCCCGTCTTCCTGCTTCCCCCTGCTCCCGGGCATTCCTGAGGGAGGAGAGTGGCTTCTTATTCAGCCATGCTGATCAAGCAGTTGCTTTGTGTGAGACATGGGCATCCCGTGTCGCTCTTCCCGGTGAAGACTGTGATGTGGGAGCCACAGCCTGATGTGGGGAGGCGGCGGAGCCCTGGGGAGAGCCAGGAGCTGGCATCCGTTAGCCAGGGCAGCCTGGCTCCAGGCCATCCATGCTGGCTTGTCCTTTCCCCTCCTCGTTGCATTCTCCACTTGCTGCTGGAGCCTGGCCCTGGCCTGTCGTGGCCCCCCCACAGCAGGCGGGAGCGCAGGGCGTGGGACTTGTGCTGGGCTGGTGTGGCCCTGCAGGACTGCGCCTGTCTGAGAAATGTCTGACTTGAGGTGGGGCCAGTGCTATGTGTTGTCATGTTTTGGGGGAATCTCACTTAGATGATCGTGTCTTCAAATCTGTACACCACAGGCCCGTTCCCTGCACAGGAGCTCCCGGCCCACAGCCCCACTGCCGGGTGGGAGTCTTACTGGGTCTCCGGGAAGGCCACAGGCACTGGCCAAGGGCCGCTGGGGCGGGTCTGCAGGGCGTCACTGTGCGGCCCCGCGCCGCCTTGCAGGCGGCCTTCCCAGAGCTCTTTCCCATCTCCCACCACTGTCCTCGCGGTTTCGGCTGCTCTTATTTTGGCTGTCTGTGTGACTCACCTTTGCTTTTTCACTCACTATTGCCAGATGGAAGCTGAAAACTTCTGTGTATGTCTTTTTACCTGGGGACTCTTTTCTGGCTGGTTTTGGGGTGAAGCCTTCGAGCCCGTGTGATTCAGGACTGCCTTTGCATTGCAGTTTGCTCAAGTCCACGGCCAAGATGCCAACCACACCAGTGAAGGCCAAGAGGGTCAGCACCTTCCAGGAGTTCGAGAGCAACACCAGCGATGCCTGGGATGCGGGGGAGGATGACGACGAGCTCCTGGCCATGGCGGCGGAGAGCCTGAACACCGAGGTCGTCATGGAGACAGCCCACCGCGTGCTGCGCAACCACAGCCAGCGGCAGGGGCGGCCTGCGCTGCGGGAGGCGCCGGGGCTGCAGCAGAAGCCCAGGCCTGAGGCGGAGCCACCCTCACCCCCCAGCGCTGACCTCCGGCTGGTGAAGTCTGTCAGTGAGAGCCACACGTCCTGTCCTGCAGGTATGGGAATTCTGGAGGGACGGTCTGTCTGGGCTTCTGGCCGAGCCAAGAAGCCAGTCCACTCACTGTGGGAGAATCAGTGGGCTCCTGTCCTCATTTGCAGGAGGCCTTCTGGCCATGAAAGCCCTTGCAGTTCTCTTCCAGGGGCAGGGCAGTCGTCTGTGCTGTTCCCTCGGGCCCCATGTGCTTTCATGTGTCCTAGCTGAGTGGAGTGGCTGGGCACCAGGCTGTTGTGGGCTGGCTGTGAGAGGGCCACGGGCAGGCAGGCGCTTGGGGGACTGTCTCCCTCCTGACTCCACCATCTTGTGATGGCTCCGTGGGCGGTGATGCCTGCTGAGGTGTCAGGCCAGCTGCACGTTCAGGGGCTGGCCCTCTAGGCTGCTTACAGGGTTCCTGCCAGGGGTGCATCCAGGTGAGCTCAGGTCCCTCAGGGCTGGGAGTCTGACTTTTGTGCCAGCCCCATTTGCATTCTGTCCCCTTGGGTGGGGTCGTGTCCGGGGCCGTGTGCATGGCGCTGGTGTGTGCAGCTGCTTTGAGACTGTTTCTGTGGCCGCTGCTCGTCATGTGTTCAGGTCACCATGTTGGCCGGAAAAGCTTCACAGTCGTGTGATGAACCCGCTGTGGGTTGGGCACTGTTTTCAGGGCTTGGCATACCCCAGTGGACAGACTGAGGTACCTCTGTGCCCTGTGGAAAATCCGTTCTGGTGAGGGGGATGGATGCAGCACCGCCCACCTCCAGCAAGGGGGCACAGAGTGTGTGGGGAGGCAGCAAGTGCCACACTCGAGAGGCGGATAGCGGGGTGGGAGCGTGGTGGCCGTGAGAGCAGTGGGGAGTGGGTGTCCTTGTGTGAGCAGAGTTGTTGGGAGGCTAGGGGCTGGGGCAGGGGCCAGCCGGGCGGCCACAGGCCCTCAGAGATACCTCCCTCCAAGGTCTTCTCTCCCCACATTTCCCCTGAGAAGATGGAGATTGTTGAGTAGCTCGAGGTTACGCTGCAGAACTAGGTTTCATACCTAGGTCTAGTTTTCCAAACCACTCTCTAAGAGCTGGTTAACTTCTAAAATATTACAGCTCTCATTAGGTGAGAATGCTGTCCGTGATTTCATTTGATCAATTTTCTTTTTGGAGTGGAATAAATTTTAAAGTCTTTGAACTCTCAAGTGGAAATCTGGTTATGGCCTTTGCAGGAGGGTTGGAAACCTGTTGACTGATTGAAGCATGCACTGCCCGCCTTCTGCAGGCTTAGTCCTGGGCTCAGCTGGGGTGGAGCTGATGTTGGCAAGATCGCTGGCCTCATCTGCTCATAGGTAGTGCTGACGTTGAAGCTCTGTGAGCCTCTCAGCACCCTGCCACCTACCCCCAAGATGCAAGGTGCTGTCAGTCTGAGAGTGGCCAGGACCGCAGGACCACACGGTGTGTGCTAGGGGGTCCGGCCAGAGGCAGGCTCAGGCTGTGACCAGCCGGGTCGAGGGGGCTGTGGGATGTCACCCTGGGATGGCCTCGTCCTGGAAGAGCCAAGTGCAGGATGCTCCAGGCAGGTAGTGCTGGGAGAAGGGGCCCATGCCCTCGCCGCCCTGTGCCCCTGCTGCCCCGTGCCCCCGCTGCCCCGTGTCCCCGCTGTCCCATGTCCCCGCTGCCCCGTGCCCCCGCTGCCCCGTGCCCCCGCTGCCCCGTGCCCCCGCTGCCCCGTGCCCCCGCTGCCCCGTGCCCCCGCTGCCCCGTGCCCCCGCTGCCCCGTGTCCCCGCTGCCCCGTGCCCCCGCTGCCCCGTGCCCCCGCTGCCCCGTGCCCCCGCTGCCCCGTGCCCCCGTTGCCCCGTGCCCCTGCTGCCCCATGCCCCTGCTGCCTGCATTGGAGTTGGCCACATTTCCTGCGTTTCTGGACAAGCGTCTTTTGAGCGCTTCGGCTTTATTGATCATTTACTGTGTGGCAAGCACCGTAGCAAGCCCTTGTGGTGATGAACTCGTTCAGCTTTGCAGTAGCATGAGGGCTTAGGCTTGTAGGCCCTGCTCAGGAGTGCGTGGTCCCTTCGTGTCTTGATGCAGCCGCATCAGTCATCTCTAAAGATCGCAGGGAAGTCTGGCTCTGGGACACAGTGTGCAGCTGTTCCTCCTGCTAAATATCGGCTCTGGGGAACTCTTAAGTGCCGCTGAAGCAGGAGCCTCTGGAGGAGGCAGAGAGGGGCACTGTCACCCATGTCCTCCCCTCTGCTCAGGCTGAAGCAGGAGCGTCTGGAGGAGGAAAAGAGGGGCACTGTCACCCGTGTCCTCCCCTCTGCTCAGATGCTGGTTTTCAGCCCACCTTGCAGTAAGGCTGGCAGCAGGAACTCCAGAGCCAGATGCCCCAGGCTGGAGCCCCAGCCAGCCCTCGGTGTACAGCTACCGCAAAACAGGAATCCCAGCAGGTGCTGAGGCGGGTTGGAGGGAGTCAGGGAAAGTGGGCAGTGAGGATGGGGGGAGGGGACAGGGTGTTACTCTGAAGTCTATGCCCCCACTTCAGCAGACTTTACTGGAAACTTAACTGGGCCACATTCTGCCCAGAGCCCATAGGTTGCCTGGCTCCTGGATGGCCTGAGGGTTGCTGTGTGAATTCTTTTCCCCCACCCTCAGGTTATGAAGGAAATTGGGGAGCTGTGTGGGAAGGAGGGCGCGGGGCAGTGTGGCCCTTACCTCCTCACTCCTGCGGCTGCCGTAGCGGCTGTCAGCCCGTCAGCTGCAGCACGTGCTCTGGCTCCATTTCCTGGAGTTTATTTTTCACTCCACTTTAATTTTCAGTTTTTGAAGGATGCAATAGCTGGACAGGATTTAGGCCTAGGAGTTTGGAGCGTTTCCCAGCCTCTTGCTTGTTGGTCTCGGGTGGCTGTGTTGAGTGACCTGACGGCCTTAGGGTCTTCCCTGGGGCTCACCTGGTCCGGGGTTGCTGGGTGTAACTGTCTGTCTCACATCTTGCTTGGGTCTCCATGGTCACTGCCTGAGGTGGCGTCTGGGAAGGTGCCATTCCTCATAGGTCTCGCTTTCTTTGTTTCTTTGGGATGAGGGTCTCTGTGTGATCTTCCTCCCAGGGCAGTGGTGAGAGCCCGGGAGGGCCAGGCAGGTGGTGGGGTCAGGCATGCGCTTGAGACAGCAGGTGAGTGCCCTCATAGACCCTGGTCCCTGGTGAGTCCCCACTGTTGCCTCCTGTCCTCAGCGCCTCTGTGGGCTTTCTTCTTGCCCTCACAGTAACTTGCAGGGCTGCCCTCTACACTCAGGCCTGGCTGCCCCAAGATCAACCTCCTGCACAGACCCTCTGGGTCATGTCACCTGGGCAGCCCCCGATCCGCTGTCCGAGGCATTGGTGGGACCCTGACTACCAACACAGCCCAGGGGGTCCTGGAGTTTTCTGGCTGTCATTGTGTCGCTTTTATGTGAGGCGTGTCCATTTCATTAATACTCTGCCAGTGAGGCGAGTGAATTTCAGAGGTGTCACTTCCATGTTATTGCTCAAGAAACCGAAGTCCCCACTGCTCAGTGATGGGAAGAAGGGACTGTTGTAACCCCACAGCGCTCACAAAGGGACAGCGACACAGCAAGGAAGAGCATGGGGTTGGGAGGAGTGCCCTCACCCTCATCCCCCTCTCTCACCACTGCAGAAAGTGCCAGCGATGCCACCCCTCTGCAGCGGTCCCGGTCTCTCCCACACTCGGCCACCATCATGCTGGGTGGGACCTCTGACCCCAGCACCCTCAGCAGCTCAGCACTGAGCGAAAGAGAGGCCTCCCGGCTCGACAAGTTCAAGCAGCTGCTTGCCGGACCCAACACGGACCTTGGTAAGCATCGTGCCCGCTGGAGAACACGTGCAGACATTTCTGAAATAGATCACATCGTAAAGGATTCTGTGTCTGCCTCTGTAATGCACGTGTTTCCATGCGTAATTTGTGTAATGTTTTCATGCCAGTAAATCACAAAGGTAGCAGCAATTTGTGCTGCTCGCTTTTTTGTAGACGTGTTTTGTTAATGTTTTTCCAATGCAATTTGAAAATGTATTTTCTGTTCCTTTTTATTTTTATTTTTTTAATTGAGACTGGTTCTTACTCTCTCTCCCAGGCTGGAATGCAGTAGTGCGATCATAGCTCGCTGCAACCTGGAACTCTTGGGCTCAAGCAATCTTCCTGCCCCTGCCTCCCAAGTAGCTGCGACTACAGGCTTGTGCCACCACCTCACAAAGTTTATTAAACAATTTTTTTCTAGAGATAAGGGTCTCCCTATGTTGCCCAGGCTGGTCTTCAACTCCTAGGGTTAAGAGATCCTCCTGCCTCAGCCTCGCAAAGCACTGACTGGGCTTACAGCTGTGAGCCACCATGCCTGGCCCGTGCTGTTTTCTTACTGTCCCAGTTGCCCTCTTTATTATTGTGGCCATTGGTGAGCCCTTCAAGGCTGGCCAGGTGGACATCCAGGATGCCATCCTTTCATGGTTTTCTGAGACAGCGGCTCATGGGGGCACAGTGCTGGCAACCATCAGCTCGACCTGCTGATTTTGCACTTTCCTGCCCTGGGGCTGGTGGTCATCAGAGGGTGACAGTCTGTGAGCCCTGCAAGGGGGCAACGGTGAGGCTGGAGCAGAGGGGCAGGCCCTCAGGGCGAGCGCAGTCAGCAGCGTGACCCTTCCTGTGGGAGCTGCTTCCGGGCACACGCAGCGCCACGTGGAGTGTGGCGGCCAGGCTCTGTGGAACACACCCGCTTTGAGTTCCTCTGGTGGAATTCCTACTGAATCCATGTTCTTACTTTATGAATCTCATCTTCGTGGAGTGCCACTCTGGCTAGACATTTGCTAGACGCTGGAGCTCTCGGGGGGACCGGAATGTGGCCTTGGTCATGGGATTGCTTCATGGGGGGGACACACCTGTATCAGTTGTGGCTGGTGCCACCATGTCACTGAGAGCTGGGGGTGCAACGCCTGGCTCAGCCAGGAGGTGGCGAGTGGGGCACGCGGATGGGCCAGCAGGAGCTGCGCCTGCAGGCTCAGAGGCCCGGGGCAGGGAGAGGGTTTCTGGCAGAAGCTCTGGTTCCCGGGGCACAGCTGAGGCTGCGTTCCCCTGGCTGCGGAGGGCAGCTCCTGGAAGGTCTGCTGGCTAGAAGGACACAGCTCTGAGTGAGTTCTCAAGGTGGGCTGTTGTTTCTCCCTTAGGTTTATTTTTCAAAACAGTAACGCTTGCATATGCTGTCACAGGACACAGCATAGCAGGTGTATGTGGAATGAGGCCTGTCCCAGCCTCCACTTCCCCTTCCTTTCCACAATCGCAGGTGTCTCCTTCCAGCGATGGCCCATGCACATGTTGTTTTAAGTGTTTTATGTTGATGCGATTCAAACTTTCAGAACATTGGCAAGAACGGTGCAAACAAGTCCCATATGCTGTGCACGCAGTCACCAGTAGTTTATGTTTGCCCATTACCATTCTGCGTGCGTGCCTGTTTGTGTGTCTGTGTGTACGCTCCTTTTGGTACGAACCTTGCCGTTCTGCGTGCGTGCCTGTTTGTGTCTCTGTGTGTGTGCTCCTTTTGGTACGAACCTTGCCGTTCTGTGTGTGTGCCTGTTTGTGTGTCTGTGTGTGCTCCTTTTGGTATGAACCTTGCCGTTCTGCGTGTGTGCCTGTTTGTGTGTCTGTGTGTGCTCCTTTTGGTACGAACCTTGCCGTTCTGCGTGCGTGCCTGTTTGTGTCTCTGTGTGTGTGCTCCTTTTGGTACGAACCTTGCCGTTCTGTGTGTGTGCCTGTTTGTGTGTCTGTGTGTATGCTCCTTTTGGTATGAACCTTGCCGTTCCGCCTGTGTGCCTGTTTGTGTGTCTGTGTGTGTGCTCCTTTTGGTATGAACCTTGCCGTTCTGCGTGTGTGCCTGTTTGTGTGTCTGTGTGTATACTCCTTTTGGTATGAACCTTGCCGTTCTGTGTGTGTGCCTGTTTGTGTGTCTGTGTGTGTGCTCCTTTTGGTATGAACCTTGCCGTTCTGCGTGTGTGCCAGTTTGTGTGTCTGTGTGTATACTCCTTTTGGTATGAACCTTGCCGTTCTGTGTGTGTGCCTGTTTGTGTGTCTGTGTGTGTGCTCCTTTTGGTATGAACCTTGCCGTTCTGCGTGTGTGCCTGTTTGTGTGTCTGTGTGTATACTCCTTTTGGTATGAACCTTGCCGTTCTGTGTGTGTGCCTGTTTGTGTCTCTGTGTGCACGCTCCTTTTGGTATGAACCTTGCTGTTCTGCGTGCGTGCCTGTTTGTGTCTCTGTGTGTATGCTCCTTTTGGTACGAACCTTGCCGTTCTGTGTGTGTGCCTGTTTGTGTGTCTGTGTGTATGCTCCTTTTGGTATGAACCTTGCCATTCTGCGTGTGTGCCTGTTTGTGTCTCTGTGTGTGTGCTCCTTTTGGTACGAACCTTGCCGTTCTGTGTGTGTGCCTGTTTGTGTGTCTGTGTGCACGCTCCTTTTGGTATGAAACTTGCCATTCTGCGTGTGTGCCTGTTTGTGTGTGTGTGTGTGCTCCTTTTGGTATGAACCTTACCGTTCTGCGTGCGTGCCTGTTTGTGTCTCTGTGTGTACGCTCCTTTTGGTACGAACCTTGCTGTTCTGTGTGCGTGCCTGTTTGTGTGTCTGTGTGTACGCTCCTTTTGGTACGAACCTTGCCGTTCTGTGTGTGTGCCTGTTTGTGTGTCTGTGTGTGCTCCTTTTGGTATGAACCTTGCCGTTCTGCGTGCGTGCCTGTTTGTGTCTCTGTGTGTATGCTCCTTTTGGTATGAACCTTGCCGTTCTGTGTGTGTGCCTGTTTGTGTGTCTGTGTGTATGCTCCTTTTGGTATGAACCTTGCCGTTCTGCGTGTGTGCCTGTTTGTGTGTCTGTGTGTGTGCTCCTTTTGGTATGAACCTTGCCGTCTGTGTGTGTGCCTGTTTGTGTGTCTGTGTGTATGCTCCTTTTGGTATGAACCTTGCCATTCTGCGTCTGTTGCCTGTTTGTGTCTCTGTGTGTGTGCTCCTTTTGGTACAAACCTTGCCGTTCTGTGTGTGTGCCTGTTTGTGTCTCTGTGTGTGTGCTCCTTTTGGTACGAACCTTGCCGTTCTGTGTGTGTGCCTGTTTGTGTGTCTGTGTGTGTGCTCCTTTTGGTATGAACCTTGCCGTTCTGCGTCTGTTACCTGTTTGTGTGTCTGTGTGTATGCTCCTTTTGGTACAAACCTTGCCGTTCTGTGTGTGTGCCTGTTTGTGTCTCTGTGTGTGTGCTCCTTTTGGTACGAACCTTGCCGTTCTGTGTGTGTGCCTGTTTGTGTGTCTGTGTGTGTGCTCCTTTTGGTATGAACCTTGCCGTTCTGTGTGTGTGCCTGTTTGTGTGTCTGTGTGTGTGCTCCTTTTGGTATGAACCTTGCCGTTCTGTGTGTGTGCCTGTTTGTGTGTCTGTGTGTGTGCTCCTTTTGGTATGAACCTTGCCGTTCCGCCTGTGTGCCTGTTTGTGTGTCTGTGTGTGTGCTCCTTTTGGTATGAACCTTGCCGTTCCGCCTGTGTGCCTGTTTGTGTGTCTGTGTGTACACTCCTTTTGGTATGAACCTTGCCGTTCTGCGTCTGTTGCCTGTTTGTGTGTCTGTGTGTGTGCTCCTTTTGGTATGAACCTTGCCGTTCCGCCTGTGTGCCTGTTTGTGTGTCTGTGTGTGTGCTCCTTTTGGTATGAACCTTGCCGTTCCGCCTGTGTGCCTGTTTGTGTGTCTGTGTGTACACTCCTTTTGGTATGAACCTTGCCGTTCTGCGTCTGTTGCCTGTTTGTGTGTCTGTGTGTGTGCTCCTTTTGGTATGAACCTTGCCGTTCCGCGTGTGTGCCTGTTCGTGTGTCTGTGTGTGTGCTCCTTTTGGTATCAAACATTTGAGAGTCAATCGGAGATAGATCCTTTACCTGTAAAACCTTCACTGGAGATTTTCTAAGCACGAGGACATTCCGTCAAGGTAGTCACAGCACAGGTGTCAGAATCAGGACGTTTTACGTTGGCACAGTACTGTTTGAACACGTTTATTACTATAATCCACCGTCCACATTCACATTCTGCCGGTTGTCGCGGTCATGTCCTTTCTCTCTTTTTCCTTAGTCCAGACTCCAGTGGGGACCGTGAGTTCCATTCAGGTGTCGTGCCTCTGTCTTCTCCATCCACCTGGAATGGCAGCTTTGCCTGCCTCTGTCTCCATCGTGACACCTGAGCAGAGCACAGGCCAGTTATTCTGTGGGATGTCCCTTGGATTGTTTGGGTCTGATGCTTCCCCATGATGAGATTGTGGTTGATAATTTTTGGCAGGAACATCACTGACGGGATTTGTGTTCTTCTGGGACAGTGCAGTGGGGTGTGTGGTGCAGCTGGACGCTAACAGTGGTGATGTGGACTCTGGTCGCTTGGATGAGGTGGCGTCTGCCTGCCCTTCCCGCTGAGTGCTCCCTCTCTCCTCCGGTGATGGAGTGCTCTGTGGAGAGGTGGCCTGGGGCCTGTGTGTCTCTACAGTACATTTCCTTCCCCGCTGCACAGGAAGGCGGTTGTGCGCCACACTTTTTAGAGGGATGATGTATGTTGCCATGGTGTCCGTGGAGAAGAGCCTTAGTCTTCAGAGTGTACCACGCCATCCTGTGGGTGTCCCGCACTTGACTGCACCAGCCCCTGTGGATGGGCAGGCAGGTTCTTCCTAATTTACTATTATTCCAGCCAATTCGAGGACTTCTCTTTAGTCATCTGAGCTTCCTGCTGTGATGATGAGATTCACAGAGCCTCCCTAGGCCTGGGTGGGGTGAGGAGGCAGCATGGGGATGGCTCTGTGATTTTGGCTAGAGCACCGGGTAGGTGGAAGCACCACCCACCGAGATGGGGCATAAAGGTAGATCGTGCCTATGGGAGTCTAGACCTGTGCTTGAGGTACCCATCTTGGCCACCTCCTCTTCCAGCATGCCACTGTCCCTTCTCTGCTGGCTCGCATGCCTCCAAGGTGGTGTGGGGATGCAGAACTACATTGCGCCTGGGAGGGTAGGTCCTGGAGCCGGGCTGCTGCGTGGAGAGCTGGCTCCACTGGTGACTTGCCTCGTGACCTTGAGCCAGCTTGGTGATGATGCTGTGCCTCAGAGTTCCTGTTTGTGTGATGGGCATGATGAAAGCACTGCTCCCTTTGCAGATTAAATGAGATCGTATGTATAACATGCTTAAGAGAGTGCCTGGCACGCACTAAACACTCAAAAATGTTCATTATTTTCGTGGCTGTTCTTATGCTCACTTGAATTGGCCTTTTTATCCCCTCACTCGATTTTTGCGCTGTTGATGTGTATGGTCACTTTTGTGGTCATGGACGCCTCAAGTGACTTACAGATGTTTTCCTGGTTGTGTCGCATGGTTGCAGTGATAGGCAGGTGGCAGGGAGACAGCTGGTGAAAGCACGATTTGCCTGATGGGAACCCTGTGCTGGGCCAGGAGAACCCACCTGGAATCTTCTGGTAGACTTTGTAATTGAAGCAACTTTTGGAAATTAAAATCAAAAGTAAAGGTTTCAAGACTTGTGGGAAGAGGAGAGTATGTAGGGCTAGATTTTAATGTTAAAATCAAGTTATTTTGTTAGGTTGAGGGGACTGTGCGTTTTTTCCTTTCTTTATAATTCTATGTAAATATCAAATTTAAACCCCAAAACGCTAAAAGCAGAGCTTTCAAAGTGAAGCAATGACTGCATTCGTATTTAGTGGCAAGAGAAAACATAGCCAGTAAATCGCCTGTTTGTATCAGGTAGTTAAGACAGCTTTGGAGGACAGTGGAATGCGCTGTCTTCACATTACATGAAAGACGTAAGCGCCAATGTTTGCCCGTGTTGGAGAAGCGCATGTGGAGGTGAGCCTGCCTGCCTGCCGCACGCCCTCCGACCGGCGGGGCGATGTTTTCCTTTGTTTAGCTTATGCTCTGTTATGCGCCTGGGGATGAAAGTAGCAAATAGAACTTAACGCTCATTTTCCTCTTCGTGTCGGTTCAGTATTTACTCAAAGACCGCCTGCTTTGAAGCCCTGCAAAGTGACTCATGTTAGTCACGTGTGCCTGCTGAATGATAATGCGATTTGGTGGCGTGCAGAGCACGCAGTTTCCCGAGGACCATCGGGGGCCCGCCTCACAGCTGGGGCCTCGGAGGGCAGACTGTGTGTGGAGCTCAGCTCTGGCCCTCGGCTCTCAGACGGTAGACACAAGGCACCACTTCCCCTCCTTCAAGGAGTGGGGCTGGGCCGTGCTCATGCTGCTTTTCCCCTGAGCGCTCGGCAGCCATCTGGGCTTTTCGAGAGCTGATAGATGGAGGTCGGGGGACATGGTGTTTTGGGGCTGGGAGGCACGAACAAAAGTTTGGAGGTGTGCATCTCTGCAGCACCGATATGAGGAGTAGGTGCCCCCTTGGTGACTGGCTGGAGGGCAGCCCTCAAGGGGCCTGGGCCTTTGGTGACAGGAGGCAGCAGGCACAGCCTTGGAGTTGGTCCTCAGTGTGATGACCATGTCCTCACTCATGAAGTGGCTCAACCTCTCCGTCTTGTCAGCTGTACTGGGGGCATGAGACCTGCCCTCAGGGTCCTTGTGCAAGAAGAACTGTGAGTAAAGAGTCACTCATTCATTCAGTATCTGTTGAGCACCTGCTGTGGTTGTGGGCACTGGGAGAAACAGGCAGTCAGGCTCCCAAGGGCTCTGCCCTCCAGGAGCTGACATTCTCATATGAGGAAACAGACAGAGCTGGCTTGGTACCCTGGCAATCATCAGAAGGCAGGAAGTTTCTGGGGGGAGTGAAACCGTGTGGAGGGGTAGAGGCTGGAGCTGCTTTGCAGTTGGCTGTTTCTGGGGTGAGACCTGGATGGAGGCAGGCATTTGAAGAGGGGGTGCAAGCATCCTGGGGAGAGGCCCAGAGGTGCAAAGGTTGTGCGGGCGATAAGAGCTTCATGTGTTTGAGGAGTGGCTGAGTGGGGTGGTGGGGAGAGGCCCGTAAGGCAGCCGGGGACCTGGTGCCCAGGACTGCGAAGTCCAGGAGAAGCAGCTCTGCTTTTACTTTGAGCACAGCATGAAGCTGCTGGGAGGTTTTGAACCAGGGGAGTAAAGCGCGGTGCAGAGCGTGGGAAAGCGGTTGCTGTTTTGTGGAAGGAAGAGCTGATGACTGCTTCTGAGCAGAGCGTTGGGCTGTGTGGGGTCCTTGGGCAGCTCTTGGGACGGGTGGGGTAGGGTCAGAGTAGGGTAGGAGACTAGGGGGCAGAAACAGAGGACCGGAGCTGGGGATGCGGGGTGGCATGGGCTGGGCGAGTGGGGGGCTGATTGGATCTGGAGCTGGGTACACTGGCGAAGGTGAGAGCCAGGACCCCCATAGCTTAGAGCCTGGGGTCTGCAGGAATAGATAGAGAAGTCAGAACATGCTTAAGACATGGCATTTCACTGGGGAGACAAAATCATGTCCACATGAAACCGAGAACCAGGGACAGCAGTGTATGTAGACAGTCGCACAGTTACTGCCATTTGGGGGCCTTTCCTCTGTGCTGGGCACTGTGCTGTAGAGACTCTGTTACCATCGTAAAAGACCCCGCACTGCACTCGCACCCCCTTCCTGTGCGCCCCAGGTTGCTGGCCTTATCACTGGTTTACAGCTGAGGAGCCTGGGTCGAGGTTTGGCAGGCGGCCGCCCTCCAGCCCCACAGTGAGGGCAGAGCTGGCTGGGAACCCGGGTCACCCTGGGCTGGGCTCCCAGCCTCTGGTGGTTAGTGTTGACAGTGGGCGTTCTCGGTGCTCTTGGAGGCCGGAAGAAGGGGGGGCTGTTTTCTCTCCTGTGGGCCTCGTCAGACACCCTGACTTCTGGTGTGGGAGCTGGGGTCAGGCGCCCAGGAGCTGAGGCCAGGAGGGCACTTGGTTCTCGCTGTCCGGCCTTCGGTGTCCAGCGTCGCCCTCTAGTGGCCAGGCACTGGCCTTGCAGCCTGTGTTTCCTTAGCATAGCAGGCACGTTGGCCTTATGGGTTGGGGGTGCTTACATTTGCATGTACCTGTGTGTTTAGCATGTTCACTGAAAGGCAAGCACAGCCTCAGAAGAGAGTGATAACGTGAGGGACGAAGATAAAAGCTCTGGCCAGCTCGGCCTTGCCCTGGAGTCTCATCAGGGAAGGGCCTTCTCAAGAAAGGCAGCCCCCTGGCCACTAGAACTGCCAGATGCAGAGGCCTGGGGTGGAGGGAGCAAATGCCCGCTGGTACACCCATTCTGTATGTGCAGGGCCCAGCCACACCCAGATCCTTGCTGGCCCTGCTCTGTCCCCAGGTCCCTTGCAGTGAGTGTCACGTAGTAGACACGCGTCATTTGATGGGGTTCACTGACTCCTCAGCTAGAGTTTTCTCTTCCTTTGGGGCAAACATGTTCCTCTCTGGCTGGTTTTACCTCGTTTCTTAGGTACATTTACTAGGGAAGTCATTGTCACCACCATCCAGTGGCAGCTCAGCCTGATCCCTCCTTGAGCCAAGGATGAGCTTTTCCAGCCGTGTGGCTCTGCGTTTGTGTTTTCCCCTCAGGGGTTCCCCTGTGTCACTGTTACTCGGCCTTCCCTCACAGCAGGGTCTTCATCTGAGAAAGGGGTAACGACAGAGCTCCGCAGTGCTTGGGAGGCATGTTGAGGGCATCCGCGGTGTGGTCAGCACGGAGTCCCTCCCGGCTGCCGTGTCCTTCCCATTTTTCTCCTACATGTCCTCCCCCTCCCCATGTTTTCCACGGAGGCCACGAAGCTACAGATGGCGTTTGTTGTCCTTTTATTCCAGTTAACGTTACGTCATTAGCTTTTCCCATGCTGCTATCATCTTCATAACCATCATTTTTAATGGCTGTGTAACGTTTTGAAAATGGTCTTTACTTAAAATTCTTATTATAATGGTATATCTAAGGCAAAATTTCATTTATGTGCTTAATCAAAATTGAGACTTGTTTGAGACTATTTAAAATGTGTCACATCAGCTCCTGCAAAATGGTAGTGATGTTCCTGGGTGTTCTGGAGCAAGGGGCGGGGGCAGACAGGGTGGGGGGATGCTCAGGGGCTGTTGGAAAATGCTACATTATCCAAAGTTATAGCATTTACAGTGGGTCCTCAGGGCCTGAAGGCTGAAAAATAAATCTCTGTTGCTCCCTGATCAACTCTTCTATTTCTGTCTCCTTTCAGAAGTGTTGCACACATATTCCAGTAGATTTATATAGACGTGTTAATAGATTTCTCACTTCACCCCATTCTTTTTTTTTGAGACAGAGTTTTGCTCTCGTTGCCCAGGCTGGAGTGCAGTGGCACGATCTCAGCTCACCCCAACCTCCGCCTCCTGGGTTCAAGCGATTTTCCTGCCTCAGCCTCCCAAGTAGCTGGGATTACAGGAGCATGCCACCACACTCAGCTAATTTTGTATTTTTAGTAGAGATGGGGTTTCTCCATGTTGGACAGGCTGGTCTCAAACCCCTGACCTCAGGTAATCCACCCGCCTTGGCCTCCCAAAGTGCTGGGATGACAGGTGTGAGGCACCGCGCTCGTCCAACCCCATTCTTTTAAAAATACAAATGAAAACATATTAGTGTTATGTGCCCCTTTTCTCATCTCCCCCTCCCCCCCAAAAAACATATATATGAGCATGAAAACAGGTGAGATTCAGTATATGTGCATAATCATATTTTATTACTAGTGTGAAAATGGCATAAAGTCATCAAATTTTTAAGTAAAATATTCTGTTTGAAAAACTTGAGGTGCAGTTGCAATAACATACAATAAACTGTTTAGTGGCAAATGGTTCAGCAGGATTTGGTGCCTCCACACTGTGGCACAACCCCCACCTTGGGAGTTCCTCATGCAAGAGAACAGGCAGATATTCATCTTTGGGAGGAATTTGTTAAAAAACAGTAATTACAGCTGGTCGCGGTGGCTCACGCCTATAATCCCAGCACTTTGGGAGGCCGAGGCGGGTGGATCACGAGGTCAAGAGATCGAGAACATCTTGGTCAACATGATGAAACCCCGTCTCTACTAAAAATGCAAAAAATTAGCTGGGCATGGTGGCATGTGCCTGTAATCCCAGCTACTCAGGAGGCTGAGGCAGGAGAATTGCCGGAACCCAGGAGGCGGAGGTTGCAGTGAGCTGGGATCGCACCATTGCACTCCAGCCTGGGTAATAAGAGTGAAACTCCGTCTCAAAAAAAAAAAAAAAAAAAAAAAAATCAAAAAACAATAATTATGTAATTGGAGGATTTTTGTTCTTAAAATCAAATGAGGAGATAACTCTGCTTTTGACCCTTCTGGACACCCTGTGGTGATACACTCTTCCATCAAGGACTCAGATCCTCCTGGAAGATAGGAGACATCAAATCATTCCTTTTGTCCTCCTCACGTGAGTGCTGTGGGGCTGCTGAACTGCTGAAAAGCTGTCCCCTCAGATGCAGGATGATTACAGAGGCAGGGCTTGCTCTGGGGAGCATGACTGGCACAGTGTGTCAAGAGTCCATCACCCAGGTGTCATCTAGGACAGGCTGATTACCAAGTTACCTGGGTGCAGGGCAGCAGACTGGCCTCAGGTTCTTGTGGGCAGGGGCCCGTGGACATCAGATAACTGATGAGCTTGTTTGCTTAGGTGCAGGCACTGGAGGTGGCGGGCCACATGGGAAGGCTTTGGTACTTTGCTGCATGTCAGTGGCCTGGTCCGGAAGGCCCATTGGATGGAGTGGTGAGGAGCTGTCAGGGACAGATTCTGGGGTGGGGTGGAGCCAGCAGAGAGACACAGGTGACAAGGAAGCAGGTTCCCATCTCTACAGTCATCCATCAGACACGAGTAGGTGCCTGCTGTGCCAGGTCCTGGACGTGCTGGATGGTGATGAGCCCTTGAGTTCTGTGGGCTCCTGAGGGCTGGCATTTGTGGGTACATATTGTCTTATGGGTGTGATTTCCATAGCCGGAGATGGGGCAAGACTCTCCCAGGGAGGGAGTCACTTGAGCGGAGAGTTGAGGGGAGGAGGCAGAGAGAGCAGAGTCTGAGTGGCGAGGGTGGCAGCAGCAGCAACAGTCACAACGGTGTGTCGAGCTGTGTGCTGAGCACATTGTGTGCAGTGCCCCTGCGATTCCTGGAGGGTACAGAACCTCAGTGCCTGGCTGAGGGTCTTCCGGCCAGTGGAACCAGCATTCCAGGCCAGCTGTGTCCGAGAGAGCCAGCGTCCAGTCTGCCACCCTGCAGGACTGACAGCGTGAGAAGAAGGCAGTGGTAGGAAAAGCCATAAATGCAGCTGGGGTCAGTTCTTGGAAGGTCTGGCCTGCCAGGTGGAGGCGTTTGATTTGAGGCAGGGATGATTCCGTGAGAAAGCCACTGGGGATGGAGAGGAGGTGCCGAGATCCTGCCTCCGCCACCCTGAGATGTCCAGCCACTTAATCCCGCTGTAGTCTCAGTTTCCTCATCAGTAAAATCAAGGAATTGGTGCAGGTGGTTGCCGAGGTCTGGAAGTCTTTGTTCCGTGTGTAGTTGGGAGCCCCGGAAGGTTTTGGGCAGGGAGTGGAATGATCTGAGCTGTGCTTTCAGGAGGTTAATCGGGCTTCTGGTGCTTTGTGATGATTCTGCTGT